>OU426919.1:19782173-21058070 GCA_911387795.2 Apamea monoglypha
CAAAATTTGACCACTACATCTAGCTATGAAACTGGTGATCGTAGCATTGATGCCCCAGTTGACTTCCGTTTAACGCCTTGCATGGGTTTTGAAAATGGTGAAAGGCTTGCTGAAATTTAGGGACCTCCTTTAAATGCATCCACGCCGCTAGCGGAAATAACAGAATCTAGCATTGAAGCACCAGCTTTTTCACCGCTTACTCCACATCCACTTTTGATACCAAATAACAGCAACAAAGGTCCTGCATGTTTTCTACCGTCACTGACGACTCAAGTGTCATCTGTTGAAACTTTGGGCTCTCCTTTAATGGCGTCCACACCAACTATGACAGTGGAAATAACAGATTATAACATTGACCGTCTAGCTTTGACACCAATTCCGTCAAAACCATCTCCCGCTTTAGCTTGTAAAATGCCCGAATCTTTTCCACCATCGCCGATGCCTCAGATGTCACCTAAAACTAAAGAGCTGTTAAATATTTTAGAAGGCCTTGAAGACTTTAGCAGTGATGACTCTGTTCGAGATCCAGACTATCAAATCCAGGAGACGGATAATACTAGCTGTAGTGAAAGGTCAGACATGTCAACAACTATAATTACTACACAAGTTCTCGTTCATCATTACACCACAGATAAACCAAACCAAGAAATTACCACACACGAAAATTACAACTGCTGTGATTCAGGAATGCACCCTGATGTATGTCCCGTTGAAGGCTTTCAGGAAGAGTTAAATTCTGGTGCTAATTTAGAAAATGTTACTAGTTGCAATAGAGAACATGAACAACAGATATTAGCGAGAGAAATAACAAGTAATGATGAAGGTAATGATGAAAACATTTCTACAAGAGGTAACACAAGTGGAAGGCCTCGGAAAGGAAGAAAACGGAGATATGGAAATTTAACTAGGGAGGAAAGGAAGCAAAATAAATATAAAAATCTACCCTATGTAAACTATCGCAAGAAACAGGTGGAGTCCAAATCATTTATAAATTTTGACTGTGGTTGTTCCAAGAAATGTGCTACAAGAATTTCTGTAGAAAGTAAAGAAGCAGAATTTAAGAAATTTTACAATTTGGGAACATATCATGCGCAAAATATGTATATAGTGGCTTGTGTGAAAGAACAACCAGTGAAACGACCTTACATAACCCACAATATCTCCAAAAAAAAAACATACTCACGTCAGTATTTCTTGAAAGGTGTTTTGGTATGTAGAGATATGTTCGTGAAGACCATTCAAACCACTCCAAAAAGAATAGATACTGCTCTTAAAAAAATGAGAACTGATTCTATCACTGACAAAAGGGGTATAAACGGAGGCCACAATAAAGTTTCTGCTGAGTGCGAAGATTTTTTAATAAACTTAATAGGAAAACTTCCGAAGTATGTTTCTCATTACTGTCGCCAGAAAGCAGGAGAGGCAAACTTTTTAAGAGCCGACATGACCTTTTCAAAGATTTACAAACTTTACTGTGAAGAAGCTACTTCTGCAGGAATTAAGCATATTTCATACCCAAAGGCTAAACAAATATTTTTAACTAAGTTTAATCTCCGCACTAAACCATTAAACAAAGACACCTGCAATAGATGTGATTACTATGAAAATAAAAAGAATACAACTACAAACATAGAAGAAAAAAACAAAATTATAAAAGAACATGAAACGCATCTCAAAACTGCAGAAGATTTACAAAAATATATGAAAAATGACATGATTCTTGCCAAAAGTAATCCTAACTTAGAAACTATAACATTTGACATGGAAAAAACTCTGCCACTGCCGCGTATCCCAACAAACATAGTTTTTTACAAACGCCAGATATGGTTGTATAATTTGGGTATACATTCAGGTTCCGATGATCAAGGCCACTGCAATGTTTGGGTGGAAGGCGAAGCAGGCAGAGGCGCACAGGAAGTCGGATCTTGTCTCATCAAACACCTGTCAGAGAGACTTAAAGAAGGAGTAACGCACCTTATTCTGTGGAGCGATTCCTGTGGCGGCCAAAACCGCAACATCAAGCTTACCCTTATGCTGAAAGCTTTCTTAGAAGATCACCCAACGTTGCAGCAAATAAGCATGAAGTTTTTAGAATCGGGACATAGCTTTTTGCCGAACGATACAGATTTCGGTAAAGTGGAAAATGCGTTGAAGTACCAACAAAGAGTGTATTCACCTGAGGACTACATTAATGTCATGAGAACCTGCAAGAAACATAAGCCTCTTCAAGTTCACCGCATGGAAACAACAGACTTTCTTAGTTCACGTGCACTGGAGAATATTATAACTAATAGAAAAAAAACACTTTCTGGAGAAAAAGTATCGTGGCTGAAGACGAAAGAAATTTTGATAAAAAAGGAGGCTATGTTTTCTTTGTTCATGCGGTACAGTCAAGATGATTCTTTTGTAGAAGTAGATTTGAAAAAAAAAATCCGCGGTAGAATACCACGCCTGATATCAAAAAATCTTATGCAAATGCTTTGGCCTCATGGTAAGATGATACCAGAAGCTAAGTTGAACGACATCAGAAGCTTAATGCATTTGATCCCGAGCGATGCTCAGCTGTTCTACAATAATATGACTGGTGACAGTAATATTGAAGATGATGTAGACGGATTTTCGGGGGTCCCTGATTTTGAGCTTGAAATGGAAGAAGATTGCGATCCTATTAGATCGATTGTGGATTAGAACTTGATTAGTTGTACGTACCCTATCAAGATTTCAATTAAAATTTATTAAAACTTACGGAACTATCGCGTTTTATTTGCTTTCACTTTATCAATTTTTATTTAAGCCGAAATTTCGGACACTATTTACGATCCTTTGTCGCGGGGCAAGTGTCCGAAACGTCGGGCTACATAATAAAGTAGAAGTAACTAAAAATTATGTGTTCCCTTTACTAAAGATTTCTAAACCTTCATATGTTTTTGATTTGGATCCCCCATGTCAAAATGTTACCGACAATTTTCTTTTTTGCATAAAAGATCCACGGGTAGTTTTTTAAGAAAATCACGAAAACTGTGTACAACTTGCCTGTGGTGTTACATTTCAAATAATGCTAATTTACTGTGTTACCATTAGTAACTTTCCATTTTTGTATTCCTCTGCTCGTTAGTTTTATATTCACTCCTAAACTTCAAATCGTATTTACTCAAAAGTCATAAAATGTTGGTTGGATCTTTTCTGCTTAACAGGGTCCAATTGACAACTAAAAAGCAGAAGTCGTTATATATTGGGAAGGTAATAGAGGAAAGAAACAATGAGCTTGAATACTACGTATCATTTTTGAAACGCAAGGCTGGTACTTATAAGTTCCATATGCCTGCTAAACCTGATCTTTCCGTTGTGAAGGAGAATGATTTAAAATATATTCTTTCAAAGCCTACATTAGTTGGTACGTCTTCTAGGCCATTCTAAAATTTCTCGATTGATTTTAGTCGTCTTATCGTTTATTAGAATTTAGTTGCTACCTTTTTATTGTTCTTAATAGACAAATGATTGTTGTTTTAATAATCTTATGTTGTTTTTCATAAACTATATGTTACCATAATATGTGAACATATTGTAGTTGATTGCTTAAAACATAGTATTTTCTAAGCGTAACAGATGTTAATACATCATTGTATGTGATATTATTTTGAATAATTTTGATTTTAATAGTTACCATAGGTTGTTAATCGATAAAAAGACTAAATTTGTTAACGAAGAGACTGAGATGACTTAAGATCTTATTATTTAGCAATAAAAGTCCTAAGAGTCGTGTTGATTATAATAAGAATAGCTTGTAACAGTTTTGTTATTATTTCTAATAAAAATAACTACGTGAAATGGGCATTTTCTTTTCTTATAAATACTGCCGAGTTACTGTGTACCACTATAGCCACTGTGTACCACAGTAGTGAGTCAGTGTGTACACCTAGTTGTCCACAGTGGCTCAATTTTTATTTCTTTGTTTTAGGTTCCTACTTTGACATAAGTAGTAAATAATGGAGAGTCATGAGTGCTCAGTTACAGATCAATAGTGTATCTAAAATGTGAGCAAATTTTAGGCCAATATTAAAAAAAAAGTGAGTCACTGTTGCCTTCCTGACCCTATATCAGAATTAGATAGTTTTGATACTTAGTTTTTAAAACTTTCAAATTTAGTTCATATTGATTTAATTTTATTTACTGTATGTACTACATTATATGTATTTATTATCCACTCAACTGTTAGAATACTTAAATTAAATCTGGGTTTGACCATCCGCGTACCCGCGGCGACCCGAGAAATATTAGGTCGTATTAAATAAAACTAATATTACTCAGGATTGGTGAAAGTTACCGTAACAAAGTTATATTTTTAGAAAGCTGGCTAAATATGTCGTCTTTTATTGTACAATGTTTTTTACAATACATGAAAAAAAAGATAATAAGTACAAGTGGTTGAATTTGTAAGATCTGAAATTTTCACCCGATTTAAGCATACAATTTGCATTATTTTGTTATATTCAGTTTATTTATCATTAGTTGTATTTTATTTATAGACTATTAAAATATCTTCACGAATAAAATTAAAGTTTGAAGAACCTTTGTTCTTTCGCCAAAGTTTATTATCTGTATTCAACACCGAAACTTCTTACACATATCGCCTGTCGCGCATTTCTAACCGTAGATATATATTAGATTATAGATTATATTTAGATTATATTCTGAGTTAGCTTAGCTTTACTATAAAGTCAATAATTATCATTCGTATGTTTATTTTAAGTTTAGTTTACCATCGAATCATAACAAAACAATGAAAACATTTGTTTGCGACCCTAAAATTTCTTAGCAACCGTACCACCAGTCACACACAACCTAACGGTTCTTTGCCTCCTAATGGCAGGTAAAAATATTAAATAAGCTAAATGAGTACAATTCCTAAAAAAAATTTGTTCCAGATATGCTCCAAAAGACTTACCTGTTAAGCCGACATGTTCACATAAAGACAAAAAGCAGCAATGCTCTGCAATTAATATGAACGACTTACAATCTTTTCATGAATCTTATTATGCCGTAAAGGATAAAGTAAAACAAGATATGTGTCGTTCATTGTAAAAGTGGTGTAACTCCATATTTTTAAAATACTTAATTTTTTGCTCAATGATATCACATTTAGTCATATTTATAAAAGTGAAGCAACTCCAATAGTTGCATAAAAATCCCATAGATGGCGTTACTTGTTTGTACAGGGCACTAAAACTTTTAAATATTCATTATAAAAGTGAAGTAAGTCACAAGTCACTTTAATAGTGAAGTAAGTCCGGAGTTGATTCACTTTTATTGTGACTAATTTTTGACACGTGGTGATAAGTTGTGTGTTAAAATTGATAAAAAATATTTTTATTAAGTGTTTTAATAGCTTATTTAGATGGATTTAGAGGATTTTAGTGATTCCGGGTCTGAATATCAGCCTAGTTCCGAAGAAAGTTGTTCTGGATCTGGTAAGCTTATTTAAATTCATTGTTTTTCTAACCTTAAAATTGTATTTACATTTTTTTGGTTACTTTTTTCTCATTTTATATTTTGTTTTGAATACCTACATGCAGTATTGCATGTCGCATGAACTAATCTCTTGTGATTTGCATTTGTTCCAGACACAGATACAGGCAATGATGAAAATGTTAACGAAGATAATAACCAGCCAAATCTTCAAGCTGAACCTGGACCATCTAGATCTAGGAAACGTTCACTCAACAAAGAAAATTGGGCAGTTAATAAAAGAAAGTTATTTCGTAATAGTGGAAAAGAATATATGACTAAAACGGGAGTAAGGAAAGATGGCAAAAAATTCGAAAATATTGATTGTATGTGTCCAAAAAAATGTATTACGTCATTTACGGAAAATGAAAGAAAAGAAATATTTGACTCATTTTGGAATTTAGAAGACTTCAATGCGCAGAATTCATATCTGTATGCATTGGTACAAAAAACAACGATTAATAGAAAACGCCCAAAAGATCGGTCTCGTGCAGGAAAAAACGTGTCTTTTAAATATTTTATAAAGTCTAGTATCAAGACCCAATCGGTCTGCAAGAAATATTTTCTGAGGACATTTCAAATAAGTGATGGAAGATTATATCGGTGTCTATCGAAAGATGATGTCTCTCAATGTAAAGATAAACGTGGCACAACTAGTTCCCGAAAACTTGATGATTCTGATATTGTTGCCCACATTGAAAGTTTTCCTGCATATCAAAGCCATTATACACGAAAGAATAATCCTAACAGAAAATATTTAAATCCTGGGCTAACTATCCGTAAGATGTACGATCTTTATAGAGAAAAATGTGAGATTGAAATGATTGAACCCAAGAAATTAAAGTATTACATTAAAATATTCAACAAAAAGTTTAATCTCCATTTTAAGGCACCGCAGCAAGACACATGCAAAACTTGTGATGACTTAAATTTGAAAATACAAGGAGCTGATGATGAAAATGTCAAGAAGGAGTTTGAGAACCAAAGAGAACTTCATCAACGAAAAGCAGATTCAGCAAGAGAAAACCTTCAGAACGATTCGAAAAAGGTTGATGAAGCATACATACTAACTTTTGATCTGCAGAAAGCTTTAGCTTACCCAAAATTAACTACCTCAGTAGCATACTATAAAAGAAATCTTTATTTATATAATCTGGGAATACATTGCTTTAACCCTTAATTTGACAATGTCTAATATATTATACGTTTGCTAAAAACAAATCTACAGCTTTTGCATTTAAAAACTACCAAAGGGAATTGCTCAGTTTGTTAGGGCAATTTGGCTTAACGTGAACATTAAGTATAATATTTAATGACTACGGTTTTTAATAATTTATGCCTAAAAGAAATGAATTATAGTAATAAGGTTACGGGAAAGTGTAAAAATGGTTCATATTTAGCATGTCTTATGCTAAAACTTGTCGCTGAAAAAGTTACAATTATGAGTATTTATTTTCCAAAATAAATCATTTGCCTTTATAATAATGATATTCTCTTACTTTGAATGCAGTAGTTACATATCCTGAGGTCATTTATGGAAAAAATAAAACTAATATTTTTTGTTTTCAACATTCACAATACACGGAGGCAAAGCGAATGTTTTCGTTGTCTAGATTTGTCATTATTGACAGTTAGTGTTGCCAGGTAATAAAAAAAAAATCGATTTGACAACAATCGAACTAATATTATAATCGGATGTAAAATGATTTGATGGCCAAAAACGATGAGTGTTTAGTTTGTTTTTAATGTAATTAAAGGAAACTAAATATAAACCTTTTGAAAAATCACTTAATTACAGATTTTCAAGAAAATACATACTTTTTACTCAGATTTAGAAAACGATTATTTTCTTTAATAAAAGATTGAAATCACAATTGTTATTAATGTGGCAACACAGAATCAGCCTCCAACCATAAAATGGCGACGCTTTTTGAACTCAATCAGCTTAAATACTTATTAAACGACTTGTTTTTACATTTACTTTCCTGCAACGAGAATCAAAAAAATATTCATTTTAGTTTTAATTATATTTTTTCGTAAAAATACTTTTTACAGAACAACTTGTCCACGTTAAGCCAAGAATGAGCAATTCCCTTTCGTTTTGAACATACTTTACGGCAACATTTTACCTGTTGAATAAAAATATTTTAGTATCTGTGCATTCAACGTGACATAATATTTCTGACATAAACTTTTTCGAAAATGAATCGTCAACCTATGGTAAGTTTTGTTTTTTTATTCTTTTTATTCGGAAATTGTATTGATTTTGCATGAAATTTTATTGAACGGTGATCAAATATAATAATAAAAAACTAGAAATGCAGTTTTGTACACTGACGTGAGTGCTAGACAACATCAAAGCTCTTTGTATAACGGGCTATACAAATCGCTATGCACAACAAAGTTGAAGTTATAAACATTGGTATAACGGGCTATACATTTTGCTACATTTAACAAAGAAACGAATTTACTGTTTGTTCTAGAGGGCTTTACATTTCATTATAGCTAGAAAGTAACACTAACGTGTGCATAAATAATTCTAAACATATTTTATTAATTTATTAACGACTAAAAGAACTCGTAAGGTCCAATAACAATTAAAAATCAATTGTGTCTCATTACTCGGTTGGTGACGAGTTAAAGTACCTACTTATACTTACAATAAAATTGCGCTTGCATAATTATTCTAGGTGTACTTATGTTTTGCCTTTGTTTCTTGCTTGGGTTGCGGATTATAGCATGTGTTTTCTTTTAATAGGGTAAACCCTCAACAAGAAGTCATCGCATTCTAGCTTTGGTTCCACCTGAACATGGAAGATCAGACAGTGGTGATTCTTCAGGAGAAGAGGGTGAGGAATCTCATGTTTTTCGAAAATGCGTATTTTCAGACACATCTTCTGAAAATCCTTCAATTGACTCGTCTCTAGAGCGACTGGACTTGTTATCTGAAGACAATTTCGGACCCACTCTTGACCCCGATCAAAATTTCTTTGCACGACAAACGGATTCAGAAGATGAAACTGCACCGTCCCATATTCGTCGTCCATGTTTTATACCCGAATCTGATACTGAATGTGAGCATTCGTCACCACACATTCTACAAAACACTGCTTCGCCAAAAACGAATACCAACGATGCTGGGGATGAATTCCAAGTGATATTACCAGAAGAGTCGTCGCCCATTGCAGTAATGCCTTCTTGTTCATCCTGGAATGGAGACTTACCATCGATTCCGTCTAATATTTCATCTCTTCCCTCTGAACCATTTCCTACGCCATCAACATCAGCTGTGAATAAAAAAAAACCCCTCCCGCAAAAAGATCCTCAAAACGAAAGATTACAAAACAACAAAAGCCTGCTCCTGCCAAAAAGAAAACAACATATAGACGTAACATTGTACAACCTACTTATGAGTGGAAAAATACTAAATTCCTTCATCGTGCTGAAATTTCAGAAGACACTTTTAATGCTGACATTCCTGAGAACAAATCTCCACTTCAATACTTTTATGATTTCTTTTCCGAGGACATACCCGATGAAATAGTCCAAAATACTAATTTATATTCGGTGCAACAAACCGGTCGTTCTATTATAGTAACGAAGGATGACATGAGAGATTTTTTATCAATAAAACTCATGATGGGGATCATTTCTGCTCCATCTTCTAGATTATTGGGCATCAAAAACCAGATGTGGATTTATCGCAGATTTAATGACTCTTAAAAGGTACCAGCAAATACGCAGATACTTGCACTTTGTAGATAATACAGTTCCTGATACAGACCCATACTTTAAAATACGACCATTTATTGAAAAAATTAGACAGAATTGCTTAAAAGTAGAAGAAGAAACCAGATTCAGTATTGATGAAATGACAATACCGTACAAAGGTAGTAAAGCTGGAAAAAAGAAACAGTACAACCCTCAAAAACCACGCAAATGGGGTTTTAAAAACCTAGTAAGAGCGGGAGTATCAGGAATCATATATGATTTCTTTTTATATTGTGGCGAAGATAGTTTTCGTTGCTTAGATAATCACTTTGACAATGATGAAATGTTACTTGATTGGGGGGCTAAAGCTGTAATCGCGCTATGCAAAACTATTAAACGCAAGGCTTGCGTAGTATATTTTGATAACTTTTTTAGTTCTCTTGCTCTTGTACAAATGCTGCGCCAGAAATATGGAATTTTCAGTCTTGGAACTATTAGATCTAATCGACTTAGAGGCTGTGAAAAATGACTAATAGATGACGAAACTTTAAAAAAAAGAGGAAGAGGTGCGTCCGTTCAGTTGGTATGCAACAAAAATCAAATTTCTGTCGTAAAGTGGTATGACAACAAGTGTGTCACATTAGTGAGTTCATACGTCGACTCCTACCCAAAAGAGACCACAAATAGATATGATAAGGTTGAGAAGCGTAAAATACCGGTAAATTACCCCCAAATTGTTAAACATTATAATAATAATAATAAATAATAATAATAATAACTTTATTGCTTAAAAGGTGTTGCAGTAAATACAATAAAAACAGTTGCACTTTACAAATGAACACTGGTATACAACATAAATGGTTGGGGTACTGTCCTCTTAGATAGGCTACATAATAGCCTGTAGTAAAGAGAAACAGTGCCGTATCCCTCTAGAATGGAGAAATCAATTGCTTAGTGTTTAAGTTAAAAAATTAAAGATATTAGTTTTATAACATAAAACAAATAGTTTAATTAATGCCCACATGGGAGGAGTGGATCTGGCTGACATGCTAGTGGCTTTATACAGAACTGAAATGAAATCAAGAAGATGGTATTTGTCGATTTTTTCCCAGATGATTGACATTTGCATCAACAATGCGTGGCTAATGTATAAAAGAAATATGAAAAGCTTCGAGAAAAACCGATGATGCTGAAAAAATTCAGACTAAATGTCAGCGAAGAACTTATAAAATTTGAAAGACCCTCTTTACCAGTTGAAGTACCGCGAATATCTTCGTCCAAAAAGATTGCTGCACCGAAAAGAAGCCGGCCCTGCGATGATATCCGTCGTGATAAAGTTAGCCATGAGCAAGCCGGTACCACTTATGGGCGTTGTCGGTATTGTAAAAAAGGGCAAACCAATGTTTTTTGTACCAAATGTCAGGTTAGACTTTGTTTTATCCCAAATAAGCGAAACTGCTTTTATAATTTCCATAATGATTAACTTTTGATAATTTCTTTCATTCCAATTGTTTGTTATATTTTTCACCTAAAACGATCTGTGGGTTAGATATGTATAGTATATTGTACTAATGTTTAAAGCGCATCTTTTTTGAACATCGAGATATGTATACTATATTATACTAAACATTTCTAAAAAATACACGCCTGGTTATTTTATTTTATATTTTTCCCTTTCTATTTACACGCAATATAATAAAATAAATTAAAAAACACAGCAATTAAATGAAAAAAGAATCCTGCCAAAAGGGTTAATAATAACACAGGATACATGAATGTCTGGGACGAAGTTGAAGGTGGAAGAGGTTCTCAAGACATAGCAGCATGTCTTATTAAGCACTTAAAAACTCATGCGGCATTACAAAAGCATGTCATTATGTATTCCGATTCATGCACTGGACAAAACCGGAATATCAAGACCACTCTTTCCCTTTTGAAGCATAGCGTAATACCGATGAGCGTTCATCTGATGACGAAATTACGTATGATTAAGGCTGTACCCTGACCAAATAACCTTGAGCATTCGTTCCCTCTTTGCCGCACCCCACCTCTACAATACTTCGTGAAAATTACTAGCGCCATCTGACGAACAACTTACGAACTATGAAACTGCGACTAGTAAAAATCACAGACCTTAGAATACACAGAGACGGCATTTAATATTTTTTTTATTATTTCTATGAATGAAAGAAACGGTGCGCCGAAATAATTTTGGTCAATGAATTCAGTGACTATACTTATCTCCATGAATACTTACTTTCTAATTTTTGAACGAAAAAGCGTACGCGACTTCACAAGACTTTCTCTCTAACAAAAATTTCCGATAACTAAAATTGAGACAAAATCAAAATTCAAGATGGCGCCTACAAAAATTTGCAAATTTTTCGTCATGGGTGTCATTTTCTTGTTTTCGAGGGTGTTGACAACGATTATGGGGTCAAAATCAAAATCCAAGATGGCGCCTCCAAACATTTGCAAATTTTTCGTCATGGGTGTCGTTTTCATAGTTTTCGAGGGTGTTGACAACGATTATGGGGTCAAAATCCAAATTCAAGATGGCGCCTACAAAAATTTGCAACTTTTTCGTCATGGGTGTCGTTTTCATAGTTTTCGAGGGTGTTGACAACGATTATGGGGTCAAAATCAAAATTCAAGATGGCGCCTACAAAAATTTGCAAATTTTTCGTCATGGGTGTCGTTTTCATAGTTTTCGAGGGTGTTGACAACGATTATGGGGTCAAAATCAAAATTTAAGATGGCGCCTACAAAAATTTGCAAATTTTTCGTCATGGGTGTCGTTTTCATAGTTTTCGAGGGTGTTGACAACGATTATGAGGTTAAAATCAAAATTCAAGATGGCGCCTACAAAAATTTGCAAATTTTTCGTCATGGGTGTCATTTTCATAGTTTTCGAGGGTGTTGACAACGATTATGAGGTTAAAATCAAAATTCAAGATGGCGCCTACAAAAATTTGCAAATTTTTCGTCATGAGTGTCGTTTTCGTAGTTTTCGAGGGTGTTGACAACGATTATGGGGTCAAAATCAAAATTCAAGATGGCGCTATCGAAAAGGTATATAGTCTTTTGAACGAAGTTCCTTAACACGGCTTGTGGTAGGAATTGGTAGAAATCGTCACGTAAGGAAAAAGCGTTATGCAACTTTCTTTCTCTTTCACTCGCTGCTTCATTTTTTTTATAATTTAAGAATGTGTGTGTGTGTGCGAGTATCGAGATTCGAGCAGACGAGCATTGTGCGCGGCCGGTTGTATATCCTAAATACTGAACTAAATTTCGTTCCTGGCGGGGGCACGTTTTTATACATATTATATACAAGATACTCAAATTCATGATACTCAATAAACATGGGGTGTTTATTTTTTAGATCACTGTCTGAACAGGTAATTCAACCCAGGTGATAAAATTAGAAAAATAATAAATAAACAACAAAGTCAATTTTATTACCATTTATTATTTTAAAGTCGGTACCTATATACAAATTATTATTAATTTAACTATTGTCTATTCCTAGTTTACATATCCCTAAAATCTAAATAACGAGTACATGTAGGCACATTAACGTCTGAAGGTTCGTCACCTTCACTTCTCCTATCTATATCTTCGTGTAATTGAGGTTCAATATTTTCTTTACTTTTTTTTCTTATCATTGCCTCTTCAATGTATGGAGGATTTCTTATATTCATACCTCGAGGGTACCGGGGGTCGACTAATTCTGGCAACAAACAATCTACATAAAATGATGTAAGCTTTTCTTTCATCTTCTCCTTCCAGAATGTATCATCTCTCTCGGTGTATTCCGTTTTTAGCGGAGAGTTTTCGTTTGACCAAACTGCAAATAAACACTGTGATCGTTTAGTTACGTGTAGTTGCCCCTGCACTTGATAGTACCATTGGTGGTTTTTATTGATTTCCATCTCTTTTTTTGTTGTTTTCCAAAAGGTTACTTTTCTTTTTTTTTTTATAGCTTCTTCTAAACCCAATTTGAATGCCGTTATCGGGCATTTAATTTCTACAATAGTATCGTCGCTACATAAGCCATCCGGAGTGGCTCCTGAAAAAAAAAACGACTTTTATTATGTACCCAAAAAACAATCATACCAGAATAACCCACGATCTGTTTTTTCTTTTTCATCTGAAGTAGAAGCGGTTATCTATTTTCAAATATAAATGGACTACCCTTTCTAACTTTCATTGAAGTTCAGAACACACGTGAAAGGTATCAGAAACTTACCTCTTCAATGTTTTTATTGGTTTCTTCAGTGTTTTCAGCTTCCATCAAGTCTCCTGTAAAGTCCTCTCGTAAACTGCAAAAGAAAAATATTTTGCATAATGAAGACAGATTTTTAAGGTTCGGCTGACTAGTGATAGGGATGAGATATACTTTTAAAATTCAATACGCTTCCAAGTACGAGTAGGTATGTAAAAATAACAAAACGGTGAAGGAAAACATCGGCATGCCCCTAAATAAAAAATTCGAAGACATGTCTTCGTATTTTTGACACACAACTTTTCGCAGCCGCCATCTTGGATTTACATTTTGACTTCACTATCAGCTTTAGCACCCTTGAATCTATGAAAACGACACCCATGACGAAAAATTTGAGAATTTTCGCAGCCGCCATCTTGGATTTACATTTTGACTTCACTATCAGCTTTAGCACCCTTGAAAACTATGAAAACGACACCCATGACGAAAAATTTGACAATTTTCGCAGCCGCCATCTTGGATTTACATTTTGACTTCACTATCAGCTTTAGCACCCTTGAAAACTATGAAAACGATACCCATGACGAAAAATTTGAAAAATTTTCGCAGCCGCCATCTTGGATTTACAATTTGACCTCACTATCGACTTTAGCAAACCTTCCTCAAGAATTGGGCTATTCAATGCATAAATATTTTTCAAATCCGACTGGTAGTTCCGGAGATTACCGATAATACAGACAAAAAATTTGACCTCTATAATATTAGTAAAGATACGCTATAATGTGTCTTATTTGTATAGAAGTGAGGATAAATGGCGCGAATTGGTCTAAAAGAAATCGAGGCGATTAGGTAAAGTTATGAAGAAGCAATTGTGTTTATGCAATTATATTCCTTATTATGATAGGTATATGCCAGCTTTTTCCCGACTCGACCGACTCGAACGTGCCCGAAGTACTTACACAGATTTCGGTTCGTGTTCTCGCCACACTCGGACAGCTTCGGAATACTTCGGGCACGGCAAGCGAGCCCCGAACTCGCAACCAGCGCCGTCGAACGCCGTGAGGCCCGCGCCTTCGGCTTTCAGAGATGAAAATACTTGCATAGGAAATCGATCCGTGTTACTATACAAATAAGGAGCACAATCGTTTTCGCGAAAAAATAAAACTTGGAAGTTCAAAGTATTTTTTTATTGGCAAATACGATTGTGCTCCTTATTTATATGACGATATGGATCGATTTCCTATGCAAGTAGGTATTTCTGTGTTCCAGCTCTGCCCGCGCTCGACTAGCAAATAGTTTCACAAATTTTATGCAAGTTTTTCCCGCCCGCACTACACCAAATAGAATTAGCATGACATGAAAAAAAAAAATGATGAAAAATGAAATGATGAATGGAATGATGAATGAATGATGAAATGATGAAATGATGATGATGAAAAGGAAATTTACCCTTTAAACGTTACGTAACCGAGAAAAGGATTATATCTAATACTTACTCATTATTGCTTATTTCCATCGGTTGTATATTAGAAATTTCCATTAGGGTTCTCTTTTAACCTAAAAAAGATTATTTATTTGAAAATACATAAAATCTCAAATATTTACATACAAAAAATCATTACATGACAAGCACTGAACCATGTAAGTACTGAATCAATGTGAATGTTCATGTCTGTAGGTTCTTATCTCTATGGCACACGCATGATAACGAAGATTCAGATTGTTGATAAAATAATAATGACAATGATGAGATGTTATCACTTTTCTAAATACTCAACATCTTAGAGCAGTACTTAGTAGGTTTTTGTAGTTAGGTACATACCCGCTATCTACGTAACTTTGTTGAGAATGTATAGATATGGTTGGTGTTTCGTCATAAATATTTTGGGCTTTTCTTTTCGCCCAACTACAAAAAAAAAAATAGATTGATAAATAATTTGCACCTTTATCATTATATGTATAATATATATAAATATAACTAGACAACGACAACTTACCGAGCATCGTTCATCTTTGCCTTTCCTGCACGTCCTACTCGCACAGCTTTCTTGTACTTTGGCATTTTGAGTGTTTGTACACAACACTAGCGTCTTTTCGTAAAACTCAATAGTTTTAAATACACACACAAAGCGTCCTTTCGCAATAAATAACACAATACCTAATATCTAACACAAAAAAAAAAAACTATGAGCAAAAACAAATAATGTCAATAAACTAATTACATATTATTAATGTGACGTAAGCGAGCGCGACGCGGTGACAAATGACACGGGTTTCACCCTCGAGAGCCTGCGGCACACTGAATCCCGATACGGGGCGCAGGAGTTACAGTACTGAATACGCCCATATTTTAGAATAAAATCTGTATAAAATAAAATTTTGGTCTTTTGGAATTTTTTTTTGCGTCAAAATGTTCATTATTAAATTGTCTATCCATTAGTGTCAGTAGCAAAATTAAATAATGTTTACTTTACGAGGAGAAGCATGTTATTAATCACTATTTCTCATTTCTGGGGTTGTGTTGTAAGGAGATTTATTAAAGATATACTCAATAAAAAATAAAAATAAAATTGCAATTATGGAGTTAAGATTATGTCGAAATTTAATGTATTTTTTATTAGGTGATATTTCTTTTAAATAACAAGTAGATAGCTCCAAAAAACTGCACAAAAACGGCTTGCGTGGCGTTTTGATCGGGGAGGCGCCTTAAATCACAACATGTCACTATAACAGTGGTGTAACTCCAGAAAAAAAAAGTTTAAGTTCAGTTTCATTATATTAGTCTTTTTTTATTTTCTAAGTTACTTCAATTTATTATATCTTTGATTTGTATTAAACAATATAAAATATAAAACAGTGAGTGAATGCTTATTTCTTTTTTCCTACACTTTAATTCGCAAAAAGCTCGCCATTTCAAAATTCAGTTACAAGGAGATAATTCACTATTACAATGAATGACACATATCGCTGACTGAATACATTAGTGGCACAAGTCGAATTTGTGGCAATTTGAGTTAGTAATGAATTCTTGTTCTAAATTAGGTACTTTATTTTATGCATTAAAGACCCAACTCGTTAGTTCATAAACTACCCGGTTGGAGGCGTAAGTGTCGTTAGTGAATAAACGATATCGTTGCATCTCTTTCATGCAACACCGGCTCATCGTTAATCGGCCGCATGTGCTCGCGGCTACCGCACGCTTAATGTTGTGCAATAGTGACACTTTGGAGTTGTGCCAGTTTTGCACAAACATCGCGAAGTTTTTTTAGTTATGCTGGTGTAATTTTGATAACAATGTTGCCAAACAAAAATATGTGTGCTGTACCACGGTAAGTAGTCATTCATTTTGTTTTTAATAAAAATAATCACCATTAATAATACAACATAATGTAACCATACTGTGAAATGTGAAAGACACTTGTTTGCGTAATAAAAAAAAATTAATTACGTACAGTTCGAAAACAATCCAGCTAGAAATATTATACGTAGCTGATTGTAATGTTCTATTGTAATGTTTTTCTATGTATCACTCTCAGCCCCTTATTAGGTCTGAGGTATCACTAGTAAATACTTAATACAGCGTATGATTTTGAAATTTTTGTATATTTATGTTTTATAAATTGTATGGTGTACAATAAAGAGTATTCTATTCTATTCTATTCTATGATTTGCATTAAAGTGTAAAATATTCCTTTAAAGATTTCATTGACAAATGTATATTTTTTTTTTATAAAGGTCGCTCTTAAAAACAAATAATGCTAATTGACATCGTGTAATATATCGCAAATTCCTTAATACCACAAAGAATCGAGTATGAATTAATATACTATAACTGTTTTTTTTTTTCAGGTCTAAAGAAACCCCTTGTCAAAGAGAACACGATGAGACTGGTTCATCAGTAAGTGACCCTGGTGTAAAAAAATTGAGTGATGCTAGAAACACAATTGAAAACAAATGTTTCTCCGGACTTGACTATGATTTAATGAAGGATCTTTTTGGCAGAAATTGTGTCTCGAATGTATCTCAGATTTTATGTGACTCACCATCGACTGCATCAGATTTCGAGTTTTCGCAAAGTCAACCTGAAAACTTGGACAAACAATCAAAAAGTGTAATTTCTTTGGAAAACGATAGACCAACGTTCTCATGCGTGCCAGAGGGAGAAATATTGTGCGAAAACTCGGCATCTTTAGATACAGATAAAATTATAAATTACCCTACAATGTATGAGCAAGACACGGCAAACGATCCAAATAACATTATTTGTAGTCCTGGTAGTCCTTCGATTTTGCCACCAACGTCTGAATTTAGAACTGAACCCATAGAAGACGATTTGACTGATTGTGAAAGTCCTAATAAACAGCAAATGCCCCTGAATCTATCTCCATTAAATAGCCCTTCGCGATATGATATTCTACTTGATTTACCAACCAATGTGTCTCCAGAGCACCATTACTCCGAAGTCAATTTAATACCAACTTCTCCGATTTTAACAGATGTGTCTTTAAGTTCGGAGTCAGAGATTGACGACTCTGATGCCGACCCTGATTATGAAAATCTTGATAGGATCGAATCCAGAATTTCTGAGTCTGATGAAAGTTTATCAAGTCTATCTGAAAGTGTGCAGGAAGAAAACATTAAGCCTAAAACTCGCAAAAGAAAAGCAAATCCTGCACTGTGGAAAAGAAATAGAGCTAAAGAATTACGTAATTCTGGACAAGAATATAAAACTTTAAAAAAAGGTAAACTGGTGCCTTCAAGGACAATAGGGCTTCCCTGCACTGACTCTTGCAGACGTAAATGCACACTAAAAATAAGCGAAGATGAATGGAAGGAATATTTTCAATCGTTTTGGTCTTTGAAAGACCTTAACAGACAAAGACAATTCATTGCAAATTCTATGGAACTGGTTCAACCTAAATATAGATATCCTGTTCTACGTGAAAATCGAACAGCTCGCAAATTAAACCATACTTTTTTTATGTACAAGGCTCAAGAGAAAGTAATAGTTTGCAAAACGTTTTTTACTTCTACTCTAGGTATAACAAACCGATGCATAAGAACTGTACTTGAAAAGACAGAGAAAGCTTCACTTCAGAAGATCGAAGAGGCAAACATGAAAACACGGTACAATACCTCAAGAAGTAAAAGACTGTGCTCGTAATCATATTTCTAGTATTCCGACAGTTGAAAGTCACTACACGCGTGCAGATAGTTCTAAAAATTACATAGAAGGAGGACGAACACTGATGGACCTATACAGAGATTACAAGCAAGATTGTCAAAAAGAAAATCGTGACTTCGTTACTTTCTCAATCTATAGACAAATATTTAATTTTGAATTTAATATTGAATTTTTTAAGCCAAAAAAAGATTTATGCCAGTTTTGTGAATCATACAAAAATAAAGATTACGGTGAAAGATTAGACATAGAAATCGAGTACATGAGACACCACGAAGAGAAAAATATAGCTAGAACGGAGAAAGAAGAAGATAAAACAAAAATTTCTAAGAATTACAGAGTTGCATGCTTCGATCTTCAGGCCGCTTTACCAACCCCGAAAGGTGAGGTTTCGACTTTTTATTATAAAAGCAAATTGTCAACATACAATTTTACCATATGTGACTTGAATAAGAAAGGATTGGGCACAGTTAATTGCTACATTTGGCATGAAGGTGAAGGGCATAAAGGATCTAATGAGATAGGGTCTTGCTTACTGCATTACTTAGAAATGTGTGCTTCAAGACAGGATATTGCTGGTTGCTCTAGTGATGTTGACGAAGTAGAAGTTGTACTGTATTCCGATAATTGTGGTGGTCAAGGAAAGAACAAATTCATAATTGCTGCTTATCTTTATGCTGTGTCAAATTTTGACATAAAAGGAATTACACATAAATTTTTGATTGCTGGCCATACACAAAACGAAGGCGATGTGAGCCATTCATTAATCGAAAAAAATATCAAGAAAGCGTTGAAATCTAACCCAATATATCTATCATCGCAATATACTACTTTAATTTCAACAGCACGAAAATCTGGAGAATCATTTAAGGTGCATGAATTAGATCATAGCTTCTTTTTTGACCTGAAAGATCTCATAGATAACACTGCAACCAATTTTAATGTTAACACACGTGGGGAGAAGTTTAATTTTAACGACATTTGTGTCTTACGAGTGGAAAAAGAGAATCCTGGGGGTCTACTCCGAAGTGGTAAATTTATCGTATCGGCCGAACGTTCGGCCATTTCCTACTACGAAGTTACAACATTTGGTTCGGTCGGTACCGATCCGACCGAACTTCGTTTTGACATTTGTTGTATCGTAAACCCTACTCTGAACGAAAAAAGACCTACCGATAATTTGATTTTGACAAGAGTTACAACGTCAAATTAATGTCAAAATACACGATAACAAAATAGCTATCGTTTGAGCATCGTAAGTATCGAATTTAATTAATTATTACAATTTTATTGAGTTTTATGTTTGTCTAAAGTGTTAAAGTGAATGTGTCATACTTGAAATTGTAGCGAAATGGCAGCACGTATGTTTTTGGTGGAAGAGGCTCTGCGAGAAGAGCGTTTGGAGCGGCGAAGGAATCGCAGACGACTTCGTGACTCCTTCGATAGTAATTTAGTGCCCGACCTTGAGTTTGTAAGCAATTACAGACTCAGTCGATCCCTTTTTGAGGAACTCTGCCAGGACATAGTGCCCCTGTTACCCCGGAAGCATAATAGCCGTGCAGTTGAGCCTACTACAAAGGTGATTTGATACATAAAACGTAGACAGTAGTTTTTTGTACTATAATAACTATCAAATTATTAGCAACATAATAAACATTAATCATTCTTATATTTCAGATACTTATTGCCTTAAATTTTTACGCTCGGGGCAGCTATCAAGGCTCTGTAGGGCAGAATGATGATGCTCCAATGGCCCAGCAAACCGTCTCCCGATGTATACGAGAGGTCTCATTTGCAATTAATACACCCGAAATCATCGGAAAATATATAAAATTTCCACAAAACGCAAATGAAAGAAATGCCATCAAGAGGAAGTGAGTTTGAAAGTTTATTAATTCTAACATATTTTGTAATTATATCCGAAATTTCTTCCAGTTTCATTAAATGTAACTTTTGATTCAAATTATGTTGTTTGCTCACAGATTTCATGGAAAATATAATTTACCTGGTGTGATTGGGTGTATTGATTGCACACACATTGCGATTGTGAGGCCCTGTGAGCATGAGGAGCGGTTTTTTAATAGAAAACATTTCCACTCTATTAACACCCAAGTGGTAAGTCATTTTGTGAAAAAAATACTAGATTTTGAAGAACATCAAATGTTCAAAGAGTCATAAGAGTATATTTTTCAGATATGCGATTCGGATAATTTCATCCTAAATGTGGATGCTACTTATGGTGGAGCCACGCATGATGCGTTTATTTGGTCTCAATGTGAGATCAAGAGGCATCTGGAGAGTCTCACTGACACAACATATCTGTTAGGCAAGTATAAATTAGATGTTCATCTTTAAAATATACTATATACATAAAATTAACAAAAATTAACCAATAATATTTCACTTTGACAGGTGATTCAGGATATCCTTTAAGGGAATATCTTTTGACACCTATAGGTAATGTTGTGGAAGACAGTGCAGGAGGCAGATTTAATGCTGTGCACAAGCGTGCCCGCTCCACCATTGAACGCACATTTGGGATACTCAAGGGTCGGTGGAGGTGTCTCTTGGCAGCAAGGGAGCTGCACTACGATCCAGAACGAGCAGGCAAAATAATTTTGGCCTGCTGTGTTTTGCACAACATGTGCATAAGGGCCGGAGTGAGTGCTCCAGAGTTAACCCAAGAGGAGTGTGAATCGGAGAATTCCCGGCAGGTTATATACCAACCTGCTACATCTGCCACAGAGGCTTTCAGGAGGGGACAAATGCAGAGGGAAAGATTAATTGAAATACTAGAAAATAATTAGTAAAATACATTTTTTAATCAATATTTACATCGTTATTATTTTTCTCGGGATTGTAAAAGTTCTTTGATCTGTTGTACATGCCCGCACAACTCAAAAATAGCCAGCCGTATGCCAGCCAGTTCCACGTTCCTCTGTTCTTCAAGCACCAAGCGACGTTCTTCCGATCTGAAAAGTCTGTCCCGCACAGAGCTTTCAGACCGAAGCGCCGCCGGATGCCGCCGAGATTCTCTGCGCTGTCGTGTGGCTGTAAAATGACAGAACAAATAAAGTTTCAATGTATGAACGTAGACGACGGAAAAGGAGTATGTACGGAACGTAGCAGGTGGCGTTCTTTAATATCTACCTACCCCCGTGGGGAAAAGGAGTGCGTTAATGTAAAATCAAAATGCAAAAACAAAAAAAAAAAACATTAAAACTAAACAATGTCACTTACAAGTAAGTTGGCTACGTGTTGTTGAGGCATTGCTGACTGGTATGGCTAAAGCTTGCTGGCTTGGTTCTTGCTGCGTCTGTGTTTCTATTGGCAAAAGATGTGCAAAGAATAAGTATATTTAAGTATAAATTAAGTAGGTATATAATATATACACTGTGTATTAAAATGAAATTGGAATATTTTTAGTTGCACACGTACCACTTAGTAAATTTAGGTCCCTTTCTGGGTTGGCTGGCGTATCGGTAGAGGCAGCAGCAGTATTTGCCTCTTGAGATGGCTGGAAATATAGCTTTTATTATAAATTGTCACAGGTGATTTGTATTGAAAAATTTAATATATTACTTTTAATAGATAGTAAAAATAATACATACACGCTCAACAAAGGCTTGTGATCTTGCTGAGGTCTGCGGTTCACCAAATCCATCTCCCATTATGGAAATAATTTTAAGTTCCCATTGGGAGAGGGCAGGAGCCGTTGATGGTCCACCTCCTGTGGTAGACGCAGACAGCCGTCCAGCTGCTGCTGCCTTTTTTGCCAGATGCTTTCTATCTGTCCAAACCTAAAAAAAATTAACAATGTAATTAAAACACACACACTCTCATAAAAAATATTGTACAACCCATCATCCGAGCGAAGTCTCAAGAATATTCCTCTAGACTCTGCTGTTTTACATGTATAATAATAATAATGTTTATTTAAAGAAACAGACATACATGACAAAATATTTTAACAGGATAATTTAAACTAGGCAGAGCCTATTTCGGCTATAAGTGCCAAACCCCTCTAGTAATAAACATATGTTTAATAGCCATAACATCATTTCATTTTCCTCCTGTACATAATCACTTTAACAATGTATAATATATTATATTTACTTTACTTACTCATAGTTATTAGGGAGAGAGAGCAGTATAATATATATAAAGAAAAAAAGTTTCTATAGTGTTTGCATGCAGGTCCTCTTATTTGTGTGAGATGGGAATGTACATGCTGATGTGTAAGAGGATGTGTAGTGTTCTGCTGTGTGTTGTGGTGTGAGTGGGCGTGCGCGCTTTTGTGTGTATGTTATGAGAAATGTATATTATATTGTATTACATAGTTTTTTATTAGGATGCAGTGTGCAGAAGTTTAGTCTGTTCACAGGCAAGACTTTTCAGGTATTCGGTCAGTTTCTTCTTGCATTTTTTTTGTTACTTAATCATTATTTTTAATTTGAACACATATTTTATTTTTCTGTACACAATTAGAGTAGATAAATTTAACTGTAATTATGTACCAAGTTAAATTCATTCACTGATTTATAAACTTTTTTTGTATGCCATTAATGGCTGGTTGTAGCGAACTGTATATACCATTTTACATCTGTTGTACCTATAACTTACAAATAAATATTTCTGATTTCTGATTGAATTTATTAAATTATTGTATGTATGTGCATAAGGGCCAGAGTGAGTGCTCCGGAGTTACCCCAAGATGATTTTGAATCGGAGAACTCCCGGCAGATCACATATCAGCCAGCTACATCTGCCACAGATGCTTTGAGGAGACAAAGAGAGAGGGAAAGACAAGACAATCATTAGAAAATAATAATTAAAATATATTTTTTACAATACTAAACAACTAGAACTAATCTTCACTTTGTTATAAGTAAAAATAATATAGCATTCAGCGTGGTACAAATTTCTTTCCACAGTCGATGATTCAGCGTACGACCGTCGATGCTCCTCAAGTTTCCATGAGCCAAATCTCGATGCTCTACAATGAAATTAAGGAGAGCATCCATTTGTGCTGCTGTCGGTCTGGACATGGTGACTTATTCTTGCAGAATGTTTGTTCATAACTTTCATTTCCAAGCTTCCAAAACACGAACATGAGAACACGATACACCCCAGGGGGCACTTTATCACGCGTAAAGTGAATTGCTCTACAAGGAAATTAAGGAGAGCATCAATTTGTGCCGCTGTCGGTCTGGACATGGTGACTTCTTCTTGCAGAATGTTTGTTCATAACTTTCATTTCCAAGCTTCCAAAACACGAACATGAGAAAACGATAAACCCAAGGGGCACTTTATCACGCGTAAAGTGAATAATATATGTAGTTTATAGTACATTTAGCTTGTATTTTGTATACATCTCATAACTTCACTTTAACACTACATTTCAGTCCGCACTCTTGATGATAAACGAAATACGGTTATTGCTATAACGATAGCGACAGACGTGATTTGAGTTTATACCTTTTTTCAGATTTTTTTCTCAATTTTGCAATAATAAAAATCTTAATCTATCCAATTGTTTGTTTACTTCATACTTGTCATCCTTTGACATTTATCGTTTTTCTTTTTTTTTGACAATCGGCACTGACAACTGTATGCCAGCTACAAATATATTGTTTTTTCGAGAAATAAAACAATGTTCCTAGGTATAAATATTGAAATAAAAGCAAAGTTCTATTTTCTTACTATAAAAAATAATTTTACTCAGTAATTCAATAGTTTAATTATATCGACATAAATAATAATGACTAATAAAAACATATCGATAAAACGTTCACCTCTGACACTACATTTCGTTCGGTCCTACACTCTTCCGAATATTGACTATGGTTCCGACCCGACTGAGCCGATCCGAACTTTTTTCGTAGTAGGGCAACAATATTCGGTTCGGCCATGTGTCGGTTCGATCCGATCATTCGAATGTGTCACTTCGGAGTAGACCTCCTGGTATCTTCTATTATAAGACTTCATACAAAGATGATAACTACAAAACGGTCAACATTAGATCCAGCAGAACTAGAAAACAACTAAGACTTATACAAGATGCGCAACTGAAGAAAGCTTACCCTGATAAGATACCCATTTCCCAAAGAAAATTTCAAGATTTGATGTCATTAGTTAATTCTAATACCACGATGTTATGCAGATTTTTTTCAGAACTTGAAACATGATTGATTTGGTTAAAAATTTTAGGTAGGTATTTTGTGGAAGTTTGATTTGGAAAATCAAACTTCCACAAAATTCCTACATGTTTACTCTTTCAAAGAACTTACGTTCTTGTCTACTCTTTGATTAGGTACCTATTTTTGAGATTGTTAATTAATATGTGATAGCTGACCTATAATTTCCTACTGGAATCATAAGGCTGATTTTTTTGAGATTTGAGAGTTTACTGAACTGAAACCTAAGAAGTTTATGATACATTTATGTTGGTTAATTTTTGTTATATTGCTAAAGTGGATTTTATATTTTGTTTTTTAAGTGTAGTACTTTTTATAAGTGCAAACATAGAGTACAATAACTGACCTATAATTTCCTACTGGAATCATAAGGGTGATTTTTGTGATTTGAGAGTTTATTGAACTGAAACCTAAGAAGGTTTTGATAAATTTATGTTCGTTAATTTTTGTTATATTGCTAAAGTGGATTTTATATTTTGTTTTTTAAGTGTAGTACTTTTTATAAGTGCAAACATAGAGTACAATAACTAAATTTCGTTTGTTGATTTGTTTAAAACTGATTCTCAATACATCAGTCAGACTGAAAAGTATGCTAATAAATATTAAGTTACTAAACATTTATGGTACTTTTATTTACGATTTAACAATTCCATTAATAAGCACTTTTAGTCTTATATTCTACTTAGCTAGTTTTTCGTGAAAATGCATTCTTATTTTCTTTACTTTTATAACATAATTTCTAGCATTACTCAAAAAAGTGAAAACAGAACAATGCAATACTGGCACAACTCGGAGTCGCCATCTTCTGAACCTCATATTAATAAAAATAACAAAAAATATTTAAAAACTATTACTGCCGGCAACTGAAGCTATAACGTAGATGTTTATAAACCAAACATGAACTATATATTCCATAAAATACAGTCGGTAAGAGCTTTTTTGTGCGCGCGCACTAGTCTTCGAATATTTATTGTACGTTTTCTCAAATTGTTGAATTTTGTCTTGTGCCACCATCGCATTCAGTCAGCGATATGTTCATATTAAAACATGTAATAGCTGTACAAACAAAACGCCGTCGCCCTAGGTCGAATTCTAAGCAATACAAACCCAGAGAGATGCAAAGAATGTACAGGATTTACTGTAGATCTCAAAAAAAGATGATATTCATTTGCCAAAACGCATTTTTTGAAATATTGCACATAAAAAGGTATCGGATAGAAAATGTGGTAAATAATTATTATTTAAAAGGAAAATTTCCAAAGGAAAATCGTGGTGGTGACCATAAGTCACATAAATACGAAGAAAAGAAACAAAATGTAATTTCATTCATAAAGAAATTTAAATGCACTGAAGCTCACTATTGCAGAGGCAATTCTAAGCGAATGTATTTGCTGTCAGAATTGAGTATAAATAAAATGGCCAAAATGTACAATGATCAGACAGCTGAACATCTTAAAGTTAAGGCCTTATATTTCCGAAACATATTTAATACATGTTTCAATTTGGGATTTGGGTCACCACGTGTTGATGTATGTTCAATGTGTTTGCAGTTGACGGAAAAAATAAAAGTGGCGAACGAGACTGATAAAAATCGGTTGATGGTTGAAAAAACTGTCCACAAGAGACGTGCAAAAGCATTCTTTAACATGTTAAAAACAGAAGACCCTTCTATAAAAATAATATCTTTTGATTGCCAGAAAAAATTAGTACTACCTAAACTTCCAGATCAGATTACCTACTACTCCAGACAGCTTTATTTTTTTAATTTCACAATAGTAGAAGGCAATTCAAAATCATCATTGACGAGCCAAAATGTATTTAGTTACTGCTGGACCGAAGATGAATATGCAAAGGATTCAAACCTAATTTCATCTGCAGTTTTTCATCGACTTTGTAATACTGTATTTACACCAGAATGCAATTCACTTCGGATTATGGCTGATGGATGCGCCGGACAAAATAAAAACTCTATATTAATATCCATGCTTTCGAAATGGTCAGTCCATCATGCACCAACGCAAATTAAAATTATAGAAATAGTATTCCCCGTAGTGGGACACTCATTTCTTCCAGCTGACCGAGTCTTTGCCCATGTTGAAAAGCAACTGCGAAAAATGGAAAATATAATAAATCTGAGTGAATACATAGACGTGGTAAGTCAATATGCAACGGTTATAAACGTAGCAACAACATGTCAAATCTTCGACTGGAAAAGCATGGTAAAAGACATATTTTTAAATGTTGGCAAGTGGCATGTACCTTTTGCGAAATGTAAAAGATTCTACCTAAAAAGAGCCAGTAGATGTAGTGACATGGTGGGTCTTCGAGGAGAATTGCATTATAGACAAGACGTAGGTCAGTATAAAACTATTTGTAAAAAAAATTAAAATCGTGCAATGATTGCACCGACTATAATAACACAGGGAGTGTCAGTGAAACAGTTAAAACTGAGATACGTCGGCCAATTACTTAAAACTCATTATGGTGATGATTGGCGCAGTTTAGATACCTTACGATATTTTGCTCGAGTGCTGCCACACGACATTCCTGTGAATCATAATGCTGACGACAACGGAGACGACATTAACCCTGAAGAATCGATGTGCCAAGTCCAAGAAGAGCTGCCATCATTAATAATTTAGTTTGATATATTTTGTTTAAATAAACATTTTTTTAATTAACATTATATAGTATTTTGTATTTTTAGTAAAAGTACTGCCAATTATAAATATTCCTCCATGTCGTTAAATCAGTTCCTAAGGTATGTAAATTACATAATTCTGGTTTATACTTCTGTATTTCTTTGCAAATTACATAGTCAAGTATCAAAATTTGATTAGCGAGCTACATTAAAGTAGGTATGTGTCAAAACAATGTCCATCAATCACATGCAACAGAAACAGCAAAGTCCACCTGTATATTCCAAAACCCACAATGTCCAAACTGTTTATTTAATTTTATTGTAGATATAAAGGAAACTCTGTAACTTTTAATATTATGTAATTGTTATAATATAATCTACTGCCATTTACAATAATTACAGTTACCAATGACGTTCGAATAACTCATAATCCTAATATTATGATTTGCGGCTGGAACTGTCAAATGGACATTGCTGTTTTTGATTCTAGTAGACTCAAATGGTATACCTACTTACTAAAAGTTTGACTACCGTAGACAACTTGTAGGGTAATTCCGAAATACAAATATCGCATATTTATGTTTAGGCTACTGAGAGGTCAAAATCGAGAAATATTTCTTTTTGAAGGTAAATCAAAACGAAAAAGAAATATGTTTTCTATCACAAACTAAATAAAACCCACTTTTAACTGTCATTCAGAATTACCCGAACATACTTCGGAATTTAACTGGTACAAAGTAAAAATAATTAGGATTTTAAACACTTGTATCTATAAATATCAAGGATATTTTTAAGTTTTTCAAATAGAGCTTTAGGCTGTATAATCAAGTAAATAAAGCGACGTAAATTAGCACCATTAGCTCCACCGATTCTGAGTGTTACTTAAAATATAAACATGCCGCCAACTCTTCAAAAATCCTTTCGTAATTACCCGAATCCACCTGACGTCTAGGTGTAGGTTACTCGTTATGTTTTCATATACCTAACTACATTTTTTTAAAGCGAATCGAACTTTTTGACACATGAAAAAGTGGCAAAGTAAGCAGGTTTCACGGTACCGTAAAACAAACTATCCAAATATTAAAATCACAACTAAATAGTTACAGCACCAAGCTCACTTATTTATTAAAGCGCACGAAACCAATTTCCCAATCTATTACACCAATACACAACACGAACGGCGCAACGCAGAGAAGCAAGCACACAGAAACAACTTCACAGAAGGAAGAGAAAACAAATCCGTAAAGAGTAAGCAAGTGAAAACAAATAAGTAAATTACCTATGTCATGGTATGAAGTGAAGGAAAGGAACACTCAACATAGAAGATGTTAGATTACCACAGAACATAATTAAGTAGGAATGAAGTTTGTTTGATTGTCCTCTTACGGTCGTGAAGGCGTTCACCGTTTTTAAGTGTTTTGAAATATAGCCTTTTGAGACTTAAAAAATCTGTGATTGGTGCCGATTCTCTTGTTACACTGAACTACAAAAAACTATCACTAAAAAAACTAAACAATAACTGTAAACTATCACTACAATTCCTTATTTTTGACTTCTTCTTAAAGTTATCCTTCCAAAAAAATTTCTCTAAAAAAAATAATTGTGTCACAATTAAAATCGAAATTGACAATCGCGACTCCACGTGGTAGGTACTTGTTTGCCCTACCCCATGAATATTTTTTAGAGCCGCATTGGGGCAGCTTCGACATGTTTTATATGAAATTTGTCACTTGTTGTATGAAAAATTATTACTTACATGTTGAGTTTTAGGGGTTTACGACTTATAAAGGGGGTCGAAATTTTCATTACTTTTGCGATAGGACACCATTTTCGAAATATAAGCAAAAGAAAAGAAAAAAGATATAGTACTGTTTTCTGAAGTCGAGGTGTTGGTGTGACAACTAATTTTATAACCACACCTTTTTAATCGCGATTAAACGTAGTCAGATTTAGTTAGACAATAAAAACTTTTGGTGAAAAACGTCAAATTCAGAATAGCCATTTTGCCATAATTGCCATTTTCAATAGATTAATAACTCAGTGCCATCTTAGTGCTGTCAAACTAAAATATAGTTAAGTTGTGTCACTTTAGTCAATTTCAGAATAGGAAATCGTCGTTTGACAGGAATAATAGCGTTTGTGAAGAGAATCGGCACCACTGTATTTGTATTACTTGTTTATTGAATATGCGCACTGTACAGACGCCAGCAGGTCAAGCTGCCCGAAACTGTCAAATTTTCCCAATCTACCTTGAACCTTAATGCTATAGCGATAAAGTTAAAAACTTATTAAAGAAATTTGACAGTTTGTAGTAGCTTGATGTGCTGGCGTCTGTACATCGTGTAAGCCGCCGCTGGCGTCACGCCGCGCGGCCGCGCGCTCGTGTTCGTTCACCCCTGCGACTGCGCAAATTCGTAAACAACTGATTCTAATTTTCCCATCACATTATTCAGACTTTGTACTGGCAATTTATCGAATTTCTTACGAGTAGCTTTTCTTATTGGCCATATTAATGAATTACTGTTTTTAAATTAAGTAAGCTCGATAAGCTGGTATGTTTAAAAAAAAATGAATCAACCTATTTACAATCATTTAAAAACTGTTTAAAAGAAGTCTTAATTTTTACCTCATTTACAAAAGGTGCTGAAAATGTCCACCACTTTGTCCAATGCACAAGTGAGCACGACGTATTACATTGGATTGCACTGCGATTAATGTGTCTCTGTCGCTTTTAATTAGATCGAATGCACTAATTATGGGGTTTTTTGATTCGTCCACGTTTCGAATATTGTCGTACCACTGTGTCCATACGTTAAGTCTTTTACACGACCCCAAAGATAAAAATCGAGAGGCGTATTAGTTCCTGTTCTCTTAAAAAGTGGTACGGACGTTGGCCTTCTTCATGCAGCACATTCCAGGCAGTAACGTGACTTATTCCTAAGTCCCGCCCTGCGTCACGCGTGCTCGCGTGTGGATTGTCGTTGAAATAGTCCAACACTCGATCTTCAATGTCACCAGCGAGCCGTAGCCTACCAGCATCTGCTTGACGAGGACGAAACTGGCCATAGTCTAATAAGCGCTGGTAGACCCCCAGGATAGTTTGGACAGCAGGCACTCGTCGTTGGTCACCATAAAAGTTCACGGTATCGGTTACGTGCTGCGGCTAAACTCTCACCGGTCATGACATAACACACTGTCATATCTAAATACTCCCGATAAGAATAAGTAAACGGCATTGTTTATACGAAACAGCGCACATAAAAATGTTTTACTAAATGGTTATTTTTATATGAAAAAGTGAAAATCCTCGAAAAAAAAAACATTTTTTTTTGTATATATTAGTTTTTTGATACTGAATAAGTACAGACGCCAGCACATCAAGCTACTACAATCTGTCAAATCTCTTTAATAGATTTTCAACTTTATCAGTAAAGCATTAAGGTTCAAGGTTGATTGGGAAAATTTGACAGTTTCGGGTAGCTTGACCTGCTGGCGTCCGTACACGAAATTGTTAAAGTTAATTTTTTAACACCTTATATAGTAGGATGATCCTAATGAGTGACTAATAGAGAAGTATGGAATAAAAGACATGTTGTGCCGACCCCAAATAAGCAATAGGGATAAGAGCGGGAGAATGACGAAATAGTGAAATAAATGAAATTCATAAATGAACACGAAATGAAATGAATAAACGAAATGACAAAATTGTAGGTCATTGAGAACTAGCTATGATCACGCCATCTACAATTAGCTTTGCCCGAGCTTCCCCATTGGCGGCCATTAAGGCGCGTCCCCACTAGGGCGGCGCGGCGCCGTGAGGCCAAGCGCCTTAAGACGCTCAATCTAACTGATGTATGACTGACTGATTTTTGTCTGACGGACGCTTGACTGACCGTGTAAGTACGTGATTACACCTCCCGTATTATTATTATACTCTTTGGATTACACGTGATTGACTGAATGACGTCGAATATCTAGATATTTAGATTTTTGTCTTCAATCAGTCACTTATTTATGATAGAGCGTGTAGTAGCTTGATGTCACACATGCGTCAGGAACTCGTGATTTGATTTGATACTTTTTTCTCATGCAGTCATCTTGTTTTGTTAAATAGGGTGCTACCATTTTTAATAGTTAGGCAAAGGCAAAAAATTCTATAATAATTTTGATAATCAACCTCTTCGTTTGTATCAATTTCACGTAACAAATTTTATTGGGAACCACGTCAACCAGCATTTTTTTTAATATGTTACTTTAAAAAAAAAACAACTCAACCAATTGTTAAAAATAGTAACTAATGGTTAAATTTTTGCAAAATGTGTTTTTTGACAAATTTTTAGTTTATATAATGATATAATATCATTGCTAAAAAGTCTGGGAACTTTAGATCCCGCTCGCAATCGAGTGGAATTATCTATTAGTTAAAAAAAAATAACGATTAAAGTTGTCAAAAAATAAAAGGCCCATTTTGACATTTGAGAATGCGTTCTTGACACCTGTCAGTTTCATACAAACGAATACGTGTTTTGCGAATTTGATCTTTATTAACTACTAGAACTGTCAATGTCAAAACGGGCTTTTTATTTTTTGACAACTTTAGTGACCATTAGATAAACTACTAGCTACGCCCCGCGGTTTCACTCGCATATGTCCCTGCCACCCTGTATATACACCCTGTATAGTAGGAAGAAAGTATAAGTGTTTTGTATTGTTTACTAGAGTAGGTATAGTAGTATATAAGTTAGGTTTTATACCCACGTGTACATTGGGTTCACATTATAAATATTCGTATGCCGTTAGTAGCGGCGGATGTGTCGAACTTATCCATATGTAGTACCAACCATCTTTGTACGGACGCCAGTACATCAAGTTACTACAATCTGTCAAATTTCTTTAATAGATTTTCAACTTTATCGCTAAAGCATTAAGGTTCAAGGTTGATTGGGAAAATTTGACAGTTTCGGGCTTAGCTAGCTAGTAGCTTGACCTGCTGGCGTCTGTACCTACCATATCCAACGAATAAATGTCTTTGTCTTTCTCTTTGTCATTGATCAAAAACACATTTTGCAAAAATTTTACCATTAGTTACTATTTTTAACAATTGGTTGAGTTTAACTACGGATCAACAAACCGGCCCTTAGGCTAATGCTAAATACACACGCAGTGACCTTTTGTAACATCCTCTGAACCTGTGTTATGCAAATAAATTATTTGTTTTTTGTGACTTTAGCAACCGGCGATTTCAAAATCTGTGTGTGGACACTGGATTTTGAAACTGCCAGTAATGGATTAAAACATGGAAGCTCGTGGCAGCACTGCTGCTCGTCTATAAACCGTATTTGTATTATATAAAAAAAATGTGTTTGTGCACTGTACTGGTTGCCCTATTGCTCTCCTGGAGGAGGGTCGGAGGAACGCGGTTCTGCCACTAACAGCCTTTTATATAAAAATCTCGCTAATCACTGATAAGCCACTTTAGCTAACTTATGTCATGACTTTGTGACACTGACAGCTCGTGAACTCGGTTTAGATGTGTCTGATGTGCTGATCAAGTTAAACATTGGTGAAATTTTCCCATAGTAGTATAAGTTCAGCATAACCCTATGCTTGCTTAATGATCAACTTTTCTTTGTTTATAAACGCTACTTAGCACGTGATTAGACGCAAAACGGGTGAAATAATGCATTCGTCACAGATTATAATCAAAACTAAAAAACCGAATTTTAAGAATAAAGTTGCCAAAACCATGATTTTTGCGTGAAGTGTCCGAGTTTGAGATCGGTATCTTAGAGTACTCTTTGGTTTGACAGACAAAAATAAACATGTCATCGGTTATGCATTTGAAATAATTTACTAAGTTTATTTTGTTTTCTTTGTATCCGATGGTAGTAATGAAAACAATAAGCTCCAATAATTGGAGTAAACAGGTAAAGGTACTTGTCTCTGAACCGATATCTACTTAGTAATTTAAACTGACCAAATTAATGTTAAAGTAGCCAATAATAGCTATATAACTACATGTCCTTTTTGTTTGCACTCTTTTCCTATTGCTTTTGCACCGGGGTTTCAGCGTCTTATAATATTAGGCAGTCACAATAGCATTTTGAGGGCTGTGGGGGCAGACACTTCCTCCGCTATAATAAGGCAATTTGTGAGAAGATTTTCCCCAAGTTTCCATTTCTCCTTGTGTCTAGTTGATGGGTGGCCTTCTCATTAGTTACTATGAAAGGAGTGCAAACCTGTTACTAAACAATTTATGTATCTTATTAGTTGTCTGAAATAAAATTATTTTATTTATTTAATAATAATAATAATAACCCACCGCCGTATCTCTACGTTGACGTCGTGGTGGGGCTTGCGCGCTCCGAACTCTGGGCCTGCGTCGCAAGAGTCTACTTTGCCGAAACAGGTCTAGGGTGAGGAGACAGACCAAGAGAGATACAAAAACCCGCAGGGCAGCATGTGGCGAGCTGTTGGGCAGTAGCGACCCCATGGACCCTATCTCCCGGGAGAAATCTTGTTCCTTACCTCTGGCTTGCCTTTATTGGCCGGCTGGAGTGAACAATGACGAGGAACATAGCTCCCACCTGATTCTTGCCTTTACTGGCCGGCTTGAGTGGAGACTCGCAAGAGCAAACATGCTCGGGGGAAGGAAGTATTCCAGTAAGTGCTCGTAGGGATCTTGACCATCTTCCGGGCTCTGGGATTGTTCTGAAAGCCGTGGAATACCTCTCCACTCCTCATAAGCACCTCAGGACATGTTGCCCCCTTGTTGCTACGTCACTATGTGCTAGCGACAGTTTCCGGGGGCCCATTATTGAGTGTGCAAGTCACCCCCTGCCATTTTATCCTGTATATATAAAACATTGATCAGGCAGGGGCCATAGTTCTTCCATAGTTATGACTGATAACCAGTCCACTTTAGGCACCCAAACCCATAGCCCAAATTTATATTTTTCCATATCCTGCAATAGTCCTACACTAACCGGGGGTTATCCTTGGGTGCACTTGCATAGTGCATACAGGGATAATCGTCGGTTGGTGCCGCATTTCAATAAAATTTTCTAAGGGGCCTCTGCGAGTTGGCTTCGGCCCCTCTTACGCCTTCCAAAGGACCGGGACCCCATGGTCCCGAGATATGTTAAAACATAATAATAATAATAATAACTTGTGGAATCTGAGGTGCCGTACTACAGGTTTGTGCCCGACCCAGTTCTCGAAAATGGAAATATCACATTGTACTGGGATCGATCCATCATCACTGACAGGACTATTGTTGCCAATAAGCCTGATATAGTGGTGGTGGATCGATCAGAGCGGCGCGCAATGATTGTTGACATAACCGTCCCGCATGATGAGAACCTCGTGAAAGCCGAGAAAGATAAACAAATCAAGTATCATGACTTGGCTCGCGAGGTTGTTGACATGTGGGATGTGGACTCAGCGATCATTGTGCCGATAGTCGTGACAGCCAATGGCTTAATAGCCAAGAGCCTCGACCAACACCTGAGGAGGCTCTCGTTGGGCAGCTGGATCAAGGGCTTGATTCAGAAAGCGGTACTTCTGGACACGGCTCGCATTGTCAGGAGGTTCCTCTCTCTGGAGTCCTGACCGCCGGTAGCTTGGACCCTGTTCCCGATACCGGTGGGCTACTATTTTTTATATTTTTAAATATTTTTTTTATCTTTTTGTTTATAAAAATATTTAAAAATATAATCTGTAAGTAAGTAAATGAAATAAAGGATAATAATAATAAATTTATTTTCAGTAAATTTACAGCTTCTACAATTAATCTTACATAGGGGTCTCCTTTTAAGTATGAGAAATACCTGTGCTAGGAGGCCCTGCTCTTCTAAAACTAGTACAATAGCATGTAGGAGTGTGCTTACATGGAATTTACAATTTGGTAACTTATTATTATTAATTTGCTAATTGAAGAAAAAAAGGTAAAACAAACAAAATTAAAAAACACTGTAAAACGAAGTAAAGTAGTGTTTTCAGAATGTCTTATTGCTATATTTGGTATCTCGGGGGGTATATTACATGTACCAGTGGGGTAGAGATGTGAAATATTGAAAAGTTATAAAATTTAGAAAAGTGTAATCGTTCGCTTTGATCCTGAGACAGGGGTGTCCAACCTTTCTGAAATTTACACGCAATGTAATATTTTTTTATTTTATTAAATTGGAATAACAAACATTACATTTACATTATGCAATATTAGTAGTTTTTTTATGTAATAAAAACGTAATTATTTTGTAAAAGCTTATTAACGTTTAGTGTTCTATTAATTACTTGCCGCTCATGATTCACTCTGGAATTAGACAATTCCAGTGAATCATCATTTTGTTCAATATAATCGATATTTGAGAAAGTAGAAAGATAGATTTGATATTAGATAGCAGAAAGATATAACGAAAATCGAACAAAATTAGCAGAAATTATTAACATATTTTTATCAATTTATATTCATTGGAGCTGCAAATTGACTAAAAAAAAAATGTGAATTTTTTGGCCCTTAGAGACCTGATAATTTCTAGTGGTCGTACAGACGCCAGCAGGTCAAGCTACCCGAAACTGTCAAATTTTCCCAATCAACCTTGAACGTTAATGCTTTATCGATAAAGTTGAAAACCTATTAAAGAGATTTGACAGATTGTAGTAGCTTGATGTGCTGGCGTCTGTATATTGTCTATGGATTGTTGGATTTGGGCGTACCTATAATTATTGTATTTTTATTTAAAATAAATGTTTGAATACAGTAATGACAACACTTTAGTAAGAGGAATGTTTTTAGATAAAGCAGTGTGTCATTACGAGGGAAAACGTTTCGTTTACTTTTGAATTTAAACCATTTGCGATTTTGTAAGTACACACGGCTACACATCAAGCTATGCATTTCCAGTTTTAGCTGACCTCGTATTGTATAGGTTTTTCGTACAATCAGAAGGCAGCTTATACTGGTTTTGTATAGCTTGATGTGTAGCCGTGCGTACCTATGCTTATCAAAGATTTTTGCAGATTTAAAAAAAAAAATGCAAAGTAGGTAGGTAAAGGCATCGTAATATTTTTTCAATTCATTCACTTGCTATAAAGATTGACAAGCATTATTTATATTTATTCCAAATTTCAAAAACGAAGTCGTACCATGGGTGTTCTTTTTTACAATTTTGATACGAAACCCTGAAAAGCTTCTATTTTTAAACTCTTCCTCTTAATTTATGATCTCAAAATAAATACTTTTATTTTTAGTGAATATTTGTAACCGCAAATTGGTTGACCCCTGAAATACTAATAATCCTAGCTCCCAATTATTTTTGAAAATAAAAATGCTGGTATTTGAAAACCAACGAGTATACTGTACGTACGTATGACAATTGACAGATACTTGTCACTGATAACAATTGGATAAACTAAATCGTGAATATAATACTATTAGTCTTACACAAAGATTATAATAACTATATAAAGGTAGTCTTACAATACGCACTGGGTGTCTTTCAAGATATCTTAGATAAGCCAAACTGTTGCAGTTTTTAAAAGAAGAGTAAAAGAACACTATCTGTCCACTTCATCATAGTTGTGTATGTATTTTTTGTTTTATTTTATTTTGGATATGATATAATTATTATTCTAGTGATATTTATTTTAGTAGTATGTATGTATGTACGTTTGTTTGTATGTATGTTAGTATATTCTAGCAATTTTTGTTTAGTTTTTTAAGAGAAATGTTTTTGATTGTATGTATTATTTTTTGTCTCCTTTACTATTTCACACGCTGTCTACATCTCTGTATCTATTGTCCTGTCTCGGGTGTGCTGGAAGAGATTTCTTGTGAAATAAGCATCACCTCTGTACCTATTTTTTTCTGTTCTGTTTTTTCTTGTCTGTTTATATATGTGTGTACATAAATGGTAAATAAATAAAAAAATAAATATCGGGATCTTTTATTTTCGTTCCTATTGACAATGAAATTTCCGGTCCTAATCAGAATTATCCGGTTCATTTATAGATACATCATCGCAATATAGCTGGCGGCTCACATTATCATCTAAACAATCTTCATCATGTTCATATAATGACCCACGATCAAGTTCACTAGCACGATATACAAAATGTTTCTTAAGATCTGCTACCTGAAGGTCAATTCTCGTAATTTAAAACGTTCAAAATCTAGTCGCAGTCTCATCTCAGCGACAAACAAATGTAGGGAAATTAGATGTATTTTTGACAGATTGAGACAGATCACACTGAACATTCTTAAAATTACGAGAATTGCCCCTCTGATCTATTAACTTCTCTAATTTACGGTCTCTTTGACTGCGTTTGTTTCTTTTACGCGAACGACGAGAACTTTTATAGTTTGGTGAACTATCAGAGCTACTAGAACTTGAACTAGAATTTGATGATGTGGTTGAGCTACTTAAATCGCGAACACGGCGTTTTATTTTCCGAGATTGCACGGTATTATCTTTACTTTTATCTTGGGTGCTCATATTTTGGTTCGGAAAAATATTTTGATCACTCATTATTATAATTCGTACCCTGAAATACAATTAAAATAACTTTATGCAAAAAAAAAAAATAAGAAAAAAGGAGGGTACTACATAAATAATAATTCGATATTACTTAAAAACGAACGGTAACACCGTTAATTAATAGTATAAACACAGAAAATAGAAGTACAGATTTCGCACAAAGTATTCGGTTCTTAAAATGATCTTGATAATTGTAAAGATTCAAACATTATATTTAAAATTGTTTTTCCTTTACCTTAGTGTTGAAAACTGTAGTGTTATTAACTCTTGCAAATTTCACTTATGCACTTTGTGATAGGTAAATGTATTTTTTTTTTTTTACCTTGCTTTAACCGTTGTTGTCAGGACAGGAACAATGACGTCAATGAGGCAAATCCAAAAGCAAACCGACGTTTGCAACTGCTCGTGGTGGTGAGAGGAGAGACAGAAGGCAATAGTACGCGACAAGGAGGGAGAACAGATGCGAAAAAGTGACAGAACGATGGCCTCTCTCTCATGTATTATTAGGCTTCAAATTTACGGTCAAGTTATTTAATCGACCATTTTATATGATAAATTGGTTACGTTTTTTTAAGTATAATACCTCGAATGTCTTATGTTACACAGTCCGACATAAGCAATTGTCTTTCTATTGTGTCTCTAATTACTACAATCAAAGAGTTAATAATAGACGTCACAAGACAGTACCGTGGGCCTAAAAAAAAACCAGTCCGGGGCAGTGGTCCAACTGCTCTGTACGATTAGTTGGGTCTTTACTAGGGGCAGTTGTCCAACTTTAAAAATAGTTGGACCACAGCACCTTTTGAGAGTTCCGTGGTCCAATTCATTTAAAAAATAACTTGCCCACTCTAAAAACCTCAACTGCATCTTTATGTGTGTATGGTACCTACTGGTTTACGGTTATATTGAACCTCTTTGCAGTAAAATAACAAAATTACAAGTCGGGTGACTAATTTTTAAACTTTATTTTTTTACAATGTTTTACAACATTCAACGAAATTTTTCTAAAGCATGACCTACAGTAATATCACCTGAAATCAGTTGTAGCTGAATTTCTCGTATATAATCATCAGTCTCAATTTGGACCCTACGTCTTTTGTGTGCGATTTCGCTTGATAAAGTGGTAAAATTTTCTAGACGACATGTAATAGACGTAACATTGTAGCATTTTTTGCATTAATGCGCCGACTTAGTTTTGCATGTGAGCTTTCTGAAATGTTATTAATCCTATGCCTCTGGCTAAATACGCTTATAAAGTGAGAAAATTCATCAAAATATCCTTTAATCCAATAACGCTCTACATATTGAATCAGTTTGTTAGCTTCAACACCACTTTCTTCTTTTATGTAATCCCAGCCTTCTACAAATTTATCACTCTGCAACAGTGCAAAAACTGAGCATAATGAAATAGCTCTTTTGACTCTTTTTGATTTAGTTTTTGAGATACCTATTTTTTTTGCTTTTCTCCAAATACGTTGTAAATACATAATAACAGCCTACAATTTTAACTGTCGGACAATTCTTTAATGCTGTTCAGAATAGACATTTCAAAGTCACAATATTTTTGGATCCCAATTTAACTGTGATCTTAGCATTTCAAATAAAGCAAATTAAGTGAATTGCTTTTTGTCACTTAGAAAAGCAAAAACCAAGCGCGCAACATTTTTAGACTCATTTGTGCTTCCCATATCGCCAAATATTTAAAGGTTCTGTCCGCAAAATACTCATTTATATTTTTCATGAACTCTCTTGCTTTTAATGAACAAAAACCTATTATACGCATTCCTTCATAATAATAATCAGTAAATGGAACATCTTTAAATTTTAGTGGTACTTCTATTACTTCCTTATTAGAAAATATCGTTTTTGAAACAACCAATGATTGGTTTCTAGCATTATAAAGGCTATGCTTCTTATTTGAATATGATGGAAATGTAGTTGTAATCATATGTTATATTTTTTATATTTAGTTAAAGTATCGTTATACAGTTTTGGAATCGGAAACCTTTACTTGTTTTTTCAAGTTGTCTATTGATAGCGATATTTCATTTTGTACTTCATTTGGAATACAATTATCACAATGTGGCGTCGTGTTTACAACTTCATCCTTTACCTAAAATTAAAGAAAATCTTCTTTTACTTATTATCAACCGTGTTTCCCTAATAACTGTACGAACGAACTTTTGAAAGAACTTTGTACCGTTGCATATGCGTGACTGTGTGACGATGCGCCTTTATCATTCCTTTCCTACTTCCTCCCTTACTTAACAATCCACGTCAGTGAGAGCCCGAATAAAATGTATTGTAATACCTAAAAGTGTAAAATAAATGGGTTGTAATTTGTCTTTGTCCGTTGCGCGTCTGGCGGCCATTGAAGAGTATCTTATTAAATTATAATAAAAAATACAATGTTTCAACCCAAACTTTAATAATAAACAAACAAAAAAATTGTTCCCACAGACAGTTCCTTCAAAATCTATTCTTGCGAATTTTTTTACCACGTTTTAAATCTGGAACAAAAAGTGACGATTAAGAGGAGACCATTCAGGCGTCGCCGTCGCGTCGGTTTTCTTACGAATAATAAAAACATCCTGAATTTGTTTACTGTTGCTAGTGTCATAGGTTTTAGCTAATTTGCGCACAGCTAGCGCAGCTCAGCATAGCTTGATGACGACCCTGTGAGGTTAAGCGGAGCCGCACACTACAGCCTGAACGCATATTCATAAAAAACAGTGCGGTGCGGGCCGCTTGTATTGTCGCGAAAGTGATATGTCCCTTTGTCCCAAATCATTTTTTTTTAATTTATTTATCACGTGGATTCTTGCGATGCGGGGCGGCCCGCCCAAGTCTGCTTCAGCCTTAATACTTACTTCGTTATGCACGGTCCTGGGTCGATTATTTGATCCGCAGGCTTGTACACACAACTGGTGCCCGGGAAGCCGAGCAGCTCGGCGAGCGTGTTGATCTCCAGGTATGATGGCTTCGCACGAAGCAGCTGCGGAAACAAATAAAAAACTAGATTGATAACGAGTAATTTTTAAGCAAAAAAATAAATGCTGCAAATATGTTCGTCTGTTGCCTCATAACTCCTAAATAAGTACGTCGTCGCATTTTGACAAACGAGATAACGTTGGAAGCGTCTTGTTGAGCGGTTCTTGTTGTCCAACCAGCTGCGGTCGAACTTAGCGTACCTTATTATGACCTCGTCCTAGGGACTAGATTCACAGACCGTACTCTGACTTTACTAAGCACTTAATCGTTTCATACGAATATGATTCGCGTAGGTACAGACGCCAGCACATTAAGCTACTATAATCTTTCAAATTTCTATAATAGATTTTCAACTTTATCGCTAAAGCATCAAGGTTCAAGGTTGATTGGGAAAATTTGACAGTTTCGGGTAGCTTGGACTGCTGGCGTCTGTACGATATGTTAATATTCGTATAAACCGGTTGTTCAAATTCGCTTACACAAATATGAACATTATTTGCAGAAAAATAAGGTTTATATTCGAAACACTTATATACTTTGCTTGGCAGAGTAAATCTGGCCCACAGTGGGTGGAGTATTGGGTACTTACCTCAGCACACACTTCCTTGCGATCTTCAATGGGCGGCATGTTCCAAAACACGAAGCCGACCACAATCTCGTCTCGCAGGTAGAACAGCAAGCCGCGCTTGTAGCGGTTGAAGTAGTCCGTACCCCTGGGGCTGCGACACGACCAACAAGTTATTCAAACCCTTGTTCCAATACATTAATACCTACCCGGTTTCTAAATTGACAACTGGTCAAACTCTACATTACTTGAGGAGATTCAAAATCAAAAATCATTTATTTAAACTAGGCTGAGAATCTGCATTTATTGAACTACAATGGCCGCTATAACAAAGTTCAAAATTAAAGGTCCCAATACAAGAAACATCTCTTTTTCTGCGTCGTGTGCGAGTCCGACTCTCACTTGGCAGTTCTTTATGCTTAATTCAGGATTGGTTCCATAGTGAAAGTTCATATTCATGAGGCCTATGTCCAGCAATGGACGTCTTTCAGCAAAATTATGGCAATGATTGAAAATATTAAAGTTGCAGCGGAAACTAAACCTTATTGCAAGTACTAAACTTACTTTTTTTTAATAACTTAAATTGACACCAAGGATGCAGTTCACAAGAAACTGAATGCGATCAGCACATCTAGACTGGCGGGGGAATTCCGTAACACACTAACAGTAGGATTGGCTTTCATTTTGACAATTCAACCACAGGTACATACATTGCGTTATTTACGTTGTTGAGCTGACATTTTCCAAATACATGAAGCAATGGAAATCCTTCAAAATAATTCAAATTGTGATTGATAGGTACTGTTTTACGCATCTCTGTTGTAGTATATTAACACAGACAGCTCTCGAACGCGGTTTAACTGTGATCGCGTTCAGTTTCAATGGTAAAATTCGCCCTAAATAGGCGAATAGTAGTGAGCTCAATTAATAGTACATACTTCTTTTTGTAGCAAATCCTTTTGTCCTTTTCTTTGGCGATTAGTCTATCAGCGTCCTTTTTGGATTCTTCATCATCACACTCCTTGAACAGAGCTACGATGGGCATGCAGGCTCCTACTTCACCGACCACCTGCGGGTAGAATAGACCACATAAAAAAGATTCATCATAGACTTTTGACCTGGGGACCTGGGATTCGATATTTGAAAAGCTCGTGAATATTTCGTGTTCGCCAAGCAATTTTGATCGTTTGGAACTGCAGTCCTTTCGAAAGTTATTTTATCCTTGACAACAGCAACCTTATTGTACAGACGCTAGCACATCAAGCTACTACAATCTGTCAAATGTATTTAATAGATTTTCAACTTTATCGCTAAAGCATTAAGGTTCAATGTTGATTTTCGACATATTCGTTGATTTTCGGGTAGCTTGACCTGCTGGCGTCTGTACTTATCGACAATAAAAATTAGTGATTTTGACAGATTTGTCAGCTTATTAGTTTCACACGAATTTACTCGCCCGAAACGGGTTAAGAAAAAATTGCGCGCTTTATAATATTCTACTCTTATCACTTCTGTGCACTAGAAAGAAAGAAAAGGTTTTTTTTTTATTCTGCACGAACAAAACGCACATTACAAATAAAAAAAGACAAAAATATACACCTATAACGTAGTCAAGCTTCGTAGTCAAACATATGTTGACAATTTATGACAATACAAACTATGATTAGTTTGTATCGACACTGGCAGATGACAACAAAATATGGATGGAACAAAACAACAACAATCAAAACAAAATGCCAATTGCAGAGTGGAAAATAACTACTTTTGTTACAAACACTATCCTTTTTTGCATAGAATTCAAAATGTGCCAATTCATGCGAATTGCCTATAGAAAAAATAATATTACATAATAAAAAGTGACGTTTCGCCCGTTTCGGGCGAGTAAATTCGTGCGAATCGGCTAAGAAGCCGATATGTCAGTGGCAGCAACCCAACAGCAACCTTATTTTAACGAAAATAAAGATCAGTGTTTTTGATAGTGATTTTATTTTATGTTTTTACTAGCTGCGCCCCGCGGTTTTACCCGCATAAGTTATGATTCCGTATGAATATCGGGATAAAAAGTATTCTATGTGTTAATCCTGGTTATAAACTATCTGTGTGCCAAATTTCATCCAAATCCATTCAGTAGATTTGCCGTGAAAGAGTAACAAACATCCATCCATCCATCCATACAAACTTTCACGTTTATAATATTACTAGCTGAGCCCCGCGGTTTCACCCGCATAAGTTTCGATCCATTGGGAATATCGAGATAAAAAGTATTCCATGTATTAATCCTGGTTATAAACTATCCGTGTGCGAAATTTCTTCCAAATCCGTTTAGTAGTTTTTGCGTGAAAGAGTAACAAACATCCATCCACCCATACAAACTTTCGCATTAATAATATGAGTAGGATTTATTTATTAAGGATTTTATTTTATTTTTTTATTTATTTAATAAGGTGTTAAGTAGCTGTACTCCTTCACTTATAACAACTAAGCTAACAAAGTTATAATGTTAATATATACATATATTATAAATAAAACAGTTAAAAAATGTTCAAAAAGAGATTGTAAAAATATTAATAAAAGCCTAAATACCTACTGTCGCGTCATTTTGTTATTTTTTTCAAAATGGCAGCCACGCATGGAACTTATAAATCGATAGCTGACATCAGTGTAAACGGAAAATATAATAGGCCGAACCGTACGAAACGTACCGAACGTAAAGCGTCACGTTTCCGAGATATTAACGTTCAAAGTTTATCACGTGATTTTATTTTGAAACAAAAAAAAACCGGCCAAGTGCGTGTCAGGCCACGCATAGAATAGGGTTTCGTAGTCACCCATAGTGGCACGTGGATTTAGAAGGATATTTTACATGTTTACTTATTATTTCGTTATTTTTAAGAACAAAAATTTGCACTTTGAAGTTTAATATTTCGTAAATGGAGCCTTAAATCGAAAAATAATTTTAGCAACCCCCAAGTCATTTTAGAACACCTATTCAACGATACCCCACACGATGGGGTAGACAACGAAAAAAACATTCATCCCCACTTCACATATAGGGGAGCTACCCTAAAAAAAAATATTTTCCAAAATTTTATTTTACCACTTTACGTAATTTACATACACACTCGCTACAAAATTACAGCTTTCTAGTATAACCTCGTCTCTTAGCAAAACCTCGGACAGACACACACACACACACACACTTATAGTAAAGTAGCATTTTCTTATTTTCTTATTGAAAATTGTTTTAGTTACATTACCTCCATCTGAAAGGACTCTCCCAGCTGCACCCAATAGTTGGGTTCCATGTTGCAGGGCAGCCAGAAGCCCGTCATGTTGGCGCCGGCGACAAAGCCCTGTTCCTCCGCGTTGATGTAGTGCTCCACGCGGAGCCGCGTGTCCCGCCACTGCGAGTAGTAACTGGCTGCATCGCCCGCCTGACACACACAAACATAAATAATAATACCAGCCTATTACTGCCCCACAGTAGGGCAAAGGCCTCTTCTCATACAGAGAAGGCACGAGCATTGATCACCACGCTTTCTCAAGACGGGTTGGCGATTTCAGACTGATATTAACTAAGTTGGAATGATGGGATCGGACCGACACATGGCCGAACCGAATATTATTGAAAAATGCTAAAAAAGTTCGGATCGGCTCAGTTGGGTTGGGACCATAGTAAATATTCGAAAGAGTGTAGGAGTGTAGGAGTGTAGGATCGGGACGGACCGAACCAAATGGTAACTTCGTAGCAGGAAACGGCCGAACATTCGGCCGATACCACTTCGGAGTAGACCCCCAGGTTTCCTCACGATGTTTCTTCTTCACCGATGTCAGTGATCTTCAAGATAAACTAAGTATCTACATAATTATGAATTAAAAATATAATTGTTACTTGCCCGGATTTGAACCCACAACCTCGTGCATGAGATGCGAGGCCTAGAACTAGGCCTAGGACACTACGCTGATTGATGACTGCGTCGATCTAGTGATTGCAAGCGCAACTGCTGAGCATTTAGGTCCTGGGTTCTATTCCCGGGTCAGACAAAATGTTAAATTGGGTTTTTCCATCTGGAATTTCTCAGTAGCAGCCCGGAGACTGGGTTCCAGCACCTGTGACCTGTGCCCGGTTGATGGCAATGGCAATAGAGTTACCCGGTATTACATGGGACTTAAACAGACCTGGCGAAATGTGGGTGTACTATATTTACACCTCTGCCTAACCCTTCGAAGAATGATGTTATGTTATGTAATGTTACAACACGGATTGTTCATCATAGAAAAACATAGCAACAGTAAAAAGCAAAAAAGTTGCAGTTGTTTGCGTCCTAAAGTCTAGCTCGGTGTCAGTGCTAGACAGGGAGAATAATTTCGAAAGCGTGTAGTAACCTTTCCCATTTTTCTACCGATTTTATTACTTGATTTATTTATTAACACATTATGCACAAGTAAAAAAAAAATACCGTACAAAGGTGGACTTAAAGCCTGAGGCATTTTCTAGCAGTCAACCCTAGGGCACGGGTGGGTGGGTTTGTGAGACAGTGGTGGCCCAGTGGTATCGGCCGCGATTTACGAGTTGTAGGTCGTAGGTTCGAACCCAGACAGGCGCTTTACTTTGTGTAAATTATTTCATCACCACTGCTCTCAAAACGGTTCTTTGACAGTCGTTACAGGTCGTCGTCAGTAGCTCGAAAGTCTGACAACCAGTCTTACCAAGGGGTATCGTATTACCCAGTAACTGGGTTGTGGAGGTCAGATAGGCAGTCGCTCCATGTAAAATACTGGTATTCAGTTACATCCGGTTAGACTGGAAGCCGACCCCAACATAGTTGGGAAAAGGCTAGGCAGATGATGATGATGCTCTCAAAACGGCTAAGGAAAACATCGTGCGGAAACCGGCATGTCCTAGAAGCAAAAATTCGAAGACATGTGACATATACCAACCCGCACTGGGTCCGCGTGGTGGAATACGGCCCGCGTGGTGGATTACAGCCCGCTCCCTCTCACCGAGAGGAGGCCTGTGACCCAGCAGTGGGAACATTATAGGCTGATTATGTTATGTTATGAAACCTTAGGGTATGGTTTCCACTCATGAAGATCCGTAAATTAATAGCTGAGTGCAGAAAGTACCGTACTTCACATTGAAAAAGAAGTACGATATTTTATTGTCAATAGATAAGTACTTTCTGCAACAGCTGTAACTTATCGGATCGAATTTTTAAGACAACAAACAGGTAAAGCGAGCACAAATTACAATGTATAGGTGTGTCCTGGCTTCCAGCTCGGTGTTCACGAGGTACCCTCCGTTCACATAGTCTTTTTCTAGGGTTGAGTCTTCAGCGATATCGACTCGCGGCTCCGCTCCTACCGCCAAAAACGCCTGGACAACAGACCAACATCTCTTATTTATATTAAGATTATTATACACTAGCTTTTGCCCACGGCACGGAACGTACTACCGGGATCCAGTATCCTATGTCCTAACCTAGGTCATGGTCTATCCGTGTGCCAAATTTCATTCAAATCCATTCAGCCGTTTAGGCGTGAAAAGGCAAATGACAGAGAAACCGAGTAACTTCCGCATTTTGATAATAAGTATGGGGTGGGGACACTAATAAAGCGGACCTGATGAATCGCATCAAACGCGTGCACGGAGGCGGAAGCTTTCAGAAAGTTTCAATCATATGTTTAAAACAACTTATCATTATTGAATCATATCTGTGTTGAGATTGAGCATCGGTTTTATAATAAAATCTGCTGTTTCATACATTTTGATCGTATAGCTGTAGGTATTGTATGAAAGTTTTTTCTTTAACTGATAAAGATATTCAATGCTGTGGAATTCTTGAATCATGTACTGAATCCATGGTTTAAGTTCTTGTCAGACATGCTTTAAACCTTGTTTAACTAATGACTAATGATCCAGATAATATAAAATAACCCTTAGAAAGCGAATAATTAAAAACAGAAAAAAACAATTACATAATCTGTGACGAGGGACTTTCCATTTGATAAAGTCAATTCCAGTCTTCCATTTTTTGTTTCGAAGACATCATACACTTGAGCTGTAAACGTAAATTATATTATAAAGGCGGGTTGCTTCATGTCCATTTAACACAGGTGTATTATACGTCAAAAATGGCGCTAACGATCGTCAAACCAAAAAAACGTTTCACAAAATTATGGCCTTGGCTACGTATGTTACGTTAACCAACCGTTTGAAACAACCGGCAACTTACCTATTTTGATTTAATAAAATATCCTTAAGTATCATAATTATAAGCAGACCGCAGCGTATCACACACTATAATACATTTAACTAAAGGTTAAGCCACACGATGCGACACTGGGCGTACTTTTTAGATAACAAACAAAAGCATTTATGAAACATTGCATAAATTAAGAAAAAAAATCTTAAACAATAAAAAGTCGAGTCCTCCTGTACAAATGGCCAGAGGAACACCTCTTTCTTTTTTCTTTCTTTGCCGTCAGTTTGATTTTAATGTTTATGTAAAATCAAAGGTGACGCACGTAAAACTCACCTCGGACAAGAGGCAAGTACACTGCTATAAGGTCCTTCTGGCGCTTGAATGATGTTGATAGGGGGCGCTGTTCGTAAACGTTTGTGCAATTGTTTTGTGAAATACAGGGTCTAATTAAATTAGCTAGCAAAACTCCGCAGACATAATGGGTATCGATATCTAAACACGATAAAACAAAAAATATTTTGTTGTTTTTTTTGTGGGGTCATCGACCGCAGTTAGTGTAGTCACTTGAAATAACTACACAGACGTGAAAGTAATGGTTTCGGTTTAAAGACATTTATTTCTCAAAAAAAGAACATTATACGGTTCATTACATATTGAGAAATGTATAGAAAATATATAATAAAAGTAGATACAGTCTCTGTGATCACATACAGTTATACAAAAGAACAGAATTAAAATATTCAATAGGTGACATTCGGTGTTAGTACTTCGTTCTAACGTATTCTTCTAGAGCTTTGTTATGTGCGTGTATACCATCTGTTACTGTTAAACACATCATCAGGTATTTCATTATAAAGTTTTGCTCCCTCATATAGTATATTTTTCCTACCATATTTAGTTCTAGGTTTTCTTAATTCTATTTTGTCTCGTCGTCTTGCGTTATATGTGTAAGTTTTCTTTTTAAAGTTAAGTTGTGAATCTGTGTCTTGTGTTATGATTTTATGTATTAGGACGCATGTTTTAAGCGTATGTGTGAGTTGGTTAATTTTAAGTATTTGGGTATCATTGTAGATTTTGGTGGTTGGTTTAAGGTAGTAATAGTTGTAGTGTTTTTATTGCTTTATTTTGTAATATTTGTATGTCCTGGATTACAGTTTTTGCTGCAGTTCTCCATATCTCAATGAGATATTATTTATTTTATTTATTTATTAGGAATGCAAGCAGACATTCGACGCAATGCTCCTACCAGAGGTGATAGTTTGGACTTAATGTAATCAATATTTCCAAGTTAGTATCTAAAATAGACCCAAATATCTTTCACTGCTTGATTTAGCAATATCTTCGTTGTTTATTGTTAGTTGGATTTGATTGAGAATTTTCTTATTTTTTGCAGCAAATATCATGTATGTTTTCTTTGTGTAAATAGTTAGCAAATTTGACAGAAGCCATGTATTTAGGATATTCAAATCATCTTGAGCTTCTTTCACTATATCAGTAATTGTGGCCAAAGTAGAACAAGCAAGTATCATCTGCGTAAAGTGTGATACTGCCTGACGTTTTAACACTGCTGCTGCTATTGATGTAAATCAAAAATAATAAGGGTCCGAGAATTGATCCTTGTGGGATTCCGTAGGTAAACACACAGGGTAAACTTTCATAATTATCAATTTTCACTAAACACGATGACACAATAAAACATGTTCTCAATTCAAACTTCAAATAAAAAACTACCAGCAGTTGTGTTGGCCCCCTCAAAAAAACTACCAGCGGTCGTATTGGCCCCCTCAAAAAAACGACCAGCGGTCGTGTTGGCCCCCTCAAAAAAACTACCAGCGGTCGTGTTGGCCCCTCAAAAAAACTACCAGCGGTCGTGTTGGCCCCCTCAAAAAAACTACCAGCGGTCGTGTTGGCCCCCTCCAAACAACCAATCACGTCTGCAGTTTCGTTAACTAATTTCATTTGACCCAGTATATTGAAAAACCAAGATGGCGGCGTTCGTTCCGATTTTGACCACGCGCCTAAAGACTCTTGTAGCCCTATAGCTCGTAGAACGGTAAGACGTTACCCCACGTACCTTTAGGAATCTGTGTCACCCCTGCACACTTAATTTGTTCCGCCGCATACTCTCCGAGGTACTCTGGCAGGATGCCGGAGAGGACCCCCTTGTCTTTGTACAAGTGGACGATCTCTATTGGGGGATCATCTTCTTTCCTTTCTACGACATTATCTGGAAAAATACGGTTACAAAATATGGGTTACTCTTGCGCCTTATTTTTTTTTTGTAAATAATTCCGTCATATATGCCAAATTATTCTGTCCAGCGACGCATCTACGGAAAATACGCGTCGGAAGTTGAATGTTTTTTTTTTTTAAATAAGCGACTTATCTGGCTAAACATTGGTCGGACTTGAGAGGAAGTTCGACAATAGCGCCTTCTTTGCATATAGAGTAAGCACTGCGTCGCCTAAGTTTGGACATAGAGCGTCATAGCAACGCTAAACTCCAAAGCATCACACAGTTAGGGCGAATTTCACCACTGAAGCTGAACAAGACAGTATTCCACAACAATGATGACACTGACAGCTCTTGAACGCGGTTCAATTGGTGAAATTCGCCCTAAGCTGAGCACAGCGACGTAATTTCGGCAGGTGTGTCGCTACACTGGCACTCTGAAGTGCTAACTTACTCATCCTGCCTAAAGTCCACGCGAGCTCGCAGCCCAAGGGGCCCGCGCCGATCACTGTGACATGACTCGCCTCTTTTACTTTCCTGTAAACACATCAAACTTGAAGTAGAATGCCTTTTTTTTTGTTTTCGGAAGGAAATCTTGGTTTTAATAACGATCTAAGTGCATTATTACATTAATTCATGAGTGCGTTTCGCCAAGTCTCGCTTGTGGATACGAGGGATGTTTATGTACTAGCATCCATTTCTAGTACATCTAAGAGATTTTTACAAAGTTGATTTATTTCCCTTTTTTTTTTACTATTACCTGAATAGTATATTGGTAGTGCGCTATGCTGTGATGTGTGCGCTGTGTCGTGTTGTGTGCTGCGTGTAAAAACAGTTGAATGTAAATGCACTAACAAAATGAATTGAACAGCGGTTATTTTTTAATTATTCGACGAAATATTTCAGCGCTGTTGGATCCAGAATTTCACGGAACAGCTTGCGCGTCCATTTCAGTTACACTCTGTATATTGGCAAAAACAAAAATATATTTTCGTACCTAAATGCAATTTCAAAGTCCCTAATTGTTCGCAATTTGCAAATCTTGTCGCGTACTGCCTTAGGCGCAGCCCTGACGATAGCTAAGCTCTTGGGTTTTACACCTGCACAAAAAATAAAAGAAAACATTGGCGCCGATTCCCTTGTTCACAAACTAAACTAAATTTAAGTTCAGTGCATCTTTTTATTTCTATTTCATTAAGAAAAGGACAGAAGATAAAATATTAGTTTAGTCTAGTCAGCGCTACTCAGCTGCAGAAATACATAAGTATGACTGCTGGTAGTACTTTTCCCCGGAAGAGTTCCTTCACAAAGAGTCCTCGTAAGTGCTACGGGTATGTAAACAGCCTGCACCCCAATTGCGTAAGACACTATCACAATCTGAATCATTTTGAAGTACATATATTGCTAATTCATTGCTTCATATGTTCGAAACATTTGTCAGCTCAACAACGTAAATAACGCAATGAATGTTGTTGAACCGCCAAAATGAAAGACAATGCTACTGTTAGTGTGTTCCGCATTTACCCCCGCAGGTAAGCTCACCAGGTGCGAGAAGACATCGCTCGTAGTAGATCGGACGCTCCCCACACAAGGTCTTCACCCAGACTACATGGTCGTCAGGGTCGATCCTCAGGACACACCAGCCGGATGCTATGGACACCGCCGGACCCCTCTTTTTTCGATAAAACTTAACGGGGTCCATAAAATCTAAACATTCTGCATTAAACATCCTGGAGTTGTCAAAAAAATATATTATTTTTGATGCTTCACACTACTAAGATTTTACTTTGTAACAATTTTTCGTAAGACTGGTTGCAGTTCCATTCAAATAAAGCTACGGCTTCCTAGAAGTGCTGTGGCCACCACATCACGGCCGCAGTGATGGCTGTCATGATAATGATGGCCGCTGGGTTTGACATTACGGTGTCAAAAAACGGTTTCTAGGAAAACACACCCACTTACTTGCATAAATAACGTTTCAGTAACGTTATTCACTGGGAAATTGCTATGACGCTATGTGGTGGCCACCGCTCTTCTTGGAAACCGGAGCTTTACAGTACCTATATAGATACCAGCCGTAATATGGCACATCGAGTTTTAGGAAGAGACCGTCACTCATTAGTACTCATCACAAAGGTTATAGGTAATGAGCATAGATATAGATAGACATAGATAACGCAAGTATCACGATCTGTATGAAAACCAAGCGTGCCATTTTTTTACTACCTACTATGACGTCACAAGCACTAGTTAGTGATGGGAAAATCAAATCGATTTGAAGATTAGCCGCGTGCGGCACCCGTCTCGCCCCACACCCCGCCTAGCGCCAGCGCTCACCCAGCCCAGCAGTACGTTGAAAGCACAGATATAGATAGACTATATCTGTGGTTGAAAGTGTTCGTAGGGAGAGGATGCGTGCTCGAGCGCTCGCGTTCCGTCAACGTGCTAGTTTTTGGATACATTTGCCATAATTTCAAGTAAGTTTATCAGTATAAACACGTAAAATAATATTCGATTGAAACACCTTATATTCAATTTAATTCTAGTGTTTACAAAAAGCAACGGGATTCTACCCTTTTTCATCTTTTTCTCTCACTCAAAGATTTGCTGGGTGAAAACTCAATTTTGAATAAAGTTCGCCTTTGTATATACCATTTCTCAATTACTGTACGAATAATAGTATTCTTTAATGTACACAATTACTCAATAGGTAAATAGTTATTGAGTAATTGTGTACGGTAAAGAATTATTAGAATTGTTTAAATCGATTTATTAATCGATTTTGAGACAGAGTAATGAGACAGACAGAGGAATGAGATATACAGAGGAATGAGATAAACAGAGGAAAATAAAATACCTAATCATCTTAGTAGGCAGTTAGGGATTTATATTTTTGCAAAATTGTTAGTGTTTCTCTAATTTTCTCGTAATTGTTGTAGACTGTCAAAATGTCAGAAACAGAAAAAATCCAGAGAGGAAAGAACAATGGCGAAAGTTTAGCTGACTTTAATTTGAGCGTCTAAAAGTGACTTATATACGAAGGCAGTTCTATTATTTTTCTACGTTTTTTCAAAGTATCACATTACCTAGTTAACTCCGGATAAAAAAAATATTTTAAATGAAAAGTTATTTGAATTTTTTCATTGACAATTAGTGATGCTATTTTGTATTTATTCTGCCAAGTGACAGTAAGTACAGTATTATTGTAATAAAATCAGTTTTAGTTTGTTATTGTGACAAAATGGAGTAAATTAATTAACAATAATGTTTATTTATAAGTGGAAGTGTTCTTTATAGGGAGGTAAAAATATTGTAGTGTAAAAATAAATGAATTACTTTCAATTAATGACTGGCAAAAAGACTATTATCCCAAGTCGAAAAAAATATAACTTGTTTTGACAACTGTTAGTTGTTCAATAGGGTTGCCAGGTCGCCAAACCTAATAGCCGGACAGACCAGCCAGTTTGGCCGGACATTTGGGTAGAAAGGCCGGACACCCTACATTATTGAGGATTTTGTGTCTCAGTATTAATAGGTACGACAAAAAAATTGTATGTAAAATCAAGCTTTTTTGATTATTGTCATATTCAGTCATCGGCGCTCGCTCGTTTGCGAAATGTAAAAAACCTAACAAAAGCCGGACAAGCCAGACACCGCTTATTTTGGCTGGACACGCAATCAAAAAGCCTACCTATGTCCGGCTTTATCCGGACGCCTGCCAACGCTAACCATAAACATAACCTACAAAAGTTCATGACTGAATTTATATTATTCTCGGACTTCTCGAACAAAAATTCTTGCACAAACTAATTCAGAAGTTGACGCCGAGTTGAACAAGATATTTTTCATTTAAAGACGCAAGAATTAAATCTCAGCTAAATTAATGTATGGGTGGCTGCCATTGTTCTTTTAGAAGCAAAACGAAAAGCAAGTAAAATACGTTATAATAAAATTAAAATAGATCCAAAATTACATGAGCTACGAAAACAAAAAGATAAAGAAAATTACTTGAAGAAAAAGAAAAACAAATGTGTTGTAGGTATAAAAGACAAAAGCATAGATGAACAGCAAAAACAAAGAGAAAAATGGCGTGAGAATTCGAGAGCATATTACAGACGTAGGTAGAAGCAGAAAAAAACCCTCCACGTGAATTTTAATGAAAATGATCATGTCATGATTACTGACCACAATTTTGAAAATGACACGGATCCTTTAGAGCTGTCATGTACTGCGAAGTCAAATAGCAGAATAAAAAACAGAAGAGAACCCAAGGTGACAATACTTTCAGATGTCAAAGTTAATTTTGATCTAAAAAAACTGTTTGGATCCGGTCGTATTTTACATTTTAACGAAGCTTTTTCTGGCGTAAATTTTGGATCTATATTCTGTAATACAAGTACCTACAAGTAAAATTCAACATTTAAGACTTTACACACTTATAATAAAAACCTCGAAAGTACATAGATTTATCAATTAACTAACTTCATCAGTTATGATACTTATGATCTTCAGTAGATCAATAGTCGGATATGCTTCTTTTGTCAATATTCGTTGCTTTTTCCCTTCAACAAAGCTTGCTTCCTCAAAATATATTGAACATATAGTGCTATGCTTTGTTGGGAACCAATCTTTATTTCCCGTCGCCTCAATCCATTTTTCTTTCAAATTGGGTTCATGTGGAAAACTAAAATAATCACGAAACATTACGATTATTTATTAAAATTGTCTATATATTAAGTACCTATAAAATACAAAATCATTCCTCTGTTTCCAAAATCGATTCTTGAGAATCGATTGTGTTGCATAGCATGAACATCGCTAAAATGGACAGAAAAATGATAAAAGCGCCTGTACTACGAAACCGAAGCGATATACGATAGTATCACTTGTTTCGATATCCATCATCTGTTAAAACAAAACATCGCATCAACCGCTCCAATCATAAGCGGCAATGTAATACGAATATGCATCTTACTTTTGACAACCTATGTTTTTCTCAAATTTAGTATTACCAGGTATTACTGTGCGTATTAGATTCAAAATAATTGATTTTAAAATTAATTACGCATAATATTAATCACAAAATGACTTACCGATGGAAGGAAACGTTTACTTTATTTTTTCTCACCAGATTTGAACTGTTTTTACAATTTATAACAGCGCAATTAACCATTTTAAGTTTTTTAACTGACGTCCGACTAGCGCGGCCACACCGATGCGACCACAGAGTACTTTGTAATATACTGAAAGATGCGACTGAGCGCGAAAGTGGCGGCTTATGATTCTGCATCATAAGCTGGGCACGCGAAGTAGTTGCTTTTGCGTTATCTATGTCTATCTATATCTGTGGTAATGAGTGTCAGAAACGAAGCACTATAACATCAAACTTTTTACCCGACTGTGGCGAAGCCAAATATGTTTTTAATCTTTGTACAGGGTTATTTTAAATTGGCTAGCTAAACTCAGCAGACGTGACAGGTCGATATCTAAGCACGGTAAACAAAAAATAAAAAGATTTCATGTTTATTTTTTGCGAGGCCAGCGACAGTTGTTAGTGTTGTTACTTGAATTATGAGTTGACAAAAACGGTTTTCTTGTTTTGTCCTGCCTTCGATGCCCATCACAACTGTGAAGTTCAATTTTTTTGTTTTTTTTTTGTTTTATCTTTTTAGATATCGAACCCTTTGCATCTTCGGAGTTTAGCTAGCCAATTTAAAAAAAACCAGACCAACGGCTGCGTGATGTAGAAGAAGATACTATTCTTGAACTGAAGATAAGACTATCAAGGCAAACCAGGCGTTTGAAATTGCTGGAAAAAATAGGATGACTAACGTTTTTCTTTTTTGATCTTCTACGTATTGGAGTTTCTGTACGTCAGGAGGGTCCATATTCCACCACATGTGTTTGCTGAGAGGCTGCCGTTTATATGGTAATGAGTCTTCTTTGGTTATGAAGAATACCTGAATAATTAATAGTTTATGGATAAGACCCGTTTAATAAATGAGTTTTAACATGGTCCCTAAGATGACGAGCGCTAGTATGCTCATCTCCGCGGGTACCCTCAGGCTGTAGTAACTATCCGTTTCGTTAGTATAAATAATTATACAAACAGATCATTTCTTGTATCGTGTAGTGTACCTTAGCGTATTTGTCATGCTGCATGATGGCCCGGTATGCGGCCCAGCCCGCCGCGCCGGTGCCTATGATGAGATACTGAACGCAATCAGGTAGATCCCGATCTGAATACGGCCGTTTAATCTTCCTTCGAGGTTGCCCTAAACAACAAATACGATAGTTATGATACGCCTCACGCCTGTATTCTTCATGGGTATGAAGAAGCGTACAGTACAAGTGCCTCCCAAAACTACCACTTTGGGTTATGTAAGAATGACTCTGTTGAGCATTAGGTCCTAGTTTTGATCCCCAGTTTGGGCAAAATGGGGTTTATCCATAAGGAATTTCTCAGTAGAAGCCCGGAGTCTGGTTTATGATAACGAAAGGCGCGCCTTCTATTAAATGGGTCTTAAGCGTTGTAACTGGTAAAATGTGGGTTTGTTGGTTGTTAAAGAATACAAACAAAACCAATATGTTAAAAACTCTTGAAATAACAAAAAGCAGTGAAAATGTTTCACTTACATGGTGCTTTTTCACTCGTTTTCCGCTTCATTTCACTCCATAAATACAACTTATACATCTGAAAGAAAATGAAAATTAGAGATGCAACAGATCTTATCTTTGACAAATACCGAATACCCGGCCTTGGCCTGAATAGGCCGGATAGGTGGATATCCGGCAGCCGGATATTCGGCAAATTCAGAAAAAAATATACGAACTGGTAGTAACCGTTATTCGAAAACGATAACTTTAAATCGTATAAACAGGATAGCTTATGAAAAAGTCTTTTTTTTATTTAAAAAAAACACGAATTACACCAATCAAAATGCATAACGATTGTATCATGTCTGATACGCAAAGGTTTTACTACCTACAAAACAATTATCACTTAACATTAAGAGAAGTTTACATATCGTTTAGTAGAAAAACATAGATACTAATAATATTATACTACATTGTGTAACTATTGTTTTCTATACATACATAAACGCACGCCTTTTTCCCATGGGGGTAGGCAGAAACTACATATTATTTTCTATCTTGTGCAAATATATTGATAGATAGATATTTGCACAAGATTGCCATCCTTTCTGGTTGTATGACAAAATCTGAAGAACCGGCCGGGTACCGAATGCCGGAAATTGAACGGATATCCGTTGCATCTCTAATGAAAATTAAATTGCTCCCAACTAGCAAAGCAATGAATGTCATATACTTAATGGTTTTTCAACATTTGGTTCGGTAGGTTGGTCGCTTAAACGTGCGAAATTATTTTGTCGCGTGGAGTAAGAGCCAGGCCCGATTTCGTCGCATGTGTCTATTTGAAATCAGATTTTTTTAAATGTACGTAAACTATAGTGACTTATTTGGACGTTGCCTTAAGTTCTATCCACAGGTTTGGGTCAGGCCCTTCAAGGTTAGAAGGAGCCGCGCTGTTTGAGGTGTACCGCGCGGCAAATGAGGCTCTGTGGCTGGCCGTCGGCGAGTCGAAGATTTGAGCCAGGGAAGAGATGTTGGCGACCCTAGACGGGAATCCGTGACGACCCTCCACGGATCCCCGTCTAGGGTTACCAACATCGTGCCGTCCAAGGGTCCAAAACTTCGTCTCTGGGCCCACTCATTGAGGGTCTACAGCCTCAGTTGCGTCGGTGGTCGCAACCATCTTCCTTGCTAGAGAAGAGCATGTACCGCCGCCGCCCGATGGCTTTGCCCATAGTAACAGTCGGAAGATGAATGAGGTCGTTAGCGTCCCTGAGGTGACATATCCGCAGATTACAATAGAACGGCCGTTTCATAGAAAAGTGCAATACCTACGCGGTCAAATGGTATGGCAGAGCAATTTTTTTTTTAATAACCGACCAGACATTTATACTGTAGCCTAGAATGCCCTGACCCTAACAATCAATGGATAGACCCTAAAGGTCGACCCACACACATGTTGCAATACCACTGAGTATAAACAGCAAAAAGTAAAGGCATAATGATTTTACTTTATTTGGTTGGCTGATATTCGTCCATACGGCTCAGCAATCGGTTCCGCCTATACCTGTACAAGTGTTTTAAACTTTTAAATACCTGACCTAACCTAACGATTAACAAATGGTTAACTAAGAGAAACCGACAGGATTAAAAAATAAATAACGGTGTCAGGTCAAGTTCAGCAATCGAATAATTCATATTTGATTGATATCTTTGCTAGTTGGGACTTGTTTTGTGTGGCTTTGTACTGTTGGTCCAGTGCAGGCGTTGGTTAAACGTACGAGCAGCGTAGATGCAGCGCAAACATGACGTAGTTTCGGTGTCAAACTTTCTATGCGACGCATGTATTTATGTAGCGTATACGCGATGTCAACGCGTACGCTGGACGTACACTCAGTACGAAGCCACTCTAATAGTGTTTGGACTTCCGCGAGCCCTCACCCCTTTCGTTGTTCTCTTGTAGAAAAAGCTGGCTTCCGGTGAGGTCATGGTTTCAATAAATGCCGCAAGTCGTGCAGAGGTCTGGGCTTGGTTTTGGACGTACTGGCAGATTTCAAATATTTTTATTAAATTCACTGCTGTAGACTGACTAGCCCACTGTCGTAAGATTTTTTCGATAATGTATATTCGTTATCCATTACTTATCATTCATCATTTTAAAGCACGGCAATGACTCTTTATTCGTAATACAGGTTGGGCAACTTGGGTCAGTCCATCTAGTTATACTGGTAGTTATACAATATAACAGAATGTACAAAAAAAGTCCTATTTGATATAATGCTCAATATAACTTTTGGATTCGCAAAAAATAATAGAGGTTTGTCCATGTAGTTATACCTACCTACAGACAGCTATATAAATTAAACAACAAAATACCTAACATGAATATTTTAACTTACAGGGAAAGACCCAACAAGTGAGTAAATAAGATAATAACATAAACAAAAGTAAGTCATGAACCTTTGGCAATGAGCATGGATTTGAGTGTTTGGTCCTTATCGCAGTGTTTCTAGGAAAGTGCCAATTGACATTTCACCGGCACCTACAGCGGACTTTCGATGTGTCTGGCAAGATGTAAAAACCATTAAAACTGTCCGGCTATTGAGGTATTATTTTTTTATAGGTCCCCAAGTAACATATATAAAATTTAGCTTTTATACTATAACGAAAGTATAATTATAATTTATTAAAGTTTAGAGGTGTCTGGCATTTTTATACTATAACGAAAGTATAATTATAATTTATTAAAGTTTAGAGGTATCAACCGTCATAAGTGTCCGGCAATGGATGACGAGATTTCTAAAGTTATCCCGAAGATAATATAAAAATTGAGGTAGTAAAGGTGTACTATTTGTACACCTTTACTACCTGTTACCTGCCCAAGTAACCATAACCCAAACTCTATAGTCGCTGGTCGTTCTTACCTATATAGGGGAAATGCACAGAAGAACTTTCAGCTTTCATAAAATAACGAAGGTCTGGCCGTCGTGGGCTCTTGCTCTATAAGACTCGGTTGTCATATCCGACATTAAGGCGTATACCATTGGTGAAATACGTGAACTTGTCGGAGTACTGGATAAGTCACCATGTATAGAAAATATTTGGGAGAATGGTTTCGGACAACTTTTGTATGTGCCGTCGCAGTAATATTCTTTTACTACTATTAAATGTTGTCTTATTTCTGACGAACAAAATACTAAAATTCTTCTCCCTTCACAATTATAATCACCTAAAAGCATTGACGAATATTGTTTGGGCAACTTCTTCTGGTATTTCAAAGTGTAACTTGGGAACACTTGCTGCTGAATTTCTTGGGTTATACAATGCACTTTTTACATTTTTAATTTGTGGCACCTTTATGCCAGTTAAATGATATCCTAAGGACTTTATTTCCCTTCTCGTTTCCTTTTAAATCTTCGCTATCGAAGTTATGAAGTCGGTTGATGCTTTGTTTCGGCATTCAACAAATAATAAGTCTATATCATTTTTAGCATAATTAGGTTCACAATCTCCGCTATGCCTTCCTGATTTTATAATTGCTTAATCCTGAATTAAACAAATAGTGGTAGAACCTGAATTTAGGGAATCAAGATTAGACACTTACCTTAACGGTCAACGAACTAGTGCAGTATTGTTTATTATTAGACGATTCTATAAATTGCCGATTTTTATAATATTGATGCCCGTTATAAAACAAAACCAAACCCTGTCCTCTTTTAATAAAGCGGAGTTTTTCGTCCAGGATATGGGAAGGTCCAGGAACAGCTTCCATTTTAATTACGGATTTTACTTAAAGTACAGTACAGTGAATAACAAAATTAGCCAGTTATTATTCCGAGAAAATTACATTTATGTAGTATAAATAAATTGTCATTGACACTGACATTAATTGAATCATAATTTTATACGTCACTAGCTTCTGCCCGCGGCTTCGCCCGCGTGGATGTCGGAAATTATCCCACGGGAACATGTACCGACACAAAAAGTAGCCTATACAGCCTATTAAGGCATTAAGTCAGCCTTTGTACCTTTTTTGTATGCGAAAAGTTTAAATAATTAAATCTATGTTACTCCATAACATCAGCTATCTGCCAGTGAAAGTCCCGTCAAAACCGGTCCAGCCGTTTCGAAGATGGCTAATCTTCAACAAACAGACAAACAAAAATAAAAAAAATGTTTTTTATATAAGTACTTAGCGTGTATATTTTCATTTTCATACGCATTTACTCAAATCTGTTATTTTTTAAGACCCCACTTCACTCTTCAAAAGGTAGTTTTTTTTTAAAATAATGATTAAGATCTCATAATTCATTCAGAAATGAATTAATTATGACATCTCAATCATTATTTATTATTTACGTCTACGCCTTATAAAAGTAAACCTAAGTGCCTACCAAATTTAAAAAAAATAAACTCAATAACAGAAAATAAAATATCTACCTACCTAAATAAACCTATTTCTGATGATAACTAATCTTAACTCAATAAATAAGCAAAATCCCTAAAAACTATATTATAAAAATATCTATACGAATGACTAAGCCTACCTAACAGTATTATAAAATAACCTACGGTTACTACGTACACTATCAAATATACTATACTTTAAAATTAAAATCTATACCTACGACTTATAAAAATAAACCTAAATAACTGTACCTTAAATTGTACTTAGTAAAAACTAAAAGGAATAAAAAGGTCGCACTGAAAAGCACGGTTTAGAATTGCAAGTAGCAGTTAAAACATACAATTTATAGAATACTAATAAGAACGAACGCTCGCCACTCGACACGTCCGTTCAAATCAAAGCTCAAAAAATGTATGATGCGCGCCCTCACGCTCAGACTCCGTCCTTAAATACGGTAGCGATCCGTGGAGGCCGCGCGCCACGCGTATGCTGCGAAATTTTTTTTTCGGAGTCGGGCTAGTAACACCCCTGCCATTTATTTTTTTGATATTTAATTTTTCAATGTACAGAATTTTCATTTCTACAGATTTATTATAAGTATAGATTATATTAGTAGCCAGGAATATAATAATTGCTTATCTTTGATATTAGAACTCCTTTGAATATTATATTGTTGTTTAATTTATAGCTGTTTATATGTAGGGCATGGACAAACTTCTATTATTTTTTTCGAATCCAATAACTTATATTGAGCATTATAACAAATAGGACTTTTTTTGTCCATTCTGTTATATTGTATAACTACTAGTATAGCTAGATGGACTGACCCGGCAATATGGAGGTATACAATTTTTTTGCCGCCATTTTGTTTTGGCGGCAAATATGACAGTTGCTTCATGAAAATTATTTTGTATAGATACGGCAAATTTGTATTGGGGCGTTTTACGACTGAAAAAAGTGTTTTAATTATTAAAACATTCTACTCAACCCAATCATGTGTTGCGGAAACTCGAAGAAAATTGCGGCCAATTTTTGGTAAAAATCACTTACCTTCGAGGCTAACAACAACTCGTTTAGTGTTTAAAGAGCAGCATGGCATTGTGACAGATAAAGCAGTTTTCTTACATCAGTTGGGCTTAGGAAACGTGGTTCCAATAAGACGGGGCCACATGTCATACGGCACGAGCCACAATCAAGACATTGAAAAGAACGTTTCCGGGTCAATTAATTTCGAGAAACCTTGAAATTGATTGGCCCCCAACATCCCCGGATTTAACAGCTCCTGAATTTTTTTTGTGGGGCTATCTAAAGGTACGTGGCTATGGTAACAGGCCAATGAACCTTCAAGAATTAAAACAAAATATCTGAGACACAGTCACTGAAATAACGCAGGAAATGTGTGAAAATGTCATGAAAATCACAGTGAAAAGGGTTCACATCTGCCATGCTAATAGAGGTGGAAATTTGTCTGAGATTATTTTCCATACTGAATTGCCGGCCCTAAATGCTAGATATATTTAGGGCTGATTTTTCAATCGAAAGATAATTTTTATTCGTAGAATAAAATAAATTGACGTCTGACAGATTATGAATGGAAGAACTGTCAAAAATTTGAAATTATTCCTCGGATAAAATTATCTGGCGTTGGAAAAATCAGCCCTTAAATAAAAATACCTACTTCATAAATTTTATATTTCATAGAATAAATTTTTAAAAATAAAGTGTATAGGTACCTCTTATTTGCCCACCCTGTACTTATTCCATATGGCATTTAGAAAAATATCTACTTATCCTTAATCTATAGGTACAGACGCCAGCACATCAAGCTACTACAATCTTTCAAATTTCTTTAATAGATTTTCAACTTTATCGATAAAGCATTAAGGTTCAAGGTTGTTTGGGAAAATTTGACAGTTTCGGGTAGCATGACCTGCGTCTGTACAAATTATTAATCTTATTATAATAGACTGTAGACTTGGCTTGTCTAAACAAAGGAAGTATTTTGAAATACAAAATACACACACACACTCGCCAAATTGGTTAAGACCAAACTACGAATGTAAAATGCAAAAACTGCTAGCAAGTTTTAGGTAGGTACCTACAAAGAGGCTCAGAGATCATGGATCTCAGAGGGTTAGGTACCACACACTTAATAGCAGGCCAATATTTGAACAAAGTAAAGCCATGCCATTTTGTACCAAAAGTGTTGCATTTTCTGTCCCTGCCTACAAATGATTATGGTGGGTACGTTAAAGTTAAAATTAATGTAGATACTGACCGCACCGAATGTACCGAAGAAGGACAACAGAGCCCACACATAGATCCAGGGGAAGGGCGGGGGAGGCGGCGGCGGGGGCGGCGGAGGGTCCAACAGAGGCTTCAATGAACAGGGCCCGCGCTGCCTGGTGCAGTCGATCATAGGCTAGAAGGTTAAGTCAAAACACATTATCAAAATTAACTAGTATAAGCAGTGATATCGTTACTAAAGACACCCAAAAGTCCCTCACCTTTTACAGCTTTCTAGTTTACTTAAGCTGGAAAGAAAGCCCGAAACAAGTCCCCAGCGACACCAGAATTTTTCTAATATTCAACAATTTTGTCCGTACTGTATCAACACAACGGCTTCGGCAATTCTGTTGATGCGGCCACGTGACATCAGGATTCCTTGGTGCTCTACTACCAGAGTTGCCAGTTGCCACTACAAGCCCGAATTCGATAAGGCTGTTTGGGTTAATAACGTTCCGATACCGAATGCGGGTTGACGACGAAGTGTAATTGCGCCTCAAGACAGATCTTTTCAAAGAATAAACCTATAAATTTTATACCTAAAAAGTGTGTAAAAGTGTGTAATACTCGCTAGAAAACTTGTCCGTAGTTTTAAAATGATCGGGCGTAAAACATCGAGGTCAGTGAGACTGCCACACAAAAACGAACTTTTTTCGTAAAGGACTCAAAATAAAGTCGCCATCTTAGATACTGCGGCTCGTCAAACAAGAGTCAGCACAGCGCGTGCGCATGTTATTGAACTGCATAGTAAATCTTCATGTCTCATTGGACGTGTGTTACATGTGAGTAGAGTACATAAAGATATTAGTAAAAGCCCCAAGTAATCAAACAAGAAACGATAATTTATTAGAAACTATGCGACATTTTAAGAAACGTAAGTTCAAGATTTATTCTATTTTTTTTTTCAAATGAGAAATCAGAGCCCTTGTGATTACGTTTCTGCGTTCAGACTTGTCCTGGACATGTCCCCTATCAGCTCGAGCTCCTGCTGCTCCGCCTCCTGCAGCAAGGCGATGCGGTCCAGCGGCTTCCACGGCTCGTGGAACGCATACTTGTACTTGTTCTTGCCGTGGTAGCCCAGGTTCGGCAGCACCTCCTTCACTACTTCGGCCAGTCTCTTTGATGGCTTATCTTTCCAGTAGTCTGGGTGCACAATAGGCGAATTGTGGAACAAATCTTGAACACTAGAACCCGATTGCAAACTAAATGTTGGATTTTTGAACAGCTCCGTCGAATCCTCAGTCGGAATTTCCTGTCAAAAAATGTTACTATTCACTTCAGGACTATCGGCAGGGAGGTGTTATAGTGCGTTGGACGAAATTCAGTGCCCTCAATAACTTTATATAATAATAAAAATGAAAGCATTTGATTGTATTGTAAAAGGTCTATTTCAATATGCTCTTTGGGTGTGTATATTATAATTATAAAGTCCCGTTTGCGAGTTGAACTGCTCAGACTGTGGCTTGAGCTACGCGGGACGCGAGCGCGTCTTATGTAGTTTAATGGTTAGGAAGTCACGCGACTATTAGCGCCAGTTTGAACACCTCCATACAAGTTAGTTGACACAATCGACGCGAGCGAAGTTCATCCCGCGTCCCGCGCGGCTCGCCTCAGTTTGACCAGAGCTTTAAGTCGTGTCAACAGTGTGTTGAATTAATAACGGTACAGCCAGTTGATGTTTTGGCTGCCGGTCATCATGGTATCTCCGTCTTGCTTCCCTTTGCCTCTCAGTCTTCCGAAGAAGCCTTTGAGTCGTTCAAGGAAGCTCGCTCCTTTGGATTCCTCGTCCTCGTAGCTCTGCTGGTAGCCTTGCTGGTGGTAGCCTTGCCGGTATCCAGTTGCGCTATGTTGGCGGTGGAAGGCAGCTTGCTGGTCTTGATTTTGCTCGTCAGTGGTCGTGTTCAGCACGTCGATCGGCTGATGAACAAAGCACAAGCTGGATTTCATTAGATACTTAATTTCACGGCGCGGGGCTCTGATTTCGTCAAACGCACTATTCAAACACCGTTTCAAGAATGTCGCAAAGGTTCCATTAAACTTTGTATCGATAAATGCATGTAAAAAAGGGTGTACCTTGACATTACTAGGAGGGAGCGGTGGGACGACAGTTTCGGGGACCTTGATTCTGTACGGGTCGTAGTTCGGCGGCTGGGGCTCCTGGGGGCACTCGGCGCGCCACGGCTGCGGCGACGTATCGGGCTTGGGCCATGGCTCCACTTTCATACCAGCGGTCTGCGAGAGGTCTTTACAGCACCCTTGTCCTTTGTCGTCTGCGTAGTTGTGATGACCCACTGCAACAACGTACCAATCATCATTAACTTCGGTACCTATTGCGCTTTTTGTTTTTTAATACAAATACATTAGCCCTATTGTTTGCTGTATGTGTATGTACCGTGGAAACATGTATTGAATGTTGTGTATGAGTAATTGTAACTTGAATAATAATAAGTAGTTTGGAGAAGCATGACAAGTACTTTTTAATGGCAAAAGACAATTATTTACAACTAAAGTAGCTATTTGCCTAAAGAATTGTCCCTAACAATGGCATACCACATGTCCCGTCTCTTGAAGACGAAAGAGTGCCCTCACCCTCCCAGAGTGAAGGTGAAGTCGAAAGTCATGGTGACAAAATTGTGCTCGCTCCTCTTTGGAAAACACCCCGTAAAGCTTCGACGCACTGACCTTCAGGGCTCCAGTGCCGTCATGAACATTTTTTTTTATTTTTTATTTATTTATAGTTAATTAAAACGGCACAGGTCCAATTACAATAATTAACGTAGAATTATAAAAAATAGAATAAAATAAGCATTCAAATAACATACAATAGATACAAAATTTAAATTCAAATTCAAAGATATACAATTCGTGGATAAAATTACTAATATTTGTTAAGGTAAATGGTTAAATAAATTATATACATCATAAACTAACATGTAACGGTGGACACCCTCGCATATCGTCTCTCACAAAACACCAGACAAGCACGAATTATTTTCTTCCATTCATCAGCAAACACATCACATTCAGGGTCGGCAGTCAGGAGGGCGTCTAGCATCTTTAGGCTTCGACATACTGGCGATTCGGCTCTAGCAACAGATCTAGATAGCGGTAGTGCGAACAGGTCATGACGGCGGGTCTGACGGTGCCCAAGGTATTTGTCGGGCACAAATAGGCGGCAGAAAAGTCCGTGGAGCTCAGGGCAGTCAATAAGACCGCTTAGGGTTTTACAGGCAATCGTGAGCTGATCAATGCCCCTTCTTACCTCCAACGAATTGAAGCCCAACACCCCTAGAAGATAATTCGTTGGGTACATAAAATGGAAAGTAATGGTACAGCCTTTGACAAAAATCTCAGGAAGGTTTTCTGAACTTTCTCAAGCATCAGTGTCTGAGACGCAGTATGTGGATGCCAGACACAGGCGCTGGATTCGAGTTTACTCCGAACCAAAGAGGTGTACAGAAGTTTAATAATACTGGGATTGCGAAAGTCACGAGCGTTCCGCAGGACAAATCCCAGACGCCTGAAGGATTCCTTTGCAAGGGCAGACACGTGGTTTTTAAATGTCAGACTGCGGTCGAAGGTCACCCCTAAGTATTTAACGCTGGTGACACGAGTGATCACTATACCCCCCAAATTATAATCGTATTTTATTGGTCTCAACCCTCGACCATGTCATAACGCTGCATTTACTAATATTAAACAACAACTTGTTCGCAATGCTCCACTCATAGACGGAGTCGATATCTTTTTGTAGGAGTTCGCAGTCCGCTTCTGATCTGATTTGCGCAGCTAGTTCATGGTGGCTCTGGAAGCTCTGGAAGCGGAGACATTACGAAGAAAATGAAAAACTGTCTTACCTAGACCGTTGACAACATGCCCGAGACTATTATTGGTTATCGCTAGGGCAGCATGGTTCAAGAGCTTAATCGGAGGGCAATGACGAAATGGACTCAGCATTTTGACTCCCAATACAAAATTTATCATCAGTATAAAAAATATATAAACACACCCAATTTAAACTTTATTATTTTAAAAATTACATTGTTTTTGTGAAAAACGGTTTATGTTAGGTTTTGAGAGAATTGTTTTCTGACAGCATTTGGAAATAAGTGAACAAGATGAAATTTTCTATTTTATATGGCTTTTGGAAAAAAATATGTTAGGTTGCCGGTTTGGTGTCAGATAACATACTACCTCCTTAAATATTTAATAGAACTCCTTTTGATTACTTAAGGAGGTTGAAGGTTTTCAATTTTGTTGCACTTTTATTTGGTTGTGGAACAGTGCGGTTTTGTAATAGGTAAATGTTTGTTGTTTCTTAATAACACGAGGAGAGTTTCCCGATCGTTGAGAGACAAGAATTTCCTTGCGAGAGTCATACTGTAAAAAGTTACCGTGTCTATAAGTAAATATTATGTTCTATATTTTAAGAACAGGTGCGGTTGCTTCTAGCGTTTGTAACCCACATCTCTATCGTGAACACTGTCCTCGTCTAAACGGCTAAATGAGACAATGTGTGTGTGTGTGTGTGCGGGAATTACATGACTTAATTCCGTCATCATCGTTTCATCATCGGACAACCCGTCGTACGGCGAGTTGCGCGCGGCGGCCACCCTTACGTTGCTGACACCGCTACGACCCGGACGAAGCGTTTCACCTCGTCGTTTATACCGCGTACATCGAAGGACTGGAACAATTTGCCTGCAGCGGTCTTTCCGTCCGATTATAATTTAATTGTCTTCAAGCCAAGAGTGAATAGGCTCACAATAAATTAGTGCGCTTTACCATCTACGATTGCATCACTGCTTTCCATCAGGCGGGATCGCAGTCAAGCACTAGTTCATAACATTAAAAAAATATATCTACTGTTCTTGACCCAAAGAGAAATGCCCAATGACGTGCTGTATAAATTATGACTACCTATTTAGATTTACCATGTCTATATGTATCGAGTTTACATATACATATTTTTGCTCTTATTTTGGTGCCGACCAGTGATTAGTATAGATAGAGGTAAAGTAAACATCTGTACTATTTTTTTTTTCTGAAATGTATAATTGATAAATTAACGTTTTCTTTTTATTTGTCGGCTTTAGTTCCGATTTTGGCCACGCGCCAAAAGATCCTTGTACAGACGCCAGCACATCAAGCTACTACAATCTGTCAAATTTCTTTAACCTTTTGAACGCCATTGTCACATATACGTGACAAACGAAATCTTACTCTGAACGCCAACGTCACAAATATATGACAAAATACACGTCGCACCATTTTATGAAATAAACAATTTAATCATTACTTTTGTGTGTTTTTATTTAAATAATTTAAAAGTTTAAGCTTCCGTCTATATTGTATTGCATGAAACTAATATAAATAAACCACCAATATCGAGAAATTTGTTGCTTTAAAAGTAGATGTTAAACGCGAATAAAAGGAGTGCCTCACACGCCGTAGTCCGCTATATGTGACAGCTAGTGTTGTGACATAACATTGTAAAATCAATAAAAACTTAAGAAGATGAATATGAAATTTTAGTCCAGAGTATATTATTTGTGTATAAGTTGGTATCAGGAGAAATAAAACGTATTTTTAAAACAACTTAGCCTTATACAACCATGCCTCTAGCTACACAATCAAAAATAAAATATGCAAATATCTAATATCGACACTTGTTAAACTCATCTCTTGCGCATCCCTAGCGCAAACCAACATTATCAGTCCCTTGTACGCCATAGTCATAAATGTATGACGCAGCGGTGACGTCGTAAGCGCAGGTGATTAAGTTTAGTGAAGTGCTTTAATTTTTTTTTTTTTGTATTTATTTATTATTAAAATATCGTGTAAGTTAGTTATATTATAAACTGCGATCATGAATGTAATGACTACCGAAGAACTGTTTGAATATTAGAAGGAATTGGAGATGACGAAGAGTTCTCGGAAGCGCAATCAATACTTATTATTATTATTAGGTACTAAACTGATGTTCTTCCTTTTCCTTTTATTATTAGGTACAGACGGCAGCACGTCAAGCTACTACAATCTGTCAAATTTCTTTAATAGATTTTCAACTTTATCGCTAAAGCATTAAGGTTCAAGGTTGATTGGGAAAATTTGACGGTTTCGGGTAGCTTGACCTGCTGTCGTTCGTACATTTTGTTAAAGATTTGTGATATTGTAAGACTGATTCGTAATAATAATTATTAGGTATATGTAACTGTTGGTTTTTAAATTATTTCTGCGTATGTTTTACATGTAAAAAAAAAACAATAATTAAAATACTGATTTCAATTTTTTTTATTACTACATTAAAATCCTTGCGTATTTTAGATATGGATGGATAGGTATTATATCAGATAAGAATACTTATTAGAATCGATAACCAACGTGTACACTGCTACATCCCTAATTCGATGCGAGAATTTCATAAAATTGACTGGCAAGCAACGCCATTGTCACAATACCATGACAAGTCATGTTGAATAGTGTTGTAACCATATTGTAATAAATATTTTTCTTAGTTTTCTAATATCTGCTTTTTCATTGATAGTCTCTGTTAAATGCTGTGTAAAGATTACTATATTGGAATATAGTGGCAGGTTAAATAAAATTTCAGTGTCGTGAGTACGGTTTATTAGAAAATTAAAGACGAAAATAAAAACTCAGTTGTATATCGATACCGTCAAACAAGCCAACTTTGCCCATTTTTTAAAGAAAATCGAATATATTACAAGTTTTTTCTATAGGACTTAAGTATATTTTTGCATTTACTACAACTATATGACCATATGCACGCATTTGCTATGTAAAATATTTAAAAAAATAAAATTTAAACCAATATTTGTTCGATTTTGATGGTGGGCAAAATAATCCGGACTTTTAACCATAGGACATGCAAAACCGGTTTTCCGGTTTTGCGCAAAACCGGAAATCGGCCAAAATTTAACGATTTTTGAAAACCGGTTTTGAGAGCCAAAACCGGAGCTCGCTCCGGTTTTCCCATTATTGAGTAACAATTAACATTTTGATTTTTATCAACATTTTTTTCGAACACTCAAAAAATAATTAATTTTGAGGCATCAAATGTATCCGAACCGAACACAGCCTGCATCCACCCACTTACACGCCTCCCTCCACTACCCCCGCACCCCGCACCCGTAACCCGCCAGCTTGCGCCTGCGTTGTTGCAGTAATACCCTTACCGGTAGTGCAAGTGCGTGTCCGCCGCCTAAAATATATTATTTTTGATAGCAGACTTAATAGGTACCAAAGATACCAAAAACTTACTTGTTGTTGATTTGATCTCAGTTAATTAATCTTTATACTATTATAAGTTCATTGTTATCTGTACAATTATTATGGTTTGGATTAAAAAGAAATGTATCATACAATTTGTTTTATTTGTAGACTTAGTGGGTATTTAAAAAAAATGGTGTTTCTTTTTAAATTATACTACATTCGATTTTTTTTGCTAAAACCGGACCTAGCTCCGGTTTTCGGTTTTGGTCCCAAAAAAACGATGTTTAAAACTGGTTTTGCATGCCCTATTTAGTCAACATTGCCCACTTCGATTTTTGACGCAAATCAAGCTCTTATAAATACGTAGAAAGCACCACGACTACAATTTAATGCAATCTTAACCTAAGTTTTAAAATACTGTTTGTAGCTTAAATATTTTCGTGATAAAAACAGTGGGCAATGTTACCTAGCGGTTAGTGCCCTTTTCCATACAAGGCCCAACAAACGGTTTAAGATTTTAAGGGTTGTCACATTCCAGTAAAATGATCAAATAAATGTTATTTTCACTTTTCTTTTGTGGGTGTTGGGTGCATATGAATAGACGTTAATATGGTAATTAAATGAAACATTGTGTTCAAAATTAAATGTTTATTCCAATTTCGTCGACAATTCGATATAATACCGTTGTTCTATTTTGAACATTTCAATAACGTCAGATTTCTGCTGTAAATGCTATATCAAAAAATGAGATCAATATATGTAATATTTTGAGTAGTTCTTACATTGCACCCACGCATCTCCCGGAATTTTATTCTTGAACACAAGTTCTCGAGAATTTTTTCTTAAATATTCATGCACCAATAACTTTAGATCGAGTTTTGTTAGGGGGGATCCAAAATCACTAGAAGCCTGCAAGACTCTCACAATTTTATTTTCTTCTTCACTTGTCAGTGTCGTAGGATGCCCAACAGAATTTGAATGTAATTTTTTTATTTTATTAACTATGGTACGTCGTGGGATACCAAACTGTCGCTCAGCATCTCTTGACGATATTTGTTTAGATGCTTCTTCTCTTCGCAGGCAAGCTTTACCATCACGTCGGAGTACTTTTTATATGCTCGGGACCCAATTTCACGTCTTGGCTTTCTTGGTCTAATTCTAGACTTGTGTTTGTTTTTCTGAAATTAAAATTAACAATAAAATTAAAGCTAAGTGGATCTGCAGATGTATAATAAAAGCTGCCATCTACTCTAATGAAATATACCTACCCTATATACAAACAAACATACAATCACAAACTTCACCTCTATATATATACAGGGTGAAATTTTAATCACTGTTTTCCTCTTACGGGGTCATTGTACTCATCATTATGAACAACTTTTACTATGGAACCAAACCTGAAATCGTGAACATTAAATCAGCTGTTCCCTACATTTATGTTCGCATAACTCGTCAAAATGTAGGGAACAGCTGATTTTGTTTACCCCTTAAGAGGAAAACGGTGATTAAAATTTCATCTTGTATAAATATATGACGGAGGAGGACCCTCTCCATCATTATTAGCACTCATCGTTGGTATCTCGTGGGCGTCAGTGGGTAGTGTTGGAAGAAGAGAACAGACTCGTTTACACAATCAAATTATAATTCGGGTCCAATAATTACAACACAGAACGTATATCTAAGTAGGTACTACTAAGTACGTATCGCAGAACGCGCGATGGTTTAGTGGCGCACGCGCCGCCCGCCAACTCCATCGAGCGCCACCAGATGGCGCTGGCGTACCGGATACGACTCAATTGCGACATATACATCAACTGCACTAGGTACTAATATATTTTATAACATAAGAAATTAAGTAAGTACTTTATTTTAAAGTCGTTACTTAAGAAATATGTAATATAGGTGTTTGATGTTTTGGGTCTGTGGTTTTGCGTTAATTCAACCTGTTACAAAATAACTAAAAGTGACAACCTTGAGTGCTTTTTGATAACGGGCAATGTTGGCATGGATGGGTCCGAATAGTTTAGGGTAACTTTGCCCATCATTAGAAGTTTTGATTTATAAAGTCCTGTATAATGAAACTATATTTAAAATAATCAACAACTAATATTCTATAACATACAGCAAAATATACTTACCTGTGTTTTCGCCATGAGGTAAAATCCACAAACACTTTCCTTAGGAAATTTACCCGCAAAAACATACACCGCACTCGACAAGTTCTGACAAGTTACTAAATGAACTTTGGAACGAATGCGTTAGATAGTAATGCCACAAATATAATCAACATTCCACCCAAATAATAAATGTTGCCATAAAACTAAAATTGTTTCTTAAGTTAGCGGATTTGCTTATAAATTGCTTTTAGGGCAAAGATACCTTGATTGGCAAAGTTGGCTTGTTCGACGGTATAAGTTTTGGAATCCCTATTTTTTATGAAGGTCATTTGACAGAAAAGTGGCCTGGCGCCAGGGTACGGCGATACGTTTATACTCTGGCGTTCAAAAGGTTAATAGATTTTCAACTTTATCGCAAAAGCATTAAGATTCAAGGTTGATTGGGAAAATTTGACAGTTTCGGGTAGCTTGACCTGCTGGCGTCTGTACAGTACTTTCAAAATTATTTTACATACCCAACAGCAACCTCATCGTAACGGGAATAAAGATCACTGTGATTTTGACAGTGATGCAAGTGTTTGCGTGAGGTAAACGGACTATGAAGGGACTGTAGAGCGATACTAAAATGTGACGAAAAAAAAAAACAACAATACATTCCAAACATAATTTATTTTTGTACAAAATAACATAAGAATTATAATACATTACTTAATTGATCGTTTTTTTTACAAAAATACTTTTAATAAATTCACATAAATAGTTGTTTCAACATGGAATGGCGTAGCACAAATATTATTAGGAAAAACGCATAAGGTACAACTACAAACTAATATTTTATCTTTTGTCCTTTTCTTAATGAAATAGAAAGAAAAAGATGCACTGAACTTAAATTTAGTTTAGTTTGTGAACAATGGAGTAGGCGCCAGTCTCTATCACTGTAAAAATTAAAGGGTAAATACTGTAACAGTATTCAGTAAACTAAACATAGATATCTAAGGAACGCAAAAGGTTCGGTATCATTGAACGGTATAAATGTATAGACACCCTATATTGGAACACATTATTCGTAAGAAACTAGGTAGGGACAGCGACTCTTTATAACAACCTGCTTCTGAAAGGTTCCACAAAGCAAAATATCACCTGCATTCTCCTAAAGGATAGGCAGAGGTGTAGCTATGGTACACCGACTTTTCGCCCGTTATGTTGAAGTCCCATGCAACAGGGGTCAGCCTATATATGTACAGCAGTGAAGTCTTTTGGCTGAAATGATGATGATGATGATGAACAGGAGGCGAGCCTATTGCCATCAACCGGGCTGCAACTGAGAAATTCAAGATAAATGAACCCAATAACACTTTGCCCGACTCGGGAATCGAACCCAAGACCTCATGCTCAGCAGTAGCGCTTGCGACCACTAGAACGAATTCTGAATGTCGCAGGCTACATCTATTCAATGTAGCCTGCGACATTTGGGTTGGGTTTGACAATTTTTTTTTTACATCAAATTCACAATATTCAGAAATGAGCTTTGAAGGTCATACATCTACGTTTAATTCCACTTCATCTTTAAATAAAACGTACTGTGTGTACAAGTTAAGGCCTAATGACCTTCCGATCTATTCTGTAAAAATCTCACTGAAAACTTAGGTAATGTTAGCTTGAAGTGAGCTGTCAAGTGTCAATCCCTAGCTACAGGTGGAATGCCAGCTCACTTCACTTAAGTTTTCACGATGCTGAAGAAGTCAGTTTGTGAACTGCTAGTCCAACGCCACGAACAAAATATTGTATTGATGTGTTTTTATGGGCCTTGATGCTTGAAATAAATGGATAAATAAAAAAATGCATTACAGGTATAAAGGAAATTAAGGAATTATACAATTAAAAGTAGGTACAGACACGCCATGTAACATGTAAGCTGCATCTCAGACTCCGAGCCTAATACCACAAAACTTTACAAGTGAACCTTATTTTTTCCAAAATTTTTTTTTTTTCCTGCGGACCTGGGTTTACGAATTTGTAAATTGTAACTGTAAAGTTTTGTGGTACAGGGTCCAGAACTACTAATATGGTGCCTCACACAAAACATTTATCGTACAGTCAACAGCACGTGCATTGTAACAATTTGCATAAACGCAATCAGCTTATAATGTTCCCACTGATGGGACACGGGCCTCCTCTCTGCGAGAGGGAGTGGGCTGTAATCTACCACGCGGGTCCAGTGCGGGTTGGTAAATGTCACATGACTTTGATTTTTTTTCTTCTAGGACATGGCGGTTTTCTCACGATATTTTCCTTCGCCGTTTTGAGAGCAGTGGTGATGAAATTATTTACACAAAGTGTCGCGCCTGTCTGGGCCACCACTGCTCACGGACAGCCACTGCTCACGCTCAATTTGACATTGACAGCGCCTTAATTTCGTAGCTTTAAGAGTTGTTTTTCTGGCTGTTCGAATATTGCTACTGTTGTTGACCATACCTAGTCTATATTTCAATGCCGGTGTGCGCATAGAAAATACAATCATTTACAAGTGTATGATACAACGCACTCTTCAACAACTACATATATGCCTTTAGTCCGTGATGCGCCTAATGTAACATACCACATGTAATGCAACAATTATTTATGTATGTATACTCTGTTTCAAAAGTATTTGTTGTAAATGTAAACAAACGGATCAGAGAAGAAAACGTACCTGTGATGCAATTGGCTGTTAATAATTCGCTCAACCGATCACAAGTTTACGCGCCTTGATAATTTGTTAGCTGATTTATGTGTTGACTTTCGTTCGAGAAATCGGGCGTTACTGAGTGATAGCTCAAGAATTTAATCTGAACAGGGTTTGTTTATACCTTCATCAAATACTTTTGAAACATACTATACTACTTAATGTGAGCTTAGAACTTGTCATCAGTCCCGCCTGATGACAATTTATAAGTGAATAAAACCGATATTATTATCATTATTATCTTTAATAAAAATTATAATAGTTGAATATTCTGAGCAGAGATCGGACTAAAGGTCTATTATCGCTGTCGCATTCAGTAGCGTCGAGACTGGTCCGCCTACTGGTTAGTCACTTTGGACACGATAATATTATCTATACAGTATTCCAACTTCATACAAACGGACGAAGCGCGAGTTATACCTACGCGCCTCGATCTCGACATGCGCTCGACATGCAGACAGTCGCGACTGTGCCGCAGTGACGAACGGACGGTGTGTTGTTTTTTTAACAATAACCGCGCGATTTTTTCACTACAAACAAGTTCAAGTACATATTTAATATGACGAGTAGGATATATTGTGCTGTTTTTGGTTGCATGAATTCGTCAAACAATTTTTAATTAAGCTTTATATTAGAATGCGGATTTTTTATACTTTAAAATTTAATAATAAAGCATTTCGTACGTCTCAGTCGAGGCGCAAATATTTTTCGGTCGCAAATTTATAAGACCGATTTGTTATTTAAACATAAACATGGTTTTAAATTAAATCTACCAATCAAAAAACAACACGCATTGTAGCGGTATCTACAACGCCACATGCGAACAACGCGTCATACTGACGTCACGCAAATCCTGCATCTCGCAAGCAGAGTTTACCGCGCAATTAGCATAGATACAATTTCCCAACATCAATCGTTAGGCAATTGCCCGCCAGAGACAACACCCGTCTGGTCGGAGAATCCTCCCTTTTCTATGGAGGATGATTGAACTTTACACCCTGTTCCTCATACCTCTAAACAACACGCATTTTTAATGAACACTTCCTATTCAATTCACAAAGTATTTTATTTGTTTATATAAAAAAGTATATTTACAATCACAAAACTAAATGGAAACACAAAGTAGACAAATGTAATTAAAATGTTGGAGGCGGGCAGCCCTATCGCTTGTTTACGTACCGCGCGGCTGTAGGTATTTATTTCAAAGATACGGCCGAGTTACAATACTGTATAGTTAGTATTACCGTGCTTTGGACCAGTACGTCTACCATGAGCTGTTATCGAAAACTTACTCGCTAGCATATTAACGTGGATCGAATAGATTTCGATAATGCTTGCACCATGAGTTTTACGGAGTCTTACGCAGGCGCTAAGGTAAACTCGATAGATCGTGTCTACAGTTTTGTTTCTTTCTTTCTCAGTAATAAGAAGAGAGAACGGCATAAATATATGCTCAAAATGTAGTGCTATCGCCTATGCTAAAAATGTTATGATAGTCAATAATCCGACTAAATAGAAAGTTTGGCGGTTAGTGAACTACTCAAGGTAATTTAGTGGTTGTTGATTTCTTATTCCTTATGTCACTGTTGTGTCATCGCGTAACGTTAGTGACTATCGAATAGATTACGTTAGGTTTCTTACCTACCGAAATCTATAGTGTTTATGTATATTATTTACGGGGACGCTAGCGAGTTTTGGCCGTGCAAGCTCATGGTAGAGCTATAGTATCGTTACCGAGCGTTACAGCTATACGGCTTATTTCTGAATAGGCCTTAAGTAGAGTATATTTACGTAAACTTCAAAGAAGTTAGTAACATAGAGTGGGTAATACCTTCTTCTAACATCCCGGAATTATAGTCAAGACGTTTTCATCATGGAATTGAATAAATTACATATTTATCGCACTTTGAATACAACATAGCAAATTGTTATTTTAAAGAATCTTATTACGTTTTTAGGGTTCCGTAATAAACTGTTAAATGAAAGTGCCTTGTATTACACATTGGCATTGCATATAAGCACATAACAATACTTTGTGACTAATGTATTCAAACTCCAATAAATAATTCGTGATTCTTAAATCCCGGAATGAAAAGGCCATGATTATTATTAAAGGTTTCAGAAGGCGGTATTATCCACTCTATATTACTTACTTTCTCGAAGTTTAGGCAAATATACTCTACCTATTCCGATCTCTGAATATAAGACTCTTTGCATACAAGTGTACAAATATCGCAGCGGGATTTCATCGCGCACTGGATTTTCAACTCTCGGTGTTGAGCCGAGCGTTGAGAATCCAACAGAGAGCGTCCCAGCGCGTCTAAAAAAACTCACTGTAGGATTTTCAACTCCCGGCGCTAAACAGAGAGTTGGAAATCGAGTGCGCGAAGAAAGAAAGAAGAGAAAAACGACGAGAACAATCATCCGTGCAATTTTGGGCTCATTATTCGCGTAATCGTGAAGATTTTGTCACGATTACATGATGTGTTATGTATTGTGGAATAAGCATTCAGACGCTCTAAAATCGTTCACTCGGTATTTCTTACTAAATTATTATAACGACTCGCGTCAAAAATAATTATTTGTATTATAATATTTACATAGTTTAACATACAACTTTCCGTAATATTACCATTATGTACAAAGACAATCATGCGTCGAAAGATGTTGGTATACAGAGCACGGAGACGACTCGGCGGCCGCTGCTAGGGGTGACATTGTCAACATTTTCCATACAAACCAACGGTGTCACCGTTCTACTAGCACTATGACATAAATGACGTATAGAAACTGACAGCTTTGAAGGGTAGAGGTTTGACAGTTGTAGTGCGCTCAACGCAATTTCGCCGCCACGAATTTTATTGATACTATTGCCTATAAGCTGCCGTGACGATTCCATGCTATTAGAGGTTTTTATACATTTCACGTTCATCTTAAATAAAACCTCGTATATTATCATACAAACCATAATAGCATGCGTATCTAGTTTACGCAAAATGTTAACATCTTTTTCCGCATGACTGTACATACAACACTGTTGTATAAAATTGCGATCTTCTAAAAACGAATTAATCATTGCCATTTCAATAAATATTCAATAACTTCCAGGCACTGGCAATGAACAGTTTTTTAATGTAATAACCCTTACAGAACCCATGTCAACTATAAGGCGAAAAGTCCCTTTGGTGGTTTTATTATTACGATTTACACTATACATACACACTTAACCCAGGTAAGCACGAACGTTTTTTTTATTGGATTCATATGGATTTTCAACACAGTGCTCAACGTCGATTGTTGAAAATCCAACAGTGGGACGCGCTTATTTGGATTCTTAACGCTCGGCAAAAAATCGCGGGGGGGGGGGGTACCGCGTAGTAAACCCCCCCCCCCCCCCCCAGTGACACGTGAGTGTGTGACTGTAAAGTTTTAAGTTACATTATTTTTCTCACAAACTGAAATTGTTTACGTTATTCGCCTAATAGGTGACATAGGTGGACCCCTAGTAACTAGTTGCATAAAACATGTCAGAAAGGAATGCTCATATTTAAGGCTGTCGTACAGACCGTCAAACTGAACAACTTCCTCCATGGGCCCAACATTGTAATCGCGAAAAATAATCAGCCAATACAGTTGATATTTTTTTCGCGATTACTACGTAAATATGACCATACATTTCTGAGACTCGCTATAGTATAGTATATTCTTATTTATTATACAATTTGATGTACTCATATCGTTCCGGCATAGTAACGAATTACATTATTATGTTGCGTTAATTGTATAAAATTTAATCAATACAATATATTTATAAATTTTGGACAAGAGATCAAATAATTTTAAATATATAAAGGTAAATGGTATTAAAGGATACTTAACATAAATGGAGAGTAATTATTTAAGAGGTAATTTTAAATTGTAGAAATATCTCTTCATTTTGACGTGGAAATATATATGTATAATTAAAAGGGAAATTTAGCAATATTAAATTACTGTTTCTCATCCACTTATCCGTGAAACAGGAAACTAGTGGGTTCATTTTGTATGAAACATGTTTATTGCTGTAGAACAATTTAACACACTATATTTCTGCCTAAGTGTGCATACAAACGAGGCACCCTCGTCAGCGACAGAAGCAACTACAACCGTCGACGCGTGTCGCCCGTGTGTACACTTGTATGACACGCCCTATCAATACGGAAACATGACATGATTGAACCAAATGGAACTAATTGAAAAACAAAAGAACCGGCCAACTGCGTGTCGGACCACAAACTCTGAAGGGTTCCATAGTTGGGATGAATATTATATAATGACGAAATTCCGGGTCCCGTTTTTGCCTGGCTACGGAACCCTAAAAAGTGCGGTCGCGCACCCTGGTCCGCCCGACACCATCTTGAAGACTAGCTAATATTTGCACCGCGGCGTGTCTCTAGAAGATGGACTTCATTATTGCTCCAAATTATTGCGTTCAACCGGCAAGAAAATTGTTCGGCGTGAGGTTTTAATGACAAATGAGTAGTCTATGGGCGTTTTTATAATGTCTAACGTGACGATATTATCGTGAACGTCCACGGCATAACGATAACACAGAGAAGTAAGGTGTATGGAAATATATGGAGACGCTTTTAAATTACCGTTCACGACGGGTGGAAATACGTGCACGTTCCACGTATTCCATACGTTTTCTGGACGTGGACGTCCTTGACAATATCTTCACGGTATCAATTATAAAAGCAAACAATGGCGTGTCATAAGTACGGTTCTAGAGCTATGCTTATGGAACAAGATCTGGCCTTAGTGTGCATACACACAAGCGACACGCGTCGACAGAGGCAACTGCAGGCGTCGACGGATGTCGCTCGTATATGCACAGGTAGATCGACCTGACCCAATCGATTATTATTGGTAGGACTAGTCTTTATAAAAGTTCAAAATAAATTAGCTAGCGAAACTCAGCAGGCGTGATGGGTATCGATATCTGAATACGATAAAACAAATAAGCATCTTTTTTTGTTTTATCGTGTTTATATCTATGTATACTAAATATAGTTAAACATGACAAGAATTAGACACGTAAACGCGCGGCGTTTCGCTAACTAATTTACTTTGACCCTGTATTGGGCCAACTAGGCGGGGTCGATCCCACATATTTTAATTTAATTAATTGCTACTCAATCACGCAGACGCGGCTGAACGGATTTAGATTTTATGTTGAGGTTTTTATTTCTTATCCAAATAACAGTCGAGGGTAGATCGATCTTAGACCAAATCTCAGACTACTTCGGCGTAACTTATTTATACTGTAAAGGCTTGCAAACCACTGCGCTCATATAAAGAACGCTTTCACTTCACACACTAATGTCCTCAAACACCACAGTTCAATAAGTAAGCGCGGAGGTCCTGTGTGGACGGCGCTGTCCTCATTCGAGGCCGAACAGCCAGTTGATGCCCTGCGCGAGGAACAGGATGAGAGGCTGCCACGCGACCAGCCAGCGGATCCAGTCCAGGAGCTGGCCGTAGAGGATGTGCGGCCGGTCCCAACTGAGGACGCGTTAAGGAATTGCTTGGCTTGACACATGAACTTTTAGAAACAGTTCGGCTCTACCAATAATCTAAGTAAATTTGAATTTCAGGGCTACCTTAGTGCACGCCCCTCGCTACTACTATAGTTAGGTAATAATATAAAATGCTGGACGTATAAAAGGATACGGGTTGGTGAACATTCTCTTGAGGTCCACCTTCTCCTTGCAGTAGGGACAGGTCTGCTTCTTGCCGACGATGCACCAACCTCGGATGCAGAACTCATGGAAAACGTGCCCGCACGTCAACTTGTATGTGTTCTCTGCAAACAGTTAAATACAGCAAATAATATCTACCTACCGGAAAACATTATATCGAAAATAGGGACAGGATGTGTCATGGTCAGGATATGTCAACAGAACAGTTATTACAGCAACACCGACGCGCAACCTGAAGACCAATTTCCCGTAATTTAAAACGTTCAAAAACTAGTCGCAGCCTCATCTCGGCGACAAACAAATGTCAAAATGTAGGGAATTTAGACTTATTTTTGACAGATTGAGACTGAGACCAGACTGTGAACGTTCTAAAAATTACGAGAATTGGCCTCTGGTAATATGGATTCAGTACATGACTATGAACCCTACTGAGTTGAAATTTTACGTCAGTTGTTTGAACAAAAAAGTGCTGTATTTATTACATAACATACATAATCAGCCTATAATGTTCCCACTGCTGGGACACAGGCCTCCTCTCGGTGAGAGGGAGTGGGCCGTTATCCAGCGCGCGCCCAGTGCGGGTTGGTAGAAGTCACATGTCTTAAAATTTTCGGTTTTCCTTTCACCGTTTTGAGGGCAGTGGGGATGAAGTAATTTACACAAAGTAAAGCGCCTGTCTGGGTTCGAACCTACGACCTACAACTCGTAAGTCGCGGCCGTTACCACTGGGCCACCACTGCTCTTATGGTGTTTTTATTTCTATACATTAAAATATAACGATTATAACTAATAAAATATTGTTTTACTTCTACTGTTTTCAATCTTGATTGAATATGTCAAAAGTAATTTATTCCTAACTAGCTTCAGCCTGCGACTTCGTCCGTGTGAAGCAACATTCTTATTTTTTTTTTCCGTAAGAACCTTGTATAAATTATTAGAAAACTTTAAAAAAAAAGATGGATGAAATCGGTAAAGTCGTTCTCAAGTTATGGCGTGACCAAGGGAAATAGGGATCCATTTTTATATAGATAGATAGGCTGAGAATCAGCCCTTTTTTAAAGTCAAAATTACATAAGACAGTCCCCCGGCACGCCCACTTTTCACCAGTTCCTAGTGCTTTAATAATAATAATAATAATAATAAAACGTTTATTTCGGAAACTTGCTCCATACCAGACCCATAGCTATGCATACGGGTCCAATACTCCAGGAAGACGCCATCCAGCCTATCCCCAATCACCTTCAGGATGCCATTGGCACTCCCACGAATCCTGCGCAACAATGATGCCGTTCTTTTCCTCATGATTGCTGAAAAACTATCCGTGGTAGATTCAGCAAACATGGTTGACGCGCTACAGAATCGCGGCTTTAGCTGGGAAGAAGAAGTAGCGCAACAAACTCCACGAGCACAGATGTCTGTTAAATTAGAAGAACTTGATTCTATACAATAATATGCAGTGTAAGACTCTTCCCAGATAATATTCTATTAGAATGAAGCTATCATTCTGTGCTTCTCGCATCCAGCGGGTTCCTGCGGCCTTCACAAGCTCATCGGTCCACCTTGAGGAAGGCCTTCCAAGGCTACATCTTCAGGTACGCGGTCGCCACTCCAGAACATTTCGCGGCCCCATCGGCCATCTGTTCTGCGAGCGAGCTGGATGCGAGAAGCACAGAACCGGTCGAAGTGGCTGTGCTTGGGGGCCTATGTCCAGCAGTGGATTTCATTCGGTTAAAATGAAGATGATGATTAATCTGTCGGTGTGTACGTACCTAGCACGCCCTCGACATTGACGTCCACCAGCAGCTGGTTGCCGCAGACTGCGCACACGTTGCTATCTAGCTGACGAGTCGGCATGCCCTCTTGAGTGTAGTACTGAAATACAAACGTAATCCAATGAGGTGCATAAGTTGTGGCAATCACAACATTTAAACCCCAGCCTCTTTAATATTATAATCAGCGCGGGTTGGCAGATATCACCTGTCTTCGAATTTTGGGTTCTAGGATATCAGGATGACAGGTTCGGCTTCCTCACGATGTTTTCCTTCACTATTTTGAGAGCAGTGGTGGTGAAATAGTTTACACAAAGTAAAACGCCTGTCTGGGCTTCTGACAGTATGTGTGGAGTGATTTGAGATGAACGTAATGACTGTCGAGTAGTTGTGGACTTTATGTTATACTTATTGTCTTTAACTACTGTAATTGATCTTGTCCGTTTTATGTTGAATAAATACATTTTTTTATTAATAAATAGAAGTGAACTATACAAAAGGCTTCAACTATTAATAGTCCTCACCCCAATAGAAGCCGCCATTTTATCCGTACAGTATTCAGCGACGTCTCTTCCTAGGACTCCAAAGTACAGGCCATAGAACAGCAACATGAGCGCCACGTCCATCCACTGCTGCGGCTTGTGGCCGAACGCCAGGTTGAGGCCGAAGAACGTCAGCATCATCAGGATGTAGCCCACCACGCCGAGGAAGCAACTCACTTTGTATATTAGGTAGAACCATTTGTATACTAGCCTGGAATTATTGAGAGGTAAAATTAGTCACATTTTTTTTTTGTATACGAGATCAACACTCAACAGGTTGTTTCAATGAGATGGGTCAGAGTGGACACTTTTTAACTATTAGAGGTAGATAAATGTGTTTCTACGATCCCACGTAGAAACACATTTATCTACCTCTAATACGAGTAAGTAGTTACATTTCAAAAAACCCATACAATCTTGTCACCACGCACTTCTTAGCATGTCGATGGCAATCTAAATGGAATCGGCCCAGAATTCGGCTACAAGTATGGCGCCATCACTAGCGTGCATCTGATAGGACACGTAGAACATGATATTAAGTGTCCCATCGTTTGTGGAACAGCATCACATTTACGCTCCAAGGCGGAGTCGTCTATGAATCTTCATCTGACAGGTTTTCCTTGCTTCGGCCAACCTGGCTCCAGTCTAGTTACACACTCAATGGGTAGTTCCGCATGCCTCGTACTGTCTGCTTTTACATTTATGTAGGTAGTTATCGTATACGAGTGGGTAAAGATTTGGTTATCTAGGCAAACGGTTCCATTATAGTACAACGGCCGTCATGAAAATCTGTTATTTAGACCACTATACAATGTGTAACGGAAAGGGTATATACATACCAAGGGCACGGCTTCTTTGGATGATATCAAATGATATTGGAAGGGTTTTTTAATCCTATCTCTACATGTTCGGAAGGTGTGAGATTTTTTAATACATTGATACCAGAAACCAAACTAGGCGCGCAAAATTACGGAAGAGTTTTATCTTGATATTGGCAGAACCATTTTACCAGTTTTTTTTTTTTTTTGTTGTAACTATGTATAGTGATTCTGCAATAGTGTTTCTGTTACACGTTGTATCATATACACACAACTACGAATTGATACCAAATTTTCGGTTTCATATGTTTCTTAAATTCAAATCATAACAAACGTGTCGCCGCACTACGTAGGTCAATAACTTTCCACGTTACATTAAGGTAACATCGTAACATTAAGGTGTCAAAAAACGCTCTGTGTTTGTACAGCCGTTACGTGTAACCGTTCACCACTTTCCTAAGGAAACAAAGGTTTAGACAACAATAAAATCAACTTACCTAGGTGTAGTAACCGACATGGGTCTATTGGTAGACTTCCTTATGACTAGAGCGGTGAGCATGGTGAATATACTCCAGATGATGATGAACCTCCACCACTGGTTCTTGACGCTCATCAGCACCGGTATCGACCACATCGCCACCATCGTGAAGAACTGCAAGGAACATAGCATAACATCACGCCTGCAATCCCCGAAAGGTTAGTGTTAGCGTTGAAAATGGGACGCAGCTTTAGGTTTTTAATGATCCCACTGCTGGGACACAGGCCTCTTCTCTGTGAGAGTGGGCCGTAATCCCTCATGACCGAGTGAGAAATTCGCAAGGGCATGAGCATGAGGTCCTGGGTTCCAATTCCCAGGATGGGAAAAGTGTTATGGCGTTTTCCAAAATAACACGTTGCCCGACCTGGGAATCGTCGACGTTATAATAATAACTGGGTAAACGGCTTAATGATAACCCATAAGTTTGAAGGAAGGAAAAAAATAATAATTATGTGGCGTCGCCAAATTCAACGCAATTTTGCGAAAACATTCTATTGCTATTTAGTATCTATGTAGCATTCTGCCAGTATACAAAATAGTATTAAGCAAAGCCGCTTTTCGTGCCTGTCTGTTTGTTCAGATTTTGATGCGGTTTTCATTCAGAGATTTTTTTCCGGAAGGTTTATGTGTCAACCTCAACAATTTATTTCAATTAAACCAATTGCTGGCACTTTTGAATTGTCAAGAAGTCGGTCAGGCAGAGAGATGAAGTAGTAGTGGGTATCTATGAAGAAGAACGGACAAGAATCTCGTATATATAACTCGTGTATATTAATCTATACTTATACTTAGAGGTAAAATTTGTTTGTTTGTATGTAGGGGGTAATCTCTGGAACTCTACCAGTCGGAATTGAAAAATTATATTTGCATTTGATAGTCCAATTCTTGAGGAAGCTATTTAACATTACGACCCTAAGGAGCCGAGCAAAACTCAGAAAGAACGCTAAGCGGAATCGAAGGGATAGCGCGGGCAGGTGATGCGATGCGACGAGGTGGGGCGGGGGGACAAGAAATTTCACGCGGACGAAGTCGCGGGCAGAAGCTTGTATTTAATATATCGTAAAGAAATCTCGTTGTTGATTTGTCGCCGTATTAGTAAATTAGTCTCAGTCGCACGGTTCGATCGATCAGGTTAAGCTACGCTCGCCGCGGTTGGTCTGTGGATGGGTCCATCTTTACATACCGAGACCCCTCCGTGCCTCGGAAAGCACGCTAAGCCGTTGGTCCCGGCTGTCATTCTTGGATCTTTGACGGTCGTTATGGTTCATCAGAAGCCCGAAAGTCTGAAAACCAGTCTTACCAAGGGGTATCGTGTTACCCAGTAACTGGGTTGTGGAGGTCGGATAGGCAGTCGCTCCATTTAAAATACTGGTATTCAGCTGTATCCGGTTAGACTGGAAGCCGACCCCAACTTAGTTGGGAAAAAGCTAGGCAGATTGATTAGTAAATTTCACACGAGCGAAGGTTCGCTAGTTCAAAAATAAAAGACACGTACAGATACTTACACACAAACACTACACACACACACACACACTTTGTACATAGTGGTATGCTCACTTGCCACCTTATTTATAATGGACCAATCAGAAGAGTCGTGCGCCTTTCATATTTCGGTCCACGACATATAAGTGTCTCACATATATATACGCGCAGCGCCGCGAGCGTCGTCTTCAGTTACTAACTCTGCGCACAGTTGGAACATTACAAGTTACTCTGTGTCTGGAACAACGTACTATAGATCACGGTCCTTAGTGCGTGGCACAGAGTAAGTTGTAATTGGTGCGTGGCTACGCGCCGTCGTGGTCGGATGTTAATGCTGTATGTAGACCACTACAGTCTAAAAGATAAAATACAGCATCTACTCACAGCATACGACCTGTAATGCCTCTTCTTCCACTCCATGACCACGATTTGTGCTACGATGAGGGTTACGATGAGGATCATCACCATGGTCGTGTGCATCGACTCATGGCCCTTGTGCAGCTCGTGCAGCTTCTGATGATCATATCTGGAAAGTTTATGTTTATTTTGTATAAATTTTGAAACAACAACAAAAAGGATGTTCTAATTAGCTAGCGAAACTCTGCAGACGCGATGGGTATCGATATCTAAACACGATAAAATAAAAAAAGATTTGATGTTTTTTCATAGGGGTCAACGACCGCTGGTAGTATTGTGTGGTGTGCTGTATTGTAACTTGAAGTATGAGTTGAGAATCTATGAAGTTCGCACATATAAAAAAACGGTTTTGTTAAACTGATATTTCAACTTAATACACTAACAACGTTCGATAACCCCACAAAAAAAATCATCATATTAATGTTTTGCATGTTTAGATATCGATACCCATCACGTCTGCAGAGTTTCGCTAGCTAATCTAAGTTGACTCGGTATTTCAACGTTTTTTTTATTCCTTATCAGAGCAGTCTGACGGCAGTTAGACGATTCTTTGTAATGATTAGATTAGTGATTCATATGACATGTTTGTGTTTAATCTATCTATCTATCTTCTGTCTTCTTCTATCTATCTATATACATAAATAAAAATTAATCATCGAAATGTATGAACGCGCATAACTTCCGATCGACTGCACCAAACTGGATAATTCTTATTTTGTGTTTGTTATTATCAGGACAAGGTTTGTTTATAAATAGGTTACAAACAACCATCCAAGATCTTCTTCTACCAAAATTTAAGAAAGTGCTTAAAGAGGTACTTCTAAAAAAATGATTTACTCTGTGATCTAATGGTTGCAGCAAAAATATATATATTTTGTGTGTAAAAGTGTGACATTGCCTGACGTTAAAAATAATAATAATAATATCTGACTTTGTATTTGTATTGGACTGTATTTAACCAGGTACTATATTATTGACATGCACGCCAAACATTCCAGAGATATTGTGACAAAATTATTACTAATATTAAATTCCCATTTCTTTTCTATCTCTTTATACACATATTAGACCAAATAAACTTCACATGCCATACTACAGGCTAAATAGAATATAAGACCGAATAATGTAACATGAGAAACCATCGATTGTAATTGCTCTATTTAAATGTGGATAAATGAATTTGAATTTAAAATTAAAAGAAAAAAAAATATGGCAGTACGACGTTCGCCGGGTCAGTTAGTTAAAAATATTGATTAACATGGCGCATGTATTTCTCCCAAGGGCTTGTCACAGTTGTACCTATAGTACACCCACATTTTGCCAGTTATTAACTTGATAGAAAATATACAGTTTGATGATGTAAGTATTAAAATAACATTTACTCAGAACATATGTTCAAATAACCATTTGGCAGGCACATCGACTCACAACCTGTTACCATGGATTCAGTACATGATTCTGGGCCCCCCGGCATTGACAAATCTCGTCAGTTATTATAAAAAAAATCCTGTTACATATATTTTGACCATGTAGTAATGCACTTCTGTAGGAAACAGCTGGTTTTTTTATAGTAACCATCTAAAACAGGGGATCATATACTGAATCCATGGTTACAGTTTGTGCTTCAATGTCCCTCTGCCAGCCTGCATTCCCAGGGAGGTATTTTGTGTGTTAAGAGAACATTTCAATATCTTCAATAGGTGGTGATTATAGTAAAGCTCACTCACAGTTCATATTTATTTCTTGACAATCTTTAATAGAGGTATATTGTAGTAAGATGGGGGGAAAATGTTGTGAGGAAAGGTTAGTTTGAATTTAGACAGCTAGAAGATATAAGGCTATATAGATGGATAGACTGTGTCAAAGATAAAATGGTTTAAAAGTGTGTGACTACTAAGAAAGTAAGTATGCAAGAAGACAAGTTTACGCTATCCTCAAATATAATTGGGTAAGGGCAGGAGAAAGCCCTTATCCAATTATATTTGAGGACAGCAATTAGAGATGAAGAGAGGTATCACGTCTTTTCTTGAAGACCCTAATGTGGTAAATATCAGAGTTTTAGAGAGAAATTATATTGTAATAATTTTATCTGGAGTTTTGGTGTTTTGGATGCGAAAAGTATAATTTTTACAGTATCAGTTGCATATGTTAAACTGTACAGGAAGATTGAATTAGGCAAGGACTGTCACTTTTGTATGCTGAATAAAATAGTCATAAAACATATCTAATTGAGTTAATGTCCATGTTTCTTATTAAATATGAAATAAGAACTAGTGTGAGAAGTGGTAATCAGAAGATTTTTAGGTAATTTCAATGTTCATTCTTGATGCTTCAATTTAAGGTGGTTGTGGTATATACACATTGTTGCATGGCAGAGCAACAGTGCACAAAAGTCACCACCCAGTGGACCCCAAATGGCAGTAAACAACAGTGGGGCAGGCCATAAAAGAGTTGACAGGATGAGCTGAACTCCTTAAAGGATTGGCCCACAATCACAGTAGACCAGGAAAAGTGTAAAGAGGGAAGGGAGGCCTTTGCCCTGCAGTGGGACCACACAGGCTTATAATAATAATAAAATGTGGTAACAATTTAACAAAGATTAAAAGCTGACTAAAGTTATAGCTTTCAAGAAATTAAATACTGAAATAACAATTGGATTATCAAGATTTTCATGACAGCAACAATGAAGAAATAAACAGCTATGTAATAAACAATGACTGTTGTTTTAATAACTGTGTTAACTTCATTACAAAGGCTGTGCTGGTCCAAATATTTAATTTATTACTGCAGTACATATAAGAAGGTCTTATTTAAAGGGACCTTAACGATTTAAAGACCTCTGAAAGGGTCTAGTTTTATCAACCATATGGATTTTATCAAAATTTTATCTTATATTAATTATTATTTCTATTGCTTAATTAAAGTGGATAATGATTTGAGCATGATTTCCATTACAAATTATTGACCGTTGGCGTATTGAAATGCATAAGGGAACTGTAATCATGTGTCATCAGGGCTTATCACTAACGAACCGACCAAATGCTAATGACCATGAAAATAATTCGAAACAGATAAATGAATGAAAACCTTACCTCAACTTTTCTTCTGAAGTCAATTCCTCGTAAGTCTACACAGAAAACACGGTCGAATTAATATTAACACGTCAAAATATTACCAAAATCTTTTATTAGAATCCAATATGTTTTACCTTATTAGGATCGACTGGTCTGTGGAGATCCATGGCTACTTTTTACACACAACACTAACAAGAAATTAAAGTATCCTAATAAACAACCATACGTGAAATAATTCAATTATATTAAATTAATCGAAAAAACCCGTGCTGCAAAACTGATGCCGGAGAGACCTACACGTTTCAAAGCCTACGAGTTGGGATTCGTATACTTTTTAATCATTTGAAATGTGCTCTCTCTGTTTCGCTTTCATTATTTTGTTATTGTTATCTCTGTTTAGCATGCTATTATTGTGCAAGTGACCTGGGTTTTTCTGATAATTTTGTCAAAGTGACAGTTGTAGTTGCAAAACACGTTATCAACCCTATTACGATAGAATTTAGTCGATTGAAAAATTCAGCTTTCAGTTTTTTTTATTTTAGTCTAACGTCTCAATTTAACAAAATATTTTGACGTCAATAAATGACATTAGACGTCAAAAGTTACGGGAAAATAAATGTCGACAGTGCTATGTTTTTATTTTCGTTATGGTTATTGTTTTGTTTATTAGCTAAATAATTACAAATCAGGCAATCAAATGTTTCTGACTGATATCTTTCGGTGATTGCTTGCAGCACAATGCCGAATAAAGGTAAATACTGTAATATTGGCTCTGTAAAAGCTACTCGACACACCAGATAATAGTTTTAGCCGTTCTTGAGCAAAATAGTTCTAAAACCCAGTACGATGCCTTTAATAATCTTATGAATGCTGGATAGGCAAACTGGTTATATGCTTCATCGTCCACAATTAAACCAGTACGATATCCTCAAATTGCGCCTTTACAACCGGCAATCCGCCATTCCTACCTTTCGAACTTTCACAAACAAATGAATGACGAACACAGTTCGTAATCCTTATCTAAATAATTTCTTTTAACTGTACAGACCTGCGACCTTACCTCTACCATTGGCAATCGCTTCCCACCCGTATTCCAATTTAGCGCGCAACACGTATTTTTCTTCCATAAAACTTTAGTAGCTGTCATCTTATTCAATTTCTTTCTTCCATATCACCTATCACACCAAGTCACAACCCATTCTTTTGTTTGGTCTGCCTCTTGTTATAGCCATCCACAATCATATTCATATTATTTTATTTATTGTGTTTCTTATTGTAAGATGTTACATATCATACTTAACCATTTCCTTGTCACATGCTCCTCATTCCTGTGCATCACTTGTTTATAGCTGGACAAACCCTTTTCCATGACCATGGTATACAAGGTGTCATTAAAGTAAGTGAAATGGGCTCATTGAACATAATGCATAACATTCACTATAGGAGAAACCCTCAAATCAACAATAAATTTTAAAAATCATCAGCTGTCCCGTATTTGATTTTTTTATTTATGTGAACACAAAATGCACTGCAGGAGTGGTCCCCTATTAAAAGTTGCCATCAATATTGAATTGATCCATATTTAAAGTTGTTCATCATGTGCTGCAATTAGCAGTCTTATTTATTTTTTGACACATTATATCAAAATCAACCATTGAAAAACTACATGGTTTTATTGATTTAAAAATATATTTAAAATTCCTCGTTGAAAAGCCATGCTGAAGCAGTAGCTTGAACAACTTTTAATATGGTAACAATCCAATATGGATGGCTACTGAAACCCTGAAAAGGGGTACTTCCTGGGTTATAGAATAGAATAGAATATTTTTAATTCAGGCCAGAGTCCATAGGGTTAGTAACAATTTTAACTTAAATTCTAGTGTTAGTAGGTTACAGACACATAAAGGTATACAATTACGCTACGCGTTACGCGGTTATGCTTGGTTCTTATAAACAAAACAAATCATTTTGCTTACCAATGGTAGCATTTTTTATTGCCAAACTGGGCATACAAATAGATTCCTAAGCAAATTTTATCTGTGATAGCTACTTCCATATGGTCTTTGCTTCATTATTGGTAAAGATACAAGAGTCTTAATTTTTTACCAATAACGGTAGGTAAATCTATAATAAAAAAAGCTAATGGTATAGGAATCAGTCAATAGTCATCTTCAATTAACTACCCCTTTTCAGGTTTTCAGTTATTTCAATTTCATCTTATGTATTTGTCCCTTAACAACAGTAGAATTCTTTTATTTCATTTAAATATTTATAAGTTACATTTTTAAATATTTTACAGTAGCATAATTATTATAATTGTTCCATTCTTTTTTCAGAAATGAATCGCAGTCTACCAGTGGACAACAAGGTGCTAACTCCAACACCACAGCATGGGGTAGCTGTCAAAGTGGCACCAACTGTCCCAAAAGCTGTAGTTGTCAAGGTAAGTGGTGGATACAGACTGTAATATTATGTAATGGTAAATGCTCCGGAAAAGGAGAAATTAAAAAGTGTATGGTACCCTAGGGAGGGGAAGAGAAAGAACTGGAAACCCTTGAAAATATAGCAGAATGTCTTGGTGAGGACGGCTGTGAAGACATGAATTGATTGGAGGAGGCCTTTAGCTCTGCCTTTACCGGCACACAGAGACTCAGAACTGATATTAAATGTGTATCTATGGCAATCATATTTGTACTACACTACACTACTACTATTGTATCTGTACTACAATTATCATTCTGTAATCAGGTTATAAATAAAAGGAAATTAAATGCTCTTAATGTGATGGACTTGGTTGAACAGGTTGACTGTCAAAAAATCATCATAGCCTGGGTTATGGGACCGTGGATCGGTTAACTGTTAACTGAACAGCCTTCATAGTGACAGTTCTATATTTTATAATTAATAGGGGTATGAAAATTGAATTTCAACTCCTGACTAAACACAATGTTCATTTAAAATGAATGGTATTTCACTATGGTCATTTGACAGTTGTAATGGACTGCTAATATTATAAATCTGCTCTTGAAGCAAGTCTTAAGAACTTCAATGAAGTCACAAAGTCTTCTTCTTAGCATGTCGATAGCAATCTAAATGGACTCGGCTCAGAATTCGGCTACTTGTTTGGCGTCATCACCAGCGTCCATCAGTCACAAAGTTACTAGCTATAAACAATAGCATAGTAAATTCATCTGTATCTGTGGCTGTGTGTCTATGTGTGTGTTGTATCTGTACTTAGGAGTGACTAAAATATAGGTGAATCTTAAGTAACTATAACATTCAAGCTCTTTCCCTTTTCTAAAGGTGATCGTCATCTGCCTAACCTTTTTGTACTATGTTGGGGTCGGCTTCTAGTCTAACGAGATGCAGCTGAATGCCAGTATTTTACATGGAGCAACTGCCTAAAAGAAACTGACTAGAAGAAAAAGGGGTATTGTGTAAACAATACCCCTTTTTCTAAAGGTATTTTAATGAATGTCCTAAACGTACATAAGTTATTACAAGCTGTAATTGTAATAACTGGGTAAGGTAAAACAACTATGTAGGGAGTAGGGATCATGATCTTAGCAAGTGACATTCTGTAGTTTCTGTTCCTAGTATAGGAAAAATTGTCCACATTACATATCCTTCGTGATTTTGTTTGTATTGAGGTAAAAACCAAGAAGGAGAGGGAGAGGAAGGCCAAAGAATAGATGGATTGTGTGAGGATATGATATGAAAGATAAGGGAGTGAGTGATAGCGTGACGGTTGACAGGGGAGAATGGAAAAGTAAACGTGTTGCGCCGACCTCAAGTCACATGGGATAAAGACAGGAAGATGATGATGAGGTAAACAAAAGAACTGATCATACAGTACTATATTTATTATACATTAGGTCTATATGCTTGATGAGTGGTTTGTTGAGTAGTTTCCCTACGTCCTTCGCAAACACAAAGTCTAAGTGGTTAAATTTGGGCCATGAACAGCCTGGCCTGACTTCCTCTAGGACACCATTGGCTTTCAGCTCCTCTGCTAGCCGCATTATTTGCTGTAAAAAATAAAATTATGATGTTTTTAATACTTAGGAACGTGGTTTTGCAAATTCGGGGCTTGTAGCTAAACAATAACAGCCTCACGGGTCCATCGATCAAGTAAATTACGCTTCCCAAGGCCGGTTCATGGATGAGTGACCACTTTACATACCGAGACCCCTCCGTGCGTCTGAAAGCACATTTGGGTATTGGGATGGCATTTCCACATAGGGGGGATTTTTGACAGTCGTTACGGGTCGTCAAAGGCCGAAAGTTTGCCCAGTAGCTGGGTTGTGGATGTCAGATAGGCAGTCGTTCCATGTAAAATACAGATGCATCCGGTTAGACAGGAAGCTGAACCGACTTAGTTTAAAAAAGGCTAGGCAGATGGAGATGATTTAAAAATTCGTAATCCAATCTCTCACTTGTTATTGTCTATTGGTCTTTAGCACGACTGTTCAGCCCATCCTCAACAGTTATTTCTTGCGGTCTTTCCATTAGGAATTTCTCAGTAGCAGCCAGAGATTTGTGGTCTGTCAATACTAAAGGCTCACCCCAGATCACATGGGACATAACTGACGAATTGCAAGTGTTCCTCTGCCTAACGCTTCAAGGAATACAGGTGTAATTTTATGTTACTTAAATAATTGAAGGCAGGCACTTACAAGCTTCTCAGTGAGCTGATCATTCTCCCCATATAGTAATGAGACGGGAATTTTTACATTGCTTATATTGTACGGTTTTACTGGGCCGGACAAACCGCCGCTGAATGTCGTGAACACGCCTGAAAGTAGAAATAAATACATTTTATAATGTTTCCTTATAACTGGGCAAAGTCTGGGCGCAAAATTCACTGACTACTTTGCTAAGTAAGCGTTTCATACGAATTTGAACCTTATTGCTCTCCGTTTAACATTCATATATTCGTAAAAGCAAATGTGAGTAACCGAATGAACGCTTCTTATGAACATATTCGTATGAATGAATATGTGTGTGTATGATGTTTTTTTATGCAGCCCTTGTGTAAGCTAATATAGCTCCAATTGATCAGTTTACTTTCGTTCTGGCGCTCGGCAGTCTTAGCTGTTGCAATCCCTAGAAACAGTTATGCCCGTTTTCACTAACCCTAAAGTGGGTGATAGACGTGCGAGTAAGTATGCGGACTTTGGCTCGACGACCTTTTTCGCCTGTTTGTCACCCTAAGTACGCGCACTTTAAAATTGCCGCGCAAGTTCGCCGGCGATCCAACCGGTTTGAAATCTTACTCGTAGCTCGTCTCGGCTCGTACGTGTACGGGCACTGCGAGCCGCGAGCCGCCATTTTGTTCCGTTAGTCCGTGGAGGCGCAACCGCAACACTTTTGTGGTGTTATGTTTGACGTTTGTGTAATTTTTGTTAATTTAATTTTGGTTTACAGATCAAGTACCTAATCATTTGTGTCATAAAATTCTCAAAATGAGTGATTTCCGAACTTATTCGCATGAACAGAATTTATAGAAAGTTTCCGAAATAATCCTTGTCTTTGGCAAATTAGAAGCAATGATTACAAAAACAAAAATAATAAGTTTCAAGCCTACAATCATTTATTAGAAATTATACGTAAGGTGGAAAGAGATGCTACTATTGGTAACGTCAAAAAAAAAGTCATTAACTTCTCGAGCGCTTTACGAACACCGTTTGTACATAAGCAAAAACGCCTCGAGCGCCTTACGTACACCATCTGTACACAACAGACGTCGCTCATTGGACGTTGACTTTTATCATTTTGAGCGACGTCTGTTGTGTACAGATGGTGTACGTAAGGCGCTCGAGGCGTTTTTGCTTATGTACAAACGGTGTTCGTAAAGCGCTCGAGAAGTTAAGGGCTGGATACCGCAAAGAACATAATGAGTACAGGTTCAGAAACTGAACATTCCCCAATAACACAAAGCTTCTTCCGTCGACGACATCGCAATACAATGTGAGCCAGCTTCTCGTGTGTCACCGACGTCAAGCCGAGGAAGTTCGCGATCTTAAAAGCGCTGTAAATCTGTAATCGCGCTGTTGGATGTTTTACTCTCGGTTCAGCGCCGGAAGTTGAAAATCCAACAGCGCGCTTTAGGGATTTATTTGCAAACTTGCCCAACTTCAAGATGTTACGTTTGCCCGTTTAACATAGATAGTAGAGTAGTTACCAGTCATGGCGACTTTTCCGAAATGCTCCAAACTGCGCCACGACGCCGGCTGTACTCTGTACAGAAATATAGGCAGCATCTCCTGAAAACCAACAATAAAAAAAGATTACAATGATTGCTTAGGAAAACGAACTAGGGTACAGTACGAATTTTAGTTGAAGTTCGGCTTTGCAAAGTGCCGTCTTCGTCACTAGTTCATACCTGTGTGGCAGTCTCTTTAGTGCCAGCTGGCCATATAAATGGTCCAGACTTAATTCCGTACTAGGTATTAAAAATGGGAGGGGCTTGTGGCTAAGTAATAACAGCCGCCCGGGTCGATCGATCAGGTTAAACTACGCTTGCCCCGGTTGGTCCGTGGATGGGTGACCATCTTCATATACCAAGACCCCTCCGTGCCTCGAAAAACACATTAACCCGTTGGTCCCGGTTGTCATTCGTGGATCTTTGACAGTCGTTACGGGGAGTCAGAAGCCCGAAAGTCTGACAACCAGTCTTACCAAGGGTATTGTATTACCCAGTAACTGGGTTGTTGAGGTCAAATAGGCAGTCGCTCCATGTAAAATACTGGTGGTATTCAGCTGTATCCGGTTAGACTGGAAGGCGACCCCAATATAGTTGGGAAAAGGCTAGGCAGATGATGATAGGTATAAAATCCATTTTGGAGGGATACGGAAGTGTATTTTAATGTTTGGTGGGTTATTTATTGAACATTTCGCAAATAATTCTTTAACAGCTATAACGCTATGTATAAGTCCCATGATTACATGCGACTTAAACATAGCGTTATAGCTGTAAAAGCCTGTTAAAATAAAGCTCAGGCATATTAATGCTCGAGCCTATTGCCATCAACCATAGACGTTTGTCCGGTTGTAATAAAAAATCAATTTACCCAAATTTTACATGACGCGAATATTTTAACAGGCTTTTTCGTGTCGCTTCCGTGGTCTCTATCCCATAGGGACTATATTTTTTTCTGGGATATAATGCCTATGTCACTCTTCGGCCATAACCACATTTATGAAAAAAAAAAACACTTCGCTTCATGGATGCGTGAAAGAAGAACAAACCAAAAAAACTGAATAATATTATAATATCCTACTAATATTATAAACCCGAAACTTTGTGAGGATGCATGGATGTTTGTTACTCTTTCACGGAAAAACTCCTGAATGGATTTTGATGAAACTACAGTAATATAGCTTATACATCAGAATAACACATTGGATACTTTTTATACCGATATTCCCACGGGCCGATACTTGTGCGGGTGAAAGCGCGGGGCGCTGCTAGTTTATTATAATACAAACTATGTGCCCTATAGGGTTTCCTATGGCCCAAAATGATGAAGTTCCATACAAACTTTCATTCTTTATTTTTTCCCTTTAGGGATGGATTTTCAAATATTCTCAGTGCTCATCTTCTTAAATTATAATACAAAATTTCGTGCTTCTAGATTTAGCGGTTTAGGGTGTGTGTTGTCTGTTAGTGAAGGAAATTATTTTAATATTTTTATTAAGTAGATATCATATTGCCGTGCATTTATTCTTATTCGTCTGCTTTCAAAACAGTAAAGCAAAACATCGTAAGGAAACAGGCATGTCATTGGACCAAAAAATCGAAGACACACCAATCCGCACTGGCCCCGCGTAGTGTATTACGGAGGAACCGAGGAATTATTGGGATCGGATACGGATTCGACGATTTTTGAGATCCAGGAAGAAGCCATTGGTCCCAGCAGAATTCCGCTGTCCCGACTGATCATGATATTTATAATATTAGCAATATTGTAAATATTCCATACCAGATCATTTTGTTCGTAATCTTCACCGACTATGGCGTAGATGAAGGTCGTGCAGAGGTCGCTCTCAGGTTGCTTCAGGTTACAAAAGTTCGATATGAGGCTGTGCAGAAGTGGTGGCTGGAGTGCCAACATGCCTCTCGCTTTCAACACAGTCTGTAACATTACAATAAAAGTGGATGAAAGTCTAAACTCAAAACATTTATTTCAATTAAACCATTTACAGGCAATTTTATTGTCAAAGGAATCTGTCAATTTGTCATAAAAAAAAACTAAAAATAAAATTCTATCAAGGATTCTTTTTGCTATGTTACTAATAATCCTAATTAGGGGCTCGTGGCTAAACAATGACAGCCTCACGGGTCTATCGAAGGTTAAGCTACGCCTGCCGCGGTCGGTTCGTGGATAGGTGACCATTCATTACATATCGAGACCCTTCCTTGCCTCGGAAGGCACGGTAAGCCGTCGGTCCCGGCTGTTATTCGTAGATTTTTGGCACTCGTTCTGGGTAGTCAGAAGCCCAAAAGTCTGGCCAAGGGGTATCGTGTAGCCGCGTGACGACTCCCGGCCACCGTAGGCGTGGGCCTGCGGGCGGAGAGCAATGGGTAGCTCACCGCCCGATCAGGACCAGGCCCGTGCCGGACGGCGCGTAAGTGTTCCACGCGCGCCTCAAAGATTTGTCAGCATAATTTGAGGGGCCCCGTAGGGCCGAAGCCTGCCGGGTCAGCGGGATTGTCCGAAAGGGTTACCGCTACCCCGGAACATAAAGGGCAAAGGAAGGAACATGGGTGGGTTTTAGTCAGTAAGAGTCTGACACTCCCTTACGCTCTACCCAGAGCGGGAGGGGTCATTTGATGATTTCCCATCCGGAAAAAAAAAGGGGTATCGTGTTACTTAGTAACTGGGTTGTGGAGTTGGTATAAGCAGTCGCTCCATGTAGAATACTGGTTTGCAGCTTAGACAGGAAGCCGACCTTAACATAGTTGGGAAAAAGGCTAGGCAGATTGATTTACTGCTAATCCAAATTAATTAATTAGTTAAATCCTGACTAAACCTGCTTGTAGCTGTATTAAATACATCCTCATTCATTTACCGGTAATTCCAAAGTATTCAACGCCAAGTTCGCTACCGGTTTTACATTGTTTAGGTACACCGCTGGGGCGAGAGCCACGAAGGCTATCAGCTTCTCATTATATTCTGGTCTCTGAGACATCATGGTGAAGAAGCTGGTGGTTCCCATGGAGTAGCCCAGGTACATGATCTTGTCCAGACCTGTAACGTTCAAGACCTTGTCGATCATCGTCGGCACATCGTACTTGCCGTGTTCGTGGAAACTGAAAAAGGGAAAAAGCTTGTATTAGTATGACAGGACGAAATAAAACTATTCTAAATATACAATTAAAGATAAATCCTGGCAGCTAAGAGATGACCAGACTCAACTGACGGCGCTCGGTCACGAACATGACACGTGGATCAGCACCATTCAGCTCAACCATTTTATTTAGGAAGTCTTCTAAGCACTGTGTTTCACCAATCATTTGCACTTTTATTTCTGTTTATGGGCTCGCTATTAGAGTAATGTTTATGTTGACAGTTGACACTGATTAACAAGAACTTATGATTACTATTTATTTAAAAAAAAATGACGTATTTCTTCCAGGATGTGATAATTCAAACATTTAAGCACTCTATAAAGCATGGGATTCGAGAAAACTCAATGTTTATGTATTATTGATAAAATCCCAAAATTCGTCACTAAATAGGTATCACTTTTCTCTCTCAAATTGAATGGCCTTCGTTGTTATTCCACTGGGTACCTAACACTTTAACACACCTTTCGATGTATCAATTTTTTTTAAACATCAGTTAAAAGTTACAGGTAGAAGTTTATTAACCATTTTCTAAAATCATCTACGTACTTTGACAGTTGTCTCAAAATTTTACTGTGACTATAAGCGTAGAAATTACTGGGAGACATATCTTCATTAACGCTTCGTTTTACACTCCGGGGTCTAGAATCATGTGCTGAATCAGGTCACAGGTAGCGCGTCGATGTCCCTGCCTGTATGTGCCTATAGATATCCTTCCCACAAAACAGTGCTTAAGGCTTGGTTATAGATCATAGTCAGAAGAAGAATAGCATATTAGCACATAGGTACCTGTAGTCCCAGAACTTCTGGTCATTTCTGGTGAGGTTCGTGTGAGCTGTGTACACGTTGCCTCGTAGGTTGGTTAGCCACACGTCGTACCCTGCATCAGCTAGCAGGTACGCTGGAAACAAAGATGGCAATTGGGTACTTTAGTGTTCTGTCTCATGCATGCGGTTTTAGGAGGTAAAACAAAAGCCTATATGGTTAATTAGTTCCAAAAATGGCGGCTGAACCGATTCGTTTCTGGCGGTACATGTTTCTAGCAAGATTGCTGTATCGATCGATTGACCATCCACCTAAAGAGTATACGTCGCTGCCTGCTTATATCTACAAAGTTTTGTATTCAACAGACTCTTATCAGTGGGATATCTTGAATTAAATTTATGCAGTACTAACTGCTCCCCGCGACTTCGCTCGCATTGATGTCGGAAATTATCCCACGGGAACGTGCTACTAGGACAAAAAGCCTTTGATACGACTATGTTACTCCATAAAACAGCTATGTGCCAGTGAAAGTCCCGTCAAAATCGATCCAGCCCTTTCGGAGATTAGCCGGATCAGACAAAAATAAAAATGTTTTTTTAGTTATGAATACCGTATACTTTCCTATTTCTGATGATATGGTTAGAAAGGGGGTGGCTACCGAGATATTAACTAATAGAGAAGTATGGAAGAAAAACACATGTTTCGCCGACCCCAAATAAATTGGGATAAGGCCAGGAGAATGATGATATACTTTCCTAGGCATTTAGTAAAAAGCTATTGTTTTGATGTTACAAACAGACACTTCAATTTTATTTATTTGTATAGATAGCCGATCCATTATTTGATCGCGGACATATCAACATCAGCTTCAGCTCCACGCTTACCAATACTTCTCTCGGGCCCCATGATCACGAAGTCCCCACTGCTGCCGAGGAGACCGTGTACGATTAGGATAGCCTTCTTCCCTTTATTGAGGTCCCCGGTCCTTCTAGCAGAGCGCCTGCCAGCCGGGATCCTGTGCATCTGCAAGACGTAGCCATCCGGCGTGGTCACGCGGTGCTTCTCTATTGGGTAGCCTGCTGCTTTGATGAGGCTTGGCTGTGGATGATGAGGATTATATTATTACTAGCTGCGCCCCGCGGTTTCACCCGCATAAGTTTCGATCTCGTGGGAACATCGGGATAAAAGTATCCTATATATTAATCCTGGTTATAAACCACCTGTGTACCAAAATTTCATCCTAATCCGTTCAGTAGTTTTTGCGTGAAAGACAAATAAACATCCATCCATCCATACAAACTTTCACGTTTATAATATTAGTAGGATTGTTATACTATTACGTTTCGTTATTTATAAAGTTAACAGCACCCTTATACTTAAAACTATACCCCACAAAACCGTTTTCACGGTTTGTATGCGGGAACAGACTATACAGATAAGATTAAGTTTATAACGTTGTGCAGATACTTCAATTATCATACGGATACTTATACAGGGTCAAATTCAATTAGCTAACGAAACTCTGCAGACGTCATGGGCGTTTTAATTTTTTTGTTTGGACATCATTAAATAACTTCTCCCGCTCTGGGCGAAGCGGGAGGGGAAATGTCAGACTTTCACTGACTGAAACCCACCCGTGTTCCTTCAGTTGCCTGTGCCAGGGGCCACGGTAACTCTTTCGAACAACCCGAGACCCTGGCAGGCATCGGCCCTAGCGGACCTCAGTGCTGACATCTCTTTGAGGCGTGCTTGCAACAAAACGCCGTCGTCGTACTGAGCGAGTACTCTCTTTCGGTCGACGACGGCGATTGCTCTTTTCGCTGCGGCAAACGAGTACTCGCCGGCGGAACAGCCGGTCGATTCTGTAAAAATCTCACCGTGAAAACTCAAGTGAAGTGAGCTTGATGTGAGTTGTCAATACTGTCAATCCCTAGCATTATTTGGAATGACAGCTCACTCCACGCTCACTTCACCTAAGTTTTCATGGTGAGTGATTACAGAATTGCACTGCAGTTAGCGATCATCTATCAATTATGTATCTCTTTTACTTATACGGGACCTACAATATTTTGTACGTTTCTTAGCGAGAGAATCGTTGATAGCTTAGTCGTTTCCTCGTTGGCAGTGGGTCAGGTGCCTTAATCTGTATTCGCGACTTATTTTTCAAAAATGAGTTTATGAAAAAATTACTTTAATTCCTACTTAATAAAGTGCAGTTCACGCTACAACTTCAAAACATTTTCATAACTTTAGGTTATCACTGTATTTGAGAATGTTGGTTCACCTGTTATTTGCAACTGTATAAGCCCATCACTGTTATTTACTGTTATTTGATATTTTGTATACAGAAGCTGTTGGTGTACCTTTATAAATAAATAAATAACTTTTTCAATAGTGGTAGTCACTCTGAAATCAACTTAATTGCCATTAAAATAAAGTTGATATTTGTTTAACTTGAAATAATATCAATTTGAAACATTGTACTTTAGACACGCTTGTCAGCTGCTTGTTTGTCTTTGCAAGACATCCGTCACCCCATCGTTGTGGGTAACTTAACCGATTCATTCGTATTACGTCAATTTTTCTTTACCTACGAAGTCTTCTTCTTGAATAATTAACGTAAGTAATTGATATGACAATCAATTTTCCACCTATTCATATAAATCGATCTTCATTACGTCTAATGATCTCATGCACGTCATTCTACGATTACCAGTTGTTCTATGGAAGTCTGTCCAGGAAAAGAAATTGCTTTATTTAATGTGGTCGTTTAATTTTTTATTACAAGTACATTGGTAGTTATTAAGGCATGCGGTGGCGTCCTATTGTTCTCTTGTATCTTAGGTCTCGTGTTACTTGAGTTCGGCGCCATATGTTTGTCTCTTCCATTTTCCCTGACAGCAGTGGCATTATCATTCACTCCCTTTTTTTAGGGTTCCGTACCCAAAGGGTAAAAACGGGACCCTATTACTAAGACTTCACTGTCCGTCTGTCTGTCTGTCACCAGGCTGTATCTCATGAACCGTGATAGTTAGACAGTTGAAATTTTCACAGACGATGTATTTCTGTTGCCGCTATAACAATAAATACTAAAAACAGAATAAAATAAATATTTAAGTGGGGCTCCCATACAACAAACGTGGTTTTTTTGCTCGATATTAATAACGGCAACAGGTAGACGCTTGAAATATTCACAGAATATGTAATTGTAAATTCACCTTAAAAATAAATAATTCAATTAAAATAAATATTTGGGGGGGAGGGAGCTAATTTTGTATAGATAATGGCACGGAACCCTTCGTGCGCGAGTCCGACTCGCACTTGGCCGGTTTTTTCATATCATCCCTCGGTCAATCCATTCCAACTATACAGGATGATATTGTTTTTTTTTTTTTACTGGAACGACAATATTTCGTTTCTATTTAAAGGGAATAAGTTTATTTATTTATTTCTACATATATCAACCTTACAACTATCATAACAGGCCTAACCTAACGTGACAGTGTAGTTATCCACTTACAATTAACTTATTTAACCTTACAAACCTAACAACAAATAATATAATTTTTTACCTTACATGACTAATTATATTTAATTAAAACGATAGTTTGTACTATCTAAGACGATAATTACACGATTTTTTCAAGAATTTAGATCTGTGAAATGACAATTTTTAATTATTTATGTAACAGTTACTGCACCTCCTATTTCGATTTGGCGCAAGTTTTCAATTTCATCCTGTACCTATGTTGTCTTCGTCAGTCGGAAATCATCTCTTTGGTCTTCCTCTTGCACTCTTCATTCTTCTTCAATATATTATATTCATCACTCTCTTAGTCGCATAAGTTTCATTACCCTAAATTTCTGAACTGTTTATCAGATTTGTTAAAAAAGTAAAAGTCTTTGGACTATGTACACACGGCTACACATCAACCTAGACTGTTTGGACTTTGGACTACTAGAAGTTGAACGCTGCGAATCGTGCGAGAGGGTGCGATATGTTTTTGTTTTTTCGTCTCACCCACGCACGTCGCAGGACTGCGCAGGAGCGCGTGGCACCGACATCAACGCATAGATAGATGCGTATCGTGTATATTATTTTGTAAACAAGTTGAGCTCGTATTAAAATACTAACTTCTTTCTTCTTCGTTTCTCGTGTTCGCTTAGTTCTCTTTCTGACTGTATTCATTTTGACCTACAGCGTGATGTTGAACCGAGCCGAACGTTATCATACCTATTTTGTTGCGGAGTTATTTTAAAATTATGATATTTCCTAAGATGTTGATTGAAATCAAGTGATGTCTAGGGCAATTTTGTTCATAATTAAATACTTGTGATGAATAACTTATTTATTTGGATAAAGATTAATATCATGTTGATATAACACCTTCGCAAATAATGCATTAATTTTGAACAAATTTGATTATCATAGAAAAGGTTATAGTGAGTCAATCTTAAAAGATAGACATAATTATGCTGTCCCAGACTTTTTTTTAGAACTTTTAAAGAGGAACAATTCCTTCATACATGATTTTTGCGTAACTTAAACCGTTTACGCAGCGCACGCAACGGAAGCTCTCAAAAAGGAATAACTTTTCCCGTTTTTGCAACATTGTCTATTGATGCTCCGCTCCTATTGGTCGCAGCGTGATGTTATATAGTCTAAAGCCTTCCTCGATAAATGGACTATCCAACACAAAAATAATTTTTCATTTCGAACTAGTAGTTCCTGAGATTAGCGCGTTCAACCAACTAAACAAACAAACTCTTTAGCTTTATAATATTAGTTTAGATGAGTTTGCACTAACACATCCATTACCATTAGATATTTATTATTAGGTATCATATTATATTTCGAGCTTGCGGTCCGCATGCGTGTAGGTAATTCAGAAATCTACATCCTGTCGGATTTTCATACAAACTTTCAACCAACACCGCCATCTAACCGTTCCATTTCATTCGATTTTTATAACAAAAACACTGAAACACGTATTGAATTGAAATTGAATTGAATTAAAAATAAAATATTTATTACAGACGAAGCACACAGTAATTGATACAAGACTGAAACTTACTTTACTGTCAACCAAAAAATCAAATACTAATTTTGATAGATCTAACTTCAAAACGACGGATTTTCATACAAACTTTCAACCCCTTTTTTACCACCACTGCTGCTAAAAAATCAAATCAATAAAAAAAAAACAAAAAAACCATCCATCCATAACCATCCCACAACCCATCCCATCCCATCCCATCTATATTTATCATAAATTTAAAACTGTTTGCCCCTTCTTTACGACACAACAAAGCAGTCAATACATCTACGTGATTAGGCACAGACTAGTAGGAAGCCTGGAAAATATTAAAATGTATGTTTGTTTGCTTGTAAGCCCACGTTCGCTCGGACGACGTAAAAATTTCGCAGCTGGATTTTATCGCGCAATGGTTTTTAAACTCGGTGTTGAGCCCAGCGAATAGGCCTTTATACATGTTTCCTAAGCTAGCATCACATGCATTGCATAGGTATATCATCAATGTGTCGAAGAAAGCTCAAAATGAATTAACAATTTAAATATACATACTTCAATTCACAAAGCTCCGTGCGGGCGTCCGCGTCGGCTGACCGCGTAACAATAGTTAATACTTAATGTAATGATTCATTATTAATTTTGTCTAATAATTTAACGCTTGAAAGGCGCGGAATAATTATCATAATCTAAACATAACTACAAATTACCTCAGGAGCCAACAATAGTTAAAAATCTAAATCAACAATGAACATAAAAACAACACAGTTAAAAAAATATTCATCCAGTGACAACCCTCTATAATCAACTATGGCAAATAAAACTTGATATGGTTTATTGGTCTATGCTACTAATAGGTATAAGAAGTATCCTCCCACTAGAGTAATTATTACGTAAATAGTAAGATAAATTATATTTATGACTTGAAAAGAAGCTGAATCCAATTAAAAAAATTGCAAATTTTTTGCATTTAAAACAATAAAATTCTTAGATAACAGACTACTATCAAATTTAACAGCTTCGAGTTACTTCGGGAGCCAAAAATAATAACAAATAAAACCATTATCAATTAAAATAGTTAACAATAGTTTAAAATTTAAACTCCTAAATGAGTAATGGATATCAACATAGATAAGAAAACAAAAATTTGGAAACAATGAACAATTAATCTAATAAGTTTGCCCTTAACGTAACCTAATAGTCGTGAATCCTGGGCGACGTTTAGAAACTGACTGGCATAGAACACTGAATGAATTCAATACGAGTGAAACTAGCGAATGTTTTCGCCAAAAAAAGTGCATCTGTGTGCGTAGGCGCAACGCAGCAAGTGCTGTGATTGGCCAATGCCACGATACGCAGTCCCTTTCCTACAATTCTCTGTATCGCTGGTAGCGTAGCTATGCATATATAGGGTGTCGAACTTGATGTGTAGCCGTGTGTACGTAACTTTATTAAAGAAACGATGCTTTTAATATTTTGTATTTAGTTATGTTATTTATACATAGATATATGTATATCTAGCTTAGTTTACTTGTGCAATATGTAGCTTACGAAATTACTTTTTATTGTTTTCTCTTTTGTCCATGTGGTGTTTACCTTTAAGTAATTGTTGCACTGTGTAGAGTTTAAACGCATGTTTTGTCTTTGTTTGTAAATTAGTGTAAACAAATGTTGGTAGACCTAATAAAATACCCTTCTTATCATGCGCCGGTAAGACTTAATGCTTCCCTTGTAACTTTTACGTAACATAACGTCACGCCTGTAATCCTTGAATGGTTAGGCAGAGGTGTACCTATAGTACACCCACATTTCGCTAGATAGGTTTAAGCGCCATGGGGGGGGGAACTTATTGTCATCAACCGGACACAAATCCATACTCCGGGCTGTTACTGAGAAGTTCGTGTTGGAAAAACCCAATAACACTTTTGCCCGACCCGGGAATCGAACCCTGGACCTCACGCTCAGCAGCAGCGCTTGTGACCACGAGACTTACGAAGCTGTCCCTTGTAACTTTTCAGTCTAAAAACTAGTCATGTCTTAATTTACCCATTGTCACCACTTGTATATCTATATGTATAGATGGTACTAAATCTATTGATTCCGTGCATGTAGGGTGTGTAAACATATAAAATATATGATCTTAATTTTATAATTTATAGGCCTTTTATGTTATCATGCAGCGAAGTGCGTTTTAATTGCGTTCTTAAGGACCATTTACGATCAACTTAGTGGAACTAGCTACCTGTTTAATAGTCATAGCGCCATAAAATATTACTTAGTAAGTGTTAACTCGACAAAGGCTGTTTCTGATTTACGCACATTGTGTAATGGCAATAGCAGTCGTGGCCCACTGGGCCTGACAGGCGCTTTACTTTGTGTAAATTATTTCATCACCACACATCTCAAACCGGTGAAGAAAAACATTGTGAGGAAACCGGCATGTCCTAGAACTATAAATACGAAAGCATGTGACATCTACCAACCCGGACTGGGACCGCGTGGTGGATTTCCGACCACTCCCTCTCACAGAGAGAATGCCTGTGTCCCCAGCTCCAAATAATAAGCTGATTATGTATAATCGTAGGTAGTTCTTATTGCGAGTCATCATGAACTAAACAATAGCTTATTATCATTGTGTAAAAAATTGCCAGTCCGAAATGTTGTCAGCAGGAGGTTTATCGTTCGTTCGTTTTTGTCCGGAAACGTCCAGGTTTTCGACTTAAGACTACTTTTGTTTTTTAATAATAAAAGTTTTATGAGTATTGAAAGAAGATACTAAAAATATGTCTTGACTTTTTTTGAAGTATCCGGCTTTTTGTCAGAACTATTTTTTTTTTACGGTGAACCTGTGCAGGCTTGACTGCCAGCTGGACCGAACCCTCGTTACTTAAAGTAATTCCTTAAAAATTGCTTTCTATTATCGTTGATAATAATCAAACATCTGAAAATTGAAGTTTCGTTGTTGTTAACAGCATAATTTGCATAATGGTTCAGCATGAACATTATTATTATTATTGCATTATCCAACTAGGACGATTGAAAATAAACAGTTACAGCAGATGTGTCAAGGTTTATCAGAATATCGTGTTATATGTATAAGAATCCAGGTTAGGTCAAGTTGTTAAGGGCCTTCTCTCAGTACGACCAACCATTATAAATCTGTCAAATTTGTTGCCAGATCTAGAAAGATTCTGAATGAAAACCTCATTAGTGGCCAGTCGGATGCCGGAAACTACTTGTATCCATAGGCACCGCCCCTAGGTATCTCATTCTTTTTCTCCGTGGAAATGTAGTCTTTTTAACCGACTTAAAAAAAGGAGGTTCTGTATTCGACCCGTGTGTATGTTTGTATGTCCGCTATTTTAATATTTTACTGTTACATTTTCTACTTATAAAATTGTTTGTTTTCTCTATTAAAATAAAAATACCGAACTCAAAGCCCATCAATAAGTCGAGGACCTTACTCCTTGGGATCATAATTGCACCTTGGTCCTTTTGATATTTCACCGCTTAAGACTGGACACGTGCAACAGATCTATACTAGGTACTAATAATAAAGAAGAGTTTGTATTTTTGTTTGATAAGGTAATCTTTGCAACCACTGATTTGTTGAGTTGAGGGATTTAACATCACGCTAGAACTCTTAGAAGCTCAGCAAACAGAACAAAAGTAAGAAAGAAAGCGAAAACGAACTCCACGGCGAGGCGATGCGATGCGACGGGGTGGGTCGGGGGAACAAGAAATTTTACGCGGATGAAGTCGCGGGCAGAAACTATCTACTTATAAAATTGCAGCACAACAGCAGGTACAACAAGTCAATCAAATCTACAGCTTAAACCGTAGCCCTGAACTGATTATTTCACCTAGAACCAGACCTTTATTATCAGCATTACCTAACGATCAACCGACAGACCTCGACATCACTAAACGTTGTCGTTTTTGCATGAAGTCGTCATTAAAGCTCTATGTTAAGTGCGAATTGATTTGAAAATACCGACGCTTACATTAAGTACAGCTGTACGTATTACCTTACTTGTTTGAGGTTTAAATGTTACCTATTTTATTGAATACGTTATTATTTTGTATATACAATATACGTATGTGGTAGCAGGGACATTGACGCGCTACCTGTTACCATAGATTCAGTACATGATTATGAACCCCTGCGTTGAAAAATTTCGTCAGTTATTAAAAAGAAAATTGCTGTTCTATACATTTTGATCGTCGAATCCAACTCGGCTGGGCGGCGTTCGGGAGGCTGCGCGGTATCTTCTCGTCCAACTTACCACAGTGTCTCAAGACGAAAGTCTATGACCAGTGTGTGTTGCCAGTGATCACATACGGGACTGAAACGTGGTCGCTCACAATGGGCCTCATCAGAAGGCTTAAAGTCACTCAAAGGGCAATGGAGAGGGCTATGCTCGGAGTTTCCTTGCGTGATCGAATCAGAAATGAGGACATCCGCAAGAGAACCAAGGTTACCGACGTAGCCCGAAGAATTGCCAAACTTAAGTGGCAGTGGGCAGGGCACATTGCTCGCAGAACGGATGGCCGATGGGGCCGAAAAGTTCTGGAGTGGCGACCGCGAACCGGAAGACGTTGCGTTGGAAGGCCTCCCACTAGGTGGACCGATGACCTGGTGAAGGTTGCGGGAATCCGCTGGATGCGAGTCGCACGGGACCGGTCAATGTGGCGACACTTGGGGGAGGCCTATGTCCAGCAGTGGACGTCTATCGGCTGAAATGATGAATGATGATGACATTTTGACCGCGCAGGTATTTTACTTTTTATGAAACAGCCTATTTTTTTTATAACCGACGAATAATTTCTACGCTAGGCAATTTTTCGTGTACAATCATATGTACGTTAAGCCGTTGGTCCCGGCTATCATTCATGGATCTTTGACAGTCGTTACGGGTCGTCAGAAGCCCGAAAGTCTGACAACCACTCTTACCAAGGGGTATCGTATTACCCAATAACTGGGTTGTGGAGGTCAGATAGGCTGTCGCTCCATGTAAAATACTGGTATTTAGCTGCATCCGGTTAGACTGGAAGCCGACCACAACATAGTTGGGAAAAGGCAGGCAGATTGCTGAAGAAGCTGTTGAAAAATTTTGTAATACCTATAGAATTATTTTCTCATAATGAATGCCGTTCAATAGATACAAGGAGCCTAGGAGGAATAGATACCTGGTAGTTGCTGAATGGCGCTGGCTGGATCCAATCAATAAGAAACCTTAAATAAGTTGTATTTATGAATTACTAGTATCGACTGTCCGCGACTTCTTTCGCATGAAATTTGACATAAAACATAGCTTATGACACTCAGGGATAATGTAGCTTCCCATTAGTGAAAGAATTTTCGGAACCAGTAGTTCCAAAGATTACCTCCTACGTACTGTTACTACCCGCCTGTTACTGCCCCACTGCAGGCCAAAGGCCTCTTCTCATACAGAGAAGGCACGAGCATTGATCCCCACGCTTGCTCAAGATGGGTTGGCGATATCAGCCTTAAATTATAAGTAGGTTTCCTCACGATATTTTCCGTCAACGATGTAAGTAATGTCTAAGATAAACTCTGACAGTTTATATGAATTGAAAATGTCGCATTGGTACCTGCCCGAATTTGACCCCAACCTAGTGCACGACCACACTTATTCAGCTCTGCAGCCTAATTGCGTAACACATTTTCGGCAAATGATTGAGATTAATTGGTTTCGTTTCGATCGCTTTATGTTTCATTTTACGATGTTCGTATTGCGTAACTCCACTATCATGTAATAGCAACAGCTGTTGGTTTGAAACGCTAAAGAGTGAACGATATGTGCGTAAAATGAAACAAAAAGCGATCGAAACGAAACCAATTAATCTCAATCATTTGCCGAAAATGGTTACGCAAAGGCTGCTGTTCGACGATTTTGTATGAGATGCGTACGCATTCGTTCAGTTTTACGAATGCGTACGCATCTCATACAAAATCGTCGACAAAAGCTGAACAGAGCTGAATAAGTGCGGTTAGTCCCTAAGAGGCGAGACCTTAACCACTGGACCATTACAATATTTTATACCATTTACTGTGGAAAAACAAATATCATTCACGTAGCAATAAAGACTATCTAATTTCATACTATAAGTAATAAAAACGCAATAATAAACTGATACTTATCCAATGATAAATATGATAATATAGTACATGATTATAATAACCTTAAATGATTGTTGTGATCTCGTGCAGCGATCTAAAAATAAGAGAAGAATGGATCCTGCTGTAAATTCTTCTCACGTGTCGCAGTACAGCAACTTTGCAAGGTCAAGGTATTTAGTAGATAATCATTATTTTTTAAATTTTAATCTTTTTTTTTTTGTCGTATGGAATTCCGGGTTGAAATGTCACATGTCTTCGAAATTTGGTCCCTCTCCGGACATGCTCTGCTTTTTGGCTCCCCATCCGGACTTTGTCTGTTCTTGTAATTTGTCCGTAATTTTACAACGAAAGGGGATTTTATTTAAAAAAAAAACACGTAAAAGTTTTCTAAGGGAGAAAGAAATATTGAAAAATAAAATCCGGAGATTTTTGCAAATGTTCGGCTTGCTGTTAGGACTCTTCAACTTTTGTAATGGAATTTCCAAATTGCCTATCATGCAGTGCGATGTAAAAAATATTTCTTCCACGGTAACAAAATTACTAGGTACTACATGCCTACCGGCGCGGCGTTCGCTGGTTGATTAAAAGCAAATCCTGATCTTTGGCCGAGCCATAAACTGCTCTTCTCGAACCAGCAAGAGCTCGGTAAAGTTGCTAGTTCGTCAGGCCATTATGAGTCTCCACAACAGATAAATTATCCTATTACTTGCGACCCTGTTCAGCGACTTCACGAAACACGAGAGATTTCTTTGTGAATGTCGTAATACCTGTACACCTTCCGGAATAAATTCTCTTTATTATGGCGAAAACCGCATCAAAAACCGTTGCGAAGTTTAGAAGAACAACACAGTCACACGAAAACCGATCGATATAGAAAACACATTAATCCTATTAAAATAATAAGATCATTCGTTTCAAACGTGCACCACTGCAAAACAAAACACATTACAATTCAATACATTTTATATATCTAGCTTCTGCAAATGAAATGTCTTGTTCCCCAACCCACCCCGTCGCATCGCATCGCCTGCCCTGCTATCACTTCGTTTTCGCTTGGCGTTCTTTCTGACTGTTTTTTTTCTTTTTGCTCGGCTCCTAAGAGTGCTAGCGTGATGTTAAATAGCCTATAGCCTTCTCAAGAATTAGGCTATGAAATGCAAAAAGAATTTTTCAAGTCCGACTTGGTAGTTCTAGATATTAACGCGTTCAAACAGACAAACTCTTCAGCTTTATTATTATAGATATAGATTGTTACATTTTTACAAAAAATCTTTGTTCAAATCAGTATTAGAATAGATAATTATTGTAAGGTAGAGGTGGTGGTGATTGGTCCATAATTAATTATGAATATGATGATTACTGTAAGTGATACATTATTAATATTACGTATATCTGCATAAAATAAATATATATTAATTACGATCCCGGTAATCGTGATTAAACCATTAGCATTAATTCTTAGTCATTGCTTGACAGTCTATGAATGCTGCGTGTATGTCATGATTTAATTTATGAGAGTTACTTTTTATTAATGCCCTATACGGACTGAGCCCGGAATAAATGGACCTGCCTTTTTCTAACCTATTTTTCATTGCTAGAGTTCGCAGATGCTTTGACATCCCTAATGACACCGGCACCCACACCCTACAAACTGGAGTACAGAATTGCTGCTTAGCAGCAGTTATGGGTTTGGTAATAATTGTCCGGACGAGCTCCTTCACAAAGGGCTACCACTAAAAAGTAAAGAAGTCTCCTAGCCTTTCCTAACTTATTTTTCGCGTACGTTGTCTTTGATTCGTCTTGCCCAGACGCAGGGGTCTGTTGCACTCGTGGCTTGTCAAAAAAACGGAGGCCTTCCTAAAAACATGGCTACTTGTAAACATAGATATTTGTGAAAACTTGTAATTGGCTATATTCGTGTTATTAACAAATGATGAGGTGAATATGTTTTTTAAAAATTAAAAAAAAAAATAACACAAAGGGAGTTCCGAATAGGTTACGTATGTTACGCTTGGCGAAAATCAGTACTCTTCACATAGGTTACAAGGTCGACTTCCTCTTTTGTCATTCTGTACTTTACGCCGTGAAAGCTCCAGGAATCTAACCTCGGCCAACAGCAACCTGCTTGACGGTTATTTCCTTTATTTAATTTAAATACTTACGTATAAATTAAATGTTTAAGTATGTTTATAAACAAAGACATTTAAAAATATAAAAAATAGTAGCCCACCGGTATCGGGAACAGGGTCCAGGTTATGACGTTTATTTTATTAATATAATCAGCTGTTTGTGTCCCACTCTAGGGCAAGGGGGGGGGGGAGGCTTCTTTCGTTCCACTTATCCCTCTCTACTGTAGTATAACGGTTGACGTTTATTTTTCTTTATCTTAAATGAGAATCCACAACTGAGAGCCATTTCATAATGACGGCCAACCATATCTTTGTCTTTCATTGATATCAACTAAATCTTAAGTATCTATTCACGTTCAAGGAAATAAAAATATAAGACTCATACATAAAAATTGGGTGCGCGTGATACAAATTTGAATGCGGAATTCGCAGGGCTTGCGCGCGCATCTTTATGACATAATCGGTGTAAACGTGACGCGAATCCTCTGCAGCCATTGTTGTCGTTTTTGTTGCGCGCCTTGTGATATTAGACAATTATACTGTTTGCGTGTAAACATATGATTACTGTGTGATGGGCAAATTGGATCCACCCTTCAGTAATAGATTGGAGACATGGAAAATCAATTACAATCAATGATACGTCATTGATTACAATGTCTAGTTTCAGACAGACTGATCAGATAACATGGAAAATCTTACAATGCAGTCTGTGTTTATACAGGCTGATTTTATATTCTTACGATTTTTAAACAGAAATTATTACAGCCCAGTGATTAAGACCTCGCCTCTCATGCACGAGGTTGTGGTTTTAAATCTGGGCAAGACCAATGTGACTTTTCAATTTACATGTACTTTCTGAGTTTATTATATTGGACAAAACTGACATTATTGGTGAAGGAAAAAGATGCTGAGGAAACCTCATAGTTTATTTATTTAAACTTTTCGCACAAAACGGTACAAAGGCATTCTCTACCAGTCAACCAAGGGTGGTGAAGAGATTAGATGGCAGGTGCTTTGGTTGAGAGGGACAATGTTAAAAAAAAAAACTCTTAAAACTAGGTACACAAATACATAAATAGGTTATATACACATACATACTATTACTATAATATATACTTATAATATATATATATACATATACTATACAAAATCAAGGGAGAGAGGTGTTGAGATGACTCTACGCTATTTGTAAATAAAAAAAAGTAAAGTAAGTAAAGTTGTTAATTTAAGTCTGAATTTGCCAACTCGTCTTGAGCAAGTGGTGATCAATGAGAATAGGCCTTTGCTCTGCTGGGAGGACAATAATAGGCAGGTATAATACTTGCCTATTATTATATACTATATTTAATTTTACTATTGTACGATATTCTTTCGTGTCAATAATTCGTTTTAAATGTTTTGGGAGTAAAAATTGGTCACCTCATAGGTGTGTCCCTGCCCTCCTTAAGATCGACCCTCGTGTAGGACTTCGGCACAATATAAATATGGACAGTACAGAAACTACGAACACACGATCGAAACGCCACACTCACACAGCCGCGCACATCTACGATAGTCGCGGTGCTGCGACTTCGGGCACAGTGGACAAACCTTACGTGAATGACTGGTCACCTTCGAGTGACCAGTCATTCCATCTGATGCTAGGGATTGATAACATTGACTGTTCACTTCTCCATCTTTACATACCTAGACCCCCCGTGTCTCGGAAAGCACGTTAATCAGTTGGTCCCGGCTGTCATTCTTGAATTTTTGACAGTCGTTACGGGTCGTCAGAACACCGAGAGTCTGACAATCAGTCTTACCAAGGTGTATCGTATTACCCAGTAACTGGGTTGTGGAGATCAGATAGGCAGTCGCTTCATGTAAAATACTGGTATTCAGCTGCATCCGGTTAGACTGGAACCCGACCCCAACATAGTTGGGAAAAGGCTAGGTAGTTGATGATTACTATTCACTTCACCTAAGTTTTCACGGTGAGATTTTAGAACACGGAAGGACCTGCTGCAGCGTCAATGGTACATTTTTGTACTAAATGAAACAGATTCAATTACCACCTCGAAGTGTAATTAGGGATCTATATTGTTTTTTTTCTTAAAATCTTTAAAAACGCTCCTATGCACGCTTTTACGACATTGACGACCATATCTGGAATTGAATCAATTGAGTGCATTACCAAACCATTTTCTTTTTATTACGATTTTGTGATTTCGGTTACACTTTATTGAAAAATTCGACCGTTTTTAATGATAAATTGGTTACATTTTTTCAAGTATAATACGATTAATAGACTTTACAAATGGTGGGCCCAAAAAAAAACTATCTCCTTACTGAAAGACCCGGTATTATTATGACGGTACTTATTCATTAAAGCGCGGTCACCACATAATTTTGCGATAAAATCAGTATTTACTCTTGTGAATGTTGCATGTTTTGAAGTAATTATTGTTGTATATTATTATTGCTGTTCACGATACAGCGTTTAATGTGAAATTGATTCGTATTTTATTGCCTAAACTATCGTGTAAATATTATGTATGTTTACGAAGGCTCACATATTTCAGTTGTATGAGGAACAGGGTGTAAAGTTCATAGAAAATCAGCAGGATTGTTCGAAAGGGTTACCGCTACCCCGGAACATAAAGGGCAAAGGAAGGAACATGGGTGGGTTTTAGTCAGTAAGAGTCTGACACTCCCTTCCGCTCCACCCAGAGCGGGAGGGGTCATTTGATGATTTCCGATCCGGAAAAAAAAAAAAAAAGTTCATAGAAAAGGGAGGATCCTCCGCCCAGACGGGTGTTGTGTCTGACAGGCTAATGGTTAAACGGTTGATGTTGGGACATTGTGTATGAATATGCTAATCGCGCGGTAAACTCTGCTTGCGCGATGCAGGAATTGGCGTGACGTCACGTGGCAATGTAGATGCCGCCACGGTACCTCTGTCGTCAGCAGGTGGTATTTGAAAAGTTAATATTTGAACTGAATTGACCTGCTGGCACAGGCGTTGGGGTTGGCACAAGAAAAGACAGGTCTATGCTCAGCAGTGGGTGAAGTCGGGCTGTGGATGATGATGATGACCTTCCGGAAGTGTTGTAGCTAAATCTGAACAGAACGCAATAAAAAAGGCCAACTTAATTACTAGCTTTTTCCCGCGAGTTTGTCTGCGATCCAGGATAAAAAGTAGCCTATGTCCTACACCAGGTCATGGTCTACCCATGTGCCAAGTTTTAGCGTGAAAGCGTAATAAACAAACAACATTACTTTCGCATTTATAATATTAGTAAGGATGCTCGTTAAAAATGTTTGATGACAGCAAAATGGTCAGGTCATAAAACCTAACATTTGAATAAAATAACAGTTGTCTCTCCTCGGAGGACCAAAGGCCAAAAAAATACATTCAATCTCGAATGTTTGTCAGTAAAGCACACTCCAGAATAAAACTGTTTGGGATTAGTCACAAGTTTACAACTCGAAATAAACGCAGAAGGCGCCTAAGAGAAATATATTGTACTTATAGAAAAAAAAAATCCTTAATATTTACTAAAATATCAAAGTAACTTTAATTCATGTAGGTACAGACGCCGCACATCAAGCTACCCGAAACTGTCAAATTTACTCAATCAACCTTGAACCTAATGCTTTAGCGATAAAGTTGAAAAAATATTTAAGAAATTTGACAGATTGCAGTAACTTATGTGCGTACGTACGTATTTTTGTTACCTTATGTAGGTAGATACTTCTATGTATAAACGCTGTCATGTGCCCGAAAAATACATAACGAAACGATTTTAAATCGCTTTCAACTAATGATAACGCCACCTGCTGCCTAACATTATGACCAAACGAAAATTCTAGAAAAACTTAAAAAAAGGTAATTAAATAGCAGGAATACTCTTTATTATGTACAGCATACAAAATTCAGATATAAATGTAAAATTTTTACAAGGAGTGCAAAATGGGCGGTCTTATCGCTAAAAGCGATCTTTAAAGGTAGCCTTTGGATGGATTAAGGGAGAAGGAGAGGATACTGCGGGTAGTCTGTGGTGTAACGCTTACTTATATAAAATATATAGGTACATATGTACATAAAACCTATAAATTCGTGTTTGATATTATTAGTAACGGTTTTCTTATACTTTAGGTAAACACTCAATATGTAGATTATTTTTGTAATATTTTCCACTTTGACGTGTGTCCTTCATAGATCCCTTGATAAGCCGTGTTTATCAAAAAACTTGTTTATTTATATTTCTACACTTTATTATAAACACGTTATAATTGAATGCATAGTTTAGTAAGTTCGTCCGTTACTCCGCCAGAGTTTTATATAAAAAAAAACTATTGGATTCCCTCATAGAGTGCCTAACAATGCTTCAACCTACGCTGACGCTCTTACATAGCTCTTCACAACTATTAGACTGGCTATCGTATCGAGAATTACATATTTCGCTATCCTGATTTTCCTTGAAGAATAGCGATCGTCTATTTGATTTAAACTGACAAAATTTTCGGGTTTCGGATTTGTGAACAGCGTTTGGACTTCTACGATAACATTGATTGATGTTCGATACGGTACGGAAGCGTATCGAACGGTTGCTATGCAGGTATCCATTCGGCAGACAGACCTTATGACCTACCGACACTGCTGCGGCCTGCAACTGATACAGTCTCTCAAACTCGAGAAGGCAGCGTCTCGACAGTATTCAGCATTAGCAGGTGAATTTCCGCGTGAAGTATCAGCAAATTTGGGAACAGAAGGCCTAATAAAACATGATAAAGTGACGCATCAGCATAGGATAATTAGCATATAATGCTCCCACTGCTGGACAGATCTCCTTTCTGTAAGAGATGGTGATGATTTTGATGTTTGGTGGATGTCGGGTATGTCACATGTCTTTGAATTATTTGCTATTGTCTAGTAGGACATGCCGGTTACTTCACCCATTTTCCTTTACAATTTTGATTACATATAAACACGACAATTTCGTAACAGCTGCTTCATACAAGTCAATTAACGTAAAATGAAGAAGTTAACAATGACAGGTAGGTACTTAACCATTATTAGTATCAGGTCATCATTCATTAGGCCCCGAGCGAGTAATTATCGACGCTATAAAGTGATAAATATAATTGGTTTAGTTGCAACACACAGTTTATCCTATTAGCACTTTGCGTGTATTCCCTTAGGGGTCGTCATCATCTTTCAGTTGAAAAACGTTCACAGCTGGACATAGGTCTCCATCAAGCATTGCCACAACGACCGGTTCTGTGCTTCTAGCGCCAGCGGATTCCCGCGATCTTCACCAGGCCATGTTGTTTGTGGAGCCTACCCTATCTGCCTTTCTGATGGCTGGCAGGCTGATGGGTTAGTGGGGCTAACTGGTAGCACCTTGGTGATGGTGTAGAATGCTAAATGATAGGACAAAATTAACGTAGAAGCGATGCTTGAGGACAAGAAACGGATTGGAAAGCCCGGCACAAAGAGAATGGGATGAATTAGACTTGAATGATGATGGAACAATAGCCGTGAAAGACGGACAGGATGGGAACTGGGTTGCCTTTGCTAAGCTGTGGCACAGATGGGTAATACAGTAATTTAATATGTGACTTGTAAAGATAGAAGCAAGCCAGACTTCCCACCTTCCCCAGAGCTAATAGCCACGATCCACAACAGAAACCGAGGACCTTACGAAAGACGTGCATGTAACTTATTGTCATTATCTGTATCCTGTCTACAATCTGCTTGCAATCAGAATTAGGAAATGATTTGCAACTTCTAAATTTTTTACTTTTAATACCTATTAAAATTTATTTGTGAGTTACTTTTAGTTTTTCGCACTTCTGGACTTAAAGATCACGATCGGAGAGTTATGAAATATATTGCTAATCCAAATTTTCATAGGTTTGAAAAATTCGTCTGCTCAACAACGTAAATAAGGCAATAAACCTGGGTGAACTGTCAAAATGAAACTCCATTGCGATCAATTGTCATTGTCATTTTATGTGTGTTACGGAAATATCTCGAGATGACGACTAATAGAGAAGTATGGAAGAAAAAGACATGTTGCCCCGACCCCAACTAAATGGGGATGGCAGGCGGAATTCTGATGATGATGACGCAAGTACCTCTTAACCATTTTCAGCTTAGATATTTGTCAATTTGTCCAGAATAGTAACACTACTTCATATGCTTTTGGTAGCTTTAAAAACCCATGGCTATGGGAAGTTAAGTAGCCCTTTCGTAGATAAATAAATGATGGGCTGTTGTTTTGTCACCCGAGACTCGGTGCACCGTTGTGCGCGCTTGTTTGATATCTATTATTTTAATATAAGGCGCACGTGCCGCGTGCGCAGCTATTGTCAACCGTCTTTTGTTGGTCTTTTATGTAGAAACAATAAACGCGGAATTAACTAGTATCTTTGTTATGTTATACGTGATTATTATAATTTGCGCGTGAGGTAGGTATCTAACCAGTATAGGTATTCACAACCATCCGACAGACTATCGTATCGAAAATGACACATTTCGGGTTTTGGACTTGTGCACAGCGTTTGGTGGACTCCCACGATAACTATGCAGTGAATAGCTATGCAGGAGCTTTTGTGAGAATGAGATAATCGTATGGGAATGTGAATCTCGCTTTTGTATGTTTTAATTAATAAAAATTAAAGTTGGAGGAGTTTTACACAATTTTCACATACAATCGAGTTCTTCTTATCGAAAAGTGTGCAGGTATGTACGGACGCCAGCAGGTCAAGCTACCCGAAACTGTCAAATTTTCCCAATCAACCTTGAACCTTAATGCTTTAACGATAAAGTTGAAAATCTATTAAAGAAATTTGTCAGATTGTAGTAGCTTGATGTGCTGACGTCTGTACACTGACAATTTCCCCACCATATAATTGAAGCCTGGTCATTTTGGATTGAAGTATAAATCATCATCATCATGCACCCGCCCTTATCCCAATTTATTTGGGGTCGGCGCAACATGTCTTTTTCTTCCATACTCCTCTATTAGCCGTAACCTTTCTAGCCACATCATCTTTCATACAGTCCATACATCGTTTGTTTGGGTTTCCCTTACTTATAGCCATCTACATTCATGCTCAGACCTTTACTCACAGAGATTTTCCTCACTCATCTGCGTGTACTCACATGCCTGTAATAGTACAGGCATGTGAGTACAGTAATTACGTACTTCTATTTCGGTTGTCATAGGACAACCGAAATAGAAGTATACAAATCACCTTTAAATAATTGTCTGGGCAATAATAGCCTGCATAGTCAGCCTATAATGTTCCCACTACTGAGACACAGGCCTCCTCTCTGTGAGAGGGAGTGGGCCGTAATCCAACACGCGGGCCCAGTGCGGGTTGGTAGATGTCACATGTCTTCGAATTTTTGGTTCTAGGACATGCCGGTTTTCTCACGATGTTTTCCTTCGCCGTTTTAAGAACAGTGGTGGTGAAATAATTTACACAAAGTAAAGCGCCTGTCTGGGTTCGAACCTACGACATGTTAGACATAATAGTCTACACTAGGCATATATCTCCTCTTAGTATTGCCCTATTAACCCGTGTCAGTTTCGCAAAAATCACCTACATAAGTATTTTTCATATTTTTCTTTTGAAAAACTGCAATTATTAGTTACTAACTCTCCGTCCAACTCAGGGAAGGAAGTTATTTCCATCTAACGTGTCAATCATGCATTAAGACAGCAAAAACCATCAACCGAATAATTTTATTTGACATGTAGTTAGCTTGTCTATGATCTTTGGTTTTTCTAAAACTATATCTTTACATCTATACACATTATAAATTAAAGTCGCTTTTCGTGTCTGTCTTTATGACTAAACTCGTCGACGGATTTTGATGCAGTTTTTACCATCCTTTGGAGAATGTGCATTGATATTAAACTTAGAACTAACTGTGCCCGCGACTTCGCCCGCGAGGATTTTATAAATATCCCACGCGAACGTGCTACCGGGACAAAAAAGTTCATCAATTAGGTATCTACCAGTGAAAGTCCTTTCAAATTCGGTTCAGTCGTTTCGGAGATTAGCCGGAACAAACAAAAATTTTAAAAAAAAGGTTATAAGGACCGTATATACGTTCATATGCATTTTTTTGACATTACAAACAGACACTACAATTTTATTTATTTGTATAGATTAAGAAACCCTCATGTTTGTCAAGTCGTAAAAACCGTGCGAAGCAGGGGCAGGTCGCTAGTTTATTTAATAAACCTAATTAAAATTTTGTAAGGAAAATAAATAGCCTAAGTAATGTAATCAATGATACATTGTCGATGAATCTATCAATTTATAAGCTTTTAATTTTAATTGTGAAAAGGAAGGAAGGAAGAATCTTTAGAAACATGGAAAAACCTTGAGTAATGGGGTGGGCCAATCTTACAGTATTTTGAGGCCCTTTCTTCCTCTATGTAAACTAATACTCGTATAATAAAGAGAAAATATTTGAGTTTTGTATGTTTGTTTGTTACGCTTTCACGCCAAAGCGGCTGTGCGGATTTGGATGAAATTAAGGAGAAGGGGCTACTTTTCATCGTGAATCGCAGACGAAGTTGCGGGCAATAGCTATAAAATAAGATAATAACAGTTATAAAATAAGTTACTTTAACAAAGGTAGGGAGAACAGGTGCGAACACCTTGTCAAGGATAATAAATAACCAAATAACGTCTTTTAACTTAGAGATATATACATCTATAACGGGTTTTTGGTCCTAAACGGCCACTTAGGACCAAACTCCGCTGACGAAAAAAGACTTAAGTAAAAATACTAGGTAACTCGTATCTCCCTCAAGGTATACTAACGAGTAACCTTACCTAACCTATGTAAGCAGCGGATAAGAAAACCTGAAGTAAAAACGTAAAAAAAAAACTTATAAAAAGCGGTAAATAAGAATAAAAATAAAAAGCTGACTTGTTTATGAGGATAGGTTATTGTTAATTATCATTTTGCAATTGAACAGATTAGTAGAAAATTTATACGTAATTGTACTCGTATGTATTTAAATCAGGTACCTACCTATTTATAAAAGTCATGTTTTCGACCACTGCTTTCAAAACGAACCAAAATTTAGAAGACATGTGACATCTACCAACACGCACTGGGCCCGCGTGGTAGATTACAGCCCACTCCTTCTCGAAGAGAGGAGTCCTGTGTCCCAGCAGTGGGAACATTATAGGCTGATTATGCATCATGCCTTAATGTAATGTACTTAGTGTACACGCTATTTTCTTTTACATTTTTTTTACGACAGGTTCATGTGGTATAACTAAACTGTTATGTAAACGAATTCACCGGCTAATATAGGAAACGATAAAACTACAATAAAATGCCACGAAGTGAATTTGTACCGAAGGACCAATATTTCTTAATGTATCTGAAGCACTCGCAGAACCGTGCGGTACCCTCGGATTAGCCAGACGGCCATGACCCTTTGGGACGCGTTCGACCGGCGGGGGACCACCCCGCCGGTTGAACGCGTCCCTCAAGGAACCGCCTCAAGGAACGCGCCCACACCGGTGCCCCGTGAAGGACCATAGACCGTACGACCCCCGCATAGAGCCTCCGGAAGCAGGCGTTTGGACCCCCTCGATTAGGCAGGAGTCGCCTCAAGGCAGCCCCGGCCCGCTCCAGTCTGGGAGCCGAACGTCGGAAATGCTCCACGAAGTTCCACCGGCTGTCGAGGACGAGTCCCAGGTACTTCATCGTCGACTCGAAGCCAATGTGAACCCCTCCTACCGTTATTTGGGAATCCGACGTAGCGCGTCCCGAGGACCATTAAAACACATGGCCTCGGACTTTTGCAGGGCCACCTCGAGTCGCAATTGCCGGATCCTCTCGACAACCCAAAAGTGAAAGCAAGAGTGAACAGGCATTTTCTGGGCACGCTCGTTCCATCATAGACCTCATCCATCGCTTTCCATCAGGCGTGATCGAGGTCAAGAGCAGGCCCATTTTTTTTTTTAAATAAACTATTGTTTTAGGCTGGTACTGATGCAAGCAAGGCAAACCCACAGACATCGTTTCAGGCAACTTGAATTATTAGCACGCTCGCGTCACCCGGTAGACTCGGCAAAATTAGGACCAACTTCTTAACTTACTCATGCCCTAACAGGCGACTAATAGATTCGGCATGAATAAGTCTATCAACATCTTCATTCTATCGTCTGTTAAGGAAACTGAAGAAAGACCAATTTTGGACCATGAACAGCTTGGCTAAATGATAACAGTCGCAGGGATCGATTTTCAAGGTTAAGCTACATACTGAGAACCTTCTGTGCCTCGGAAAACACGTTACGCAGTTGGTCCCAGCTGTCATTCGTAGATCTTTGACAGTCGTTACGGGTAGTGGAAGCCCGAAAGTTTGGCAATCTTGTCAAGGGGTATCGTGTTGTCTTATATGACTGGGTCATGGAGGTCAAATAGGCTGTTGCTCCATGTAAGATACAAGTATTCAGCTACAGCCGATTAGACTGGAAGCGAACTCTAACATAATTAATATAGTTGGGAAAAGGGCTAGGCAGATGATGATAGGTTTTGGACATGTACGGATAATGCGACATTCTCGCGGACAGCATGGAGTAAACTTTCTACTCTTTTTCTTTTACCATCATGCCGGCATAGTATGTAAACAACACACTGTACCGCGGTTTGTGAATGAATAACAACGTGTCGTTGCACATTATTACAATCTTGAAAACGAATCGGACATCATTAACTTTACAGTTTTATTTAATACATTGTCGGTGAGTTTATAATGTCCTTGATTTACTGGTTTTATACAGTGCTTATTTATATTTATTTTTATAAATTTATTGAAATCAGAAGGCCAATTCCCGTAATTAAAAACGTTCAAAATCTAGTCACAATCTCGTCTCGGCGACAATTAATGTCAAAAATGTAGACAGATTAAGACTGATATCAGACTGTGAACGTTCTTAAAAATTACGAGAATTTCCCCCTTGATCTTTAAATGTTATTGATACTTTGGTGTTCATGCCTGCATCTAACATTTTCATTCCAAGGATTCTTTTTTCGGTAATTAAATGAAATTTACTTATTTTTGTGTCGCGCATAAAAGTGCAAGAGCAGTGGCCCAGTGGTAACGGTCCCGACTTACGAGTCGTAGGTCGTGGGTTCGAACCCAGACAGGCACTTTGTGTAAATAATTTCATCACCACTGCTCTCAAAACGGTGAAAGAAAACATCAAACGGAAACCGGCGGCTAGAACCAAATATTCACAAAAATTCGAAGACATTTGACATCTACCAACGCGCACTGGGCCCGAGTGGTAGATTACTGCCCACTCCCTCTTGAAGAGAGGAGGCCTGTGTCCCAGCAGCGGGAACATTATAGGCTGGTTATGCATAAATGTGGTTATTAATACATTGCTATAGGTTAGTCCTGATTCCATAATGGGCTGTCAATGTTTGTTTATGATACTGATATTTTTAATTCCTTTAATTTATCTATAAAAAAATATGTTTTGTACTCACGACTGTCATATAAGCCTCCTTTCTCATCGTCTGTGCCTCGCAGTAAACACCGATAAACAAAATCAAAAATAATTTATAGAATGGACTCATTTTTAACTATCAACACTAAATCACGTTCCGAAAAAAATGATGATTATTTAAAAATATCCTCTGTAGTCCTTAGCCTATTTTATTTAAAAAAAAAACTAAGGTTCCAAATTCAATAGCGCGCGGTCGCGTCGCGGTCTCATACTCAAAAGCGGCCGCAAATGCAGGGGTTTTTATCATTCAGCCTCTTGCACGCATCCTACGTCAGCGCTCGTGTCGAGAATACGATGCGTATTACGGAAAATGGTAGCACGATATTAATTCACTGATCGCTGTTTGAAAAAACCGGCAATGTGCGGCCTATTACGGTTAAAATACGAAACAGCCCTGTGGCAGACAGGCAGATAGGCTTAGTAACAGGGTCCCGTTTTTATCTTGTAGGTACGGAATCCGGAAAAAGATTTTTTTGTTCTATTTTAACACGTTTATAAATAGGTTAAAATTGATTGTTAACATTTTATTACATTGTCTGTTAGTTACACGTGAAGTTAATATTAAGATTATACTTCACGTGTAACTCCCGACAAACAAAAAATGACACAATGAAACAATGTAATAAATTAACCTATTTATAATTGTCGTATCGAAATGGAACTTTGTATCAATTTGTATGTATACCTATGTTGCACTCAAAACTCATAACAAGTCAAAAGTACTTTTAACTAGTAAAATCAGTCAAAAGTACTTTTGACTGGAAGCTCTCGACAATAGTACTTTTGACTGAAATTATGGTCAAAACAAGTTTTGCCCAAGGGAGCTGGTTAAAAGTATTCCTAAGTATGTTGCAATCTATAAATAAAGCAAAACATAAAAATACATTTCTAATTTACGAGGTTCCCATTGTATGTACAGTAACAAATAAAGTTTGGCATTTTTACTTCAATTAAAGTTCGATAATAATTATTAAAAAAGAATTAACGTAATTGTGATTATTGTATTGTATTTTTTTTAATGCACTTCTTACATCTTCTTTGTATTCATTATCTAAACCTTAACCTAAACCTTTGTAATAAACGAATTTACAACATAAAATCTTTTATTACATCCGTTAGTAGGATGTGGTTTATTTTTTTATAATTGAAGAATGTAAAGTTTTTCTTTTTTGAGATTAAATTATTACTAACTGGTTAAAAGTGATGCTCTAGTGGTTAAAAGTAGTTTTGACTAAGAGCTTTAGCCAAAATTACTTTCAACCACATATTGTCAGTTAAAATCACTATTAACTACTTTTGACCAACGTGTTTAATCAAAATTACTTTTGCCTGATTTTTTCTGATGACAAAACTATAATTTGGTATCTTGGAGCTGATCTGATGGTGGAGCCAGGACGTGGACACTGGAACTCTTCAGTGGAATCGCTCGAGTTTGAGTTTGTTTACCTTTTAAAGTGTGTTTTTTAGTTTTTTTTTTTAACTACATATTTTAATTATTTCTTTCAAAAAAGTTCAGGTTAATTTGTGTCTCGCTGTTAGAGATCGAATCTGGATTTTTTTTTTTAATTTTTATTAAGTACATTTAAAAGTTTATTAAGGTTAATGGTGTTATTAAATGTTTACCTGATTATTATCTTATTAACCATATGTATGTTTTTTTTTTTATGATATGGTTTATTTTTTATTATTAATATCTTATCGGTGCCCGAAATGACCGCACTCGTCAGTAGACTGTCTTACAGGCGGACACCTTTCATGAATGCACCCGGAGCTATGGGCAAAATCGTCACTCACTGGACGCCTGAGGGAGGACATCGCTGTCGAGGTAGACCCCGACAAAGGTGGTGTGACGATATGGTAATATTGCCAACATGGCCAGAGATCGCACAAAACAGGGATGTTTGGAAGAAACAAGGGGAGGCCTTTGCCTAGGAGAGGGACACAATGTAGGCTAAAAAAAAAAAGTTGCATTGCAAAGTTCTCAGCATGGGCACAGAAAACTATTGTAATCCAGCGTCAAGTATTTAACTTAATACTTATTGTATGTAATAGTTTACGTTTTCTTTGTGAGTCAATTTAACCTTTTGAACGCCAGAGCGTAAACGCATCGGCGCCCCTTCCACGCCAAGCCACTAATTTAGCGAAAATACCTACAAAAAAAATGGGGATTCCAACATCTTATCGATAAGTTATCGATAACCAATTAATCATTGCTTTTTGTTCCATTTTTTTTTTTAAATAAAATATTACTCGTTGCATTATTCTTTTATTTAGTTTGACCATTCTAAACAACCTAAAAGCAGACATTAGAACTAAATGAATAAATGAAATAATAATAAGGTACATCACTAATCTCGTTCGTGACATCATCCGCTGTCGGGAAGACCCGACTCTGGCGTGGCTGGCACGACTTTTGACAACTTCCTCGCATGCGAGTAGGGATGTGATATTGTGGGACATAATAAATAATAATCATAATAACATTTAAAACAATTTACTTATAATTATTACTCTGATTCTTCGTAACTTGGCAAACTTATGTCATCCAAGTCCTTTTGCTGTCGTATTTTTCTAATAACGTTCAGTATATTGACATAAGTTACTGAACGTTTTTCTTCTGGCAGTCGATCCAGTTCAAAAGCGACCAGTCTTGTGAACGCCGCATTTCGTGGGTCGCTAGGTCTTGTTTGGTTAAAATCCAACAGTGGTAAATTTGAGACGTCACCGACACACCTTAATTCATTTGCGTCCCATATGCTCCGTTGATACATGATTGCAGTCGTTAAATCTTCTGCAGAAACTTGTGTTTCTTTCGTTTTCTTTGCACATACTTCTTCGTTTGACGATGCCTTCCTTTTACGACTTACGTCACTTAATATACTTGGTGAGGAAGGTCCGGCTATATCCTCAGGAGAAGACATAATTATCACTATTTTTTGACAAATCTCGGAACCCTGGGGTCCAGGACCTTTGAAAGGCGTACTAGGGGCCGAAGCCAACTCGCAGAGGCCCTTTACACAATTTTAAAGGATGAGGAGGCACCAACCGACGGTTATCCCTGTATGCACCATGCAAGTGCACCCAAAGACAACCCCCGGTTAGTGCAGGACTATTGCAGAACATGGAAACAAAATATACCGGGCTATGGGTTTGGGTGGCTATAGTGGATCCGGTTACCTTGAACTATGGAAGTTCTATGTCCCCTGCCTGACCAATGAAATATAATATTCACAGATGAAATGGCAGGGGGTGACTTGCACACTCAATAATGGGCCCCCGAAAACGGTCGCTAGCACACGGTGTTGTAGCAACAAGGGGGCAACATGTCCTGAGGTGCTTGTGAGGAATGGAGAGGTATTCCACGGCTATCAGGACAATCCCGGAAGTACGGTCAAGATCCCTACCAGCATCTTACTGAAATACTTCCTTCCTCCGAGCACGTTTGCTCTTGCGAATCTCCACTCAGGCCAGCCAATAAAGGCAAGAATGAGGTGGGAGCTCTGTTCCTCATCAGTGTTCACTCCAGCCGGCCAATAAACGCAAGCCAGAGGTGAGCAACAAGACTTCTCCCGGGAGATAGGGTCCGTGGGGTCGCTACTGCCCAACAGCTCGCCACATGCTGCCCTGCGGGTTCCTGTATCTCTCTTGGTCTGGCTCCTCACCCTAGACCTGATCCGGCAAAATAAACTCTTCCATCACAGACCTAGAGTTTAGAGCGCGCAAGCCCCACCACGACGTCAACGTAGCTATTATTATATCGATAATAATTGTCGAAGTAATAGTAAGCTATTTTTAATAAAATATTTCATAAATTTGAAATATAAGTTACCTTACTTACCCATCCCAATTCTTCGCCCCTTATCAACACATTAGTTTTCACCTGCCTAATGTGAGGTAGCGTAAACTTAATGCATTTGGTTTTTTTCTCGTTTATAAGTAAATTATTAACATTGAGCCAGTGGACTACTTTAGAGATCGCGCTATTTACGTCGTCAGTAACCTGCTGCTGACGTTTAAGTTTAAACAAAAGTGAAGTGTGTCATCTGCAAACAACACTATATCATGATTATCCTTTATGAGGTACGGCAAGTCATTTATATGTATATAGGATTTATATATATATAATAAGAAACAAGAAAGGACCAAGCATTGAGCCCTGTGGGACTCCCGTTGTTACTATAGATCCGGGAGATCTTTTTCCATTCACGTCAACGCTCTGAATCCTCTTACTTAAGTATGTAGTAAGAAGATCCAGAGCAGTGTTCCGGATTCCGTAGTGGTGGAGTTTCCAGATTAACGTTTCGTGAAGAACGCAATCGAATGCCTTGGACAAATCACAAAAGATGCCCAAGGCATCGCATTTATCGCATGCATTATAAATATATCCTAAAGGTTCAACACGCTAACTGATGCGTGTTGAACAGTTCGGTTTCACAAGGGGTCGTTCAACTACTGAGTTGAACGACCCCTTGTAAAACCACAAACATGATGCGCCAACCACAAATAAATTGGGATAAGGGCTGGAGAATGATAATGATTTATTTTATTGTATCCTGTTCGGAAAACTTGCAGCTAACATAAACAGTGTTCATCCTACTCCTACTAATATTATAAACGTGAAAGTTTGTATGGATGGATGTTTGTTACTCTTTCACGCAAAAACTGCAGAAAGGGTTTAACGGAAATTTGGCACACACAGATGGTTTATAACCAGGATTAACATATAGGATATTTTTTATCCCGATTTTCCCACGGGATCGAAACCTATGCGGGTGAAACCGCGGGGCGCAGCTAGTAAACAATATGCAATAGAAGGCTATTTACAAGTTTCCACTGATAATGATAAATTATGTGCTGACCCAAAATACACCTTAATCGGGTTTCGTCGTCATCGACATCCATATTGTCGGTAATGGCCATTCGGTCAAGCGGATCAAGAAGTGACCCAATTATAATTTAATTAAAATTCAATTAATGTCTCTAAAATTAAACCTATGGAAAATTCAAAGTAAACATCAGTCGTTCACCTATAATTAAAGATTCATCAATCTTTTTCAACGTATTTTTCCCTATTTTTAATTAACTGGCTCTTTTGCCCTCTCACGAGGTCGTGCTGGATACAAAGTAAACAAAACATAGATGTTTGCATTGTACCTGTGTACCTTACAATAATTATTTAGTAGCAAGTAATAGTAGAGATCTTTATCAAGACTCGTGTGAGCTCATCCGGGAGCATGTTATACCTACAAAAAAAAACCGGTGAAGTGCGAGTCGTACTCGTGCTCCGAGGGTTCCGTGCAAATTTGTAGGTACGTACGGAACCTCCAAATTTACGGTTTTCGGATTTTTTCATTTACTTTTGCTACATGACATTGCTTCTTGCCAAATTTCAAGATTCTAGGTCAACGGGAAGTACCCTATAGGTTCTGATTCCCTTGCGAATGTCAAAATATGCAGCATAAACGCCCGTATCTTTTGATTGCGTTTACTTAGAAGTTTGATTTTTTCACTGCTTCAAGGGATTGCAGCCCTGAGTTTTTGATATTAATTTCAACTTGATAACTCAACGCGTTCCTGATAAAAAGGGTCTTGACAGACGGACGGACGGACGGACAGACGGACAACGAAGTGATCTTATAAGGTTTCCGTTTTTCCTTCTGAGATACGGAACCCTAAAAAAAGAAAGAAAATTGGTTTCTTTGATATATAAGTTATGTTACACCTACCATGTTTTGTCTTTGCAACACCCTAAGGTTGGTATTGGTACAACTTTTAAAAATCCCCCAACACAAACAAAAACCTCTAAAAAGTAAAAAATATACCAATGTACCATGTTTTAAAGCAAATAATAATATTCTATTCTAATGTTTATTTGCTTTAAAACATGGTAATAAATAATAATAAATAAGAGGTTGGAGACCTCTTTGGAACTTATATGTGCCATTGGGTCCGAGTGCACACTTAGTATTTCGAGACATCGCCAAGCGGTTGGTCGACTCTTCACGTGACCAAAGGGCTGGCCTATTTTTTGGCCAAAGAATCAGCATTGCCATACAACGTGGCAATGCTGCCAGCCTTTTGGGCACGTTTCCTATTGCCATCGATGCGGACGAATTTTTTGATGCCCTTTGATTATTTCTCCTCCTTTTTATATACTAATATGTTATAAGTAGATAATAATTTGATCAAAGCGTCGTCGTCGCGTCGCCGACAGCTAATGAAAAGCTAGCCTTTCTACATACTATGCTTTCTACTTCTATATACAATAGCATACATTCATTATTGCTGGGCGTCGTCTGTTTGGTGTTTTCATTCATCCTACCTTCATCAACTAAGAGCTAAACGGATATTTTTAAATAATAGCTAAGAGCAAGAAAGAAGTTTGAGTAACACAGTCAAAAAAAAAAAAAACAATAATGTCAATATCGGTTCAGCCGTTTCGGAGCTACGATGCCGCAGACAGATGCCTCAGACATTTAGTCTGCCTTTGTATTTACAGCATTTATTTTCCATGTGCACCAAAATATTTAATAGATAAATAAGTAATTCTACAATAAACGCTATAGTGCTGTTAAAAATATGTCTGGAATCTGCCACCTTGCAGCTATAGGTACTGATTCGGATTGAAGGTGATGCCGATGTAATTCAACTTTCTTTTTCAATATTTTTTTTTTCTTGCCACAATATATATAAATTATATTACATTGGTCAGATTCGACAGTGATACACAATTCACTACACATGGTGTGTTGATTTGAGAATTAAAATGATTTAGGAGGATGCGCTTAGGTAACTCGCGAAATCCAATTTTCAATTCGATGTTTTCTTTAGTTTTGCACAATTTGCAGATCAATATCAGATAGTATGTTGATCAAAACATGATTACGAATGGTACAATACAGGCAACAGTTCTGTTTCCAAAAGCAAGTAACGTTCCTGTGAATGCCCGACGCTGCGTTCGACGCAATAGTGCTCACGGCGAGTGAGCATTTATTTACCTGTAACATTTGTTTCTATCTTGCGTTCATTGTTGATGATTGTGCGTTCTTGCGCTCTTGTCTTTGCTCGTTATATGTTACACCAATACGCTCGTTGGCTCTTTATAATATTACCTTGAGAGAGTCCTTGGGAGTTTGGAGTTGGCGGTGTGATACCCCCGTGGCTCGGAAAGCACGTGTCGATTCTGCGCCTGATCTCTCCGGTCGGGTCGGATTGCCGTTCTATCGGACTATGAGAATGAGGGAAGTGGGAGTGCACCTGTCTGCGCGCACACTTATGCACTATAATATCTCCCGCGCCGAAGGCAAGTCTCCGTTGGTTGGTTGGTTGGTTGAGATTGGCCGCAGTGGCCGACATACAGTCTGGAGAATATTACCTCATTATAATTGAGTATATTTTATGCCAATTAATTGAGCCATTTTGTTTTCTCAAATTCATATAATATTGTAGCGGTATCTACAACGCTACATGCGAACAACGCGTCATACTGACATCACGCAAATCGTGCATCTCGCAAGCAGAGTTTACCACGCAATTAGCATAGATACAATTTCCCAACATCAATCGTTAGGCAATTGCCCACCAGACACAACACCCTTCTGGTCGAAGGATCCTCCCTTTTCTATGGAGGATGAGTGAACATTACACCCGGTTCCTCACACCTCTAAAATATGATGTCATTTGTTTATTTATTTATTATTCACAAAATCAAAGTCATCGTAACGTACCTGTTTTTCACGGATCAGGATATGCAAATCTTAATAGCCACGTGTTAGAATAATTCACAGGCTACGAATGAGCAATATACATAATCAGCATATAATGTTGAATTATGATCACAACCATAATTGGGACGTGCCGGAAATAAAATACAGTTCAGAACAACGTTGTTTGTTTTCCAACTTCAAGGTATTAAATATTCAACATTTTTGATTAGATACTGAATAGTCAACTTTTTGTAACTTTTTTTCCCAAATGATTCATAAACATATTTACAACAAATAGAATAAAAAAAAAAAACAGTAAAACCTATACTTACTAAGACATATACAAACAAATAAAATTGTATTGTCTATTTGAAGGTCAAACAGCTTTTTACTATATGCATATGGAAGTAGGTATATAGTAAAATAATTGTTTTATTTCAATTTTATTTGTTTATTTATATACGGTATCTATTTATAGCAAAAATACAATGTTTAAAAATTTTGTCTGTCTGTTTATTCCGGCTAATTTCCGATACGGCTGGACTGATTTTGACGGGACTTACAGGCTACTTTCCGATATCCACAAAGGCGAAACCGCGGGCAGAAGCTAGTATAAAATAAAAGATTGCATCGAAATATTGAAATTTAAATCACTAAGTTTGGATATGATAATATATGTATACATATTATAAATTGAAGTCGCTTCTCGTTTCTAATTTCTCGTTGATAAGTCGTTTTACGTACTGGACCTCCTCCTTTTTTTGAAGTCGGTTAAAATAAAACCCTTCATCTTGTTCCAGGTTTTGAAAGATGCGACCATGTCACCTGGAGCGCCGTCTAGCTTGGAAGCTGAACGGACGGAACTCCTGGGCTCCCTGACCACGCAGCAGCAGCAGAGGACCAGTGCCAGGGTCATCAAGAAGCTGCTACTGGAACCGCCTGTCGAAAGGGACAAGAGACCTGGGAAGAAAGATGGGTCTGATGGTGAGTTTGGCAATAGGTACTGATAACATACAGGGTGTAAGGGATATCGACGTGCAAACTGTTACTACGAATTCAATGATTCTAGAACCATAATCAGCCTATAACGTTTCCACTGCTAGGACTCAGGCCTCCTCTCTGTGAGAGGGAGTGGGCCATAATCCACCACGCGGGCCCAGTGCGGGTTGGTAGATGTCACATGTCTTCGAATTTTTGGTTCTAGGACATGCCGGTTTCCTCACGATGTTTTCCTGCACCGTTTTGAGAGCAGTGGTGATGAAATTATGTAAAGTGCCTGCCCGGGTTACGACCTTTTACTCGTAAGTCGACCGAAACTGCCGATCGATTCTGTAAAAATCTCACCGTGAAAAGTTAGGTGAAGTGAGCTTAGAGTGAGCTGTCAATGGTGTCAATTAGTTTTCCTAGCATTAGTTGGAATGACAGCTCACTCCACGCTCACGGCGGTGAGATGGTTACAGAATTGCACTGCTGAAGTCCTGAGTGAAGTGAACTGAGTGGCCGATACCACTGGGCCACTCTTGTTCTAGACCCACTAGCGTTGAAATTTTCCGTCAGCATTAAACCGAGGGTTCTGTACAAATTTGTAGGTATGTTACAAATTTACGGTTTTCGGATTATTTCCTTTGTGCTACATGACATTGCTCCTTGCCAAATTTCATGATTCTAGGTCAACGGGAAGTACCTTTTAGGTTTTGATCCCCTTGCGAGTGTCAAAATATGCGGCATAAACGGAACATAAACGCCCGTATCCTTTGATTGCGTTGAGTTAGAAGTTTGATTTTTTCACTGCTTCAAGGGCTTGCAGCCCTGAGTTTTTGATATTAATATCAACTTAATAAATAACGGTCTAGAATCATAGGCTGAATTCATGGTAACAGTTTGCTCGTCGATGTCCCTTACAGTGTGTACATATAGGTAACAAAACTGAACATCGCAGTCACAGTGATATGAAGGGTCACACTCTATACAGCAAAATGCTCGATAAATTTTTCATTGGTAAATTGAAAATGAACTAAAACGCAACAAGAATAGGGTCGAAAATAGCATGCAAGAGATAATTCCCTGTAGCGTCCGTTCGCGTATGCTTGTTTTTTACTCAAAATCTGACTGCTCAGTGCTCGCTCACTTAAAAGCTAAGCAGACCTAGGTGTATTTCAATTGCGTCAAGTCAGGGAAATTAAACAAATAGACTACCAACTTAAATTGTCAGTATATCCAAATCGCAACTGTCATTCTTTGACAGTTATATGAAATAGCTGTAACACAGCAATTTGGCGTAGGGTGTACACTTCTCGCGCGCTACGCTTCAATGGACTGGTAGCCTTCAAATTGATTTATGTTTGAGGATTACGCCAAAAAAGCAATTTATAAAAAAAACACATACAAAAAATAAAACTTCAATGTTATCAATGAATAGAGTTGAACAAACGACAAAACTTTTCAAGTAAGTACATAAACTACCCGGTCGAGTTAAAAAAATAATGTATTATTCATATTAGGTTAGGTTCCTACAAGGTTAACCGCATTTGCAATTTAATTTCCGATTTGTTTGTTTCATTGATTTTGTTTTGGTGATTTTGAAAATATTTTTTTTTAATCAATGCGACAATGCGGTCATTTTACAAATCTATGCTAACTTATTATAATATAAAGAACATAATATTTTGTAATTTATATACTTAACCAAGAGAATATTTACATAATATAAGCTAACATTTAAAATAATAATATGTACATGTATAGCAAAAGAATCACAGGGCATCAAAAAATTCGTCCGCATCGCTGTCAACAGGAACAGTGCCCAAAAGGCTGGCAGCATTGCCACGTTGTATGATATGAAAATGTAAATAACATGTAGAATTGGAACAAGAATTTAAATATGTAGGTTTAACTTAATGTCTTATTGATTTTTATCATTAGATACCTTTTGATTATTAATTTGTTAGTTATTATTTTTTTTTTTTAATTACGCATACCGTGTGTCACATCCTGGTCGCCATCGTAGCCGTACCTTATAAAACGACACAAATCCCGAACAAACTACTTTTAAACATCTATCTATCATCATCTGCCGAGCCTTTTCCTAACTATGTTGGGGTCGGCTTCTATTCGAACCGGATGCAGCTGAATACCAGTATTTTACATGGAGCGACTGTCTATCTGACCTCCACAACCCAGTTACTAGGTAATACGATACCCCTTGGTAAGACTGGTTGTCAGACTTTTGGGTTTCAGACGACCCGTAACTACTGCCAAAGATCCGAGAATGACACACGGGGGCACACAGGGGTCTCGGTATATAAAGATGGTCACCCATCCACGGAACGACCGTGGCAAGCGTAGCTTAACCTGATCGTTCGAGACACGAGCCCCACTTTAATATCTATCTATCTATACTAATAACAAAGCTGAAGACTGTTTGAACGCGCTAATCACGGTCTGGGAAACTGGGTCGACAATTAATCACGTGATGATTTTTAGTAACTTTTTAAGTACTTTTTTTTTTTTTTCTGTTGGGAAATCATCAAATGACCCCTCCCGCTCTAGGTGGAGCGGAAGGGAGTGTCAGACTCTTACTGACTAAAACCCACCCATGTTCCTTCCTTCGTCCTTATGTTCCGGGGTAGCGGTAATCCTTTCGGATAATCCCGCTGACTAAACTGTACTCTCAAATATGTTTTTACTTGACATAAAGACTTATGTAGGCATCTTATAGCATATTTGCCTCATGTAAAGTTTGTATACCAGCCTGTTAGTGTCTCACAACAGGCCAAAGGCCTCTTCTTACACAGAGAAGGCACGAGCATTGCCACGCTTGCTCAAGACGGGTTGGCGATTTCAGACATTTAACTATACGTCCAGGTTTCCTCACGATGTTTCCTTCACCGATGTCACATTGTTACTTGCCCGGATATTACCCACCTAGGATATCTACCAAAAATAGGTGACCTAGAATATTTTCTTTCTTATTTCCAGACATCCCAGAATGCGAAACCCCGAGCAAGATCGACGAGAAAGAGCTGAAGTTCCCGACCGTGAAGCAAAGAATGCCCAAAGCGCTCTGGTCCACTGACGAGAAGAACTTGTTCTTTGAAGCGCTCAACGAGTATGGGAAGGACTTCGACGCTATAACTGCCTACATCTGCGCCAAGATGAAGAAGAAAGGCATGCCGGATGTCAATCTGAAGACCAAGACGCAAGTCAGCCATTTTTACTACAGGACCTGGCATAAGCTGTCGAAACATGTGCATTTTGATGAGAGTAAGTTTCGTTTTTTTTGCGTTACAGTGTCTGCCTCGCTAGGGGTAAGTAGGCATGGCAGCAAACTGCTCACTCACAGCCGCCGTCAAAGCGATGTGGCTGTACATCGGAAGGCCAGCCTTCAGCCCGAACCGACATTACTATGCGTTCCCTCTGCACATCTGCATTGTCCTTCATAGTGCACCCACATTTTGCCGATTTTGCCACTTATAAATTATACTTAGTAACTAAAACAAAACAGATTTGTAATTACGAGCATAGAAAAGTAAAAACATAGTGCATGTTGAAGTGAGTTAAACATACTCTCTCTTAACTGTTCTGGACTTGTATTAAGTCACATGTAAAAAGCGGGAAGAAAAACTATTGTCAGTGACCGGGCACGAATCCGGATTCCGTCCTGCTACTGAGAAATTCCTTCATTTGCCACATACATCACGACTCCATACCACGATAGCATAATCAGCCTATAATGTTCCCACTGCTAGGACTGAGGCCTCCTCTCTGTGAGAGGGAGTGGGCCATAATCCACCACGCGGGCCCAGTGCGGGTTGGTAGATGTCACATGTCTTCGAATTTTAGGTTCTAGGACATGCCGGTTTTCTGACGATGTTTTCCTGTACCGTTTTGAGAGCAGTGGTGATGAAAAAATTTACACAAAGTAAAGCACCTGTCTGGGTTCGAGCCTACGACTTGCAACTCGTAACTCGCGGCCTTTACCACCATAGTAATAAATCATAAACATTGAAGTTGTAACACTAACGAGCGACATGCATGTCATCAATTCAAAGTATCTAATAGTATCCATACTATTAAATGAATTAAAATAACCATATCCATGACTATACGGTACTTAAGCTATAAATTATATTCAATGCGACGAGCCTCGCTAATGGAACATCGGTATGATTACATGAGAGATGCAACGTCTTAATAACATTAAATTAATTTTTCTTTTTCATTGTAATGCCAGCTGGACATGTGAATGCCACCCGCTGCCTACATAATTAGAAAACTGTTTATTATGTGAGGAAAATTACCTACAATAGACAGGGTCGATTTTTCATATGGGGCAGTAAGAGCAAGTACCGTAGTAGGTGTTTTGTTTCAAGTAATTGCTAACTGCACAAGGTTTTTACAAGGCAGATGTGAGTGGAAACACAAGAGACACACAGGGTCAAATTAAATTGGCGTGACAGGTATCGACATGTAGTAAAAACAAAAAGGTTTCATGATTTTTTTTTTGGGGGTTAACGACCGAAGGTAAGTTTTCTTAACTGATGTATGAGTTGTTTTTTTCTTGTTTTATCGTGTTTAGATATCGATACAAATCACGTTTGTGAAGTCTACAAAAAAAAAAAAACTGATATTTCATGTGACTGCAGCTACACACACATGTGGGCGATGACGCCAAAAAAAAACATCAAATGAATTTCTGTTTTGTTTTATCATGTTAAGATTCGATACCCATCACGTCAGCGGAGTTTCGCCTTAATGGTGATGTTCTTTAGAAGGGTCAGGTGCATTGTTCCCGCAACTGGCGTGCTTGTATGAATAGTTGTATGAACGAAATCAAGCAAATGGAATATGTTAACATCGTAGCAGGTGGCGTCCTGTAGTCTCTGCCTACCCCGATGAGAAGAAGGCGTGAGTTTGTTATGTTTATGTAAACTTACTGCATTCTCAGATTTTGGAAAAATGCTACAGCCTGCTGGGAAACCGACAAATCGCACGATTTATCTTTAATGTTGCCAATCGATGCATACATACATATATAATCAGTCTATGAGAGGGAGCCACGGAAACATATTACCGGGATAAAAAGTATCCTATTTATGTATCCAGGTTATAATAAACTATCTGTGTGCGAAACTTCATTCAAATCCTATTAAAAGCATAATACTAATGATTGAAATACTATCGTGAACTCGGAAAGTCGGGTCATATTTAAATCATGATTCGAAAGTCACGTAGCGCCATCTAGCGTCCTAAAGCAATTGTGACCGATGAAAATGATTGTTCTTTTCCTCGGGAACAGTACTTTTTTTCTGGATGAATTTACCCTATGTCCCTTTCTATGCCCTTGACAACGTATATGCAAAATTTCACGATAATCGGTTCAGTGAATTAGGCGTGAAAAGGTAACAAACAAACGACTTACTTTCGCATTTATTATATTCTTGTGGGGCAACGAGGTTTTTTCAAGGAATTCTCTCTGACTATAAATCTAAGTACGTTTTAAACAAATGGGTTGCCTGTCCAATAAATATTAAACAAACATTTTTTTTTACAAGCCGGTATCTTATAATCATGTGATGTTATGATAATTTTACCGGACTCTAAAATTTAGATGACTGCCTCAATTTATAAAAAGCAATTCACACATAAATATAAATAAATAGTTCTAGTATGTAAATAATTTACACTACAATATTTGCATATTTTTTTTGTGATCTTCGTAATTTTACCATCTTGTAAATAGCAGTAAGTAGTAACCCTGTTTTAATGAGATTTTATTTGTTTTATTATTTATGTACACACAGTAAAATATATAGGGATATAATACTAGGGCACTCTTACTATTAGGAACAAGATATCGAAAAAAAAAAACGCATGATGAATGTCAGCATTAAAATATTAAAAACAATTCTGATAATCCGCGGATGCTGATGCTGATTTATTTATTTACTAGCTTCTGCCCGTGGCTTCGCCCGCGTGGATGTCGGAAATTATCCCACGGGAACATGCTACCGAAACAAAAAGTAGCCTATGCAGCCTATTAAGGCATTAAGTCAGCCTTCGTACCTTTTTTGTATGCAAAAAGTTTAAATAATTAAATCTATTTTACTCCATAACATTAGCTATCTGCCAGTGAAAGTCCCTTCACAACCGGTCCAGCCGTTTCGAAGATTAGCCGCAACAAACAGACAAACAAAAATAAAATAAAATGTTTTTTATATACTCAATACTCAATCATTTATCGCATTCCACAAGTACTTAGCGTGTATATTTTCATTTTCATACATATTTAGTCAAATCTGTTATTTTTTAAGACCCCACATCACTCTTCAAAAGGTAGTTGTTTTTGAAAATAATGATTAAGATCTCATAATTCATTCAGAAATGAATGAATTATGAGAACTTTATTATTATAGGTATGATACCTACATAATGACGAAAGTTACTAGATGTTACTTCTAATATACAGTGAATGCCTCCCCCCGAGCTCTCCACGCCTTTTTGCGCTGTCTTTACCGAAATATTTGTCTCAAAGACTTCAGTCATTGAAATAAATAATTAAATTACAAAAAAAAATACTTTCATCTCTTTCAGACGTAAAAAAAGTAGCTCAAGAGCTATACGCCCTAATAAACTACGGCGAGCTCCGTAAGAAGCTGGTGTCAGTGAACGAGAAGACGTGCGCTAGGCTCGGCGACATGGTGCTGTGTGGCAGTATTGTGGTGCGCGCGAGGGGACGGAATCTGCGTGTGCGCACGCCTATGTGTCGCGCGCTTCGGAGGCTCAATCAGATCACTGGTATGTGCGTTTATTTTGGAAAAATACTATTTTATCGTTCTGCTATACTTTGTGTATTCTTTTATATCAGTAGGGAATATGCAAGTAATTCAATTTTTTTCATTGTTTAAATATATGACGGAAGTACGTTGGTCATTTATTTACTAATTGGGACGCCAGCGCCACCAAGCGGCGCTCGACAGAGTTTATAACATAATGCTTAGGCACCTGTACCACCGCGCCTCAACGAGTAAGCGACTAGCTTTCAATGATTTCCCCGCTTAAGAAACGTACAAAACATTGTAGGTCCCGTTTTAGTAAAACAGATACTACATTAATAGTTCGCTGACTGTTCACACCGTCGGCGAGTACTGGGGGTCTACCTACTCCGAAGTGGTATCGGCCGAATGTTCGACCGTTTCCTGCTACGAAGTTACTACTTGGTTCGGTCGGTCCCGATCCTACACTCCTACACTCTTTCGAATATTGACTATGGTCCCGACCCAACTGAGCCGTTCCGAACTTTTTTCGCATTTTTCAATAATATTCGGTTCGGCCACGTGTCGGTCCGATCCGATCATTCACATTTTGCACTTCGTAGTAGACGCCCAGGTTTGTTGCAGCGACAAGAGCTATCAAAGAGAGCACTCGCTCCGCGACGCTCGCTTGGCGGGCAGTGCACTTGCTGAAGGACACACACTTGGTGGTACATACACATCGTCGCGCACTCCTTGCTCGCCAAAACGTTTTCAGTTGCTAGCCTTACTCGCTTCTCCCAGCACAATTCAACTAACAAAAAGCAAGTAGGGTTACAAACTGTAAACGAGTAAAACACACGAAACTTTATTCTTTTCTCGAATAATAATTATTAATAATCAAACAATCTGATTTTATATAAGCGATAAAAATATTGTAGGCATTTTCACAGTTTCTGTGGTCTTAGCTGTCGGTACTATCGATGTTCTCTGAATAAATGAATTGAAAGTAAAGTATTGATTTGCCGGAAAATTGCCAAAATCAAAAACGAAATTCGGGCCGACTCCAATAGCTAGTCGCTTTCTCGCAGGCGGTAGGACAGGTGCCTTAGGTTGATTCGTACCTGTAGAGCAGGCGTGCGGTGCGCGCGTGTGCTCGCGCGCGCAGGTGGTGCTGCGCGCGCGCGACGCGGCCGCCTGGGCGCGCGTGCAGGCGGCCGCGCACAACCCGCGCGCCGCGCTGGCGCTGCCGCTGCGCGCGCGCCTGCACGCGCTGCTGCGGGCGCTGCACACGCGCTGGAGGGGCGTATCCTTTACTATTACATACTGCAGCATTGGCTAATGCTACATTATAATTTTATCACGAACAATCTTCTTTTTTAACAAATCCAACCTTATTTTTAACCAGAAAGTTTTTTTCTTCAAATTGGTTTTAAATTTTGAATAAAAAAAAAATGACATGTCTTGTCTCTGACCGAAATTTTTGATTTGAAGTATTTTTGGACACAGGACGGAAGTCGAGACATTATTGTTTTTTCTGCTTTCTCATTGAAATAATTTACGGTGAACAATAAAAGACTGAACGACCGAGTTCTGTGCGGGGTCATCCACTAGATCCAAGGGCAGTGTTCCCGAAAATAAACATATTGATAAGTAATAAGATCACTAGAAAGTGGTCTCAAGGCGAAGCGTCAAGATTCGATTTGTCCGGAGACTGTAGGGCGATATAGAATTCGCCCTACCCGTCACCCTAATACCAGACGTCTACAAGCTTCCTGTTGAAAATCGAACCAACCATCACACCCTGCGCGAGATCTGCACTTGAGGGTTCTGATTCCGGCCAGCGAGGTGCCTTCCGATTGTCAGCGTGGAGCCTAGGACCGGAGTTTCATTAATTACGTAGCTTAGTTTTCAGTGAAATCTATACCTTGATGTACCACCAACTAGCCGTATAATAATATTTTATTATTTAGTATTACTAACATTTTTACAATTTTGATCAGGCGGTAATTTATATTATCATCTTGCTTCTTAATATCGAATTTACTTGGTGCCAATTACCCGTTAGGTCATCCTCGTATTTAACAGTTACGTAAGTTTAGGAACGTTTGCAAACGTATCTTAATCGACGCGTAACAAGAATACGTAAAATTTATTAAACAGTCGAATACCAAAAACATCCGCTTCGGCGTCACGACATCATTTTAAAAAAAATATTATTCGTCCTGTGTCTTGTCTTATATTTCTATATTTTCGTTGTTTAAATATCTTTTTATTTTTTTAAATCAAATTAAAACGTGTACAAGTGAAGATCTGTTTTTAATTTCGCTACAATACATACTGGCTCACTTGTGATCAAAAATCGAGGGATAGGTATTACCCAGTGACTGGGTTGTAGAGGTCAGATAGGAAGTCGCTCAATGTAAAATACAGGTACTGGTATTCAGCTGCAGCCGGTTAGACTGGAAACTGACCCCACATAGTTGGGAAAAGGCTAGGCAGATGATAATGGCAGGCTGACTTGTTACCTGTGTTGAAGGTACTCAGTAAATATGTAAAAATAAAAGAAAAAAAATTGTTTAACTTTCAATCACAATCTGAACCATGTTGAAGGATATGGCTAATCCATTGCTTCATATATTCAAAAAAATTGTCTGCTCAACAACGTAAATACGCAATAAATGTTGGTGAACTGTCAAAATTAAAGCCATTGCTACTGTGACTATGTTACGCAATTACCTCGCTGCATAATATGCCCAAAACATCCATAACTCGACACAGTCTACTTTCAAGCTAAACAAAGTCACTGAACACGTCGACATCAAGCCAGAAGACACACAGAAGGAGCCAGAAGAGTACCCCGAGCTGCCTCGACCGTGCACAGAAGATACGGAAGTTAACAGAGAATTAGAAGAACACCTGAATCTGGAGACTGATAGGATTATATTGCAAGGTAACAACATATAACATCACGCTAGTATTTACCGATATGGTACGCAGAAGTTGTTAGAGATCAGTGTTTATTAGGCATAATACTTGAAAAAAACACAGATATCATCATTCTCCTGCCCTTATCCCAATTTATTTGGGGTCGGCGCAACATGTCTTTTTCTTCCATACTTCTCTATTAGTTATCATATCCCCCTTTCTAACCATATCATAATTCTCACAATCCATCCATCGTTTCTTTGGTCACAAGAAACACAGACATATTAAATTATATTATACATACCTACTAGCGACCCGCCTCTGCTTCGCATGGGTGCATTCCACATATTATATACTAAAGTATGTAAATTCCCGGTATAAATTATTCAACGGTCGTCGTGACTTTAATCCCAGCCGTGGAATGATTATATTTATTAGTATTGACATGCACACGAGCTTAGGTCGAAAGGTCAATAGAAAATCTGGTGAAACAAAAACTCTCATGACTGGTGTTTTTACCCGACAGCAGGATTAAGTGTGTTTCTTAAACATCATTTTGTTGATCACAAGCACGATTCTTAGAAATCTAAAGAAAATAATAGAAAAATGTCAGTTTTCATAGCACTCTGGTCAGTCTGCAGTCACTCTGCATCAGTAACTAAAATTAACCCTAATTAATTTGTTAAGGATTTACTAACTTTGAGCTTTCACATAATTTACTTTCACCTTTCACTTTCACATATTATTACCTACTCAAAAATAACTAAAAGCTTCATTGGTTCATTTCTTTTAATTGTTATTATTCTTTTATTATATTACATTTACATTTTTAAATAGTGTTACAAAAACTTAAAAAAAAAACATTTGAGAATATAAAAAATAATGGCCCATCGGCATCAGGAACAGGGTCCAAGCTACCCAGGTAAGGTCTCCAGAGAAAGGAACCTCCTCACTATGCGTGCCCTGTCCAGGAGTACTGCTTTCTAAATGAAGCCCTTGATCCAGCAAAAGTAGCAAGAGAGTCCCCTGAGGTGTTGGTCGAGTCTCTCCGCTATAAGGCCATTTACAGTAATGAATTGTTATTATTGGTATGAATCCGTCGCCATCTACATAATAAAAACCTTAAATTCATTCACTGACAGACAACGCACAGCCTGAACAGCTGAAGTGAGCATTAAGGAAGGATTTTAAAAATTCATCTCCTAAAGGGGTCAAATGAAAGTTTGTACAGAAGTTTGTCATTTCTGCCGATGGGAAATCCCATCGGGCGTACGTCTTGTATAAATAGTTTTAATTTATGCCCAGAACAAAAAGCGCCAAAGAAGCTGGCCCTCCACGTGGGTCCAAGACCAGGAGCTGACATCCACCTGCCTGTAGTCAGTCCTAGCGAACAGCTCTCCAGTCAAAAGATATGCTTCTCTTCTTATCTCGAGAGGATGGGCTCACAGAGGGACAAAGATGGCGGAGGTAAGGACTTCAAACAATAATTATTGCTGACATCCACCAGCCCGTGTTCAGTCCTAGCGAACAGCACTTCAGTCAGAAGATATGCTTCTCTTCCTATTTTGAGATGATGGGCTCACAGAGAAACTTAGGTGAGGGCTTACAATTAAAAAAAAATCTTAATCTTTAAATAAATCTTGGATCATTACACTTTTTATTACTTCATTGGTTTATTCTCCATTTTGCAATGCCTTGATATAATAATAATAATTTACATTAATGTGTATAGACTCTTCTTAAATGTTTGACATTCAAATTGAAACATAAAAGTCAAATTTGCCTCCACTTTAAGGCATCAATCATTCATGTCCAAGTTTTAAACACAATCCCTGAGAGCCATTAATTCTGAATACCCGAATGAATCGAGTTGCTTACAAAGACATGTGACCATTCATGACCATTGTAAATGACAGCGTTCCAATTTGCCGTCATCATCATTGACCACAACAAACAACAGTGAAAATAAATACAGTCAGTAAGTAATGAAAAAAAAATACATTGTTCACAGCGAAGAATCGAACACCAAAACGCCAACGGAAAGACAGCTCAACAGAAAAAGATAAAGAAGACCAAAAGAAATTCAAAATGGACGATCAAGATAAACTTATAAACATTGAAGAAACGGCTATAGATGGAATAGAACTCATGGCCAACTACAGAATACTACAAGAAGACGAAGAAAAGCCTAGCACGGAAGATGAGAAGGAACGAGAAGTCACAGAAGATGATGTAGCATATCTGCCAGACAGAGACAAAGATATGTCCGAAAGAGACAAGGATATTATGTCGGAAAGAGAGAAGGATAGCTTCTCTGAAATGGAAGACGATGAGAAATATAATAAGAGTGATACGGACAATGAAAGTGATGGCAAAGATAAGACTGGGAAGGATACTAAGTTTAAGAATTTAAAGGTATAGTGTTCCTATATATAGGTAGGTAGGTATATAGACCACGGCGAAGATGGTGCGACGATCTAGCGAGGTTTGCAGAGCCAACATGGCCCGAGATCACCCAAGACAGGGAGGTTTGGAAGGAAAAAGGGGAGGCCTTTGTCCAGCAGTGGGACACTATAGGCTAACGAAAAAAAAAGTGTTCCTACTAGTAGATTGATATACATAGAAATGCTTGATTTCGATTTTAAGAAGAGAACAGTAGAGAAATAATTTAAAAACCTGTTGATTTTGATTTGCCACATAATTTCATGATTTGATACTTATGACGAACATAAACAAAGGATTTATTTAGAAAATAAACCTTAATTGGATCCTGGATGAAAGTTCGTTTGCTTTATACGAAAAAAAAAACTAAATTGAATTTATTTCTTTTGAGCATTATTTCTATTTCAAATAGTGTCGGTTTTCGCCCTAACTGCCCTGCCTCAAGTTTCGATTAGCTCTAGTTTTAGGCTAAAGTTGTAGCTACAGAAAAATGACAACACGTCTTTTCCAGGTAAAATTCCGAATACGACCAAAAAAGCGTGGAGGAAGCATCTACACGTTAGTGATGGACAAGGATGCGGAGGAACCAAAGATAGAGGAGGCGAAGACTGAGGAGCCAGCGAAGGCGGGAGAGGAGGCCAAGCCTGACATCGACATGGACCTGGCGCTGAGGCAGATACGGAAGGGCTGGAGTGTGCATGATGCGGGGGATCTCACGATAGGGGACCTGTATCTTATGGTGAGTTGTAACATCGTCTTTTTTAACAGACTTCAAAAAAAGGAGCAAATTATGCATTCGGCGAGTTTTTTTGTATACGATTTTTTGTGGGGTAGATTCCACAGCTAAAAAGTGAAAAATAAAAACTTTCGGAAGTCAGTGGCAAAAAACGAAAATACAAAACAAAAAACACCGACTTTCGAAATGAAAGTTATTTTTAACTTTACATTTTTTTTTTTTGTATTAATTTATTTAATAGAAATTAAGTATTTACATTATATAAGCTAAAATTTAAAATAATGATATGTACATGAAAAAAAATAAGCAAAATAATCATAGGGCATATATATTTATATTGTGTTTTTTGTAAGTCAGTTATTTTTATTAAAAAGTTTTTGTGGTGTTGACACGAACTCATGCCGTCGTAAAAACTGATAATAGCCAATTAGCCGGTTTCCAGATATTTCAGGTCAGTTTTTTTAATAAAAATCTACATTATTCTAGTCGCCCCTTCCAAAGGGTAGTTTCGTATGGAGAACAATGGGCAGGAAACTCCATAGTTACTAATTTAAAACAAAAACAAACGAAATTATAGTAAGACAATCACGAATAACCATTGTTCCAGTTCGGATCCCGTTCCAAACTGGAACTAGACTACTGGTGGGCAGAACCAACCCCACCTTTACCACAGCCCCAAAAATCTGCCGTCACCATCCCCACGACGCTACCGTCCGACAAACGCGACAAATCCGACAAAGGAGCCGACAGTTCTGTCGAAGATGAAAAGGAGAGAGCGAGAGAGAGTGATAATGATATTCTGTCACCAAAGAATACTTATAGTCAAGACAGTAATGATGGCATGTCGGGGGACGAAAGAAAGTGTAAGTACTGTGTTTTATTGATTTTTTACACCTAAAAGTTATTACACTAATTTAAGAAATTAATATCACTAATTCTTCTTCGAACCACAAACATTCAACAATATCGCTTTCTATTTGCACTCTTTTTTTATAAAACTCACTCACCACAACGTTGTTAGTTTATACACCATGTGTATCAGAAAGTTGTGGTCATATTTAAAGTTGAACAACTTTCTCCATGGGACCAACATCGTAATCGCGAAAAAGTAATTAGCAGTCCCATTCAATACCTTCTTGACCCAAATTATATTTTTTTTTTATATAAAAACTTACAATATATTTATTTATTTATTTATTTACTACCAACTTTAATGTTTTTAACAGTAATTAAACCAAGTCTTTGCCAATTCACAATAACTACAAATATTCATGATGATAACCTCATTAATTCAACCCAAGTTGCATGATGCTTGAGGATTTAACCGCAGAGCTGGATTTTGATAAAAAATGATAAAATCCGACTCTGTTTCAATCCGACTCTGTTTCAATCTGACATAACTTGGACACAGTACCTTTTTAAATAATAATATAAATGTATTAATTGTTTAGTAATTTGTGGTGCTAGGTGAACAGTTAGCCTCTCCGGACCACAAGTCTTCGTCGACGGGTGGTACTTTGAAATTGGTCAGTAAGCTGATCAATAGGCCTCAGGGGCCTCCGCCGCAAAATGGGTTCTCTATGTTGAGTGATAGGTACGTATTTGCAGTTTTAGTAGTAATTCACTTTGGAAAAAGTGAATTAGTACTAAAACTTTACTTTACTTTCCTTTATTTAATCAGACCCCAAATAAATTTCCATTTTGATATCCTCAAATAATAATGGACAATCTAACATAATAAATGTGCCGTCTTTGTGAGCAAAATGTGAATAAAAAATTATTAACGATTCCCATTAGAAAAACTTAAAGAACTGTTCTGTGGTTTTATATGAATTATTGGAATTTGGACAGGACAACGTCTGTCGGGTCAGCTAGTCACTAATAGTGATTTCGGTTGTCTTCTTTAGTCTATGTTTTTAGTGTTTAATGTTTGTATTGTATTGTTCGTGTCCTCAGACTGAAGCGCCTGCTGGCCCTGGCGGGCAACCCGCTGGCCGGCGCGGCCGGCGCGCGCTGCCACGTGTGTGCACAGCACAGGAAGCCCGTCGCGGTACACACTTAAATTTATTTATTCAAATTAGGCTGAGAATCAGCACTTACTCACAAAACAAAAAAAAATAAATAAAGAAAAATGATTTATTCAAAATGCAGTGCTACCTCTGACTAGCATAGAACACATACGAGGTTGCTATTTTTTGAGATATTTAAAATAAAGAAATTATTGTGGCTTAGTTTGTTTCTAGGTTTCGAAAAATCTATAAAAAAAATCCAGTCAAATAGCCTATTGCTCGTGTTTCAGAAACCTCCGCAGTACTCAACGCAGACGGCGCGACTGGACGACGCCAGCTCCGTGTTCAGACACCCCACGCCCATCGCGCCGAGGCCCGACAGTGGAGAGGTACTGGCAAAACGATGGCTTTTTGTTTGTTTAAATCATGTCGATATAATGTGTAACTAAATAAATGCACATTCTGAAAGAAGTTTGTTCAGAATCGTTTACTGAATCGATTTCTGTCATTTTTGATATAAGTAAGTTTTTATACCAAAAATAATTATAACCACGTAAATTACTGTCACACTTCCTCTGTACAGTCAAAACAAACCAAAATGGATGAAATACAGTAAGTGTGACTGTGTGCATGTGCAGAATTGTAATGTGACCACAATTTTCTCCCACAATCAGAATAACTAATTTAATATAAAACAATATTTTATATATAATAATAAAAAATCAGTGTATGTATTATGATTATAACATAATATTCTAATTGGGGTGTTTGGTGGTGTGCGTTAACTCCGGGACATGTTGCTTACTAATAATAAAGCTGAAGAGTTTGTTTGCTTTTTGGAACTCCTAGTCTGACTTGAGTGTTATGATAAGATAAGATAATCATTTATTTGCTCAAACATGAGTACAATACATACAACACAAATTGTCAGCGTGCAAGAGATGTTAAAAGTAGGAATAACACAGATCATCAAGTCTGCCTTAAAAATTGGCATACAAATATTAATATAAAATATAAGTATAATGTCACTCAAAATAAATGTCATGTTAATATGAGAACATTAAAAAATTTATAGATAATTAAATTAGTAAACATGGTCCAAATCTCTCATCTAAAAATTAATTTAAATTATAATAGGCTTTATCTGCTAGGAAATTTCTAACTGTCTTTGAACGCTACGTCAGTTAACTGCTTCCAGATTTTAGGTAGTTTATTATATATTTTAGGAGCCATGCAAAAGACACTTTTCAGCTTATGTGCCGTTCTATATTGATGTAGGCAAATTTAACTGTTGTCACGTCTATTACGAGGAAATCGATCTGCTATGCGAGAAAAGAGGTGAGGGTTGGATCTTAAGAATATTGCATATTCTATTATATAAAGTGAAGTTAATGTCAAGATTTTGTATTTTTTTAAATAAGGCTTGCAACTCTGAGTGGTTTCAAGTTTGAACATATCGATATTCTAATGCAACGTTTTTGAGTTTTGAATATAAGTTCCCCGTCAGTTGAGTTGCCCCAAAAGATAATACCGTAAATTAAAATGGACTCCACCAGGTCATAGTAAGCGGTGAGCAAAGCATCTACACCAATTACTGCTGACAGTTTGTACTACAGATCATATGCTGAGGTACTTATTTTTTTACTGATAATCTCAATATGTGCCTTCCAATTTAATTTATTGTCAATAGTAAGTCTTAAAAATTTTGTTGGATCAACTTCGTCAATATTATTATTATTATAGTTTATGTCTAGATTGTTGTTTAATGTCAAGGAGTGTTGACTGAAGTGCATGATTTTAGTCTTATTTGAATTAATTTTTAAATTGTTTTTATTCAACTATTCTATAATTGCAATTAGTGAGTTATTAATGTCAGATTTATATGTGTCACGATCTCTATACTCAATTGTCACTACACTGTCATCGGTAAAGAGGCTCAAAGGTGGTTCTGTGGACTTCGGCAAGTCATTAATATATAATGTAAACAGGGGAGGTCCCAAAACACTTCCCTGTGGGACACCATACATAACTTCACGTCTAAAAAAATCAGTGTTATACGGTCGTTCCATCTGAAATTTCAGTAGCAGCCCGGAGTATGATATCAATGAATATTTAAATGATAAATATTGATGTATGATGTTTTTATAAAATAATTACAATATTTATTATAATAACTAAGTAGTCAAATAAAACCCCTTTCTGTCTCCTACTTTTGCTGTGCACAATCCACAATGATCATATTCTGTAAAACCTACCACCTATACTTCGACTTTTAATTGTATTCAGTAAGTTGACAGTTGAAGGGTTACTAGGTTTTGACAAAAATAAGATAGTGAGGTGGTGCAGGAATGAACGAAATTGAATGAACTTAAATAACGTACCTAAATACAATCTTTTTATTTTTTAATAAGTTGTCGTAAAAACACGATGCACACTATTAAAAATTGTAGAATTTGTTATATATTTTGTTTCTCAGTAGTAAAACTTTGTTAGAATGTATTGATGATTATTATTATTATCCAGCCACTCTAGAATATCTATTTTCTTCCAGGTCATCTTCGGAATTGTTTCGATTTTTCGAATATTCGACGAATTACGAAAATATTACGAAATTTAAAAGAAAAAAAAAGCAATAGTAAAGTAAAAAAACCGCGCCAATACAAGATGACTGTGAATTGGTTTTCACTGTTATTATAACACGTGAACTGCGGCAACATTCCACTATAACGTGTAAATGATATGTGTGCAGGTAAAGAAGACGGAGATGGCGTTCGAAGGCCTGCCGCGCTGGCGCCGCGGCCGGCCGCGCCTGGCCGAGCGCCGCGTCGTGGTGCAGCGGTTGCTGCCGCTGCTGCCCAAGCTGGCGCCGCACGGTCAGTACACTAAAGCCCCGTTCACACAATGCAAGTTTCTTGCCTGTGCTATTGGAGCAACAAATGACTTGCATCGTCTTAACACTGTTTAAAACAGTTTCACTACCACAATACGACAATTGGCCTCAAATGTCATGACGTCATGAAATAGTTACCTATTCAATAGGGTAATTTGAATCTTGACAGTTGCATTGATAATAAAATTTCAATTATTCTAATTGTGTAAATACATATTTGTTACGTATAGTAAGAATATTTGAATTTCGCTGGCAAACCGGCCGCTTTTGCCTTAATCACACTAATATTATAAAAGCGAAAGTTTGTGAGTGAGTGTGTATGTATGTATCTTTGTTTGTTACTTCTTCACGCTCAAATGGCTGGACTAATTTTGATTAAATTTGGTATGGACATAGCTGACACCCTGGATTAACACATAGGATACTTTTTATCCCGATATTCCCACGGGATCGAAACTTATACGGGTGAAACCGCGGGGCGCAGCTATATAGTGAATAATAAATTACACATATACGAAAAAAAATGTCAAACAGGGATTAGATCACCGCGCTTGCTCAACAAACTAGCAATTTCTAGCTATTAAAAACATTGTTTTGTGTACAGCAGCTCTGACGCCAATGAAGGCGACGCCCACGTCCCCGCCGCCGCCGCCGCGCATCCTGCCCAAGCCAGCGCCGCCTTCTTCCGCAGAGTAAGTTATTTTCCATTCAAACTACAACGCTGCAAACTTATTTTAGTGCGTGGCCACGATCGGTACTGACGCCGCCATCTGGTTTTGCCAATATAAAATGTCTGTACCCTCCTGTCAATGTCATTCGGGCGACAAAAGATTAATGTATACCATGAGCACTGGCAATTTGCAAAAAGCAATAACATTGAACATGCTTGGGAATTGAACGCGATATCTTCGTGTCACTAATCATTCGTGTCTGTGATTAAATACGCACTAAATAGGATACAAGTATTATCACACTCATTTTTACAGCCTGTGCGCGTTTCAAAACTTTTATATATGCTATATATTTATCAATAAAAGCGAAAACTGGACATCATCCTTTTTTGTCTCATCTAAATTTATCTTGTCATTGAAATGCAAGTGATAGACATAAATAATATCGAATTATTGTACAAGGAGTATTTAATACTCCTTTATTGAAAAAAAAAAAAACAATTAACAATAATAATAATAATTAATAAATAATAATATTAATATTAATAATCATTAATATTCATTATATTGACAACAATCGTGTTTTTCGGCTAGGATTTTCAAGATGATGTTGGAGCTAGCCCGCGTTCTAATGATGCGGTCTTTTTTCCTTATTAAATAATGTCGTAGGTCAGGTAACATGGGGCCGTCTCAAGTTTTAAACTATTAGACTAATACTACATTGAATTGTTACAACTTGTAACGAATAGTTTCAGAAGCAGCACGGCTTGACGTGGATTCGAAACCAACGTATTGCCCAATGTCGCCATTCAATCGAATGTTCCTGGGAATTGAAATTCCAATCATATCCTCTTTAAGTGATCTTAAAACCTCCGAGCTAACTAGACGAAAATAAACATTAAATTTTCGTGTGTATCGTTACTTGTCGAAATGCTCATTATATATACAAGGTTTTTGTAAAAATACAATTAGATGTTATTTAGCTTTTTCGAATTTCAACTTGCGTGTCTTTTGCTGGGGAAGGTACCTAATGGGTTATTCCGTTAATTAACCCCAAAAAATCCACCCAAATAATCGTAACATCGATAGCACCAAAACTTAAAATTCATACCACCACATCACTAAATCATAGAAAATTTCGAGCGGCCATTGTTGTTTACATCTTTCGCGAATTTTGAAACGCCGGACAGTACTCTTCTTTAAAGTGACAGCGACTTAAATTTGAGTTACGCCATAGTACTCAGTAATGCTGTCAAATACCTGTCCTGTTCCACAGCATCAACATAAAAAGCCAATGTTTTTAAAATAAATTATTTGTAATTGCAGCAGTCTATCGATCGTGTACGTGCTGAGCGAGTCCAACGGGCAGTTCTTCTTCCACGACGGCGACCGACGCATCCCCATCACGCAAGCGGCGCTGCACCAGCCTATGGTCTTAAGTAAGTTTACTTATAATAATAATAATTACCATTATTTTCATCACAACCTGTACAATAATATTAGTTTACTCGTTTAATTATTTATTTATAAATATAAATATTATGTTTTGGATTGAAACGGTTTGTTACTACTAATTAGTGAGCCTTAGGGAAAAGTGACGCACTTGTCCCTAAGGCTCACCAGAGGAAAGAACCACACAGATTGAGTGGACCTGTCCAGTCAGTGCACGCATTTCTCGGTAATCGTCGAGATACTGGGTGGCCAGTGTATTGCAACATTAAAGCTTTTAAAAGGATTGCGGCCCTACAGGCCAACTAAAATATCAGTTTCCCCTGGAGAAATCCTCTAGAAGAAGACCCCACGTTTTTCAAATATCTAGCTTACACAGAAGTAGTGGGCTTCATAGACCGCCATCGTCCATGATAACATCATACTGAGGGAAAATATAAGTTTAGTCCTAACGAAGTTACGAATTGTCAATCATAATAATACCAGCCTATTACCACGGTAATATTATCTATACAGTATTGTAACTCGGCCGTATTTTTGAAATAAATGCCTACAGCCGCGCGGTACGTAAACATGCGATAGGGCTGCCCGCCTCCAGCATTTTAATTACATTTGCCTACTTTGTGTGCCATTTAGTTTTGTGATTGTAAATGTACTTTTTTATATAAACAAATAAAATACTTTTTTTACTTTTCTTTTAAAAATGCACGTTGTTTTTTGATTGGTAGATTTAATTTAAAAAAAAAACATGTTTATGTTTGATTAACAAATCGGTCTTATAAATTTGCGGCCGAAAAATATTTGCGCCTCGACTGAGACGTACGAAATGCTTTATTATTAAATTTTAAAGTATAAAACATCCGCATTCTAATATAAAGCTTAATTAAAAATTGTTTGACGAATTCATGCAACCAAAAACAGCACAATATATCCTACTCGTCATATTAGATATGTACCTACTTGAACTTATTTCTAGTGAGAAAATCGCGCGGTTATTGTTAAAAAAACAACACACCGTCCGTTCGTCACTGCGGCACAGTCGCGACTGTCTGCATGTCGAGCGCATGTCGAGATTGAGACGCGTAGGCATAACTCGCGCTTCGTCCGTTTGTATGAAGTTGGAATACTGTATAGATAATATTACCGTGGTATTACTGTCCCACAGCAAGTCAAAGGCCTCTTCTTACACACAGAAGGCACGAGCATTGCCACGCTTGCTCAAGACGGGTTGGCGATTTCAGACTTATATTTACTAAAAGTCAAAGTTTCTCACGATGTTTTTCCTTCCGATGTCGGTAATATCCCAGTGATAATTTTATCCCCACACATGGAATTTTTTTTTATTCATATTGACCTATTTAATTCTTATTTACAGAAGACGAGCTGCCCTCCGACGACGCTTCGCCCTCCCAAGATACACCGACTAACGGAAATGTCAAATTAGACTCCTCATGTTCTGAGAGTAACAAGGACATTAAGTCGGAGCCCGATAGCGAGCAAACAAGGAGGAACCAGGAGATCAAGGGGGGCCCCTCGGACATTCCGCGTGAGTTACACAACATGACATTATACAGCCTGTACCTTTCTGATACCCGCTACAGACCAGTAAACTGAACAACTTTCTCCATTGGACCAATATCGTAATCGCGAAAAATAATCAGCTGCACACAACGCTGTCAAGTGCAGCGACGCCATAGTGCCGCGGACACTAAAGTACAACGGATTACAATAATTTTGTTAAATGATCATTACATTTTTTATTTATTTTTGTACCTGTCCATGATATCACGGCGGGCCCTGTCAGAATGCCAGCGCTGCGACAGGGGCCTCTTGGCCTCGTGCAGGACTTTCTGTGTTTATTTTAATTTTACTTTCTTTTTTATGTTTCTATGAGTGTGTTTAGTTTGTGATTTACCTGTGCGATCCCAAAAATACATTCTATACATGTGGGTCGAGTAGGCCTTTGTTTTGTATGGGGGGGGGGGGGGGGGGCAGCTGATTATTTGCATCTGTCTAGCACTCATTCAGTTTTAGCTGGTTTTTTTTCTTATATTTGTATTTTGTGTTTTACGAACTGTTGCCAAATAAGTGTTATTCTTTCTTTTTAGCGGACTTCCTGGTGTCGGAGTCGATGTCCCTCTCCCCGTCCCGCTTGCTACACGACGCGGACGGCTGGCTGGACGGCTCCGTGCACGACTTCTCGCTCAGCAGCTTCCTGGGCCACCTGGAGGGCCACCGGCCGGCTGTGAGTACTACATCCACGATACATTTGCGCGCCGCTATGACTATAGGCCGGCCGCTTAGCTCTCGCGTTGTCTGAGGTAGCTGCGCGGTGCGGGAGGAGTGATAGTTGTCACAAGTTGACGAACCACTGAGCTCTCGCATCACGTCACCACACCCCCCCGCGCTGCTACCTCAGGCAACGCGAGACTTAAGCGGTTGCCCTATAGTATTACTATACATCGTGTAGCGCAAGCCACCACTCGATACAACAGTCACCCACGCGAATAAATGTAGGTACACGTCCCAAGAATAATGAGTTAATAAATGCAAGCAATTAAAAAACATTTGAGTCAAGAGGAGGATTTCATATTTCACATCCCCAGGTCTCACCATCAGGTCTGAACGATCGATATCATCGATTGCAACTAAATCGACAGCAATCATGTCTCAATTTGTTTTTATTTATTTATTCTTCAGAAAGCTTACAGTCTAGGTAAATAATGTACAGACGCCAGCACATCAAGCTACTACAATCTGTCAAATTTCTTTAATAGATTTTCAACTTTATCGCTAAAGCATTAAGGTTCAAGGTTAATTGGGAAAATTTGACAGTTTCGTGTAGTTTGACCTGCTAGCATCTGTACAATGAGCGTTTGCTGTTGCCATTAACAGACTTCCACAAATTATAAACCTAAAGTTAAAATTAATAAAAATACACACAAAAATCGCAGACATACAAACATACATACGGATCGAATACAAACCTCCTTTTTGAAGTCGGTTAAAAATAAAACAAAATCTCCGCAAGGATTAAAAAAAGGGCCTTCAGTCAATACTTTCTGTTTCAGAAATCCTATTCAACATCCATGATTGGTTGATGAAATAACTAATTCCAATCATCAAATTAGAGTTACTTTCACTATTTTAACATTTTTTTTCCAACTCCTCAGGTGGAGTCCCACCTACAGTCCCTGATGGCAGAGTCGAGCGTGGACTACGTGGCGAAGTTCGCCGACCTGGCCGCTGAAGTCACGGATGAACCGGACCCTCATGCTCCCAACGAAGAAAATGCATAGACAATATGACTTTTAAACATGTTAAGGAAATATCAACTATAACTTTGTGTCAATTAAGTTAATTTTTTAATGAGTATCTGTAAATGTTTTATAATGTTTTGTGGTGCACTGGACATTGAACTTTTTGAAGATTTAAATAAGGTTTATATTCTCGCGCCCACACACACAAACGCAAAGCTCAAGCGGGCTTTACATTCATCTTCCATATCAACCTGATAGACAGTTTTAATATTAAAAATAATTATTATAAAACAAAAATCAAATTTTTTCTCTTTACCATGTTGGTGTAATAGAAGATAGTATTGTTACATTGTGTTGTTTTGTAGTTTAATGTGATTGTTGTTATTGATGTTGGTAGGAGTTGGACATTTGTTAATAATGAGCATGCTAGATTTAAGCGAAAATGTATTTAATTGAAAGAATATAAATTGTAGAAATCATTTATAAAAACGTTTTATTGTTTCCTCTCAATCGATAACAAAGTTTACTGGAAAAGGGAAAATGCATTGGTGACTGAAGCCAGCACACGACCAGGGCCCTATACCACAAAACTTTACAAGTCTACAATTCTACATTTTTTTTTTAATATAAGAAAAAATGCGTAACACAAACATAAGAGAATTTTGTGAATAGAATGGAATATATTTATTTGCAAAGAATGTAGGTAAAGGCACTGGCATACAAAAGTTAAGGCAGTCAGCAACATATAGATCTATGATGAGTGTCTTGGGTCAGCAAGGTGGTTACGAGGCTAAATACGGGTGCGTAAATAAATACTGACTAAAGTGGCTGCATGTGTATCTAGCAATAGACAACCAGCAAAAACAACGCCAGGCAGCATTCCGGCATTTATGCTGAACATTTGGCGCTGCCGTGAGGCAAATAATACTATTTTAAGTTTTATTCTATTTTTATTATTGTTTTTGTGTACATACCTTAACCTGGGTCAAATAAACTTATTTTATTTCTTTCTTTAGACGAACTGTTAAATATCATCACTCGCGGAGGTTATTTTGATAAACCCCAGCAGTTTGGAACTCAACATTTGGTGATCCGTGCGCGTTTCAAATACAAACGTGTATAGTTAGTCGTAACAGGTGATTGTGATGATAATAATCCCTACCACGTATTCTGGCCTAAAGGGGCTCTGTATCAAAATATGTTGGGGGCCCTTTTAATCGGACTGCGACTAAGCTTGAAAGGAAAAAAATAGATTAGGAACAAATCACCAGTAAAAAAATTGATTAGGATAGCGTACGATCTGGTGATTATAATAAAATTAATTAATTTCAAACAAAATATAAAAAATCGACTATCATGTATACATTTTGAAAAGTCGAACATTCATCGCGTGACATTTTAGCCTGACAGACTAGTCTACTATTCTTTATCTATGGTTTACCTGCCAACGGGAATGTTTACGTTGCGAGGTTATGTTTAATTTCTATTCCTCCGATATTTATTAACACCGTGAAACATATCCAGATGTGTTTGCTCTAACACAAACTCAATTAATTAATCTTAATGCCGTGACCCTACCGTGTGTAGGTCACTAAAACATTTGTTTTAAAAATGTTTCTGCAATGGTTCATGTAAGTATTTTTTAAACTAATTTCTTATATTTTTCATGTTATTTGGCTTGTTTTAACATTTTATGATAAGGTTTGTTATTTATTTATAACTGTAACGTAGTTTTAGTAGTAAAAAGTTCTGATACACACAAAGATTGAAATGACGATAAGATATTTTTGTGACTAATTTAAAAATATAGTATTTCATAATTACACTGATAGTACCACACTGGGTTTTCCTGTATTACAGACTCGTATTTAAGACGCTTATCAATATCCTGTTCAACCGAAAACGCACTAAACTAGCACGAAACAAAATCCATACACAATATCGAGGTATTTTTTTTTTGTTTCTAGCTTACTGGTGATCCTACCCCTGACATTCATAGGATTCATCCTATTCATAACGTTCGTGCTGATCCCGTTCGCGTTCATCTTCGCGTCATGGTATATGAGGATAAAGGAACGCAAGTTGACCAGACGTAAGAGGGATGGGGCCAATGTGGCTTTCTTCCATCCATACTGCAATGCTGGGGGGGGCGGAGAGAGGGTGCTGTGGGTGGCTATCAAGGCTGTACTGGCCAGGTTTGTTGTTAAATCGGAACTTTAAGAAATGTGCATGATGCAAGAATATTGTTGCTGATGCAATCAACACAGCCTGTAAATCATAGCCATAGAGAACTCCAATAATTTCTTTATTTTTATAATAATTTGCATAAATCATTGTCTGTTAGTGTGGCTTCATTTCATTATATTATACCATTTAAGTTTAAATTATTGTCATATCCTATGCTCTCTGATAAATTATAAATGAATAATATCAACCATATAATGCACTCCTCTAGTTTTATTTTGACTGAGCTATTCTTTACAATGTTTGCATAAACATTCACCCATTTTATACAGGTCTCCATTCCATGATATTGAATTAAATAGGTAATTAAGACCGAAACTGAAATCTCTACTCTTGCCTTTTTCCTAGCATCTATAATGATACAAGCCCTGTTTGCAAAATATTGGGTGACTGGAATAAAAAATAGATTTTGAAGGTTTTTGCAGTATAACAGTGCTAAAATAAATCTTGATAGTTGAGTATACTCAAATATCATGTTCTTTAAAGTGCAAAACCTAACACACAATAAAATGGTTAAAATCATTATTTACAGTCACAAGCACTAATATATCAACACTTGGAAACTTTCAATAGCGATTTTTGTGTGAAATAACGAAAACAACAATGAAATACGACACATTGCAAAAATCTATGGGTTCGAAAATACTATGTTTGTAGCAACATAACATTTCATTAAAAAATAAAGGAGTAAATCGCTTTTTAATAAAGCCAAGTATATACATACTTATGCTCGAGACTGTACCCATGATTGAACTCATCCATTTCACCCTGCAAATCAATGTTGTAATCTTGTTTGACACAAAACCAGCTACCCAAAATTACCCATCATCTATTCCTCAGGTACCCAGATTCGAACATCCACATATACACGGTAGAGACAGCAGAACCGCAGACGATCATAGACCGGGCTCAGAACCAGTTCAACGTGAAGGTTGACCGTACGAAGGTCAACTTTGTGCGGCTCAGTATGAGGAAGGTCATAGAGGCACAGTCCTATCCTTACTTCACGCTGCTGCTACAAAGTTTGGGTTCCATGGTACTGGGGCTTGAGGCTTTTATGAAGCTGAATCCTGGTGAGTTAATGGCTCTTTGTGTTTCTATATAATATATTGGTTAACCAGCCTATGCTGGTATTACTGTAATAAGATCATAGTTAGCAGAGGGCAGACAGAGACAGAGATGTTGTGGTCTACTGCAAAGTGCAAAGTGCGAATGTTCGGATCGGACCGACACATGGCCGAACCGAATATTATTGAAAAATGCGAAAAAAGTTCGGATCGGCTCAGTTAGGTCGGGACCATAGTCAATATTCGAAAGAGTGTAGGAGTGTAGGATCGGGACCGACCGAACCAAATGGTAACTTTAAGCAGGAAACGGCCGATACCACTTCGGAGTAGACCCCCAGTACTTCGATTTTCGTCAGTCAAAATACAACATAGCTTTAAAAAAAACGCATGAGGATCTGAAAGTCTGTCCCACAATGTGTGTATGCTTTGCATAATTACATTATATAATTATGTATGGGCATAGATAGGCCCAAAAATATTTAGCACAATTGGTGAACAGATAAATATATATTTTTTGTGAAACCCATTAGATAACTGATTCCCCATAGACAATGGCCCACCTTCTATGTTGCGCCGCATGCCCGTACCTGTGCACTTGATGACCTTATGACTGAGTCAGTAAGTGCAGTTCGTGTAGCTGCATTTTGGGCCAAATATTAATGAACTTTTTCCCATGGATATGCTAATAAGAAGACTGAACTTTATAATATTAAATTAACTTTTTCTTTAATCTTCTTTCCAGACATATACATAGACACAACAGGCTACGCTTTCACATTCCCCATATTCCGGTACCTCGGGCAGTGCCCGGTCGGCTGCTACGTGCACTACCCGACCATCACGAGCGCCATGATGCGGCGCGTCAAGCATCGCATCGTGTCGTACAACAACCAGAGCGTGATCGCCCGCAACCCGCTGTTCACGTGGCTCAAGTTGTTGTACTACAACATATTTGGATGGGTGGGTGTAATATATTATAATAATACCAGCCTGTTACTGCCCACCCATGCAGGGTAAAGGCCTCTTCTCATACAGAGAAGGCACGAGCATTGATCACAACACTTGCGCAAGACGCGTTGGCGGAAATCTAGCGAAATATAATTTTTGAGGAATTAAAGCCAGCTATGCTTCCAAAAATTCGAAAAAATGTACCAACCACCACTGGACCCGCGTGGTGGTTACAACCCACTCGCTCTCATCGAGAGGAGGCTGTGTCCCAGCAGTGGGAACATTATAGGCTGACAATGCTTTAAGCTACGCTTCCAAAAGCCTCGATAATCGATGGAGAGTTTCTGAACTATCAAGAGGCCCGAATCGACAGGCGATTCAACAATATCATAGCGCTTGACTAAAACGTGTACCTTTTTATGTAGTAAATAATTTCTAATGTAAACACATGAGTGCTATAAATCGTCTGACGATACTTGCCTACTGTCTCGTAAACATATTTTCGCTTTTCGACGGTTTTGAAAATCGCCTGACAATTCCAAAGACACAGACACATCCACCAAAAAAATTGCGCGAGCTTTTACACATGATAGAAGTGAAAAAATAAAGAATTAGAGAGATTTAGTATGAAAGACAGAGAGAGTTGTATCTTTGTTCTCTCTCATGTAACGAAATTTGCCGAAACGTGGCGCATCAATCGCGTCCAATTAACGATTCGCCGCGTAAGAAGTTTCACTCCAAGAAGCCCTCAGAACAATATCTACTTATAGTTGATAAATAATTTGTGGTTGTATCCTCAGATGTACGGCGTGGTCGGTCGCTGCGCCGACGTGGTGATGGCGAACGGCACGTGGACAGAGGACCACATCAACGAGCTGTGGCAGATGCCGCTCAGCACCTTCAGGGTCTACCCGCCATGCGAGGTACGTGTTGACAGTCTTTAATATTCGGCTTTTTTGGGGGTATTAGTATTGCATGGCATCGCTAGAAAGGACTACCGAAATGACTTATGGAAGAAAAACACGTTACGCCGAACACAAATAAATTGGGATAAAGACAAGACAGTGATGATTTTTTTTTGAAGACCAGCTTCATGCATTAATGGTCTGGCATTTTTGCTGAACTGGGCCTTTTTGGTGCAGCCGTGAGGCACACTTTCTTGCTAATAATAATAAAAAATAAAATAATAATAATAATAATAACCACCGCCGTATCTCTACGTTGACGTCGTGGTGGGGCTTGTGCGCTCCGAACTCTAGGCCTGTGTCGGAAGAGTTTACTTTGCCGAAACAGGTCTAGGGTGAGGAGCCAGACCAAGAGAGATACAGAAAACCGCAGGGCAGCATGTGGCGAGCTGTTGGGCAGTAGCGACCCCACGGACCCTATCTCCTGGGAGAAATCTTGTTCCTCACCCCTGGTTTGCCTTTATTGGCCGGCTGGAGTGAACAATGACGAGGAACAGAGCTCCCACCTCATTCTTGCCTTTACTGGCCGGCTTGAGTGGAGACTCGCAAGAGCAAACGTGCTCGGGGGAAGGAAGTATTCCAGTAAGTGCTCGTAGGGATCTTGACCATCTTCCGGGCTCTGGGATTGTTCTGAAAGCCGTGGAATACCTCTCCACTCCTCATAAGCACCTCAGGACATGTTGCCCCCTTGTTGCTACGTCACTATGTGCTAGCGACAGTTTCCGGGGGCCCATTATTGAGTGTGCTAGTCACCCCCTGCCATTTTATCCGTGTATATATAAAACGTTGATCAGGCAGGGGCCATAGTTCTTCAATAGTTATTGGTAACCAGTCCACTTTAGCCACCCAAACCCATAGTCCAAATTTGTATTTTTCCATATCCTGCAATAGTCCTACACTAACCGGGGGTTATCCTTGGGTGCACTTGCATAGTGCGTACAGGGATAATCGTCGGGTGGTGCCACATTTCAATAAAATTTCCTAAGGGGCCTCTGGGAGTTGGCTTCGGCCCCTCGTACGCCTTCCAAAGGACCGGGACCCCATGGTCCCGAGATATGTTAAAATGTTAAAATATAATAATAATTAATAATTAATAATTTGTGGTTGTATAATATTTTTATTTGATCTAAGTTTTTGTTTTTAACCAATTCTCGTAATTTCAAACGTTCAAAATCTAGTCGCAGTCTCATCTCGGCGACAAAAAATTTTGACAGAATTTGTGAATGTTCTTAATATTACTCTGGTGTATTGTGTGTTTTCTAGTCAGTGCTAAATAAATAAATTTTCTTTCTTTCTATTTGTGGGTATGTTCGAATAATAAAAAAAAGTTGACTTCCTCGGTCCAGTGGCCGGAAGCGTGAAAGCTGAACGTGGGGTTCGATTCCCAGGTCGGACAAAATGTTGATAGGCTTTTCTGCCATGAATGTCTCAGTAGTCTGGATCTCTGCCTAGCCCTTCGGGCAAACAGGGCGTGATGTTATGTTATTTTTGACTACAGAATAAATCAAAATCTTTCTATTGCAGGTGACAGAGCTGAAGCAGCTCCGCTCTTTAGTGAAAGACTCTGATCCTATCCGCATCCTGTCAGTAGCTCAGTTCAGACCGGAGAAGGACCATCCCCTCATGCTGCAGGCCATGTACGAGCTGCGGAACTTGCTGATCAAGAATGAGATGCTGTGGAATAAGGTAAGCAGAATTATATATACCTGGATATGCCATGTTCACTAAAGATCGAGGTCTAAAAGCTGTAAAGAATGGGCTGAAGGTACTCCTTTTGATTCCCTTACGTTCATACATCGTCTTTATGGACGTACACGTACGCCGGTTGCAAGTACTGCGCATCTTACCTTTCTGAAGAACATCACCAATAAGGTCACTATAATGTGCTTCCAGGTCTCCACTCACATCTGCCCTGTAAATGCCTTTTGTTAGACGCCTGTCATTCACCCTCTCTACATGACCAAACATCTAAGCATACTCTTACTCTCTATTACTTCTTCCCTCTTATTTTAAACTAACTTCCAACCGCGACTTCATCCGCGTAAAATTTCCTGATGCCCGGACCCATCGTATCTGAGATTAGTGCGTTCAAACGAGCTCTTCAGCGTTAATATACCTCACATTGTTCTTTACTTATTCTTGACTTCTCTTTATCTTTTATTTCCGACGCACTCCCTCATTCCAGATCAAACTAGTCCTAGTAGGTTCGTGCCGCAACGCCGAGGACGAGGAGCGGGTACAGAACCTGAAGGATCTGGCCAAGCACCTGTCCCTGGAAGAGAGCGTGCAGTTCGTGGTGAACGCGCCTTACGCGCGCCTGCTGCAGATGTACCAGACCAGCAGCCTGGCCATACATGCCATGTGGAACGAGCACTTTGGCATCAGTTAGTATAAAAACCGTTTTTTTTGGAACTCTCTCTTCCTTAACTTGCGGTAGGAATAAACTCGAGAGAAATCGTCACGTAATGAAAAAGCGTTATGCGGTTTTTTTATTACATAATATAATAGAAAGAGTCAGAGAGAGAGAGAGAGAGAGATAGTTTTCATGGTTTTCGAGGGTGATCAATAGTGTAGTCAATATTTTTCTCATATTGCTCTTTTTTCAGGTGTGGTAGAGTGCATGGCGGCCGGGCTCATCACTATCGCGCACCGCTCGGGCGGCCCGCTGGCCGACATCGTGGAGACCTCCCAGGGCTCGCGCACCGGCTTCCTGGCCGCCGAGCCCGACGAGTACGCGCGCGCCGTGCTCGAGGTCATCGCGCTGCCGCACGACGAGAGGAAGAGGATCGTGGAGGCGGCTAGGTAAGGCGTCAGGGACACTAAAATTCATCCTTTTTAGTGGCGTCAATATTAGTATATCTGACAAGTAGCCAGCTAAACACAAACTAACAATCTTTCTTTTGTTCCCAGGGCCTCCGTTGACCGCTTCTCCGAGATGGAGTTCGAGAAATCATTCCTTAGAGCTGCGGAGCCGCTCATGAGATTAGATTAGAGATACACGTGCTTTTACCCTTCTGTACATTTCGTTCCACTAGTTTTAAGCGTATTAATAAAGTTGAACCAAAGCTTTGTCTGTGTTTTTCTAACACCATTTTTCAACCTGGCAATAAGAGGTCTGGATAAGGCATTTATACCAGTGGAAGATTTACACATTTCCCAAGTAAATGCTATAACTGACAATAATGTCACTTCCTAGATTATTTTTGCAATACAACAATTTGGTTGAAATTGCACAAGCAGTCAGGGGCCCGGAGCGGCAAAACTAAAGCAGAGCTCGAAAATTTAGCACCCCACTCTAGATAGGTAAAAAAAAGGTTCCTACATTTGCCGCCCCAGGCTTAAGCCTACTCGCCCTGCTAGTAAATCCGCCACTGGTTTATACTGTAAAATACTTCAATCAATAATAATTTTTGGGGTAATTCGACGGATTCGTCTTCGTGCAGTATGCTTGATTAAAAGCACTGACAGTTGCAAACCCTTTCTTATTAATTTAAATCTAATAACACTTCCGTCTTTATATATTTTTGAAGTTGTCATGTTCATTAAAAATAACCAAAACCAATTTCAAACCCTATCCACTAAACGCTGCCCGTGCTCTTAAATCAGAAACCCATCAAACCGCTCTATTCTCAAAAAGTTTCCTAGGAATGGCTCCAAAAATATTTAACAAATTACCTAAATCTATAAAAGCTTCAAAAGACTTACACACTTTCAAAAAAGCACTCCATAGGTTCCTAATACAGAAAGCATGTTATATGAATATTTAGGCGAAATATAAAATCCGTAACACCATTTTCTTAGATTGATTAATTGCCTAATTTCATAGTTCTTAAGTTTAGTTTATAATATTTGTTTTATAATTGTATACTATTTTCTTTGTTCATGTTTTGTGTAAAGATTTAAAACTGTTATATAGCAGTATTTTTATAATTATCTAATGGGTGAACAATACTTGTACGCCTTGCAAGGCAAAACATAGTGACACAACATATTTATTTTTATTTTATACCATCATGTACCACTACATTACACCTATGTGTACAAATAAATAAATTTGAATTTGAATTCAATCTCTCTCTCTATAGCGGTCCACTGCTGAACATAGGCCTTTCCCAAGCTGCACCACAACACTGTCCTCCGCCTTCCGCAGGGTCCCTAAGGTCGTCGGTCCATCTAGCTACTTGTAAAATACTTACTGTATGACAATACTAGGTGATGTTGTTTCATTATTTTTAGGGCAATATAATACGAAATTCCTGACAGATAACGGAATTGGATTATCTCAGAATTTAATTCTAAAGTTCGCACCTACACCTGTGGCTCTGGCGCTCATGATTATCGCAGAGTAATTTAGTCGTTAATCGCATGTATCTTGATGAAACAGTCTTTTTACCCGACAGCCCCCGAAGGAGAGGTGTGAAATTAAAATTCTTTATACCAGAAATTGTTGTAAAAAATCATATAATTATTTTAACATAAAGATAAAGTTTATATATTATGTATATAAAGTAATGCTTAAATTAACATCGGAATGATATGTCGTCTATGTGTGGCCGACTCTGTCTCTGGGAATCAATCTCAGTTCTGATCCGTGCTTCAGGAATACATTGCCTGGAACAAAATAATACTATAAGTGAAAATTGAAATTGACGGAATGAAAGAAAAATAGCCGTTGTTTCTCCAGGGTACGTGTTTCCCACAAATTCCTGACAAAACTGGTTTTATATCTTACTTTTAACAGATTCATTAAAGGTTCCTGAAATATGCACTGTAAATGACCAAGTTAATTAGATAACCGTATGCCATGACGCCATAAGAAAATATATATACGGCACCTGAGTTGCTAAAGGGTAGGTGCCCTGCCATTCTTTCCAATGGGGGCTATCGTTTGTGTGCTCACCAGTTGGCGCCACTGGCGGGTAAGGTCCTATCAGTACTTTTACGCGGAGCATGCCCTTTTATCTGTGCACTTGACGACCTTATGACTGCGTCAGTGAGTGCAATTCGCGTAGCTGAATTTTGGGCCAGTCTTATGCGGGTGAAACCACGGGCCGCAGGTTTTTTATGAATAATTGGTAAAAATCCGCGATAAAATATACCGCAAACAGTGAACTTACTGTGATATTTGACATTTCTAGAGACCTTACACTGCACTAGCGCCTCTAGTGGCGAATTTAAGAGCGATAGCCCGCATTGTCTTGGTCAGCTAGTAATTAGTGAAGGTCGGTATCTCACCAGCTGTCTGTTGAGGGTTGATTCCGATACCGTCATCGGTGATGATGGCGCTGGTGGCCGGCTCCACTCGGAACTCCTCAGCTGCAAACTTGAGCACTGCGGTGAAAGGTGTCGCTTCTGGCACGCTCAGCCTGTGGACAATTTACCGAAATAGTAATAATGGAGAATTACATTTGGAAAAGCATTTTCATTACCAATTTTTTTGTTTTTCATCTTTCTACAGTGGTGGCCTCCCATAACTGGCCATCAGGTTCATCACAAGCCCCTACGTGTGTTATCAGCTGAGGATTATGCCAACAAATGTTTGTGTTGTCTTTAAATCTGAAGGACTATAACATTTTTAATAAGTCCGTTTCCTTCTTGCAGTGTTTTCTATTTCAGTTGTGGTGAATACTAATTAAACGATGGATGGACTGTGTGAATGATGATATGGTTAGAAAGGGGGTGACTACCGAGATGACGACTAATGTTGTATGTTCTATGTTATGGGATTGGTTTCCGCACTTAGTCCTTCAGGTGGACCATTGTACGTGGGCCATGGCGGCCGTCGGTGGTTATTCCAACCACCCACCTCCCTCCAGAAGCTTATTAGGTCTCCTGGTTTGTTAAGAACATCTGTGTATGATCTGGGTGTTCCGAGGGTTTCCGACCTAATCTGGGTGATGCCTGTGCACTCAAAGAGCACATGCGCGACGGTTTCATCAGCCTCCATGCAGGCTCTGCACAGGGGGCTGTCCGTTATACCTATCGTGTAAAAATGTTTGTTTAGTGAGCAGTGCCCCGTGATGGTCCCCGTCACTAGTCGCAGGCTTTTCCTATCCAGGCGTAGTAATCTTTTCGTTAGTTTGCCATCTAGTAATGGCATGGCCTCCTTGGACTGCCTGCAGCCCGGTGACGAGGACCACCAGTTTTCCGCTTGTGTATGGGTGTGCTCCTGTAGCCACCTGCGTAGCTGATTAAAGGGGATGGGCACGACTGGTTCTGGACCATAGACTGACGTGGCTGGATGCCCTTCTGGCCAGCTCGTCAGCCGCATCGTTACCTAGTGATTCACTGTGTCCTTTTATCCATTGACGACTAATAGAGAAGTATGGAAGAAAAAGACATGTTGCGCCGACCCCAAATAAATTGGGATAAGGGCAGGAGGTTGACGATGAGTTGTGGATAGTAATGAGTCGACATGTGTTCTATGTAAACTACACAAAAGAAACAAAGGCTTGAAAAGAAACATAAAAATATATTCACATACTTAATTCACAAAATATTTTGCCAATAAACTAAATCAGAATCATAATCCTTAACAATATCAAAAAACTGAGACTTCAGGCAATCATTACTGCAAATTCTTTGTACCACACCTACTAACTCTGAATAATTTAGCTCTATGTAAAAAGATTCTGCAGACATTCCCTCTCTCAGCAATTTTCCGCAGTCGGCCAAAGCTTCAACTATGTAAGTGAAGATATCAGAGTTCTCAACACACATTTCAGTAAAATATTTGCTGTCCACTTTAAAAAGTAGTCTCCAAAAGTTTTTATATGTACTGTCTTTACTTAGCACAATGTTTAAGATCCCATCGGCAATGAACTTTACCGCTGCAGCATATTTTGGGTCATTGTTTAATAAACTAACAACTAGTAACTCTACAATGTCCTGATTACAGTTGTTTAATAACTTTAGAATATCTGAATTGCATGAATTGAGTTCTATTAAGAGAACTTTGCTTTTGAACTCTAGTATTTTATCTTTTGGTATTTGTTTGGAAACATTTCTTAGTAAGGTTTCTTTCGATGCTGCTTCAAGCATCAACTCTGTTAGACAGTTTTCTAACTTATCCTCAGAAAATAACTCAAGAAATAGTTTAAAACCCACATCCATTTGATTTACTTTAGTATTTGAGTTAATTATTTTTTTAAGAACAAATTTTACAGGATCTGTAAGACAGTTTTTGATGAGACTGTTTGATATCTCATTGTAACTGTTTAATACGGATAAGAATTCACTGATGACGTTCCTCTTTTGTAGTCTATCGAGACTTTTCTCAACATGTTGTGAAATAATCAAAGCATTTCTTAGTTCAGCCTCAGTTGTATCATTGTCAGGCCAGTTTTCTAACTGACAAAGGTTAATATAGTCTTGGAAGAAGTTGAGGAACTGTTGTACTACAGCTGTATCCATTTTTAAACCTTGTAACTTCAACGCAGAGCCCTGGGACATTCAGCATCTGTTGAAATGAACAAACTAACATTGACTATGAAAATTACATGTAAAATAAGATATTTAAAGATATGCGCCACGTTGAAGTTACAGGGGTTTGTAGGGGTGGTGTTAAAGCTAGAACTTACACTTTGAACGGCAGTTTAGGGTCAGAAGTTAGAGTAATCTTGAAAGTTACTTTCGACCTGAAGAAATAAAAGAATAATAAGTCAAACACCTATAATATTATGCCACAATAAACAACGAACCTAGTTTTCATGTATTCTACACTTACATTTTTCTAGAATTACCAATAGAAGTATAGAAAATAAATATCTGAATATTTTCGCAACTCGCCCAATCTACGAAAGTAAGGTGACGTTTTCGTTTGACGTATACACGTTTGTAAATGTCAATGTCAAAATTTACGTCCACATTTCGGATACATTCTTATCCTTATGTTTTTGTATTATTTTATTTCATTTGTATGTAAGTTAGTTAGTCATTTAATTTAGCTCCTAGTGTAAATAGTTACCTGTTATTAAAAGTGTATAGTATAATTCTCAAAACAAAATGTAAGGGAATAGCGATTTTCCAAGCAATCCCACAACGACAAAGGACTTGTGTGGATTTAAATTAACTCAAAAAAATATTACATGTTACTACGTCACGTTGTCGAGTTAATAAATTGGTTCAAAATATGTGGATAAATATGTGCGGTAATAATTAGTTATTTAATTTGTGATTATGTTTGTAAGTGGTAAAATTTAGTAGAAATATTATTATGTTTATAATTATATTATATTATATTAGCTCCATAAAAATAATTGAGAGTGAAAAGTTATCACAAAGTGAAAGAATTCGACATGTAACTCCTAAAGAAGTTCTGAGAGAAATTCAACACAACATAAGCTCGAAGAAATCTTCGGGTTAAGACCTCATAACAGAAGAAATACTAAAACGTCTCCCGCGCAAAGTCATAGTAAAGCTGACCAGACTTATTAATGCTGCATTTATGCTAAATCATGTGCCTGAGTCATGGAAGGTTGCTGAAGTCATTATGATTGCGAAGCCTGGAAAAACACCCCATGAAGCATCATCATATATACCCATTTCCCTGTTGCCAGTATTACTTATCAAAACTATTCGAGAAACTGTTATTAAAACGGTTAAAACCAATAATAGAAGAAAAGAAGCTAATACCAAACCATTAATTTGGCTTCAGAGAAAAACACTCTACGATAGACCAGGTACACAGAATAACTAACATTATTGAAAGAACACTCGAAAACAAGCAAGTCTGCGCCATCGTATTCCTAGATGTCGCGCATGCTTTTGATAAAGTTTGGCATAAGGGTCTGGTATTTAAACTCAGACGCATGCTACCTCCAGAATTTGCAGACATTTTAGAATCATATATAAGTAACAGAATGTTTAGAATAAGGGAAGAGGATGCATATTCTGAGCTAAAAACTATAAAAGCTGGGGTACCACAAGGAAGTGTGTTAGGACCATTCCTCTACTTGCTATACACATGTGACATCCCAGAGCTGGAAAACAACACCATTGCGACCTTTGTAGATGACACTGGTTAATTATATTCATCTGTAACTAAATCAGTGCGGGGCAAAGCTCTTCTCGTACAGATAAGGTCGTTACAGCTAACCTATTCAACCGTTTCCGCTGAAATTTCGCGAGGAAGTAGCTTGATGAATAAGGCTACCGGATCAAGCCACAAAGAAGCAGTAGAAAAAGTTCAACTAGCTGTGAACAAAGTTTATGACTGGACACAAAAGTGGAAGACCAAACTGAATGAATCAAAATCAATTCTTAATGACTTCACTAACAAACACTGCAATTACCACCCAATCTATATAAACGACATGCAAGTGCCTTATGCTAACACAGCCAAATACCTTGGCATAACTCTTGACGCAGAACTGCGTTGGAAATCTCACGTCAGAAAGAAAAGACAGGAACTCGACATACGTTATAAAAGTATGTATTGGTTTCTCGGAAGGAAATCCTGCCTATCAATCCATAATAAAATTATAATATACAAGTATATTGTTATGCCAATTTGGACGTATGGCATCCAACTTTGGGGCTGTACTAAACGAAGTAACGTTAAAATAATCCAACAATTCCAAAATAAAGTACTCAGGGATGCTGTAAATGCTCCATGGTACAGACACCAGCAGGTCAAGCTACCCGAAACTGTCAAATTTTCCCAATCAACCTTGAACCTTAACGCTTTAGCAATAAAGTTGAAAATCTATTAAAGAAATTTGTCAGATTATAGTAGCTTGATGTGCTGGCGTCTGTACATTAGAAATGAGGACCTCCACCGTGACCTTAATATGGAACCCGTCACCACCATCGTTCAAAAATTTGCTGAAGCCCAGGAACACAGACTTCACCGACATGTCAATGTCGAGGCAATTCAGCTACTAGACAACACGGATTTAGCGCGTAGGCTAAAGAGAACTAAACCATTTGAATTAGTGTAGTATTTATATAGTGAATGAATAATAGTACGATGCTAATGGTGCTATACATGTAACACATGAACAAAGAACATTTAATTTTTAACAAACATTTTAATATTTAATTATAACTGGATGCTTTTGCGTAATTTCCCTACTTGATATATGTACGCCGTTAACGGCAAAACATAGAGATCTCTGTACCTATTCTATTTCAAACACCTATTTTTACACCTCTGTTTTACAAATAATAACTTTGACTTTGACTATGACTTCACATTTACTTAATCAAAAAATTACAAATTAAAAAGAGTCATTTATTACGTTTAGTTACTTCCAACAGCTGACTGATATGTTTTCAAAATAATGTCATTATGTCATCTGTTCCGTCATAATATTGTCACAGAGAAAGTTTCAAAACATTGTATCGATCGATCACGAAAATGTTCTAATTAATTAATCCACATCACAAAAGGAAAAGCACAATGTTACTCAAAAGAAATCTACTAGAGTGCACAACTATTTTATCATGCGCGGGAACCTTTATCTGCGTCCTACTAAACTATATTACGAACATTTCGCCCATAACTGGAATATGGTTTCCTCTTTACGTTTTAACTTTATTTATAGTGTCACTATGTGTTAGTTTTAAGTTTATTCAGTGGTTGTTGCGTTTGAACAAGCCTATAAAGTATGATTTGGATGGTATTGTGGCAGATTACCCGTATTTATCGGCGTTGTCGCGGGTGTTGCCTCAGCCGCGGAAGACGTCGAAATCGGAGTGTCGAGAGTATGATACGAATGAGCTGAGCGTGATATCGACGGTGCTGGAAAGGAAGCTAGTGTCTTCGTGGTACGTGCCGTATATATCTCAGGAGATTGGCTTTCCTTTCGCTTGTAAACAGATGTTGGATCAAATGATTGGCAAGAGTTTCCAGGTTAGTGTTCTAAGGTTTCAATAAGCACTAAATTTTAGCTAATAGGGGTGTACATTCATAAATCTTGTATTTTATTATTTTATCTAGATTGGCCAGAAATAATTCTGAGGTTTTTACAAAAAAGTAAATATTCTCTTTGATTTTCCTATATGTAGAGGAATCTTCATATTAATAAAAAAAATAATAATACACCCACAGATCTGCAACAAGATAGAAACCAAAGATGTTTATGTAGACATAACCACGGTCCTTACTAGTCACTTGAAAGAGTACCAAAAGGCTCAGAAACGCCATGAAAAAATGCCGAACAGCACAATAGAATCATTGTACAAGAAATCTCACCCAGTATTCGACACTACCAACAAAACAATCCAGTCCGCTGACCACTGTACCAATATCCTTCGCATTGTATTCAAAGAACTCATACCCTGGGAGCTATGGGACACTCCCCATTCCGAATTGTTAGTCCGCATACTATCAAAGAAACTTGACAATTTCATCAACAGTACTTTGGCTGAACCTACATGGCTAAATGACAAGTTGCTAACAATTTTGAAAGGGAAACAGGATCCGGTAGAACTTCCGGCGGCAGGTGTTGAGGAGCAGAAAAAAACTGAATCTCCTAAAAAAGAAATAGTAACGGATAAAAAAGCAGAAGCAAAAAGTACGGAGTCAGAATTACCTACGGGAGTGACAAAAGGTACCGCTACTACAGTACAGTCGATTCTTGAAAGTGTGAAGGAATCTGAAGTGGAGAAGATAGAGAATATAGTAGAAGAAGTACCGGTTACTAGTACGGAACCAGTCGATATAAAGGCTTCGCCTATTCTGAGACAGAGGAGAGGCAGACAGGGACGGAATGAAGTGAAGATCTATGATAGAATTATTGAAGGTAAGGCAACTTTTTGTATTTGAAATGTTACGCTGCAATCAAAAGAATATTGTGATTTAAATAGGTAAAAGAAATGATTTGATATTTAAAATTTTATAAAAAACTATTTAGGGGTCTGATGCAGGATGCTACAACAGATTTTAGCTTTATGTCCAAAAAATCACCATCGTCATCAACTCATCACCCATAACTAGGCATAGCACTTATAAATTCGTAGCATGCATTATATGATTCATGTACCTTTCATAAACATTGACAAAAGGATTAAATTACATTGATTAAGTAGCTGGTCTGAAGTTCATCAACTATAGCAGATTCAAGCTGGTAAATTGTTAGCGACACAATAGAACTCGATCCACACCCTTATCTGTCGGGTCGGCTTCCAGTCTAACCGGATGCAGCTGAATACCAATATTTTACATGGAGCGACTGCCTATCTCACCTCCACAACCCAATTACTGGGTAATACAACCCCTTGGTATATATACCCCTTGGTAAGACTGGTTGTCAGATTTTCGCGCTTCTGACGACCCGTAACGACTATCAAAGATCCACGAATGATAGCCGGGACCAACGGCTTAACGTGCTTTCCGAGGCACGGAGGGGTCTTGGTATTTTATGGTCACGCATCCACGGACCAACCGCGGCAAGCATAGCTTAACCTGATCGATCGACCCGTGCGGCTGTTATTACTTAGCCACAAGCCCCACACCCCACCCTTATCAGTAAACCTTACTAAATCAGGCAGGAAAATATTGTAGGAGGCAGGACTACGGACTGCAACGTTGATTAGAGATTGGTAACTCGAGTTGCATGCGTCTGGTGTCCAGATTGCGACATCATCCCTGTCCACCAGTTCGGATTTAGAAAGTCACATTCAACTACCGAACAGGTCCACCGAGCCTACCACGCAATACGCCAGGGTCTCGAGAAGATGGAATACACTTCTGCGGCATTCCTAGATGTGCAACAGGCCTTTGATCGTGTCTGGCACAAGGGCTTACTATGCAAAATAAAGGAAAAGCTTCCCCACTCAGTGTTTCCCATCATAGCTTCGTACTTGGAAGGTCGACAATTCCAAGTAAAACAAGGTGAGATCTAATCTGTATAATATCGAAGCTGGGAGTTCCACAAGGATCGGTTCTGGGACCTGTTTTATATAATATTTTCACATCTGATCTTCCAACTGCAGAAGATGTAACGGTAGCGACATACGCAGATGATGTTGCTTACCTGGCGAGCGCCAAAGAACCAGATATCGCCATGGAATGGAAATACCTGGCTGCAATAATGGCGTATCTGCGCCAGTGCTCAAAAATCAAGTCACATTACCTTCACCTTGAGAAGAGGCGACTGTCCCACAGTAACATTAGGGGATACAACTCTAACACACACAGATTGTGTTAAATATGTCGGTTTTTACAAAAGGCTGACCTGGAAGACGCATATAAAACAGAAAAGAGAACAACTAAACGCTAAATATAAAAACTTTTATTGGTTGATGGGTCGTAACTCAGTCCCATCTTTGGACAACAAATTCCTGCTGTACAATTCTCTACTGAAACCTATATGGTCATACGGCATCCAACTATGGGGAGTGGCCAGCAAAAGTAACACAATGTGCCTCCAAAGAGCTTAAAACGCCATCTTGAGGAATATTGTAAATGCTCTATGGTTAAACGGAATGAAGAAATCCATTATTATCTCAACACTCCTATCATTCTTGAGGAAATTGATAAACATAAATGGCGTTATGCTGATCGTCTAGCCACCCACCCAAATCTCCTGGCTGTTAAATTGCTGGACAGCAGTGAATCTGTCAATCGACTTAAGGGAACTCAAGTAATATGAAAAGGTAGCAGTGGGCAATGGCCCCTGTACCCGAAACGCCACCTTATTCACGCAACGAAACTGATAATAGTCCAGAAAGGACTGATGGCAGTTACTGGAAAAGAAAAAAAAAGATTTCCATTCGTCGAGATAAAATCAAAACTCATTTATTCAAATTAGGCTGAGAATCAGCACTTTTCGAAGGTCAAAATTACATAAGACACTCCCCCAAAACGTTCGCCCTTCCCCACTCCCTAGTGCTTTCACTGTAGATAGAGTCCACTTTTCTGCATAAGTCGACAATCCGAAACCTAACCCAGAATTCTGAGACGAGGTGCAAAAAAATTCGAGCTCGTCTCGCCCGCTCTTGCATCCTACGTTCTTGCTTTTCGTAAATAGCCTGTCGAGAAGATGAAAATACACCCCCCTGAAAAAAAAAAAAACAATCTTGCCCGTTGCGAGGCCCATGGTGTAGGAAGAGAATTTTTGGCACAATACAACAAATGTATTAATGTATTTCTCTAATTTATTAGGCAGTGTAAAAACCTGGGAGACGGACATAGACCTGCAGTGCATCAGCATGGGTCAGGACCTGCTGGCGAGCCTGGACGGAGAGATCACGCTGAGCCGGCTGTGGGGGCAGGACGCTGACACTGATAGCAGTCCCAACCCGCCGCGCAGCAAGTCGCCACAGCCCCTGTGGTTTGGTAAGCGTTAATTAGTGCATTATAATAACTATACTTAACTTTTTTTAAGAATATTACAATAAATATATTTTTTTATTAAAAAAAACAACTGTCCTCGCATAAAAAACTTACTCTGTTGGCAAAATAGATTGGTGAGGTAACAATACAACTCAATATTTCATGATACAAGCTTTAGATTTCTAAGGCTTCCGAAGAATAAGAGAGGTCATGTTTCGCACAGCATACTAAACGCACGGGCGATTTTTAACGCGACGATTTTTCAACTCCTGGGGTTGAGCCTATCATTGGTAATTCAATAGAGCGCATTCCAGCGCGTCAAAAAACACACTGTTGGATTTTCAACTCTCGTCATTAAACAGTGCGTTCAAATTCCAGCGCGAGAAAATAAATCGCCGCGCTAAAAAAAATGCCAAATTAGGAACCACACGTTTCTAAAGTACAGCCAAATGAACGTCAGTGGTAACAAAGTAACAATTGAACTACGAAGACAAACATATTTTTTTTTATCAACGACATGCTTTATTCTAAAATGTTACATTTCTTTCATTCAAAAGCCCTAAATTTCAGGTGAAGAAGAAACAATAGAAGTAGACCCCTTAGACCCGAATCTATACAAAGAAATGAAGAAGGAACAGAGCCCAAAGCCAGCAGACGCCTTGCTGAAAGACCTGCAGTCCACCGTCAGAGAGGCCAAGACGAAAATAGGGGACCTACAGGTGGACTCCAAACTTGCCTTAGATGTGCCCCGCAAGCAAAACTCCAGTGTATGTTGTTTGCACGATCTTTCTGCTTATGCTTTTGTAAATACATAGGTGCTGGGCGTTTACCATAGACGAGAGTTTTTAACACAGATATTTTTATTACGCACTAACCCAGTTTCTGAAAGGTTAATTGAGTTAAGCCACTGTCAAATCTCATTTTAAGTTATTTTGTCTCTTAGATAATAGATAATATAAGCTTATAAATAATAATATTGATAATGATACTTATTTCAGTAAACTAATAAAAAAAAAATGAATTATGTTTGAAACTAAAACCTATTAGGACTAAAGGGGACACCAAAGGAAAGGCCGTTCTAAGGATTTCAATAATACGTTTTATTATCCTTGAATGAGTTCATTGTTCTGAATATCCGATTACTCTGAGATGAAAGACCGAAACAAACTCAGAGGCTGACCTCTGAGTTTGTTTCGGTCTAAACTATAAAGGAGACTCTGAAGTCTCCTTTATAGTCCAGACATAATCTTGGTCAGGCCATCTGGGGAGCATGCAGATTCTGCTAATATGATCTGATTTGTCAGTAGATTTATCAACCAAGCTTGAAACTGTGGGTATCAGATGGCAAGGCACATGCCATGCTTTGATTTGAAAGAATTAAATAAGGAGAATGGTTTGATTTGAAGCTTGCAATTTATATAATAATGGAGATGACTTTATAGGGCGGTGGCCTTTTTAACATGAAAAAAAAAATATACGAGAAAAGGATTGGAATTGACGCCGTGAATTGTGTTTCAAACCATAGATTTGAGGTATTAACCAAAAAATTTCACTATCACCAATAATGCACAGCAAAATCGTCACTAATGTCTTTTATACAGGAACACTCTTAGGTCTTAAGTCCCTTGACAACTGTATTTAAAATATTTTGTACCAATTTTGTAGACAGGTACCACAAGTAAGGAGCAAGCACCGCACTGGCTCAGGTTACGATTGCTTTGAATGTCACTGTCCTATTGTACTGTCCTCAAGACTGGAGTTATCGTACTTGGTGTTACCTTGGGCCTTATTTGATACAAGCTCGTAGATTGTGTGTTGGATTTTGACATAACATTACTTTCAAGAATTTGTGGTGACATTGTATAGTTTAGACAGGTGATAAATAGACACGATAAAAAGCAGCCATGTGCGAGTCGGACATCAACACGACAGGATCCGTCCCACCGTAAAATATTTAGTCGTTGGTCCTCCGCCTGATCTCCCTCCGGTCGTGTCGGATTACGGTCCCATTGGTCTATGAGAGTGAGGGCGAGAGAGTGCACGTGCAATTTGACGACACGGTTGGCGCAGTGGCTGAGCGATCGACTGCTGCGCTGCGTGTCGCGGGTTCGATTCCCGCACGGAACAAATATTTGTATAGCCTACAGGTAGTTGTTCCGGGTCTGGCTGTTTGTGTATGTGAGTTTAAACGTTTGTAAACGCACCCACGATACAGGAGTAATTCCTAGTATGGGGCAACGTTTTTAAAAAAAGAAAAGAAAAAGAAAGAAAGAAAATAACGTTTCTGGAATGGGAACCTTTAATTTTTTACTTTATTTTGTTTTTATTTGTTGTCATAGCTTCCATAGACACACTCTGTGAAAATTTCAAGTGTTTATCTATTACGGTTGGAAATATACAGCCCTGTGAAAGACGGACGGACGAACGGAAAGCGAAGCCTTAGTAATAGGGTCCTGTTGGCATCCTTTGGGTACGGAACCCTAAAAACTTTGCATCTCATTTTAATAGGTCCTGCTTTATGGGTGCTTCTGGAGACAGAAACCTCGCATGCACAAAACTGATTACTATTAAATGTTTTAATTTTAAAGGTCAGAAATCGCAGCCATCTAGGCACCCTGTTTACAGAGTATTCTATGCACAGCATTAAAGACTCTAACCAATAACTATTAAAGATCAAAATCCAATATCCAATCTATATGCACGGTCAATTATGGCAGTTTGTTTGAATCTGCATGAAACAAACGACGAGCATGTCTGTTACTATGCACGGATTTTAGACCATTTGTATTAGCCCAGGTTCGTACGTTCGTGTATTTTCCGCGGAGATTTTTGCTGAGAGTTGAAAATCCACCAGTGTGTTTTTTTGACGCGCTGGGATGCTCTGTTGGAATTTCAATGCTCGGCTCAACACCGAGAGTTGAAAATCCAGTGCGCGATAAAATCTCTCCGCGATATTTGTACGTGTGTGCGAAGGTGGGCTAACTGTTTCATCCTGAACTGTTGTGTCAGTGTGTTAACTTGAGAGTATATCCTGTTTGTTTACTTGAGAATGTCCAATCTTTATTTGGGAATATGTAGATCCTTCTTTTCTTACTTGAGAACACGTCTTATGCAGGGTGGGAGGGAAATGACGGGCAACCTGTTACCTGCACGGATTCAGTACATGATTCTGAAGTTCTGAACAGTGTGTTAAAATATGTCGTCGTTTATTAAAAAAAAAAAATGCTGTTCCATACATGTTGACCGCGTATATGCACTTTATTATGAAACTACTGGCTGCGCCCTGCGGTTTCAACCGCATAAGTTTCAATCCCGTGGGAATATCGAAATAAAAAATGACCTACATGTTAATCCTGGTTATAAACCATCTATGTGCCAAATTTCATCCAAATGCGTTCAGAAGTTTTTGCGTGAAAGAGTAACAAACACCCATCCATCCAAACATCCATACAAACTTTCACGTTTATAATACTAGTAGGAAGTAGGATTGTTTTTTTTTTTTATAACCGACGAAAAATTTTCAAGGGGTCTAGAATCATGTGCTGTTTCATGTGTAGCGCATCGATGTCCTGCCACCCTGTATACCTAAGTACCTCACTAATCAAACGTATGTCTTGTTCGTTAATGCCCTAACGAACTATTTATGAATTCACTTATGACGGACGTAAATGCCACAAATAATTAACCGGTCTCTGTAAAACTACTGATTTTTTTTAAAAAAGCTGGTATTGCGCACGATGTAAGTAAAAATGTTGCAAGTTACAAACCTAAAACTTAATGAACTTGTCAAATGGCATCCTTTATCTATAAACTAAAGTTTAGCTAAAAATATTATCAGTTTTCTAAGCTCAAGAAAGAACCGCGATTCCTTCCTTCAATTTCACTTCCTGTTAATTTCTTTCAATCAACATTGTTTCCCGTGCATCAATTGTAATGTGTTGCGTCGTATCTCTAACTGGTTGTGTACTGTTCCCTGGTGTAGGACGAAGCGGCCGGCATGATGGAAGGTCTGCTGGATTTCGGCATCGCTGGACTGAAGAAGGGTCTCCGCTTTACCGGGCTCAGCGATCAGGTTAGTTTGGTCTGGGCATTCAATATTATATCTTGAACTCTTTTTGAAGATACAAAAAAAAGGAAGACGTAGCTTATGACGAGCATTATGTGTGTAGGACAAGTCGCCGTCCCACAATCGGGAACATCGGGGTAGCGACAAGACGTCCCCGTCCGAGCATCCTCGCAGCAAACCCATTCCAGAACACAAGGATATACACACCACCAATGGACAGAGAGGTATGATATGCATAATTTGCTTCTTATCAGTTGATACTGATGCTTTGAAGTTACATTATCCTACTGCTGAGCAAGGGTCTCCCCAAATCCTTCCAGGCATCCTTTTCTAGCACCACCTCGATCCAACCCTTGCGGTACGCGTCCAGGTCGTCTCGCCACCTCTTCCTGGGCCTGTCTCGGCGGCGCCATACACGCGCTTTTGTGTTATAATGTTTTTTTTTCATTTCAGATGAGAACAATGTGCACCCATTAATTAAGCAGCAGAGAGTCACCTCACAGGATAGCGTGGTCAGTGTGTTGACAGATTTCTTGACTGGTTCCTTGTAAATTATCTTGTTTTGGTCCAGTTGCAAAAACTCACCTTTTTATAGTTAGTTAGTTACTTAGTATGTATGGGTCAAATCATGGCACTGAATTTTATTCTAAATTCTATCTAAATTTTGCATTTTGGTTAGTCTGACAATGCACGGTTAGCTAAATGATATCATTCTAAATTTAATATGGCGGACTCCCAAAGATGGCGGACCAAATAATTATAGTACAACTGGATAATTATACTTATTTTTTTTGAAAAGTATTTTGAATTAGTAATTTTATTTCCAATTAACATTGGTTTTACGCCTAATAATAAAATTAATTTGTTGATGGTTCTTATTATTTTAGTTACCAATTGATTTTTAGACCTTATTTACATAACCAATCCAATTTCCTCTCCAGCCAACTCAACCTCGATCAGTCCCCAAAGCGGACCTCCCATTAGTACCTGAACCGGATTCTCCTGAACCAGAGTACGAGGAGGCAGCCGACCTGTCCACCAGCATCGCCAAGTTACGCTGTCTGCTGCAGCAACGTGCCGAGACCAGTCCCAGGTACTTAAGAAATAATGTCCAACTGTAAAGGCTGGCGCAGATTCCCTTGTTTACTAACTAAACTAAAGTAGAAACCTTCTAAACACTGAATCTATCTCACAATTTTTTCTAAATTGTAATTGAAAAATCGACGTTAATTGTGAAATGAAAAATTCTTTAATGTGATTTTTAATAAGAATTTTAGGGTTTTAGTGTGCAAACCCCATTTTACATGAACGTATTTAGCTGATTTTAGCATTTTGATAGAGTGGCTTTTTGGTAGAGTGGTACCAGCTGAATGAAAGTAGCCTTAAATAGAGTTTAATGGTCCGACTCGGTCGGACTCAGTCTGTCTAGCGCTGAACTGCTATAGGCTGATGGTGATGAGGGGTTATCAGGAATAGTTACACAATTTTTTTCTTAATTTTAAAAATAATCCTTTCCTTCATTTGAACCTGAGAACATGACATTGTACAACATGCCATCATATGTTATCGTCAGAGCCGAGCGCGCGGAGGACGTGTGGTGGGAGAGCGCGGAGGAAACTCGCGGCCGGACGCAGCATCACCACTCCTCGCGACCGGTTGACACCGCCACGCTTGCTGGTAACTATCCACACGCACTAAGAATGGACAACGAAAAAACGCAACCCACCTTCTGGAGCAGTCGGATAAAAACACATAAATTTAATACCTTTTGGCGTATCTTGCTAGGATTCATGTAATCGACATTCCGCACACTTTCCGATGTGTTTGTTTAACGCATTTGAAATACTTTCAGATGAGTACGACATGAACATGGACAGAAACTCGTCGCCCAGTCAGACGTCAAACAACATGCAGAGACTTGACAAGTTAGTATACTCATCTCACAACACGCGAATGAGAGTAATCATTGCGACAAGTGCATCACTTGCGAGCGTGCGTGTGTATCGTGTGTGTGATCCACGACACTATTTCTCTGTATAATTCCAGACTGTTCCAACGCACGGTGACTGGCGTGTTCAACTCTATAAAGACAGCCGTAGGCGCCGAGGGCGAGGAGCCCGCGCCGCGCACTCTACACGACTGGACCTATGTGTGCACCTCTATCGACCTCAATGTGAGTACTGCTAGAGTCCACACACAGTACAATCAGGGAAATTAAATGTTAACCAAAATGACACCATTCGTCAATTTGTCGTGTCATAGTATATAATTAGCCTATAATATTCCCACTGCTGGGAGGCTGGGACACAGACCTCTTGGTGGGAGGGAGTGGGCCGTAATCCACCACACCCACTGCGGGTTGGTGGATGTTGTGGTCTTCGAATGTTTGCTTCTGGGACATGCCGGTTCCTCTCGATGTTTTGCTTCACCGTTTTGAGAGAAGTGGTGATGAAATAATTTACACAAAGTAAAGCGCCTCTCTAGGTTCGAACCTACGACCCAGTGGTAACAGCGGCGATTTACAGGTTGTACCTACCTGTAAATCGCGGCTGTTGTTACCACTGGGTCATCACTGTTCCGGGTTATAGTATGTGTCTTTAATTATTATAATTGGTTATTACTGTTTTCATTAAAGTAAATGAATAAAGAGTCATATAGACAACATTCATTGCGTTATTTACGTTACTTGATACTGGCAGAATAGTCTATACCGGCACAGATGCTTAAAAAAAATCGCTTATTATTTTCTATTTCTACTTTCAAACATTACCGTCAGATATTTATGCTGCCAGTGGGAAGTCACATTCTCACTCAGTCACTCAGTCTTTGGATATCAAAAAATATAATTACCAATACTAAATTAAACTTGAACAATGGATGAATTCGTCAAATAATTAAATTATGTGTCAATCACTGCTATTGTCATCAAAATGACGATTATCGCATTGACTTGGATTTTATAAAACTGAGTTAATAAATTTGCGCGCTAAATATGGAAAGGATGATGGGCGTTATGGTAGCCCCCTGCCAACAGCTATAATTGTAGTGTCGCTGAAAAGGTCTTTCCAACAGGAACAATATTTACTATGACGACTTTTATCAATTCGTTATCCCGGTAGGAACATGACTTATTTTGCAGATTTTGTATGATTTTCTATTTCTTCAGTCCATTTTTATTAGACCAACCAAGGAAACGACGACGATCACACGATAACGTCATTTATTGTTATAAAACGTGTTTTCTTTATATAGTACAACCCAGATGATGATGGTGACGATGATGATGTCCATCAAACCCCGACATTTGATGGTATACCCTCGCGAAACCGTTAATTCGGCATTAGCGAAGAAGAAATAGAAAAAAAAAACAGGATTCAAAATTATTACTCTTTCACGCAAAAACTACTGAACGGGTGCAGCTAAAATAAAAATACGGTCTAGTCCTATAAACATTATTGCTGTTGGAGCGGGTACCAAGTTCCATACATTTCTAACCATCATCCTTTAAAGGCGTTGAGCTTTTTATTAACGCACACTCATAAAATTTAATGGGTAGCGTAATAATTAATTTAGGGTGTCATTGTGCCGTCATTCTCGGATCTTCTAGGACCCACTTCCGAGCGCGCGGAGTTTCGTATATTCGGATCCATTCGGGAGCGCTTCCGAACTATACGGTTACTAACGCCCCCCCACAGGTGGGCGGCGCGGTGTCGCGGCTGGTGGGGTCGCGGCGCGCCTTCTCGCACGTGGAGGCGGCGCTGGACTCGCTGGACCAGCTCACTGACAAGGGGCTGGTCCGCCCACACACGCCCGATGACTTCGGTAAGTCCCACCAATGCGTTGTAAGTGTCGCTTAATTATGTTACACACAAATTCAAAAGCCAAGCAAGAAATTTCAAGCATTGAATTGCATCACTCTATATTATAGAGTGATGCGAATGTTACGGCTGTCGGTGAGAGGGACACGAGTGTTGACGAGGATGTATTTGCATCCGTCGCAAGGTGGCTGTTGGCTGTTGGTTTGCTCCCACGGACAAGTCTGTTGAAATCACAGTGATCTTTATGTTCGTTTCAATAAGACTGCTGTTGGGTTGCTGCTGTCAGAGTTAAAAGGATCGTTAGGACACAACATATTATTATCGTATTACACCTGTTATCCCCGAAGAGATCCGACAGAGGTGTAGTTACGGAGGAGTAGGACGCACGACCAAATATCGCCAGTTATATTTAAGTCCCACGTAACAAGAGGCGATTGGATCGTAGTAGTATGATTGCAGAGGAGTGGTGCGCGGTGTGCGGCGCGGGCTGGTGCGGCGCGGGCGCGCTGGCGGGCGCGGCGAGGCTGGCGCGCTCGCACGTGGCGCAGCGCCTCGCCACGCTGCTGCTGGCAGGTGCGAGCACGGACGAGCTGGACTTTTCGGCTTTAACAATATTTTTGTCGGCTCATTGCACGATCAAATATCGTTTACCGACTCAGGATTGCTTAGTTTGTTAAGATGTGTTTGATAGTTCTAAACTACATTTATTCATTAGTATCGCCATTGTTTGCATTATGTCCGATATTTATGCATTCTGAGAGATGATACATATTTATGAAGCCGATGCGATATTCTACATTTTGGCGTCGCCTGTCTCGTCAGATGGTTTTAGTATTTCTTCGATGTTACATAATAATAATGAATGCAGCATGAATTCAGATATTATTGCCGATCTGTTCATCCTAATATATTTTTGTACGTGACTGTGCACCTGTAATTTAACCTTATATCTAAAACGTTTATTTAACACACAGGCACAGGGCTTGTTAATTAATAGTAATTTTGGTCAATGGTAAATCTACCATAGGGAAAAATTACAAGCTTTCATGCAAAGGATAAAGACCAAAAGTCGTACCAAAAAGTCTCATGCATCAAGATCAAAATATTATAATGATTATTTTCATATTTTTTTATGACATTACGCGTCGGGGATTTGACTTTTGAACAGGGAATTTAATTTATAGTAAAAAAGTGTTTTTATTGTTCCGTTTCAAATGATACATACGATATAATAAATAAATAAATAACATTGAATTTTGAAAGTTTCATGATCACGTCTTTCAAAAAACATGTAAAAAAATATACTTTGCCGATTCTACATTAATTAAAAATAACTAGAATAAAATAGAATAGGATTGTTATTTAAACGATTATCATTTTTTTAGAGCAATAGAGCAATAATGGCCGTTCGTGTATGACATACCGAACCTAGTACCTAGTTTTCAGGTTATTTCGTTTTTTTTGAAAATCTCCAAAACTCGGGTTTTGTTTACAAAAATAATTTTTGTAGGAATTAATATGATAAGCTAGTCTAAAAAAAACCAAGTTTGACTTTGATGCAGCATGGTACGGGATTCCATACATCCATGAGCATTGTCCTTTAGTGTCCATTCACATTTAAAAAAAAAGGGGAAGTCAAAAAGGGGAGTAATTTAGGGTATGAGAAATAAATTCCACATTAACTTCCAGACCTGGCTGAGTCCCTGCTAGATGCGTGGCTATCAGACCTGGCTGCGTGGCTGCGGAGACAGATCTTCGCGGTGTTTGAGCAGCTGGCGGAGAAGGACACTGACTTCTTTGAGACTAAGGGTCAGCTGAGGGAGCTCAACGTGGAGGAAACTTGTGCTGCTGTGCTGGAGAATACACCAAGTAAAGATCAACTCATAGTTCAAACTTTCTTGTAAAGTGAATGGCTATAGCCATCTATAAGAATTGGGCTAGCAAATGCAGAATTGGGCTATATTATTAGTACTAGCTGCGCCTCGCGGTTTCACCCGCATACATTTCGATCCCGTGGGAATATCAGGATAAAAAGTATCCTATGTTAATAACCATGGTTATAAACCATCTGTGTGCCAAATTTCATCCAAATCCGTTCAGTAGCTTTTGCGTGGAAGAGTAACAAACATCCATCCAAACTTTCACGTTTATAATATTATAAGTAGGATTTAGTCTTAACCTTAAACTTGACTTGCCCCTTTTAAACCCTAAAATGTATTCTCACCACGCTATGATATTATCATTCCAGCACTTCTGTACGCGTTCGGCGAGGAGACAGTGGCGCAGGCTGCGAGGCTGGTGGTGACCAGCTTCACGCACAAGGAAGTCAACGCGGACGTCATCTTCAGGGTGCTGGACCTGCTCGCCCTACACTTCAAGAAGTCGGCCGGGCTCAGGAACCCTTCTTTTGATAATAATTAATAATATTGGAACACACTAAAACTTTGCGACCTTCTCATAATGTACGCTTTTTAAATTAACTCTTTTTATAAATTAATGAGCCTCTTTTTAACGTTCTGGCCTTTTTTCTCAGTTGGTCGAAGTAACGAAGCTCGGGTACCCCAGTCAAACGGGTTAGGTTAGAACTGTGACCAACAGCTACATCCAAGTTGGTCGCAGTTCCTTGGCTGATTATTATTTTAGGACCTCAAAATTGGAAGTATTTGAGAGGCGCATTAATTATAATTAGAGTCAATAATATTTTTAGGAAAGCAAAATAGGAATTATTTAGGGTTCGGTAACATACATGTCTATAATAATTCCAACAAGATAGTTTGAACTGGCTCGGTGGTCTAGCGGTCGCAAACGCTACTAATGAGCATGAGATTCTGGGTTTGATTCCCGGACAAGGCAGCGTTATTGGGTCTTTTCATCTTCAATTTCACAGCAGCAGCCCGAAGTCTGGATTTGTGCCCGGTGGATGGAAATGAGCTAGCCCCTTATTACATGGGACTTTACTGGTGAATTGTGGGTGTACTATGAGTGCACCTCTGCCTAACCCTTGGGGAAGATAGGCGTGATGTTGTTAGTTTGATCTTTAAATTGTAATTTGTTGTTCTAGTCTTCAGATCTGATGTTTATGTGTTGAGATTACAATTAATCGTGATTTTATTATTAAAAGTTATTCTAAATGTATTTTATGAGACATTCCTTGTAATTATATGTAGGGATTACCAAATATATAAATATTATTTACACTTAAATTATTTTTTATTAATGATGCCGTTTTCCGACCTAAATACAGCTCCACCCCGATTACACCAGCCGTCTTGGGAGCTACGATGAGAAAGATACATAGAACGACATAGCCGTCAAACTTATAACACCCTCTTCGGTCGCATATGGAATCTGGTGATTAATGACCTCATCATCAAACTCAACGCCGACCGTTATTACACAATAGGCTATGCAGACAAGCTGGCGATTCTTGTTGCGGGAAGGTGACGGGTACGATCTGCAACCTCACTCAGCAAGCGCTACTTATCGTAGAGAGATGGAGCAGAGAATTACCCACAAACGAGCATCAGGCCCTTTCCGTCTACCAAAACTGTTCAATTCAGAACTCCAGTTGGCCAACGAGGACAAGTACCTCGGGGTCATTCTATACAGTAAGTTAAACTGAAGTAGTCATTTGGACAACAACCTAAATACGGCTTGCATAACCTTCTGGCAGTGTAATTGATGGGTAAGAAGTGGGGGCCTATACCCTAAAATTATACTATGGCTGTACATCGCAGTGATCCGCCCCATGATCACCTACGGGGCCGTAGTCTGGCCCCGCACCACGCTAGTTAAAGCCTCCAACAAACAACAACGCATGCAAAGACTACGGGCTGAGAACTATTCCGACTGCAGCAGTCGAAGCCATGCTGGGACTACCACCGCTTCACCTGTTCATGCAGCGGGAAGCGACGATGACGGCGGTACGTCGCTCGGAGGACGTAAACATACATATAGCCACACGTTGGGGGTCCATTACACAGTGTTCCAGGCCGAATGCATGATTATTTCTGTAGCCGCTTGAGCCATCATGGCCAGGGAAGTAAAAGGACCACTCGATCTGCATATAGCAGAAGACAGCATGGCTGTTCTGCAGGCGCTAAACAGTCACACAGTTGATTCTGGGCTAATAAAGGAGTGCTATCAGCGCCTCAACCAGGTGAGTAGCCTCAGTTACATAACCACTCAATGGATCAAAGGACACAGGGGTTCTCTAGGTAACGATGGAGCCGACGAACTTGCCAGAAGGGGGTCGAGCATGGCACCAGTGGGAGCTGAACCATCGCGCCACGTACTTACGCAGTCTTTTAAGGAAACACACCAGGGACCAATATCACAAACCATGGGTGGACCAAGGTGAGTGCAGGCAGGCTCCTTACAAGCACTCTCTATTATTGATGGCTGTTTCACGGACGGCCCCAGGTCATTTAATAAACACCTCTTTGTCATAGTAGTCACAGACATTCCGCTGTGCAGGGCCTGCAGGGAGGACGATGAGACAGCAGCTCATGTGCTTCTAAACTGCCCGGTATTCGCCACGTACAGGGCTGTGTACTTCGGTAACCCAGGTACCCTCCGTGAGATTGCCAGTAACATCAACTCGTTGCTAGCCTTCCTTGAGGAGCTGGGTGGATCGAATAATACGTACGGGTGGGAAATCTCCCACCCGTACGCAAAATACGCGCATTGACGTGGAGTTGCAGACACCAGCCCGTATGACCTATTTACCTAACACCCCTCTTTATAAGACGGTGATTTAAAAAAGAAACAAATATCCAAAAACCATCCTTTATTATTTAATTTCTAGAAAAATATTAAATATCACAGAGATTGCATATTTGTTAGATTTTAAAGACAACGTACGGACAGCAACACAAATCGTCTGTGTTGCTGTCTGTACAATAATATTAAATTAATTTTATTAATCATTACATAATAGTGATGTAGAGTCAGCATAAAAAACAAATGTAAAAATATTTTCCTAAAATAATTTTACGAGTTACACCTTACATGGATGATTTTTAGTACAAAAAGCCATTTGTTTTCATATGCTGATTGTACATGTTTTAATCTATTATCTTACAAGTCACACTTATATTGATATCGAAATATATTAATTGGAAACGGTAATAAATTCGTAAAAATGTGCTCATATTGAGAAAACAAAAGTTTGACCTACTATAATACTAGTCTTTCAAAAAAACAAATATACATATTTACCTACAACTCTTACCAATATTCCACTTACCAACTAACTAATGTAACTATGGGCCATTTACAAAATAACTTTGATAACACCGTATTTTCTAAAATATTATTTCGTAAGTATTTGTGATTGATTATGTGTCGATTTTTAAACGACATTGGTAACTTGGTCCATTCGATTTACTTGACCCATTTCAACGGCAATTATCCTACAAACATTTGGCTAATTGGCTACAAAATAATTTCGGAATTATTTTTGTTCTCTATCAAGGAACAATACAAAAGTAAAACTTGAAACCCGTGGTGTCTAAAAGTTTATTTCAACATCATTTATTAAATCTCATGTCAACATAATGTAATACAAGCCGTTCGCCCGATGTGATTTTCCATCGGCAAAATGTTCCCTATTTAACCCTTTTGAGAGGAAGAGATAATTTTCAAAAATCCATCCTTGGAGGAACTCTTGGGCAACATTTCATGCTTGCATGACCCAGAGGCTGTGGCTGTGCTTGTGTCTTTTAATGAATGGATGAATGAATAATAATAATACATTTTAACAACCCATATAGCGGCTGACTGGCTGATAAATTGCGTATTTATCATTTAACCAATCATCTATTTTGATAACTTTTATTATTACATTATTTGATAACATATTTAGGTACTCATGGTTTTTCAGAAATTGGGATATTTAATTAGGGGTTGATATTATTTTTGTTCTAAATATTTACAAGTCCAAGTACCTATGGATAATTTATATCACATACCTACATCGCGTCGTGAATCCACAGTGTCGTCCTTCACATATTTACTTGTATTTTAGGTAACATTGAGCAATTAATATATACAGAGTGTTTCCTTAAACCAAGGTCTTTCTATACTCTAGTTTTATCCTAATTCGTGAGATTCGAAGCAGACGATCTTTCGAATGCTCAAAGCATTCTGACACGTCGTTGGGCATTGAAAAATCATCTGGAAGATTGGTGCTATAAAACAAGGAGCACAGTCCCATTCAATAGGACTAGCGTCTAAATTTATTACACAATCCCATTATTTCAAGCCCGTGAGACTTCAAATTGTTAATACAAAGTTAAAGAAATGACTTGTAAAGCAAAATGACTACCAACTTTAGTTGTCGGTATATTCAAACCACAACTGTCATTATTTGACAGTTGTATGAAATGACTGTAACACGGTAAATTGACATAGGGTATCAATTTGCTTAACATTTGATTTCCCCGACTGTATTACGCACATATTTATTTTTGGTTTTTCCGGCTAGTTTTTTCGAACTTTAACGGAGCTTGTTAATCATCTGTTCGAATTCGGAACAAGTTCGAAATAAAAACGCGAGTAATAACTGCAAAACATTTATAAATATAAGACTTCATAATTCTACTTTACTCCGTCTCAATGACAATAACTTTTTCTAGCAACCTGAAATCTCCAGCTTCAACGTTCCAAAGATCTTTTGGCGGGTGGCCAAAATCAGAACTAACGCTGCCATCTTCTTCTTTCAAAACTTCACACATGTCTACCAGCAACGCCCCCTGTCATTGTCATTCAGGCGCCAAAAGATCATTGTCTATGGGCTAATTTTATGCAACGTGAAATTCCTAATAGTATAGTGAATTAGTAGTTATAGTGCGGTGACGACGGCGAGTTCTTCATTCTGTCTGATAGATTCTGTCGAAGGAAGCGGTTCCACTTCTACCGTATCTGACTCTATGTCCGACTTGTCTGTGAAACTTAGGAACATCTGTGGAAATAACAGTAAATTAAATTATTTGCGTTGTCGCTAATATTGGTATTCAGTTAAGGTTTTTAAATCATAAATGTAATAAACTTTAATAATAATATTAAAAACAAGGGGCCAATTCCTGCATTTTAAAAACGCATTTTAATCTCAGTCTCAATCTGTAAAAAAATATCTCAAAATTTTGACAAGATTTTAATTATTTTATAATACGAGAATTGGCCTTCAGGTTTAATATTTAAAATGAAAAGCAGTTTATCGAAATCACTGTTATGTAATAAGTAGTGTTAACTTATTTTTTGTTACTGTTGGGGTCAATCACCGAACAATAATAAACATGTCAGCGTAATTGCGACACCGCGTTTTATGCCTTGAATATTTTATGTTACCAAGTAAAAACAGTCAGTACGTTTTCGGATAGCATATCGGGCGCGACTCAATCTCATCTCATTCACCTCATTAGTTTTAATCTTTATCCCATTTCTATTACTGAAACATACCTATCTTTATAATCTTTAAATGTTAGTTTATCTCGATTTCACCCGAACCCCGAACAGTTACCGACCGTACATTTTCGTACACAGTAAAAAAATAATTTCATAGAAACTTTTGGACATGGTGAAAAATATAATTTAATAAATTACCTGCTCGAGAGAGCTTTGGTTGATGGTGTAGTCTTCAATATCACAGGTGCCCTGTAGTTCCGCTATCAGCCGGAAGATGTCGCTCAGACGAGTCGTTACTTCTTTCTTGTTAACTGCAAGAAAAATGGGCATAATATTATACAATGCAGAAAGCTTTAGAAGAAGACTGGAGTGAAAGAGACTAGGCGACTTCGCCTAGTCTCTTTCACGGTTTTAAAAGTCGATGTGCCATATGATAGACGTGTTGGTATTGGACGTCTTCAAATTTTTTTATTGTGGTCGTGTGTCGACCTGTGCATACAGTGTATTATTATTTTATTGTGCTCTTCAGTGTAAAGTTTTTACACGCCATGTGCCCGATGGGATTCACTTCGTCAGAAACGACGGACTTCCATACAGACTTTCATCCTTTATTTAACCCCTTTAGGGGATGATTTTTCAAAAATCCTTCCTTCTAGACCTTTTTATTTCCTTCTAGAGCTTCTAGACCCACCGGTTTAGGACGTGCGTGGCTTGTCAGTGAATTCAAGATTTTTTTTGAGTAGATGCTCTTTGCATAAACCTGTGGGTAATGTGTTACCTGTAGTGTGCCTAGGCATGAGGAAGTGCAGCGTGTGTTGGTGCAGTACTCTCAGCTGCGCGGCCGGCGCGCGCGCCTGCACGCGGCGCCACGTGGCGCGCGGCGATGTGCGCGACACGCGGCACTGTACTATGTAGCCGCCACCGAACCTTGCGAAACAAGTAGAAAATTAAATAACAAATAAATAAATAATAATACATCTTTACTTTTCTCTCTTCACAAAGGTCGCCAATTTAACAATATTAGAATACTTATTAGTATTTTTAGGTGTATGTAGATATCCTAATATGAACGCCAGTCGAGAGACTGGCGTCCATATTAGTCAGTGAGTTGCTCACCAACTCCTCCTAAATGGAAAACCACCAAAACGCCTAGACAGAACTCCCAAAATAAACAACCCTTTAGCCTACAGTGAATCTGTGCGATCCATTCACACTAACAGACCGCCACATGCGAACTACGCATCATACTAACGTCACGCAAAATCCTGCATCGCACAAGCAAAAACCCGACATGAATAATTGGGCAGTTGCCTACCAGACATGGAAACCGTCTAGTCGGAGGTTCCTCCCTTTTTTATGGAAGATGAGTGAAACTTACACCCTGTTCCTCATACCTCTAACATATAAAACAAAGAAAGTGACGGGCGCGGCATTCGTGGACTTGTCGGCAGCATACGATACGGTAAATATTAAACGTTTGCTATGGAAGGTTACCAACGTGACAGAGGATCTAAAGTTCACACGAATTCTTAGAGAATTGCTCAGCAACCGACGATTTCAGGTCAGCCATCTTGAAGATAGAAGTAGATGGCGAACCCAAAAAAATAGTCTATGTACCTCAAGATAGCGTACTGGTTTCGCTACTTTTCAACATGTACACACATATACTAACGATCAACCGGTTAGCCTGAATACGACCCATTTTTTATACGCTGACGACCTGGTACTTACTTATCAAGGTACTAACTATGAGGAGATTGAAGCCAATATTTCCACAGCTCTAACTGATCACAGCCACTATTATGTTGATAACGTTGAAACCGAATCTCTCAAAAACGCAATCATGTCTCCCACCTTCACATCACCTATGTACATACTTGATGATCTTATGACTGCCTCAGTGAGCGGAGTTCGAGCAGTTGAGTTCTGGGCCAAAGATGTTTGAACTTTTTGCCATCGATACGCTAAGAAGAAGAATATTGAAAGGGCATGACAAGCTGCTCCTTTGTTGGGCCCACATTTTTAATTCGTTTCTTTTATTTATTGCAGAATGTATACAAAGTTACATGGCTAATTAAATGAGTACTTAACCCTGTTAGGTTACCAAGTTAGTTGTATCACATCGTCCGCGTCACTCACCTATTGAGACACTCGTCCAGGGGCGCCAGCGCGACCAGCTCGCCGTGGCGCAGAAGCGCGACGCGCGCGGCCAGGCGGCGCGCGTCGTCCAGCGCGTGCGTGGACAGCAGCACGCCGCGCGCGCGCGCGCACGCCGCCAGCACGCCGCGCGACACGCAGCCGCGCGACACCGGGTCCATGCCGCTGGGGGGATACAAGCTGTTAGGTTCTGTATTCTTTAGAGTTACAGGGTCGTTACCAACTTCCACGTCCCACCACGTCAATCACATATTTAAAAACTAGATGAGGTCGGCGTTTCCTATCTGATTACTCTGAGAAGAAGGGCCGAAACAAACTCAAAGGTCACAGTCTCTTTTAAAGTCTAGACATAATCTTGGTCAGATCATGTGAAGACCATGTAGATTGGTGTGTGAAATGGTCTTTTGAGGAAAGAACCACACAGATTGAGTGGATCTGTCCAGTCAGTGCACGTATTTGTCAGTAATCACGCAGCTCAACTAAAAATTTAAGGAGGTCAACGATTTGACGAACAATACCAAAGATAGGACATTTGCGTAGGCCGCGTAAATTACCCAAACTGCCAGACCATGACTGAAACTAACTGAGAAAAAATAAAGACAAAAGAAAATTAACCCACATAGTTTTCAAATTCACAATCACTAATACTTTACAAAGTAAATCCATGTCATTGTATATGTGAAATTTATCAAAGTCAATGTGTATATAAAAATCCGGAAATAGTCTTGGTCAGATCATTTTGAGGACCATGTATATTGGTGTCTGAAATGGTCATTTGAGGAAAGAACCACATACATTTGAGTGGACCTGTCCAGTCAGTGCACGAATATGTTAATTATCGTGCAGTTCAACTCAGAACTTAAGGAGAAACAATACCTACCAAAGAAAGGACATTTGGGTAGGGTGCATAAATTACATATTCAAACTGCCAGACCATAATTAAAACTAACATTCACAATAGTTAAAATAATAGGTATTATACATACTTTAAAAACTAAATATTCATGTCTATACAAAGAAAAAAATAAAAAATAAGCAAAAAACAAGATTTTCAGTTATATCATGAATTTTTCTAAGAACATGGTGGAATCTTCGGGATTCAACACTTCACCCTTTATGATCACACTAGGTTTTACTTGTATATTTAGTTTTTTTTTCGTTAAGAAGTAGGTTATTAAAATTAATCCAGTTAACTACTTTATCGAGGGCGCCATTTACATTGACAGTAACCAGCAGCTGACATTTAAGTTTAAATTAAAGTGATGTGTCATCTGCAAACAACATTATATCATGATTATATCCTATATGAGGTACGGCAAGTCATTAATATAAATAAGAAACAAAAAAGGACGAAGAAGTGAGCCCTGGGGGAATTCCTAAATTACATAGCATAATCAACCTATAACGTTCGCACTGCTAGGATACAGGCCTCTTCTCTATGAGAGGGAGTGGTCCTCTCACAGGAAGGAGGCCATGGCATTCCTATATTAATTGTTCAGAATTAATCAACCTTAACCAACATTGTAAATTATACTAATTCCGATTAATTATTATCGAAGCCTCATCGACACCCATGGCGGTCAAATAGGACTAATTCAGAATAATTAATAATTTGTTTATTCTGAATTAGTCCTATTTGACATAATAATATAATTTCACAATTATTAAGTATGCATTCCCTTGTTCACGAGGTTATGCAGATACTTACCTTAGAACGATGCGAATTCTGATCCATAAAATTGCAGCAATAAAAGTTTACAAATATGTTTTTACTAAGTCCCTCTATTAGCTCACTTTCACACGGACGTAAAAATATCGCGGCGGGATTTTATCGCGCACTGGATTTTCAACTCTCGGTTAAGGTCAAGAACAGAGTAAATCTCAGCGCGTCAAAAAAATACACCGTTGGATGTTCAACTCTCGGCGCTAAGCAGTACGTCGAAAATGCAGTGCGCGAAAAAAAATCACCGCCGGAAAAACGAGGAGCGAATCTGGGCTTACCTTATATTATCTTGGGTTCGTTCGTAGTAATATCTGGCCCAACATACGGCATACGAATAGGAAAAATACAATAAACATAGATTGACATTCACCTGGTAGGCTCATCGAGCAGCACTAAAGGTGTCCGCGCCATGAAGGCGATGGCGGTGCACAGTTTCCTCTTGTTCCCGCCGCTCAGCGTGCCGGCGCGCACGTCGGCGTACTTGCCCAGGTCGAACATGGCCACTGTTCGCTTTACCACCTGCATAGAAACAAGTTATTTTACACTTTTAGGTATGTTTGGTAGGTAGGAATGAAAGAAGTGAATGATAGCGTGACGGTTGACAGGGGAGAATGGAAGGAGAAAATGTGCCGACCTCAAGTAACATTGGCCTATAAGGTCAACAAGATGATGATGACGAGACTGTTGGGTACTACACATTGCTATAGATCAAACTCTACCATTAAAGAAAACTGTCTGTCGTTCTTCCTCTCTCTCATTACAGAACGAGTTTAACATTAGTAAGCTAAAAACTTCGAGTCGTTTTTGTATTTTGAACTTTAATCCGACTGTAGTAAAGTTCTTAATACAAAAACTGACTTTACAAACCGGGTCTAAGTTGACGATTTTGTATTTAGATATTTACTACAGTCGGAATAAAGTTCAAAATACACAAACGGCTCAGATGATTAAATTTGGACTAAAGTGAGAACTCGTTCTGTAACAAGATGAATTACTTTACATAGTTTGTGCATCCCAGGGCCGTTGACCAGTTTTAGTTGCTTGAAATAATTTTCCTTACCTCTTCCTGATCGGTGATCCCTCTGAGTCGACAGTAGAACAGCAACGTTTCATTCACAGTCAGCAGCGGATCTATCGCGTCGCTTTGAGGACAGTAACCTGAAAGTAACACCAATGCATTGAATAAACATAGCTAGACCTACCTAGCTGAGTTCTACCTCCCAGGATACTGAAGAACTAGGAAGGTTTGCATTTTCAATAGTCCGGCTAAGAATACTTCACCCTCTTCTAGAGAATCCCAAGCGTTTTTGCTGTGAAGTTAGTCTCTTGACCATCGTCTCATTAAACATACTCCGGTCACCAATCCCTTTGACACAATGATAACTGTAGCAACACAACCCTGCAATTTTGTCAGTGTCCTAAGAAGACCTGAACTGGGTGGCAGGACATCGAGCGCAAACTGCAACCATGAATTCAACCTATGATCTAGACCCCCTAGCGGAGAAATTTTTCGTCGGTTATCAAAAAAAAGTGTTAAGAAAAGTGCAATTTATTTTTATTTATTTATTTATTGTTACAGACTCATCTATTGCTGACACAGTAAAATAAGAAAGAAATACATACATCGTTAGTTTACGAGGGGCTTGTGGCTAAGTAGTAACAGCCGCACGGGTCGATCGATCAGGTTGTGCTACGCTTGCCGCGGTTAATCCGTGAATGGGTGACCATCTTTGCATACCAAGACCTCGTCCGTGCCTCGAAAAGCACGTTGAGCCGTTGGTCCGTTGGCTGTCAATCGTGAATCTTTGACAGTCGTGACGGGTCGTCAGAAGTCTTTCAGTCTGACAACCAGTTTTAAGTCCAAGAGGTATTGTATCACCCAGTAACTGAGTTATGGAGGTCAGATAGGCAGTCGCGCCATGTAAATTACTGGTACTCAGCTGCGTTCGATTAGCCTGGAAGCCTACTCGTACTTTAACATAGTTGGGAAAAGACTAGACAGATGATCGCTTTCTTATATTACTTACTGATTAGTCCTTTGCACAGCTGTGTCGAGTTAACCAGCTCATTGTTAAGGTACAGCCTTCCGGATGAAGGTCGCACCTCGCCCGTCAGCATGGAGAATGTAGTGGACTTGCCCGCGCCGTTCTGACCCAACAGGGCTGTGCACTGTGGGGAGACAGATTAGAATTAATGTGTTCAAATAAACTTATTTTGTTTGCTGTAAAGTTATTTGTCGGTAAGTAACCTGTCCGGGCGGTATCCCGAGCGTGAGGCCCCGCAGCGCGACGCGCCGCGCGCCGAGCCCCGGGTAGCACTTGGCGAGCTGCACGCACTGCGCCGCGTCCGACGCGCGCGACACCACGCGCTGCATGGAGTTCTTCTTGCCCTCCGTGTGCACGAAGCCTGGGGGAACATTTCTGTTAATGTATGGTATGGCTAGCGCAGGCTTCGTGGGTTAACCCACTAGGTTCTACGATTCTCCTTTTTTGCTGTAGAATCATGCCGGTTTCCTCACGATGTTTTCCTTCACCGTTTCTTCAGCTTATTATGATTTAATCCGAAGTTTTTAGCGAGCTCTTGATGGTCACAACACCAAAATTATACTTAAATATTTTAGAATTGAATATAAGAACATTTTTAACCACGTTGAAATCACAAATGCAAAAAGACAAAAGGCTCACCTCTATTGATATTCCCGATGGTGTTGACCCTGAGTGGTGCGTGCAGCACCCTCGCGGCGTGCACGCGTTTCCTCTCCGCACTCACCTCCACGGGCTCTAGTTCACCTCCCATTGAAGGAGGAATGGTTTCTGGTCGGAACCTGGAGAAGAGGACAAAGTATTAGCTTAGATGGTTCCCATCATACGAAGTGATTTTTTCAGATGAACAAGATCATGTGATCGTGAGGCTTCATTTGTAGGTAAAAAAAAGTCCACCAAATAAATGTGTTAAACAGATAAATGTTTTCATTCATCCAAAATGACGGCAAATTCTGCTTACTAATTCTGTAGACGGCAAATTGTGTTTAGACGCCGCTCCGCAGCCTGCAGCCCTCGGTTAAGCTACGCATGTGTAATTAGCTCCGTTTTATATCAAAATGTAGGCTAGATATGCACTGCGACCCACGACCATGGAATACGTAGCTGCCAAACAAATGAACTGTGCAGCGAACGTGGCAAACTTCTCCGTGCACATCCTACAAAACCGTGGACAGCCAAATTCGTATCAATACAAGTTGTTGAGTTGTGTAGTAGTTTAGTAATAACCTGGCTAGCAGCGAGTCGAAGCAGTTGTACTCGATGGCCAGGTTGAGCACCAGTAGTAGCGTGCCCACCACGAAGAGGTACACGAAGTGCAGGGTCAGCAGATTGCTGTGCAGCGGGTCCTTGTATGTGTCCATGCCGAAACGGCTCAGCACCTGAAGAAGGAGGCAATATTTAAATAATAAAAAAAAGAAGCAAAATTAAATTATTACTAAATTGTAGTTATTTATAACATAACAGTTACGTTATTTAATTAGGCTTTGCTTGAATTAAATTAATTTTAAGGCATTGACTGCCACCGCGGTCATCGGTGATCGCCAACAATAGGTTTTCTATTGTGTCTGTTGTCTGGCAGTCAACGTGTTAATTGATTAATTAATTTATTAATATGGTAATTTACCTGTGCCTGTATGGTGTTCTTGGCGATGTCGAGCAGGCCGTCTCCGAGCGCGAACTGCGGCGCGCACATGAACAGCTTGTGCAGCCACCAGCGGGCGTTGTCCGTCGCCTGCGCACACAATCGCGATCATTTATTTATTTATTTATTTATTTATTTATTTACCATTTATGTACACACATATATAAACAGACAAGAAAAACAGAACAGAAAAAAAAGGTACAGAGGTGATGCTTATTTCACAAGAAATCTCTTCCAGCACACCCGAGACAGGATAATAGATACAGAGATGTAGACAGCGTGTGAAATTGTAAAGGAGACAAAAAATAATACATACAAAAACATTTCTCTTAAAAAACTAAACAAAAATTGCGAGAATATACTAACATACATACAAATAAACGTACATATATACATACTACTATAATAAATATCACTAGATTAATATATACACACTCAAAAAAAAAAAAAACATACACAACTATGATGAAGTGGACAGATAGTGTTCATTGTAGGTATTTATGTTAAAACACATATGTTTTGCCACCCACTTAATTTACACACAACTTTATTAGATAAAGTGGACAGTCTCTTTATAAGGTAATGAGTACGGAGGCACGTGCCGACGTGCGTTGGGCCACGTCACTTTTAGTTTGTAAAAGTTTACTAACAGAGTTTTTAAGTCATTGTTACTAATACTATATGGATTGTGAGTACTTGTAATCCGAAATAAAGAATATATTATATTATTATTACTATACACTTGTTCGGGTCGGCATGATGACACAGCTGGGCGGAAAATAATATACAGGTTGTATCAGAAAAGTGTGGTCAAATTTAAGGGTTCTAGATTACGATGTTGGTCCCATGGAGAAAGTTGTTCAGTTTGATGGTCTGTACCACACCCTTAAATTTGACCACACCTTTCTGATACATTCTGTATAGGTACAGAGTGGTACGTTACGGACACCGCCGCGCAACTTCGCAACGCGGCTTAGTTCGAATTATGCAAAGCCGACGCAAACACAATTTAATGGCGGTACATGATGAACGGAGTTTGCCGATTGGCACTAGCTGAATAAAAGCCGAATATTGTGTAGCTTCGAGTCGGCTTCGTTGTGCAACAACTACTGCCGAATCGAATTCGCATTAACTAGCCGAGTCGCTTTACCGTGGCAATAGCGGTCATTGAGCCACTTACATTTTCTAGCATTAGCACTTACATTTTTAAAGCAGCACGCTGTTGCTTTTTCAACTTTGGGCACTACGCCGAGAGTTGAAAATCCATAAGCGCGCAGCAGTATTTTTACAAAACTTACCTCAGACTCTGAGATGATGTCAAACATGAGCAGTGTAGCCATGAAGGACAGCCCCAGGAAGGCATTTCCACAGAACAGGATCATGTTGGCCATGCTGGCGTCGCTGAACAGCTTTTCAGTCACATGGATGAAACTGCCACAAGCGTATCTGAGGATTAATAAAAAAAACATTTAAAATATCGGTAATGCTCTCTAAAATTATATAAAATCAATCAAACAATGTACAGACGCCAGCACATCAAGCTACTACAATTTGTCAAATTTCATTAATAGATTTTCAACTTTATCGCTAAAGCATTAAGGTTCAAGGTTTATTGGGAAAATTTGACAGTTTCGGGTAGCTTGATCTGCTGGCGTCTGTACCTAGCCTTTTCCCCAACAATTTTTTTTATTTATTTTAGTCGAACACAAATGATTAATATTGTTGTTAGTAACACTTACAAACTATGTTAGTAACATTCTCATTAAAATAAAGTAAAATACAATTTTTCATTAAAATAAAATAATAATTAATTTAAAAACCTATAACAATAACTAAGTTATCCTCCCGCTGCACCAGACCTGCAGCTGTGTATACGGGTCCAGTGCTCCAGGAACGGGCTGTCAGGCTTATCCACTATCACATTTAAAATGCTGTTGGTGCTCCCCCGAAGCCTTCGCATCAGGGATGCTGTTCTTTTTCGCGTAATTGCTTGAAAGCTACCTGATTCAGCAAACATGCCCGATACGCTATAGGACCGCGGGAGCCCCAACAGCACCGTAAAAGCGTTATTGTAATGTATGCGAAGAGCGTTGTAGGCCCTCTGCGTATGTCTAACCCACAGGCTGCGTGTGTGAAATGACTGGTAAAACGGTGAGTTTCACTACTTTAGTACATCGTGCATTAAATGTACGACATACATTTTAGGGTCAGCTTCCAGTCTAACCTGATGCAGCTGAATATCAGCATTTTAAATGGAGCGACTGGCTATCTGACCTCCACAAGCTAGTTACTAGGTAACATGATACCCTTGGTAAGATTGATTGTCAGACTTTTAGGCTTCTGACTATCGATTTATCCAAAGCAAAGGTAGTCTTTAAAATAATAGAATACTTTTTCTTATGTACACCATATGAATTACAGTTGTAATGTGTTAAACGCATTTCGAAAAGATCGCTCTAAGCGATAAGATCGCCCATTGTAAAACGTCTACATATATATCTGTCAACTTTCAGCTAAACAGACCGATTGTGTAAAATGCAACTTTCAGTAGTCGTTACAAAGTCCAAAATACTTTTTGGCTCATTTTGATAGGATGACTTTGGAAGACTACTCACCCATACAGCACGAACAGCACACAGATTGCGGGCAGGTTGTTTCGCTCCACAAACACAGGAAAACCAAACGCGAGCATCACCGCCGCCGTGATACCCATGTTTATCGCCATTATCTGCACAAAAGTATAAATCTTAGTTCATTGCTCACCATTCTTAACGTCTAAGTTTCCTATTAGGTCTAAATAGATGGTCGCAAGACCTAAGTCGTTATCTGTAAACGTTACTTAGCACGAACTTTGGCTTAACGTTATTCCTGTCACAGCCGCACTGCCAAACTACAAGTGCAAAATACTGACTTCTGTGACCAGACCATGCCCCACTTGCTGGAGTGTCCTAAGTGCCCGTTCACCTGTACCTAGGATGACCTAAATAATGTCACTGATGCCGCCATCAATGTGGCCACCTACTGGGCACAAATTAAATATAAAACAAAACAACGAATAAGAGTACCATCGATACGAAAAGAAGAAGTGTAAAATAGAGACGGGCAGTGGTGGTCCAGTGATAACGGCCGCGACTTACGAGTTGTAGGTCGTAGGTTCGAACCCTGACAGGCGCTTTACTTTTTGTAAATTATGTCATCACCACTGCTCTCAAAACGGTGAAGGAAAACTTATTGAGGAAACCGGCATGTCCTAGGATCAAAAATTCGAAGACTTGTGACATCCACCAACCCGCACTGAGCCCGCGTAGAGGATTATAGCCCACTCCCTCTCGAAAAGAAGAGGTCTGTGTCACAGCAGTGGGAGCTATGCTGCTTATCTGTAGGCAAATTTTATGACATTTTTCTACATGGGCCCGGCTAATGGCTATAGGACTTAAAACATGGCTGGTAAAATGTGGCCAAGTTCAGAATGCTTTGTTATTTACCTGTCAATTCGGTGCCGCTCTATCGTCAGTAACTTTCAGGCTATAGCATAAGAAAAAAATGCAATGCAGGCAAATGGTGGGAACCTTTTCTTTCAAAGTTTTCTACCAGCTCTTAGTTGAACCTTTACCTACAACTGCTAAACCACTCACCATCATATCCCACACGAGGGCCGTGCCCCAGTACATCACAGGGCTGACACCACACAGCAGCTGCAGCCTCTTCTCCTGACTCCTGCGCGACCGCACCAGGTAGATGGCGGCACCGGCGCTCATCAGTCCGTATGCGAGAAGGACCAGACCCGAGATACCAGCGTCAGCTATGTGCTGGTAACTGCGGGCAGAGGGAATGGGGTTAGATTATTTCATTGTAGACATCGATGGTAGATAGGTAGTCGCTCCATGTAAAATAGACATAGGTACTGGTCTTTAGCTGCACCCGGTTAGACAGGAAGCCGACCCTAACATAACTGGGAATAAGCTAGGCAGATGACATATGTGGCAGAAGTGCAAGATGAACGTTTTCGTAAGTGAACCCGGTAATTTTCATGTTTAGAAAAAAAGTATGAAAGGAACAAATATGGCTTTACAGAATTATAAACATTAGAATCAGCCATGCAACTCCTTGAGTTAGAATTAATCTCAAATATCATGATTTCATGAAATAGTCATTCAAGAGAGAGGTTTGATGATTTTTGTGATTATAATTCTATATGTAAATATTTGTTACGGCCGCGAATCATATTTAGATCGACATACAACCTGATATTGGCCTGCAAATTTCAATCAACGTAAGAAAATTTGAATTTCGCGGGCTGCCCTGATGCTTTCGCCTTAAGAATTGGATACTTACACAGTAGCCTTACTGATTTGTTCTTTGGAGATCTTGAGCGGATGCGTGTACGTAGTAATGTTAGCTCTGGGAGCGTTGGCGACGGTCCTCAGTATGGCGCTGTTGATACTGTTGATGTAGGCTGGCAGGGCGTGGTGACCCTTGTTGTTGTACCAGGCGACCAGGTTCGTTAGGTTATTCTTTAGAGATGAGGAGAAGCCGCCGTATCTGAGGAGGAAAGGAGTGGTTTAGTCCTTTGGGAGACCGCTGTGCAAAACTGTAAAATGAAGTAACCACCAAACAAACATCTGAAAATTAGAACGAGCTGTATGTAGTTAGTATGCCAAATAAAGATCCATTTAGTTACTAAATATTTGAGAAGAAAATCATCGCTTTATATCTAGGTACTTCACTGTATCTGTGAAATTCAGGGGTCTTTGAAGCGAACGAAAGCCACTGACGAAGACTTAATATAATTTGCATGCATAGTGTTTTAGTACCAAATAAATCTAATTTTAAGAATGTCACATGTGTTTAATGCAATAAAATGTCGGTGTGAAGTTTTCGTTTAAGTGTAGCTCACAACTATAGATGCTGGAAGATGTAAGAGAGATGCGCTAGGTAACCAACGATTTTTTTTTGCATTGATTTGCAGGTCAGTGTCCTTTAGAATGTTGATTAAAATAAGATTCTCGAGCGTAACAAATATGACTTAATATAGAAATATAATCATTAAAATCATCAATGCGACCCTTGACCTTTTAATCATTAAACTTTACTTACTTAACTTAAACTAAAACTTTACTTTACTTTTTTTTAATGATTATAATTCTGTAACGTCATGTTAGTTACACTAGCGAATGATATTTTAATCAACATGACACTGACCTGCAAATCGCAAAAAAACGTAAGAAAGTTTGAATTTCGCGGGCTACCGTGGCGCTTCCCCCTTAAGATCATCTTTTTTCCGAAAACCAGCAAAATTATTTTGTTTTAACTGAATACGGCAAAGCCGAAAGGGGGTTATAGACTTACCTCTTCTCAATGTAAATCTCTTGTGTGTCGACGAGCCAGTGGTTCAGCGTGTCTGCGTCAGGCAGTACCATCATCTCCGGCAGAGAACTTTGATTGGCTGTGACGTCACAGTGCTGACTGGTCTCAGTGCATACGCAGCGGGGGTTTTCCTAAAGGAATCACACATAATTGTGTGAATTCTTAAAGGTGAAGGGCGGGCGTTTTGGGGGACGTTCTTAAATAATTTTGACATTCAAAAAGTGCTGATTCTCAGCCCAGTTAATTTAAATAAATGACTTTTGATTTTTACTTAATATACCGGTTTAATGCCAGACATCGACAAAAACATGGTATACCTAACCGTGAACATCCACTGTTAGACATGAACGAATGCCACACACAAAGCAGTCACACCCCAAAGTTTCGTTTGAGAAAATCTGAGTTTCCGATCAGCATAAACTTAAAACTTTATACAAACTTTTAAATAAACATTATTAACTAAAAGAAATATACCAGTTGAGCTATATAACAATTTAGTCTTGTTATATGTCTGACTGATCCCGGAATACTTGTGGCAAAATGAACCCCATGGTGGAAGGTATACGTACGTCAGCGGTCCAGTTCCTGGCCTGTGTGTCCTTCATGAGGTACTGTAAGACGTTTTCCGCAAACGATGAATCCACCGCCTCAGAGTATATGGACGGTTGCGGTCTGAGTACAAGAAGGGCAATTATACAACAATAAAAATTATTAGGTACACACGGCTACACATCAAGCTATGCATTTCCAGTTTTAGCTGACCTCGTATTGTATAGGTTTTTCGTACAATCAGAAAGCAGCTTATACTGGTTTTGTATAGCTTGATGTGTAGCCGTGCGTACAGAGTAAGGATGCCAACAAGGTTTGCAAACGTGCTGGTGGACGCACTTTGAAAGGAATTAAACAGTGCATGAAAAATAATTTATGATTCCTTATGGGTATCTTGGGTATATCGTTTTAAACCAATAAAAGTAGCGTCTTAGTAATGTATCAGATAAAAAAATCCTACCCTATATGCAAAAAATATATTTCGGTCAGGAATCGAACCTGCGACCTGCTCTTGGTGGTGTAGACCTCTAGCGTAGACATTTTTGGCCGGATATAAAAAAAAATATCCGACAAATAATTTCAACGCAGGGGGGGTTCAGAAACTTGAACTGAAATCATGGTGCCAGGTTGCGAGTCGAGGTCCTTGCCACCCTGTATCCTTATACAGGGTGGCAAGGACCGGGAGGCAAGCATGAAATTTTGCACAATAGTTCCTTAACTATTGTGCAAAATCTCATGCTTGCCTCGCCTTTCTTTTCATGCCTTTCAGTGAATTTGTTTAAGAGTTTTACTAAGCAGAAGAAGATAATGTACTTACACTAAGAACTCAGTAGATCCCTCATACAAGTGGTCATCAAGTTTCAGCGCGATCTCGTTATCTGCAGGCGGACGTAGCATGGAGAAGCCCATTGCCATGGTGATGAACATCGTGGGCAGCAAAATCAGCATGAAGAGGAGCCATCTGGGTGGATAAGGAAAAAGTTGTAATCCACAACACCAAAGAGGTAGCGTACGGTCAGCAATAGAAGTTGCCTTGCAAAGCCAACCAAACATACAACACACACACAAAATAATACGCCACTGCGACACTTTTCGCAAAACGAACCTGGTATTGAGAAAATATTTTGTTTTTACTTTATCATGGTTCATCATCTACCTAGGCTTTTCCCAACGACCAACGGGTGCACTTGCCTCCCCCTGGGCTCCGACCAAACCGTGTCTTAAACTCTAAATTAGACATAGTTTTATAACCTGTACCATAGTGTAGCGGTATCCACAACGCCACATGCGAACAATGCGTCATACTGACGTCACGCAAACCCTGCATCTCGCAAGCAGAGTTTACCTCGCAATTGTCATAGATACAATTTCCCAACATCAATCTTTGGGCAATTGCCCGGCAGACACGACACCTGTCTGGTCGGAAGATCCTCCCTTTTTTATGGAGGACGAGTGAACTTTACACCCTGTTCCTCATACCTCTAAAATAGTATTATTATTAAGATATAGATTCGTTGTGTTTATCCTCGAAAAGGGGGTACATTGTTGAGTTTACAGAAAATAGGTGGCGATAGTTTTTTAAGGGCTTTCACGGATTATCTCCCCCCCCCCCCCATGACCTCCCAGAGACATTAGACCCCTCCCCTTGAGCGAAAGCCTAGATCTGCGCTTGACTAAAAATAAGGTATTCGTAAGCTTGTACAAGAGCCAATTATAGCCTTCAAATTTAAACTGAGATACAGCAATATTGCTAGGCTGTATTCCCTGAAAAAAAAAAAATATTCTACGAATTAACAATTCTTCTATTCAACAACCAACACATACCCATTCCTAATATGATGCACGTATCTGGCGTGCATGAGTGCCAGGAACTGTTGCCTCGCGGTACCCTTGAGCGGTCCTTCAGACGGGACCAGCTCCTGAGTAGGACGGTCTGTTCTGATGCTTGAGCTGGACGCACTCTTGGATGGAGAGCCTTCGGGTACTGTGGCACAGATAAAATAATTTCCTCTTGAAAAAAAATGCAGCGAAAATATTGTTAGAGAATGGTTCTTAAAAAAAAAATAACTAGGCTGCTGTCAATCGAGAATCGAATCGATAGAATAGAGCAGTGGTGGCCCATTGTAATGGCCGTGGCTTACGAGTTGTAGGTCGTAGGTTCGAACACTATCTGAGGTTCCAAGTTGCAAAATCTACTCATTCTCAGCCTTAGTTCAGAGTTATGTCTAAAATTGCTTTATTCAAAACAGTGTATTTGCAAATACTATTACGAGTATATTGCACTATTTTATTGGGTGTTGTGGCGCAGCCTGGGAGAGGCCTATGTCCAGCAGTGGACTGCGATAGGCCGAGTTGTATTGTTGTTTAGTCATTTAGCGAGAACTGAGACCAAATTACCTCTGGCGGGGATATCGACGCACAGCCTGTTACCATGCAGGGATTCAGTACATGATTCTGAACCCTCGGCGCAGAAATTTTTCGTCGGTTAATGAAAAAAAGATTAGCTGTTCCATATATTTAGGTCGCGTAGACACTTTTCGGGGGCTACAGCGGTCTAGAATCATGTGCTAATTTCATGAGTTACTAGTATACAGACTGAAGTCGATACACAAAAAAAAATCCCCTTAACATTTTAATTTATAGCTCCTTATTAAAAGCTTTTGGGCTTCTTTTAAAAAGTCAGTGTTGAATATTTTTATCATCAGAAAGGAACAAAAATTTCTCTTTTAATGGATAATCAGATCAAGTAAAATCTCTGTCAACTGTTTGAGCAATAAAGTTTTTATTACTTATTTATCATCACTTACGATACTCGATTCCGTTCTGCGGCGTGTCGGCCTGCTGGCAGATGTTGAAGAACACCTGCTCCAGACTGCTGCAGTCCAGGGTGAAGTTCTTGAAGCCTAGAGCTGACTGCGTGGCTTCCAGCACTGAGCACAGTTGTAAGAAGCTGATGGAAGATACACTATTATCACTGTTCTATGAGACGTCGTCGAAAGCGCTACTGCTGAGCATGAGGTTCCGGGTTCAATTCCCAGGTCGGGCAAAGCGTTATTGGATTTTTCCATTAGTAAATTTCTCAGTAACAGCCCGGAGTCTGGATTTGTGCCCACCCTCTCGGGGCCTCGCCCCTATCACAAGGGATTTAAACATAAGTGGCGAAATGTGGGTGTACTGTACTATAGGTACACATCTGCCTAACCTTTCGGGGAATAGAGGGCGTGATGATATTATGTTTTAAGCCGTGTGCTAAATGGGATTTTCCATCGGCAAAAAAATCTAACTTCTGGACAAACTATTATCCCCTATTTAACCTAGTTAGGGGATCAATTTTCAAAAATCCTTCCTTAGTACGCTCACTCTCGATATACAGGGTTATTGGTAAAACACTAACAACCTTGCAGGACTGGATTACTAACATCATAAACAACCACTTTTGTTCTATGACTTTTTACAAAATATAATACATTTACTAAAAACAAACCTTTAAGATTTCGTTGTTCTATCCAACCCCCGCTCCCCTCCGCTGAATTTTGTACTAGACACGGCAGTTTGTTTACCTAACTAGCCCTTTCTTTTGCTTCGCGTAGAGTTCATAACAGAAAATCGAATATTTCAATACATTGAATTAAAATATTTTTATTTTTGTATGAAAGTCTGATGAATTAATAAAAGTCATAGAACAAAAGTTGTATTTTATGATGTTAATAATATAGTCCAGAAAGGTTGTTAATGTTTTACCAAAAACCCTGTATACGAAACTTTTGTGCAAAAAAACATGCTTATAGGGACATTAGGCTCTGCGTTCTCTCAATGAATTTAAGATTTTTAAGCAGTTGGTAAGTAACAAATACCGTTCATTCTGTACCTACGCTACAAATACAACAAGGGTGAGAGCACACGCGTGTAGCTATTGGACTGCTAAGTTCATACAAAGCAAGATAGATGTCACTCTTTAAAAAAAAAAACTAAATAACCAAACTAAAAATTTTTGGTATCCAGTCGGTTAACAAGAGCGACATCTATCTTGCTTCCAGATATAGACTGAGTCGAGTCTATATCTTCATGACTCCAATAATGTTAGAAGAAATAAAGAAAATACGTTTATTTGCGCTAAACATGACGCAAAAAAGAACATAAAATACAATAAGAAATGGTTGACATGCTGCGACCCTATGCAAGACAGAGCCCCGGGGCTGGTTTTCAGCGACACCCGGCGCCGACGTAATGACGTCGTCCGGTGCAGTTGTGTTACAGAAACTTATAAGATGTCGAGATGGTCTGTGTAGAATTTCGTTCAGTAATACGCAATGCCAACATCCCTTACCAAAAAGAAAAAAAAAGAAAAAATAGTTTTGCCTCTACTGCATGATCGCTACCCTGCGTCCAAAACTCTGATTTTTTATTTGCTACACCAAAATGACAGCTTCAATCGACCTCTTTTGCCATGTTGACAGCCTAGTGTTTATTACCACGGAGCTGTCATGTTAGTCTAGCAAATATAAAAATCTGTGTGTAAGCGAAAGCAACTGTCGCGCGTGTATGCGATTACACGATCGTTTAGCTGAATAATTACGGACATACGCGACTTGATTGATCGCGTATATCATATTCATGAAAACAAGGGCAACGATCGCGTTCTTCCGCGACAGTCGTTTTCGGTTAGGACGCAGTCTTAGTCATTGCCAAGTCAAAAAGTAACAAATAGGTTTTAAGATTATTAATTTAATGATGAATGAAGAAAAAAAAACTCAGAGGTCACAGTTTCTTTTAAAGTCCAGACGCAATCTTGGTCAGATAATGTAAATACTATGTAGATCAGTGTCTGAAATGGTCTTTTGAGGAAAGAACCACACAGATTGAGTGGACCTATTCAGTCAGTGCGAGCATTTGTCAGTAATCATGCAGCTCAACTGAAAACTTAAGGAGCTCAGCGAAAATAAGAAAATCTACTCACTTATTATTCAATCCATTAGCATCAAAGAACGGCAGCGCTATCTCCACCTCGAGTCCATTAACATCAACAACATTAGCGTTCTTCACGACGTCCCTGACGACGGTCAGCAGTTGCTTGGTCTTCTCCTCCTGGCTGGTCTCCTCCCACGTCTCCTCATGCTCAGGGTCGCGGCCAGGATACATGACCGTCAACTTGTAGCCGTTGCCCAGGGTGCGTTTGATTTCTATGGGGGAGCCGGTTGTGTGGATTTGGCCCTGATTGAAAAAAAAAACATGTTTTGTTATTTATTCAAAATCAAAAGTCATTGATTCAAATTAGGCTGGGAATCAGCACTTTTCAAACGTCAAAATTACAAAAGACAGTCCCCCAAAAACGCCCGCCTTTCACCACTTCCTAGTGCTATCGCTGGGAAGAAGAAGTGGCGCAACAAACTCCCCAGCGGTTCAGTTAGAAAATTGATTGTATACAATACTAGGTACCTATGTTAAGTAATTAACATTACAAGACACAGAACATAAATTAAATTATTTGCCATATGTCAGCTAGCCACGCCAATATACCAACAATATAATAAAAAACTATACGTACTAAAGCTAAAAAATAATTAATTAAAATTAAAATGCAAATAAAAGCCTCCAGGCATAAAGGGCGTGACAGCTTACATATTTATGCATTGCTGGGTTCTGTTCACATAGCTGTCACTTGAAGTCACAAATGATAAACTAAGACCATCGAAGTAAAATAAATAGATATAATAAGTTAATACTAATAACAATATTCATAATAATATTCATGTTTCGTCCGCATCGCTGTCATGGAAACGTGTCCCAAAAGTCTGGGACAATTTGAATGTCTGCATAAGCATAATCAGGTTGTAATGTCCCACTACTGAGACACAGGCCTCTCTGAGAGAGGGAGTGGGCCGCCGAAAACCACCACGCGGGCCCAGTGCGGGTAGGTCGATGTCAGAGATGAAAATATTTACAGTTGAATGATTCATAAACGTTAAATTCATAAAATAAACCGCACAGTTTCCCAATCTAACGTAATAAAATACCTAGTGTACAGCAACAATCTAGCCAGAGAACATACTCATGTATTTGTGAAATAAAATAAGAACTACGTAACGCAGTAGCGGAAAGCAGTTTCAAAGTAGCCTTAAAAATATTCACAAAGGTTTTAAATTATAAAAAAAAAAACAAAAATTACCATCAAATCCTCCAAAAAACTTACAGAAAAAGCAAAAAGAGGTTTTCTCAACATGTCTGAAGTCAAAATTAGCAAAAGGAGGTCAAATGGGCTACTACCGTGGGGTTGAGGCCTGTGGCCTCTATCATCATTAACTTGACTCAGATTACTTGTAACTATTACCGTTAGGTGATTGCTTAAATTGCTTAGCTTAGCATGGCTTGTGGCAGGACTTAGACCGGCTCCTGCCTGAACCGGCTTCCGGAGTAGCCACGGACCCCCCGAGATACATGACAAAATAAGGTTTCGCTATAAAACGGAACGGAAAACTTCGCTTGCGAGATGTAGGATTTCAACTTTCAGGATTTATTATGCGATACTTACTTGACCTTGGTTCGATATTTTGATTCAGAAGGTGAAAGAATCGGATCAAGTTTCGTGTACAAATTTTCGTTTTCGTGTAGATTTCGTATTTTTTATTATATTCAAAAAGTCGTTTTCGAATATTCATAAATGTATTTTCCTATAAGGGTGAGAGGGATGGCTAGACGTTTGCGCTCTACCGTTTTCACCCTAGCCACCCTTGCGTCAGTGATCCCGCCCAGTTATTGATTTCAGGGTATTTTGCTTTTGCTTTCACTTCGAACTACGTAATATTCCTCAAACGAACAAAAGTTTTAGTAACTTTTCATTTCTGTATTGTTACGTGTCATCATTATTAATAACAGGTAGAAAATAAGCAATGTTGGATACAATTCTGGTAGTTCGGAGAAATTATACTATGATAGTGGAAAATGGGAAATAATATTCAAAACTGTAAAGCAGGCATGGGCAACCTTTGACATGTTGAGGGCCAAACTTTAGCGTGCAAATACGTTCGCGGGCCGCGTTTAAAAGTACTTAGTGCATTTTAAAGTAGTGATAATATTTTTTGCGATAGATATTAGACATGAAATAATACGACAATGTTATTATAGCACAATTTATTAAAATAACAAAATGAAATTAAAAAAATGGTACATTATAATTAAATCGTTAAATTTGCAATTCATACAAACTACGAAAGCTAGATACACCGAAATCAATGAGACACTTGAGCTTGAATTTGGGAAACTAATCCATTGATATTTGGATTAATTCCACTACACCACTACACAAAGACGTAAAGAATTTTCCAAATTATCGGCAGTCAGTCTTGTACGATGTGTTGATTTATTAACTTTCAACAATGAAAAGAACTGTTTGCATTTATAAGTACTGCCAAACGCACAAATCAATCTTCTTGCGAATTTTCTAAGCTGCGGAAAATTGTCTTCTTCTAGGTATTTTTTGTAGAAATCGCACAACTCTACGTCTTCTAATTTGGATTTTAGGATTGAGTTTTCTTGAATCTCGATCAACTCCATTTGTAAGTGTATTGGAGCATTTTGTAAATTACATTTTGTAGGAGTAGCAAATAAACTGAAACAGTCTTCCATGTTTTTGAAGTCGCTAAATCTGTTCGAAAATTGTTCCGACAGTAACTTGAGTTCTTCAGCATATTGAGCATAAGCAATATTTTCATACGCAGAGAGCGTGTTGAAATGGTAACTGTTACCAGACAGCATCTGTGACTCCCACAAGCGTAGTTTGGTCTGAAACGCTTTCAAATGGCTGTACAAATCATTTACTAACTGCCCTTGTTTTTGAAGTATCAAATTTAAATCATTCAAATAGCCTGTAAGATCGACCAGATATGCTAAGTCACATATCCATTTTGGGTCACTTAAATCAGTTAGTGGTTTATCTTTTATTTTCATAAAGTCTGCCGTCTCATTTCTAAACTCGTAAAACCGTTTCAACATTTTTCCTTTGCTCAGCCATCTGACTTCACAATAATATGTTACGTCGTTATGTTCAGCTGATATTTCATCCAAAAACGCCTTGAACTGACGATGGTTAAGCCCTCGGGATAGAATAAAGTTGATGGTTTTTACTACTACATTCATAACATTCTGGAGTCGAATGGACTTAGAACATTAGTTCTGTTGGTGGATAATGCAATGAAGGACTATCAAATCATCTTTTTGCACATTTAGTTGTTGCTTTTTTATTCAAAATTCCGATGAAACCTTTACGTAAGCCGACCATAGAAGGTGCACCATCAGTGCATACTCCAATTAATTTTGACCATGGCAAGCCAAAACTTGTGAATACGTTTTGAACTTCAATAAAAATATCCTCTCCTGTAGTGGTTCCTTTAAGTGGCTGGTGTAAAGTAAGCAATTCCTCAGTAACAGTGAACTCCTTATCAACACCTCGAATACATATAGCCAGTTGAGCTGTGTCAGACAAATCGGTGCTCTCGTCTAATGCTATGGAAAATGATTCAAAACCAGCCATACGGTCAGTCAATGTTGTTTTTATATCATTAGCCATCATTTCTATACGTCGAACAACAGTTCGTCTTGACAAACTAATTTTTTCAAATTCATTTTTCTTTTCAGGACTCAAAATACTGCAAACTTCTAACATACACTCCTTGATAAATTCTCCTTCAGCAAATGGTTTTAATGCCTTTGCCAATTTTGAGCTAACTATAAAACTAGCTTTCACAACATTATCAAGTTGTGTTCTTTGTTTATGAAACATTTGTTGCTGTTTTTCCAAATTTGCGGTAAGCTTCTGTATTTTGTCTGTTCTGGACAATTAAGTCCTGTCAGTGAGTGCAGCGTAGCATGCTTAGTTGAGTAATGCCTCTTTATATTGAATTCTTTCATTACTGAAATGGATTCATTACACAGCAAACAAATAGGCTTACCATTGTGCAAGATAAAAAAGAATTCTTCAGTCCATTTTTCTCGAAACTGGCGACCCTCTGTATCTACTTTTCGTTTCTTTCCACCAGACATCATTTTTGTTTACTTTTCGTTCAATAAACTTAATAACAAACTATAGTTAGTAACCACTCAACATGCACACAAAGTCACAAAGCAAGTTGACGGCTCGAGCAGTTTGCTAGGATATCGCTTGTCCAAATTATCACCTCGGTAGCTCAAATAGAACTGAACTAACGTTCGGGCCATCCACCCGCTTATATAAGCAAAATGAAGGAATAATCTGGAATAAACTAGTTTAGAATAATTGAGAAGCAATAAATCTTTTGATGTGTCGCCCGTGAGGCGGCAAACCTCAAAGAATTTGATCGAGCAAGCCGAGTAGCGGCGATTATCAAAGAGTGAGGAGGCAAACATCAAAGGATTTGATGTTTGCCGCCTCACTGTCACTCCCGTGACAGTGAGGCGGCATGTACCTAATGTAATATTTTTTTAATTGGGTTTTTTCAAAATGTCTCGCGGGCCGGATCATATCTTACAGCGGGCCGGATCCGGCCCACGGGCCGGTTGTTGCCCATATATGCTGTAAAGTATCACACTTTAATTGAGAACTTCAAATGGCAAAGGAGAGAGCTACGCCGTAGCGTGCTACGACGGGGTAGTCAGCTCTCAGAATGTTTCCTTTTTTGTGTGATAAACTTAATCCCATCTAATGGTTTTACGTGTTTTTTTTTTTATTTTTTGTAGTCCCTAAATGTTTTTTTTATGAAGATTATAGATAGATAGAATACTGTTTATTGTGTATACCATATAAATTACAGTTATATTTAACAACGGGTGACACAATTAGTCTGTCGCTAAAGTGATCTTTTTCTGTTTATATCTTACCTTGTGCATGATGACAATCTGGTCACTGAGCAGTTCCGCCTCGTCGAGGTGATGGGTGGTCAGCAGGATGGTGCGGTCTTCCTTCAGCTTCACTATCATCGACCAGATGTCCCTGGAATTGTGAATAAGTTAAGCCTCCTGTTATCAAAACAACCTTCATTTATAAGGTCTGAGTATAATTATCAAAGACTAGCTTCTGCCCGCGACTTCTTCCGCGCGAAATGTCTTGTTCCCGATTTTTTCAAATCCGGCTGGTAGTTCCAGAGATTAGCGCGTTCAAACAAACGGTTCAGGTAACTAGCATAGTTAAAATCAGCTCACCTCCTAGCAGCAGGGTCCACTCCAGCAGTAGGCTCATCTAAGGACACGAGATGCGGCTTGCCAACGAAGGCAAGCGCCACACAGAGCCGTCTCCTGGTCCCGCCTGACAGACGCGCCACGGGCTCGGAACATACCGCGCCTAGCGATAGGACTTGTAGCATTCTGAAATAGAGGAAGTGTGAGATAATTTGCTGATGTGTTGTTGGCAATAAAGGACCTTATTGACCGAGGAATTAGAAAAAAAATATATTATGATAAATTGAGAACTTCATTTTATCGGTTTAAAAAATAAATTATATACATTTCTGTAAGTAGACCTTTTAATTCCAAGCTAGGTACTCACTTGTCCACCTCGTCCTGCACCTCGTGCGCCTTGCGACCGCTCTTGAGCTGCGCGTACAGTTGCACGTGCTCGCGCGCGCTCATGTACTCCAGCAGCACGTCGCTCTGCGGGCACACGCCCAGCCGCGTGCCCGCGCCCTCCGAGCGCACGATCACGTGCCCCTTGCTGGGCTTCAGCATGCCCGTTAGGATGTTACTATGGAGAGATTGTCAGTATTAGGAAGTGATATTTATCTATTAAAACTTTATGCACAAGTAAAAATAACCGTACGAAGGCGGACATCGCCCTTGCCGTTGTTTACCAGTCTACCTTAACAAACTAAAAAGAATGAAATGCAAAAATAAATACTTAGACAAAATATACTAAGTCAAGAGAGATAAAAATACGCTGACGAAGAAAAAAAAATCAACAAATCAACTCTTCCCACAGTCTCTGTGTGTTGATCCTGTGATATTTCTTCAAATCATAAATAATCTTCCAAGGCAAAAAAGAAAGAAGTTAGGCTACGGCGTAGTTCGGCTACGGCGTAGTTCGGCTGAGGCGTAGTTCGGCTACGGCGTAGCTCACTACGGCCCAGTTACGCTACGGCGTAACTCACTACAGTGTAGCTACGCTACGGCGCAGCTCTCTACGGCGTAGTTACGCTACGGCGAAGTTAGGCTATGGCGTAGATAAGCTACAGCGTAGATAAGCTACGGCGTAGTTAAGCTACGGCGTAGTTCGGTTACGGCGTAGTCCGCATTGAGCTACGCCGTAGATGAATAAAATAAAATAGGATGTACAACTTCCGCTAACATAGAACCACGAGTAGGGTATTAACTTCTAACAAAAAAGTCAATGTTTCTCGATAGAATAGAATAGAATACTCTTTATTATGTACACCATATAAATTACAGACAAAAAAAGAAATGGAATTCGATATGAATTACTCTCATATTCTGTGTCATTAGCTATATTTCTCAGTAAATCTACGGAATAATATAAATGCGCAACGTCTACCAAAGAAATATTAGATACCCGCATCATACTCGTAGGACGTTAGAAATTGGTAACGCACACAGCAGTGGTGAAGGGTGTTCGTTTTTGGAGCTGTATTTTTAAGATAACATTTGATCATAATAAAGTGCAGATTCTCGCCTTCTTAAAATAACTGTTTTTAACTTACATAAGCGTAGTCTTCCCCGCTCCGTTATGTCCCAGCAGCGTGGTGATCTGTCCCTTATGCAGCTCGATGGACACGTTGTCCAGCGCGACCTTGGGCCTTCTAGAACGTTCTCCGTATATCTTGGTGACGTTCACTATGCTGACGCCTGCCTTCTCGTCTGTGGTGGTGCAGTGCGTTATATTGCTTTTTAGGGTTTTTATACCTGTGAGTAGAAAATATATATTTAGGTAATGTTAAATATAAAAATGTATGAGTTCTGATTGGATGAGGGAGCAAGGTGTGGAAGAGCGTTTATAGTGCACTATTCATTTGAAAGTAGTCAATTGTTAATTTCTAATTCATTATCGAATCATATTTTTTTTTTCACAAAGAGTATCCTATGTTATTCGGTAATAGTGTAGCACTCTATCATTGAAATAACTTCTGTAATTGAATCAGTATATCAAGAGATTACTCTATGCAAACATATAAATAACTTTACCTTTTTATAATATTCAGTCGTTGCGGTCGTTAGTAGCCCGAAAGTCTGACAACCAGTCTTACCAAGGGTTATCGGATTACCCAGTAACTGGGCTGTGGAGGTCAAATAGGCAGTTGCTCTATGTAAAATACTATTCAGCCGCATCCGGTTAGACTGGAAGCCGACCCCAACATAGTTGAAAAGTTGGAAAGGCTTGGCAGATGATGACCTCTTTATAATATTCAGTATTCGACTGTAAAATAACCAACGACGATTACTTACCGAAATATCGATCAATAATCTTCCCCACGATGAAGTACAGCACAGCATCCACGCACATCATGAGTGCTGCGAGCCCGATGCTCATGTCCTCGCTGTCATCGGGAGAGGACCACAGGTCCGCCCAGTGCGCGCCGGAGCCCTGCGCCTCGAACCGCGTGATGAACAGAAACGCGTAGCAGAGGGACGAGGACATTGAGAGGCACTGGAATAAAAAGGTTGGTGAATAAAAGAAGAAGAATTGTTTTTGAGAGCCTTAAAAGCATTATCGATAAAAAAAACTATAATAAACATAGATTAAATAATACAACGAGAGACGGACAAACATTTGTGACTATTTTTTTTTATCGTTTTAAAAAGCCCTTAATCCGTAAATGAATTAAATATTTATCGAATGCAGTGACTGATGAATAAATGTCTCATTTCTTGGTCAAATGTTCAATTTATTACTCAAATAAATAATAGACGTAAATAAATTAAATATTTATCGAATGCAGTGACTGATGAATAAATGTCTCATTTCTTGGTCAAATGTTCAATTTATTACTCAAATAAATAATAGACGTAAAAACACCCTTATCGAAGCCAAGAGTCACTGGTTCTTCTCGTTATTATGTTTATTTCTTTTGTATTGGACTATACCTGGGAAAGTTTCTTTCTACGGAAATGTTGAAGGTCTAACGCACACCCTGTATAAAAAAGGAGAGGTTATATAAAACTGAAACTTACGATGAAAGTCTTAAGCGAGCTGTAGAGTACGGCCTCCAGCGACAGGATGATGATGAAGGGCATGAAGCTGACCAGGTACATGATGGCGGTGAACACGGCCGCCAGGCTGGCAGAGTTGAACATCTTCGAGAGCATGTAGCTGTTGGAGGAATGTGGCATTAGATATAGCTGGGGCAAGTTAACTCCTTGGACTTTGTAGTGAAATTATTTACCGTGGACCAATTTTCTACCTGAAGAATAAAGTTGTGCATGTCGTCAAGATTTTGAGTCTGTCTATTTTAAAAATCAATAATGTCATCATAACAACAGCAAATAACAGCATCTTCGGTTGCTTTTGAAGAAATGCCAATATCGATTTTTGAGGAACGCCCATTGTAATTTTCAGAACCTAATGAGTTATCGCCATTTAACTGAACCTAACCTCAAGGGTGACCTGTAGTTCCACTCACCAAGAACTTAGCACAGACAGTTCACGTGTAAAGCCCAGCGTGACCACAAGTCTGGGTTCGATGTTGGTCAACACATTACCCAGGTACAGTACCAGGGCCACGCAGATGCACGTGACGTCATCTACATCTCTAAACAATTGATGATAACTTACCAAAAACATAGCACGGACAGGCCAAAGATGAAGAGGAGTGAGAACACGAGACTGGGGTCAGTGTTGGGCAACACATGACCCAGGAACAAGATCAGGGACACGCTAGCGCAGGTCAGGGTCATCTCCACGAATGATGAGATGAACCAGGAGAGAGTGTGCCAGCGCAGGTCCACGCCCATCACTGACATGAGCTGGAGACGAATAATGATGATGGTTATAACAGTTTTTCTGTGATGATTAAGGCACATGATCATCTTACGAAGGGGGTTCGAGTTCAAAATTATTGGGGACGTCGTCAATTTTGTTTCTGTTTGTATTTCGGCATTTCGTCTCAGAAGGGGCAGACATGAAATGTCTACTATAACTAGCTTAAAATAAGAAAACTATGATTAAAAAAGTATTTATATCCATATCCAACAATTAAGCTTACCTAAACTAAATCTTCTGATTGAACAGATGATTATAAATTATATCTCACCATAGTATTTCCAGTCTCTTTGTCCGACACGATGAACCTCACAGCCGACGCGACGGTGAACAGTAGCGAGAAGAAAAACGCCACGATCAGCGATTGAGACTCGTACAGGGACGTCTGGAAGCTGTCACAAGAAGAGGATATTAATACTGATAGAATTCGAACGGAATGGTCCTTGTGAGAGACCATGATTTAGTACGGACGCATTCCAGAACGCTTCGCGAAACCACAAAGATGTGCACGCTGTTAATATTACAACCTACACACAAACCCCTCGTTGGCTGCTCGCGAACATGTCCAAATGTGGCCATACTATTTAAACACGTTCCTAAGATGCACGCTACCCGCACTGTTCTCGAGGATATAATGATACTCACTAGTCCTTCCTATAGCAGGGGTAGGGCGTCTGCTGTGTGTACACAGCCCAGTCTATCTCGTCCTCAATCTCTCTCTTTCGTCGAGTAGAGTTGTGTGACAGCCGAATGATGGCTTTGTCCACGATGTCCTGGATCAGCACGAAGCCGCGGAAGTAGCGCATGTGCTCGATGAAGCTGGATTCTGGACCTGGGATCCAGAGGCTAGAGGGAAAAAGAGAATTTTGGTAATGGACGAAAAAAGGCATTAAAAAGTACCACAACTAGTCTTCAATTAGAATTAGAATTAAACATAAACAAATACACTACCCATAACATCGTTGTGAGTAGTGTATTTGTTACCTCTATTATTGAGTTCTAACCTATATTTACTTATTATTACACTACTGTTTGTTGTCCCTAAATAAATAAATAAACTCAAAGCACGCTCCTGGATTTTTAACGCTTGACTCAGCGCCGAAAGTTGAAAATCCAACAGCTGTTTAAGCAATCATTAGTAAAATTTAAGCAAAGCCTGATTGAAATGTATAATTTTTATGTTGTATGATACATTAATATTGAGCAAAGAAATCTCGATGTTTTGACGTGTCGCCAATGTACCATACGTAACAGGGGCGGGTCACTGCTTAGATAGGGCAGTAATAATTTATGCGTTCGTGAAATATAAATACTATATTATATACGACGTAGAAACCTTAAAATATACATACTAGTCTTTAAGTCGTTTAGTCGTGGGTGCGTTCTCGATGTCCATCCTGATCTTATACTCCACGTTAGTGAGAGACTCATCTTGTTCTTCACTGTTCAGGAACACCACGCCTAGGGACAAACAAAATTGTTTAGGTACTGCTTATGAAGCTAAAGGGTCCTTAGCAGACCCTTGGCGAGTATTAGGTTATTCACGCTTCTACGACTTCGACAATCAAAATAATATATTTTTTCTTGTCATGTCAAGGGTACTCCTAAAAGTCTGATAACCAGTTTAACCAAGGGGTTTCGTGTTTCCCATAAACTGCGTTGTGCCTCAGATAGGCGATCACTTCATATAAAATACAGGCATTCAGCTGTATAAGTTTAGACTGAAAGCTAAAAGACCCCAACATAGTTGGGGAAATGCTAGGTAGATGATTGAACAATTTCTTACCTGCAGAGAATTCGTTGACGATGCTGAGCTGAGCCGCCTCGTGTGTCAATTGCAGTTCGTTGGGGGACGGTTGGAACCGGTTCAAATTGATACAGTGCAGCAGGTTTGACATCTTTGATAGTAGGCCGCTGATAGCCTGGATGATAGGGAGCAATTTAAATATTATGGTCTGAGAACAGGGAAGGAGTGTCAAAATAAAATCACTTTATTAGAATAGATTTAGGAGCAAATCTTATTGACACCTACTACCAACTAAAAAACAACTTAGAAAGATTCATAAAAAACAAAAAACAAAAATCACACACACTCGCACTCGCACTTTTTTTCAGAAAAAAAAAGTATTGGTTAGTTAGTATGTATTGATCAAATCTTGCAAGCTGAATTAAAACCACTTCCTCTTATCCTACGGAGTTGACATTTTACATGTTGATTCTCTTTCGAAGACAATGCATTTTCCAACTACTCTAAATAATAGCGCTGTGCTTTCATAAAAGTTAGATACATGCGAGATCTATAATTATGACAAAGATTGTGGGTTAATGCTATGTGTTTTTATTTGGTAAGTTTTTAAGTAAATAAATAAACCGCAAACAAAAAAAGAAGTCATCCTTACATCCAAATCCCCGAACTCATCGAGCAGTCCGTCCATGTCGAATTCAGGCATATCCACGTCCTCCCCCTTGACCAGCATCTGCCTGACGGCGCGGAAGTGCGGCGCCGCCATGACGCGGCGCAGCGCGGCGGCGCCCGCGCGGTGCGCGCGCAGCGAGCGCAGCGCGGGCAGCGACGCGGACGACGAGTGCACGAGGCCCACCACCTTCACCATGGTCGCGAATGTTGTGTTGGCCTGTGGAGTCAAAATTAACAGAATCATCATCATCTTTCTGCCCTTGAACAATGTTACTTGAGGTCGGCGCAACACGTTTTCTCCTTCCATTCTCCCCTGTCACTCGCCACGCTCACTCACTCCCTTATTTTTGTCAACAAATTAATATAGTTAGGGCTGATTTTTCCAACGCCAGATAACTTTATCGGAGGAATAATTTTGAATATTTGACCGTACTTCCATACTAAATCTGTCAGACGTCAATTTTATTCCACGAAGAAAATTTATCTGTCGATTGAAAAATCAGCCCTTAGTGTTGCCCGTAGTGTAGCCTATATTGAGTTTTAAATTAATTTTTATTTCGTGTTGGTATACTGAACAATCTGACTGAGCATACATTGCTTTAGACTTTTGTGACGGCAGACTTCCAGTCCTGTTGGTTCACCTGTGTAGTTCAAATACAGGATGGCAGGGACATGGACGCGCAACTGTTACCATGGAAACAGTATGTTTGACTGCGTAGGTATTGCACTTTTCTATGAAACAGTAGATTTTTCTTCGATAACCAACGAAAAATTTCTACGCTATGAGATCTCATGGTTTGCGCGTCGATGTCCCTGCCTCCCTGTATAAAGTACGAGTATGCTGCTTATGGGTGTCACTACATACCTGCTGTATGATCTTGGTGACGGTGGGTGTGGGGGGGGTGTACAGGATCCTGCCCATGATGAGTGGTTTGATGAAGCCCCACACTATTTTGCCACCTTGCACGTTGATGACGTCCTTGTATAAGGAACGGCAGAAATCAGCTGTGAAACATGAAATGTATTAATATAACCAAAAAAATAACTAGCACTGGTTTCTAAAAGTCAAAACATTTACACATCGGTTTCTGACAGTCTAAATACAGGGTGGCAGGGACACCGACGCACAACCTGTTACCATGGATTCAGCACCTGATTCTGAACGAGCACGCGTTGAGATTTTTCGTCGGTTATTAAAAAAAAATTGCTGCTCCATACATTTTCACCGCGTAGGTATTGCACTTTTCTATGAAATAGCAGTTTTTTTGGATAACCAACGAAAAATTTCTACGTTAGGGGTCTAGAATCATATGCTGAATTCATGGTTTCAGTCTTCCCTGCCACCCTGTGTATTTATCAACCAGTTTCTCAAAGTCACAATATTTACTGCAAGGTTTTTGAAAGTCAGAATATTTACTGGCTGTTATGGAGGTGTTACTTACTGGGGAGTGCATCGAGCTGTGCCTGGTCAGGTTCTGTGGAGAAGTCCTGTGTTTCCGTGATAGTCTTGTAGAATCGATTCGTGCTCAACACGAACGGTTTGCCGCACATCATGTTACCGGCGCTCGCTAGGAACTCAGGAGCTGATGAGGAGAATTCAGTTTTGATAATTATGATTCATTACTGGTTAATTATCACAGGGTCAAATTAAAATAGTTAGCGAAACTCCGCAGACGTGATGGGTATCGATATTTAATCATGAAAAACGAACAATCAAATTATTTTTATTCTTTTTTTTGGGTCAACGACCGCAGACGCATACTTGAAGTATGAGTTTAGTAAATCAAAGGACTTATTACGTAACATACTATCAGTAGCAATGGCTTTCATTTTGACAGTTCAACAACATTCATTGCGTTGTTTACGTTGTTGAGCAGACAAATTTTTCGAACATATGAAGCAATGGATTAGCAATATTCTTCAAAATTATTCAAATTGAGATTAATAGTGTGTTACGCAATTAGGGGGTCGTTTGTTTTTGTGTAAACTTCACGTACCGTACGTGAAGTGTGGTGCACTTTGTATAACGATACCCAATCAATGGCGCCGATTCCCTTGTTCACCAACTAAACTAAATTTAAGTTCAGTGCATCTTTTTCTTTCTATTTCATTAAGAAAAGGACGGAAGATAAATATTCGTTTAGTCCTGTCAAATTAAGATACTCCATAGACAAATTAGACGTGATTAAAAACATGGCTACTAAAAATACGTCAATTTACGTCAAGCGCTGACTAATTTGACAGGACTAAACTAATATTTATCTTCTGTCCTTTTCTTAATGAAATAGAAAGAAAAAGATGCACTGAACTTAAATTTAGTTTAGTTTGTGAACAAGGGAATCGGCGCCAATAATATATAAAATGGTTAAAAAAAAAAAAAAAGTGAGAGAATTTTAATTTTATGAGCATTTTACTGGCTGATCACCTTAAAGCGGTTTAATAGCAACACAACGCAGTGCCAATACATACACGTCAGTATATCCCCAATGGAGCTGAAGTCCCTCAACTTCTGGAACATCGTCTCGCTGCCGAGGGTCTGCCCCACGTCTGCCACCTTCTCCTGGATCATGGGGATCAGTGCTGCCATCTGTTGGTACTTGGACAGGACCGTGGAGCCTTCCTCTTCCGTCAGGTTCGATGCGGAGTAGAGTTTGTTGAGAAGAATGTTTGCGACCTGCAGAATAAAAAAATATCTTTTGTGATACGAGTATTTTGTACAGACGCCAGCAGGTCAAGCTACCCGAAACTGTCAAACTTTCCCAATCAATCTTGAACCTTAATGATTTAGCGATAAAGTTGAAAATCTATTAAATACATTTGAGAGGTTGTTGTAACTTGATATGCTGGCGTCCGTACATAAGAAGTTGGATAAAAATGTTCGAAGCAGACAGATTCAACTGTTAAACCAGAAATAACACCAATGGCTAATAACTTACCGACTGTAACACTAGTGTGAAAGAGATCAGAAAAGAAAGGAAAGTGATTTATTTGACCCTAAAAAAACTATTTTTTTTTTTAAATTTAGTTTTTTGTGTGGTGCCAAAGGACAAACAGAGTACGCACTTATGGGTACACCACGATGTCTGTCTGTTACGCGCAGACAAAAAACGCACATTCATAGGGATTTGTCGCACTGCCGACAAGGAAGCGACTAGTTATCGACTACTTTCTCGATATAGCAACTTATAATAGACGCAGGTCCCGTGTCAGTACAAGAGCTACAAATATTAATAGTTGGTGACTGATCACACTGCCGACGACAATTCTGTCTATTCTATTTTTTAGTTCGTTTCGTTTCGAGTTCTTCATTTTTTATATTAGGTATATGTCTAACATACCTTATCAATAATCACGCTTAAGTTGAAGTTCCGGAGCAGCACAGGCAGCACTTGCTTGGCGACATCGTCCGGTAGTCCACAGAACTGCTCGGTGACGGCCCCGAACACGTCGTCTGCAGTCACCACGTCCAGGTCTGCCGGCGCCAGCACCTTGGACATGGACTCCATCTGGCACACGTACTTGGCGATGTGGCTGTCGTCCGGCTTTGAGAAGAGGAGCTGAGGAAGGTAAGATGACGTGAAACAGTGGTCGTTATTAAAAGAAAAAAAAAGAAAGAAAATACATTTATTTGCTGCAAACATGACGCATAAAAAACACAAACACAAAACAAATAACAAGCTGGGGGAAAACATGCGTCACATACACGCAAAAAAAACATTAAGTCAAAAAATATTTTATCGTGTTTTGGTATCAATACCCATCGCGTCAGTGAAGCGATGGGCGCTGGCCAATTTAAAATATTCCTGTATAAAAGAGCTTATGTTAAATTGGGCCATAACAGAATCTGAGTTAGAGCCAGTTTCTCAGCCCTAAAATACACACCTTGTTTCATTGTGAAAAACTTCCCAATGTACAGACGCCAGCAGATCAAGCTACCCGAAACTGTCAAAATTTTCCAATCAACCTTGAACCTTAATGCTTCATGGATAAAGTTGAAAATCTATTAAAGAAATTTGACAGATTGTAGTAGCTCTATGTGCTGGCGTCTGTACCTACACTCCTACAGTATTCGAAAGTTTGATCAATTTTTCGGGAAATTAAAGGATTGGCAGATTGACATACTAGTAACCATTTTCCCTGACTTTAACAGCGAGATGTTTTATATACAACTTTCAAACGTACCGGCTTCAGTTGTATGTGTCCAGCATGTATCCTGGGAGCGGCGATGGACCAGAAGTTCGTGTTGTTGATGCCGAGGACGCTCAGACCTAACTCCACATCTTCAGCATCAGGGAACAGCTGCGATACTTCCACTGTTGAAGAAAGTTCTGGTTTTATAGAGACGATTTGTGCGCGTGGTAGGCATACATTATGATACCTTATTAGGATTTTATAATGATGAATAAATAAGTAAATATAGTAAAAAGTTAAGTATGTATTTATGAGAAGAAAAAGAATAATGAAAAATACTTCAAAACTTCAACGTTGGATCGTCTCTTATTTAAATTAATTATCTGATTTTCAAAATAAAGTCCCATGAGTTTAAAAGCCATGCCTAGTTTGATTCTGATGGTTTTTCTGAAGCGCAAATATTTTTTTACAGGACTTCATAACTAGACAAAAAAAAAGGAAAATTGCCCTCATTTTCCTTTAGGAACTGACTTTTGAGATTGACTTCCTCCAGCATATAGTTCTTCAGTTGCCTGACGACGGCGAGTCCAGAGGACAGCGCGTGGAGGTCCTGCTCCAGAGGCGTGTTGCGCAGCAGTGGGTGCAGCTCCATTACAATACCCTGCAGACTAAAACGTAACGTAGGTTGAGAAAGCGTTTTTAACAAAACTTCATTTTACTTGAATAACACATGTGGACACGACAAGAAAAAAATCGTCAAAATCTGAAAAGCTAAATTTGCTTCGTATAGCGTGGGCTTCACGTTACAGGATTACACATTTATGATTTTGTTGGTACAGGTCTTATAGGTCCAGAATTGTATTGGCGGCATCCTGAATGAATTCTCTGGGTGCCACCGATGAAGATACTCTTAGTAATCATTATCATTATTATCTCTTGAAGCCTCGTGTAAGAAAAAGAAATACAAAGTTAGTAAAAAATTTGCCACTTCATCTGAAAGTTGAGACGTTGATATGCAAAACATATATTTTTGGACATCAGCTTTCGGCGAACTAGTTAGGGCGTCGAAATTACACACCCGTGTCCATATTGTACAAATTCCACAATCTCACCTATACATAACATTGTCCAAGGCATCTTCACTGATGAACAGCATAACGGCGTCCATCATGGCTTCCATTCGGCCATCCATCACGCCAGCCACGTCCAGCTTGCTGGCCAGGCCCAGCAGACGTGCGCCATGCGACATGAAGTCTCCGATGTGGTGGATGATGGAAGATACGAAGTTGAAGCGCCAGAACTCGTCGCTTTGGTATTTTGGTAGCTGAAAGGAATATAGTAATAATATAGTGCATGGTTTTATAAAACTAATCAAGAAATCATATTTTTTTGGCACTTCATAAGAAGTGGTAAATAGGGCTTGCACCTACAAAAAACTTAGTCCGCCAGACCGTATTTCGGCCACGGTGGCGGCCAATCTCAACGGAAACTACCCTCGGCTTTTTCTTTTTTAGAGATCAGGTGCAGAACCAACGGCTTAACGTGGCTGTACCGAGGCACTGGAGTACCACACCGCCAACTTCCAAATTCCGGGCTGTTACTAAGAAGTTCCTAATGGAAAAACTGAATAAAACTTTGCCTGACCCGGGAATCGAACCCAGCGAAACATTTTTATAGAAAGGCTACGGACCCATGGTCGGATCAGAGACCAATGTAGGCATAAAAAGATAAGTAAAATAGGCTTTACACATCTCCAGAAAGTAATTATAAAAATTCTAAGGTTAGACTGGTCTACTATCTACTTATATCTAGATCGAAAGAAAGGTGAGTTCTATATTCACAATGAATACTTACAGCTTTCTCAATGAGTGTCTTGTTAAGATTGTTCTTGATGACGGAGGTGATATCAGTGCAGTTGTATTTGTCACAAATGAGAGCCCATCCACTGTTCGGCACGATGATGTTCTGGTCTGATGGCTCGGAGATACTGCGGATCTAAACATGAAATAATATTTACTCATTAATCATTAATTAAGGAAATATCTTGAAAAAAAATTCTCGTTCTGTATACTGTATATTTTTTTTAGATATGTTTCCGTCTTCTTGCACGAACGAAGTAAAAGTGCGGGCAGGTGGTTCGATGCGAGGGGTGGGTCGGGGGTACAAAAATATTCACGCGGACAAATTCACAGGCAGAAGCTAATATTTTTATAAGCGAGCGCGATGATCGCGAGCTCGTAACATTCTCTTTGGTTTAGGACGAAACTTCATACAGTAGTATTACATATTCAGCAATATACCTCAAAAGGCTGAGTTATCTTTGTTGTTTTCTCATCATAATTAGCCTATAATGTTCCCACTGCTGGGACACAGGCGTCCTCTCTGCAGGAGGGAGTGGGCCGTAATCCACCACGCCGGCCCAATCAATGCAGGTTGGTAGATGTCTCATGTCTTCGATTTTTTGGTTCTAGGACATACCGGTTTCCTCACGATGTTTTCCTTCACCATTTTGAGAGCAGTGGTGATGAAATAATTTACACAAAGTAAAGCGCCTGTCTGGTTTCGAGCCTACGACCTACAACTTGAAAGTCGCTTCTGTTACCACTGGGACACCACTGCTCTTGTTCTCCTGTTTGCTCACCTTTCGTAAATTAATTTGAGCATTCTCAATATCACCAACAACGTCATGATCATGGACGATCCTCATCAGTTCTCCATGCAGCTCATTCTTCTCCAGCAGGTAGTCCTTCAACGGCTTCACCACGTCAATGTTGTGAGCTACTTCGGTGTACAGCTCCTTGAGGTACGGCAGGTCTCTAACGCCGTCGACCTCGTGGATGTGGGGGAGTTCTGCCCTGATGAGCTTGGTGGTGTGGGCTAGGACCGAGGCGAAGCTGGAAATATGAAGGGTTTATTTATATTGAGGTCTCAGAATAAGGTTTTGTCACACCTGTATTATCATTCAGAACGGTTAAACAGTAGTGTACCTTCCTGTAATATACCCGCATTCTGTCAGTTCTGTTTTCGTTTCCATGTATCAGGGGTATATATGTTATTGGGCTTAAATTCAGAATACATGCTACTACTGAATTCTCACCAGGGCCCCAATTCTGTATTATTCCCCGCGAAAACATACCACGTGCAAACCACGTCATTATCGTGTCTTGTTCCGTATTATTATTATACTCTTTGGTCTTGTTAGCGGCAAAGAATCGAAATGTCAACAGTACAGACAACGTATTTTGACAGTTAGAAACCACGCCATTGTATCATAGAGAATATGTTAATAGCAGATGTCGTGATTAACTATGGAATAGATGTGGTTTCGAAGTAAGGAATCGTTAAGTCATAGTGAATTAGGTCCCTGAGAGTCAAAGCTCAGCAGTCAAAATGAGCAACACTGTCATGCTACTTTAATTATATTCTAGTATTTTTTTTCTACAATTGGATTGGATTTTTTTTCTTGCTGTGCGATTTTATTCAACGGAACGTTAATTTGATTAATTAATTTTACCCTATAGTCAAATGTTTTAACTGTTCAAATATAGACTCCACAATACTTCAAATGACTATAAGATTTACGAGTATGTAGGAGGAAAAAAAACATACACTGGATAAATTTCTGATACTAAACTATTAAAATTAAAATATAATGTCCCAACCAACAAAAATAATGTTTAAACGCTTAAAGCGAAAATAAAACTATTAACAAATTAAAATACGGCACGGTTGGCGCAGTGGTTAAGCGATGGACTGCTGCGCTGCGTGTCGCGGGTTCGATTCCCGCACGGAACAAATATTTGTATTACCTACAAGTAGTTGTTCCGGGTCTGGCTGTTTGTGTATGTGAGTTTAAATGTTTGTAAACGCACCCACGATACAGGAGAAATTCCTAGTGTGGGGCAACGTTTTAAAAAAAAAACAAAGCTATATATCCCTAGCATCGCTGTCGACTAAGTATAATGATTATAGGTACTCACAGTGTTGCATTTCCGAACTCATTCCTGGACACGTTTTTGGCGAGACACTCCGTGAGCTTCGTACTCTTGGCGTTAATGTCCTCCAGCAGGTGCACCTTCACTTGTCCCAGGAACTCGTTGATCGACTTGTTCATCTCGTACTTGGTGTAGTTTCGTGTTGATATTAACTGTGGGAAAGAAAGGTGATGGTCAAGAAATTTGTAATGTTACAATGTAGTTTTATTTCTTCTAGAGAGGCATAAAAAGATTCTTGCGTACAAAATCGTAGTGTAAGAACATTGCAAAGGCCCCAGAGTCCCAAGAGGAGCGCTAAGCTAAAGATTTTTGTACGACAACCAATTATACACTTTATTTTCCGGGTCATCAAAGGGTAAAGTTGTTCGAAGACCACATATTTCAAACAGCTTTTCATGGGCCCTCAAGGTGTTAGCAACTTTCAGACACTCATTATAAGATTCATTATTTAACGTCTGCGTAACGCATTCTCATGCTCATCTTAGTTCCCCGCTGCACCTCTCTTTATGTTTAAAACCGACGTGGTAATTGCGTAAACACTTTCAATCACAGCCCTATAGATTTTGAAGGAAATTGTTAACCCCTTGCTTCATTTTGAAAAAAATCGTCCGAATGAATGTTGTTGAACTGTCAAAATGAAAGCCATTACCATTGTAAGTGTGGTACGATCACTTCGTAGAGCATAAAAAACTGACCTCTCTGATGGCCATGTCCCAGTGGAACTCGTTTTTCAGGGAGTGGTACACGTCGTCCAGGCTCATGGTCTGCAGGTGGCACAGCAGATTGTCGTACTCCTGCTTCTTGAACAGCTGTAGGTTCAGCTGCTTGAACCACGTCGTGAATTGGGAGCAGACTGTGCATTGGCTGGCAGAGAAACATTGATTAAAAATAGTCTTCGTTACCTTAAAAATGGTCCCCAGTATTTGCCATTTTTTCTAAGAAATAAAATATGAAAGCTCTTGTAAATTTTCATTTTTAAAGGTTACTATATCTACTTCTACTACTATGTCTAATATCTTATTGTATGCTGCACCGGCTGACATCATCATGTCAACGCCGGCTGTCGCTGAAAACTAGCGCTGGAGCTCTGTCTCACATAGGGTCAATCATGTCATACGGGAAAGCCTATTGTCATTAATCGAACACGACTCCGGGCACTTATACAAAATCTGGATTAAAACTGAGAAATTTCTGATTAAAAAATACAACAAGTCTATGCCCTGGGGATGGAACCTAGGACACCGTGTTCAGCAAGGGGCTTGCAACTGTTAGATCAACGAAATCGAAGTTGTGATTTTTTTTTAAAGCATTGCTCACTACCTGGAGTAGAGACCGCGTATCGGCAAGCCTAGTGTGGGACGCCCCCCAACTAGATGGACGGACGACATAAAGAAGGTGCCTGGGACAGACTGGATGCGGAAGGCGGAGGATAGGGTGTTGTGGCGCAGCCTGGGAGAGGCCTATATCTAGCGGTGGACTGAGATAGGCTGAGTTGAATGATTGCTATTACCTGTTATTCAAGAACAGCGTGCCAGCATCGACTCCGTTGCTCAGCATCGCAAACGAAATCTTTGTCAGCGTTTCCTTGGACAGCAGCTGCAGAGCCACCATCCTCAAGTGCTGGATCTTCTCGTCTGTCACCCATGAAGGGTTCTGAGGTGGTTTCGGTCCATCTCTGATGAGGTCTAGTCTTGATTCTATCTTGGATATGTCCGCATCGACCGCGGTGTAGTCGATATCTTTGGATAGTGATAAGGAGTTATCGTAGCCCTGGAAATTGCAACTCATTAAGATAGTATTTTTTGCGTAACTAGCTTATAACATAACCCTTCGCAGGGTTCGGCAGAGGTGTACCAATTGTATAGTCCGCCGCTCACCGACATCTGGGCGGTTATGTAAAAGTTTTTATTGGTTCCTGTTGACAGTGATGCGGACGAATTTTTTGATGCCCTATGATTCTTTTTTCATATATTATACATGTACATATTATTATTTGAAATGTTAGCTTATATTATTATGCTTTTTATTGGTTTATATAAATTGGTTTAGAAATTCCAAGCCTGACTTGCTGCTGTAATTGACGTTCAACGTTTAAAACTCGACATTATTTTTCAAATGACTGCTCTTTTAACTACTCGTATATAAATTCAACAGTAAAATAATAAGGGCCCATTGAAGAGGGTGCTTATTAATTTGCCGTTAAAAGATCACCAAAACCTTGTACAACAAACATATTATCACACAAAACAGATAATGAAATTATGTAGGTACTATAATAATGTAAACTATAATTTTATAAATGCGAAAGTGAGTTTGTTTGTAACGCTTAAACGCTAAAATGGCTTAACGGATTTGCATGAAAGGCACACGGATAGACTCTGACCTGGGTAAGAACATATGCTATTTTTTATCCTGGATCGCGAACGAAGTTGCGAGTGGTTGCCCGCTAGTATTGTATAATCACTTACTTGAGACGCAAACAGCAGTGGCGGCAGTTCCTTATACAGCTCAGACTTATCTTCTGCACAAATCTGTTGCTTGAGGTCGGACCACAGCCCGGTCCGGTCCGGGATGTAGTCGGACAGCGTGATGTTGGGTAGGCAGAACGATTCCGTCTGATTCACGTTGATGTCGTGGAGAAGGCGAACTATCTGAAGGGAACAAAGTTATATTCAGTTAGTCGGTATTGAAACTCATGTTTATGAACTATCCCAATGCACTTCATCATTTCAGTCGAAAGACGTCCACTGCTGGAAATAGGCTTCCCCTAAGCTCCGCTACTTCGACCGGTTCTGTGCTTCCCGGATCCAACGGGTGCTTGCTGTCTTCACCAAGTTATCGGTCTACATTGTGGAAGGCCTTCCAAGGTTCCCCGGTATACGGTCGTCACTACAGAACCTTTCGGCGCTATCGACCATCTGCTCTGCGAGCAATCTGTCCTGCCCACTTAAGCCCTTAGCACTCAATCCACTTAGATCGATTAATCTCCTGAATTAGCTTATCTATCGAAATAGACAGACGTGAATAACAAGCAGTGACGGTAATATGAAGCAGTTGCAGCAATTGAAAGTCAGGCCAAAGGCCAATGGCCTTTGGCCGTTTTGCTAAAGGAAAACAATTGAATAAGTTGTGAAAACAGGAGTATCCCGCGAAAGAAAGATATTTTTAAAAAAGAACATTTTCAGGCACATGCTTGTGATACGGCTATGGCTTCTGATAAGATGTTAACAATGTAAGAATATCACTTACATGTATCTCATCGAAGTTACTGAACAGATCTTCAGCGACATCGAAGCTGTTTTCTAAATACCCCAAGAACTTGCTAGCATAGGGTCCATTGTAGAGATCCCTGAGGAGTTTCCACCAGTTCTCGCCGGCTAGGAAGCTCAGGATGACGTCATAGCTCTGCATGTTGGACTGCAAGTACTTCAGGTAGATAGGAATGCTCAGGTCGTACGAATGCTTTGTTGAAGTTCGCAGTACGTTTATAAGTTGTTTTCTGTGGAATGGATGAAATTTTCACATCAATTTAAACATCTATCTTAAATTTTTTAATTGCTTGCTAAGAACTTAAACAAGTAGTAAGTAGACTTACCTATTGCTTAGAAATTCAAATACATCTGTAACATTATCTCCACCACTTTTCAAAGTGTCCACTAGATTCATCAAACTTTTCCTTGCAGTTTCGTAATCTTTTACTGTTACATCTTGTACAGCGCCATATATCAGACCAGATGCTTTAGTACAAATATAACTTTTTACTCTCTCATCACTAACTAATATCGTTTTCATTGTATTTGCTTCCAAATCATTGCACATTTTGTCAATAGCATCAACAATGCTATAATTCTCATTATTAGTCCATATAACATCTGTTAATATGTCAAAGTGTATATTTAAAGCGTTTGATGGTTTTCTTTTAAACAAATATTTGATCGTGTTCCAGTCACCGGCGACCGCTTTCATTTGTTGTTCAGTACCTGGGTATAAGTTGTTAATATCTAATGTATTGATCTCTGTGGACAGTTTATTAATAATACTGACAATTCTAGCCAAATAAATATGTGCTACAAATTGTTTCATATTAATTTCGTTGAACATCCGATATGAAGGACTGTTGTCATTGAATTTGAAACTTAATACTGCATCGACGATTTTCTCTAGTTTTCCTTCGATTGTATTCAATTTGATGTCATCATCTGTCAGCAGAGTTTGGTTCTTCTTAGATATTTCAGTCAAATAGTCAGTTAACTCTATAGCTTTGGTGTAAGCGTTTTCAAATCGGCTTGTTAGATTTTCCACATGAATTGTGAAGAAGTAATATTGCTGAAAATAATAGCAATGGTTTAGATGTTGACACCTCTTAACCTTTTCATTGCTCCCCAAACAGGCCAAAAGATAAATGGGCAGCGTATACCACAGACTTTTTTGGCGACCAAGACTGTGTCGGTAAAAGAATCTGCGAAATTTTGTAGGACTAGTCGCGATATATACTTTTTGTTCATATAAAAGGTAATAGTTATAATTATGAATGTAACAATCAGAAAAGAATGCAGAACTCTCAGATTCGATCGCACAACAAGTTTGTCGCCTGCGTACAATATTGGTCTGCACACAATCAAATGATACACCAAAGATATTATTTCAGTTTCATACGCACAGGTTTAGAGAACACATCGAGCAGCGTGTTATCTCCCCTGGGCAAGGAGAGCCAGTGCAGCAGAGAGGGACACACGAAGGGCTGGATCTTCTTCATGAAGGTGGCGTCAATGATGCTGCCCGGAGGAATCACCAAGGAGGAAATTACGGCCCCACAGTCCCAGAACTGAGATTGAGATGCGCGACGAACCTGATAATGTTAGGAGTTCATTTTGAGTAATAGATAATATTTTCATAAATGTTTTCAGTTCATCAAAAGCATATAATTAATGGGGTTTGTTTAAAGTATTTAATCTAGAGAGGGTGTCTTCGCATCTAGCGTTGGTTTCCGCCACGTTGACGACACATCGAAAGGGTTCGACGAACAATGTCTATGCTGACTGACACTGACTGGTGGTATATTGTGGCAGAACATTTTTATGTTTATGGACAATTGTCATGTAAGCCAAGATATTTCTTGCCTTATTATCAAAAGAAATAAGTGAGAAAATATTGAAAAACTACATATCTAAGTCAATCTATCTCATCAATAAATGTAGGCATAAACACACACACGCACACCCTCTCACACCCTCTTACACACACACACCCTCGCACAAGCATACACTCACACACACCATCAATTACTTGTAATTGTACCACGTTGACAACCTTTACTATGTGATATAATGGGAAGCCTGGAGTTCTAAAAAACAGGCTTAGGCTTAGTTTAGACTCCAGATCTCCCACAAATTACAAAATTTTGTCGAAATACCCGTCAACTTATTATGTTTAAGAATGTAATTTGCGGAGATAAATAAACATAATTTTATTTTTTATTATTTTCAGTTACCTGGCTCATAAACCCGAAGTCCCAGTAGGAGTTGAGAAGCACTCCGATGAACTCGGGCATCTTGTCGTACAGGATGTACAGCCCCGTGCTCCGAGTGAAGCCGAGTACTTGCAGTATGTTCGCGTTTGGTTCTGTAAACAAGCAAACAATGTAAGAGATAATTATTAGGAGATCTAAAAGTTAACTTTGTGACCTCAAATTAAAAAAAAAATCCTACTTATATTATAAACGTGAAAGTTTGGATGTATGGATGTTTGCTACTCTTTCAAGCAAAAACAACTAAACGGATTTGAATGAAATTTGGCATACAGATAGTTTATAACAAAGAGGGGCGCACCTAGTGTACCTAATATACACAGGTAGGTAGGTAGGACTGATGTAAATGTTTGTATAATGGGAAAAAGGACACATTGAGCGGCGAGCCCAAATAAATTGGAACGGGCAAGAGGAAGATGATGTTATGTAAGTATGACAATAAGCGAATATGGTATTTTAAAGATACATTAAAAGAAATAAAGCACCAAAGTCGCATAAATAAATTCAGTGTCGATTAGGAAGGAAATAATGTATTTTGTCACAATAAATAGAAGAAATTAATCTGCCTAGCCTTTTCCCGACTATTATAGTCTTACCGGATGCAGCTAAGTACCAGTATTTTACATGGAGCTGCTTATCTGACCTCCACAACCCAGTTACTGGGTAAAACGATATACACCTTGGTAAGACTGATTGTCAGACTGTCGGGCTTTTGACTAGCCGTAACAACTGTCAAAGATCTACAATTGACAGGAACCAACAGTTTGACGTGCTTTTCGAGGCACGGAGAAGTCAACATGTAATGGTCACCCATCCACGGACCAACCGCGGCAAGGGTAGCTTAACCTTGGATCGACCCCAGCAGCTGTTATTATGCTAAATAAGCCCAGAAATGGCAAAACGCAATGAATCATTACCATTTACTTCCGTAAAGTAATTCAACAAGTCAGTGGCAATGTTCTCGAGGATGATCGAGAGGGATCCGAAGAAGTTCTTCCAGGCCTTCCTGCCGAGCAGTCTGCAGTCACCATCCATGTTGACGATGCACTTGGAGTACCTCTCCCAAAGGTTGATCATTGGCACGTCGCTAGGGATCGAGGAGTCGTTCATCGCGTTGAAGACTACGTCGACTTTGATGAAGAGTTTCCTGCCAAGGTGGAATTCATTAATCAGTTTTGGTGTGGTTAAAATATAGTTATCAAATGCTTTGAGCGCTTCAAACTTCTTCGTAATAACATAACATCACACCTGTATTCTCCGAAGGGTTAAGCAAAGGTGTGTTCTACACAATGTCTGTATTCATGTACTATACGACGTACGAGTATATCAATGTGTGTTACTGTATTTAGCCTACCGTGCAAATGTGTAGTTATTATAAACTTTTTAAAGTGTGATGACTCGTTTTATAAGGGACAGTTTTCAATTTAATACAATAAGTTTAATGTCATACTTTTATGAACAAGAAGATAATTATAATCGTATACAGAGAGTGCCACCCAGCAGATCGGCGGTCATCAAAAATTGTTTTATCAATTTATTCTATATTTTTATATTATATTTCCATATCTTCATATCATAAATGCTTCGCTGTGCGCGCTACCAAAAACGACTACTGAGTCCTGAATCCAGATTCCTCGTGGAAAATATCTCAATAGTAGGGATGCGCTTTTTTATGCTATGTCTTTTTTACAAACCTTAGCACAACATTTCTCTCCGTAGTATTGAGTTCCTGCACAGCATACTGCCAGGCCTCCTTCAAACCGAGGTGTCCGTCAGCAGTGTCATTGAACACGTACTGCATGGCATCCTTGGTGATCAAGACATCTTCCACCAAGGAGTCGAACATGGACGAGAACTGGAGGAAGAGGTGGGGCGGGTAGTCTGTGGTGTTCCATGTTGAGGGGATCTGGAAGACAAAATTAGGATTGTAGACATCATAAAAAAGCTGACTGCCAAATCTTTTCATCGCGGGAATATATCTTATACAGCTATTGCCAATTCGATAGAAGTACACTGCACTATAATCAAGAAAAGGTTATGTATGCGGACTGTAAGAAAATTTTCCGGCCATCCAATTTTGGATCTCGGGGTAAATTTTGAATTTTATTTGTCTAATATTAATCATGAGCATGGTACGACTGGTTCATTCAAGGGCGCGAATTGTGCTTGGAGTCTCTTTGAGGGATAGAATCCGGAATGAGGTGATCCGGCAGAGAACCAAACTTGTCGGCATAGCTCACAGAATAAGCAAGCTGACGTGGCAATGGGCCGGCATAGACATGTTCTTGAGTGGAGACCGCGAATCAGCAAAAGTAAGGTAGGAAGTCCACAGGGTAGGTGGAGTGACGATCTTCGCAGGGTGGCTGGTAGCAGCTGCATGAGGTTGCCAAGAATAGAGTTAAATGGCGTGCAATTGGAGAGGCCTGAGCCCAGCAATGAACTGCTGTAGGCTGCTGATGAATCATGAGCAAATACATTTACAATCATGAGACAATTCAGCCGTGATCCTGGCATGTCGATGGACCTGCGATGTCTATATGCTGAAACTCATTATCAGGTGGTGAGATTGGTTTTTACCACCAAAATAACATATACGCTTATCCACCACTTCTTCTTCTTCCCACTGCTGGGACACAGGCCTCCTTTCAGTGAGCGGGAATAAAAATATCATAAAAACTATAACATACTTCTTAAATGGTTACTTACTTTGACAAAATTATTCTTAGCAGCAAGATACTGGACCCATTCCTCAATGAACTCCTTATTCATGCACAGTATGGTTTCTATTCCTCTCATTGCGTCTTTGGAAGTAGGGTTCATCTGCAGCAGTTCTGACATGCTGGTGGTGGAACATGGCCAAGGGGGCTCAGAGTTTACAAGGGAGATTATTGGGGCCACCTGTAAATGTAATGAGTTAGGGTCAAAAATGAGACAGGAAGTCCAGGTTGATTCACCATAATCAAATACACGAGCGGCACGTTGTTGACGGCAACCGCCGACGCGTTGGCGGGTATCGACGACTGCCGTCGACACTCGTCAACAACAGCAGTTGCCTCTGCTGTTGACGTGCGTCGCTCGGGTGTATGCACAATAATGCATTTTAGATGCATTCGAAAGAAAAGGAAGATCTAGCTTAAGATACTTACATCCGTATCATCACGTATGATGATGTCCACAGCATCCACAGTGAGCTGTGGGATGTTCGGGATGATGTTACTGAGAGCTTTCACGGTGGTCGGAGGTAGATTACTAGTGAACGTGCTGTTTGTCAGTAACGCTGAAATTGTAAGATCGTTTGTTAAACTGCTGACATAAGGTAATGACTTTTATATCAAGGTCCAATGTACTGGGCTTGGTTTTTCTATAAATGATTACATAATAGACTTGATCATTTATCTTGGCAAAGACATTAGTTATCACAGTAAAACACCATTTGAATATATTAAAGACAACGTTGGTATACAGGGAGGCATGGACATCCACGCGCAACCTATTACCATGGATTCAGGACAGGATGCTGAAACCCCTGCTTGGAAATTTTTCGTCGGTTATAAAAAAAATGCCGGCTGAAAATTTCTACTCTAGAGTTTAGAATTATGTGCTGAATTCATAGATACAGTTTGCCACCCTGTATCATTAAACCTTTGGAATCTTTCCATGTAAAAGGAGAAACGACAATTAGCGTTTACCGGGCATACTACTACGGTTTATTTTCTGTCTTTTTGCCCAAACTTGGAATCTAACCAAAACAGCCGCACTAACAACCACTAGATCAAAAAGGTTGTACTTATTCATCTTCTTAAACTGCCCCACTAAAGGAAGCTACGTCCGTTTCCGTTTCCTAGATTCTTAAATCACAAAAAATAGAGTGCTACCTGCAACCAATTTGACAGTTTCATCGAAAACGCTGACGGGTCCAGCAGTGGTCGTGATCACGTACTTCATCCTCAGCCAGAATTCGCCACTCACGTCGAACAGACCATGGTCCAAGATGTCCAGAAAACGGAAAAATAGTTTTACGCTGGAATGGAAGAGTTACAGGAGATCAGAAAATCGTGACGTTCAATCATAGTTGAGAAAGAAAGAGAAAAATAGCTATTTGTCAAACACGGGTATAAGGTGTGTTTATGTAATGGGAAACAAAACAAAAGATACACAATATTGTTACAGCAAAAAGGTTTTGTGTTGCGGGAATGTTGCAGTATTGTTGGCAGCATGTTAAAGTTTCGCATTCATAGAGAGTAATGTTTATACCTGTCCATTAGGTTAACCGTTTTTTGACAGCTGTCTTAGAACGTAACTATTCCAGACTACGTAAAAGTTAACTTAAAAATTTATAATAAAATAAATATATAAACTGCCTTATCTTATTTAATTATAGCTTTTTACAGACATTATAATACTGTACGTGTATCAATCAATGTATTGTGTGTTGCAGTAATCACTAGTTCCATCTGTCAAAAAACGGTTTACCTAATGGACAGGGTATAGCAACTGTGTTTTCATGCATGTTCATTAAGTCACACTTAAATTGTCACTTTCGTGATATTCCTGTATAGCTATTTGTAATTTTCCCTGTATCGCTTAATCACTCTTATCGTTAAGGCGTAGTTGAAAAGGCCAATGATTAATTAAGTTGCGCTTATTATAACGCGAGTCTAATCTGACAGATAAATGCATTTTGACCTCTTTGATGTTGCCGGATGTAACGATATCACTAGCGGTGAGGGAAAACCCGGTTTACATTCATTAGATATCAATAATGTTGCGTAACATAATATCACAATATCCGAAGGACACGCCCATATTTTAAGGAATAAGTATTTAATAGGGGACGATAATACAGCTAGTTTGATTGATTTATTTACAACATATCCCACAACATTTTGTATTTAGCATACCAATATCCTCCATGGCGATACCACTATACACTATACCCCTTGGTAAGACTGGTTGTCAGACTTTTGGGCTTATGACTACCCATAACGACTGACAAAGATCTACAAATGACAGCCGGGACCAACAGCTTAACGTGCTTGCCTAGGCAATGAGGAGTCTCGATATGTTATGGTCACCCATCCACGAACCGACGAGCGTAGCTTCGCTCGACCGGTGCGGCTGTTATTATTTAGCCACGAGCCCTTCACTACAACCTTGATTGGCTGATAATAATAATACAATTAATACCTCATTATAAATTAAAGTTAATGCCCATTTAGAGTGTCTTACAGATAAGTACTCTTAGAATATTGAAAAGTTGAATACTAGCACAAATCTGTAACTATTTCTACATACCTTAACCGCAGACTTCTATCCATATTCTTGAGTCCGAACCAGAACTCCTTGGCCTTGTCGAACAAGGAGTTTACCCGCTTCTTAGTGGCCTCATCCATGTTATAGCTGTTGTACTGGAAGAGGTACGTGTAGTCCCTGTCCAGCTTCACGTAAAGGGACTTCAGGTGGTTGATAAGGTTATTCCAGTTTAGGTTTATCACTGGATGTGAGGAGTTCTTGATGGTGGTAATCTGGGAGAGAAATAAATAGTTTGAGCGGGTTTTTGGATTATGAATTTTCTTCTAAAGCTACATAGCTAACTATAGCTATAAATTTGAAAACTTGCTAGAGGTTGAAATTATGCATTTATGTGTTCTTTATTAATAAAACAGTGCCTTGTTGTGACTGGAGAGTATAATTCTATGTCTATAGGTATATCTAAACAAAAATCTATCATAAATTAAAGGCGCTTTTTATGTCTGTCTGTGCAAACACGTTGTTCTTCTTAACTACACACCGGATTTTGATATGGTTTTCACTATCATTCGGAGAATTTATTCCGGAAGGTTTATGTGTAAAATACATTAATGATACACTTACATAATTATAATAAAGAAATCTCTGTGTTTTATCAACTCGTAAAGCGACCCGCACCTTCTTTGCACGGTGCAAAGAAGGTGCGGGTCGCTAGTATGTTATAAATCCGAAAGCACATATATCAGTTTATTTGTTATGTTTTGATTCCGCAACCTTCTAAACTCGACCTCTTTTAGCATAGTTTATTTCACTAACATAATGATAAGTTAATGACTAACAATATTGTACTTACATCTAACTTTTGATTTCAATGAAATTGAGCACAGTGCGTATACTAGAGTATCATTTATGCAATTTTTATTTGGGACTGTAAAGTTGATCGACACTAAAAGAACGTTACTGTTCTTAGTAACAGTTACAGATGATCCGAATAGTTCACTTACAGCTTTCGAAATAGCCGAGTCAGCTGTGAGTCCGTTCTCGATGGCAATAGTGGCGTCACACAGAGCTACCACTAGCTTGATCTTTCTGCCTTCCTCTGTTGGTAGTTCCAAGTATTCACTCGCTGTTTCCACACCGTTGCATAAGATGTCCTCACCGTAGGTAGATAGAGCTTTGTAAGTCTATCATGGAAAAATATAAGCATTATTTTTGTCATCTTAGATTCATGGTTCTTCATTCATTGTTGATTTCCTAATAATGAAGTACGTAAAAAGAATGTTTAAGCAAAAAATCAGGAGTTACTAGGGCAAGTGCCTAGCCTTCATGGTTATTTTGTGAAAAAGGCTGGCGATGTTCGTTCTATGTAAGTCTTTCTCTTTCTCGTACTGAAATAATGATAGCTTCTACACTTGCACCTGAACAGCAAAATTCAACAAAATTAACAAGTTTACTTATAATTTTATTAAATACTCTAACCATTTCGTTTTCAGTAATTCACTAAGATTATATTATAATGCAATAAAATCCTTCTAACAAAATCAAACATTTTCATTATTCTTCTTCTAATTCTTATCTATAACCACAATTACATAAAATATCTTAACGTACCTTTTCTTCATTCAGGGCCGTCATCAACAGCGTCACAACCACATCAACATACACATCCTTGAAAGCCTTCGCCTGAGCCTCTGTGGTCTGCTCCAACTGTTCGTTGATGGCCGACACCAAGATAATGACGTCATTCAAATACGGGGAGATCTTGAAGTCCAGAATCGGATTCTGCTGGACGATTTCTTTGGCTAAGGCTCCGTGGAGTACTATTCTGAAAGAAAATTAACAGCATAAGAAAATGATTATATTATACATGCCCAGGATTTACAAAAGTCGGCAGTATAGTTAATTGCAATACATGTTTTAATTCTTATTACTATCCTGTTTTTGCTTGTTTTTTTTTATTGAAAAAAAAAACGTTGCACGCTTTGTTGCGTTGTTACGTTGCCGTGGTGCTATACATATGTAACACTATTTTACTACATACAAAACAGCTTACACATTATAATGTTGTTGAAAAGGTTTTTCTTGTACTGTTACACAAACAGTATTGCATGCCATAATGAACTTTATCCAGGCATAAATATGAATAACGAATATCAGAAAGAGACTGTCACGCTGGGTAAAGGTTGCAGAGATGACTTGTCTATAAAACTTTTTATAAAAATCGATGTGCCATATGGCTTAGTATTGTAAGCATATGAGCAATTTCTGAGTCTACTTACAGCATCTGTTTCCCCAGATGTCCCTTCGCTCTTACGACTTTCATAAGCTTCGACTCTTCTTTCACCTGGAACAGACTGCCCCAGGCCACTTCAGGTCTCTTCTCCGTCTCTATCCTCACGAGGGCCTGGCTGAAGTTCTTGAGGACTTGAAAGTCTTGATCGATGGTGTATAGCTGGCTACTCGTATCCTTGCCCAGGGTTTCTTGGATAAGGAGGGATGCCATCTTGTTTATCTGGGAAATTAAAAATGAATTCATATATTAAACCTTTATATCGAACGTGGATCCACGCGAGACACAATGTTTTTTTAATTTTTTCTATAATTACGGCATTCAACCGATTAATATAGTTTAAATAGTGATACGATTCCGATTCCGTTGTTAGGGCTAAACTCTCGAGATTAGGTGTCCAATATTTAATTTGTTAGAAATTATGCAATTAGCTGCTCATGGAACGTAGTGATGACATGAAATGTTACTTTTAAGTTAAAGTAGAGCCAGTTACAATTTATACTTAAAAAATAAAAAGTATAATCTCAACTTACATTGTTCTTAACTTCAGATACTCCAAAAGACTCAATCAAGTCAGTGACATAGTTCTTCCACGCGTCACTGCACAGCTGTTTCTTGAGAGACTTTGCATCCACCTCGGATATCACGAAGAACTTTTGAAGTTTATAGACATCGCAGAACATTTGTCCAGGGAAGTTTATTTTTGATGTCAAGATCTGTAAGACAGTGAAAGAAATAGTCGATATTTAATCAAAATTATTTATCAAAAGCGTTTGACAAACTATGCGCATAAAAAACTATTTTACTTTGCATAATTTACCTGAGTCCTCTCAGCATCAGCCAAAGCTTCAAAAGCCTTTCCAACAATATTCGGTGGTATTTCTTTAAGTATTTTAATAGCGCCGGGGTTCCTCAGGGTAACATTGTAGGTCAACTGTTCAATATGCATGTTTATATCGATCACTTTGTAGGCGCTCTCCATCAGCTTGGCCAGAAGTGTGGAATAGAACAGTACATCATGTTTTGTTTTTTTTTCAAGGAACTTGTTGATGAAGTTCATTACTTGGGATAAGCTGAAATATGAACCGTAATCATTAGTATTAAGGTTAATTTGTTCTTTTAAACGCATTTAGTATTTTTATATATTTATGTTTTCTACTTACATACTGAATGCATCAATTGACGAATCCTTTTCAATAGCTTCATTAAACACATTAGCTGCATTGTGGAATACATTAGATACAGCTTGTAAACCAGTTTCTTGTGTAGTATCAGCAGCTCCACCTATTTGATCATGGCGTTGTTTGGCAAATACTTTGTCCATATACTGGAGTCCAATCACAATAGCGTCAGTAAAATCTTTAATTATTTCATAGGATTGAGTATCGCCAAATGTTGGTTTGAATAGATCCATTAGTTTTGGTATTCTAAAACAAATATATGCATTAGTAAAATAGCGTCGATGGGACAATAAGACTATTTATTAAACCGATTATTTGGAAACTTACAAACTTAGCTGTATGTAACTAAATTCCGCCTCTTGACCTTGGAAAATGGAGACCAGCTCCGGAGGCAGGAAGTTCTGGAGCCGCATCATACGTAGCACAGCCGTTAACATATCGCCTAGAGTACTTAATCTATTGTCTCCTGACAGTTTGAAGTACATATGGCCCAACTGAAACATAATGGTATCATGTAGGTTTGAAAAGCGTTTACAATATGGATAGCTAATTAAATTTTATAAGTTAGCTGAAATATAAAGTCAATATCTGTTTGTAACTAACCATTGTCATATATTTACTATAATCTACTTGGAACAGTACGTCAATAAATATCTTTTGTAAGTCCTCCATTGATTTCGAACACAGCTTCTCCACTAATATTTCCATGTGTTCATGGTTTGCCATTATTATGGTATGATTTAAGGAGGTTATGCTGCATCTGTTCACCTCGCCTTTTAATAACTGTAAGTTAAAAACACTTAGATGATTAATATACATTTTTACAAACAAATTATCTTTTATCCTCATCTTTTTAATCGTTAATTGCAATAACATTCTACTTTTATTTACATAGTTATTTCTGTCTACGCCATTGTCTTCTTTGCATCATAGTGTTTTAATGTTACATTAGCAAAATAAGTTATTCTCATTATACATTCTTTAGTAACAGTACAATTTACACTCATTATTAATTTATTAAACATTAGTAAAGTTTATTTCATTTAACAATTCTAGCATTAGTTCATTCGCTTAATCCACTTTGTTAAATTTTACTCTTCATCTACTGTCATTATATTATAATTAGTACAGTTATTTCCAGCTACACACAAACTTACACCTTGAAAACTGAGCTCGGCATCCATGACGCTCTGTGCGACGTCTTCGTTCAGCTTCAACTTATCCGATATGTAACGTTTTATTCTTCGCGGTTTGACGAATAGGTCTTTCACTTTTAGACCATTTGCTGTAAAAGAAAATATCATTAATACTATGGTTCTACTTGCTACTGCTTTGCCTCTGAATGTGTCGGTAGGTACGGTATAGTAACACAACCCGGTAGGTATAACTCGAATAATAACCTCAACTGATATGTTTATACATAGCAGTCTAAGTTTTTCTTCGGATTGTAAATATTGTAATAACAAATATTACAAACATCGTAATGTGATCACCACTGTCTTTAGGGTCAGATGATGATAATAATTTCAAAATGGTCGTGACACACACATACATAATTCCAACGAAATACAGTGGGCTATTTTTCTTCGTCATGTTTTTGACTTGATAAACTGGTACTTACTACTAATATCTATAAACGCTGGCTCGTCCACCACGTCTGCTAATGTAGCTAGGATTTTGATAGCATCTGGCACGAAAGCTGCTACATCCAGCACAGAATCATTAAAGAGAGGTGCTAGCTTTCGTTGCAGATAGGTTAATCTGTAAAAGATTTTCATATTAACAAGGATTTTTACTTATTAAAAAAATATATTTAATCTTCTGGATACGCGCCAATTTAGATTTTGTCCATCGCTTTCCACCAGCCGAGATCGAGATCAATAATGGACCCCTGTTTTGAACGAGTATACTTTACAAAGTTTTCTAAAAAAAAGCTGTGGAAACTTACTTGGAATTCTCATAAGTGGGTAGTTCGTCAGATTTATTCAAAGGTGAACACTCGTTGTTGACACTGCAAATGAAAGACTGCACAAACGTCATCATACCCGCGCTGGGAAGCGCCCGCGCAGGGAACCCACCTAAACAAGTAATAGAATAGGTATAATACGGAAAATAACAGAATATAATAAAGAAAACAAAAAGAAAAAACACAAACACAAAAAAGCAACAATTTGGGGGAAAATATGCACCTAAACACGCAAAACGGCCATCGCTCAGCATAACGCTGTGACCCTAAGCGGGACAGCGCTGGTTAATATCGTCAGGATGACGAACATGTTGTACGGAAAGTTTAAAGTATAAATATGGATGGCCATCCTTAGAGTAGCGGAAGACCAAAACAAACAATAGATGGGCTGTGTGAAAGATGATGGCTAGAAAGAGGGACTACTTAGATGACGGCTGATAGAGATACATACGTATGGCAGAAGAAGAGTTACTGCGCCGATCAAAAATAATTTGGAAAACAGGAGAATGAGGAACGCTGAAGAACGCAAGAGTTATTTAAGAGCGTATACTCTACTTTTCAGACCTTCTACAAGGTAATGAAAAGCAATTAGATTTTTTTTTAATTTTCGTAGGAATTTTCGGTTGAGGTCTCAAATTCAAATCACATTATTGACCAACGGGATATAATTAAATTCAGTACAAGATTATTTCCCGGCTAGACCCCAGGGATTTAATGACTAACTTTACATTTGGTTTGCATGACATATAATTTGACATTATGTGATACACAGTAAATTACATGATAACCAAATTAACATTACACATTGAAGTTATAGAAAACAATCGAAAGCGAAAATTTCGTCATCACCGGACGATCAAAGAAACTTAAAATGATTTAATTGAATGCTGCTCGCGTACTTATCGTTACGTTTGATGTTTGCTGATGAATTTGTGATAAACACATCTGGTATTCACAGTCAGTGATTTATTATTCTGGTCAGCTTGAGAAGGAAAAGGTTAAAAGAAAAGACGATTGTTGTATAAGTATTTAACATAATAACATAACATCACGCCTATTTACTCCGAAGAGTCAGGCAGAGATGTGCCTATAGTACACCCACATTTCACCAGTTATGTTTAAGTCTCATGTAATAGGGGAGAAGCTTATTGCCATCAACTGCGCACAAGTCCAGGCTGCTACTGAGATATTCCTTATAGAAAAACCCAGTAATACTTTGCCCGACCTGGGAACTGAACCCAGCATGCTCAGCAGTAGCGCTTGTGACCACTAGACCACCTAGACAGTTGTATAACTCGCCATCATCATTCTCCTGCTCTTATCCCAAATTGTTTCTGGTCGGCGCAACGTGTCTTTTCCTTCCATATTTCTCTATCAGTTGTCATCTCGGTAGTCGCCAGCCATATCATCTTTCAGACAGTTTTATGACTATGCTTTGTTAAACTTACGAGCTACTAAAAAGGAGTGCGGTGCATCCCCACTAACACCTTGCGTACTGGCTGCTATTTTGACTACGGCACGAACCATTCTGTTCGTGACAAAGAGAGAGGAGAAGGAGTGTGATACTTACATGTGGGATAGTCTTCATTATTTATGTTGATCCTAACTACGAATAAACTGAACATTATTGCCGACGCCCATAATATGCCCGTTAGTGTGATCTGAAACAAAAGCATGTGGTTTTAAAATAACAAAATTAAAAATACAGATTCTGCACCCTCATACACTGAGGCTTTAGAATTTGTTCGATAGTCAACACCCAGCCTCAAAATGAAATATAAGGGTATATCCACTCAGCGGGATTGTCCGAAAGGGTTACCGCTACCCCGGAACATAAAGGGCGAAGGAAGGAACATGGGTGGGTTTTAGTCAGTAAGAGTCTGACACTCCCTTCCGCTCCACCCAGAGCGGGAGGGGTCATTTGATGATTTCCCACCAGAAAAAAAAAGGGTATATCCACACTATATAACATAATATGTTCATATGTGTTATATAACAAAAGTTTTATAACATGTTACTTAATCTGGACGCACCCTTAAGTATACACTCGGCTATTAACCCAGAAAGGCAAATAAATTAATTAAACGTATCCAACGACGGGAAAGCATCATAATGTTACTAAGGACGCTAAAGAACTGATAATTTTATAAAAAACTGTAAGGTCAATGCTGGGAAGACCGTATACAAGGCAAGTCCGTCTAAACGTCGTTACGCTCGTGTTTGATTATTTAGGGAGCTCACCTCTCGATCGATAAAACAGTATAGTGGTTTAGTTCGAATTGAAAATCATAGACGTCGCTATAACTAGTTTTGCTGAAGAAAATTGACTTCCTTCTTTACTCGCGTTGTGAACTCCAATGTAAAGTGACATGTGTTGGGGTAAAAAGATAAAAAAAGTGCTAAATCAAACGAATTGAAGCGTCGAGTGTAGTAACGTAAGTAGTTAAATAGGCCTTCTATATATTTCTTTTATTGAATTGATCATTAACGCTAAGAATTTTGTAATATTAAGTGTAGTAAATATCTAACCATAAAATACAATAGTTGGGAAGTCCGTATAAGTCGCACGAGGTAAGTCCGTCATATGCCGATCTTGCCTCGAAGCACAGACCGTCAACCTTTTTCGTAGCATAAACGTATTCTTGAATCCTTATATTTTAACTTCTCGGGTTTTAAAGAGTTTTTTGGTGGGTATTTTGTTTTATTTCTAGATAATTATTGTTAGTGTAAAAGGCCTTACCTAATGCCACTAATGTCTTTTACGGACTTTGAAACCCGAAGCCCGAACCCCAAATGCAGCGGTTCAGGTTGCACATTGCTTGCAATAGACAAACATAACAACGAATACTATTTAGGGTATAGTTATTATACGAGAAAACCCAACAAGTGTTTTTTTTTTCAGAAATTGGAATAGAAATTGGATATGCCTGAATTGATGCCATTGGATGTTGATCGTTTTTTATCTAGAAATGGTTTCGAACTTTTAAACCAGCTTAGATGGCCGTGGCACGTGACATATTTTATACTGTCTAGAAGATGTTATCATTGTGGTTATTACGCAGACTTAACCTCTCCACTGCCGGAACGTAGATCTACGACACAAAAATTGTTACCGTAAACTGCCGAGCTCTTTTGCTCGGCTCGAGCTCGAGCCTAGAATTGCGCCGCAGATCTGCGTTCCGGCAGTTTACGGTAACAATTTTTGTGTCGTAGATCTACGTTCCGGCAGTGGAGAGGTTAAATTTGCCACGCCACTTCATGATTCATAAAATATGGAACTTACAATATTTATTAGATTTAGAATAAAGAATTTAGAATAATTTAGAATAAAGCATGGTTCAGATTTTATGTTGCTTTTATTTTATCGAAAATGTTAACAACTCCATCACGTAAATTCCCTCAAGTAAGACAAAAAAAATCATTTAAACGAATTGCAGCCTTATATGCATTACTCTAAAGCATATATTTGAAGGGCATTCATTAATCTATCGAAAGAAAATGTTTCCATCTGTAAGATCTATCAAATTTAGTGTAAAATGACCACTAGACGGACTTACCTCAAACAGCTAGGAAAGTCCGTCTACACGCCGATTTTAAAGAAAAAAAACTTTTATTAAGCGTTATTTGACATTAAACCAACTGAAGTGTTTTTATAATGGTCAAGACAATATTTTTCATCAATTGTAACTATAAGAATTACCCCAGAATGTATAGTTCCATTAGTTTGGTTCGATCAAAGTTAGCTATTAAAAAAGTATGCCGGTCTTCCCCACATTGACCTTACAAGGATCTTTCGGAAAAATTTGAACTCATGCCGAAATTTTGTTTTTTCGATACAATTTCTCAAAACAATTTTCAACTATGGAGGAGAAAATAAGTATATAAAAAACTCACTAGTTTTCTCTTTCGTATGAGGTAGTCCTTCCATAGCAGCAAGCGTAGTTGCTGCCCGCCCGCCATGTTGAACCGCTACTAGTACCACGCGACATTCCTGCAACAATACACGCAATAGTTGAAGTATAATATGTGGACGACTTGATCATTAAAGCTAAACAAATAAACGACATACCAGTAGTTATCTATTTTTTCGGTTTTTGGTATCATAACCTTATAGTTGCCACTGCTGGGACACAGGCCTCCTCTCTTCGAGAGGGAGTGGGCTATAATCTACCACGCGGGCCCAGTGCGGGTTGGTAGATGTCACATACTCGTATCTTCGAATTTTTGGTTCTAGGACATGCCGGTTTCCTCACGATGTTTTCCTTTACCGTTCTGAGAGTGATGAAATAAATTACACAAAGTAAAGCGCCTGTCTGGTTTCGAATCTACGACCTACAACTCGTAAATCGCGATCGTTACCACTGGCCTACCACTGCTCAGGTTTTCGTATACCTGGGGCAAATTACCTTTCCTTTTGACTTCGCCGTAGCCGGGTAAAATAGATTGAGATAATAACCAATTTGACGGAATTAGAAGACATTATGTTGATTTTCACAAAACTTTACACACCTTAAGATATCTCAAGGAATTAGATGTTTTACTTTATAATAGGAATTTCTTATGATATAAAGAATGAGCGACTGAAAACTTTGCATGATATTCTTCGTCGTGTCACGACAGTGAATTAGATTTTGCGGGCCCAATACGAGTACATCGCCGGTTCCACGGCTTCATCGGTGGCAGCGCAGAGGACACTATGACTGCACCTCGTCTTTGAATGATAAGCCTGATAAGGTGAGTATATATCTTTATGAAAGAGATTTAAACCTTTCAGCAATATAATGTAGAATGGTGACTGATGAGTCGTACTTACATTCAAGCGAAGTAAGTAACGCAAAATCAAATGACAAACAACATAACACATTCAATTTACAGATTACAATCCAGTTTCAATTTCAACACAAAAAAATCTTTACACCCAATTGTGTTCCAACAAAATTGAATGTTAATGAGACACTTCCCACTCATACATTCGGTTCATACATTGTACAATGTACGTAATGACAATCAAAATCACAAACATATGTCATACAATTTTCACAAAACACATCGTTTTGGGGAAATCCGTTTCAATTAAGATTCGCTTAAAACGTTGATAAAGATCATAGGAAATTGTTTAGGTGTGGCGTTTTAATTGTATCAGGTACTTAAGTACCATCTAAGATTATGGGAATACCCCATGTCATTATAAGCTTGGAATCGTTCGCTGTTGAACCTTGGACCGCTATAAATAGTGGATTTCTGTCAATTCCGAGTCTTTTAATCACCGCACTTGGAAGATTGATTCATGATATTTGAAAGCAGGATGATATTGCTAGCTGTATTTATACTTACTTCCTGACTTAATATCATAAACGGTACAGAAACTCTGTCTGTCTGTAACCTGTTCACACCTTACGGCTAAGCGGACACAGGTTTGCAATGACTTTAGGCAGACAGAACCTTTAGAGCTCATACTAGTAAATGCTGTTATCCGACCGTTTCTTTCGGCAACGCGTCCCTTTGTTATGTCTAAGAGCATACTGTCTGGTTTCCAAACAACAGCCCCGATCGGGTCCGGCGCGGCTTCCATTGTCAACTTCGTGTTATATAAATAATGTCAACAATAGTTGCTACAATTATCAGCTGCAAGGCCATTGTGACTCCAATGAGATTCGAAATGATTCTGATTGTCATGAGCTAGTGTTCATTGCGAATGGTAATAGAGATTACCGGTGTCTACTAGCACAATACTGTAACGATGTGAGTTTGAAGGTTCGTTTTAAATTAAACCAGCCACACCTAATATCGTGCGCCTGCTTTTGTTTTTTAAGTGCTGGGCGCAAAGCAATTAGTTACGTGTATGGTACATTTTTATGCATTTTTAGTCTTTTGATTATGTGTATCTTATGTATCTTTTCGTTTTTTTTTTCATTTTATTATTTTTTTAAATATTATTTGTCCGTTTTGTTTGTGCAGAATAAAATATTTTTCTTTCTTTTCTTTTCTTTCTTATGGCATGTTATAGATGGAAGAATCCAACTAATTCCCTAACTATATTACAGAATAGTTAAAGGTCCTGAAATTCCTGGAATCTAGGGGCTACGCATCTACACATCGGAAGATGCTGTCAGAAAAGTTTTGAGTATGGAAGTGGATGGCTGTACGAGTAGGGGAAGATCAAAGAAATTATGGCTTGACTATGTGAATTATGTTGTAGCTAGAAAGGGAGTCACTACTGAGATGACGACTAATAGAGAAGTATGGAAGAAGAAGACATGTTGCGTCGTACCGTGCGTAGAATGATATGGGGGCTAGGCATCTCTACGTTTGGACAATAAAGTGTCAATCTTTGCCATGAAATCACTGTCAAAAATCAACAAAAACAGAAACTATTATGATATTACATTCATAAAGCTACCTCCAAATATTGTATAAACATCTTATAACAATGTATTGTTTCAGTGACGACCTTCGAGACTTCTTGTATAATAATTGTTCGTGTTTGGTCGCATCCTGTCATGATGTCAAGCGAAGCCGCGTGATGGGCAGATGTCACTCTGATTATATGTTTACCGCAGAGGTAATTCATATAGTAAGGCAAATGTGTGTCTTGTTATGTTTTTAATCATTCAAGTGGGGTGTAATTAGTTTTGTTCAGGTTTTTGTGGTCTTGGCCCGTCCATAGTCGATCGATGCTACGTACCTTGCTATATCACAAAGAACGGACTAAATAAATGAATAAACGAACGGTACGGTATTATATTTATATTTTTAATAGGTTTATGCGTATCTTTATATTTAAAATATTTATTCCTCAATTTTCATGATTGCACCTACCACTGTTTGTCTCTGCATCACCCAAAGGTTGACTGGTAGAAAATGTCTATGGCATTAAGTCCGCCTCTGTACAGTGTTAATGTATTTGCTTGAAGTATTAAATAAATAAATGGACCAATTATTCCAGCTAGGGCCAGCTAGGGACCCCGACGGTAATACATAACATAATATATCACGCCTGTAATCCCTAACGGGTTAGGCAGAGGTGTACCTTTAGTAATCCTCACTTCGCCGGTTTTGTTTAAATCTCATGTAATCCCACTGTAATGGCTTTATATCTATGTAAAAATATGGATAACCAGTCCTGAAATACCTATAAGTACGTACAGCTCTTTGTTAAGGAGCTCGCCTGGGGAAGTACCTCCATCATATCTATTTCTGTGTTCTAGTTTGAAAGGTTTTATACCCTGTCTATTAGGTAAACCGTTTTTGACAGATGGAACTAGCGATTGCAGCAACACAAAGCCAAAGACATTTATTCTTCGTATATGGTAGGTACAAAGATAGTTGGTACATATGGATAAGTTCGACACATCCGCCGCTACTAGCGGCATACGAATATTTACAATGTGAACCTAATGTACACGTGGGTATAAAACCTAACTTATATACTACTTATACTCTAGTAAACAATACAAAACACTTATACTATGGGCATTTGTACTCTAATATACAACATAAAATAAAATAAAAACACAACAATAACAACATTTCTATTATACAACTAAATAAATCTGACTTATTATATATATTTATTATTTACTTATTGACCCTTATAATAAAAAAAATTCTTTTAATGTGTAAAAATTATTTTGGAGAAGCCAATTTTTTAGACATTTTTTTGTAAAAATTCAATGGTAGCTCTCTTATTTGTTTTGAAATATGGTTATATATTTTAATGGACATAAGGTAGCTGTTTCTGTAGTGGAGAGTACTATTACATAATTGGTTTTTTAAATTGGTGGGGTCCCTTTTTGCAAATCTATTGTTTTCGGCTACTGTGGAGAAGAAGTGAGAGTTTTTCCTGACAAATATGGCTATTTCTAAGATGTAAGTAGAAGATACAGTTAGAACCTTTAATTTTGTAAAAAATGGCCTAAAGCTCTCGTATGGAGGCGCCCCAGTTATTACTTGCAAGCATTTTTTTGCGCTATGAAAGCTCTTTGTATGTGTGATGAGTTACCCCATAGGAGTAATCCGTACCTCAATACAGACGCTACGTAGCCGTGATAGGCGTTTAGTTCACACAATGCATTGATTGATATATGTACGGTATTATAATGCCTGTAAGAAGCCATAAATAAGACAATTCAATAAGACAAGGCAGTTTATATATTTAATTTATTATGCATTTTAAAGTTAACTTTTACGTAATCTGGAATATGTACGTTCTAAGTCAACTGTCAAAAAACGGTTAACCTAATGGACAGGGTATAGGTGAATTCATTTTGTGGCATTTAACACATTTCAGCTGTCACAAAAGTTTCTGGTATGTCACGGTATTATATGAGGGGATGACCACATAACATGAGGGGATGACCACCTAACATGAGGGGATGACCATATAACATCAGCCGTGGCAAAAGTGTTTGCCATACCATAAAAAAAATGTCCCGATTCAACACTTCCTTTATGGGCTTGATAAATAATAACCTAAAGACCGTTTATTCTATTGTGCACAAAAATTTTGTGATAGTGGTTCCACGAGTATTAGCCGAAAAACTGTATGAACGTAGGATGACGAGGCACTTCTATGTATAGCCACTTTTTACAATCAAACTTTGCAAATCTAATAAAAGCTTGTAAAAAGTAGTCAACACAAAAACAGTCAGTCTCAATCTGCCTAGTTAGCCGTTTCCCAACTATGTTGGAGTCGGATTCCAGTCTAGCCGGATGCAGCTGAATACTAGTGTTTTACATGTAACGACTGCGTATCTGACCTCCACAACCTAGTTACAGGGTACTACGATACCCCTTGGTAAGACTGGTAGTTAGACTTTCTAGCTTCTGACTACCCGTAACGACTGTCCAACAGCAGACAGCCGGGACCAACGGCTTAACGTGCTTTCTGAGGCACGGGAGGGGTCTCGATACGTAATGGATCACCCATCCCCGAAACGACCGCGCGTAGCTTTACCTCCAATCGACCCGTGGGACGAGCCCTTAGATACAGGCGTAATGTTAGATTGCATTGAAAGATAATCAAACAAAGAACCAACATTGACCCCGCATGTTTGTAATTCAATTCCTAATATAATAACTTATGTAGGTACCAGATATTTGTAAACTAATTTGCAAATTTATTTACACGTTACAGAGTAAAGGTCACAACATGATTTCGCACTCAAGTTCTGTGGTTATGGCATGTTATTTTAAACGCGTTTTTCCGCCTGTTTTTTATTTAATCGAATTAGTATATACCTATCTACTTTTTTCTGCTGACTATGTGATCGATATCAATGTCGGGCAAAGTGTTACATAATAGATTCTTCCATAAGGGGATTCCTTCAATGTAGGAAAAACGAAATTCAAACTTACGTTTCTTGCTAATGGCGGCGCGGTTTTACTTTGTAAAAAAACAAACGCAGCCATTACGAGAAAATATTTACAAAATTATAATCATTTATAAATAAATTTGCTCCAAATTAGACTATTTTGTGAAAATATGACGATTTGATTGAATCTTAGTTCTTAGAATTTTGCGGGCTACATTGAGGGATCGGGCTTTAAAAGATATTACTCAGAAGCAGCCTGGAGTCTGCATTAAGGTGCGGTCGCCCCCTAATACGTGGGACTTGAACATAACTTGGCAAATGTGAGTGTATTTCATGCATAACTCTGACTAACCTCTCAGGGAATGCAGGCGTGATGTTACGGTATATTACTAGTAGGTACAGCAAGAAATTAAATAACGCATCACGAACAGTTTAATGGCTGTATTATTGAATATTTTGTCACGTTTCAGGCAAACTGAGATAACGCGCTTGCGCAGCATCACGTACCTGTGAGGTATTCCAAATAAGATCGCATTTTGCAGATTTTGTTACAATTGAGAAGATTAACAACGTGTGTAGGCATTTAATATTATTTAGGTAAATAACACTAAAAAGGTGAAGTAGCCAGACTTTCCAGACTAACCGGATGCACCTGAATACCAGTATTTTATATGGAACGACTGCCTATCTGACCTAAACAACCCAGTGAGCGGGTAACACAATACCCCTTGGCAAGACTGGTTGTCAAACTTTTGGGCGTCTGACTACTCGTACGGTGAAACATCTACGAATGACAGCCGTGACTGCTTAACGTGCTTTCTGAGGCACGGAGGGGTCCCAAAAACCCCAGGAGCTATTTATTTATTTATACATAGACAGAAGCCAAAATGTGTGGAACATAATTTTAGAGGTATGAGGAACGGGGTGTAAAGTTCACTCATCCTCCCTAGAAAAGGGAGGATCCTCCGACCAGACGGGTGTTGTGTCTGGCGGGCAACTGCCCACGACTGATGTCGGGAAGTTTGTATGTAGGTATGCTAATTGCGCGGTAAACCCTGCTTGCGAGATGCAAGATTTGAGTGACGTCAGTATGACGCGTTGTTCTCATGTGGCATTGTAGATTACCCAAGACTTAATGGCCACTAAAATAAAACTAGTTGAATGTCAATCACAAAAATATATATCTAAGACTCCCAGCGTGAGCAGCCAGCTGTGAAGAGTAATGTGAGCATTTACGTTGTTTTTATTGTACTTACAGGTGAAATAATTATACCTATCTGCTTTTAAGTGGCGTTATGTTTGTCTGTGGAAAATTCCGTGTTTTTGGACAAACAACGACGAACTTCTTGGAAGAGTTTTTGTTGGCTCGATTGAACACGTGTGAAATTTCAAATTATTACAAAAATATTTGTTTACAATGCGGCCGACGAGAGAATGTATTCTTGACACCTGTCAGATTTATACACACGAATACGTGTTTTACGAATTTGATCTTTATTAGCTATTAGAATTGTCGCACTTACACATAGGTGTCAGGAATACATTCTCTCGACGGCTGGACTGTAACTTGTAATAAAAGATGACCTAGTTATCACAACATAAGTGAATTAAAACAAACCAACACTCCTGCATTTATTCTTTCTCATTTCAGAGCTACACCGTGGAACAGTGCGTAAGCGGATTTACTCATGCGATTACATATATCTTCTACGTGGAGTTTCCAAGTGAGTTTATTGTCGATATTTATACCTAGAAACTTACTACTGGTGACCTCTTCAATCAAACAGTTGTTATAAGTAACGGAAATCGGTGGGTTAGCACGACTTAGTTTTACTTAAATGTATTCTTAAATTGTTCTTTTCAAGCCACTTTATAATTTCACCTAGACAGCCATTGACTTCATTTTGGTAGTCATCAATAATTGCTGTGCTGTCATCAGCAAAGAGAACCATGCTGTGTGTTATCGCTTTTGGGAGATCGTTAATGTATATTAAAAACAATAACGATCGCATTACGCTGCCTTGTCATATTTTATATGTCATATTTTACATGTGTAAATTCAAATGTGTATACGATTCTATCTTACTTATTGGGCTTATTCTAGAGATTTCTATACACTGAAATCTGTCGCTGAGGTATGATTCTAAGAGTTTTAGTATATTTCCTCATAAACCATAGCTATGCAATTTTCGAAGTAGAATGTTATGATCAACAAAATCAAATGCTTTTGTCATATCAGTGTAAACAGCACAAATTGGATTCCTTTTATCTATGGAAGTCATAATATTAGATATTAAGTCAAAAAATGCCATATGGAAACGAACAAAAAGGGTTTCAAAAGAACACTTCAGGTGTTCTTTTGAAACCCTTTTTGTTCAGTGCAGAATAGTCTATTTTTTTCAAAGTAATTATATATTACTTTCTCTATTATTTTTGAAAATATCGGAATTTTGGTAATTTATTGGTATACAAAATTGGTCTGTAATTTTTTACATCTGTTTTATCATTCCGCTTGAAAAGGGGTTTTATAACAACTTTTTTTAGTTAATTTGGAAATGTTCCCTCGGTAATGCAGTTATTAATAATGTGCGCTAGTGGCAGTGCAATTATTTCCTTGACATATTTAATAACTTTTGTAGATACGCCGTCGTAGCCGACAGTGTTAGTGTTTTTTAAGTCATTCATTATTTTTATTATGTCAATGTATGTAACTGGTTGCATAAATACTGAATGAGATGTCAGATTTTCAAAATTATTATTCAAAAAAGTCAAATTCTCTTTTTAATAATAATAGAATAGAATAGAATAGAATACTCTTTATTATAAATACTATACTATACAAATTATAGAACATAAATATATAAAATAATAATACTGATTCTTGGGGAAAATTGAACTTAGTTTTGCTAATTATTTGCCAAGCAGCTTTCGATTTACTTTGGGAAGTATTTACAAAATGATTATTTTGGGCTTTCTGCGTTAGACTTATTATTTTTCTATATAGTGCTGAGTATTTTTTAAAAGCCACTTTAATTTTTGAGTTAGGATTATGTCTGTACTCCCAAAGTAGACATCTTTGTTTCTTGCAGCATGCTTTTATTCCATTAGTGATTCATTTAGTCGATTTGCTAGTTTAAATTGTTATAGTTGTATTTGGAAAGCATAATCCCTAAAGGAGTGAAAAATCATCCATAAAATTTCAAAAAAGAGTCATTTGCATCTTTGGTATCGTCAACTTGAATAAACGATATGCTTTTCAAGTAAGATTTAAATTTAATTAAGTTTTCTTCAGAAATGTCTTGCTTTTTAAACCGACTTCAAAAAAGGAGTAGGTTCTCAATTCGACGGTGTTTTTTTTTTTGTGTGTTTGTTACGCGATTATTCCGCCAATTGTGGACCGATTTTCAAAATTCTTTTTTTGTTCGAAAGGAGATACTTCTGAAGTGGTTCCATAGTCACCAAGACAGGATCTGATGATTGGATCCGGGAGAAATCGAGGGCAACCCTCAAATTTTATGGGCCCACACATCGTTTTTTTTAAACCAAAATTACTGTTGAAAATTACAACTTAAGAGTGAAAAATAAAAACTTTTTTGCAAAAAAAAACCCGACTTCGGTGGCAAACAACGAAAATGCGAACCCAACGACACCGACTTCCGAAATTAAAGTTATTTTTCACTTTGTATTGTCTTTTTTGGAAGTCGGTTTTTATTTTGCAAATAAGATTTTTTATTTTCCAAAATGTAAGTTTACAAGTTTTGTTAACGGGTACCTCGTACGTTTCACGTTTCCCCAATTACGTTTAAGTCCCATGTAATAGGGGGCGAGCCTATTGCCATCCAAACCCAAATCCCGACTCCGGGCTGCTCCTGAGAAATTCCTGATGAAAAAACCAAATATTCAGATCAATTGAAGTTTATTCAGTCAGGTACTTCCTTGTAGAAGATATGTAATTTCGCTAGATCACATTAGTTAGGATTAGATCGAATCCAGCACCATCCGTTACTACAAATTGGTGCAAGCTGTACTATTGTAAATCTACATTAAATTAAGCTCAACAAGTACAAATTAGCATGCTTTTCAACAGCGATCACATTGTACCACAAGCTATCATTACGACAAGTAATTTTACAAATGGTTAAGCAGAATGATTGCTGTGTGAACGATGATTTTTATTTTTCACAGGAAACTCGTGTTTTTCTATATCTCACGTAATTAGTGATCTGAGGTGGTATCGAAATAAAGGCAACGCTCCACAGCATCCCACGGCTTAGCTACGCACGTGTAGTTAGCTTCGCTTTGTATGGAAATGTAGGCGGGACCGTCACCTGCGACCCACGGCCACGCTACTGCTAGGCTAGCTAATTAGGTAATTTATATAAAAAAATACTTATTTCCTGGGTTTTTATTAATAAAATTAAAATTCTTCTTCTTCTTAGCGTGTTGATGCATCCTAATAAACTGGGGCTACCTTGATGGAACGGCAGTGGGGTGTGATTGTGGAGCTATGTCACAAACCATGCTCCACCTCCTATCCTGCCCTCTGTATCCCAAAACATGCAGTCAAAGTGACCTCTGCGCTGCCACTGTCGACGCCGTGGAAGTGGCAAAGTTTTGGGAAAACAATATTTAAAATACAGTCGTGCCAGTGACACGGAGAAGAAGAAGCACATAGTAATTTAAATGGATTCGGCACGTGTTTGGAGCCATCACTAGCGTCCATCAGTTCCTGTAAGGAGCGGGTACCAGAACACGTAGGACATGGTAATAAGTGTCCCATCATTTGAAGAACTGCATTTTAATGTTAAAAAAAGTATTTTACAATCATTTTGTACAATCTGCAGCAAGTTTAATCCACGTTTAAATTCAACAGAACAGGTAGAACAGGTCTGCAACCTGTTCTACAAAACTTGTTTAGGTATTATTAAATTTTTAACTAGCACCTAACGTACTGACGACTCAGAAGTGACGTCACTGCATCTTTTTATAATTAGTTATAATAGTTATGTATTTGTTTATTTACCTATCCTAACTAATTCTACTAATATTATAAACGCGAAAATATGTGAGGATGGATGGTCAATGTTTGTAACTCTTTCATGCAAAAAGTACTAAACGGATTTTGACGAAACTTTGCAGTAATATATCTTATACATCAGAATAATACATAGGATACCTTTTTTTGGATATTCCTACGGAATCGACACTTTTGCAGGTGAAACCGCGGGGTGCTGCTGGTATTATAAATGCGAAAGTGAGTTTGTTTATTTGTTACACTTTCGCGCTAAAACGGCAGAACGGATTTGGATGAAGGTAAAGATAGGTAGCCTGGGATCTGGAGAAGAACACATGGCTACTTTTCATCCTGGATCGCGGACGAAGTCGCGGGCAACAGCTAGTAATCAATCTTTTATGAACTCTTCATAGTAATTTTTATGTATATGTATTTTATTTTTATTTCTATATTCTTGTCCGTTCTTCTCCATAGGAACCTACTATGCTTAGGAACGGGCAACTATTTTTATCTTTCTGAGTGACCCCTTTACGATTCAAAAGTGCCTGTAAATAATTTAATAGAAATAAATGCTTTTAGTTTGAGACAAGTATTTTTACGGTATAAATGACCGGTATACACGGTTCATAAACTCACGCTTTTTTCCCATGGGGTTAGGCAGGAACTACAAAACACCACCTGCTGCGATCCTTACTCGTTTCGCTCCGACATACATAAACCGATCTATTCAGTAAAAATCTCACCGCGAAAAGTTAGAGTGAGCTGTCACTCCACCCGATGACAGACAGCTCACTTCAAGCTCACTTCACCTACGTTTTTACGTTAAGATATTACAGAATAGACCAGTTGATCATACACGCACGTCGGTTGCCAGTACTACGCACTTGACCTTTCTGAAGAACATCACCAATAGGGTCAATATAAATAGGTATGTCTTTCTATGGCGTCACCTGTACTCCACAGGGGGTGCCTTTAGTGTACAGTCGCTTATTTAAAAAAGAATTAAGCCCTGGCTAGAGGCCTTAATTTATTGAGGCATTCACAGGCAAGCCCGGTTAAGCGGATTACAACCTCAAAGGTTCAAATGCGAGATGCCAGGCCGAAAAAAAACGACGTCCCCCCTTGACGTTTCCACTCACATCTCCTCGTTTCATTTCTCTAATCTTTGTGTTTTTCTAGTTACGTAGACAACTTTGCAGAGATTGTTGCAAATCTAATACAGCTGCTGTAATCTGTTCATACAATGACTGCTATTATGACCCAAGTTATAGTAAAAACTAATAAGGTTGATCACAACACGCGATGGCTTGTAGCTAGTCAGGTCATGGCATTATTTGCTCATACATAAATCATTAATTCTCGTGAGGAAAGTTTTGAGTACGAATGTCGATGGATAAGATTAGGAGAAGACCAAAGAAACGATGGGTGGACTTTGTGAATGAAGATTTGGTTTGAAAGGGAGTGACTGCCGAAATGACGACAAGTATGGAAGAAAAAGACATGTTGCGCGGACCGCAAATAAATTCGGATAAGGGGAGGAGAATGATGACATAAGTAATTATGAAACTTAGACGACACACGATCGCAGATTGTGGTTTTGAGCAGATAAGATGATGACGCTACTGCATCTCCTCCTGACGTACGTAGTAAGTTCATGGTCCCGGCTATCATTCATAGATTTTTGACAGATAGGCAGTCGCTCCATGTAAAATACTGGTACTCAGCTGCATCTGGTTAGACTGGAAGCCGACCCAAACATTGTTGCGAAAAGGCTAGGTAGATGATGTACAATTGTACATATTATTATTTTAAATATGTTAACTTATATAATAGGGATGTAGGGTGTCCGTTACGGATTTCCCGACTAAATGGGATGGGAAGTAAATAAACAATAGATAGACAATAGGCATTATAGATAGGTATGCACCACACATAGATATCCGTGGCACCACATGTACGTACATTCGCTGACGATACGTTGTCACTAAGTTTTCGGAAAACAATATAAACATGTCGCCAAGACAGATAGGTGCAGCCAGAAAAAAATCTTCAAGAAAACACAAATAAATAAAAACATGCTGAATATTTGATTCAACAATCGTTTAGACGACTACTCAGAAATCGAATCACCATAAATACATAAATAATATTTTATTTTTTGTGTTCAATACTCCTTAGAGGTATTCTTCGTATCTAACATTATTCACATACTTAAATGCAATAAAACCACAATGAACCAGAGATTTATGATAAAATCAAACGTGTAATTGCTGGATTTTGTATAGGGTCTTTCAGTAAGCGCTTCCTACCTATAAATTTAAATAAAACAAAGTGTGTGTGAGATATCATCGACATTTTTTATTTATTTGCAAGGTCTGTCGATGCCATTTTGTATGGAATATGACATCGCATCAAGCGTCCGCCGCGGCTTCTCTGGGTGGCGCGCATTCGAAATGTCCAATTTTCCATAACTCAGCCTGGTAACAATCAGCCTGATTTATGCGCTAATAAATCAGGCTGAATGTTACCAATGGCATGGGTTAGATTGGCTTTGAGGGTCGCTGTGGTTTGTGGTTTATTCGCATAGACCTGCGACTTAAGAAAACCCCACAAGAAAAAGTCTAACGGGGTCAAATCGCACGATCTCGGTGGCTAGTTCACATCACCTCCACGTGAGATTACCATGCTCTCAAATCGCTCGTGCAGAAGGTTCAATGTGGCATGAGCTGTGTGGCACGTAGCGCCGTCCTGTTGAAACCACATGTCGTTGGTGTCCATATCATCCAATTAAGGCCAAAAAAAGTTGGTATCGGCCTATCGGCTCACCGCTGACGGTGATGGCCTGACCAACGTCGTTCTCAAAGAAATATGGACCGATTACGCCGCCAGCTCAAAATACACACCAAACAGTGACTTTTTCAGGATGAATTGAACGCTCTTGGATCTTATGTGGATTGGTGTCAGTGGACACAAATTTATCTACCACACTGCGGATAGTCCTCACTGTAGGACGATTATAGCTACCGTAAAATGGGCGAAGCGCGCGGAACGTTGCCCGAACAGATCACCCATTTTGATAAAACAATTTTATCATTTGCACGTGTTGTTGAACGCTATATCCGTCCATGGTGATTTGGCAAAACAGACTGAATAAATCACAGCCAACAGTACGGCCGGTATCAACTGTCAAAGTTCGGAAGTCCCTATTGGAAGACCCTATATAAAACTTTTTCATTCGAATAAGTTATCGTGAAGAGCAGTGGTGGCCCAGTGGTAACGGCCTTGGCTTACGAGTCGTAGGTCGTAAGTTCGAACCCAGACAGGCGCTTTACTTTGTGTAAAATTTCATCACCACTGCTGTCAAAACGGTGAAGGAAAACATCGCGAGGAAACCGGCATGTCCTAGAACCGAAAAATTCGAAGACATGTGACATCTACCAAGCCGCACTGGGCCCGCGTGGTGGATTACGGCCCACTCCCTCTCACCGAGAGGAGGCCTATGTCCCATCAGTGGGAACGTTATAGGCTGATTATGTAAGCTATCGTGATGGCTCTGTCGTTAAACCGTCGCTTATCATGCTGGAGGTTGTGGGTTCAAATCCCGGCAAGTACCAATGTGACTTTTTCAATTCATATTATGTACTTTCTGAGTTTTTCTTCGACATGACTGACATCGGTGAAGGAAAGACGTTGTGAGGAAACCTGGACCTATCTGTACTAATAATAAAGCTGAAGAGTTTGTTTGTTTGAACGCGTTAATTTCTAGAACTCCAAGTCGGAGCTAAAAAAATATTTTTACATTTGATAGCCCAACTTTTGAGGAAGGCTATAGGATATTTCATATCACGCTAGAACCTTAGAAGCCGAGCAAAAAGAACGAAAGTTAGAAAGAACGCTAAGCGTAGACGAAGTAATAGCGCGGATGGGCGGGAACAAGAAATTTCACGCGGACGAAGTCGCGGGCAGAAGCTAGTAGATAATAGATAATTAGATAATATAATAATGGCTGAAGGGTTTGTTTGTTTGAACGCGCTAATTTCTGGAACTACAAGTGAGATTTAAAAAAATCTTTTTGCATTTCATAGCCCAACTCTTGAGGAAGGCTATAGGCTACTTAACATCACGCTAGAAGCCTTAGGAGTCGAGCAAAAACAAAAAAGTCACAAAGAATCCTAAGCAAAAACAAGTAATAGTGCGGGTAGGTGATTTGATGCGACAGGGTGGGTCGGGGGGACACGAAATTTAACAGAAGCTAGTAGTTAATAACAGTCTGAAATCACCAACCCGTCTTGAGCAAGCGTGGTGATTAATGCTCCGCCTTGTCTGTGTGATTAATAACGATTATTGTCCCACTGCAGGGCAAGGGCCTCTTGCCTTTGCCCTGCAGTGAGACAGTAACCGTTGAATCAATAATAATACTTGGACTGGTATTATTAGGTTGAAAGAACTTATAGTTCCTCACACTTGTATCTAGACTGCGTTCGCAATTTTGTTTCCAAAAGTGTAAACAAATATGTGTTTTTGTAAAAAAAATTGTAATGCCAGACATAAAGTTCAGTTTGCGCTGCAATTTTAAACATTTTAATGGCATTTTCTTGTCATTCTGAAATCAACTTTATTTACACTAGTTTTAAGTTGATATTTCTTCAAGTGGAAAAAAATTTGGGAACAAGGTCGGAAATATGGAATAACTATATTTCCATACCTGTATTTATGGAATGCATTGACGCACTGTACACGAGAATCGCGCGAAAAACGCATCGTCAGCAGTTCTGAGTATACTCAGCTGTTTAACAAACAGTAACAATGTTGTCCAAGGCGCAACTTGTTATTATTGTTGTGATAACAATGTAACTGTAACGCAATAATGGCCAGTATTATATCATGTATTTAAATAAAATACTCGAGTTTTTTTGTGAAATTAGTGTTGAAATGCCTTAATAAGATGTTATTGCACATCTTAGGACAATTATGAGAAAAAAAAACAAGGGATTAATAATAGAAAAAAGTGGCCAGGTGCGAGCCGGACTCGCACACGAAGGGTTCCGTAGCACCGTACAATATTTAACACAACATATTTTTTATGCGTGTATGCATGAGGACACCCTTAAATTCATAACATTATTTTATTTTTAATTATTTGTTGTTATAGCGGCCATAGATTTATACATTCTCAGAAAAAATCAAGTGTCTACCTATTACGGTTCAAAAGATACAACCCTGTGACAGACAGACGGACAGCAGAGCCTTAGTAGAAAGAACCCGTGAAAACCACGCCCACTAAATGAAGTATGTTAGAAAAATGGTAAAATGCAAGGAAGATTCCATTAGCCTCGTGTGAACTGTGACGTCACCAGTTTATTATAAACAACGGAACAACATTATCATTACGCGTAATCGTCTGTAATTCTAGATAAAGAAAGAAAAAACAGTCGAGAGGTGTCGTGGGACACTAGAGGAACAATTCTCGTAATTTTAAGAACGTTCATAGTCTGCACCCTGATTGCGGAACACACTATCTCAATCTGAATAATTTTGAAGGATATTGCTAATCCATTGCTTCACATGTTCGAAAAATTTCTCTGCTCAACAATGTAAAACTCAAACTCAAACTCAAAGTATTTATTTCAATTAAACCAATTACAGGCACTTTTGAATTGTCAAGGGGTCGGTCAGTCAGAGAAATGAAGCTAGTTGCCCATTCCTAAGCGTAGTAGGTACCTATGGAGAAGAACGGGCAAGAAACTCCATGGACACTCTTTTAAATCAAAATATGGTTACAAAGTATTAGTTACATCATTCATATTAAAAATTATGCATGTGAGAACGATGCAGAACGTTAAAAGCGTCCGTAATGAAAAGCCTAAAACAATCCAAATATTAAATTAAATTAAAATAAGCCATGGCAGAAAAGAGATGACCAGTCCCCACTGACGGCGCCCGTTCACGAACATGACGCACGGATTAGCACCATTCAGCTCAACCGTTTTGAAGGGAGCTAAATGATCCAACACATGTGCCACCATCAGCGAGACATTTGAGTGAGCATGACATACTCTCAGCCGCCAGGGCACATTCAAGTCAATGAAAGACGTACCCAGTAAATGGTAGCTTTATAGTATGTAACTACATAGTACTCACACATGAGCTATACAATTATACAATACTAGGAGATTGAATTTATATAATGCAAAAATAGTATTTTACAATCTTCAGCGGCTCCAACAGTAGGTACTTCCAAATGCTAATGAATTTATTTATGCGTCCTGTGGAGCAGGACCAGCGTTTAGCCAAGCATTTTTATCAGCGATGTAATCTCCCAATTTATAATATGCCTGGCTGCATAGTGTGCGTTTTATACAAGATTTAAATTTCGTTTCATTCTGTTCAATTGCCTAGTCTGCAAACTCACTGACATAATAATCATTGCTGTGTACAGGCCGCCATGTTTTCGTAAAATAGATAACTTCTTAAATAGTCTCAATACTATACTTGCTTCGGTATCCTCCCACAAAAATATATTTCTGGTGGGCGACATGAACATTAACATTAGTACAACTAACAATGATCCAAATTATAATGAATACATGATTTTGACTGCATCACACGGGCTCTTACCGGCCTATACTCTTCCTACCAGAGATAAAAATTGCTTGGATCATGTCATGATTAAAGTGGTGAAATTGGTGGTGTCGCTTATTTTGGACAGTCACATTACCGATCACGTCCCAGTACTCGTTTGTCTAAAAAATGTACCAAAACGTCATACGACTAAAGTCGTTTCGAAATTAGATATGCTTAAGGTTGTTACTGAAATTGCAAAAACTGATTTCAGTACCATCTTGTCTATGAGCAATCCCAATTGGGCTACTGAATTCCTTATTAATACTATTGTGTCTATAATATATGCCAACACTATTACCTCTTGCGTTCCTTCTAGGCTGAGAATAATCAAGCCGTGGATCACTCCAGGGTTACTAAGATGCATTAGGAACAGAGACAACATGCACAGAGAACACAATAAAACACCGGACAATTATACTATAAAATTAACCTATGTGCGTTATCGCAACTTTTGCAATAAGCTTTTGCAAAGATTAAAAAACAATCACGAAAAAAATGAATTGGTGAAAGCCAAAAATAACCCTAAAAAGACCTGGAACGTTATAAACAATATAATTAATAAACAAACTTCTAGATCTCCTCCTGTTGAGTTATTGTCTATGTCCAACCTAGACTGCAAGTCTTCATTGAGTAAAGTCAATAATTATTTTGCGAATATTGGCAAGGAGCTAGCAGCTACGCATACTAATTCAGGTTCATTTCATGAGTCATATGTCAGGGATGAAGCACAGGTGAACTCAATTGTTATTCTCTCTCCGGACTGCGTTGAGATTGAAAATATTATAATGGGCCTTCGCTCCGATTCTGCCCCGGGTTGGGATGGAATTAGTTCACAGCTTCTAAAAATGAGCAGAAAAACTCTTGTGCCCCTCGTCACTCACATATGTTGTCTGTGTATCTCTGAGGGTGTATTTCCAAAAGTTTTAAAGAGAGCTGTCGTTCATCCTATTCATAAGGGAGGAGACAGAGACAGTGTCAACAACTATAGACCAATTTCAGTCCTTCCGGCATTGTCGAAGGTTCTTGAAAGGGTTCTGAACAATCGCCTTATATCTTTCTTGGAAAGCCATAAGATCCTTTCCAACAATCAATTTGGCTTTCGTAGGGGTAAGTCATGTGAGGACGCTATCTCAGCGTTGATTGATGATGTTGTCGAGACACTAGATAAAAAATCTAAGTGCCTTGGTTTATTCTTAGATCTATCTAAGGCTTTTGATACTGTCTCTGTCCCCATCCTACTAAAGAAATTGGAGAGCATTGGAGTTAGAGGCCCCGCACTCGCTATCTTTGCGAGCTACTTATCTGAGCGAACGCAGTGTGTTAAAGTCACCACATATGTCAGTGAGGAGTGTGAACTGTCTTACGGAGTACCACAAGGTTCCATTTTGGGGCCTACTCTGTTTTTAGTTTATGTTAACAGTTTATGTAATTTAGCACTCCCAAATTGTTCCATCTACTCATATGCGGATGATACAGCACTTATAGTACATGCTGAGAATTGGGACGAAGCTCGAGAGAGAGCAGAATCTGTTCTTGGCATTGTCATGTCTTGGCTATCAGCGAATAGTCTAACTCTAAACGTGGATAAAACTAACTTTATTACTTTCTCCCTCAAATCGACTTCGCAACCGGACGTCACATTTTCAGTTAAAGCTCATATTCATTGTAATGCTTACTCAGATCAATGCTCCTGTCTTCCCCTGACAAGAAAAATCAATGTCAAATACCTCGGTATACTAATAGACAATCTCATTTCATGGAATTCTCAAATTAAGGCTGTGTCTGGCAGAGTTAGAAAACTAATTACCGTGTTTAAAAGCCTGCGGTACAGTGCTGACGTAGATACCTTACGTATGGTTTATTTCTCTCTTTGCCAGTCAATATTAACTTTTGGCATAACGGTCTGGGGTGGTGCTTCAAAGACAAGTATGATACAGCTTGAAAGGGCACAGAGAGCTGTCCTCAAGGTCATGACTTTTAAACACTATCGGTATAGTACAGCTCAATTGTATAAAGATTGTCAGGTTTTAACCGTGAGGCAGCTCTTTGTGCTAAACTATACGTTGCGTAGACATACTTCCTTACGGTTGGATCGCAAGCGCTTAAATAAACGTAGGAACGCAGACGTGTGTCCCATGGAGAGGCATAGAACAAAACTTGCAGAACGACATTTTAGAATTCTTGGTAGTCGCATATACAACTTCGTTAACAAACAATGTAGTATCTGCAAGTTAAATAAATTTGATTGCAAAACAAAGGTCTATGAATGGCTCATAACCCTGAGCTATGACGAGGTTGAAAAAATCCTTAAGAGGTAGCTCTGCCGTACACCCCCTTTCACCCAAACCATACCCCGTCCGACATATCATCAAATACACCCACCTTTCCAACACATCACAACACTACACTACACCACTCATTTCAACACAACACTACACACTACTACTCCACACAACTCATAAAATAACACTATACAGATGTTTTTCTCTTTAATTAGATTTTTATTTTTATTTTTTTTATTTAGTTTCTGTAAAACAAAGCATAAAAAGTGTAATATTATATAAAATATATTCTTATTTTTCTGTCTCTAGATCCTACAATATGAAATTTCGAACTGATATTTTGTCTACCTGTATTAACTTGAGAGCCCTGTCACCCATAACACAAGTTCAATCTTAGCTTGGGTGTCAGAGGTTTATAACTCTGTATAAACCTACAATTTTTATGACTATAAATGGTATGATAAATGAAGTGGTAATGTAAATTGTTACACTGAAAATAAAGAAATTATTATTATTATTATTATTATTAATTATGTGGGGAGGTATTTTATTGTAACATTTTAAACAGTACCCCATGAAAGATGAGTCTACTTTAGCCAGCCTGAAACCTGGTTGAACTAATTGGTCCCTATTTCTAGTGATATAATTGTGTCTTTCACCTCTTTTACTAAAAATATGTAGATTTTTCCTTACGTACATAATGTTTTCATATATATATTGACAAGGTACCGTCATGATGTTAATATCTTTAAACAGTTCTCTCAGAGAGTCACGCCTGCGGAGGCTATATATGGCTCTGATGGCTCTTTTCTGCAGAATAAAAATAGATTCGATGTCTGCAGCCCGTCCCCATAGTAAAATACCGTACGACATGATACTATGAAAGTAACTAAAATAGACCAGTCTCGCGGTATCGACATCAGTAAATTGACGGATTTTTCTCACAGCATACGCTGCTGAACTTAGTCGTCCTGCAAGGGATGTTAAATGAGGACCCCATTGAAGCCTTGAGTCGAGCGTGAACCCCAGGAAAACAGTTTCATCGACGAATTCTAGTTTCTCTTGATTCAATTTTATCTCACAATGACTACCTTTGACATTTGGTAAAGAAAATCTTATACACTTCGTTTTTTTCCCATTTAATACTAAATTATTAGCAGTGAACCAATTTTGGATCTGCAGTAGGGCGTTATTTACGTCGTCAAGATTTGATGCACGTCTATTAATTTTAAAAATCAAGGAAGTATCGTCAGCAAATAACACCATCTGTGGTTGGGTTTTTAACAAATGGGGTAGATCATTTATATAAACTAAAAAGAGGAAAGGACCTAATATCGAGCCTTGCGGAACACCCATTTTTACTTTTAAACCGAGTGAATTGACACCATTTATTTGAACTTGCTGTTGTCTATCATTTAAATAAGATTTTACTAAACTGAGCGCAAGTTTTCCCATTCCGTAATGCTCAAGTTTTAAAAGTAAGGTTTCGTGGTCGACGCAATCAAAAGCCTTGGAGAGGTCACAAAAAATTCCTATGGCGTCTTGGGACTCTTCCCACGCTGTAAAAATGTGTTTTAATAAGGTGATACCGGCATCAGTCGTACAACGTCCCTTGGTGAAACCATACTGTTGGTCGTGTAATATTCTGTTGGTGTTAAAATGATTGAGCATTTGGTTCAGCATCACCTTTTCAAACACCTTGCTGAAGACCGGTAACACGGATACGGATCTATAAATAATGGTAAGTTTACTGTCCCCCGATTTTAAAAGGGGTATCACCTTGCTGTGTTTCATTAGATCTGGGAAGACTCCTTGATCCACACACAAATTAAATATTAAGGCTAAGTACGGCGCTATAGTCTCAATAATGGAGGTACAAACTTTGATAGACATTCCCCATAGATCTTCGGTTACTTTGCTCTTGATTTGCTTGAAAGCTTTTATTACTATTATGGGGTTTATATGCTTGAATTTAAATTCAATCTGGCAGGATGAGACGTTTGCTCTTAATAAATTAATAGAACGCAAGGGCGAGGAATTTAAGATTTCAGTGGTTGTATGTGGGATACTGGTAAAGAAATTTACAAATTCTTGAGCAACTTCTTTGTTATTGCTTATGAGACCACGCGAAGTCTCTATTGTGAAATCATTATTATGTCTTTTATTCCGGTTAGTTTCGTCATTGATAATTTTCCAAACCGTCTTTATTTTATTATCGGCTGATTTGATCTTGTTGCTAATATACAAGGCTTTAGCTACCTTGCAAATATTTTTAAAAGTTTTAGAGTAGGTAGCAACGTATTTATTAAAAGTTTCAGAGTTAATATAAGGCTTAAGACCATACAGCTCAAACAATTTTTCCCTACTTTTTCTAATACCCTTAGTTGCCCAGTCACTGAACAAAAAACTTGGACAAATAGTTTTAGTTTTCTTTTTTAAAGTATTATTGAACTCGGTGCGTACTACCGAAAAGAACCTCTCATATAATTCATTTGCATTGTTTTTCATATGGCCTGGTACACTTAACTTACTAATTAAGTGATTATTAAATCTATTTAGACTGCTTGGTGTTATTTGTCTAGTTTGTATCAGAATTTTTTGTACTGGTGTATTAGACTTGAACACAACGGTTTGACCGCTGTGATCAGAAGGGAGATAGTTTACTATGGCTTTATCTAAGTATTCGCAGCAACAAAAAACATTATCGATGCATGTAGCAGAATTTATAGTTACGCGGGTTGGTTCTGAAAACACATTTGACAAATTGAATGATTTAAAGAGACTTAATAATCGACTGCTATTTGAACTATTCTCTAAGATATTAATATTGAAGTCACCACAGATAATCAGCGATTTTTTGCCAGTTCCAAGTTTTGACAGAACATCTTCCATTACTGACTCAAATATGGAGTAGTTTTGATAATTAGGGGGTCTGTAAACGCACACTATAACATGCTTATCTAGCTCAACACAGGACAGTTCAACGTTATGTTCTACCGAAAGATCAACTATATCTTTACGAGTCTTAGATTTAATAGAATTTTTAACTAAGATAAGCGAACCCCCACGCAGAATAGATTTCCGGTTAAAACAACTGCCCACACTATAATTTTCATAATGAATTAGCATTTCATACTCTTTCAACCAATGTTCAGTTAAACAAATAATTTCAAACATAGTTTTTTCTAAAAATAGCTCAATTTCTAATTGTTTGGAAGAAAAACCTTGAATATTTTGATGAAATAATTTCAAGGAATTTTGCTCAGACCCTTTTTTACATTTTACTATTTGAGAGCAAGAAGACACCTTGTTGTTGGTAGGTATAACAATATTGTTACTAGTGTCTTCTGTTGTCTTACTAACTAGTTTAAATCTACATCCAGAGTGAGCCCCAAGACTCCCAAGCCATCACCAGGCAATGATATCCGACTACTTGTGGACCCCACATAAGGACAAGTATTTGCCAAAGTGACACATGGATCCTCTTTCGTACAACCATTGTAAATAGTTATAGCATTAGTGCTACAGTTATTTCGGGTAACCACCTGTACATTAGAATTATTACTAATAATTGCGGTGTCAATTATGGTACAAGACTTCGACATACTACTTATGTCTGAGTTTATATAAGCTAATAGCCTCGCTAAATAACGCAATATGTTGTTGAACTGTCGAAATGAAACCCATTGCTACTGATAGTGTGTTACGGAATTACCCCGCGGATCTCAGTCTCAATCTGACAAAAATACTTTTTTGACAAGTTTTTGACATTGATTGTCGCTGATGAGATTGCGGCTAGATTTTGAACGTTTTTAATAACTGGAATTGGCCTTCAGTTTGGAACGAGGTTACTTTACGTTGCGTTGTGTAATATATCTTTTAGGTTTTTGTAATAGTTTCCTACTTTGGATTAAATGAATTGGAATGGCGTTATTAAAACATGTGGAAGTTCTCACATTTTGTTTGTAACCATGTTACGTTGCAAACAACTCTGTAGGATAACAGAAAGTGGTTTTAATTCAGCTTGCAAGATTTGATCAATACATACTAAGTAACTAACTAATATGGCAAGTTAAATAAAAGCTGTATTAATAAAAAAAGTTATTTTTTACAAAACCTGTCTAGTTACAAGGTATACGCCTAAACAATTTAAAAGAAATCTATATATTAATAATAAAACTGAAGTTTTTTGAACGCGCTAATCCCTTGAGCTACCGGTCGCATCTCTAAAATTCTTTTTGAAAACAAAGTAATAGCGCCGGCAGGCGATGCGATGCGACTGGGTGGGTCGGGGGAGCAAGAAATGTCACGCGGTCGAAGTCGCCGGCAGAAGCTAGTGCTAAATAATAATGTAGGTGTAGTGGTTTCTTACATTTTGAAGATAATATGTAGATACTGGGTGACAAACTAAAATAAACATTCGTGCATATTGGTAGTATGACCAACGACAGCACGTTTTTAACTAAATTGCGACCTAGTTTCCAATTTCAATGTAGAAAATTATAATATGAAATGATAATCTGCGTTCGCGATTTAGTTGCCAAAAATGTAAACAAATATGAGTTTATGGAAAAATTACTTTAATTCCTACACAATAAAGTCCAGTTTACGCTACAACTTCAAACATTTTAATAAATCTTATAATAGTGCTCTCTGAAATCAATTTAATTGCCATGTAAATAAAGTTGATATTTGCTTAACTTGAAATAACACTAATTGGAAACATAAATTAGAATAGACGGTAGATACGTTGGGATTATAATTTCAATATACGTGTAAACAAGCTGTAATATAGCTTACTAATGCATGATTGGAAAATTAAAACTAAATATATTTTGATAAAGTCGTCGTCGTTATTGCCTAGTTGGGCTAGTGGTCGCAAGCACAACTGCTAAGCGTGAAGTTTTGGGTTCGATTCCCAGGTCGGGGAAAGTGTTATTGGGTGTTTCCATCTGGAATTTCCGGTTTCTGGTGTCCGGTTGGTAGCAATAGGCTCGCCCCCTATTACCTGGGAATTAAACATTACTGGAGAAATGTGGGAGTATTATCGGTACACCTCTGTCTAGCCCTTCGAAAATTACGGGCGTAATGTGATGTTATGTTATGTTATGTTAAAGTCGAGATTCGTTTGAAATACCTGATAGGAATTCTGTCTAGCTATTTGATTCGTTGTCGAATGTAAATTCTGTTGAAGAATGTCTCAGCGAGCTCTGTGAAACCGATCCGATTAATGTTAGTTTCGCGGCACGATTCGCACGCCGAGGCTCTGAAGCAACATTACACCAGGGACTGTGAACAGACAACTAATTCTATACTTACTTTAAGGTTTTTCTTTGTATTTACTAAATAGCTTCCACACGCTATGTTTACTGCATCATGGCATTGAGATATAATGCATCATGGTTGCATTGCAGTAACGGATGGTAGGTTTTTTTATGGAATACACACAGTGGCAAATGTATTTAGAGAGTCCTACAACTCCCTCTTTTATGTATAAACTAGCTGCTGTCTGCGACTTCGTTTGCAATCCAGGATGAAAAGAATATTCTTCTTCAGGTCAAGGCCAAATTTCATCCAAATCCGTTCAGGCGTTTTAGCGTGAAAGCGTAACAAAGAAACAGACTTACTTTCACATTTATAATATTCGTTAGGATATACGTTAAAAATATCTCATGTGTTTTATATTGAAATACGGCTCTAATACAAAATCCTGTGGCACACAGCCTTACTGACACATGACAAAACACTTGTGTTTAAGTTTACACAGCTAATCAGAATCACTTACTGACCAGCGACAACAAATTATTCTGAGTTGTCCCACTGCAGCACTGCAGGGCAAAGGACTTTTTCCACCAGAGGTGCATACAATATAGCATAACATAACCAGCTTATAATGTTCCCACTGCTGGGACACAGGCCTCCTCTCTGTGAGAAGAAGTGCGCCGTAATCCACCAGGGACTAGTGCGGGTTGGTAGAGGTCACATGTCTTCAAAATTTTCGTTCTAGGACATGCCGGATTCCTCACGATGTTTTCCTTCACCGTTTTGAGAGCAGTGGTGATGAAATAATTTACACTAAGTAAAGCGACTGTCTGGTTTCGAACCCACGACCTTCAACTCGTAAGTCGCGGCCGTTACCACTGGGCAACCAAATATAAAAAAGAAAAAAAGTGTGCACTTAGGCTGCTTTTCCACCAGAGATGTGCTATGCTACGTTATAGCAACGTATTATTGGATGCGTTTGTTATCCACCAATCATATTCATTGGTCCACATAGCATAGCATTGGTGGAAACTGAGCTTTGTTTTTATACGGAAGGATGCGTGCTATGGATGGGAGCTATGGATGCGCGAGTGGTGTAGTTATGTGCAGAGCAGAGTACTCCCCGTGCTTTCCCTACTATCAATGCATCGCATTGCTCGAGTTGAGCATCTTCCTCGCACCAGCTACCTCGCGGCGGCGCATCTTCAAAGCACATCTTACTCGCTCCGCTACACAGCTTAGCATTAATGGAAACGGTCGCACAGTTTCGTAGCTTAGTTTTCAGATCCTCGCAGCATAGCTGCATAGCACATTTCTGGTGGAAAAGCAGCCTTATGTTGTCGCTTAAGGTACCTATAAGTTGGATGCGCATCTCCAAAATGACGTCACACTTCAACCATCTAACTGCCTGCAATTTATGATGATCACGAATATCACGGAATTCACGTCGAAATATATTGCATAATATTTTTATTATCATTATCATCAAAAACCATCTTGTTTGTAAGTGTTAGCAACGCTTTCCCCAGGCAGAACCCGTTTTTTGTAAATTGCATATGTATGGTTTGTTCCGGTTTGATTAAGGAGATGTTTAAAAAAAATTCTGACTTTGCATTAAAAATAAGTTAACAGAATACGTTCTCAAGGTGGCTTATAAAAAACCGAGGCGTTTCCCAACAAATGCCTTATATCGAGAGACGGGTGCAATGCGAGTGCGACAGATATATATTATGGCCATAGCTCTAAGGTTCCATAAAGAGGCTTTAGTCAAAATCGAGTTCAAAGCGCATTCCCGAAGGAAACCACGATGGCATAAACCAAAACGTAAACTTGATTTTGGTAAGAGGTGTTTTCACTACATGGGTCCGTTCCTTTACAAAAAGCTTAATGACAAAATTGATGTATTACAAATGACTAAATCGAAATGCAAAGCTCACATTATGACTTACCTAAAAGATCTGGATTACAGCGACACAGAGAAACTATTAAATACTTCTTGAACGTCTTATTAAATGCTGCCATGATATATTAGTTTTTAGAGACATAACACTCACTCAACAAACACCCACACACCCCACATACAGACATACACTTACTCACACACAACATACACTCACCCTAACAAAATATGTTTCACACTCTTGTACAAAGTTACTGCAAGACGCCATGTATCCCCCTAAAATTCGTATGATTGTTATAATTTTTGTTAATTGTTACAAATAATTCAAGTTACATTGTAGTTTTGAACAATGATGAAAGAGACTGGTCTCCACGACACAGGGAATCCTAGTGTGGAGACCAGTGATCTGTCTGACCTAAATATGTATTTTTCTGAACAATAAAAGATTATTATTATTATTTCCTTTATTTCATTTACATACTTACAAATTATATTTTTAAATATTTTTATAAACAAAAAGATAAAAAAAAAACATTTAAAAATATAAAAAATAGTAGCCCACCGGTATCGGGAACAGGGTCCAAGCTACCGGCGGTCAGGGCTCCAGAGAGAGGAACCTCCTGACAATGCGAGCCGTGTCCAGAAGTACCGCTTTCTGAATCAAGCCCTTGATCCAGCTGCCCAACGAGAGCCTCCTCAGGTGTTGGTCGAGGCTCTTGGCTATTAACCCATTGGCTGACACGACTATCGGCACAATGATTGCTGAGTCCACATCCCACATGTCGACAACCTCGTGAGCCAAGTCAAGATACTTGATTTGTTTATCTTTCTCGGCTTTCACAAGGTTCTCATCATGCGGGACGGTTATGTCAACAATCATTGCGCGCCGCTCTGATCGATCCACCACCACTATATCAGGCTTATTGGCAACAATAGTCCTGTCAGTGATGATGGATCGATCCCAGTACAATGTGATATTTCCATTTTCGAGAACTGGGTCGGGCACATACCTGTAGTACGGGACCTCAGATTCCACAAGGCTGTATTTCAGAGCAAGTTGCTGATGGATTATCCTGGCTACAAGGTTGTGTCTATGCAAGTACTCTCCGTTAGCTAGACGAGAACACCCGGAGATAATATGCCTGATTGATTCTCCCGGCCGGTGGCATGCCCGACAGATGTCAACCGTGCCGTCTTTCACAATATATCTCCGGTAATTGTTCGTCATCATAACTTCGTCCATAATTGCACAGACAAAACCTTCGGTTTCTCCAAAGAGGTCACCGAAACGCAGCCAGGCTACGGACGCTAATAGATCTACATCGGGTCCATGTAGGGCCCGGTAAAAGCGTCCGTGAAGCTCCTTACTCTGCCATACTTCCATGCGATCATTTGTATCAAGCACTACTGGCTTGCGCCAGTTCTCTTTAGCCAAGGAGAGCGGGGTGAGGCCCTTGTCCACCGCGACTACATCTCGATGCATCCCCACGTCGGTTTCTAGGAAATATTCCCTGAGACTGCATATCTCGCGATTGTGGAGGGTCTTAGCGTTTAAAAAGCCTCGACCTCCACACTTTCGCGGGATATACAGCCTCATTACCGATGACCGTGGGTGATGCATTCGATTTGCAGTCAACAGCGTCCGGACCCTCCTATCCAGGGCCTCGAGTTCGGTCTGAGTCCATTTGAGTATGCCGAAAGAGTACATCAAAACCGGCATGACCCAACTATTGAAGGCGCGCACCTTGTTTCCGCCTGATAAAAGACTATTAAATACTTTTTTCAGACGGCCAAAGAAGCGCTCCTTCAACGATTGCTTCATGTCAGTAACATTGATGCCCAATGCTTCCGACATACCCAAATACTTGTAGGTTTCGGCTGCGGAGAGGGCTCTAAGGTTTGTGAAATCCGAGAGTTGGGTTCCCACGGATTCCACAATCTCCCCTCGCTTTACATGCATGACCGCACATTTGTCCACACCAAATTCCATCCTGATGGCGCTACTGAAAGTTTCAGTAATTTTCAGTAGCTTCATCAGTTGCAAATTGTTGGGGGCAAAGAGTTTTAGGTCATCCATGTAGAGGAGGTGAGATATAACCTGACCACCTCTCCTCAGCCGGTAGCCTAGACCTGAATCATCCAGCAGCGTGCTTAGAGGATTCAAGGCTAAGCAGAACCAAAGCGGACTCAAACTGTCGCCCTGGAATATGCCTCGCTCGATCCTTATCGGCTCGCTATTCCTCTGGATATTTCGACATCCTGGATAGCGAAGGACCGTCCTCCATTGCCCCATACACGTCATTAGGAAGGTGCGCAGAGTTGTATCTACTTTATACAACTCCAGCACCCTCATGAGCCATGTATGTGGCACCGAGTCATAGGCCTTCTTATAATCTATCCAACATGTCGACAGATCCTTTCGGGAACGACGAACCTGTTGGCTAATGGCCATATCAATGAGGAGGAGCTCCTTAGTACCGCGGGACCCGTTCCTACATCCATTTTGAGAGACAGACATTATGGAGTTGCTGTCTATATGTTTATTAATTTTAGCTCTCAAAATGGATGTAAGAACTTTATAGATCGTTGGTAGACAAGTGATCGGTCTATAATTTTTGGGATCCGCGGTACTACCTGATTTATGAAGCAGGTGGGTTATTCCTGTCGTTATAAACTGGGGCAGCAACCCTGACTCTAAGGCTGACTGGAACTGGGCTGCCAAGGGGGCGTGCGACCTTTGGAACCACTTTATCCAAAAGTTGTGCAGCCCGTCCGGCCCTGGAGATTTCCAGTTAGGTAACGGACGGACTGCACGAGCAACATCTTGGGGGCAGATGGTAATAGCCCCCATTTCTGGTATTAGTTCGCACGCTCGCTCGATCTTCCCAGTCCAATCACCTTCGGTGTGACTGACAGGCGCCGACCAGATACTACGCCAAAAGGAACACATGGCATCATCATCCGGTAGGCACGTGTCAGCCACACTTTGGTCCGGTCGCTCCCAACCCCTATAAACCCACCTTTCATCGCTCTGGAAGGTGCGATTCTGAGTGTATCGCTCTACTCGCCGCTTATACCGACGAATACGGTTTGCCCATGCATACACTTTCTGCTTCAGGAAGTCGATACGCTCTGTGACGCGGGACAAATAATCTTGAGAACTAATATCAGTCCCCAAGAACGCCCGCCTCACAAAGCGCATCACTCTAGGGCGAGTATTGCCCTCTCTGAAGCAGATTAGTTTGCCGATGAGCGCTCTGGCCCCACCAATACGACGCTCAATTCTGCACTGCCAAGCTGGTATGGCTGGTTTCGGTCGTGTAGCTCTAGAGTCACTGTCAAATTTGACGTGAGCTACACGACATGCCGCTACAGCCGCGCAGTACAGAATTGAGTGAGTATCGGTGAGGTCTTCGCAGGCGTCAAAATGACTTGACAACTGCGCATCCAGAACCGCCACCAGCGCCCTATTTTTGTTATGCATGGGCAAACGAGGTAAGCGTGGTCTAAGTTCGGGCGACATGAACCGATATTCCCGAATCGCACCCTCCAATTATTATTATTATTATTATACCTATTTTTGTATTCTTTTTCCTGGTTATAAAGAAAAATATCTTGTTGATAGCGTAATTTAACACATTTTACGGGAAGAATTTGTAATGTCTGATATATGTATATTACAAATTATTCGAATGGGTATCAAAAATATTCAATGATTACTTATAAATTATTGCGTTGTCGTAACACAAAAAACGTGGAGAAGTTTAGGCACTCAGTAAAAATTAATTGAAGAAGGCCAAAAAAACTCGTAAAAAGCACATTGCCAAATGAATCAACGATAAGTTTTTTTTTTAATTTAGAGAAAAAAACAACCACTTTTATAATAATATCCAACTCAAGCGACCATCAAAATGTCAGTTCACTTTAATTTTAAATCTTATATCTGAAAATAAGGTTACATAACCTAACACGTACCCTGATTGCGTAACATACTATAATATCAATCACAATCTGAATAATTTTAAAGGATATTTATTATTAATCCATTGCATTATATGTTCAAAAAAGTAGTCTGTTCAACAATGTAAATAACGCAATGAATAATAATAATAATTTTTATTTATTTTTCCATCACAAAAGTTTCATTATGCCATTTTTAATAATTAATAACCAAAAATTTAAAGCTAACTTTGTGAGGGACTGGTGCCTGATGTAGGTATGTACGGACGCCAGCACATCAAGTTACTACAATCTGTCAAATTTCTTTAATAGATTTTCAACTTTATCGAAAAAGCATTAAGGTTCAAGGTTGATTGGGAAAATTTGACAGTTTCGGGTAGCTTGACCTGCTGGCGTCTGTACAACAACCTGTATTACAGGTCACCAGGGGCCTCTCGCGGCTAGTATGCCAGATATGGTATTAGTTTATCATTTCGTAGTAAGCAAATGTGGAAGCTTACCTAAAAGAAAAAAAATAATAATAATAAGAATTCTAAAACAAAAGTAAGACATAAATAAACAATTTATACTAAGATGATTCCAGAACGTGAGTGTGAATGCTTAGTTTATGTGTGCTTGATTGCAAACTTATGTGTTTGAGTGTTTGTGTGTGTTTGTGTGTGTTAAGTGTGAATGTTGTTGAACTGTCAAAATGAAAACTATTACTATTGTTCTAGTGTGTTACGCAATTACCCCGACGTTTGCACGCAACACACAGTCAAGACAGTTCTTAAAGCTGTCCCACGCCTGTCCAACGCTTATGCATTCAGCCTAACTGTCAAACAATAGGAAGTGACCGTCTGTTTGTCGGTACGCACTCGTATTGGTAATGAATGAATACATTTCGATGCTGTCAATGTTCAAATAGCTCTTTTAATAGTTAAATGGCTCTTTTGTGCGACGAAGGCTGGGTAAACCTTGGCAATTTGAGACAATTAGACAAAAACATATGCAGATGTGGGAAAATAGTTGAGAAATGTATGTATTGTTACGCTAAAGTTTGATAGACAAGATTTGACAGGTTTTAAGGAAAGATTTTTTTTAATGCATGATGCTTGCTACATGAAGTCTATGATGGAACGAGTGTGCCCAGAAGATGCCTGTTCACTCTTGCTTTGGAGGCAGACGGGTTAAATGTGGGACACAGATGCCAGAGAGTTCCATACTTTGGTTGTGCGCATAATAAACGTGGAGGAGAAGCGCTGAGTACGACTCGTTGGGATATCAACCAAGTGTGGATGGTCCGCTGCAGTACGTCTGGTTGTCCGGTGGTAAAAGGGCGATGGTGGGATCAGGTCGTGGAGCTCCTGCGCACACTCTCCGAAGTACAGTCTGTAGAAGACCGATAGGCAAGCAACATTACGCCGATTCATCTATAATCTATGCTAGAACTCGTATCATGTGGTGCAGTTGAAAACCAGCGTCAGGCACATAGTTGTCTGGCATTTACGCTCAACGGGGCCTATTTGACGCAGCCGCGAGGCACTGTTGTTATAACTAAACTTTAAATGTTTTTTTCCGTGGTCCACTTGGAAGTCTCTGAACCGTCTCCGGACACAAGTGGGAAGATGTAAGTCCAACCTGGTAAAGTGGGGTTACCTTGATGGAACGGCAGTAGGATGCGATTGTGGAGCTATGTCAAAAACTATGCTCAGCATGCAGTTAAAGTGACCTCTGCGCTGCCAACGACAACGCCGTGGAAGTGGCAAAGTTTTGGGATAACAGCATTTAAAATACAGTCGTGCCAGCGAATGCCACGAAGAAGCACAGACGCACTTTTTTTATTGCAAGATAAGGTTGTATAGGTGTTTAGTTTTATGGGATTACAACGGGGTAATTGCGAAAACACTATCAGTAGCTAGGCTTTAATTTTGACAGTTCAACAACTTTCATTGCGTTATTTACGTTGTTGAGCAGACACATTTATTGAATATATGAAGCAATGGACTAGCAATCTTTCATAATGATTCAGATTGTGATTGATAGTATGTTACGCAATTAGGGTGCTGGACCGAGATACGATGTCAAGCTTCATGTCTAACTGTTATCTTCACCCTCTCTACGTACTTCTGCTAAGTCTCATTTGACGTCATCAATGGCATTTTCAAATTCTGATAGGTGTTCTTCTGTCCTTAAAGATGTCTAACTAAACTGTTTATTTTATTTGCTGGGTTAAACATCGTAAATCATCGATGGCATCACAATTGATAAATAATGAGTAATGAAATTAGGTCATAGAACAGATCCTATGACCTAGTTCTTTATTTTTTTTTTAACAAAGCCGATTATAATATTTGACCTTCTATTCAATTCCTATTGTTTATTTCAAAGGTAAATATAACACCAAGTAATGGAATATAATATAATATATAAGAATAGAATATTTATTTGCCAGAAACATGGTGTCTACGTCACCCAAAGTTTAATAGAGCGGGCTATGCTTGGAGTTTCCCTGCGTGATCGAATCAGAAATGAAGAGATCCGCAGGAGAACCAAGATAACCGACATAGCCCGAAGAATTGCGGTAGTGGGCAGGGTCTGTCAAATTCCACGATTAAAAAAAAATCTATAAACAAGAATCTTTTTGCGCGTGACGTAAATCACACTGACCTTTAATAAACAAGTACGCTGAACTAAATATACTATACGAAATGACAGTTGTTTTTTGTGCCGATTCAAAGCGCCTCGCTCGAGCGTGTCAGGAACTAAAATTGACACACTGTTGCAAATGGTCGTCGCCACATTTATCTGTTCTGTGGTCGTCGCATTGTTTTGGTACGTCTCTGATCATTTAAGTCATAAAGTTTTTATTATATATTTTATAAATAATAAAATATATAATAAAAACTTTATTGCTCAAAAAATTGCAGAGATTTTACATTGGCCCCAAACTAGGCAAGCCTGTATCTTGGGCACTAATATGGAGAGTTTACCATTTAAACATTTGTCCTAAAAACATGTTCGAATCAATAAAAGTATAATAAGTTTGCTTCAAATTACAAAAAAAAAAACTAAATAAAACATAAGAATCAAAATTAAAGAAAACATAATAATCAAATCGAGAATTAAAAGATAATAATAATAATAATAAAAGGAAAAGAAAAACGCTATTATTATGTGAATGAGTGCGAGTATAAGTGTGTGATCATGTGTGTTGTAAATGAGTGTGTGTGTGTGATCATGTGTTGTGAATGAGTGTGAGAATGTGTGATCGTGTGATGGTGAGTTTAAGGGTGTTTAAGCATGAGTAGGTGTATGTGAGACAAACGAATGAATTGTATGTGTGCAAAAACTATTTAACCACTGTAATAATCTTTTTTGCTTCGTCATATGACAAGTTTAGTAACCAGGATGTTAGTGTATTTTTTATTTGTTTGCGAGTGCAGTTTCTTATATTGCACTGTTTGATCACCGCGTTATAGACGTGTACATGTATAAAATGTGGGAGTCTTTGTGCGTGATGTGCGTCTGCTGATTTTACTGGGGGAATTGGAACTCTTAATTTGCGTTTGGCCTGCCTTAAACTACTTAAATCACTCCTTTTCGAAGTTTTGATGTGGGTTTCGTTGTTACGTTCAGTATATACAATTTTCTTACACTTAGCAGGGAAGCTTCTGCGAACAGGGTTTCTGTAGGAAAACGGTAGGTTTATGTAACAGAGTTTTGAGCACTGCGCGGTTGTGCTCTTTCGAGGAATAATAGATGAGATTTTGACGCTCCTCCCCAGATTACAATGCAAAATGGTATTAGCGACAGGCATAAAGCTATAAGGACGAGTTTCTTGACATCCACCGGTGCACTGTCCCGTATCATTTTCATTGTGTAGATTTGCTTCCGAACGATGTTATAATGTACAAGTGTGTGCGCAGACACAGGTGCACTCTCCCTTCCCTCACTCTCATAGTCCGATGGGACGGCAACCCGACACGACCGGAGTGAGATCAGGCGCAGGACCAACGGCTTAACGTGCTTTCGGAGGCACGGGGGTATCACACCGCCAACTTCCGAACTCCGGGCTAAGAAATTCGTAATGGAAAAAGTCAATTATATTTAGCCCGACCTGGGAATCGAACCCAGGACCCCGCGCTCAACAGTCACGCTTGCGAAGACGAAACCAACGGGGCAGTCGAAAGTGCGAAAGTGTGCCAGACAGACCGACTGCACGCACATTGAGTTGCAGTTGCAGTTGAGTTGTTGAGCCAACATTTACTTATTGCAAAATAAGTAAATGTTGACTCAACATTATTCAACAAACATAGATATGTTAAATACCTAAGTATTGTTTCTTCGCATTTTTTCTTTAAGTTAGCATTTGCATATTAATAATAAATGTTAATTAGTTACTTCCTTCTAGGTAATAAAACAAGTGTTCGTAATTAATTATTTCTTAGGTAATAAATTCATACTTATGCAAATAAATTCCGACAATTCCTTGTGGTGTAGGCAGAACTTATACCTGCGTGCTATGATTAAATTAAGAAATAATATTGAGTGCGAATCAAGTATGTGCACTTGAAGCACTATTTACAATTTTAAAGTAATTTAGAGTATTATAGAGTATTATATTTAGAGTTATTTTAGTATTTTGAGCAATCTTAATAAACTGGACTACCTCGTTGGTCTAGAGGTCGTAAGCGCTACTGCTGAGCATGAGCTACTGGGTTCGATTCCCAAGTCGGGCAATACCTATGTCATTAGGTTTGTCCATCAGAAAATCCTCAGTAGCAGCCTGAGTTCTGGATTTGTGGCCGGTTGATGGCAATAGGCTCGCCCCCTATTACATGGGACTTAAACATAACGGGCGAAATGTGGGTGTACATGCTAAGGTACACCTCTGCCTAACCCTTCGGGGAATTACAGGTGTGATGTTATATGATCTTTTTTAAATTTGGTTTACCAAGTGCTCTGTAATATTTTGCCAATTAAGTTAAAAAGGACCCTGAATATAATTATATTATATAATTGGTAAGACATTTTCATACGTACTTTGACAAAAACATACAGTGACATATGTAGATAGAATCACTCCCTCTTCCCATGGGCCTTCATCCATATGTCATACTCCTTTTGCCTCGTTTACGTTCATACATCTGGTCATACACGAACAGTGCTACGATCCTGACCTTTTGAAGAACATTACCAATAAGGTCACTCCCGGCATTTCCACTCACATCTGCCTGGTAAATTCCTTTTGTTAGTCTCCTTTCATTTAACCTCTCAACATGACCACACCATCTAAGCATACTAACACCGCACTACTGCACCTATACTGTGTATATGTATAATAACAGATCTGTAGGTAGCTATGTTTTATGGCGGCACGAGCTTCGAATATAAATAGTAGAGAGTAGTCGTGTACTGGTAGTGAAGCATCGCCCGGCCAATGAACCTGGGACTACACGGCGTGAAACACAAGACGTTTATTTACTTTACTTGGACGATAGTCTAGTCTGAGCTTTTGTTTTTGAAATAGAAGGAAGTTCGTGTTTTTTTTTATAATATAGTATGCATCAGTGATGGCTCTTAAAAAGGCTCATAAGTAGGTATTGCTGCACTCAGAACAATGACCAAACAATGATTATGTACCTAAGCTAATTAAAAGCAGTGGTAGCCCAGTGGTAGCAGCAACAAGTTGTAGGTCGTAAGATTAAACCCAGACAGTCGCTTTACTTTGTATAAAGTATTTTTTCACCACTGCTCTCAAAACGGTGAAGGAAAACATCGTGAGGAAACCGGCATGTCCTAGAACCAAACATTCGAAGATATGTGACATCTATCAACCCGCACTGGGCCCGCGTGGTGGATTACGCACTCGCTCTCGCCGAGAGGAGGCCTGTGTCCCAGTAGTGGGAACATTATTTTATTAGTTTAAGGCCCTAATATTTAAATATAAATTATTACAAACTTGCTGACATTGCATTCTTCGTACTGCCTCCGAATTCATAAATATTGTATTAGAAAATGTTTTTTTTTCGTGAATCGTTTCCACGTTTTGATAGTTATTCTGCTATTCGGGGCGGAGACCAATCCAACAAATCAAAGATCATGTAAATCGGTCCAGCCGTTCTTGAGTTATAAATGATGTAACTAACCCGTCTTTGTTTTATTTATATAAATACAAGATAATTGTTATTAAAATTAATCATTTCACTAAATCATTTCAATGGCGCCGATTCCCTTGTTCACAAACTAAACTAAATTTAAGTTCAGTACATCTTTTTCTTTCTATTTCATTAAGAAAAGGACATAAGATAAATATTAGTTTAGTCCTGTCAAATTAAGATACTCCATAGACAGTTTAGACGTGATTAAAACATGGCTACTATAAATACGTCAATTTATGTCAGGCGCTGCCTAATTTGACAGGACTAAACTAAATACCTAATCAATAATCTTTTATGTACGTAGTTAGTTATTTAATTTAGTACCTAGTGTATATATAATAGTTAATTGTAATAATGTAAGTAGTTTATGACCTGTTAGATATGCTGTGACTGGAAAAATGTCTGTTGTAACCTACTACAGGAACCTGCACCTCTGCCTAACCCTTCAGGGAGAACAGGCGTGATGTTATGTCAGTTAGATATCTTGTGACGCATATACACCCATAAGTTCATTAACTTATAGTATAATAATATGAACATAAGCTTCATGCAAACCAGGTAAAGTTAATGACCCACTTATAAACTACAGCGATGAAGATGAAAACAAAACACTACCATATCCAGTCACAGAAGGTTCTAATTTAGCACAAAACAGATTACCATGCAGTTTAGGAGTAACGTGCCATATATCACCAACCGTCGCAAGGACGTTCTTAATTGCAGCCTTAAAATTTATTTAAGTGCCAGCACAAACTATGGATCTGGTCGCTGCAACAAGACACAGAGTTGTCGTTTGTATCTGTGTCTTGTTGTTGCAACAAGACGGATTTGTCGTTAGCTTCTGCGACTAGTCGTTACGACAGACGTCCTGCAGGAAGCAATTATTTTCTTTCAAGTTTTCGAGAGTTGGTCGTGTTGTTTATATGTGACCTGACGCATGCGACTGTCGTCGGGTGTGCGAGTGCACCGCGCGTCTAATCGCTGCGACAACCAGCGAGAGCGTGCGACTCCCCTAGCCTGTCGTTGCGACTCTGCAACTCGGCGTCCAAGAGTGCAGAGCTTTGAACAAAATATATGAAAATTGTCGACTGCAGTCGCATGTCGTATAGTGTGCGCCATGTAAATGTTTAACGGTCGTTCCATTAATTGAGCAGTTACCTATGGGGGTCAAGGTACAAGTGAACTGATCAAACTGTCTTATGTAAGTACTGTAAGCTCGTGCTTTGCTTAAACCTGTTTTAAACGAAGCGACTGATCATTCGTTCATGCGGTCGACAGGTCGTGCGTTCAAATCCATGCACTGTTAAACGATATTAAGTAGTTAATTTACCTTGTGCACGAAAATAATAAATAAACTGTATACCTTGTAACTCGTAGCAGAATCACAGTAACACTGGCATAGCATAACATCACGCCTGTAGTCCCTGAAGGGTTAGGCAGAGAAGTACCTATAGTACCTATATGTTTCGCTAGTTATTTTAATTCCCATATAATCTCAATAGGGATCGAATCTATGTCATCAACCGGGCAAATCTATATAACACTGATAATATAATACATTGCAAAAATTTGGGCTATTCCAAATGTGATCAACAGGAATGTCAAAGGAATAGGAGGATTTTGCTATTTCATACTTGCGCTCCTTCAAAAGTCTCATCAGTAATATGAGCAAAATTGAGAGCCTAGTGATATATAGACAAGGATCCGTGTCCTCCGTAGATTATGAGAGCCTGGCAGGCAATAAAGACAAGGGACCCGCTACCCGTCATGGAGGGCTACCCTTCAACGGGCGAGCAAAAGTGTCCCTATAGCAAATTATCTACCCACATCATTCAAACTGGCAGGCAATACAAGTCTTTAACTTATCTATTATCGCACATTATCAATACTCGTACATATCTTATGCAAATTCCACCAATTTTTCTGGTTTAGAATTTGCCACATTATTAGCATTGCTTTCGAAGGTTTGTAGTCTCGGTCATGGCTGACACATTGGCCCAATTTGGGCCAGCAATGGCATAATTTATGTAAGCTGTAGACCGAATTGCCAAGCCAGAAATTTCTGGTTTCACCTTTCATATCAGAATGTTGACATTATTTCCTCGTTCCTCCAATGTCATGAATTATAGCAAACTTATTAAAACTGGTTCAAAAAGGTCAATTACATACTTACTGTTAATTTCGGTGAATGAACCAAAAACATGACAACTAAAGATAAAGATTTAGTTGTCGTTAAAATTAAGACAGACTAGAAGGCCAATTCTCGTAATTTAAAACGTTCAAAATCTAGTCTCATATCGGCGACAAATGTCAAAAATGTAGGGAAATTCGAGGTATTTTTGACAGATTGAGGCTGAGATCAAACTGTGAATGTTCTTAAAATTACGAGAATTAACCCTCTGGTGTTATTGTTGTCTGGAATGACTGTTTTTGAAAATAAAATGTAAGAGTTCTAGATCACAATAAAATTAGAAACGGTTGTTAATTATATTGTCGGTACATACATCTAATTCAAAACGCTCCTAGCAATAGCAAAGCAAACCGCTCGGAGACCGGAGAGAGATCAGCCGCACGGGCAGGCACGGGCGTATCATCACACCACCAACGTTGACACTGTTATTGAGAAATTCCTAATATTAAAACCCAATAACACTTTGCCCGACCTTACAATCGCACCCAGGACCCCACGCTCAGCAGACTATCAGAGTGGACGAAGAGGGAGGGCACCTGAGACTGCACACACAGTTGTGCAGTATAATATCTCGATGGCTAAGCTCCGCCAAGATTGACCACCATGCCCGAAATTCGGTCTGGAGAATAATTATTATAATTAGTGTTGAGTTTTAAGGGGTAGAATATGAGTCCCGTTTTTATTAAAAATCTATGTCCTGAATATACAGTCCCCCGAATATGTAGCCATTAATTTCGATAATGGTGGCTAAAACACTAAAATCGATAAGCAGTTTTGATTAGACAATCACCATTGCCATCTTAAGCAGTTACGCATTCACTTAACGAGCACAACCTCAAAGTCAAGCAATCATATAAAATAAAATACTAACTTATATAACTTGATATCTCATTTCGCTGCGCTTGCAAAGATCGGATAGACACACTGAAGGTTTTATGTAACATGTAGGTAATATTTATCTTTAACTTATTATTATTCTCGATCTTTTTCATTCAAACTGAATTAGACATAATGCATATGCAAATCAGCCATTAATTTGATTATGACGCTTTTACCTGAGTCAATAACCTGTCTTTTAAAATTTTTATTTCTCATTTGTCAGATTAATTTTGAATACTGACAAGAAAAACCTCATTCATTTTAAGACAACTTAAGAGCTTGGTTCTTAATGACAAGTCATGATGAAGGGCTTTTTATATTGAGTTCTTCACCTTCAAAACTTCAATTTAATCGTTTGATTCTTACTGATTGGTATCTTTTAATATTGCCACCACGAATCGCCTGCTCTTGAGCTCGATCCCGCCTGATGGAAAACGATGGATGATAGCTGAAGATACCTGTTCACTGGTATATAGGTTAGAAAATGTTCTTGCCTGTACGCAACATATACCTCGAGAACATTTTCTAGTAACAACATTCATTGCGTTATTTACGTTGTTGAACAGATTCGTTTTTCGAATTTAAGAAGCAAAGGATAAGCAATATCCTTCAAAATGATACCGATTGAGATTGACTGTGTATTACGCAATTAGGTTACAGTCATATAAACATGTTATTGTTTGTAGCCAAACATGTTTCATCATTAGGCATAATCATAACGGAACATCAATCCAATACATACTAGCTAATGTTTATTTAATTCTTAGTAGCCATTGAATGGATCATGTTTTCCTTATCAACTGATAATTTGTATCTAGACAGCTTCTTTTGTTTCATTGCATGGATTTGTAAATCTTGTTTTTGTACTTAAGTAGTTGATGACAAAATAGTTTTTGTGATAAAGCTTTTTTGTGATCTTAGAGATCAGCGTAACACATTAACAGTAGCTATGGCCGTTCAACAACATTCATTGCGTTATTTAAATTGTTGGGCAAACAAATTGTTTGAACATATCAAGCAATGGATTAGCAATATCTTTCTAAAACATTCAGATTGTGATTGAAAATGTATTAGGCAAGGGTGCAGACTGTCGCTTTTCGTAAAACAACATGAAATCGTTTACCGAAGTCCGGTTTACTAGAATTCAGTAAGAATTTTAGTATTTTTGATATCGATAGTATCAAAGAAAGAGTGAAAAGTAATTCAATAAATTTGACTTATGATGAACCGTACTTGGAATAATATAGAATCATCAGCAAATAAGAGATGAGGGTGAGGCAAAAAATCATAAATGTAGGTACAACATGTGTTAGAAAGATGTGGTCATATTACATATACAAAATTTCAACACCAACTCGACCCAAATCTATGGGACGGCTGATAATTTTTTCGCCATTACGATGTTGGTCCCATGTAGAAAGTTGTTCAGTTTGACGGTCTGTACGACAACCTTAAAAGTATATCTACAGCTCTCAGGTATACATGCTGTATCGGTAATAGGGTAAGGAAACGTTTTGAAAAAGACGATTGCTGAGAGCCATGTAGCGATTATTAATATTTTTTACCGCATTTCTGGTACCACCATCAACTCGAGATGGCATCCATCATCATTTTCAACACAAAAACCAGTGTTTACAAGCAGCTATCGTGCAGAAGTAAGAAATGTTGCAAAACAAGCTTATGTAACGTTTGTCGGCGACAATCTCCCGACTATGCTGCAATTATTAGCCCAGATACACAAGGGCGCGTTTTTCTCGCGGCGATTTTTTTTTCGCGTACTTTTATTTAATGCTTTGTTTAGCGCTAGAGTTGAAAATCCAACAGTGCATTTTTTTGACGCGGTGGGATGCGCTCTGTTATATTCTCAACTATTCAAATTAAATCATGTCAAAAGTCATTTATTCAAATTAGGCTGAGAATCAACACTATTTGATCGTCAAAACTAAATAAGACAGTTCCCCAAAACGCCCGCCCTTCACCACTTCCTAGTGCTTTCGCTGGGAAGAAGAAGTGGCGCAACATACTCCACAGCAGCACAGCTGTCTGTTCAGTTAGAAAAACTTGATTCTATACAGTAGTATGTACACGCAGAGTAAGTATTACTTTGTGTTAATTAATAATTTCATCACCACTGCTCTCAAAACGGTGAAGGAAAACATCGTGAGGAAACCGGCATGTCCTCGAAACAAAAAATCGAAGACATGTGACATCTACTAATCCGCACTGGGTCCGTGTGGTAGATTATAGCCCATTCCCTCTCGAAGAGAGGAGCCCTGTGTCCCAGCAGTGGGAACATTATAGACTGATAAGGCATTACGCTCGGCCCAACACCGAGAGTTGAAAATCCAGTACGCGATATTTTTACGTCCTTGTGTACGTGGGCTTAGTGGGAACAATTGTCGCTTACTGTACGGCTTTTTTTTTTTTTTTCTTTTTTAAAAAAAAAAAAAAGCCGTACAGGTGGTTTTTATCATACAAATTGGTTAAACCTTCGATATTTTAGTCCTTTGCGTGTTCATTTGACTACTATTGTTTACACAGCAGTGAAGGCTACAGTTGTAATAGTATTTGTTCAGTGTTTTCATCGAACACCTTAGTTAGCAATGTCAGCGCGACGCGTTGACCTAAAATTATTACTTACTAGATTCAGTTTTGTCTACCGCGTTAGCCGGGTGTGTTCAAACATTCCATCAACATTTTAATAACATTTTAACACTAGGAACAACTGTTTGAGAGTCATCATCTGCCTAGCCTTTCCCAACTATTTTGGGGTCGGCTTCCAGTGTAACCGGATGCAGTTGAATACCAATATTTTACATGGAGCGACTGCCTATCAGATCTTCACAAACCAGTGACTGGGTAATACGAGACCCATTGGTAAGACTGGTTGTTTAGTTTCGGGCTTCTGACGACCCGTAACGACTGTCAAAGAACCACGAATGACAGCCGGGACCGTGCTTTCCGAGGCACGGAGGGGTCTCGGTATATATATGGCAAATAATTTAATTTAATGTTCTATATCTTGTAATATTAATTACTTAACATACCTTTTATTGTATACAATCAAGTATTTTCTAACTGAACAGACAGCTGTGCTGCTGGGGAGTTAGTTGCGCCACTTCTTCTTCCCAGCGATAGCACTAGGAAGTGGTGAAGAGCGGGCGTTTTGGGGGACTGTCTTTTGTAATTTTGACTTTCGAAAAGTGCTATTCTCAGCCAAATTTGAATAAATGACTTTTGATTTTGAACGATGGTCACGCATCTACGGCAAGCGTAGCTTAACCTGATCGATCGAACTGTACGGCTGTTATCACTTAGCCACAAGCCCCTCAAGTCAAGAGTAAGTGCAAATAAATATATTATCTTATCTAATAAATAGTGTTGATCATAAACATTTGTTTCGCCTCAAAACCACCGACACCTCGCTATAATATGTATATGTTAATTAATTCACGTATTTGCGAATGAGTTTTCAATAGATTGTTGCTTCTCGTCGACTGCTATCTAACTAAAAGTTTTAAAATTATGTAAACGTGACGTGTTTGGCTTTTTTGCTCATCGAGTGATGGGTTCGATTCCCGGATGTAACACGTATGGCCTAAAAGCTATAGATGGGTTTGTAGTCAGATATCATTAGTTGTGTGTCAGTAATCACACTATATTGGGATTTCTACAATTTAGTCTTTATTTGTGACATAATATAGGTATTTACATTATATAAACTAACATTTAAAATAATGACATGTACATGAGAAAAAATAAGCAAAATAATCATAGGGCATCAAAAAATTCGTGTGCAAAAGTGTCACAGTGGCCAAAAGGCTGGCAGCATTGCCACGTTGTATGGCGATGCTAATTCTTTGGCCAAGAAACAGGCCAGCCCTCTGGTCACGTGAAGAGTCGATTAACCGCTTGGCGATATCTCGAAAAATCAAGTGGGCACTCGGACCCCAAGGCCCTAGTGTTTCAACCCCAAACGGCTCGAACATATAGCTCCCAATCAGGTTGGAATATTTTCGCCGTTTGAGGTTTTCTGCACCAGCAGCAGCCGCTCCAGCACAGCCCACCGTGCTAGGAAGATGGGATGAGGCAAGGGTGTCGACACATGTTACATCCCACACCAAAGGTCTGCCTAACTTCCAGGTTATTATGGTCAGTTGCGTGCCAGGCCGTTGTGTTCTCAAACAGCTGGCACCCCGGCGGTAACAAGAGCACGACGGATGATGTCATTAACGCTGGCGTGCCGTGCTATCCGACCTGCGCTCCTACTGCAGGATAGGCCATGGTGTCCGAGGCTGTCGACAGCTTCACCGCACTGACAGCGATGCGGAGCTCCACAAGGAGCGCCCAAACGCAAACAGGTAGCGAACCGGAAGGTGGTGTCACGCAGCATAGTGCCTATGTTGGGTGACGGGAGTGCTTGAAGCCAGAGCCCCGACTCCCACTCACCCACAGCCAGCAGGCGGGCACGCTCAGCAGTATTGGTGGACGTATTGATAAGATTATTCCGTACCAACCTGCAGAGCGGCTCATCCCACTGTCTCTGGGAAGATGGGTTTACGGGCCGATCTGTATCCGGGCAAGCCGCTTTCCAGGCGTTCATCGCGTCGGTCAAGCAAGGCTCTTCAGACTCAACCAGGCAGGGGGCTAAAATTTTCCCGGTCAACTTTTCGGTGCTGTGGATGGAGGACAGTAAGCTAATACTGGTAATTTTACGGACGCCGAGGCCACCAAAACGGATGGAAATTAAAATTAAATTTAGTCTTGCTTCAATTAATGTTAGAAATCGCAATTTGAGGCAGTGGCGCCGATTCCCTTGTTCACAAACTAAACTAAATTTAAGTTCATTGCATCGTTTTCTTTCTATATCATTAAGAAAAGGACAGAAGGTAAATATTAGTTTAGACCTGTCAAATTAGTCAGCGCCTGACGTAAATTTACGTGTTTTTAGTTACCATGTTTTTAATCACGTCTAAACTGTTTATGGAGTACTTAAGCAACGTTTGTCAGATCGTAAAACTGGTTTATTTAACTATTAAGTTGCAGCCTTTTATCTCTACAGTTGATACTACCTGGTTCTCACAATCAGGTATAAAGACCAATAATAGAATTTATTATTTTTCTCTAGGAACGCCTGTATCTGCCTAACATACGCAGTAGGTACCTCTACCTACTACATTGCAAATGTAGTTGTCACGTGTGAAAGATGCTACTGATACCTTGCAGATTCAGAGCACTGTATAAATACTGATTTAGATGACCTGCGGGGTAATTGCGTAACACCCTATTAGTAGCAATGGGTTTCATTTTGACAGTTCAACAACATTCATTGCGTTATTTACGTCGTTGAGCGGACACATTTTTCGAATATATGAAGCAATGGATTGGCAATATCCTTCGAAATGATTCTATTCAGGTTGAGATTGATAGTGTGACGCAATTAAGGTGCTGCAAGGTTATGGTATATTGAAGGCCAAAGTTCCTTTTTTTACGGAAACAAGTTTCGGACAACGGAACAACCTACACTAAACGAAAATAATACTCCCCAGAGCCTGGTATCACGGAGGTCTTAAATTATTATGTCATTAGAGAACGTAATTTTCGAAACATGTAACGCTTGACAGAACGGAAGACACGTCATTATAATGTCCTAAAAGGTCAATGGTACTTTAAAGGCAATCATCCCATACTGTTTGGAATGGAGACATGATATACAAGAAATACACTGACCTATATTATACAAGTATTCTGGACATCACACTATCGATGAGAAAACGAAGACATTTGATTTTCGCCATTTTGGCGCTGATGGCAACGTGAGCGTCCGTGGAACTAATATTTTTGATAGTGTTTTACAAAATGCACATACTCTCATGATAAAAATGTTCTAAATATCTCGCAGTATACATACACAAAAACGTCTTATTCCACGATTTAGAACTAAATCATCAGAGAAACTAAACTAAAATTGATGCAACAGTGTATCAATTTTAGTTCTGGGACGCTCGAGCCGGGAGTCATTTCGTATAGTATATTATTTTAGTCCAGCGTATTGGTTTATTAGAGGTCAGTGTATAAATATAAAGGTAATGGGAAGAAGACCTTATTGGGCTAAATTGCTATTTGGGAAAGCTTTATTTCATTGGCTTCGCATCGAATAATGAAAGTCTCTAAGCAGATGCTGAATTAGTTCGGGATTGTATTGTATATTTCACAGAAATTGTTACCTACTTGCCTACTTACTTTAATGAAGAAGAAGAATGAAGATAATGTTGATTTATTTTGCATATATTCAAAACGACAATGCTAGGCACTACGCCCCAAAGAATGCTATTTTTAAGGACATTGTCCCTTTGCCCAAATCCAGGGTACATCATAATCTGCCTAGCCTCTACCCAAGTATTTTCGGGTCGGCTTCCAGAAACTGGACCTGGATACCAGTATATTGAAACGACTACCAATCGTCCTCTACAACCCAGGACAAATTCAGGATACGTTCTAAAAGGGCCTTTATCTTTCTTGTATTTCCGTAATCGGCTCGATCTTCATTACAAATGAGTTTATTATGTTACCTAAACACCTTATTACTTTGTGGACACCTAGTTGCAATGATTATCGTAATAAGCATCATCTGGACTATGGTCCCTCTAATTGTAGCGCCATTGTCTGCCTGAGAACATCCAATGCAGTCTGACGGGTTATTACTGAAGACTGTGTCCGTTGTAGGAGACGTCACGGGATTATGAACTGATTTCATTGTCAACAAACATTGGCAACAAGGTTCAAAAGATTGAAATGGGACTGGGCAAGACATGTCGAATGCTGGATAAACTGTGGGCTCAAGTAGCACAAAGCTAGACAGAGAGCAGGCCACGTAGGCCACAGCAGGCCACGTAGGAGATGGTAGGACGAACTAGACAGATTCCGCCAAATCTGAAGAGAGGAAGTATCGCAAAAGATGGAAGGAGTGAACGGCGGACTTTGCCCAGAAGTGGGACAGAATAAGCTAACAAAAAAAAAAAATCATTCGATTGTAGGTACTTTTAAAAGCGGTAGTAACCTCGTTTTGGCCTGAGGTGCAGGTGCAAAATTTTGGGCTATAGATTTTTCTGTAAGTAGTCCGTAGTAGCAGCTTCAGTTTTGTGCTTGGAAAATGTAGTGTACCTACACTTCTGCATACCACTTCTACACAAGAGCGACACGACGGAAAGTTCTAGGGAAAGTTAAGTGCATTGTAAGATCCTGTAAAGCACTACCAGAAAATATAGACAAGGAAATGGAACCAGGGTGAAGAAAATAGTGTAATCGTAAGTATATTTAATTGCCTTTGGTTAAGAACATAAATAGCAACAATAGGTCAACTGTAGCTAATGAATATGCCAATACTGAGACAATTGAATTAACAATGTATCTCGAATCAACTTACATTGTGAGTAAAGTAAATACGCTACATGTAATGGTGACTTGTTTTAACCTTTAACATAAGTAACATTGTGTTTGTTAACTCATCTAGTAAGTGCAGCACAATGAAGACTATAATGAGGTCATCATCATCTGCCTGCCTTTTCCCAACTATGTTGGGGTCGGCTTCCAGTCTAACCGGATGCAGCTGAATACCAGTATTTTACATGGAGCGACTGCCTATCTAACCTCCATAACACAGTTACTGGGCAATATGATACCCCTTGGTAAAACTGGTTCTCAGACTTTCGGGCTTCTGACTACCCGTAACGACTATCAAAGATCCACGAATGCCAGCCGGGACCAACGGCTTAACGTGCTTTCCGAGGCACGGAGGGGTCTCGGTATGTAAGGATGGTCACCCATCCACAGACCAACCTCATCAAGCGTAGCTTAACCTGATTGATCGACCTGTGCGGCGGTTATTATTTAGCCACGGGCCCCTCTAAGGTTATAATAAGGTAGTAAATGATAATAAAACAGAATTATCATAATTACAAGTTTGCATATTAGTTTAACAGAACTTATTAATATTATACTGCCCCTTTAGTCTAAGTCGCAAGCGCTACTGCTGAGCATGAGCTACTGAGTTCGATTCCCAAGTCGGGCAATGTGTTATTAGGTTTGTCCATCAGAAAATTCTCAGTAGCAGCCTGAGTTCTGGTTTTGTGGCCGGTTGATGGCAATAGGTTCGCCCCCTATTACATGGAACTTAAACATAACTGGAGAAATGTGGGTGTAGGTACATCATCAAGCTGTCCTGCCAAAATCGTCGCTGCATCTAGCCTGAGGGCCCTACCTTACGTTTGCCGATTCGCGGTCTCTACTCAAAACGACGTCTACCCCAACGGTCATCGGTTCTATGGTTAATATGGCCGGCCCATTGCCACTTCAGCTTGCTTTGCTATGTAGGTACATCTTATTGCCACGAAAATAAAGATCAGTGTGCTTTTGACAGTGTCGCAAAATCAGAGGTAAAATGACTGTAAAAGGACTGTAAAACGCCGTGCAAACAATTTCCACTTGTCTCGACTCTCTGCTTGTTATTTTTCCAGATTATCATCTGATCTCATTGTTAATTCATTTCTTTTCCCAACACTTTTGATAAATAGATCATAGTTTATAAATCCGCCGATTCCCACGTGCGTTATTGGAAACGAGACTGATGACGTCACGAATTGGCCAACCGACCGGCGCGAGCGCAGCTTACGACACATTATGGGAACTGTCGCACATTACTATAATAGTACGCAGCTTTTTGTTTTCATATCAATACTGATTTTTATGATCTGAGATTGTCTCAGGGAAAGATATACAACACCTGTGTTTCAACATCTTATATTGCAGAATATTCAGTGATAAATGTGTCTGATTTTAAAAAATTTCCGTCGTACTTGCTTCGGCAGTACATATATACTAAAAATTTTTCCGTGTGAAAAAACTTTGCTTAGCAGACACACATCTCGTTTAAGAACTGGTGATCCCAGTATGTTTTTATTTATGATCCCAATCATGAAAACATGGGCAACTCTTCTAATTCATAATCTATTTTGTTTTCTAGCAGTTTTGTAATTTATGTGGCCTACCCAAATCTCCTTTCTTTGGATTATTCGTCGAATCGTTGAGCTCCTTAAGTTTTGAGTTGAGCTGCACGATTTCTGACAAATGCGTGCACTGCCTGGACAGGTCCTCTTAATTTGTTTCTTTCAAAAGACCACCTCAGACATCGATCTACATAGTCTTCAGATGACCTGACCAAGATTATGTCTGGACTTTAAAAGAGACTGTGACCTCCGAGTTTGTTTCGGCCTTTCTTCTCAGACTAGTCAGATAGGAAACGCCGACCTCATCTAATTTTAAAATATGATTGACGTGTAAAAGTGTTTCTACGAGTACAAACCTACTCACAAAAATAATATCATTTACTGGGAGATACATTTTGACAAGGTCGTAATTTCTAGGCGTTTATCTAATAGTAGTAAAACCTGCAGAAGAAAAGATGCATGTTTAGATGATAACTTATACTTGCTTACTTAAAACTTGGTCCAATACCAATAGTTCTCTAAGCAAACATAGTCATGCATTTCTCGTTTATCCTAATGTATGTCATTCTCGGATGGTGTAAGAACCGGCCGTTGTCGTAGAGATTATATCACAGACCGGCAGCGTATGTCGATATTAGTAACATCATTTACTATTAAGTAATCTGCGATCACACTGAGATCGTATGTTTGCAGCGATATATTATATTATTAGACAATATTACTTTGAATATGAATATATCAGTGTTTAAGTAAAGATTGTAGATCATTGCAAAGTTCGTCTGAATTTATTAAAAATGCAGACTAAAGACCGGTTTAGATAAAATACCTTTATGAATAGCCATATTTACTTCGTCAGTGGTCCTAAAAATAAATGCCAGTGGAATATATCCTACAAAATTATTCAGATTGAGATTGATAGTGTGTTAAGCAGTGGTGGCCCAGTGGTGGCCCAGTGGTGGCCCAGTGGTGGCCCAGTGGTGGCCCAGTGGTGGCCCAGTGGTCACGGCCGCGACTTATAATGGGCTATTGATAAATAATGAATATTATTTTTAATTTTGTCTACTATACAATAAAATTCAAAGTCCTGACTGACTGACTGATACATGAACGCACAGCCTAAACCGCTGGTCCTAGAGACATGAAATTTGGAGGGTGTGTTCTAAATGGGAGGATTTTTTTTGTATAGAAAATGTTATTCCTTAAGTTAGTAAACTTGAAACCTGGCAAGAATACTCGCCTAAGTAAGTAATAAAGTTTATTATTATACGTTTTTAAAAACTACCGCTCAAAGCCCCGTATAGGGGTATTAAAGTTTGTGTAGAAAAATTTGAACGCGCGTTCCGATTAACTCGAAACTCAGTATTCATACTTTTGACAGAAAATAATTAATAATAAGTATATAAAGTTGTGGAAAATTGACCCCTGACGGGGCAAAAAGGGGTAATTCGATTTTTAAGGGGAGGATTTGAACTTGAAACTGTATGTTACATTTTCACACTTATACCACTGAACTTCTGATTCGGCAAAGAGATAGATGGCATCCTGGGGAAGAACATACTTTTTATCCTGGTAGCACGTTCCCGTGGGAACGAAATGGGACGAAGCCGCGGGCAGAAGCTAGTTCATTATAAATTACGTCTTTAATTATTTGAATAGACGTTTTTCTTCACTCAAATAAGCGTTTGTTTTTTGTGGACGTATTAAAAACATTAGTGCAGACCGGTTATCTAAGCTGGTTTATTATTATTCACGGCGGTATTATGAATACGGACGTAATATAATATGCAACAAGTGCACTTAAATTAACGTTCGTAGCACATAAAATAGGATAGTAACAGTGTTTGCTACACAAACAGGTGTTTTTGTTTTATTTTATTTTTATTGTCATAAATACATGCTGCGTAATTTTTGAATAATGAGGCCGATTATGAAATAGCACTCTCTTCTTAATCACCAAACCATTAAAAAAAATTGAAGTACATAACATGACGTCTGCATTCCCCGGAGGATTACGCAGACTTGTACCTATACTACACCCACATTTCGCCAGTTATGTTTAAGTCCTATGTAACAGAGGCTGAACATATTGCCATCATCAGACAGCAATCCAGGTTCCGGGCTGCTACTGTGAAAAAAAATAAAAATAATATTTGTTTCGAATTAACAATTTGTTGGTAGTTGCCTACCTTATATGCATCAAAACGATTGATTATACCTACAAGTTTCACTATAACGTAAGTAGTAGAGAACCTTTAAACGCTGCTTGTGACATTTTACTGCTATGGGCATAAAACTTAAATACTCGTATGACAGCTATGAGCGCCAGAATGCCAATTTTAACGATAACCAATACTTACTTACTTAAAATTACCGAATCTGTCATTGGTCTGGTAATTATGTAGATTATTTAAATCCGGTTTCAGAATTAAGAATTTAAAGTTGAGAACGTATCATACTCTACGCGGTGAAAGCCCGTGAAATTGATAATTTCTTTGCAAAATACGTTGAAATTCTCAACTTCAAACTCTTAATTCTGCAACCGGGTACTAAACATTTTATTTTTACATTCTTCTTGTTCTAAAATCCACAAAAATAGTTTGCGTATTTATTTATTTTATTGTTTCACCAACAATTGTTACATCAATACATAATAAAAAGAGCACAAAAAATTCATACTAGATGTACAATATTAAGAGGTAAACACCACATGCAATATATAAAAAGAACAACTTTAAAAGTAAAAAGTTTATCAACTTGGCGTGAACTGAACCCAGCAGCAACTGAACACAAATTCATACCTTCTACAGGAAAACTCACAACGTCGTGTCTGTCCTTGACCACATAATTTCCTTTGTCAGTCTCATTAATCTAGTCGTTCATATTCCTCAGTCACGGCTGCCACGTGCGCCGGCGCCAGTCAAATCCAGATCGTAAGGATATTAGATAACACGTGTGTTTCTATCTACTTCCTAGTTTTTAAGATGATCGTGATATTGTTATGTCGTGAGTCGGGAGATTATCATGTCATCTATGTATTTATTTATTTATTTAGGTAACCAACAGCGAAACATAAAAAAAAAATATACAAAATATGTGTGTTACAGTTATTATGGCCAATTATAGGTTTCCCTGTATAACTGGGATATATGTATAATACATGCGAACGGACTAATGCCAGATATTTCCAATTAAAGAACAAAATAAAATTACAATACAATACAATATTACTTACATTTTAGAAAAACTTAAAACAAAAAAGGTTGTATAAAAAAAAAAAAAGATAGTAGAAAAAGAAGAAGATTGATTGCTTGTCATTTATCTCCGTTTATAGTTTTAATTATATGTTTTTTAAATGTCGGTTTATTACAGTTAAATAAATCAACTTCAGAGAATTCCGAGTTATAGATTCGAGCAATGCGAGTCAGCACACAGTTCTTGGCATAGTTAGTGGAGTGCCTAGGAACGAGTGTTAAAAGTTATCTGTGTAACCAACTCCGGGCAATCAAGGCGTCCATTGAGTGTGTCATAGAACAAAAACATGTCCATCACTTTACGCCTTTCTTCAAGTGTTAGCAGACCATAGGTTCGACAGCTATCTTCGTAAGACATCGGAGGTTTACGGAGGCGATCATTAAGATGGTTATTAAACTTTTATTGAATCCTCTCTATTTGGTTCTTATAAATTATGTATTGGGGGACCAGATTTGGCACGCATATTCTAAAACGCTACGCACATAAGCAAAATATACAGATTTAAGGGCTCCAATATTTTTAAACACTTTACATGACCTAAGAACAAATCCTAGGTTCTTATAAGCTTTTGTGCTAATAAGGTCTATGTGATCTGAGAACATTAATTTACTGTCAAACATAACTCGTAAATCCCTAATCATGTGGACTGTATTTATGACAATTCCACTAAAATTATATGAGTAAACAAACGGGTTCCTCTTACGTGTGTAACTGATACATTGACACTTTGCAACATTTACAGTGATCTTGTTTTTTGCGTAATAATTATTTAAGTTTTAAGATCCTCTTATTTAAGTCTCTTATTTAAATTATTAAGATGTATATAAGTTTCATGATTTTTGGGAAAGGAAATAGCAGTTTTGTGTAATAAATTATATGTTTTAAGGATTTATTGTTTTTGTTGTAGTATTCTATTAATGTAAGGATTCAGCCATGATTCCTTAAATTGTTTATCTACTGGCTTAATATAACACGGGCAGTTGATGAAAGTTAGTTAACAAGTCAATCAAAAATTTATATTATTAAAACTAATTTTACAGCAAAAACTTGAACATTATATTGATTAATCGAATAAGTTTTGCCGTGTTAATATTCTCAAAAGGTCCCTTTTAGCTTAAATAGGCCATTTTCTATTCAACTACAGAAATGCTAATGAACTCTACCGTAGATGAAAAAAACAATTTGTTAAAGCACTGGCTTACAATGGGAACTCGGCCGCCTCGTAGTTGATAAACGATAAACGGTAGCTGTACAGTCACCCACACGACCAGGATAAAATTTTGACTTCGCCTTTATTTCGTAGCTTTAGGTCAGGTTTTTGGACTTCACATCCGAAGTGCGGTTGACTGCACCTAGGTACCGGCGATACACACGTGCTTGAAATACGTGATCTAATATAGTTTCTTTTGGTCAAATTGCATAAGAAAGTAGGTAGTCAGTTCTGTATTATATTCATGTTCATTTTGTATATTAAATAATTATTGTAATCTAAATGTTCCTATTACTTATTAATAGACATTGAATTATATGCATTTGCATGTTTGCATATGCAAATGCATATAATTCTATTTTTATAGCTTTGTTGCATATTTTGGTACTTTTTCATTGACAGTGCTTATTTCAGTAGTTAAACGTGTTAGGCGTGTTGTATTATGCCGTCGACACGTCCGCCTCGCACACACTCGGTGATTTCAAGTTCTATCCGGCAACGTCAGTTGACGTCGAAAGGTCATTTTTAGCCTATAAATTAATATTAAGTGACAAACGTCACAAGTTTGCTGCAGAAAACCTGGAAAAATATGTTATTGTTTATTGTCACAAGAATTTTTGTAAATAAGTTATAATTCTTGTGTATAAATTATTATATGTTATAATAACAATTTATAATAACTAATAAGAATATATGTATAATATATAAATATAATGTGAAAATAAACGTAAATTCTAATAATAAATGGTTTTTTTATTGTGCATATTTCGCCCTTTTTTAGCATTTTGGCATTTTGATAGTGCATATAATCCGATGTCTACTTATTAATTAATAGGTTTCGTTAGTCATTCGTGACATTCATGTTTATGACTTTACTATTGTTCATATTTCGGGTGTGTCTTCTTGGACTCTAACGTCTGTATTTTGGGTATGCATGACTCGAACATTTTTATAGGTCCGTCTATATCGCGTATTGAATTCTTGATGGCTGTGGCACAGAGGTTAGGGGGAAGTCCCGCTTTACACAACCTTCTTACGAGGATCCAGATTGTCAGTAACACCAAGGCGTTGCTGACCTTCCTTGAGGAGCTGGATTGGATCGAACAACAGATTTTCTCACCCGTTCGCAAAATACGTACATTGACGTGGAGTTACGCCACCAGCCCGTATTATCTATTACCTCAACTGAGCCTAAATGGGTTCCAGTCTCAGCTACCTTTTAAGGTCGTCGGTGTATCTAGCTGGGGGGTGTCCAGGGCGGGCAGGACTCGTCTGCTCCACTGGCCATTGGTACTTCGACAAACGTGGCCAGCCCTTTTCCATTTCAGCTTGCTTACTCTGCAAGCTATGTCGGTAACTGCGGTTCTTTTCTGAATAACTTCATTTTTTTATAGTATCCTTCAAAGAAACTTCGAGCATAGCCCGCCCGCTCGCTGTCACCTTCTGCGACGTACGTAAATAGTCGACATTGCAGGAATAACTATCAGTAAAACTTTTCATGCATCATCTATTCTTTCAAGAGTGACCATCAGCCTGACTGGCACCGCTAAAACAAACATTGTAACGAATGAATTACTGTTAACAATTAAAAGTATAGAGTAGCCAACTTAACATAATAAATCATTGATAACCGATCCCTATTCAAATTCATTAACACCTGTGTCTAGTTGAGTCAGGCTACACAACGACTGATACCCAGTACCTACCTATTGTTATAACTATAAGTACCTAGGCGGTTTACATACAAAGTGTATTTGAAAATTACTTCCGCTGCCAAGACAAGCATTAGCGTTGCAATGTCATGTTGTACCATAAAAATTTGCAAGTTCTCGAGCTGTTATAATAAAAATAATTTATTTATTTAACAGGCATTTGATTTGCTTGATACAGGCTTATTGATTTTTCACCTTCTTCCTATTCCTTCAAAATATTTTCCTCTAGCGTCATGTCCTAGGTTATAATCGCATGTTGAGGAATACACCCGGACTCAGCTGTCATTCGTAGATCTTTGTCAATCGCTACCAGCCAAAAGAGCAGCAGTTAGTCAGAAGCCAGAAAGTCTGAAAAATAGTCTTAACAAGGACTATCCCTTGTTAAGACTATTTTTGTTGACCTCCACAACCCAGTTACTGGGTAACACGCTATCGTGTTACCCAGTAACTGGGTTGTGGAGGTCAGATAGACAGTCGCTCCATGTAAAGTACTGGTATTCAGCCGCATCCGGGTTTCCCAAATATGTTGGGGAGCCGAAAGTCTAGGCAGATGACAGTGATGACGAGACTGTGGTAATTGTTAATGATAAAGCTCCTCTGTCATTTGCACTTCCGAATATAATATCTAAAGTCAAATAGGTAATCACAATAACGAAGGACGTTTTCAGGGAAGTTAAAAACAATAGATTCGCGAATATATATCCTGTAGTTAATGTGAATGTCATTATAAAGAGTCGTATCATTAAATATCACAATTGAAATAAAAAAACGACCTTTGAGTTCGAGGTTCTGCGATATGTATCTTTATAAGATATTTAATAAGCAGTTAGGAACTTTTATGTCTGAAGTGGATTTGAATGGAGATTTGATAGTGCTTGTAATGTTTCTAGATTCATTTGGCGCTAAAAATTATAAGGTATAATACAGTGCAGGAAAATAATCTATATTATTACATATTATAAAGAGGTAAAATTTGTTTGTTTGTTTGTATGTATGTAGGGGGTAATCTCCGGAACTACCAGTCGGATTTGAAAAATTCTCTATGGCTTTGATAGCCCAATTTTTGACGAAGATTATAGGCTATGTTACATCACGCTACGACCCTAAGGAGCCGAGCAAAAGGAGAAAAAGTCCGAAAAAATGCTAAGCGCATACGAAGTAATAAAAAGCGCGGGCGAGCGATGGGATGCGACGCGATGGGTCGGGGGCTAAAATTTTACGCGGACGAAGTCGCTGGCAGAAGCTAGCTATTAATAAGTAGATTGATAACCTATGTCAGTTTGCTGTGTCATGGCCGTTTCATACAACTGTCAAAGAATGACAGTTGTGATTTGAATATTTGAACAATTTATATTGATAGCCAATTTGCTTAGCGGTTAATTTCATTGTATTTCCTATTCATTCTTCTCTTTATTTCATTTTGATATATTGATTACATATTTAAAAATAGTAGCCCATCAGTATCAGGAAAAGGGTCCAAGCTGCCGGTAGTCAGGGCTCTAGAGACAGGAACCTCCTCACTATGAATGCCGTGTGCAGGAGTACTGCTTTCGGAATCAAGCCCTAGACCCAACCGCGCATTGAGAGCCTCCTGAGGCGGATATTATTCTTTTTATTAGAAAAAATAAAGTCGTCTTTGATACCCATGAGAACAGAGAAGGCCTTGTATACACTGTTGCAAATTGTAAGATGTCACAAAAGTATCGTTTATTCCCGCGTATCGTTGCAATAACTTACATCTAATAAGAAAACCAAACGTTGGGATTACACGTATTTCCCAATGACTCTTGTCAACAATGTTTAATGTAATATTTATTCAAACACTTACGTAATAAAGTATATAGGGCGACGCTGCCGTTTGTCATGGTAGGGCAGAAAATATTCTGCCCTGCATGGGCAAAGTCTTTCAAAATGAGGCACTACTACTACCTTTAGGGATCTTTCAAGTTAAGCGTTTGATGCGGTGCGGGGGTCGTACTGCGTACGGACAGGTGTTTTTTCATACAATTGACACGTTGCGAGCACAGTACGACGCCGTTCTGCACGCGTAGCATGACCACCAGATGGTTTTATCGACGGAAGAATAAACAAAATGACAGATGGAATAGTACCGACTGCTTCCACGCGACGATGCGCAAGCGGTGCGCGTCTCTGGTGCGCAGAGTGCGGGGCAGCGCCAACTCCGTCCTTGCGATGATCGCCAACAGACTGGATTGCCCTTATATCCGGCAATGCTGCAGCAGACATATTGCTGCCCTGTGAGATTGTAGTCTGTGCTTGTGAGTGTTCGCTTTTGTCTGTGCGTGTTACCCTTTTATGTATCTGTTTGTATGAATCTTGTTACTTGAATTAAACAAAGTTTATTTATTTATAGACAAAATTACAGATATACGGATGACAGATAGAATAACAAAATAACAGATAGAATGACGACACGGTTGGCGCAGTGGCTGAGCGATCGACTGCTGCGCTGCGTGTCGCAGGTTCGATTCCCGCACGGAACAAATATTTGTATTGCCTACAGGTAGTTGTTCTGGGTCTGGCTGTTTGTGTATGTGAGTTTAAATATTTGTAAACGCACCCACGATACAGGAGTAATTCCTAGTGTGGGGCAACGTTTTTAAAAAACTTAAGAATAGACAAAATGACAATCTTATAATCTACAATTTGTCATTTTGTCTATTCTTCCGTCGACAAAACCCGTTTCTATGGTGGTCGTGCCATGCCGAGCCCACAGTTAGTCGCTCTTCCTATTTGCTGCACATTCAGTACATCAAAGTCCAGCCCACTTTCTCACAATCGCCGGTCATTGGATCTGTTGTGAAAACATTCCGATGTTGACACGTTGTACTTTGTATGACCACGACTAACGCGTCTTTAAATACGTACTCTTTTATAAACAAGTTCCGCATCAGTGACGGTACGTAGGTACACCAGTTCTTATAATGCGTTATTCCTGAGTCTGACCTAGGTCCCAGCTGTTGAAGTGTGGACACCTAGCTGGCTCCGAAGCCGCGTAATGTTTTACAGGAACGGTACGGTCTGTCCGTCAAATCGTGGTGACGTAATATCGATACTTCTCCGTGCCTTAAAGACACATTAAACTATCGGTAACGGTTATCATAATATAAGGTACACAGTACCTATTAAAATCTCAATTAATCAACTCAGCCTATCCCAGTCCACTGCTGGACATAGGCCTTTCCCAGGCAGCGCCACAACACTCTGTTCGCCGCCTTCCGCATCCAGTCTGTCCCAGCCACCTTTTTAAGGTCGTCCGTCCATCTAGCTGGGGGCGTCCCACACTACGCCTGCCGATACTCGGTCTCCACTCGAGGACTCGTCTGCTCCACCGGCCATCGGTCTTTCGACAAGCATGGCCAGCCCACTGCCACTTCAGCTTGCTTACTCTGCAAGCTATGTCGGTAACTGCGGTTCTTTCATTCCTTATTTTATCCTATTAAAATCTGTACTACTAGAACTTATGCAAAGTCATGCCAAGTAAACAGTCATGGGTTTCACATGAATGGTGGGGACTGGAACTATTATGGTATTTACTTAATTACATACTTACGATGTAAAGAACATAGGCTTTGTACATAACTCTGTGCTTGCTGTGCATATCAATTCCGATATTTCTTGTCTAAGTACGAGTATACCTATATTTCCGATTACCGGAATGACCCATTCAATCTGCCTAGCCTTTTCCCATTTACGAATACAAGTATTTTACAAGGAGCGACTGCCTATCTGACCTCCACAACCCAGTTAGTGGGTAACACGAAACCTTTTTGTACTCGTAAGACTGGTTGTCAGACTTTCGGGCTTCTGACTACTCGTAACGACTGTCAAAGATCCACAAATGACAGCCGGGACCACCAGTATAAAGTGCTCTCCGAGGCACGGAGAGGGAGGGCTCTCGGTATGTAATGGATGTTCACCCATTTACGAACCCACCGCGGCACGATCGGCACGTGCGGCTGTTATCATTTAGTCACGAGCCTCAATTACCGAAATGACTTAAGGGCCATAATACTTTTTAATTAAGACTTTATGGCGGCAAGAAGGTTCTTGTATAAAACTTTTTCTCAACTTGGTAACTGCTATTGAACCCGTGAGCAATTGATAAGCAATTAAATTAAGGGGTGTGAAGGCAGTGATGCTCTTGTAGGGCGATGGATGGAAGTGAATAATAACAACGGTTCCCCAATGAAAATAATATTTATAATAAATAATTAAATAATAACGTAATTTGTAGAAAATAATAAAGTGACATTCTGCTTGTCAAAAATCTAAGCAGGGTGAAACCGCTTGCATAGTCTTCTGGAATCTTCCAATCTTCTGTCATACGTGCATCATATGTGTGTATGCACTTGAACTCATATGGGAGGCGTTAACAACGGGCTTTCTTAGCTAGCAATGTTAGTATTAATAGTAGTTAGTTTGGAACAGTCATTTACTGATTTTGTGGAAATTAAAGGTACTTTTACTGATTGAATGCCTCGTTGGTCGCAAACGTTACTGCTGAGCATGAGGTCGGTTCGATTCCTCGCTCGACCAAAGTGTTATTGAATTTTTACATCAGGAATTGCCCAGTAGCAGCCCGGAGTCTATATTAGATGGCAATAGGCTCGTCCCCTATTACATGGGACTTAAACATAACTGGCGAAATGTGGGTCTACTATAGGTACACCTCTGCCTAACTCTTCGGGGAAAACCGGCGTGATGTGATATGATATTGGTTGTTAAAATAACGGAACCCGCCATAGCTTAGTCGTGATGTTGAAGTTCGTAAGCCCTAGGAAATTCTCTTACATTGCTATGCAGTACATCACAAAAGCTAATAATAAGTAGTCATCTACCATTCAGATCAGGTCCGAAGTCATTACAGAGATAGCGAGAGAATACATAGCTTTTAATTATTGAAATAAGATGTCTGTGTTAGTCACCGTCTTATAAACACATGGACTGGAATTCCGCTACCAAAGCTCTTGGAGATATTCTTGAAGTTCACGTTTGATAACAATAGAAGATCAAAAACTTTTATATTTCGGTGTATCTATAATATATTCACCATTTTACTTCAAACTATCTGTGCCCGCGACTTCGTTAGCGTGGATGTCTAAGATGTAGCCTAAGTTACTCTTTATAACATCAGCTATATGCCAGTGAAAGTCCCATCAAAACCAGTGCACCGGTCGGAGATAAGCCGGAACAATTACTGAGTTTTAATGTCATACTTACCGTATATACTTTCATATGTATTTAGTAAAAAATATGTTCTGTTCTGTTATTTTGACATTACAAAAGACACTTCAATTTTATTTACTCCAAAGTCAAAAATCAATAAGCGAATTGTCTCACGTCTCACATAACAATAAGTACAATCAAATCACCCCCTGCCATTTTATCCGTGTCTTTAAATGTAAAACATTGATCATGACCAGGCAGGGGCCATGATAGTCCTTCCTAGTTCTTGGTAACCAGTCCATTTTAACCACCAAAACCCTACGTCCAATATATATATATATTTTCATGTCCTGCAATAGTCCTACATCAACGATGAATGGACTTATGGATTATTCCATGGACCGACGACTGTTATAGTCAAAGGCATAATTGAAGACAACATCAAGAACTATGAACGATGGTAAGACTAAAAAACCCAATACATTTTAGCAAAGTCCATCTGCGGATGCCAATACTCGGTAAAACATAAACGAAGGAGACACAAGCATTACCATCGTAACTGATACTACATTCAATAACCGCGGCATTGTCTGTACACACTTCATTACCCTAATGATGGGAAACCACACGATTTTCATTAAGGTTGCAACCCGAGAGGTGAACGTTAGGAAATCTAACCATTCAGACCGCAAGGATGAATAACCAAGCCACAAGTTATTTGTTGTCATCAAATATGCGATTGATGGTACTGATCGGCTGTTTGTCATATTGAGGGGGCTCGTGGCTTAATAAGCGTGGGGATTTATCCATTTGAGAGGTTCAGCTGCGGTTGCTGCTGCGTCAGACCCTGAGTTTTATCAATTCTGTTCGCGTTTAGAGTCATGTTTTGAAAGGTACGTTGACCTGTGTCACTCGTAGTTGTCATGTGCAGAATTAGTTACTACAAAGATTTGACTTGGTAGCCAGAATCTTAAAGACCGACACCAGATTTAACCGGGGGATATATGTATTATATAGAAATCAGGCAAGAGTGTCCATGGAGTTTCTTGCCCGTTCATTTTTCTGACTGACCGACTCCTTGACAGTTCACAAGTGCCTGTAATTCGTTTTATTAAAATAAATGCTTTGAGTTTGAGTTTTGAGCATTGGATACAAGCTGCTTCGTAGTTCATAAACTCATTGACGATAGCTCCATCATCAACAGTTGTCATCATCGATGGTTTTATCATCTTTTAATTTATATATTATTATGCAAATAATTTCGCCTATAACGATTATTTTATGCTATAATTAGCATCGAACAAATTAGACGATGTCGAAACTTTTCACAATTTTAATTAAGAGCCGCGACCTTGATATTCAAGACGTGTCGTAGTTGATGCCTAGTGCTAGAAAACCGACGAGTTGGGGACCTTGACCTCGTCTTAGGTAATCAAGGCGGGAAATTTGGGCATGGAGCAACTGATTCGGTCAGATTTGATGATAATTTTAACTCTGCATTGAAAGTATTTGGAAGTTCATCGGTCCATCTTGTGGGAGGTGGACCGATGACCTTGTGAAGGCCACAGGAATCCGCTGGATGCGGGAAGCACGGAACCGGTCGAAGTGGGGGTGCTTGGGGCAGGCCTATGTCCAGCAATGGACGTCTTTCGTCTGAATGGAATGAAAGTATTATTCATCATAGATTTTAATATAAATACATACACACACATGCGCATTGTGCAATAAATAAATAACAACTATTCTTCAAAGAAGAGGATCCCTTTTGGTTACAATTCCTTCTTTTAGGGTTATTTGAACTGTTAAGTATCAAAAGCTAATTTTGAGTCTCGTAAAGAGTAAGCATCTCTTTTAGCAGGGTGGGTAACAGTATCCTCCTTTTTTTCCAAATTCTTTTGCCAAGCCTGGTGATTGTTTTCTCGCGGCAGTTAATTTTTCATTTAGCAGTGGGCAGGTAGAAAGCGATAACGACGATGGTGAAATAATTTGTAGTATTTTAAATTTTAATTTGACTGTTAATATTATGGAAGTATTTTCCAATGACCTAAATGAATGATAACAAACGAAAGACAGCCGTGTTCAAACAAAAATTGCGTACAGGTACAGTGAAAACAAACGAAGTGTGTGCAAAATATAAATATCTACTTAGCGCAATGAGACTCACCATTCGAAGAAATTCACAAGCTATGCAAATACTTGTGTGTAATATTTTTATTTAAATATTTAGTAAAGTGTTTGTTGATTAAGAATAATTATGATAGACAAATCATGCGTTCATTAAAATATTGAGTTACACTCTTGTTCATGTTTAATTCAAAAGGACGTAAAGTGCCAATGACAAACAAAAATCGTTTAGTTTTATATGGTGGTCAAAATCCCTATAACATACATACAGGGTGGCAGGAATATCAACTCGCAAACTGTAACCATGAAGTTGGCACATAATTCTAAACCCTTAGACATTTTGTTTTACTTGTTTTTTAGACACTTTTCTATGATAAAACATTTTTTTCAGAGTTTCAGAATCATTTACTGAATCCATGGTAACAGGTTGCGCTTCGATGTCCTTGCCAGCCTGTATATTCGGGAATATATACATATGTAGTTAAAATTCTTAAAAAAAAGATGCGGATATTCACCTAGGTAACTACGTGCAAAAAATTTTGGACACAGCATCATAAATGTTAGCTCAAACCGATGCTAATCAAGTGTCAGCCAGTGCTAATGCATCAAAATTACACAACGCAATGTTTGTTATGACCATACAGGACTTTAACACGCTCTAGCTAAGTTACCTCACATTCGTTATGAGGAGAATTAATGATTCTTATTGGGAATTTTCTTTGACAGTCGTTACGTGTAGTTCGACGCCCGAAACTCCAACAACCAGTCATACCAAGGGGTCGTTATCAGTAGTTGGGTTGTGAAGGTACGATAGGCAGTCGCTAAATTTAAAAAATACTGGTATGCAGCTGCTAAAAGCCGATCCTAACAGATGATGATTGGGACTTTAGAAAATGCATGCTTTCAACGCAACTCTTTATGATATTTTCAAAACAACACTCATTTTTTTGTTTTATCTTGCGTGTGAAACATTCATTTGTTTATTATTGTTTAGGTTTTCAATCACGTTTGTGAAAAAGTGTGCACAATGAAAAATTCGGCACACAGCTGGCACATATATTTAATATCTGCGGGAAAAAGCCGTCCGGCTTGGTTCGACTGCCCCTAACATGATTCAGCGACGGTAGATGTCGAATGTAGTTTGACAATGAAAGCAGGATATGCGTAGTAATTGCTTTGGGTCGGTTTTGTTGTTCAACAAATACTGCCGGATCGAAATAAAGTCGAACCCGAATAAGGTGAGGTTTGTCCCATTAGCTAAACGGATCAACTTGCTCTATTGCGCCCTCTATCTATGAGTATTTATCAATCTAGGTGATCGCGAAGAACAGGTTTTGCTGAGACTTTGTTGTTTTCGTTTTTAGGGTTCCGTACTCCGTACCAAAAACGGAACCCTTATAGGATCACTTCGTTGTTCGTCTGTTTGTCTGCCCGTCTGTCAAGACCCTTTTTCTCAGGAACGCGTGAAAGTATCACGTTGAAACTAATATCAAATACTCAAGTCTGTGGTCCCTTACAGCAGAGAAAAAAATCAAACTTCCATGTCGACGCGATCAAAAGATACGGCCTTTTTATGGTCCGTTTTTGCGCATATTTTGACACTCGCAAGGGAATTAAAACCTATAGAGTACTTCCCGTTGACCTGGAATCATGAAATTTGGCATGAAGCAATGTCATGTAGTACAAGTAAAGGAAAAAATCCGAAAACCGTAAATTTGTAGTTACATTACCTATAAATTTGTACGGAACCCACGCCACGGTGCGCGAGTCCGACTCGCACTTGACCGTTTTTTTTTTTGTTTATTAATAATATGTATTTTATGATTACTAGATTATTTATTTATAAGTATAAAAAAGTATGTATTAGGTATGTTGAAACTGTTTGTACTCCCCGTCACTTGTGCCTACAGGTTCATTAGAAAACCAGCGTCAGACAGACTCTGGGTGGCATTGATACTGAAATGAAACTTTTTGGTGCAGGCGTGAGGCACTATTTTTGTTTGTAACATTATTTTTCTTTTGTTAATTTTATATATTGTGTTTCACGAACTGTGTCCAAATTATTCTTTCTTTGTTTCTTTCAGAACTTGCTTGAGTTCATTATATTTTGTTTCTAGCAAATCTTTACGATATCATAGTCTCGCTTTACCAATGACCTAGAACCTTCGAATGTATCAAATCCTAGAAGAGGTTCCTCTTAATCATTTGCATTCTTGATACTGATACTATCGTCTTGTTCTAAAATGTTTTCAAATTCTTTTTGTTGGAAGTTTTTGGTTTCTTTGTTCACATTTTTCTTAGGTATTTATAATCAGCTTGGCCATCTATTATCTAGACAAATAAATAAAATTGAAGTGTTTGTTCTTAAAATCAGAATAATAGCTTTTATTAATTGTATATGAAAGTAGATACGCTACTTATAACGGAATAATATTTTTTTAAATGTTTGTCTGTCTGTTTGTTCCGGGTAATCTCCAAAACGGTTAAACCGATTTTTACAGGACTTTCACTGGCAGATAGCTATAGTAACATATAGGCTTTTTGTCGCGGTAGCACGTTCCCGTGGGTTAATTTCCAACATCTACGCGAGCGAAACCGCGGGCAGAAGCTAGTAATATAATATAATGTGAGCAGTAGTGGCCCAGTGGTAAGGGCCGTGACTTACGAGTTGTAGGTCGTAGGTTCAAACCCAGAGAGGCGCTTTACTTTGTGTAAATTACTTCATCACCACTGCTCTCAAAACGGTAAAGGAAAACATCGTGAGGAAACCGGCATGTCCTAGAACCAAAAATTCGACGACATGTGACATCTACCAACCCGTACTGGCCCGCGTGGTGGATTACAGCCCACTCTTTCTCACCGAGGAGGCCTGTGTCCCAGCAGTGGGAACATTATAGGCTGACTATGATTATGCTTGCTATAATTATATCGCATAAAGTTTCCGGAATCACTGTTTTTGCGATCAATGGGAAGTGTGCATAGATATGGTATGCATGGTGTGCATGGATATGGAGTGGATAGTGTGATAGGTGACAAACCTGTAAAGACAATTGTATGGTGGGAAATAAATAAACAAATATGTGCATTCAGTTCCTTTTATGGGATTCTTTAAACAATTAACATACAGACAGCTTTCAACAGATTTGGAGCAAAAGTAAGCTACGAGGTCAGTCTACATGTCTTAGGCAAGGTCAGGGCAGCATCATGCACGGCTATAATAGCATTATGTCTATCACTCAAGAAATAAAGATGAACCGCGTATTTCAGGCTGACAACATTATCAAACATAACTTTTCTATCAAAGCCCTGAATATTTCTGGATAAGTGTGTCAGTTTGAACTTATTAAAAAGTTGTTCACAATTTGTTATTCAATGGTTTTAATTCAATGTTATTTTGATGTAGTTCACCTCCAAAGTATTTAAATTGTCGAATGATCTATTTCAAGCGAGTGCTAGGCATCAAAACATCTAATTTTTATATATTTTTTTAGCTTTGGAACTTAGTTAAAGCCTACTGAAATCTCAGTAGGCTTTAACTAAGTTCCTGGTGATCCATCACATAGGGTAGCAATGGTTTTCATTTTGACAGTTGAACATAATTAATTGCGAGGCGAGAGAAATCAGTAGTCAATCATATGCTTTGTACCAACTTCCTCCATCCATCAACACTGTTGTGTTACTCACAGCTTATTATTAGTCTACTGGGGTACACTGGAGCCTAGTTTGGAGGCCAGTCTCTCACCAAGGATCAATTAGGGAGCCTAGTGTGGAGGCCAGTCTCTTACCAAGGATCAATTAGGGAGCTTAGTACGGAGGCCAGTTTCTCACCAAGGATCAATTTTTTTTAATGATTATTATTGAGTGGGTCCGCTCTAGACCTCGATCACGACTTATGGGAAGCGATGGATGGGGTCTCTTGCTTTGAAGGCGGGTTAAATGTGGAAGGGAACACAGATGCCGGCAGAGAGTTCCACACTTTGGCTGTGCACATAAGTAATAAACGTGGAGGAGAAGCGCTGAGTACGACTCGTCGGGATATCAACCAAGTGTGGCTGCAGTAAGTCTGGTAGTCCGGTGGTAAAAGAGTGATGGGCGATATTTTGTGCATTGTTGTCAAAACACTAATATTCTTGTCTCTATGTTTATAACTATGTGCAGCTTTGTGAAGAGAGAAAGACAAAGATATATGTGTATTATCAGTGGGTCCCGCTTAATTGCAAACGACATCGCGGCAGGCCCAGACGGAGATGGCGGGATGAGCTGGACTCCTTTCATAAAGATTGGTCCTTGGCAGCTCTGGACAGAGAGAGGTGGAAAGAGAGTAGGGAGGCCTTAGCCCAGCAGTGGGACATTAACGGCTAATAAAAAAAATATTAAGCGATATTTCTCACCTGGGAGATCATATGTATACCTAGGTTTCTTATTTATCCCAGATTCACAGTCAATGCTACTAATAGTGCGGAGTTCCTTTAAGCTGTTGGACGCTCTAACATCGATGCTTCTGTCTATCTATACCTGAAGATCTGTTAAATTCTAGAATTTGAGATAAGTACCTACCTACTTCACGATGTGTTCACGATAGATAATCACCAAGCTTGACAATCGAGTGGGTTTTTATAATTTATTTATTTATTTAAACTTTAGGCATTCTCTACCAGTCAACCAAGGGTGGTGAAGAGATTAGATAGCAGGTGCTTTGGTTGAGAGGGACAATGATAAAAAAAACCTATTAAATATTATCGAACTGATTAATATTTCTGATGAAAAAACATGTGAACATGTGTGTGTGTGCGTGTGTGTGTGTCTTAATAGCTGCGGTAAATTAGCCAGGTAGTAAAGAATATCACTTGTGAGATCGACATGCCTATTTTTATATTGGGGTTTTATCTAACTTCTAGTTTTTGTACGAGTTTATACTTTCCCATGCCTTTTTAAATTACGACTGTGAGCTGTGGTTATTGAAATAAGTCCGGTAATTTAATTTTATTCTAATTACTAGCTTCTGCCCGCGACTTTGTCCACGTGGAATTTCTTGTTTCCCCCCCCCCCCCCCCACCACGTCGCATCGCATCGCCTGCCTGTGTTATTACTTAGTTTGCGCTGAGCGTTCTTTCTGACTTTTTTCATTTCTCGGTTCCTAAGGATCATAGCGTGATTTTAATAGCCTTCCTCAAGAATTGGGTTATCAAGTGCAAAAAGGATTTTTTCAGAGATTAGCGCGTTCAAACAAACAAAAAAACAAACAAACTCTTCAGTTTTATTATTACTAGTATAAATTAGGTAAGTTTTATTATTACTAGTTTAGGTAAGTTTTATTATTACTAGTATAATTTTTAATTTTAAGATATTTTCAATACTTAATAAATAATAGGAAATGACATAAAGAGTTGGGAATTTTGGTCACATATGTAACATAAAAAAAATACACTCATTGTAATAAAATAACGAATTATCTGTTGTTTAATTAGTAAATTATTTTTTACTAGCTACTGCAATTTCGTCCGAGTGTAACTTCTCGTCTCCCCCCCCCCCCCCACCGCGTCGCATCGCATCGCCTGCCCGCGCTATTACTTCGTTACCGCTTAGCGTTCTGACTTTTTTTTGCTCGGCTCTTAAGGATCCTAGCGTGATGTCAAATAGCCTAAAGCCTTCCTCAAGACTTGGGCTATCAAATAAAATAAAAAATAAAAAAATTCCGACTGGAAGTGGGAACAAACAACCAAAAAATCTCATCAGCTTAATATTAGTAAAGATTACAGCCTATAGCTATCAGGAATTAACCTCGGTAATCAAAGCAAGGTAAGCGCAAAGAAAATTAAATTATTCAAGAATAACCCTGTTAACCACAAAAACAAACAAAAAACTCGTTCGGTTTTACCCACTTCGTCAGATGAGGGTAAAAAAGTTATTTTGTTTCTTGTGACGTCAAACTATTCCATCAATCAACTCAGCCTATCGCAGTCCACTGCTATTATTAGCCGCTATTTGTGATATTTTTACAGTTATTATTTATAAATCTACACTTTGGCCTTAAGTCCATTTCTAACCTTCCTTGATTGGTCGAATTCACTCGTGCTTATTGTCAGCTAGCTTCTGCCCGCGACTTCGTCCAAGTATTTCGGTCCACGACCCGGATCGCCGCATCCCATCCCATCGCGCGCCCGCGCTTTTACTTCGTTTTTGTTTAGTGTTATTTTTGCTCGGCTCCTAAAGATCGTAGCGTGATGTTAAATAGCCTTAATTTCTTAAGAATTGGGCTATACAATGCAAAAATAACTTTACAAATCCGACCGGTAGTTCCAGAGATTAGCGCGGACATACAACAAACTCTTCGGCTTTGTTATTAGTATACATAGATAGATAATATTATTAGTATAAACTACGAGGCGTAGTCTTTACGTAGCTCGTAGGTGAGTAACAAGTTTTTTTTTTTTTTTGTAATTTGGATATTATACTTTTATTGATTCGAACATATTTTTAAAATAAATGTTCACATGGTAAACCCTCCATATCGGTGCCCAAGATACAGGCTTGCCTAGTTTGGGGTCAATGTAAAATCTGTAATTTTTTTGAGCAATAAAGTTTTTATTTACTTATTTTATTTATTAACAAATTATAGTTCTAGTAAAAACGTTAAACATTAAAGTTTATTAAAACAATATAAAAATTCAATGTATGGTCATTTTGAATATCTATATATCTTCGTTTAATTAAAATGCACAACATGTTAATTTGAATATTTATAAACTGAATTATGAATTTCGTCACTTTAATATAATCTGTATGTTAACCTTGCAAAAAGGCAATAACATGATTGACATTTGTTAAAATCAGATCGGAAGGAAGTGCAGCTGGGAACTAGACTTTATTATTATTATGACGGCACGGTTGGCGCAGTGGTTAAGCGATTGAATGCTGCGCTGCGTGTCGCGGGTTCGATTCCCGCACGGAATAAATATTTGTATGACCTACAAGTAGTTGTTCCGGGTCTGGCTGTTTGTGTAAGTGAGTTTAAAAAAAAAAGATTTTTTATTTATGATCTTAATATTAGACCATTTTTTTGTGTTATTTTGTTTTTCCATCAGGAATTTCTCAGTCGCGGCGCGGAGTCTGGATTTGTGCCCTGTTGATGGCAGGCTTGCTCTCTATCACATGGGACTTTAACATACTCGTAACTAGCGAAATGTGGGTGTACTATAAGTGCACCTCTGCCTAACCCTTCGGCAAAAAGAGATCATCACGTCAGCACCGCGCCGCTGTCGCTGAAAACCAGCGCTGGGGCTCTGTCTCGTAAAGGGTCTTAGCATGAGCGATGGCCGTTTTGCGTGGATGTGACGCATGTTTTCCCCCAACTTGTTATTTTTTTGTGTTTGTTGTCTTGTTATCCGTCATGTCTACCGCAAATAAACATAGATATTTTTTTCTTCGTTCTTTCAAATCACTGCTAAAAGAAACATGATTTCACACGATGCACGATATTCTGGATTTGAGTTAGACAAAGATCTAGTATTTTGTGAGCAACTCCCTAATCAAATACTATTTCAAAAAAAAATTAAGTCTTCCTAATTAATTTTATGAGCAAAAAGTTAAGTTTTAATTACATATTTAAGATTTCGGTTTCCCCGATGTTCTTAAAGATTTTTTAGAGAACAATGGTAAGCAAAACATTTTATGATAATAATTTAATATTAATATGTAACGACAAACACAAACTAATTTATAACAGAAATAGTTCCCACACTCATCTCGCTAATTATTTGAAAAAATATTAAGACAACTTATCTTGCATTATTATAACTATTAAAAGTATTAAGTATATCTAGCTAATAATATACTGCTGAAACAAGAAAATAAGCAACAAGAACCTGTGATTGAGCACGGTGGATGATACATTACAAGGTGTAACAAAATATATGCAAGTCCTGAAATCAGTTTATTTATAATGTTGACTACTGATTCGATTTACCTTTTTTGTTTCTAGAAATATAGTTTTTTATTTAAAAAAATCTCATCTCAGCGACAAACAATGTCAAAAACTTGTCAGAAATGTAAGTAAATTAAAAGCATTCTTACTTTTAATTTACTTACATTTCTGACAAGAATGAATGAATATGAATGCGGCCTTTTTATAATACGGGAACTGCCACTCTGATGTATTCCAAAATATTTAAAAGTTATATCAAAGACTGGACAGCTGCGAGCTCATTTTCGTAGGTTTCTAGAGCAACCAACTAGATATCCAATTACAATTCCACCGCAAAAGGATCCCAATTTGGTCTTACATAATTTACTTGAACCAAATCTAGGTTTACATGAATGTCTTAAGTGTTAGGCGTCCTACACGCTTGTTCGGATCGACATAGTTCGGCATAGCTGGGTGTCAAAAGTGTGCAACACCCCTTAAGTCTGTGCATTCTGAAAGTTGGCAACGTCGCAAATACTTTTCAAATATTCCACTGTGTTGATTTACTTATCAATATTACTAAATTACATTATGGAATATTGCTTTGCATTGCACTAAAATGTCGGTTATGAATTAAAATAATAACACTGAATTAGGAGTTGTAACAGTTTTAGATGTAAAAATAGTACCTATTTGGAAGGTTTCCAAATGCTTTTTTACACTTTAAACTTTAATTATTCAGTGTCACGGTATTAGTTATTGCAATTCATAATAAATATTTTAGCGTACTATAGAGCAAAACAAATTGATTCTCATGGTCCGAAAGTTTGAGTAATTTATGCGGCCTACCCAAATGTCCTTTCCGTAGTATTGTTCGTCGAATCGTTGAACTCCTTAAGTTTTGGGTTGAGCTTCACGATTACTGACAAATACGTGCACTGACCGGACAGATCCACTCAAAAGACCATCTCAGACATCAATCTACGCTACGTGGTCTTCACATGATCTGACCAAGATTATGTCTGGGCTTTAAAAGAGACTGCGACCTCTCGAGTTTTTAAAATATGATTGACTTGTAAAAGTGTTTGTGCAAACCTACTTACAGAAATAAAATCAATCATCAATCTCATTAAGTAATATATCAATTTAGTTAGTTCTTTATAAGACTTACAGCTAAATAAAACGGAATAAAAATGATTAACTACCAGAAAGCTCCCTCTTAAACTAGCCGTTGCCGGTTCGAGCAAAGGCTGGTTTAGTTATTAAGGGTGCTTACATAAAGACGTGGGTTCCCGGTAAAGACAAGCTGGTAGCGATCGGTGCGGGTGTAATATCCCCGTAATAACCTTTGCACTCACACATAAAGAAACAGTTAAAATATTGTGACCGTTTCTTTCCCTAGTAGATCAACCTGCAGCGATCTAGGCTCTAAGTAATGCACTTTGACCACGTAATGATTCCCTACTTCGAAACCACGTCAATTCTTTAGATAATCACGTCATCCGTATTCTCTATGACACAACGAACGAAACCGTACGAAATGAACTTGAAGTTGGCGTGGTTTGAACGTCAAAATACATGTTGTCCGTACGGTTGACATTTCGATTCCCTGCCATTAAGGGAGTTTCTATAATACACGATATTAAAGTGGTTTGCACGTGGTAAGATTACGCGGGGAATAATAATTACCATACAGAATTGAGGCCCTGTACTGGAAAACCTGGTGTTTTATGTAAGCACCCTAAGTTCTTATCGAACTAGATTCGGTAAACTTGATTATATCGAGCGGACTAGCAAAATAATTACCTAAATACTAAAATTTTGCGAAGGTTTTCATCTAACATCCATATTCATACAATCTTGACATTTGGGCCTTGCGAAACCGGCTGCATATTTACCGAACGTATAATATATAAAAATAACTAATTCCTTAATAATAGTTTTGTTCCAGTAACAAGTGTTGGAGACTTGAATTGTGCTAATTTTTGAGTTGTTTCATGTTAATTTCTATTTATTTAAACTTTTCGCACAAAACGGTACGTAAGTCGGACTTATTGCCTTAGGCATTCTTTACCAGTCAACCAAGGGTGGTGAAGAGATAAGAGATACCGTGGCCCCTGGCACATGCAACTGAAGGAACACGGGTGGGTTTTAGTCAGTAAAAGTCTGACATGCGCTCCCGCTCCGCCCAGAGCGGGAGAAGTTACTTAACGATATGCAAGCCAAAAAAAAAATGGGTGGTGAAGAGTTTAGATGGCAGATATTGAATAGATTTTTGATTGAGAGATTGGACGGATTTCGTCCAGAAGATTAAGTATTTATTAATTATACCTCAATAGCTACATCAGCATTAGTTATAAGAATATTTTATTCATCTCGTTGGATATTTTGATTGTCTGCCTAATCAAAGTCAACTTTTACTGCTTCATTTTGGTATTTCGTTGCAGTTCGTCAATTTCTTTTTCATGTAATATTATCTTATGTGTGACGTTTGTTTTATAATTACGCTTGAATTTATCGATAATGAGGTGGAGACAATGTAGAAGGTTCAATATATTTTAGCTTTTTTATATAAATTCAATGATTATAATCGTCAATGTGTCGTAATCAGTAGCTTAATGTGAACTACCTTGACGACCTGCTAAGAGCTCGCACAGTTGCATCAATAAATTGCATCCGAAGCCACGGTGTTATGCATGAGTTCAAATGACATGAAACTCAGTATTAACTTCAGTGCATCCGGTCAAGGAAGCGTGCTTGACTGTGCATACAAACATACACTTAACTGCGAGCTCAAATTACCAAGTTAAATTGCAAGTTAAACGTCAACAAGGAGTATTCTCTCGGCGAGATGTTGTAATGAAATCACGACTCAATTCAAGGTAAATCTCAGACAGAAGCAATAATTTTCCGATTGTTATCTCAGAAATAATTGCACTGTCTTCGTCCAGTTCGAACAAAATAAACTACCCTACAAAACGAAATAAAAAAGTTGACATAAAAACAAAAAGTACTCACACACACAATCCTCCTTGTGAAAAACCTCCTTTTTTATCACTTCACAAAACAGCACTGTTGTATAATTGTTAAATAAATAATTTTATAAATGAATGTAAGTGTTAAAACACTCGCGGTCTAATTTGGTGGGTGGCGCGACGGACGTGCGCCTGGCGCGAGCTGCTAACGTGAACTGAGTAGGTATTGAGAAATATACAGGTAGTGAGTGAGTCGCGAGGGCTGGTGCGTATGCGCAGTCGAAGGCTCTACTAGGCTTTAATTGATAAAGGTTAATACATACGTCATGCGCAAATGATCTGATTATGTTTTAGGTAATTACACATAGACGTCACGCATCACACATCATTGCATTACTTGGAGTGGTTGGCTGAGATGTAGGAACTGTTGTATAAAATCTTATTGTTTGGATGGCGAAAGGCGAATTACTTTTTCGTTTTGTGCCAATATCATTTCATTATTATTTGTTAGTTTTACTTGTTTTGTTTGTTCATTTGTGTATTATTTCGTATTGTAAAAATGTCTGTTTTTATTTAAACTTGACTTTGTAATAACTTGAATTTATGTATGTAATGTGGTGCATATTTTTTCCCAAATAAATAAAAACTAACTAACTGACGGTATATAAATGTATTATAGTAATAGGGATGATCCTATTGTCATTTAATAAGGACAGTAAAAAATCTAAAAATAACACTGATACTGAAACGTTATTTAGTAAATGATTTGTTAAAACAAACAATGGCGCCGATTCCCTTGTTCACAAACTAAACTAAATTTAAGTTCAGTGCATCTTTTTCTTTCTATTTCATTAAGAAAAGGACAGAAGATAAATATTAGTTTAGTCCTTATTAGATTATATGTATTTTAAGTTCTAAAAATGTTCTCAAGTAAGTGGAATCCTTGATTTATTTGATTGAGAAATAAATTTCTTTAATCATAATCAGATCCTTGGTCTCATAGATGAAGTGCTTAAACTGGCCAAGCTGGGTTTTATTTATTTATCAGAGTTTGAAATTAAATAATATTAATTTGTTTATTTATAAATTGAAGGATGTCTTAAACTAGCTAGCTATGCGGAAAAAGCTGTCATTTAGTTACATTTGAACTGATTAAAAACATTTGACCATGAACGTTTTAGGCATTAATTTATTTAAAAAAAAGAGGTGGAATAAAAATCTTTTTATACATATATGGGCCATAATCCACCACCCTGGCCCAGTGCTAGTTGGTAGATTTCACATGTCTTCGCTTGTTTGGTTCTAGGAGATGCCAGTTTCCTCACAATGTTTTCCTTCACCGTTACGAGAGCAAAGTGATGAAATTAAATACACGGAATAAGGTGCCTGCCTGGGTTCGAACTCACGACCAACACAGACGTATTAATACCTAGGTGTCCCATAGGTCACCTATATGTCACCTCTGCCTAACCCTTCGGGGAAAACAGGCGTGATATTATGTTACGTGTAGTTCATAACATTTATATAAAACTTGTGTACATGTCGCAGCCAGCTGGTCAAATTAGCCGTTTAGTCAACGCATGGCCGTTGGAAGTAGTGCTCGCCTCGCTTGGCTCTCTTAGCTCGCACGCGGTTGATCACAGTTCTAACCTAACCCATCGGGATTGGTTACAGTTCCAACCTAAACTATAATTCATTCAGGCCGTTAGTTGAAAGGCCGCCGTTTAGTTAAAAGGCTAGGATGGTTAACTAAACGGCTAATTAAACCAGTTGGCTGCGACATATACATTTAGAATACTTATACCTACATTTGAAAGGGTAACCCAGCCCTGGTTCTGCCGTCCCACGAAAGCGATCTGGCGAGGCTATTGTGTAATTCTGGGTAGTAATAGCCAATGACAATGTTGCTTACAACGCTCAGTACCTACCATCAGCTTGGTGCACTGCAAATGGTGATAAAAAGCGATATAACAATACCATAGAATAGACCCATCTAAACCAATGTCATAAAAAGAAAAGATTTGATTTTTGGTATGTTTGTTTGTTACGCTTTCGCGCTAAAACGGCTGAACGGATTTTGATGAAATTTGGCAAATGGGCAGACCTAGATTAGGACAAAGTTCACTTTTTATAGCGATATTCTAACGGGCTCGAAACTTATGCGGGTGAAACCGCGAGGCGCACCTAGTATCTCATAAGCTGATGAAGCAATTTGAATATATTAAAGTCTTGCTTGCATTGCAACATCAACTGCAGATGAAACTATCATTGTTCGGTTTATAATTAGAATTACAAGCAACCAACCGGTTTAGGTTGAGCAACCAGTCATACTGGGCTACGAACATTAAAGGCTTCAATCTGCCTAGCCTTTACCCAAGCATGTTGGGGTCGCCTTCCAGTCTAACCGGATGCAGCTGAATACCAATATTATACATGGGGCGTCTGCCTATTTAACCTCCACAACCCAGTCACTGGGTAACACGCGGTACCCCGATAGTTGTCAGACTTTTGGGTTTCTTACTACCCGTAACGACTGTCTAAGATCTAGGAATGACAGCAGGCATCAACGGCTCAACGCGCTTCATTGGAGGCTTATCAAATAGTATGAAGTAATGGGTACGGTCCGCTGAGAGCTACCGTAATAATCAAAGATCATGCGTGAAGATCACTGATTAAATTGAACGTTCATTTATTAAAATAGTTGATAATTATGCAACATAAAAAAACATGATTTGATAAGTCAAATCTTTTTGTTGTAGCTATATAATGTAGGTGTAGTTATTATTAATACAATAAAAATACCAGCATATCACTGTCCCACTGCTGGGCAACGAAGAGAAGGCACGAGCATTGATCTCCACGCTTACTCAAGACGGGTTGGCGATTTCAGGCTTACATTAACTGTAAGTCCAGGTTTCCTTCATCGGTGTTAATAAAGTCCATCTACGACCCTTTTTTGTCGTGTTGTTGTAGTATTATCGTAGTACTATTCGACAGCCCGTGGTAGGTATTGGGTTGAATGAGAGAAACATATGACTCGTTCAGTTCTCTGACATAATCTTAATCATCATCCATCATGCGAAGCTTCGTAGGTACAGCGTCTTTTACGCCATCACCAAGCCAAGTGTTAGGTGGTGCCTGGTGCACTTGTACCTAACCCTTCTCTCTCGGCCCAGGCTATATGATAAAAGCTGCGAATAGCCAGTCAGCAACTTGATAGCGGAGTTGTCTACACAGGGTAAGTATACTTCCGACTGAATTTCAGTCACGGCAGGCAATCCAACCTAGATTATACAGTTGCAGGAGATATTATAGCGCACAAGTGTGTGCGCAAACTCGGGTTCACTCTCTTATCTTTTACTCTCATATTCCGATGGGACGGCAATCCAACACGACCGGCGAGAGATCAGGCGCAGGACCAACGGCTTTGATAATAATAATACCAGTCTATGATTGTCCTACTACTGGGCGAAGGTAGCATACAGAGAAGGCATGACCATTGGTCACAACGCTTGCTCAAGATGTCCAGGTTTCCTCACTCTTTTCCTCATTAGTAATCATCATCCACCTACCCTTTTCCCAACTATGATGAGGTTGGCTTCCAGTCTAACCGGATGCAGCTGAATACCAGCATTTTACATGGAGCGACTGCCTATCTGACCTTCACAACCCTGTTACTGGGTAATAAGATACCCGTGGTAAGACTGGTTGTCAGACGTTCGGACTTCTGACGATCCGTAACGACTGATCTACGAATGACAGCCAGGACCAACGGCTTAACGTGCTTTCTGAGGCACGGACGGGTCTTGGTATGTGCAGATGGTCACCCATCCACGGACCAACCGTGACAAGCATAGCTGAACCTGATCGATCGACCCGTGCGGCTGTTATTACTTAGCCACGAGCCCGCAAACTTAGATAGGACATTATGAATGAATTGAAAAGTCACATTGATACTTGCCCGAATTTGAACCCACGACTTCGTCATCATTTACTCAAGAAAAAAAAAAACTCGTGGACGCTGTTTCAATTCTCCCCAGTGGCCATAGGATGTGAGGCATCCTTCCGCTTGGTAATGTTTTAATTTGAATCTTGATATATCTAAATAACAATACTCTGTCTCTATTGTTTAGGGACCTCTTCCTAAAAATGACACGATATCCTTGTTTACTGTGCCATTTTGTTTTTCTTAACTTAAATCCGTGTTCTAATACCTGTTTAATTAAACAGGAACACACATAGCTCCTTATAACTTAAAAGGCGAAATAAACAATCGTGTTAAATGTTGACATTTGATTGTTAATTATTATGTAAAATTGCTTTGACATTTATTTAGTTTAATTAATGTTTTCCTTTATTACCATTGAGCCAATTTAATATGTATTTTTTAAATGCATAGTTCGACTTCATACATAATCAGCCTATAATGTTCCCACTGCTGGGACACAGGCCTCTTCTCGATGAGAGGGAGTGGGACAGAATCCATCACGCGGGTCCAGTGCGGGTTGGTAGATGTCACATATCTTAAAATGTTTGGTGCTAGGAACTGCCAATTTTTCCACGAAGTTTCCTACGCTGGTTTGAGAGTTGTGTTGAAATAATTTACACAAAGTAAAGCGCTGGGTTCGGACCACCGACCTACAGCTCGTAAGTCGCGGCCGTTACCACTGTGCCACCACTGCTCATCGTACTTACAATTTTATTTTAATTTTACATCGCAAAAGGCACACAGGTATACACCTAGTATATCTTTCCAAGCTGTAGTAATAATGCCTTCACCTTAATTTAGAGCCTACATCATTAACTCAACGCGTCATACTATTGGTCGCTCAGAGCTCAGTGCGAGCTCAACAAACATTAGGACATTTATTTTTTATTTATTTACTTAGGTAACCAACAACGATACACAAAAATATTATACAAAATATGCGTGTTACAGTTATTATGGCCAATTATAGGTTTCCCTGTATAACTGGGATATATGTATAACACATGCGAACAGACTAACGCCAGATATTTCCAATTAAAGAACATAATAAAATTACAATACAATATTACATTACATTTTAGAAAAAACTTAAAACAAAAAAGGTTGGATAAGAAAAAAAAAGATAGTAGAAAAAGAAGAAGATTGGTTGCTTGTCATTTATCTCCGTTTATAATTTTAATTATTTGTTTTTCATATGTCGGTTTATTACAGTCAAATAAATCAACTTCAGAGAATTCCGAGTTATAGATTCGAGCAATGCGAGTCAGCACACAGTTCTTGGCATAGTTAGTGGAGTGCCTAGGAACGCGCAACATTGGCGTGTGGCGAGTGCGCCGTAGGGGAGTGTTAAAAGTTATCTGTGTAACCAACTCCGGGCAATCAAGGCGTCCATGGAGTGTGTCATAGAGCAAACACATGTCCATCACTTTACGCCTTTCTTCAAGTGTTAGCAGACCATAGGTTCGACAGCTATCTTCGTAAGACATCGGAGGTTTACGGAGGCGATAATTAAGATGGTTAATAAACTTTTTTTGAATCCTCTCTATTTGGTTCTTATAAATTATGTATTGGGGGGACCAGATTTGGCACGCATATTCTAAAACGCTACGCACATAAACAAAATATACAGATTTAAGGCCTCCAATATTTTTAAACACTTATATGACCTAAGAACAAATCCTAGGTTCTTATAAGCTTTTGTGCTAATAAGGTTTATGTGATCTGAGAATATTAGTTTACTGTCAAACATAACTCCTAAATCCCTAACCATGTGGACTTTATTTATGACAATTCCACTAAAATTATATGAGTAAACAATCGGGTTCCTCTTACTTATGTAACTGATACATCGACACTTTGCAACGTTTACAGTGATCTTGTTTTTTGCGTAATAATTATTTAAGTTATTAAGATCCTCTTGAAGGGCCTTACAACCGTCGGGTGATATTATTTTATGAAATATTTTTTTGTCATCAGCGTACATTAAGTGATCAGAGTATTCAAAAGAATCAGTGATGTCAAATAGATATGCGTTGTAAAAAAGAGGACCCAAATGAGATCCCTGAGGAACACCGCTAGGGATTTCAATAAAGTTGGAACGGTAACCTCCAAGAACGACTTGTGAGCGTTTAAATAAATATGACTGTACCCATCGCAAAAGATCCCCGAGTATACCCAGTCTGTACAGCTTTCTGAGCAAGATGACGTGATCCACACATTAAAAGCTTTTTTGAAATCTGTGTAGATCACGTCAACCTGCCTCCCATTATCTGTATTCTCAAGAACGAAATTAGAGAAACTGGCTAAATTAGAGACAGTCGAGCGTTTCTTTAAAAAAACATGTTGCTTGCAAGAGATTCCTCTGAGAATATATGGGTAGATAGCGTTATATATCAGTTTTTCAAATACTTTACCAATTGTGTTTAGTATAGAAATACCCCTATAATTTCCTATCATTGTCCGCGAACCTTTTTTATGAATTGGAACAATGAGAGCTTTTTTTCATTCATTTGGGAAGGTGCCTTCTTTTAAAGAACTATTAAAAATAGTACTAATTGGAGGTGCCAAAGATTTTGCACAGTTCCTCCAAAAGACCTAAGGTACTCAACGACCTCTCCACGGTTGACGAAGTGAACTGTAAGTTTGAGATTATGTCAGGACAGTGATCTTCTTCGTCCGTTGTAAATGAATTAGTGAGGCTATAATCAGAGGGTTCACCAAATACGTCGTGGAAGAAATCATTGAAAGCCTCACAATTTTCCCGACCCTCAGAATAATTAATGTTATTGTGAGATAACATTTTCGGATAATTGGAGCATCCACGCATGTTTTTGAAGCAGGTCCAAAAAATTTTAGGATCATTTTTCAAATTACGTTCCATTTCCTGCAAGTGTTTATTAAAACAAATCTCATGGACTTGTCGCTCTCTATCTCGTCTCGCTGGACTCCTTCAACAAGAACTGGTCCTTAGCAGCTTTGAGAGAAGTGGAAAGAGAGTAAGCAGGCCTTTGTCCAGCAGTGGGACGTCACAGGCTTTTTAATAATAGATCGGCTGGTCCTAAATCCGGTATTGTGAATGATTCTTATTAGATAGCAAATTGTGTGAAGCAAATGATGATATACAGGTAGGTAGGCCTCTACGGCCTTCTACAAAACCCTGATTACTTTAATTTGATTGCTAACTAAGAATAATTGCATCGGTGATGAGGCCACCACGTGTGAGTTAAGTGCAGAAGTTTCTTCTCACGACTGTGGATCTTTTAGCTAAGCAACATACCTAAGATCACGATTGTAACCTCCGCAAGGTCAGGCAGAGGTGTATCTTTAGTACACCCACATTTCGCCAGTTATGTTTAGCCCCGTGTAACAGGTGGCCAGCATATTGCCATCAACCGGCCACACATAGACAGCACAGGCCCAGGCCTTGGGGCTGAACACAATAAGGCTGCCCAACCTTGGTGGTATGTTGATCAACGTCAAGCCGGAAACGGGTGATAGGCCAAGTCTGACAGTTTTCAGAAAAATATTTAAAAAATCTTGGTCATGTACAGACGCCAGCAGGTCAAGCTACCCGAAACTGTCAAATTTTCCCAATCAACCTTGAAACTTAATGCTTTAGCGATAAAGTTGAAAATCTATTAAAGAAATTTGACAGATTGTAGTAGCTTGATGTGCTGGCGTCCGTACCTTTCAAATTATCAGTAGCATAAAATAAAAGATGGTGCTTTTAGTCTGGATTCCTACATGGTATGAAACTTGCTGGATTACTTATTAATTGAGGAATAATAATGTTTTTTTTTTATATGAAACCGGATTTCATGCCTGTTCTGTGTAATTACTAATTAGTTAAAATGTTTAATTTCATTTCATTTATTAATTTTGTGAAATGTTGGTAATGCAGCCTTTCAAAAAGCTCACATTTTATTTAAAACTGAGGCAGTTAATCTTTACGCTGGGGGGAGGCACTACGCCGGGGGGAAAGTCCGCTCCCGCGGCAAATTGCTGCGGAGCGGACGGACCTCCGGCTCGATCTCATGGCGACATGGAAAGAGCGACTATCGCAACCCAGCGCAGGGCACGCCGCGATAGCGGCGATAAGACCCCTCTTTGAGGAGTGGCTAGAGAGGCACCACGGCGCCCTCACCTACCGCCTGACGCAGGTCCTCACCGGACACGGAAGTTTCGGGAGGTTCCTGCACATCATCAGGCGGGAGGAAACGCCCGGGTGTCACCATTGCCAGGATCGCCCAGAGGACACGGTGGAGCACACGGTGGAGGTCTGCCCCGCTTGGGCGGAGCACCGCCGTGTCCTCGTAGAGGCGATCGGCAGCGGCGGCGGCCTCTCGCGCCCGGCCCTGGTGCAAGCCATGGTCCGGAGCGAGAGGGAGTGGGAGGCAGTCGCCTCCTTCTGCGAAGCAGTCATGCTAGCGAAGGAGGTGGCGGGACGGATGAGGGAGAGAGCCTCCCGTCCCAGCCGCCGCGGGAGACGCCCCGGGCGTCGGGAGTCGAGTGAAGACCACCGGCCACCGTAGGCGCGGGCCTGCAGGCGGAGAGCAATGGGTAGCTCACCGCCCGATCAGGACCAGGCCCGTGCCGGACGGCGCGTAAGTGTTCCACGCGCGCCTCAAAGAGATGTCAGCATAACGAGGGGCCCCTTAGGGCCGAAGCCTGCCGGGTCAGCGGGATTGTCCGAAAGGGTTACCGCTACCCCGGAACATAAAGGGCGAAGGAAGGAACATGGGTGGGTTTTAGTCAGTAAGAGTCTGACACTCCCTTCCGCTCCACCCAGAGCGGGAGGGGTCATTTGATGATTTCCCATCCGGAAAAAAAATAAAAAAAAGGCAGTTAATCTTAAACTGTAATTTACTGAAGGGTTATTCATAGTTACATCACAGAAAAAAAATTAAATAAAAGTTAACATTTGTAGTCACAGCACTTGAACGATCATCGCAGGGTGTCAGATTTTCCGATTTATATACATATGTCGGATCTGTTTCGATGAGTATGCACTAAAAACGAGACACAAACGCCTTTGTTTAGCGTTGTGCGGAGTCTAGCGGTATTGTGTCGATATGGATCATGGTGCGACGGTGATCGTTGATACATGGTCGGGACACATACTGGCCTAGGAACTGCACGGTGTTTCCTTTTAAGTTCAGAGTATTAGTTCTGTAGTGTTAAGTAATGTCCCTATAATAGACTCTATAGCAATGACCAGTATGGAGCTTCTAATAAGGAGTTATTTCTCTAGTTTACCCGTATCCTAATTCTACGCTCACAGTAGGTATATCTGACACAGTCTAATCATGATCCTACGTAGCGGATCCGACACATATAAATTTGAAAAGTAAATGACCAAGTTTTTTTTTTACATTTTTCTGATGACTGTCACGACTTGGCTTACCCGTTTCCAGCTTGACGTTGATTTCTAGGACATCCTGTGTGTGGGCCTGTGTTGGCCCTTTGAACTTTTGGTCACTTGCGACCATAGAAATGTAAACATTCCTATATCTATGCTCGCGTCACTTAAACCTCGAATACACTAGGGGACAAATGGAGCGACATGTTGCGGAACATGGCGCTCGACAACTACGTGAATGTCCCGAGAGAATGTCGCAGAACATTTTGCAGGCCTCCAAATGGCGCGACACTGACGCGAGACGCGCGCGCTCACTCTCGGAGCGGGAGCAAGCAACATGTCCCGCGTCACGTAAAATGTTGCGTAAAACTTTTGCGGGACACTTGCAACATTGTAGCGACAAAATGTCCCCTAGTGTATCCAAGGCTTCACGAGTCGCCCGGGAACATGTTTATTTATTGACCAATGACATGTTTGTTTGATTAAATGTTATAGTTTATAAATAGGAAGATGCGAGCTCAATTGTGCGTCTAAAGTTTTGTTTTAAATAAACTGTTCCCATTCATAAAGAATGGTCTTCAACCAGTACGTCCTGCTTGTCGGGCTGGTCTAGAGATTCAAGATCGTTCAGCGCGCTATGGAGCGGGCTATGCTCGGAGTTTCTTTGAAGGATAAAATCAGAAATTACATTATCCGGAAAAGAACCGAAGTTACCGATATAGCTTGCAGAGTAAACAAGCTAAAGACGCAGTAGGCTGGCCATGTTTATCTTCGCAAACGAGTCCTGGAGTGGAGACCGCGTATCTGCAAGCGTACTGTGGGACACCCCCTGGCTAGATGAACCGACGAGCTTGAAAAGTGGCTGGGATAGACTGGATGTGGAAGGCGGAGGACAGGGTCTGGTGGCGCAGCCTGGGAGAGGCCTATGTCCAGCAGTGGACTGCTATAGGCTGAGTTGATTGTTGCGTGTTTTCCTCCAAGTTGTTCTTTTTGTGTTTGTATTCTTTTTTTTGCGTCATGTTTACCGCAAATAAATGTATTTTATTTCTTTCTTCTTCTATTCATAAAGATAATTGCCTAAGACAAAAATCTCGCATGCAAAAATAACAAGAAATCGTGCAGAAATTCAACCACTGAACAATCAAGTTTTTATTTAACTACGATGCCGTATATTCAAGGAAATAAAACACTCCACTTTGATCACAACCGGTCTACCAATTGTAACATCTGACTAACAATATATTTAATAAACATGTATTGTATCCCTCAACTCATGCACACCTACCCGCAGTAGCGATAGCGATATGCATACGACGTCGTGCACTTAGTTTCGAGTGAATTTCTTTGAAACTACCCTTTTACTACCACTTTAACTACATGTTAAGAAATATTAATGTAATTTTGTCATAGTAGGTAATACTAAAGTAAATAATAATAACATTGTACACATTGTACTGGGATCGATCCATTATCACTGACAGGACTATTGTTGCCAATAAGCCTGATATAGTGGTGGTGGATCGATCAGAGCGGCGCGCAATGATTGTTGACATAACCGTCCCGCATGATGAGAACCTCGTGAAAGCCGAGAAAGATAAACAAATCAAGTATCTTGACTTGGCTCGCGAGGTTGTCGACATGTGGCATGTGGACTCAGCAATCATTGTGCCGATAGTCGTGTCAGCCAATGGGTTAATAGCCAAGAGCCTCGACCAACACCTGAGGAGGCTCTCGTTGGGCAGCTGGATCAAGGGCTTGATTCAGAAAGCGGTACTTCTGGACACGGCTCGCATTGTCAGGAGGTTTCTCTCTCTGGAGCCCTGACCGCCGGTAGCTTGGACCCTGTTCCCGATACCGGTGGGCTACTATTTTTTATATTTTTTAAATGTTTTTTTATATTTTTGTTTATAAAAATGTTTAAAAATATAATTTGTAAGTATGTAAATGAAATAAAGGAAATAACATACTAACCCACTACGCCAATCGGCTATAAGTATTTTTAATTATAATAATAGTCATATCAAATTGGCACATATAATCACGCTGTTACGTAAGGGACTGAGCAGAACAATACGCTCTTCGGCTTAGTTAGGTAATACTGCACGGAATCGAACCGGTCGACCGTGGGCCGCATACTTTCACGGCTAAGCCATGGGGCTAGGGCAGGCCGCTTGTATCAATGAAGTTGTGTAATGGCTGGTTAGTATGCAAAAAGTGTTATTCTGTACGTTATACAATGTTTGTAGTTGTGGCTGTTTCACTTTATTGAGTCAATAGCGGGGCTAGTTGATTGTTGGAGGATATCAATCTGGGCTGATCTAGCTAGGTATACAGAGTGGCCATTAGGTTATCACAATAAACAGGGACTACAGCGGTTATTCAAATTGTTATCAGTCGGTAAAAATAATAAAATAAATAATTTTGCTAGAAATAGAAAACTGTTTTTTTAAACGAAATAAATAACGTACAAATTGTCACGAAATAAACCACCCTTGATAATAAGGCACTAAACACGCGGGGTATTAACAGTTCAACACAAACTTTATGGTATTATTACCAAATAAAGTTGTTAAATACTACAACGAAAAAAAAAAATTAAGTAATCAATAATAAATAAAAATAAATGTGGACTGTCGGCATCAGGAACAGGATCTAAGCTGCCTGCGTAAGCGGTGGGTTCCCGCATTGTCGAGGCGCGTGGGCACAGTAGCCGTGGCTTGGTCACCCACGGTGAAGCCAAGAGGAACCCGAGGAGGGGCCGCTCGTCAGGGAGGGGCCGCTCGTCAGGGCTTTGCCAGTAAGCCGACGACGTACCGGCTAACAAATAGGTTGCAGTGCCACTTGGGCGACATCGCAACTGAGGCGGGCCGCGATGTCGTATGGGAGGCATCACGGCTGAGGGTTGGAGGCCGCGGCGGGAGAGGAGTGGCGGTATTGCGGTGCGCCGCTCTCCCTACCTTCCGCGGCCTTGACGGGGTCGCCACCGTCTGATGGCGGACGCGGTGGGGCCGCAAGGGAAGAGGAGTGTTGGTATGACGTTGGCTGCTGTCCCTATCATCTGCGGCCGAAAATGGCAGGCGGCGGGGCCAATGATCAGGTCATTGGCCCCGCCGCCTGCCATTTTCGGGTCAGGGAGGGGCCGCTCGTCAGGGCTTTGCCAGTAAGCCGACGACGTACCGGCTAACAAATAGGTTGCAGTGCCACTTGGGCGACATCGCAACTGAGGCGGGCCGCGATGTCGTATGGGAGGCATCACGGCTGAGGGTTGGAGGCCGCGGCGGGAGAGGAGTGGCGGTATTGCGGTGCGCCGCTCTCCCTACCTTCCGCGGCCTTGACGGGGTCGCCACCGTCTGATGGCGGACGCGGTGGGGCCGCAAGGGAAGAGGAGTGTTGGTATGACGTTGGCTGCTGTCCCTATCATCTGCGGCCGAAAATGGCAGGCGGCGGGGCCAATGACCTGACCCGTCGCAGGGGGACCAAGGGTGCCCAGACACGGAGTCGTCTGGCGCCCATGTGCTGGTTTGGTCCCTGGGGTGGTCACGGCGTGCTATGTGTTCTGGTGTTCCGGTGATGGGAAGTACTCCCCAGAGGACGGTCCGGCGACGGACAGCCGCGGCGGGTTCACGGACGAGTGCTAACGCGTGCCCGTGTTCCCGCCATAAGCGGCAGAGGAGGACACCGTGGAGTTTTAGTGGGTTAGAGTCCCACATAACTGCACTATCTCCCCATGGTAGTGCAGAATTCATGAGCATTTCTCCACGATAAACAAATAAAGAAAAAAAAGGGGTTTACCACTTATCCTTTCTCGATAGCGGTCCTTGTAAGTTGTACACCATCTTGATAAAGGCTGTTCTCTAGATAGGTACAGACGCCAGCACATCAAGCTACTATTTTTAACTTTATCGATAAAGCATTGAGGTTCAAGGTTGATTGGGAAAATTTGACAGGGGTTTCGTCGTGACCACTATCGATAGCGGCCCTTGTACACAATCTTGATAAAGACTATTTTCTACGGAGGTACTTTATTCAATAAAAAAAAACAGTTGATAAATATTTTAGTTTATTGTTTCTTAAAATCCTAATATTAAAAAGTCATACAACAAGTTCGTAAGGAAAATAAAGTAATAATAAATATACTTCTGGACACGGCTCGCATTGCCAGGAGGTTCCTCTCTCTGGAGCCCTGACCGCCGGTAGCTTGGACCCTGTTCCCGATACCGGTGGGCTACTATTACTTATTTATATTTATAAATGTTTTTATATCTTATTGTTCATAAAAATATTTAAAAATGTAATTTGTAAGTACATATTTAAAAGATATAAAGGAAAAAAATATATAAATACAATCGTTTATTTCGACCAATACGGTCATAGGCACAAAAATTACAAAATTTTAAAAATAAAATAAAAAAATAAAATATTTATTAGAAAAAAACATAAGCACATATATTATATTATTATTACATACTTCGATTGCCCAGTATGTGAACCATACAGCAATGGTTCAGGTACTGGCAATCAAACCTCTTCGCGAATGCCCTCATGCCGCCGGAGCTAGCCTAAACTCTGCGCACCAGGGATGTGTAGAATATAAACAGTCTACTTGCGACTCGGCGAACATACCTGATGCACTACAGAATCGGGGCAGGGTAATGGGTGCGTAATTGCAAATTAAATATTTATAAACAAATTAAAATATGTCAAACTTCAGGAAGAAAAAATAAATATTTTTGAATAGTTCTGCTACTTCGGTCAGATCCCGCGGCGTTATGTTGTCTGGAAAACATGAGATTGTGCTACTGCAAAGGTCAAAGCTCGTCAGATAATTATTATAATATTTATCATACTGAAAATCAATGCCAAGAGCCGCTGATTCAATTTTAAAATAATTCAAAAACAGCACGTATCCTCTCAAGTATTCGTTATGTTTATAGGTGCGGGTTTCTTTCAAAATACCGTCAACCAAATATCCAAAAAAATAATCAATGATTTCTTTCATATAAAGATTATTAAGTGGTATCTTACACTTCCAAATTGTGTTTAATAATGTGTCCTGTTGAAAGCAAGAAAAGTTTTCTAGTTCGTACGACGGTCCGAAGTCTTCTTCTAAATCAGATTTATAGGGATAGAACGGTCTGCTTGTGATCCAGACTTTTTGCTTAAGAGGATAACTCCTGATGGAGTTCAGTAATAATAACACTTCGTTTTTAAACGGCATAACGATTTGAAAGCCATCGAAGAGGAATATTAGTTTTCCTCTGTTATAAAAACGTAGGAACATTTTCAACTCGAATACTGTCGATTTATCACCTGAACATTGCTTTAGGGAAACGTTTCCATTTGGAGATTCCTGCAGCTCTACTAATAGTTCATTAGAGGGTGAAGTGGTGATTGCAGTTTGACACATAAATGTTAAACTTTGCAAAGTATTAAAAGCATCGTCTCCCTCCCAAGCACTGTGATACTTGAGCTTCTTCCCGTGCTCTGGTAAGTTTATTTTTACAATCCAAACATTAGGATCGAATTCCTTTGTCTTAAGTGACAAGTGAGTAAATAGAGTTGACTTACCCATTCCCGGTTCTCCTATTATAAGTACAACGTCGTCTTCTAAATCATAAAACGTTTCTAAAACCTTATCTTTGACTTCGTCAACCTTATTGTGTTCCTGCTTTTTGATGCGGCTGACCCGTCTGTCAATATAAAACTGCTTTTCGTAATTATTATAAATAGCCATATCACCAATTTCTATTGTTTCATTATTTATAAGTTTATTAAAAACATCTCCGTCAATAAGTTCCACAGACTCATCACTTCCGATTATATCTAAGCTTACGTCTTTACCTTGAAGTTTTATTATAGAAGTTGCTAAGAACTTCTTCTGCGATTCTACATTCAAGTCGGTGAAAACACTTCTTTCATCTTTCAATAATTTACTTGGTTGTGAAAAATATTGAGTCATAATGCCAAGTGAAGTCTTGTTCGTAATGATTATTATTTGCTTGCCTTCAACAGCTTTCGCGATATTTTCAAGCCTTTTACTTTTATCATTTTTAGGATCTTGAAAATTATGACAAACAATAATAAGTATCATCTCCTTCGTTGTGTCTTTAAATTCTTTACATAAATGGTTGTGGTTCTTTAAGGGCAGGTTGAAAATGTCCTCCAAGTCTAACACAACATGGTCCTTATTTCCTAGAAATTGTTCCACCTTAGCAACTGTTAATTCACAACTCACTGTAACAATAATAGTTCCAATAATTTGGCCATGCAACTTGAATCGTTTTAAAGCGTCTTCATTAAATTTATAGTCTTTACATTTAATCTTATACATTATGTTTAATACACCCATTAATGGCTCACGCATGGCATTAGTTACTGCTTTCTCATATATTTTGCTTTTCTTTGTAAGATATGATCCCTCTTTAGGCTTCATCCATAGCTTTTGTATTTCATCATGATATTTTAGAAATATGACGTCAGATCGAACTCTAAAATTGTTTACGTCACTGCACGGGTAATCTTCTATTTCTGTTCTCAAAATTTCCTCTACACCATACTGATCAGCTTGATTAGTGTAAAATAGTAATTTGTCATAGAAATCCCTCACTAAACTCATATCGTATTCTCCTCGTTCGAATGAAAGTTTTGGGAAATTTTTAACTTTTACGTCCAATTTAAAATCGTGCAAATTTTTTATGTTACTCTTCAATTTTTCATACCATTTCTTGGCAAGATTGCTTAGTGATTCACAGTTGTCTGTAAACTTCAAAAGTTTAGAATTTTCATCAAAAACGAGAATATTGCCGACAGCAGACGCTATGCCTCCATTTAACTGAAGATATCCCTCTTCCTCTCCCTCATCTATAGTGACGATGTCATTGGGATTTGATTTTTCTAATATTTCTTTGGTTTTTGTCGTTAAGTAGTCTAATCTCCTTTCAACTTTCTCATCTTTGCCTCTTATTGTTAAATCTTTGTTGCCAAAGAAAGCTGGGACTCTAAGCTTCAGCTCCGGACATAGTAAATATTCTTTAGCAGCCAGTTCTGCTGCTTCATAGACAGTCGATTCAGCCACATTTGCTTTATCGAGCTGTCGCTTTAGGTCGTCTGTCGCTGATTTGCTAACCAACCCAAGCTTGCCCTTTTTATAAGTAAGAATACGTCCTATCAGTTTACTTAGTGTCGTTACCTTAGAGGGTTCGCTAAGGAACTCCAACAATAAACTCTGTACATCGGCCTCTTCCGACTTTCGCTTTATGAGGAGAACCTCCAAGCATAATATATTTTTGAATAGCACAAGAAATTCTTCGTTGGTTGCAAAGAAGTCTTGTCTGAAGCTTGCAATCCGATGTCCTTCATGTTGGATTTCAGAAACGTGTAAAACTTTATGCGCTAGAATAACATGATAGAGATGCAATATGAGATCATTATTCATCGACATTACGCTATCAGATCCATCACAAATAAACTTCGCTAACTGTTTAGCTAGTGTTGTGATTTGTTCTTGCATTACTATTTTACATAAAAAATCCAATCCTTCCTCTGTGTATGACGGTTGCTTGCAAGAACCTCCCGTTCCTATGAGTTCGTTCAAATAGTCAGCTAAACTACCTTCATATATTTTGTTGTTAGGATCGTCCTTCGCTGTAGTATACATAACGAAAAGGCACTCAGTTTCGTCAAACTTTCCTCCAAAAATCACATCTTTACTGTTCGGTTCAAAAGCGCGTCTAATGTCCAAGTAACTATCAAAATATTTGGCCAAATCAGTTTTACTAGTAAACGTTAGAAGTTTATCATTCTCTCTGTGCTTCGCTTGAATGAACACAGCGACTGGTTTCTTAAACCCCTTTATTTTTGCTTTAAAACAAATATCATCGAAGGCGCCTATGTCATCTCTATTGGTGGCCAAACTAAACTGACTAACACTGTCGTCATGTGTCATTCTAAAATATATTAGACTAATTAATTTAGTCTCATACAGCTGTCCCTGGATGCCCGACGTGCCTGCACGCTTTGTATACTTAGTGCTGTCCATGGTTTTGTGGTAATTGTTTCTATTTTGTCACTAGGACGCAACACACGATATCCAAGTAATTCAAGAATTAAAGTCACCGTTTTCTTTCTCCTATTGGTCGCTTAGCAAGTGCATCCCACAGCGCGCCACATCTTGTCGTCCAGCCTCCTTGTGAGAATGAACTGGTTTTATTTCCGTATCTTCTGCTGATGATTAATGATCTGCAAATATAAATGTATATTATATTATTCGCTACGTGCATTAATTTATTAAGGAGGATGCGCTAAGTTAGCTCGCGTAATTCAAATTTTCTTACGTTTTTTCTCAGTTTACGGGTCAGTGTCAATGTGTTACGGGTTATATGTTGATCAAAATATAATTCGCGACCATAACTTTCCACATCGCTGAGCGTGTCGCGTTCCTTCTTTTTAAATTATTTTTAATCATGCACATCGAGTGGGTTTAGCCCAAAACGAAAATTTATTATATCTGCTTCCATATATATTTTCTAATCTAACTCTTACAGAAGTGACACTTCACAAGAATTAACGTCAAGCAATTATTATGTTGTCTTATGTCAAGCAAAAATAAAAGAGCAAACTTTCATTAATACAGCTCTCTTAGTTTAAATTATCTTATTAAATGACTATTATATAGTGGGCTGGGCTACCTTGAAATGAAAGGGTTTTTCGTGGGCTAAAGTCACCGAGTCAGATAAGTTTGTGTCACTATGCCTATGGTAGTGAAGTCCAGAGGGTTTTTGAGCAAGCATATTCAGGGCGAAAACTTAATAGCTGAGTAGGTGCGGTATGATGAGAGAAAATCGAAAACATATTTGAAAAGCTTCTGATAGGAGCTACGTGGTCAGGAGTCCACTTTCAGATTTCAAAAAAGGACCAATAATAAAGTGATCTTGAGAGGCGTTGATTTTGGCATAATCGGGGGCGGGCTATCCCAATAGGCAAATCTGATGAAGAAATTGTGGGCTTTCCAAAAATCTGACGACTTTGAAAACTCAGACTTGGACCATTTTAAAAAAAAAATATTCAGGGCGAATAAAAGATACTCTACGCAATAGTGTTACATGTCCTGATAGTGAATATATAAATATCTGACGGATTGATGGAGTCCTTTGGCAAATATGATGAAATTTCATTGATTCACAAAAGTACCCAAAAGTGGTTATAATTTTCCATTTATCTCTAAATCAACGAACTGAGTAGCTTTGATTGCTATTTGAGTTTGAAACTGACCCTTCTGTGAAGATTTTTCGGTACTCGGAAGTTAGAAAATATCAAACACTTAATAGTAACGATAAAAGTTAAGTAGCAAAATTAAAACATAGTCGGAGTGCACCATAAACAAAGTTGATTATTAAAAATACAGTCGAATTGAGAACCTCCTCCTATTTGAAGTCGAATAAAAACGGCATGTTTGGTAAATAATAATATGAATGTCTACGATTCTTGATACCTTCCTTAACAGACAGCAAGCAGGACCCGTGTCGCCGTACTTAACTATTATCTTGTTTATTCAAAAGCTTATTAATAGAACTGTGACGTAACCTCTCGGCGAATATTGCGTACTGCTGTTTTATAATGATAACGTGAATGTCTACTACATCAGTATTTTGTTGATGAAACGTATTATTATACTTACCTGTTTTCTATTAATTATCACAGTCAGGCAGAGGTGCACCTATCGTCACAGACATGTCGACCTTCGGGGGTTACGAGCGCGATGATAGTTTATGTTGTACGTGTTGTTTATTACGGTCAGTCGTCCAACATCCTCTAAGATTAGGAGAGCACTCACTAATTCACGAAATTGTGTTAAAAAGATACAGAATCCTTTGTGTGACACAAGTGTTGTTATCGTACTAAACGTATCTTTAAAGATTATCAGTGAACAACAAAGTATGCCACAGTATATCTATTGTAAAATTGTGGTATTGCCATGTAAATAATTTCGATCTGAATCACCTGTTTACTTTTATTTATTAAATGACAAAAAATATATAAAGCAGTACGTAGGTACTTAAATATTAATAAATAAATAAATTTATTGTCGTACCTAAATTTTTATTGTATGAACAGACGCCAGCAGGTCAAGCTACCCGAAAATGGGTGATCTCCTTTCGTTGACGCCATCTTGAAGTTTGATTTAGACCCACTTCTCGTTGTTAGAGCCCTCTAAAACCATGAAAATGACACCCGTGTCGAAAATAAATAAAAAAGTACCTAAGTACAATAAAAAAAAAACATAATGACAAAAATAACGACATTAAATACATTTTTGAATATACTTAAAAATTGATTTATTAATATTTAAGTACCTACTTAATATTTTATATATTTTTGTGTTATTTAATAAATATAACTAATTCAGATCGGAGTTATTTACATGGCGATACCACCAATTTTACACTGGATAAACCGCGGCATACTCTGTTGCTCACTGACTCATAGTCTATAAACATTAGTTTAGTACGATAACAACACTTGTTTCACACAAAGACTTCTGTATCTTTTTAACACATTTTCGTGAATTAGTGAGTGCTCTCCTAATCTTAGAGGATATTGGACGACTGACCGTAATAAACAATACGTGTACAACATAAACTATAATCACGGCTGTAACCCCCGAAGGGCGACATGTCGGTGACGATAGGTGCACCTGTGCCTGACTGTAATAATTAATAGAAAACAGGTAAGTAAAATAATACGTTTCTTCAACAAAATACTGATGTGGCAGACATAAGCGATACATTCACATTATCATTATAAAACAGCAATACCCCTGTATTCGCCGAGAGGTTACGTCACAGTTCTATTAATAAGCTTCTGAATAAACAAGATAATAGTTAAGTACGGCGACATGGGTTCTGCTTGCTGCCTGTTAAGGAAGGTGTTAAGAATCGCAGACATTCATATTATTAATTACCAAACATACCGTTTTTAACCGACTTCAAATAGGAGGAGGTTCTCAATTCGACTGTATTTTTAATAATCAACTTTGTTTATGGTGTACTCCGACTATGTTTTAATTTTGCTACTTAACTTTTAATCGTTACTATTAAGTGTTTGATATTTTCCAACTTCTGAATACCGAAACATCTTCACAAAAGGGCCAGCTTCAAATTCAAGTAGCAATCAAAGCTACTCGGTTCGTTTAATTAGAGATAAATGCAAAATTATAACCACTTTTTGGTACTTTTGTGAATCAATGAAATTTCATCATATTTGCCAAAGGACTCCATCAATCCGTCAGATATTTATACATTCACTATCAGGACATGTAACACAATTGCACAGAGTATCTTTTATTCGCCCTGTATATTTTTTTAAAAATGGTCCAACTCTGAGTTTTCGAAGTCGTCAGATTTAGGGAAAGCCCACAATTTCTTCATCAGATTTGCCTATTGGGTTAGCCCGCCACCGATTATGCCAAAATCAACGCCTCTAAAGAAAATTTGGTCCTTATTTGAAACCTGAAAGTGGACTCCTGACCACGTAGCTCCTATCAGAAACCTTTCAAATATATTTTCGGGTTTCTCTCATCATGCCGCACCTACTCAGCTATTAAGTTTTCGCCCTGAATATGCTTGCTCAAAAACCCTCTGGGCTACCCCTACCATAGGCATAGTGACATAAACTTATATGACTCGGTGATAGCACATGGAAAACCCTTTCATTTCAAGAGGCCATTAATAAGATAATTTAAACTAAGAGAGCTCTATTGAAGCAAGTTTGCTATTTTATTTTTGGTTGACATAAGACAACATAATAATTGTTTGACGTTAATTTTTGAGAAGTGTAACTTCTGTAAGAGGTAGATTAGAGAATATTTTCTAACCTACCTCTTACATAATCTGCTTCCATATATATATGTAGCGGTATCTACAACGCCACATGCGAAAAACGCGTCATATTGACATCACGCAAATCCTGCATCTCGCAAGCAGAGTTTACCGCGCAATAACCATAGATACAATTTCCCAACATCAATCGTTGGGCAATTGCCCGCCAGACACAACACCCGTCTGGTCGGAGGATCCTCCCTTTTCTATAGAGGATGAGTGAACTTTACACCCTGTTCCTCGTACCTCCTAAACTGGTGACCCCGAGCATGAACGTCAGCGCCGCCTTCGTGCAAATACTTCAGCGTGACGTCATCATCATCACTCCCGCAAGCTTTAGCGGCGAGTCACCCAGCTAGCCAGCATCCACGGCTTCAACGGGTGTCCTGACCACCAGCATGCAGCGTCCGCGCATACCTGGTCATCACCCTCAGCCTCATCAGCAACCTGCACTTTCGGCCGGTCAACAAGCAGAGCACCCTCTCCTGGTCGACACAGCAGCCAGCCTCAACCCGGCGCTGTACGACATCCGACGCACTGGAGTATAACGCAGCGCCACCCCGACTCACTGGGGACATCTCCGCAGACAGTTCCGACTCACTGGAACGTCAGCTGGCCTGGCAAGCATCGCAAGATACAAGACTCAGCCCACTATCGACCTCCGGTTTCCGGAGGGGAGTGATGTAACGGTATCTACAACGCCACATGCGAACAACGCGCCATACTGACGTCACGCAAATCCTGCATCTCGCAAGCAGAGTTTACCGCGCAATTAGCATAGATACAATTTCCCAACATCAATCGTTGGGCAATTGCCCGCCAGACACAACACCCGTCTGGTCGGAGGATCCTCCCTTTTCTATGGAGGATGAGTGAACTTTACACCCTGTTCCTCGTACCTCCTAAATATATATGGAAGCAGATTAGAGTACCTAAGGGTAACATCATGAGTTAAATAAATTTTCGTTTTGGTCTAAACCCACTCGATTTAAAGTGCATGATTGAAAATAATTTAAAAAGAAGGAAGGCGACATACAGCTCAGCGATGTGGAAAGTTATGGGCGCAAATTATATTTTGATCAACATATAACCCGTAACACATTGACACTGACCCGTAAATTGAGAAAAAACGTAAGAAAATTTGAATTACGCGAGCTAACTTAGCGCATCCTCCTTAACAAATTAATGCACGTAACGAATAATATAATATAAACTTATATTTGCAGATCATTAATCATCAGCAGAAGATACGGAACTTGAACCAGTTCTTTCTCACAAGGCGGCTGGACGGCAAGATGTGGCGCGCTGTGGGATGCACTTGCTAAGCGACCAATAGGAGAAAGAAAACGGTGACTTTAATTCTTGAATTACTTGGATATCGTGTGTTGCGTCCTAGTGACAAAATAGAAAAAATTACCACCAAACCATGGACAGCACTAAGTATACAAAGCGTGCAGGCACGTCGGGCATCCAGGGACAGCTGTATGAGACTAAATTAATTAGTCTAATATATTTTAGAATGACACATGACGACAGTGTTAGTCAGTTTAGTTTGGCGACCAATAGAGATGACATAGGCGCCTTCGATGATATTTGTTTTAAAGCAAAAATAAAGGGGTTTAAGAAACCAGTCGCTATGTTCATTCAAGCGAAGCACAGAGAGAACGATAAACTTCTAACGTTTACTAGTAAAACTGATTTGGCCAAATATTTTGATAGTTACTTGGACATTAGACGCGCTTTTGAACCGAACAGTAAAGATGTGATTTTTGGAGGAAAGTTTGACGAAACTGAGTGCCTTTTCGTTATGTATACTACAGCGAAGGACGACCCTAACAACAAAATATATGAAGGTAGTTTAGCTGACTATTTGAACGAACTCATAGGAACGGGAGGTTCTTGCAAGCAACCGTCATACACAGAGGAAGGATTGGATTTTTTATGTAAAATAGTAATGCAAGAACAAATCACAACACTAGCTAAACAGTTAGCGAAGTTTATTTGTGATGGATCTGATAGCGTAATGTCGATGAATAATGATCTCATATTGCATCTCTATCATGTTATTCTAGCGCACAAAGTTTTACACGTTTCTGAAATCCAACACGAAGGACATCGGATTGCAAGCTTCAGACAAGACTTCTTTGCAACCAACGAAGAATTTCTTGTGCTATTCAAAAATATATTATGCTTGGAGGTTCTCCTCATAAAGCGAAAGTCGGAAGAGACCGATGTACAGAGTTTATTGTTGGAGTTCCTTAGCGAACCCTCTAAGGTAACGACACTAAGTAAACTGATAGGACGTATTCTTACTTATAAAAAGGGCAAGCTTGGGTTGGTTAGCAAATCAATGACAGACGACCTAAAGCGACAGCTCGATAAAGCAAATGTGTCTGAATCGACTATCTATGAAGCAGCAGAACTGGCTGCTAAAGAATATTTACTATGTCCGGAGCTGAAGCTTAGAGTCCCAGCTTTCTTTGGCAACAAAGATTTAACAATAAGAGGCAAAGATGAGAAAGTTGAAAGGAGATTAGACTACTTAACGACAAAAACCAAAGAAATATTAGAAAAATCAAATCCCAATGACATCGTCACTATAGATGAGGGAGAGGAAGAGGGATATCTTCAGTTAAATGGAGGCATAGCGTCTGCTGTCGGCAATATTCTCGTTTTTGATGAAAATTCTAAACTTTTGAAGTTTACAGACAACTGTGAATCATTAAGCAATCTTGCCAAGAAATGGTATGAAAAATTGAAGAGTAACATCAAAAATTTGCACGAATTTAAATTGGACGTAAAAGTTAAAAATTTCCCAAAACTTTCATTCGAACGAGGAGAATACGATATGAGTTTGGTGAGAGATTTCTATGACAAATTACTATTTTACACTAATCAAGCTGATCAGTATGGCGTAGAGGAAATTTTGAGAAGAGAAATAGAAGATTACCCGTGCAGTGACGTAAACAACTTTAGAGTTCGATCTGACGTCATATTTCTAAAATATCATGATGAAATACAAAAGCTATGGATGAAGCCTAAAGAGGGATCATATCTTACAAAGAAAAGCAAAATATATGAGAAAGCAGTAACTAATGCCATGCGTGAGCCATTAATGGGTGTATTAAATATAATGTATAAGATTAAATGTAAAGACTATAAATTTAATGAAGACGCTTTAAAACGATTCAAGTTGCATGGCCAACTTATTGGAACTATTATTGTTACAGGGAGTTGTGAATTAACAGTTGCTAAGGTGGAACAATTTCTAGGAAATAAGGACCATGTTGTGTTAGACTTGGAGGACATTTTCAACCTGCCCTTAAAGAACCACAACCATTTATGTAAAGAATTTAAAGACACAACTAAGGAGATGATACTTATTATTGTTTGTCATAATTTTCAAGATCCTAAAAATGATAAAAGTAAAAGGCTTGAAAATATCGCGAAAGCTGTTGAAGGCAAGCAAATAATAATCATTACGAACAAGACTTCAGTTGGCATCATGACTCAATATTTTTCACAACCAAGTCAAATATTGAACGATGAAAGAAATGTTTTCACCGACTTGAATGTAGAATCGCAGAAGAAGTTCTTAGCGACTTCTATAATAAAACTTCAAGGTAAAGACGTAAGCTTAGATATAATCGGAAGTGATGAGTCTGTGCAACTTATTGACGAAGATGTTTTTATTAAACTTGTCAATAACGAAACTATCGAAATTGGTAATACAGCTATTTATAATAATTACGAAAAGCAGTTTTATATTGACAGACGGGTCAGCCGCATCAAAAAGCAGGAATACAATAAGTTTGACGAAGTCAAAGATAAGGTTTTAGAAACGTTTTATGATTTAGAAGACGACGTTGTACTTATAATAGGAGAACCGGGAATGGGTAAGTCAACTCTACTTACTCACTTGTCACTTAAGACAAAGGAATTCGATCCTAATGTTTGGATTGTAAAAATAAACTTACCGGAGCACGGGAAGAAGCTCGATTTTCACAATCAGTTTGAGGGAGACGATGCTTTCAATACTTTGCTAAGTTTAACATTTATATGTCAAACTGTAGTCACCACTTCACCCTCTGATGAACTATTAGTAGAGTTGGAAGAATCACCAAATGGAAACTTTTCCCTAAAGCAATGTTCAGGTGATAAATCAACAGTATTTGAGATGAAAATGTTCCTACATTTTTATAACAGAGGAAAACTAATATTCCTCTTCGATGGCTTTGAAATGGTTATGCCGTTTGATTACGAAGTGGTATCGTTACTGGAAGCCATCAGGAATTATCCTCGTAAGCAAAAAATCTGGATCACAGGCATACCGTTGGACAAATCTGATTTAGAAGAAGAGTTCGGAATATCATCGTACGAAATAGAAAACTTATCTCGCTTTGAACAGGACACACTATTAACCTCAATTTGGAAGTCTAAGATACAACTTAAGAATCTTGATTTCAATGAAATCCTGGAAATTGATAAGTTTTTAGATTATGTAGTTGACGGTTTTTTGAAACAAACCCACACGTACAAACATAACGAACACTTGAGAGCATACGTGCTGTTTTTGGATTTTTTAAAAATGCAGTCAGCGGCTGCTGGTATTGATTTTCCGTATGATAAATATTATAATAATTTTATGACGAGCTTTGACCTTTGTAATAGCGCAACCTCATGTTTTCCAGACGATACAATGCCCCGGGATCTGAGAGCAGTAGCAGAAGTAATCAAAAATATTTTTTTCTTCTTCCTGAAGCTTGACATATTTTAATTTGTCCATAAATATATTTTATTTGTCATTACTCATCCATTAAATAGGATAATGATGTTGATTTGGTATTATATTCACATAATATTAGGTCCTTACTCATGTAATTGCTGATTTTCGATGCTGGCTGTTGTGAAGATCTTTCACTCTATTTAGAATTTCAAATTCAAATTAATTTTATAATATAGCACGGCATTTTGTTTTTCAAAATCAGTTGTTTATTTGTTTTCCCGCCGTTCGATTTTTATTAAATATCGCTGATCCTGCGACTATGCAAAAATCTAAAATGAGCGCTTTTTTCGAATACGAGTTCCGTCGTGGCACCAATGCAGCACAGACAGAACGCAATATTAGGTAACGACGTGGATGGACATGGTACGGCATGGGTTATGGTCATTCAACAAACTGATTTCGTCATTTTCAACAACAGATTTATTATTTCGTATGTATGGTTTAACATAACGCCATCTATCTACAATTTAAGGAATTTCAAGGGCTTTCCGTCAGTACACGTACGATAGCTGTAGCTGCGTTCAAAAAATTCAAATAAATCAAACAGAGAGCGCTGTCGTCAACTCAATTTTGGCACTGGGACCGTTTAGATTTAACGGTACGGTCCAAAATCGGGCATTGTGCGTGAAACAGATTTATCTCAAACCACGTTGGAACTTGCAGCAGCCGTCAACGTAAGTGATTAAACTATACCTACTTATTCATTTACTTCAAATTGGAAAGCTAAAAAAGCTCGGAAAGTGGGTACCGTATGAACTCTCTGAACAATAACAACAAAATCGCGTCAAAGCACCGTAAAACGGACCGTCTCAAAACTATAGGAGCTACGACTGGAAACTCTTCGTCACCTACCATACTCACCAGACCTTGCTCCAACTAATTTCAATATTTATTTGGCGAACTTTTTACAGGGGAAAAATTTGAAATCCAACGAGGCGGTGAAAAACGCTTCTAAAGAGTACATCAATTCCCGTCCAGTCATGGCCAATACAATAATAAATATAAAATAATTTACAATAAAAAAATCTCTATGTACAACGGCAATTTCATAGGTAAGAACCTAATCTATCTTCTATCTATTTTTTATATAAATAAAAATGAATCACCGAAATGTATGTACGCGCATAACTTCCGATCGACCGTATCAAATTGGATAATTCTTTGTTTTTTGTGTTTGTTATTGTCAGGACAAGGTTTGTATAGAAGAAAACTAAAATAAAAAAAAATATGGCGGTACGACGTTCGTACGGCCGGGTCAGCTAGTATTATATAAAATAATAATAGCTTTATTTTCGTTACACACTTTTTTTATGACTTTTTAATATTACGATTATAAGTAACAATATTAACTAAAATAATATATATTTGCCGTTTTTTTTTATTGAATTAAGTACAGACGTCAGCAGGTCAAGCTACCCGAAACGCAAATTTTCCCAATCAACTTTGAACCTTAATGATTTAGCGATAAAGTTGAAAATCTATTAAAGTAATTTGACAGATTGTAGTAGCTTGATGTGCTGGCGTCTGTACCTATCTAGAGTCCAACAGTCTTTATCAAAGATGGTGTACAAGGACCGCTATCGAGAAAGGAGGAGTGGTAAACCCGTCCTCCAGCCCTGACCAAACTGTTCAGTCTGTAGCGATTCTGCTCCATTCTTCTTTGTCATTCCTCTGCTGCTGTCTTTGCTATATCGTCGCTCCATCTTGCAAATCGCCGGGTCAGATTTTGATGCCCATTTGCACAAGGGTTAAGATGAGTTATCCCTTTACTAATATCAAAATCTGCTGACCATTTTCACTCAGTCTTTTTTAAGAGAGGAGTGTCGTCCGTCGCGTTGGAGTAAGTGGAAGCGAGTGGTCACCGGGCCCAGCCGTGTCGCGGCCGCGCTGCGCCTCAGCAGCGTGCCGATGTCGCGTTGATCACGTCGCTTGTTCGTGCAGACCGCGCGCAAGGTGTTGGGTTCGATTCCCAACAAATGGCGAATTGTAACTGCCTAGCTATTCACAAACATTCGATAAGCTTCCGTGCCGAATCGAACATCAATCAATTGAATGATAACGAAGTAGCTCGAAGCAGTCCTCTACACGCTGTTCGCAAATACTCATGCCGAAAGTTTTGACAGTTTAAACCAAATAGACGATCGCCATTCTTCTGACAGCTGTTCGCTGTCGGGGATTAAGCAAATCAGGTAACCGAAAATGTAGTCATTTTCGATTCGGAAGCCTGTCGAATGGTTTTGAATAGCTATGCTGTAGAACTTCATTAGTCGCTCGCCGACACCAGCACTTGCCTGCACGTGGCAGTGGCACACCCCTCACAGCCGTTCATTCATAAAGTCAAATGAATATTATTCCATAACAATAGTGGGACTTTTAGTTAGCTGCAGTAAAATAACATTTCTTACTGTCATTTCGTTAAAAAAATATTGCCACACTATATTTATAGAGATGTGATTAAAACGCAATGGAACATCGTTTTAGGTCAGGATATTCGAAATTTACCCATTTTGATTTAACTGTAAACAATCTTCTTGTAATTTTTTGTATTGATCGAATAAAATATATTTTGTAGTTTTATTGACAGTCTTGATTATTTATGTTTCAAAACTTGCTACCTACATGCATGATATATACCTAGCTAGATCAGCCCAGATTGATATCCTGCCAACAATCAACTAGCACCGCTATTGACTCAATGAAGTGAAACAGCCAAAACTATGAACATATACACAATAACGTACAAAATAACACTTTTTGCATACTAACCCGCCATTACACAACTTCATTGATACTTGAAGCGGCCTGCCCTAGCCCCATGGTTTAGCCGTGAAAGTATGCGGCCCACGGTCGACCGGTTCGATTCCGTGTTCGATTACGCTTTTCGGCTTAGTTAGGTAAGTATTACCTAACTAAGCCGAAGGGCGTATTGTTCTGCTCAGTCCCTTACGTAACAGCGAGATTATATGTGCCAATTTGATATGACTATTATTATATAATAATAATATAATAGGTATAGGCTTGCCTTTATTGGCCGGCTGGAGTGAACAATGACGAGGAACAGAGCTCCCACCTCATTCTTGCCTTTACTGGCTGGCTTGAGTGGAGACTCGCAAGAGCAAACGTGCTCGGGGGAAGGAAGTATTCCAGTAAGTGGGATCTTGACCATCGTAGGGATCTTGACCATCTTCCGGGCTCTGGGATTGTTCTGAAAGCCGTGGAATACCTCTCCACTCCTCATAAGCACCTCAGGACATGTTGCCCCCTTGTTGCTACGTCACTATGTGCTAGCGACAGTTTCCGGGGGCCCATTATTGAGTGTGCAAGTCACCCCCTGCCATTTTATCCGTGTATATATAAAACATTGATCAGGCAGGGGCCATAGTTCTTCCATAGTTATGACTGCTAACCAGTCCACTTTAGGCACCCAAACCCATAGCCCAAATTTATATTTTTCCATATCCTGCAATAGTCCTACACTAACCGGGGGTTATCCTTGGGTGCACTTGCATAGTGCATACAGGGACAATCGTCGGTTGGTGCCGCATTTCAATAAAATTTTCTAAGGGGCCTCTACGAGTTGGCTTCGGCCCCTCTTACGCCTTCCAAAGGACCGGGACTCCATGGTCCCGAGATATGTTAAAACATAAAAATAAATAATAGGTAATAAATTTATTTGTTAGAATATTGCTGTTAAATAGGTGTTACACATATTATGATGTCCATAATATTCTGCTGTTTCCAGCGAACAAATATTTCAAAGAATTAAAATGAATAATAAACCATACAATGTCGAGAATAAGGAAAACGATAACTACTATCAAATACAATGTCAGAGGTTATCAATTATAATGCCAATAATTATTAAATACAATGTCAGGGGTTATTAATTATATTGTCAAGAATTATTAAATACAAGGTGGGCCAAAAGAAGTCATCCGATGTTGTTTGGCTCTCATTTTTTTTCTAAATGAAAAACATTGATTCTGTTTTTTGATTATGTTTATTTGAACCTTTAGAATTTTATTGGTCAAGTCGAGAAGATGATATCGGCCAAATGGGCGCCGTCACAATTGGTTGCCATACGGGCTCGTTTTATGGCATGTTTCATCACTTCGGCGGGAACTTCGGACGACAGATTCTCGCACTCGTGTCGAATGTTGACCTTGAGGGCTTCCAGGGTCTCGGGCTTGTTCACGTAAACACGGGACTTCAAAAAACCCCACAAAAAAAAGTCTGCAACGGTTAAATCGGGCGATCTTGCGCCAGTGCAATTCGCCAAAACGAGAGATAGGGGCGACCCGGGAACGCCGCCTTCAGAATATCGGTTGTGGCTCGCGCCGTGTGTACCGTTGCTCCGTCCTGTTGGAACCACATGTCCTCCAGTCCTAATTCGTCCAATTGCGGCAGAAAAAACTCGGTTAACATGGCCCTATAGCGCGCAGCATCTACTGTTGTCGTTTGACCAGCGGCGTTCTCGAAAAAAAATGGCCCGATGACTCCTCCAGCGTGAACAGCGCACCATGCAGTTACTTTGAGCGGGTGTAATGGCTCCTCGTGCATTACTCGTGGATTTTCGGTGCCCCAGAAGCGATACTTTTGCTTGTTCACGTACCCGCTGAGGTGGAAATGAGCCTCATCGCTCATTATGATTTTGGTCGAAAAATCGTCCACTTCGTCCTCGAGATTGAGGACGGCTTGGGCGTAGGTTACACGCGTTTGGCGGTCGACAGGCAGCAGCTGATGCACGGACTGGACTTTGTACGGGAACATGCGCAGGTCTTTGACCAAAATTCGCCTTAGGGACGACCGGCTGATGGCTAATTGCGAGCCACGGCGTCTGGTCGATGTTTCCGGCGACAGCTCGACATCCTCGGCAACAGCCGCGATATTCTCGGCAGAACGGGCGCTCCGGGGCCGGCCACTCTTGGCAACGTCTCGAGTGGTCCCATACTCTTCAAGGTTGGTGGCCAAACGGCGCAGTGTTTGCGCAGTCGGTGTCGGACGACCGGGGAATCAGCGACGGAATTCGCGCTGTGCGAACATCACAGACGAATTGTTACGCAAAAAAATAGACACGATTATTCCGCGTTCTTGGGGAGTGTATTGCTCCATGGCTTGTTCACTTGTATTTTACATCTGTCTAGTCCACAAATGTCAAAACAGATTTTACATTGGCGGCCAATGGGAAAAATAAGAGCATAGAGCAATAGGGTGATTTCTTTTGGCCCACCTTGTACAATGAAGAATATATTTATATATATATATAATTTTTACAATTGGTAAACCGGTTGTGATCAAAGTGGAGTGTTTTATTTCCTTGAATATACGGCATCGTAGTTAAATAAAAAATTGATTGTTCAGTGGTTGAGCTATTAAAGGTCGCGGGTTCAATTTCTGCACGAATTCTTGCTATTTGTGCATGCGAGATTTTTGTCTTAGGCATAGGCATTATTTTAATCTTAGTCTTTATGGATCAATCAACTCAGCCTATCGCAGTCCACTGCTGGACATAGGCCTCTCAGGCTGCGCCACCAGACCCTGTCCTCCGCCTTCCGCATCCAGTCTATCCCAGCCACCTTTTTAAGGTCGTCGGTACATTTATCCGGGGGGTGTCCCACACTACGCTTACAGATACGCGGTCTCCACTCAAGGATTCGTCTGCTCCATGGGCCATGGTCCTTCGATAAACATGGCCAGCTCACTGCCACTTCACTCTGCAGGCTATGTCGAAAACTCCGGTTCTTTTCCGGATAATGTCATTTTTATGATTGTATCCTTCAAAGAAACTCCGAGCTTAGCCCGCTCCATAGCGCGCAGAGCGACCTTGAATCTCTGAACCAGCCTGACTGTCAGAGTCCACGTTGCGCATCGTATGTCATAACGGGCAGGACGCACTGGTCGAAGACCATTCTTTATGAATGGGAACAGTTCATTCAAAACAAAACTTTAGGTCCACAATTGAGCTGGCCTGCTCCTATTTATAAACTATAATTAGTCAAACAAACTGATTTGTTGACCATTTTCTATTCTATTAAGTACCTGGTACTGTTGTTGCCGAAAATCGAGCAATAGGAGAGACCTACCTAAGTCCAGGAGTGGACTGCTGTAGACTGATGATGATGTCTTGTTGACAGGCCCACACTGTCCTCCCATACGCAAATGTAATTTGAAAACATTGTAAAAGCCAATTATTTTAAAAGACTAACCAGTAAATAACACCCCGTCGGTTTTGCGTCATGGGTTAAAAAGTAGTTTCTCGTCGGCTCTTCTCCATAGGAAAAGACCAATTGGAACCGTGCACCTAGCTTCTGACGTTTTCATAAGTGCCATGTAAGTTTATGTGAAATAAATTATTTTGATTTTGGTAAGTAGGTACATAGTAATTTCAGCACCCATTAATTTTAAGATAATGCCTAAAACTACATTTCTATGCAGAAATATTGAAGTTACTAAAGGTACTAAGGATGATCTCTGATAGGCCACAGCCTGCAGTGCTGGGCAGATTCATGTGAAGAGAGTAGAGAAGTTTAATAAGGTGTTCACACCATCCACTATGTCCTTTCTGGTAATACCAGTGCTATTACCTAATAGCAAAACCATAGTAGAATATTTATCTAGGTTTGTGTTGGCAATTCTTTTAATCATTTGGTTAAAACTTGTTATGATAACTATGATTGGTAAAACTATGGCTAAGGTAATTAAGTAAAATTGTTCCAAAGCCAAAACCTAACTCGTCACAAAAGAATATTGACTTGTTTATCTATGAGGTGTCTGCTGGAAGAGCCAATACTATGAAGGGGACAAGTCAGGCTGAGGCTGAAGAGGTGGTGGTTGGTTGGCACAGCTGCATGAAAGATCATTAGTCAGACACTCATACCTTTCAGCATTGTATTATTATACAATGCTTCACCAAATTCGGTAGTTCCCTAGCCTCAAACAAGCGGTCCTTAATCGTAGTGAGGTTTATATTTTTCAAAAATATCCTTCAGCAAGTGCTCCTTGTGTAATATATCATTATAGAGAAGCTGGATATCAGTGTCATACTTTTCCCTACAGTTTCATACTTTCCGACAGGGTGATGACTTTTGCGCGATTTTTTTGACATGAGTGATTTTATTATTTGAATTTTTACGCGCTTACAATCTTAACAAGTAACTTCCATTGTAATACGTAATGTGAGTAGAAGAAATATCCAAGATTATTTCCATCGTTTAATTTCTCTCCGTACACACACACCTTGAACATAATACACGCAACACGCAAAATTGTGAGTCATTTTTGTCATTATGTAAACATGGCATTCTGTAAATTATCGGCTGTTAAATAAATAGCGCATGTTAAGATTATTTTATGTAGGTGAGGTTGGTAGGTAAATAATTGAAATAATCTTTATTATTCTGGACCCTAATTGCGTAACACACCAATCCAAGAGTTTTGATGGATTGCTAAACCATTGCTTCATAGGTTAAAAAAAATCGTCTACTCAACAACGTAAATAGCGCAGTGAAGGTGGGTGAAATGTCAAAATGAAACCCATTGCGATCAATTGTCATTTTATGCGAGTTACGCAATTACCCCGTTGATTTTTATTATAACATTTAATACTTTCTTTCCGAGTCTTTTCTCATAGCACTTGACAAAAATTTAAAAAAAATTGTGATTTGGTCCTCGTGGTCTTAGGTGCCTAGGACCAAAAAAATGAGGTAGTAGTACTTACGTATAATTTAGGTATGACAAGACTTGACTAGTACCTACCAAGTACCAACCTATGGTAGATACTAGGCAAGTTCTTTGCCAAATTTAGCTACCGCAAATTAGGTACCTACATATTGTATTTGCCCTTGAAATCCTAAATCCTTTATTCATAATAATTCAAAACATTTTCCCAATACATATTGTACGGATCGATCTACCTTGACCTACAATACCACATATTTGATCATATAGTATTTGCGAGCGCTTATCAGCGTCAAACAACGCCCCGTATCAGGTATCAGTGATAACGCTGAAGATACCATGATTCATTTTAGTGGAGACTAACAGCACTACAATACTTGGAAACTGTTTTGTTTCAACCTTTTTGTTATGTACAAGTAAATAGAATAACGCTTGTTTAAAAAAATGGGGTTTGAAAGCAGTGTTGTTCGAGGTTTTGATCAATTTTTCTCGAGTTTTTCTTCTTTTTAAAATCAAAATACGCTAAAATAGTGATTGATTAATCTATTTTCCGGGAATTGTTTTATCAATCGACACTGTTTTATCTTTCTGGTTGGTTAAGTTTCGGTTAAAGTGTTGTTGTGAGTTGTATTGGCGTGAATGCAAATATCCTGAAAAATATTGTAAGTGTTCCTTTTGTGCAAATTGAGGACTGAACTCGATTCATTAGAAAAAGGTAAGATTTTAATGTCAATTGATAAATATTAGGCAAGAACAGACCCTATGTCTATATGAATAAAAGCGAAATAATGCTAATTTACTTTACATTCTGGTTTGGCGATTAGAAAGGGTCCTACAATGCTACTAATTAGGCATTCGGTGAGAATGGATGTAGGCCGGTAGGACCTAGTTCTCTTCATTTCAGAGAAGCATGATGACCAAAGGATTATGTTTTAAATGTAGGAAATTGTGTTTATGAAAAACAACTGACTACGCACTAAAATTTAACCCTGATACAAAGAGTACCTACTAACACAGTCGTTTATTTAATGATTGACAATATCTCATATACATATATACATATAAATACATAAAATTGAAGTGTCTACCTGTAATGCGAAAATAACAGTTTGTTTAATAAAAGCATGTGAAAGGATCTACGGTACCTACTTGTAACAAAAAAACAATTATTGTCTGTCTGTTTGTTCCGGCTAATCTCCGAAACGACTGGGCCGATTTTGACGGGACTTTCACTGGCAGATAGCTGATGTTATATAGGAGTAACTGAGTATTATTTTAGACACAGGTTTCAAGCAAAAAAATTAAAATTCACGAAATCCAATTTGTTTTCCAACGAAGTCCAGCTGGTACTTGTAACACTATAGTGACGTCACTCGGATCAAAAGGATTTGATATGCGATGAGAAGATAATCATAATTCCCACTAAGCAGGCACTAATCCATCCACCAACCCGTAAGTCCTGTGCCCGCGTGGTGGATTACGGCCCACTCCGTCTCACAGAGAAGAGGCCTGTGCCCTAGCAGTGCGAAAATTAAGCCCGCAATACACATGCCTAAAACTTGCACAAAAGTATGCAATTAACTTGTATGTCATTATGGTATTCACCCATCAGAAGTGGTTATGGCACACGGAATGCAAGCTGTTTGCATACTTTATGCATGTTAAGGTGGATCCACACATTGCGAGGCATGCGCTCCGCACGGCGCACAACGCATGCCTCGCCAAGTGTGGACCTGTATATTCGTGGCGAGGCATGCGCTCCGCACGCGCGAGGGCGAGCCAACGTATGTCGGCAAATGCTTCAAGATCAAAGTGCCTCAGTGCGAGCATTACGTTAGGTGTGGACGTAGCCGCGCATGCACGTTCGAGGCGTGCGCCGCGTACAATATCAACGCACGCCTCGACTGCGAAAATGAAACTACGTTTGCTCGGGCCAAACAGCGCGCAGCGCATGCTCGGGCCGATCCAACCCACACAGCAGCAGTCAAGATGGCGCCTTTGCATCGCGTGCGCGTATCCGCTGCTGCTTTTATAATTATTAATTCAATTATTGAAAAGAAAAGGAAAGAAAAAAGTCGTCGTCGTTGGTGGGTTAAAAAGTTCTTCCGCCTGCGTTATGAACACGGAAATAAGCTTTTCGATGATCTCTCATTTGAAGAAAATAACTCCAATTTTATACACATAGCTGAAGAAGATTTTAATTTCCTCTTGAATGCTGTGGAGCCTATACTGATAAAAAAGGATAATGCGCGCGTACATCCGCAGCGAGGCGGACACAACCATCCAAACGCAACGCACTGCTCGCAATGAGCCGGCCGCCACACGGCGCACAGCGAATAGCGCGTGTGCGGTGCACACGCGCTGTGCGTTGTGCGCCGTGCGGAGCGCATGCCTTGCCAAGTCTGCGCGCCTACTTGCCTCGAGCATGTGCTTCGCACGCGATGGCTCGACCCGAGCATATGTTGGTATAATTTGTCAACACGCACGCCTCAAGCCGAGGCATGCGTTGTGCGCCGTGCGGAGCGCATGCTCGCAATGTGTGGATCCACCTTTACAGGCATGTGTATTCCGGGCTTTATAGGCTGATTATGTTATGAAGGAGGAGAGCAGTGGTGGCCCAGTGGGAACGACCGCAACTTACGAGTTGTAGGTCGTAAGTTCAAATCCGGACAGGCGCTTTTTACTTTATGTACATTATTTCATCACCACTGCTCTAAAAACGTTGAAGGAACACTTCGTGAGGAAACCGACATATCCTAGAACCAAAAATTCGAAGACATGTAACATCTACCAATCCCACGTGGAGAATTACGGCCCACTCCCTCTCGCAGAGAGGAGGCCTATGTCCCAGCAGTGGGATGCTGATTAAGTGTTTATGTATGTTATGAAGTCAATATTAGCATTAATTGAATGCGTAATTATTTCTTGGACAAGAAAGACTCGTCAGCACACACACAAACTGGGCTAAAGAGTAAAAGTGAACAATCTGTCAGCAATACCTAATAACCTATCTACCTACACACTTATTAATTGTTTATTAATTATCTCAGATAAGTGATATCGTATGTGAGTTATGCATTTGTCATTTATTAGATTCAGTTTTGTGTAAGTGATTGTGAATTTCATAAGAGAGTTACAATCAATCTGCCTGCCTTTTCCCAACTATGTTGGGGTCAGTTTCCAGTCTAACCGGATGCAGCTGAATACCAGTACTTTACATGTACTAGGTAACACGATACCCCTTGGTAAGACTGGTTTCCAGACTTTTGGGCTTCTGACGACCCGTAACGACTGTCAAAGATCCAAGAATGAAAACCGAAACCAAGATGACCTCTGAGTTTATTTCGGCCGTTCTTTTCAGAGTAGTCAGATAGGAAACACCGACCTCATCTAGTTTTCATACAAAAATTAACTTAATCTAATTTATTACATAATAAAAAGGTAAACAATATTTTTGCTGCTTTAGGCTTGGCTAGAATACCATGGAACATTCCAACATCCATTCTTGACACTTTCAAAGAGTTGAGAAGTGCGTTTCTTTTGTCACGGGTTGGATTCCTTGTTATACATACTTTTGTTTCGTTATCTAGTTAAGTTAATTTCGTTCCTGTATGAGTACACATGTTCAGCAAACATATTATCGTCGCCCATTGTGTCACCCTTTGTAAAAATTTTGTATATTTATGTTTTATAATTTGTATGGTGTACAATAAAGAGTATTCTATTCTATTCTATTATCATGTAGGTATTTACAACTGCGCTTTTATTCCAATGAAAAGTTAACCGGGAAAATTATAGCCCCTGCCTGGTTGACTCTGAAGTGCCTTGCTTGACCGACGCGGTGAACGCCTGGAAAGCGGCTTGCCCGGATACAGATCGGCCCGTAAACCCATCTTCCCCAGAGACAGTGGGATGAGCCGCTCTGCAGGTTGGTACGGAATAATCTTATCAATACGTCCACCAATACTGCTGAGCGTGCCCACCTGCTGGCTGTGGGTGAGTGAGAGTCGGATCTCTGACTTCAAGTACTCCCGTCACCCAACATAGGCACTATGCTGGGTGACACCACCTTCCGGCTCGCTACCTGTCTGCGTTTGGGCGCTCCTTATGGGGCTCCAAATCGCTGTCAGTGCGGTGAAACTGGCGACTGCCTCGGAAACCATGGCCTATCCTGCAGTAGGAGCGCAGGCCGGATAGCACGGCACGCCAGCATTAATGATCATCCGGCGTGCTCTCGTCACTGCCGGAGTGCCAACTGTTTTAGAACCCAACGGCCTGGCATGCGACGATGGGAAGAGACCAGACGGATTGACCGTAATGCCCTGGAAGTTAGGTAGACCTTTGGTGTGGGATGCAACAGGTGTCGACACCCTTGCGCCATCCCATCTTCCTAGCACGGTGGGCTGTGCTGGAGCGGCTGCTGCTGGTGCAGAAAACCTCAAACGGCGAAGATATTCCAACCTGGTTGGGAGTTATATGTTCGAGCCGTTTGGGGTTGAAACACTAGCGCCATGGGGTCCGAGTACCCACTTGGTTTTTCGAGATATCGCCAAGCGGTTAATCGACTCTTCACGTGACCAGAGGGCTGGCCTATTTCTTGGCCAAAGAATTAGCATCGCCATACAACGTGGCAATGCTGCCAGCCTTTTGGGCACTGTTCCTGTTGACAGTGATGAGGACGAATTTTTTGATGCCCTATGATTCTTTTGCTTATTTTTTCACATGTAGGTATATATTATTATTTTAAATGTTAGCTTATATACACACAAATGACACACAACAAATACAAACACACAAATGAGATGATTACATAACAAATGAGTCTAATATCTTGAAAAAAAAATGAATTTGTTATTTATTCTATATTCTGTTAATTATTAAAAGTTCAGTTTATCTTCAGGCAATTTCAAACTTTGTGCTGTTTAAAGTATGGCCTTTAGGCCATACTTTAAACAGCACAAAGTATGGCCTTTAGGCCATACTTTATCGTATGGAATCCTCCATCTATTAGTGGTCATCTATCCTCAGGAAGATAGATGACCACTAATAGACCGCTAATTTTATTTTACAGTTTTTTGGGAAACTTACAGCTACAAAAACAGAGTGCACAGAATAACAAAAATAGCCAATTATAAGTTTTCACAGATAGAAGAGAGCATATACCTAAACAAAAAAAATATTTGAGACGGTAGACAGTGTTTTGAGTAAAAACATAATATTATCTTAAGTAAAAAATTGTTTCAAACAGCGTACATTGTTATCAGTTAGTTAACCTGATGATAATGAAATGTTTTGTGATGGTCTGATGACGCATGATTAGCAACTACAAACTTGAATTCTCCATCCGTTATACATGGTCAAAGCCCATGTTCGCTTGGACGTACGATTATCGCGACGGGATTATATCGCGCACTGGATTTTCAACGGTGTTGAGCCGAGCATTGAAAATCCAACAGAGTGCATCCCAGCACGTCAAAAAAACATACTGTTGGACTTTCAACTCTCAGCGCTAAGCCGTGCGTTGAAAATTCAGTGCGCGAAAAAATAATCGCCGCGGGAAAAACGCGCCCGTGCCTACCTGGCCTAAAACTCTAAACTTCTTATTATTCTTAATTTCAGAAGAACAAATGGAGCAATCATGACAGATCACATTATTGACTAAAAGAACATACAGATCGCCATCAAAATGAGTTTGAACAGTTACAGCAAGAACCTTGACGCAACGATGAGCAAGTCCAAGGATAGTCCTTGTTACTTCTGCAATGAGATGTTCGAAATGGGCCATCTGCAGGTAAATATGTAGTAGTAAATAATAATAATATCCTCCAGACCGAACGTCCTCTGATTGACCGCAACGGTGCGCGGCGCGGCGGCGCGGCGGCGCGGCAGCGGCGGCGCGGCGGCGGCACATCCCAACGGAGATTAGCCATGTACGCAGGCGATATTATAGTGCACAAATGTGTAGGTGCACACTCGATGCACTCTTTGTTCCTTTACTCTTATTGTCTGAAGGTTCGGCACTCCTACACGACAGGGGAGAGTAGTAAATACATAACATAGAAACGTAGAATAATCGAAAAGTAGACCACAAATTCGATTTTTCTATGCATTCAAGCAACGACATCCAAAGACGCAAAGCTCGTAATCGTATCATTCAAATTTTAATTATATGGCCTAAGCATTTTTAAAAAGTATTTTAAATGGTCGAAGCATTTAAGTCTAAACGGTTTACGGCAATGTACGAGTTTACCAATTGCTTTAATATCACTAATCTATTTGCCAAGATTGGTGAAAATAGCAATTATCCCTGAAGTAATCTTTGATTCAAGAGGACACTCGCTCCTGCAACACAGTTATAACTAGCGCAGGAGTCGAAGAATTCTATCATTTGTTGTAGGTACATCTTGTTTTGAGAGAAGTAGTGGCCCAGTGGTAACTGCCGCGATTTACGAGTTGAAGATCGTAGGTTCGAACCCAGACAGGCGCTTTACTTTGTGTAAATTATTTAATCACCACTGCTCTCAAAACGGTGAAGGAAAACTTCGTGAGGAAATCGGCATGTCCTAGAACTAAAAATTCGAAGACATGTGCCATCTACATACTCGCACTGGGCCCGCGTGGTGGATTACAGCCCACTCCCTCTCGCAGAGAGGAGACCTGTGTGACTTGTGTCCCAGCAGTAGGGACATTAAAAAGGCTGATTATTAATAAATGTATATGTCGCAGCCAACTAGTTTAATTAGCCGTTTAGTTAACCGTCTAGCCTTTTAACTAAACGGCAGCCGTTCAACTAACGACCTGAATGATATTCAATAAATTATAGTTTAGGTTGGAACTGTAACCAATCACGCACGAGCCGAATTGGTCGCAGTAATTAAGCCAGGGCACCCCGACCAAATGGGTTAGGTTAGAACTGTGATCAACCGCGTGCGAGTCGAGAGAGTGAACAGAGCGAGCACTACTTAAAAGGCCAGGCGGTTGACTAAACGGCTAATTTAACCAGTTGGCTGCGACATAATTATACAGCTTGTTTTATGTCAATAAATAATTGTATTATTTGGAGATCTGTCTGCAGCATTGGAGGAAAATCTTGATAACTGCCGTACTTACATATCGGTACAAATACCTACGTCTATTTACGTTCCGATTGCATTGCTGTTTGTGTATTTTCCAGAGATAAGATCTCCGCGAGGTATTTGTTATCACTTACCTACCTACTGTAGATTAAAGTGTCAATTTTGTAACACAGGGAACGGCCGTGTGGATGTCTTGATATTATTTTATAAAGTAATAAAAGTGAAGTAATTATGGTATCAAGATAAACAGAACTTTAAGGAATATAATGATATGATATAGAAAATAATTTATTACACACACATAACCTCATGCCTGTATTCCCCGAAGGGTTAAGCAGAGATATCGACGCGCAACCTGTTACCATGGATTCCGTACATCTTATAACTATGTTCTGAACCCCGCGTGGAGGCCACCATGTATATGTATAGTGACTACACCTAGACCTACATTTTTCCAGAAGTAAAGTATAGCTTCTAAAACAAATTATAGTAAGCTCACCTTCCTATAATTTGTTCTAGAAGCTATACTTTCCAAATTTCCAAAGTATTCAAACATAACAAATCATCAGATTGTGTTTTTTGGGACTTCACGATGGATGCATCCGGCTCGAAGAACCATAAAAGGCGATTAATTAAATTAAAAATAACATCACGCCTGTATTCCCTAAAGGGTATTGGCAGAGCTATACAGGGTCAACTTAAATTAGCTAGCGAAAGTCCGCAGACGTGATAGGTACTTATCGATATCTAAGTATTTGACAATTTTTTGTGGCGGTCATCGACTGCAGTTAGTATCAGTAATAAAACCTCTGCGCTGCCACTAACGACGCCGTGGAAGTGGCAAAGTTTTGGGCCAAAAAGATTTAAAATTCAGTCATGCTATCGACACGAAGAAGAGAGTAAAAATATCAGCTTTTTATTGTGTAAACTTCACAGAAGTGATGGGTATCGTATACGCTCAATCCATTTAGTTAATTTGGATTAAAATTATGTACTTACCTATTTGCAAATTCTCATATACCTAGCTTAGTTTATCAACTATTATTCTGTATTTATGTAGTACTGATTTAATTATTTAAGCCTCTATTGCTTGGCGCCTATTCTTGTATTATAATACTCGAGGGGAATGGTGCTGATAGCCGAAATACAGGCTATGCCTAGTTCGGCTACAGACGCTAATCTCTTTGCCTTAATTGAATTTGTTGCCACATTGCCATTGTAAAGTACTACTAAGTTTTTGGAAATAAACTATTATTATTCTTCTATTATTAGTCTTTGACATATCTTGGGACCCTGAGGTTCCGGACCTTTGAAAGGCGTACTAGGGGCCAAAGCCAACTTGCAGAGGCCCTTTACATAATTCTAAGTGATAAGGAGGCACTAACCGTCGATTATCCCTGTATGCACCATGCAAGTGCACCCAAGGACAACCCCCGGTTGGTGCAGGACTATTGCAGAACATGGAAACAAAATATGCTTGGCTATGGGTTTGGGTGGCTATAGTGGATCGGTTACCTTGAACTATGGAATGTCTATGTTCCCTGCATGACCAATGATAATTATAATATTCGGAGATGTAATGGCAGGGGGTAACTTGCACACTCAATAATGGGCCCCCGAAAACGGTCGCTAGCACATAGTGTCGTAGCGACAAGGGGGCAACATGTCCTGAGGTGCTTACGAGGAATGGAGAGGTATTCCACGGCTATCAGGACAATACCGGAAGTACGGTCAAGATCCCTACCAGCATCTTACTGAAATTCTTCCTTCCTCCGAGCATGTTTTCTCTTGCGAATCTCCACTCTAGCCAGCCAATAAAGGCAAGAATGAGGTGGGAGCTCTGTTCCTCGTCAGTGTTGGATATTATTATTATATTATTATCGTCAACTAAACAAAACATGGCAAAACTTAAGAAAACATATTTTCTCAACTCACACTTCAAGTAACAACAACAGCACTACCAGCGGTCATTGAACTCCAAAAAAAAAACCATCACATTATTTTGTTTTTATTTTATGGTGTTTAGATATGGCTACCCATCACGTCTGCGGAGTTTCGCTAGCTAATTTAATTTGTCCCTGTATAGTAAACACACATTTTGTTACCATTGATTAACGAATTAATTTGTCACCAGGCCCACCTGAAACTATGCGGCAGCATACTGGAACAGTGTCCACTTCGCTGCGGCGCCTGGATTCAGAGGAAACACAAAGAAACACATGTCAAGGAGTGCCCTAAAATGGAGAAGGTAAGAGAAAGTTCTAAAACGTCATAATTATCTACTTATTTAGACTGGCTTAAGTTTCATAAAAAAATCAGACCAATTGTTTTGCAATCTATACTAATAACAAAGCTGAAGAGTTTGTTTGTATGTTTAACTGAACGCGCGAATCTCTGAAACTACCGGACGGATTTGAAATGTTTTTTCTTGCATTTGATAGCCCCAATTCTTGAGGAAGGCTATAGGCTATTTAACATCACGCTAGGACCCTTAGGTGCCAAGCATGAAAGTCAGAAAGACCACTAAGCGAAAACGAAGTAATAGCACGAACAGGCGATGCGATGCTACGGAGTGGGCACAAGAAAGGCGGACAAAGTAGCGAACAGAAGCTAGTAAAATATAATTTGTGACCACATATAAGCCACCACCTACTTTTTTTGATACAACTAGGAAGAGGCTTGTGATCTTAAAGTCATCATCATCTTCCTGCCCTTACCCCATGGTATTTGAGGTCGGTGCAACACGTTTTCTCCTTCCATTTTCCCCTGTCAACCGTCACGCTATCACTCAATCCCTTCCCTTTCATATCATTCCTCTCACAATCCATCATTCTATCATTTGGTCTTTTTTTATTCTGGATGGGAAATCATCATATGACTTCTCCCGTTCTGGGCGGAGTGGGAGGGCGTGTCAGACTTTTCTGACTAAAACCCACCCGTGTTTCTTCATTTGCCTATGCCAGGGACCACGGTATCTCTTCCGAACAACCCGCGGCCCTGGCAGGCATCGGCCCTAGCGGACCCCGTCAGTTCGTGAGGGCGCAGAGATTGCCTCGCCACCTGGCGGACCGCGTGAGGGAGAGGCAATCTCTGGGAGGGAGAGCAAATTTGCAGTAATGCTCGCAAAGGAGGACCTTTGCAAGGATTACTGCTTCGCAGAAAGAGGTGACGGCTTCCCATCCACTCTCACTCCGTACCATGGTCTGGACCAGGGCCGGACGCGAGAGATCGCCGCCGCCGATCGCCGCCACGAGGACGCGGCGGTGCTCCGCCCAAGCCGGGCAGACCTCCACTGTATGCTCCACTGTGTCCTCCGGGCGATCCACACAGTGGTGACACCCTGGCGTTTCCTCTCGCCTTATCCTGAACAGGAACCTCCCGAAACAACCGTGTCCGGTGAGGACCTGCGTCAGGCGGTTTCATTTGGTCTTCCTCTCCCTCTCCATCCATCAGCATTTATATTCTTTACTCTTTTATTCACATGCATTTCTTCCCTCATTACATGCCCAAACCGAACGATTTCCAGCACATACTTAAAATAATTTGTTTTAAGTAGAACCAGCATATTTGCGATAACGGCAAATCACTGCGTCATTAACTAATCGTAGTAACTGCACTGACGTGCACGGTTGACAGAATTATCGTCCGCGTAACCTTTTTCCCAACTATATTGGGGTCGGCTTCCAGTCTAACCGGATGCAGATGAATACCAGTATTTTATAAAGAACGACTACCTATCTGACCTCCACAACCCTGTTGCTTGGTAATAGAATAGAAGAGAATAGAATAGAATATTTTTAATTCAGACCAGAGTCCATAGGGTTCGTAACAATTTTAACTTAAATTCTAGTGTTAGTAGGTTACAGACACATAAAAATATACAATTAAATTTCGGCATGGAGCCGCATCCACCTCCGCAACATCGGGGAATCCCACCGATCTACGAATACACTGAGAATACTGTTGGTGCCGCCACGAACACGAGACATCAGGGATGCATATCTGTTCCTAATAATAGCGGCAAAACCATCAATATTATTATCTGCAAACATCCCGGACGCACTACATCGCCACGGCAGCCGCAGCAGCACTCTCAGTGCATTATTATATTGAACGCGTAGGTCGCTGTATGCCCTCTGAGTGAAGTTGACCCACAGGCTGCACGTGTAGAATGACTGACAGTAAGCTTCGAAAAGCGTTACTTTAACTGGCTTCGTACAACGTGCAAACCTGCGGGCCAGCATGTTACAACGGACAGCCAGCGACCTACGTTCCCTTTCAATGTCTCAATTATCTTTAAGGTCTTCAGTGACCCAGTGGCCTAGATATTTAAATTTGTCCACCCTTCGCAGTGGTTCTCCACAAAGTACTACGTCTGGGATACATGGATATGTCAGACTACCAGCTTTAAAAACCATTAGTTCGCTCTTAACGACGTTATATTTGAGCCCATGATTCACCGCATAGTTTTCGCAAATAGCGATCAGTCGCCTCAATGCACCGATTGATGGGCTCAGCAACACCATGTCGTCCGCATAGCTAATATTGTTAATGCACACCCCGTCAATATGACATCCAACATTGGTGCTGCTGAGCTCAAGGATCAGAATGTGATACCTCTTGGTGGGACTGGTTGTCAGGCTTGCCAAAATATTTGCGAATGACAGCAGCAACGAATTGATTTCAATACAACGGTACAAAGGTCTTCTGGCGCGTGGCCTAAATCTAAACTAACGTCGCCATCTTGTTTTTAGGGTTCCGTACTTCAAAAGGAAACAGCGGAACCCTTATAGGATCCGCCGCGTTGATCATATTTCGCTGTCCGCCTGTCAGTCTGTCGGTCTGTCAGGCCCTTTTTTCTCAGGAACGTGTGGAGGTATCAGTTTGAAATTAATGTCAAATACGTAAGTCTACGGTCCCTTGGAGCTCTAAAAAATCAAGCTTCTAAGTCAACGCAATAAAAAATCCGGCCATTTATCGACATATTTTGATACTCACAAATAAATCAAGACCTAGGCCAAAATCAAACCATTATCATTGCATCATGTGAATTTTCTCATCATCTATTGACCACAGACTCGCACGTCTTCAAGTCACGTCAGCCTGCCTGCGCCGGCGCCGCCTCCACCCCCCGTACCGGTCTCCAACCACACGTGGTCACCCAACCGAGTCCCTCTGGACGACTGCGTATCCTATCTGGAGAAGGAAGTTGCTTCTATCAAGTAAGATATGTTGTAAATGTGTAAACATAGAGTATATATTAAGTCTTGTACGAGTATGTCCGGATAAGCACTATGTAATAAAAAATCGTACAAATTTTGTATGAAAATAACTGCCGGATAAGTAACCAGAACTTATCCGGAGATGTAACCTTTAAACCGTGCTCCGAGGAGCCGATGAATGAGGGTCATTGTGTAGTTCCAAATAGGGTGAAGATTTCACAAAGCCGAAAGTTACTTATTAATCTTTTTTGGAGATTCTAGCCCATAGTTTTGAGATACTAGTTCATAGTTTTCAGATATATCTATTAGCTCTTCCTTTTAAGAAATTAGTTAATAGTTTTGATAAACTACTTCATAGGTAGGTACTGTATATTCCCCTAACCATACCGTAATCAGCCTATAATGTTCTCACAGCTGGGACACAGGCCTCCTCTCTTCAAGAGGGAGTGGGATCTAATCTACCGATGTGGGTTGGTAGATGTCGCATGTCTTCGAATTTTTTGATCACGCTGTTTTCCTTCCCATGTTATGAGAGCAGTGGTGATGAAATTATTTACACAAAGTAATGCGTCTGCCTGGGTTTGAACCCACGACCTACACACGTAAGTCGGGGCCGATAACACTGGGCCATCGCTGCTTCATACCTTACCTCCTCTGTATATATACTCCTATGTATATTACCTGATAGTAGATATATCTATTAGATAAATGCACCGATGCACCACTGACCATGGTTAACACAACTATAAACTACTCCTAATACCCTGTTTTAATTTAACCCAAAATTCCAGATTAGCCCTAACCGAAGAGTCCGGCCGCCGCGACGTGCAAACGACAGAGATAGAAACTATTCGTTCCAAGCTGGTGCTCGTGGAGGAACGCAGCCAGCATTTCCTCTCGACACTGGTCTCCTTGAGGGCAGCCGTGGATGACGAGGCCGAACGGTCTGCGAACTGGGCCGCGCAGTTCAAACATGACCTGGCCAATGTGCAGTTGGCTTTGCAAGTATGTTTTATGAGCTGTTTAGAATCTATGTAGATATGGTAGTTCTATTTTAGATTTTTCGTAATAATTTTGATGGTAATAACTTGTGTCATGGTGATAAAAAAGCCAGGATTCAAGAATGGTTGCGCAGGCTCTGTCTTCTAGCGGGGGGGATAATTGCGTAACACACTAACAGTAACAACGGCTTTCATTTTGACAGTTCGACAACATTCATTGCGTTATTTTCATTATTCAGCAGACAAAATTTCAATCATATGAAGCAATGGATTAGCGATCATCATCTATCTCCTGCCCTTATCCCAATTTATTTGGGGTAGGCGCAACATGTCTTTTTCTTCCATACTCGTCTATTAGTTGCCATCTCGACAGTCATCCCCTTTCTAACCATATCATCATTCACACAATCCATCCATCGTTTTTTTGGTCTTCCCCTACTCTTATAGCCATCGACATTCATACTCAAAACTTTCCTCACGACATTTTCCTCATTCCTCCTTAACACAAGCCCATACCATGACAACCGGTTTCCTCACAACTTTTCAGTTGCCGGTGCCACTTTCAGACTTCCTCTTATATACTCATTTTTTATTCTATCCATTCGTTTAACACCACACATTCCTCTTAGCATTCTCATCTCAGCTGCATGCAATTGCCTAAGGATTAGCAATATCCTAGCAATTAGGGTGCTGAATGCTCCGCACGTTGTAAGTACCGCTACTCAACGAAAACTGAATGAAAAGTTTTCAACTATCCGAACCAAAAACTAGAAAACGCACAGGACTACATAAGAAAACACTTCCAACTTAGTCAACTCCTCATTGTTATACTCCTGGTGAGTGGGAACATACCGTCTAAGCGTCCAGACTGCATCATATAACTTTCTATTATTTCCAGGAACTTCAAAGCCAGCAGCTGACCACAGTAATGCGGCTGGAGAGTGCGGTCAGCAGTCTCGTACACGAACAACATGAGAGGGAGCTGCTGGAACAAGCTCTGACGCAGCATGACAACAGGATCAGAGCTGTCAATAATTTAGGTAAGGCAACATATAATTATATTATAATAAATTGATCTTATAGGTAGAGTGTAACATGGAGCCGCCGCAGAGGAATTTAGCTTCAAATATAACAGCTGCAAAAGAATATTGCTAACACAATGGAAAATGAAATACGATCGCAGTAACTACGTTATTTTATTGCAGAGCATGACACCCTCTAGTTTGAAATAATTCCTCATTCATTTATTTATCATTCGGATATCAAGATAAAGGGGGGGGGGGGGGTTAAAGCACAGGAAATCGCTGTGATTTCCTGTAATTTAATGCCCCCCCAAACCTTTCTCTCGTCTCTTCTCTATCCGCGCGTTACATCAACGTCATTAGAATCCTAAATACATACTAGACCCTATACCCGACCGCGTACCGGAAGGCGACCGGGACCGCACACCAGAAGTCGTAGCGTTGGAAGGCCTCCCACAAGGTGGACCGACGACCTTCTGAAGGCCGCAGGAACCCGCTGGATGCGGGAAGCACAAAATCGGTCGAAGTGGAGGTGCTTGGGGGAGGCCTCAGCAGTGGACGCCTTTCGGCTGAAATGATGACTAGACCCTATATAATCATCAAACGTTTAAGTGTTGGGAAAAGTAAATAAAAGAATTATTATCAACTTTCAGAGGACGTGATAGGCTACATAAAGCAAACAGTGGAAGAGGAAAGGGAGAGGAATGCGGAGAACCGCGCAGCGTTTGAGGCTGAGCTCATGGAAGCCAGGAGGTCCTCGGAGCAGCTGGCCAACCTGTCAGCATTGAGGGTCCAATTGCAAGCCACGTCAAGCGAAAGACCGGTGAGTGAATAATTTGTTCAACTTGATACTCAATTGAGTCTAATACGAGCTCGTAATTATATACCTCGTAATGTAGACTTGTTTCCTCACTAATTCACGATTTTTTTCGACATTGTATGTTCTTGGTGTTCAAGTCATGTTTATGTAGTAATAGTACATACGAGTACATTACGATACGACTCCATTATTGCACGCCGTGACACACACCGTATACTACTAAAGTCACACGTATCGTAAACTATTTTATAACACGTGTGACCTAACCGCGCGCTCAAGTCACGCTTTTCTGTGTAAAAGTGAACTACTTAAGTCACAGAAAAGCGTGACTTAAGTGCGGATTTTGCAGAGTGTTTTAAGTGCAGAGTTTGGATTTTTTCACACAGTGCTATAAAGACATTTTGGTACTTGCCAAAACTGCCCTAATATGGGTTCAGTCTCAGTGCACGGAAACGTCTTGGTGGCGCGATTTCTAGCTCTGTTCGCACAGTGTAGAAATACATTTTTGAAAAATACAAGTCAGGAATTGCAAACGCTCAATGTGCATGTGCAAGAGTGGTGATCAATGCTCGTATCTTCTAAGACTCTCTGTATTAGAACAACGAGCATGTGAAGAGGTTTTTGCATTGTAGCAGGAGTGAACCGGCTGATATTATAATGCAGTCAGACCTCGCTTAATTTCAGGCGATAGACCGCGTAGCAGTTCTAGAAGTAGCCACGGCAGACTCCAGAGCGGAACTATCAGAGCATTCTACTAAAGTGGACGCCGTACTCCGAGACCTGAGGGCGCTCACCAAGTCTTACCACAAGCTGAGGAACGAGCTCGCTGACTTCCAGGCCAGGGTCACGTTTGATAAGAGTGAGATGGGCACTGATGATGGTACGTATGAGGTGTCCTATGATGAGGGAAGGTACAGCGGCAGCTGTATGGCCTCCCAGAAGATATTTATTAGAATGTATTTGTTCTATGTAGTTAAGTTTTCATTGTCATAAATACCATCCTACCTTCTTCATAGCCAAGAAAAGTCACAATCGGTAACTTAGTGTTGTTTTAACTTTTTGTTGTAATGACACGCGTCAACAGCAAAACAGCCGTCAACGCGCGTGGTGCTTTCCGTTCTTGGTGTTTCTCTATGACCTGGTCTAGGGTGTGAAGGTGGTCGATAGTACAATACGCTTTTCTGAATCTTGGCTCTATCCTTTTGTCTATGCATGCTGCGAACAGTTTATATATAGTCGGTAACAAGCTCATGGGTCGGTAATTGTTGACATCCGCTGGATCACCTTTCTTGTACAGAAGTATAATTCTCGATCCTGCCCAGCTTTTTGGTGTCCTTTGTTCTTGTAGTATTTGGTAAATAGTCGTGTTAGGGGGCTACAGAGAACAAACTTTCCCACTTTTAGAGCCTCGTTTCGTATATTATCGGACCCAGGGCTTTTTTCCAGTTTCAATTTTTCTATTTGTTTAATTATTTCTAGATTGTCAAAGGGTAAAAGAGTCATGTTGTCTAGGGTTTCCTCTGTGCTTGTATCCGATGTTTTATGCGGTGAATAGTGGCATTTTTTATTGCTGTAGAGGTCTTTATAAAATTCAGTGGCAGCTTTTACTATCTCTGTTCGTGATTTTGCCATTTCTACTGGACCCTGGGACTTCAACTTAGGTATCCAGGTTTTATCAGTGTTTAGTTGTTTATAAAGGCTCTTTTTTGGCATCCTTTGGTCTTTAAATTTATTTCAATAATTTCCATCCTATGGTCTTGGTAGTCTTTTTTCAACAGTTTGTTTGCGATTTTGTAGAGGTTGGAAAGCTCTTTTTTCTCTTCTTTATTTCTGGACTGTTTATGCTGTAGTTCTGCTCGTCTTTTTATATATTTTTTTGTTTCATCTGAAAGTATGTTTTTTGTTTTTTCCATATTGTTCGTAGTTTTTATACTTCGTGTTATAACTGTCTCAATTTTTTTGTAATAATCCGTTTTACTTACCTACTATTATCTGTTTCTTCACTCTAACGTACGGAAAAAAAATGTTTGGTACCGGTACAGATTGGAAATACCAATAGTACAGGTACTACTCACATACCGGTACCGGTATCACATCAAGGCCAATGGTACCGGTTCTCAAAAATACCGATATTTCAAGCCCTGCGTGCGATCGACTGTACCTACCTAATCTTCATTCGCGATTTATTTGCCAAAAATGTAAACTAATATGAGTTTATAGAAAAATATCTTTAATAATTCCTACAGAATAAAGTTCAGTTTACGATACAACTTCATACATTTTTATAACTTTTTCAGTAGTGCTAGTCACTCTGAAATCAACTAAATTACCACTACAATAAAGTTGATATTTGTTTAACTTGAAATGACATCAATTGGAAACATACATTTTATTCTTGTTTCATTGAATGTTCCAGGCCACTTCATCTGGAGGATAGACCGTTTCCTGACACGAATGAAGGAAGCCAAAGAGAATGACACAGTGATCAGCAGTCCGATGTTCAGGACCAGCAGATATGGATACACTTTGAAGGTATTGTATAGTTGTACCTACTGAGGGGTCAAATTAAATTAGATAGCGAAACTTCGCAAATGTGATGGGTAACGATATCCAATGACGATAAAATAAAAAAGATTTACATAAACCTTTTGCTTCGTATAAGTTCATACATCTAGCACCCGCACGCCGGTTGCGAGTACATACTACGCAACAGTCCTTTCTGAAGAAAATCACCAATATGTGGTCCTAGGGCGTGGGGTCCCGGCGTTTCCACTCACATCTGCATTGTAAATAACTTTTGTTAGTCGCCTTTCAATCATCCGATCAACATGACCACATCATCAGAAATCTTAAGCATACTCTTTTCAATATTTGTCACGACATCTTCAAAAAAGATTGTCTAACTAAACTCATAATTTCAAGTAACGTTTATCTTTGTACTTTCTTGTCTACGGAGTGTCGCTAGCTAATTTAATTTGGTCCTGTATTTATGTTGGTTAAAGTTTCTTTTCAATGTTCCTTCGTTCATATAGCTAGGATGAACGCCACAACTCGTTTTCAATCAATTCGACAGATGGCGTCGAATTAGAACTCGCTAATGTTTCGTTCACCAAGCGGATATAAGTCAGGGATGTAATTCCTTCAGTACTCCGCCCCGACCTTTGCTCGAGCTAGACCTTGCCGCTGAGCCCGTACCTTTAATTTCGTCTTTATATAATTTCGATCCAGCCTATCCGTTGCTGCCCTCTCCCAACGACGCCCTAAGCCGAGGTCCGTGCCCCACAGGGGGGTGCCCTTAGCGTGTGGTCGCTTAGTTTATAAGTTTTTAAGCCCTGGCTGGAGGCCTTAATTTATTGAGGCATCCGCAGGCAAGTCCGGTTAAGCAGACGACAACCTCCTAGGTTGAACCGCGAGTTGCCATTCCAGAGTTTCGGGCTTATGACGATCCGTAACGACTGTCAAAGATCCACGAATGACAGCCTGAAGCAACGGCTTAACTTGATCGATCGACCGGTGCGGCTGTTATTGCTTAGCCACAAGCCCCTTTAAACACTTCTATTGAATGTTTTCAGGCGGAACTAAACCTGAACGGCATCGGCAAGTGGAAGGGGCGTCACATAACGTCCACGGTGCGGCTGGTGGCCGGGCCCTACGACGCGCTGCTGGAGTGGCCCTGCGACCTCAACATCAACATCGTGCTGAAGGACCAGCCTAATAACAGGAGTCAGGTGAGTCTGAGTAACGATGATAAATATGATAAATTGGTAGATGACTAATCGGACCAACGAACGGCTGAACGTGCTTTGGCACGGAGAGGTTTTTTTGTTTTTCTGGGTGTGAAATCATGATACGACATCAATCATCATCCCGCTCTGGGCGGAGCGGGAGCGCGTGTCAGACTTTTACTGACTAAAACCCACCCGTGTTCCTTCCTTCAGTTGCATAGGCAACTGAAGGAAAACGGGTGGGTTTTAGTCTGGCAAGTCTGGCATAGGCCAGGGACCACGGTATCTCTTTCGAACAACCCCCGGCTCTGGGCACGGAGAGGTCTCGATGCAATGGTCACCCATCCACGAACCGACCGTGGCAAGCGTACATTAACCCTTCGATCGAGTCGTGCGGCTGTTATCAATTAGCCACAAGCCCTTGTATCACTGTACTTTTGAATGTCACTTATTTCTCTTTCCACTGACATTTTACTCATCACTCAATTCCCAGGCAATGGACATAGTGAAGTCCCTTCAACTCCGGCGCAAGTCATCGTCGAAACGCCATGATTACGACGATGGCGACGAAGAGAAGAACAAGTCCTCCGAAACCCTGGACAAGTCCGTGACGCAGCTGAAGAGGCAGTACATCTTCATACCTCACACCAGTTTGGACAAGTTCGAGTATGTCAAGAATGACGTTATGTTTGTAGAGTTTATGGTTAATCAGTGATGTAGGTGGGTAGTTACAGAAAGTATACGTGATTGCGCAACACAGCTGCGCAAATAACTAAAGTTGTTGCAAGATGGCCACTCGACACCAGATATATTAAAAAATGAAATTGAATTCGTTTGGTTCGGACGCATAAATAAATTATAATTTATCCAAATTGCGAAACAGTCCTCAGCCTTATAGATATTTAACAAAAATGTCTATCATTTTACATTTCAACAACATTTATTGCGTTGTTCAACGAAATCTTAGTTTTTTGATAAATGAAGTGACCGGGAAGTAGTTTCTAGTACAGCCAACAATACAATCTATATTATTATCTGGATTTGTCAGAGTTTAGGTTAATCAGCTTCTGTGCTTGAGCTGATAAGAGATAAGGAAGGTAACGGTACCTTATCGATAAATATTCTAATTAGAACAACGGATTCGCGTACAGGTACTATCGCCAAAATCTACATAAGATGTATTTTAAATTTGTTTCCTATTCATGTTAAACAAATATCAACTTTATTTCACTAATAATTAGGTTGATTTCAAAGTGACTAGCACTATTGAAAAATTTATAAAAATGTTTGCAGTTGAAGCGTAAACTGAATTTTATTGTGTAGGAATTAAAGTTATTTTTCGAAAAAACTCATACATGTTTGGCCACTAAAATCGCGAACGCAGATTAGGTACTGCAGGGCAGTGTTTAGTAGACCTACATTTCAACTCCCGTGTAATAGAAGACGAGGACCGATTGTCTACAGATACATGATGGACATCATTTTATACAATACACTCCACAGGGACCATTTGAATGTAAGTTTATACCATGTATAAGTATTTCAATGTAGAATAGTATAATATAATTATTATAAAACATCCTAGACACTAAGTGGCACTAGTACTTTTTTCACCAAAATATTTAAACTTTTATAACAAAACACGAGCAGTGCCTGTGCGCCATGTGCGGATGCTTTTAAGAGCCCCATTGAATGATTGTCATAAAATCAAGACATTTGTGTGGCCAATTCTAACTTAGAGAGTTGTATTGATGATTTTAATAATTATAACTCTGTAAAGACATATTTGTTACGGTCACGATTCATATTTTTAACATACAAAACCTGACACTGATCTGTAAAATGCAAAAAACACTTTATTTTAAAGAATGTCGCGGGCTACCTTGGTACTTTCCGATTTTAACCCGATTGGCACATGATGTCAACCAATCCCATGACAGCATTTACGCACACAGATACAAAGTTTATTCGTTGTAATGAAAACTTTTTTACCATATGAGCATAAGACTATTTACACAAATTCTCTCTAAATTGTACAATTAAATTATTATTAAATAAAACTATATTTTACTGTATACATATGTTTATTCAATACAAGTATGTTATACTTATTACATAGAATTCAAGGATAAATCAATAAAAAATATTTTTTGACAAATTATAACATTTCCAGGACATTTTTTCCTAATTACATCAACTAGTTTATTAGTTTGAAATTTTAATATGGCACTACTTTACTGTCGGTCATATATAAATGTTGACTGCTGTATGCAACGATATTATACGACAAAAGAGGTAGGTAAGTTATACGCGCTGCGCAAGTGGCACGTCAAAACTTGGCTAATTAGCCTTCTCTTTCTCGCTCCCGATAATTACGACATGCCATCCTGCTTCCACGTGCCACCTGCTATAGTGTGACATTGTGGCGTTTTTGTAGATCGAATGTTGCGTAGGTAACCTACCTCTTTTTACTTTTAATATAATTGGCTGTATGTTTATAAGTTCTTAGTAATCTAGGATGAAAGTCGACCTTACAAGCTATCGGATATATTTTTCTACTTTGTGTGAATATCATCGAAAACTGTTTAGCCGTTACGGCGAGATTGAATATAGACATCCAGAATAATTGAATATTATTATTATTAAATGTGACACAACATGACTATTACTTATTTCTTTTATTCGAGAGTATGGCAACATTGTAAGTGAGATCCTTTGATAGAATGTGAGTCTATGGTGCTGTGATCACTCAATATTGATTGTTGAACTACTCGTGTATAATATAATAGACAATAATCTTTTGGCGCGTTGCAAGAATCTGTATTCACGCTGCCATTTTGTTTTTTCAATATTCAAAAAACAATTTAAAAAGTGGCAATCAACAACGCGCCAAAATATTCTTAAAACACTGTACGCATAAGTAGGCGCGTTCTTCAATAAATAAATGCAAATATAATATATATTTGTGTATAATACGAGCGCGTAAAAACGTCGCTTCGCCACCCTGGAGTTGTACATACATACCCAGTGAGGCACGCTACGCGCTTGTTCGGTTCGGCAAGGCCGGGCCGCAAAGTATATTCGACTAGTTGATACAATCAAGTATTTTCTAATTGAACAGACAGCTGTGCTGCTGGGGAGTTTGTTGCGCCACTTCTTCCCAGCGAAAGCACTGCGTTCGAAAAGTGCTGATTCTCAGTCTAATTTGAATTAAAGATTTTTGATTTGATTTGAGTCGACAAACGTTATCCTGTTCAAATTTCAATAATTCATAGAAAAAAACAACTTTCGGTTTGTCCCGAATTTGAAATTTCTTTCCACAAAAACCATAGACAAAACATAGGCAAATCGGTTCAGCCGTTCTCAAGTGATGCGCTTAGTAACGCACAGCATTTCATTTTTATTAATATAGATTTCGCCGCGCGGCTTTACCGAACAATGTGCATAGCACCCCTAGGGCCCTTTCCGCTGACTATGTGGCGTAAGGTTATACACAGACAGACACTACAACTAGTCTACTAGTCAATTATCACGAGAAACAAGCTCGATTGAAGTTAATACACATCAAAGTTACACAATTCCATACAATCATGATTGATACACACAAATTACGTCGAAATTGATAGATTACATTAAACATGTACAGTCAACAAAAGAGATAAGGTATCACTGACAAATCGGTATACATACATGAAAAAGAAACCTTTTTTTTGTCTTAATGCTCATAGCCTCATACACACGAGCGGCACGTTGTCAACGGCAGCGACCGACACCCGTCGATGGCTGCAGTTGCCTCTGCCGTTGACGCGTGTCGCTCGTGTCTATGCACACGTGTGTTTTGTTTAAAATCGTACAAAACAGGTTGCTTATGTAGTGCAAAAATGCATATTTCTTTAATGTATACCAAGTTCTTTTGTTGTCTGTACAATAATACACATCGTATACATGGTCATGTAAACACGTAGGACCTGATCCAAAGGTACACGTGTGTAGAGATCGTCAAATATTTTGGCCGCTCTGATTATAACGCTTTCATTAATGTGTGGGGACTATACAGTGCTAAGATTACGAATGGGTTGTTCTAAAAGTCATCATCTGCCTAACCTTCTCCCACCTATGTTGGGGTCGGCTTCCAGTCTAACCGGATGCAGCTGAATACCAGTATTTTACATGGAGCGACTGTCTATTTGAACTGCATAACCCAGTTCCTGGGTTACTGGGTAGGTTGTTCCAAAAGTATCTGCTGAAAGTGTGCAAATAGATCAGAAAACGTATCCGTGGAAGTCAATTTGTAGTGTCACTCACCGATTGAATGCTTTGATTTGATTATTTGAATACTAAGACCCGAAATTATAATTTATTTCACCTCACAAATATGTTTTACATTTGACAATTGATATTAATTTTATTACCTCAATTTTCGTCGATGATTTTTCAATTACAATTTAATCATGGTATTCAAACAACAATTGTTGGAAAAAGTGCAGAGATATAAGGTTAAAACCTTCTAAATACAGCGGGGTAATTGCGTAATACACTACCATTTGACAGTCCAACAACATTCATTGCATAATTTACGTTGTAGCGCAGACAATTTTATCGCACATACGAAGCAATAGTTTAACAATATCATTCAAAATGATTCAGATTGATAATGTGTTACGAAATTAGGGTACTGATAACCGTGTTACTAATTCCTTTTAATAAATGATTATGCAAGAATTTAACCTGAACACGGTTTGTTTACTCTCTTGTTAGATAGTTTTGGAACAGCTGCTAATCGACTAGCGGAAACTGTTGCGCTAAGGATTTTTCCAATTTACTGCGCAAACATCGTGCACAAACATTATTTGAGCTTAAGACCATATTTCCTTTGAAATCATTCTGCGCTAAATCAGAGCGGTCAAGAAGTAAGTGTGTGAGATACAGGCCGGTATTACAGAACCTAACTCGAAGACTCAAATATTCTTCTCTCAATAAAATGGCTTTAAACTAGTTTCAACCACCATCTGTTTCTGTGCCTAATCTTTTCCCAACTATGTTAGGGTCGGCTTCCAGTCTAACCGGATGCAGCTGAGTACCAGTATTTTACATGGAGCGACTGTCTATCGGACCTGGGTAACACGATACCCCTTGGTAAGACTGGTTGTCAGACTTTCGGACTTCTGACGACCCGTAACGACTGTCAAAGATCCACCCACCAAACTAGTTTCAACCAATGAAATGATTGTAAATTAATAAATAACTAATAGCTTTCTCTCTAGGTCATGTACTTCATTACTGAAGGTCGTGTCCCTGAAATGCCTTCGTGGCTTTATGCACGATGTTCTGTCACTTTGTTTGGTTCTCGGCTTCTCTCAGGGCGGTCGTAACAGAGTCCCGTGAGGGCGGTTACTTGATCTGATCAACCTTCACCAACTGCTTTAAACTTACTTAAATACTTTCTCAGGTGCTATAAACTGACACGCCATGCGTGTTTTGACATTTTCACTCAAATATTGTAAAATCAGCTGTATTCCTTTTACAAAATCACAGTGTAGAATAATGACGTGATTAATTCATGGTATCTGAGGTGCACCGGGTATAAGAACCGTTTGGTTGATCGGTTGAACGACGCTGAACTGACACTGACAGCGTTTTGTTTGTATCCGACTCGAATTCATGAAAATAGAGGCGGAAATGAAACTTGTAAGTAATGCTTGAGCTTCGAGTTAGGTTCTGTAATGGTGGGTACACATATGTGAGATGTGACATACGTTGAAACGAACATGCCATCTGAATACATGCGATGTGTTCGCGCCAATTGTTCACCCACTCATAGAGTAAGTTTTGGGTACATTAGCGCTTCCACTTTAAGTTAGTTAACGAGTGAACGAACGACGAGTGTTTGGAGCGCCTCCGTTCATGAGTCGTTCGCTCCTCGATCTGCGCGGGAGCCGCCGCGCCGCAACACTACCTGGGGCCGTATTATGAAGTATTAATGCGATCATTATTCCATTGCAAAAAAGAGATGGTGCTATCGGCCATCTTATATTATCTATACATACTAATAATAAATCTGAACAGCTTGTGTTTGTTTGTTTGTTTGAACGCGCTAATCTCTAGAACTACCAGTGGGATTGGAAATTTAGCCTCTGATAATCGAATTCTTGAAGAAGGATAGGCTATTTAACATCACGCTACGACCTTTAGGAGCCGAGTAAAAAGACGTATAGTAAAAAAGATCGCTAAGCGAAAACGAACTAATAGAACGGGCGGGCGATGGCATGCGACGTGGTGGGTCGAGGCCGAAGTCGCTGGCTGCAGCTAGTATACCATAAACGCTTTACCACAATACAACATGAAAGGTCCGGTAAGGTCCGTGGCATACAAGAGTGTCCTTGGAGTTTCTTGCCCGTTCTTCTCCATAGAGATCTGCGTTTTGGAATGGGCAACTAGCTTCGATTTTCTGACTAACTGACCGACTATTTAATTAAATAAAATAAATGCTTTGAGTTTGATACATAATGTGTCCGCCATTTTTTTTTTTCAAAATGGTTCGGCATCGGATAAAAATCTCCAATGCCCTTTAACACGGCAACTAAGCAAATTTGTTTCAACGTGTGTTACATGTCACATATGTGTACCCATCTCAACACCTGTCCAAGTGTGCTGTGATCGTGGATGCCAATCTACAGCAGTGACTTGTACTGCACGAGGAACTCCTCCTCCTCAGCGAGCGACGTGTCGAGGTAGTCGTCCTCCTCGGTCCGGATGGTTGCGTTCAGGCGCCGCAGAGCTAACTCACGCTGTTTTCGCCTGAAAATATTAAGAATATAGTGAGACTCAAATAAATTTCGTGAATACGTTAATTTTGTTTACAGTAGCCGGTCGTAAATATCGCACATCGAGTTTTACTTGACAGAGGAAGCTCTACGATATCGTATGTTTGCAAAAAATCGGAGTGTCATTTTTGTTCGATTTGATATCTCGCAGTTCAAGCTATGAGGTTGTCATGTGCTTAACCGGGCTTGCCTGTGGATGCCTTAATAGATGAAGGCCTCCAGCCAGGGCTTAAAAAACTGAATAACTGCGCGACTACACGCCCGCGGTCATCCGTCGGCTCACGTCGCCCCCCCCCCCCCCCCCCCCACGCGCCTCGCTCGGGGAGGACGAGGCGCCGAACGACTCTCCGCAAACGTCGACCGACTGCGTAGCACGTCCGGTATTAAAACATTGTACCGAGTCCAAACGATACTATTGTTAAGAGCTGATTGTTGCTGTTGTTGAGAGCTGATTTTTCAATCATCTGATAACTTTATCGAGGAAAAATTTTGACAGTTATTTCATACAAAAACTGTCAAACATCAATCTTATTCCTCGAATATAAGTTATCTGGCGATGGAAAAATCAGCCCCAACAACAAATCCTAAACATTCTGTTTACTTGAAAAGGGGTAGTTTTATAATTTATTACTGTGTACCCAAGACTATATTATGCTATAGTGTTATTCTTAAAGAATAGTTTATCAATTTCAAAACTTGTACAACAATACTCTACTGCTAACTGTGAAGGCTTGTAAATGGCTTGCGGTGAATTACCTCGCTATTACTTTTGTATTGTTAGATGTATTGTATTGTACCCAAACACAACAAAATTAAATAAAATCTGCTGTTCCATACATTTTATCGAATTAAATGAACACTATGAAAAATATTCAATAGCTAGTTTGCTAGCTAATTAATACTTTTCAGGTTTAAGGGAAACAAAAACTAAGGTTGTGTAAGGTAACATACCTTTTATCCCTCTTGTGTTTCCTCGACTTCCTCTTGTTGGCCACTCCAGCACTCGTAGACGGATCCTCTTGGTCGTCACCTGTAGTAAGAACAAGGTTACGTATCACATTTCACTTTGGAAACCCAGCTATGGTTACAAAATCAAGCTTAACATAACCAAACAAAAATGAGCAAACACAACGTAGCATTATGCATGATACCCACCAGAAAAAAAAAATGCATTATATTCAAATAAAAAGTATAGTTAAGGCAAGCTAGGAACGCGAAAAAAGTCTTTATTATTTTCTGAACTGCAAACGAATTTCAACTTTATTTTGGTCGACTATACCCTTCGCAGTCGTATATTTGTGTCTGTAAAGTGCATTATTACATAGCATATCACACCGACCATGCTGTTTCACTATGATTATACTACTTACGCGGTTGCATGGGGGCGACGTCTAGCATGAAACAAAATTACAGGTAAGTTAGCGGGTCTGTCACTCAATTTGAGCACAAATGCCAAGACTTGTGGTAGACACGGTCATGAAACGTGCGAGTAGGATAGAAAATATTTAGTACTGGACAAGCTTGAATTAAATCTCGTGTGATCTCGCTCTCGCATTGTATGACCGCGGCTGTCACGAATGTTCCAATTTATTTGTGGTCGTCGCTGCATGTCATCTTCTTCCACCTTTCTATTAGCCGTCATCTCAGTAGTCACCCCTTTCTAGCCATATCTTAAACCGTCCATCCATCAGTTTCTTAGGGTAATTATATGCCGAAGATGCCCCACTGCGATACCTTACGGTCCCGGTTTAACTCGCTACTTCGATGTCACCTCCATGTAAAATATATGCATGTTAGACACGCACACACCTGCCAGGCATCGAGGTAAGCCCCCCAGCAGCCCGCGACGTATCGCAGTGAGGTATTCTTCGGCAAATCCGTGCGTGTCTATTAGCATGAATTTGTTTTACATGGAGGTCACATAGAGGTAGCGAGCTGAACTGCGACCGCGAGATATCGCAGTGAGGCATATATTCGGCATGTAATAACCCCTTAGGTCTTCCTTTACCCTTATATCCGTCACATTCATACACAAAACTTTCCTCACGACATGTTCCCTATTCTTTCCAAAGGGAATCGTGTTATCCAGTAACTGGGTTTGGAATCAGATAGGCAGTCGCTCCATGTGAAATACTAGTATTCAGCTGCCTCCGGTTAGACTGGAAACCGTAGTTCCCTAACCCCTAACCTAGTTCCCTTCATAGTTGGAAAAAGACACCAACTAGGCAGATGATGACGTTTCTGATTCCCCAAGGGTAGTGGATAGAATGTAAAGTACTGCTTCAAGGCCGCTTTGGCACTCGAATGACGTTGACAAGGGGGGCGCTGTCAGCGAACATTTGTGCATTTTTATTGTGAAACTAGCTTAGCCCGAGGATTCACCCGCGTGAGATGTGGATAAAAGCCTATCTCGTTCTCCAGGGTTCAAAGTATCCCCATAATAAATTTCATGAAAATCGGTCCAGCCGTTTCGGAGATCAGCCGGAACAAACAGACAGACAAATATTTTAAAAATTGTCTTTTTTTTGTTATAAGTACCATAAGTATATACTTTCTTATGCATTCAGTTAAAAGACACTTCAATTTCATTTATTTGAATAGATGTACTGAAAAGCAAGATGGCGGGGTTGTTTCGAATTTGATCACGCGCCAAGAGATCTCTGTACAGTCGGATAGTAAACTAGTTGGTAATACAATAACGTATAGTACGTGACACTGACTGAGCACGACCCTGCCGCCGCCCGCGAGCAGCCTGTCGACAGCTCCGCTGATGTGGTTCCGCGACAAGCGCAGCGCTATCTTCGCCTCCTCGGGGTCGTAGCCCATCGCTTCCAACTGTGGAATATGAGAACATGAACACTAGCCCCTCGTCATAAACATGGAACATAAATTATTAACAGATACGGGTAACATTACTCCGGGTTTATTATGGAGGCAATAGATCTACAACGAAAACCGGAAAACTCGATTTTAATTTACATTAAAATAATTTGGTCGGGTTGTTTCACGTCCCCTCGACGCACCGCACGCATCAAAAAAAGCGTTGTTTCAAACTACAATTACAAAATTATGGCCTTACCGTACGTCAAATAGTAACGAGTACGTAATCGTTATTGTTTGACGTACGTATGTTACGTTAACCAACCGTTTGAGACAACCGGCCCTAAGCTCTATCAAACGAGCAGTTATTGAGAAGCAGCAGGAACAGTTGTTGATTCTATAAGATTATAGATGAATGTGGACTTCTCAATAACTGAATTGTATCTACGAATAGTATAAAACAAAGTCGTTGTCCATGACTGTCATGTGACCGCGTTGTTCTTCTAAACTTCGCAATGGATTTTTGATGCGGTTTTCACAACCATTTACGTTCCGGCTGTCATTCGTGGATCTTTGACAGTCGTTACGGGTAGTCAGAAGCCGGAAAGTCTGACAACCAGGCTTACCAAGGGATAGGTATCGTATTACCCAGTAACTGGGTTGTGGAGGTCAGATAGGCAGCCGCTCCATGTAAAATACTGGCATTGGAAGCCGACCCCAACATAATTGGGAAAAGGCTAAGCAGATGATGATGAGTCGTTTTATCTTCTATCTACAAAATAAATGGTGATGTGATCTTACCTATGATCATAACAGGTGGCGTTCTGTAGTTTCTGCATACTCCCATGGGAAGAATGCGTGAGTTTATGTATGTGTGTCTGTGATCTTACCTCGGCGACTAGTTTGTTGTCCGGTATGACTACGGAGTCGTCCGAGCTGATCATAGACTCGTCGTCTGACGACTCGTCGCTGTCCGCTAGCTGTAAAAAACAGATACTTCATTAAAAATATTGTTGTTGTACTTGTTGTTTCTTTAAGTTAAATTTTTCACATGCAAGTGAATTATAACTGATATGGGAAATAAAGATCTTCACTGCTAGAACAGCCTTTCCTGATCAGAGGACTTCTGAAGGGACATTCCAGAATTTTTAATTACGGTCGCATTTTAAGATCGGTCTCAATTTTCATAAACATCTCTACAGTACGACCCTCGAAAGAAAGCGTTTCTGACGAACAAAAAATGTTAGTGCGATAATTCTAGTAGCTAATAAAGATCAAATTCGCAAAACACGTATTCGTTTGTATGAAACTAACAGGTGTCAAGAACTAATTCTCCCGTCGGCCGCACTTTAGTTTACTTTCTGACATTGATTGTGGCTGAAACGACATTCCCACTACATTTAGAACGTTTTTTAGGGAATTGGTTTCTGATCAGATCCTGAGGTAAGTGGTAATGAAGGTTACCAGTTCTGGCTGCTCTTGTATGAGCCTGACAGCTTCAGCGACGTGGTTGTTGGAGTTCCTCAGCGCCATAGCGGCGAGGCGGCGCGTGTAGCCCATGCCCACCAGCGCGTCGATTAGTTGCTGACTGACCACTGAGCCGTCCATGCACACGCCTATAGCTCGGCGTTGCCTGCAAACAAGACATTTGAAAATTTAGCACAAAACAATCACCATCAGTCAGCCTCAAGCCATTCAACTGGATTTTCGGCAACTCTCATTCAGCTCCTACCAGCCACCCTGCGAAGATCGTCGCCCCACCTAGCTTGAGGGCGTCCCACCCACGGAATAGAAAAAACAGTGGAAGTGCCACGCAGCTATCGCGCGTGTGTCACAAATATGCGGAGCTCCGCAACACCGGCTCAGTCGGGATTAGCTACTTGCTGTGATATGACGTCTCGAACGTAACGAAAAATATTACAAATATGCCTTATTGTGAAATTTTTACATGCAAAAACGATAGCAGGACAAAAAATGTATCTTGCGGAGGCAAATAGTTCGGTACCGATAAAATAATAAAATGTGTATTTATATAGTGAAACTTACACGTTACCATGACATGTACTCATTGTCGTTCTTCTCGATTAATTGAAATAAATGGTTGGAGTTTGAGTACTTATATTCTGACAAATAAACCAATCATTCATTCATAGCTGGACGTAGGCCTCAAAAGTAACTAATACTAATAAAGTATGTAAATATTTCAGTATTCCCTAAGATCCTTTTAACAAAGAGAAATGGATAGAAGCTACGGGAAGACAGAACTGGATGCCGTCAAAATCAAGTACATAGAATCTGTTCAGAGCATTTTTATGAAAACAATTTACAAACTTCAAAAAAGGCTACATATTTTTAAAAAAGATAACGCAATTCCGACAATTATTAAACAAATACGTTTTATTTCAAGGACAATAAATTGTTTAAATTCACTATTTATCGTTTCATTTAACCATTTTACCTTTTATACTAATCGGACTTTGGTCCGTTACATAAGATAAAAGATTTTAATTATTACATTGTACAAACATCGACATTAAATTATCGATATCTTGTCCTCATCCCTAGCTGAGTAGAAAAATAGATAACAAGTGCATACGAATATGACATCTATTCTAATGACGTTAGGGTGCTAAATAGAGTAAATTGGTTACAGCGCCCTCTAGCGTTGAGTAGCTGAACTCGTTGTGGATTGCTCGAATTTGATTGTTACATGGAAAAATGGACTTCATTGATTTTGACATGTAAAATAAAAACAACACTCAGAAGTTGTAATAAGATTTAATTTTGAACAACAATAAATAAACTTTTCGCCAAAGTTGCATTTATAATTAGTAGCCAATTATATCATCGTTTTCTGTGTATTGAAATGTTCATTTTAATTTGCAAGTGTGAGAGTTTGGCGACACTGGTTCCCGTACTAAGGAAGTCTAAGGGCACTTCCACTGTTTTTTCTATTCCGTGGTCCCACCTCACGTTTGCCGATTCGCGGTCTTCACTCAAGAACACGTCTACCCCAACGGTCATCGGTTCTAGGGGTAATATGGCCGGCCCATTGCCACTTGTGGTTGCTTATTCTAAACAATCGATGAAACAATCGTCTGTTAAATATTTATTTATTTATTTGAAAGTAGGAGAACCAACAGCTGAACCAAATTAATAACAATTGTTTAAGCGACACAGAGCCAATTACAGGTTCTCACGAGTAGAAACGGATAAGGTAGTAGAAATCTTAGGATCACTAAGTAGCAAGCACGATAAAAATACAAATAAAAGAAATTAAAATAAGCGACGAGCACTAAATACATTCAGACGCCATGTTAGGCTTTAGTGACATGGGGAAAAATTAAACTAAAAAAAATAAAGCAGTACGCGATGTTAAAAAAGTTGGCATTCAGCTGAGTGCGTGCAGAATGGGCTTTGGTGGTAAAAGGGTCAAAAGAGTACTCTTTACATAGAATATTATAGTCCTTGCTCGCTCGTACCATGTATGAGTTTTGCCTATAATTGGATGAGGAAAAAGGAATGGAGATAGGTGGATATTATTAAGTAAGTCATCATTCTAGTTCGAAAACGCAACGAATGACATCATCACCTTCCTTAGCGTTTAACAACACACGCAACCGAATTCTGGGCAGAGTCCATTCAGATTGCCATCGACACTCTAAGAAGATCATCTTCATGCCCTTATCCTAATTTCGTTGGGGTCTGGCCAGCATGGCTTCTGTCATACACACATTTATATTATATTACAAACATAATTACTAAGCAATAAGGTTATTGGATAGTTTGGTTTCACGAAAAGTAGGTCGACGATGGACGCAACAGTAAAACTCATCAGTTAAATTTTGGAACCCTGGGAGAAGTCCCAGGATGCAATTGGCATTTTATGTGACTTCTCAAAAGCGTTTGACTGCGTTGACCACAATACACTGATCTGTAAATTATACCATTACGGAATTCGTGGACAAGCTGCTGATCTTGTTCTTTTCTATCTATCAAAGAGGCAGCAAAAAGTAAACGTTAACGGGGCGACGTCCTCAGGGTCTCTAGTTAAGATGGGCATGTCTCAAGGCTCAATTCTTGGCCCTTTCCTTTTTCTAGTATATATTAATGATCTTCCTTACATGATGGCTAACTTATGGGATATAATTTTATTGGCTGATGACACTTCCCTTCTCTATTTTAAAAATACGTTTTAAAATAGACAGAAAAGATACGGATGTTTTACATGTCAACGATAGCCTGGCCGTTCTTTCGAAACGGTTAGCAGCTAATAATGTTCCACAGACCTCTCCAGCCGGTGCGCCTCCCGCGCGCGCTCCCGCGTGGCGCGGCGCTCGGCCAGGTAGTGGTGCGCGCCGTCCGTGGCGCCCGCCGCGCGCAGCCCCGAGCGCGCCGCCGCGCGCGACCAGCCCAGCTCCATCAGCGTCAGCACGGCGTCCTCGTCCACCTGCGCGGGCACATACGTCGCGGGTGTAAGGCGCTTTTTACTTTGCTTTCCCGCCAATTGAGGAATACGAAAAACAACTCTATTTTAAAACTGAAAGTTTTATAAATGAGAACATCGTAATCACATTTTCCACTATAGCTTCTGTTGTAATACCACACATAACCGTGACGTTAGGAACCCAGTGCTGCGCTCCAAAACACAAATCACCGACGTCACCCAAAAAACAACCAAGCTTAAGCGCGACTGGGCCGGACACGTTTGCCGCATGTGGAACCAGTCATGGGCCAAATCTACCACACATGTGGGCCCTAGAAAACGTCCGGCGACATCGAGGTAGACCTAGGAGAAGACGACGGCGAGCTTAACGCCTACAAACAGGATTGTTCCACACTAGTTTAAGACAGTGGAGTGGAAAGGAGAAAAGGAAGCCTTTGCCCTGCAGGGGGCAACATAGGCTAAAATAAATAAACAAGAATATAACTAGAATACCAGAAGGCCAATTCTCGTAATTTAAAACGTTCAAAATCTAGTCGCAGTCTCATCTCGGCGACAAACAAATGTCAAAAACTTGTCAAAATGTAAGAAAATTTTAGGTATTTTTGACAGATTGAGACTGAGATCAGGCTGTGAACGTTCTTAAAATTACGAGAATTGCCCCCCAGTAACCTGCCTGTAGCGTGACGAAGGAGCGTGATCGTTCTTTTCTTTCAAAAGGGTGTAGGCCTTTCGAAAGAACTACAGACCCATTTCGCTCATTAGCCACGCATATAAGTTGTTTTTAAGAGTCGTCACGAATCGTCTAGCGCGAAGACTCGATGAGTTTCAGCCACCGGAGGAGGCCGGGTTTCGAGGAGGATTTAGCACCACTGACCACATCCACACTGTGCGACAAATTATACAGAAGCCAGAAGAGTTTAATCGGCCCCCATGTCTTGCCTTTGTGGACTATGAGAAAGCTTTTGACTCTACTGTTTTGGAGTCTCTGCAACGATGCCAAGTCGACTGGTTCACCAAGTGCCAAGTGACACATCCAAATGCTGAGATGTCTTAATGAAAACGCGACAATGACCGTCCAAACTCATGACCAGCAAACTGAACATATCCCCCTGTGTCGAGAGGTGAGACAAGGGGACGTAATTTCCCCGAAACTGTTCTCGTAACACATTGGAGGATGTGTTTAAGACGCTGAACTGGGAAGGACGCGGCATTAACATTAACAGCGAGTACATCTCACACTTGAGATTTGCAGATGACATCGTCATACTGGCTGATTCGGTGCAGGACTTACTGCAGATGCTGGACGGCCTAGTTGATTCTTCTGTACGCATTGGTCTCCGGGTGAACTTGGGCAAAACCCAGGTTATGTGCAACGAACACGTTACTCCGGGACCGATTAATGTCAATGGCGGTGCTCTCAAGGTTGTTCAAGAATACGTTTACCTCGGGCAAACTCTCCAGTTTGGTAAGAAGAACTTTGAGAGGGAGGCTAGCAGAAGAATTCAGCTGGGCTGGACAGCGTTTGGGAAGCTTCGTCGAGTCTTCTCGTCGCGTATTCCACAGAGCCAAAAGACTATGGTCTTCAATCAGTGCATCCTACCGGTTATGACTTACGGAGACGAAAGTTAGACGCTCACGGTACGGTTGGTTCATAAATTCAAGGTCGCTCAGCGAGCTATGGAACGGGCTATGCTTGGAGTATCTCTGAGGGATAGAATCCGCAACGAAGTGATCCGGCAGAGAACCAAAGTTGTCGACATAGCTCACAGAATAAGCAAGCTGAAGTGGCAATAGGCCGGCCATATTAGTCGTAGAACCGATGACAAAATCGAGTTGAATGGCGTGCAATAGGAAAGTCCTATGTACAACGGTGGACTGCTATAGGCTGATGATGATGATGATGTTGATGAACACCAGTAACCTGCTACTGCAGCACCCAGTAACATTCATGTCTGAGAGTAAAATAAGCTATCTTTTCTAGACCCTGTCTACTAAACAGTAATTAATAAAACTCACCCTGAGCGCGTTGAGCTCTGTCTCAGCTTTCATGAGCAACGCCTTGGCTTCCTCCCGCTTGTTCTGATGGTACGCCACGATGCCTTGCAGCAAGTACAGGCGCATCAGCAGCACTCGCTCGTTGGCTGTAAGGAAACACACGAGATCAGTGCATACTCACGAGCGGCGCGTCGACGGCAGAGGCAACTGCGGCCGTCGACGCTTCGACGACGGCTGTCGTTGTCGCTGTGGCAAAACTGACGTCGAGCGATCGGCCGTAGAGCAATGTAGCTATTTGGATTCGAGGGGTCGCTTGGTATCGTTTGCTATTTGGGTTTGCTTTATCTACATCCAATACGACGATGAAACATTTGTCGAACTGACCAGCGCTCCCCTTGAGCGCGATGAGCCGCTGCAGGTCGTCGCCGTACGTGAGCCGGAAGGCGCCCTCGGCCGCGGCCAGGCGCGCGCCCGCGTCGCCCGCGTGCGCCAGGCTGCGCAGGCACAGGTAGCACCACGCCACGTCCAGCTGCAGCACGGCCCAGTTGTCCACGGTCTGCAGGATGGACGAGCGGCACTCGCTGCGGGGACGGTTTGGGAATACATTACACGGGGATGCTGTGACAGCTCCCACGCTGAACTGATTCGAGAGGACCGATTAAATATCTTCAAGCTATTTGATACACGCACATCGGTCAATTAGCTGCCAGCTTAAAGTAAATGAGCCTTCTGACCGGTTGAGCCGATTCCATATCGGTAGGTGCGGTGACATACAGGGTGGCAGGGACATCGACGCGCAAACTGAAACCATGTCTCAGCACATATACCTACATAAAAATCTGCTGTTTCATAGAAAAGTGCAACATCAACGCGGATAAAATGTATGGAACAGCTTTTTTTTTTAAATACCCGTCGAAAAATTTCGGTTCTAGGGGAGTCATGTGTTGAATTCACTATTACAGTTTGCGCGTCGATATTCCTGACCCCGTGTACACAGACTGGTTTAAGACCTGAGCTGCCTGTCGGCCTCCAGCAGCAGCACCAGCGCCAGCGGGTAGTCGTGCAGCCGGGCGGCCGCGCGGCCCCGCTCGTGCAGCGCCAGCCCCACCAGCAGCGAGCGGCGCTCCGCGGCCGGCAGCTCCACCGCCTTGCCCGACTGGTCTTCTAGCTGCGAGCAATGGACTCTACAGTGATATGGGAAGTGATCATTTTGGCATTGACATTTTTTATTTTACTCATTATTTTTAAATTACTAATAGTTTTAATATTTTTTTAAATTTTCATTCTCTTACTGAGCTTTAGGGTCCATAGTTTCTACCTATAAGCCTTTTTTAACATCTTTTATTAATTACTAGCTTCTGCCAGCCACTTCGTCCGCGTGAATTTTCTTGTTTCCCCGATCAACCGCGTCGAGTCGCCCGCCCGCTCTTTTATTTCGTTTTCCCTTAGCGTTCTTTCTGACTTTCTGACGAAGTCGCGGGCAGGCACAGGTAATATAGGTATAATCGCAAAAGCACCTGGGCACAAATAATCATTCGGAACTGTTGTATTTTTTAAACGGTAGCTTTCTTGTTGCTTCTCAACATTTGTCGCAGTCTCTCTCTGGCGTGCTGTATCTGTCGCTCCCTTTGTTTTAGTTTTTTATAGTTCACAGTCGCTCATGTAATTTTTAGATTGTTTATTATTATACAGTTTTTTTATAAAATACGAGAAAGATTGCAGCAGGTGGTGTTCTGTAATTTCTGCCTACCCCCTGGGAAGAAGGCGTGAGCTTATGTATGTCCAGTCACAAGCACTAATATGTCAACACTTGGAAACTTTCAATACCAATTTTTGCGTGAAATAACGAAAACAACAATGGAATAAATACATTACAAAAACCTATGGGTTCGAAAATACTATGTTAGTAGCCACATAAAATATCATTTAAAAATAAAGGAGTACAACGCTTTTGAATAAAGCCAAGTGTTACTTATGCTAGTGACTGTATGTAAGAAATCAAAAGCCTTGTTTAATTCAACTGGAAGTTTCAGGCTGCACCAATTAATGAAGTTATTAATAACCTACTTGCATATACTCATCATCGTCAGCGAGCTCATCCACGTATTCTGACAGCAGCGTGGCATCATCACGCACCGTCTTCATCTCCATATACATGGTGTCCTCTTTCTTCACCTCCTCAGGGGTTTCTATTAAAAATAAGAACATTATTACTATACCTACATTGATTTTAAAAACACTTACTTGTTAGTAAGAAATAATAATATTTTAAAACTAGACGAAATTGGTGTTTCCTAACCAACTGTTCTATTTTCTTGTTTATTTATTTTATTCTAAAAAGAAACACCGAAATAAATTAACTTTCTAGTCAAAGATGACCCAGTACCAAATTGATTGCAATCTTAGGAATGTAAAAAAAATCTATGTTATTTATTGAAAGGAATATTGTTGGAATAAGTGGTGACACATGAAGATGAAACCTTAGCAATATAGATCAACATTAATTATAAATTATGGTGTATGAGTCCAATAAAGAGTATTATTTATATCTTCTTATAATACCTCTTACTAGTGTTAATTTCCCTGAAGTGAGTGATTGTGTAAGAATTTTTACATTTCTATCAAAATGAGCTGAAGTAACAGTACTTTTTTCTTTTTTTTTTCCCGGATGGGAAATCATCAAATGACCCCTCCCGCTCTGGGTGGAGCGGAAGGGAGTGTCAGACTCTTACTGACTAAAACCCACCCATGTTCCTTCCTTCGCCCTTTATGTTCCGGGGTAGCGGTAACCCTTTCGGACAATCCTGCTGAAAGTAACATTACTTACTCCAGGCTTCTTAAACACTGGTTTAAAATGTTGTTTTTATGTAGATATTATACAATACACACCTGCCATGACAAGCGCCATCAGTGTGGCACCATTCTTCAAGCCCTGCTCCTCTAAACTTGGGGTAGGTTTTATGACTTTGCCATTGAATATTAATTTCACCCTGAAATAATAGAAATTAGTGTTAGAATGGGGATATATGTTGGGGATCTTCTTCTTAGCGTGTCAATGGCAATCTAAATGGACTCGGCCCAGAATTCGGCTCCATGTTTGGGGCCATCACTAGCGTGCATCAGTGTCTGTAATGTGCAGCTGACAATGGGTGTCCAGTGCATCCTCACTGGACACCCATTGTTTGTGGAACAGCACCACATTTACACTCCAAGGCGGAGTCGTCTATGAATCTCCACCTGAACAGGTTTTCCCTGCTTCGGCCAATCTGGGTCAGGAGTCTTACACTCTATACAATCATGCAGAGAGTTGGATTATTGGATTTGCAGCAGACATTGTATTTTAAACTTGTGCGTTATGCACAAGTTTAAAATTAGTTTATAAGTTTACAACAGACGTCTCTCTTTTAAACAATAGTATTATTTATTATTTTTAAACCTCTAAGCAGATATAAACAGGCATTAATACTAAATTGGAATAACCACCGACGGCTGCCATGGCCCATGCACAATGGTCCACTTGAAGGACTAAGTGCGGAAACCAAACAGAACAGACATTAAGATTTGAAATCAAACAAATAAAGGAGAACTTCAGGCTGTGTTCTGTGCCATTTAGTCTGAGCTAAATAAATGTATTTTCTCTCTTTCTTTTATTCTTACCGATTCTCAGCCACCCCGATCTCCCCAGCAACAGCAGCGATCAGCTCATCTCCCATAGCCTCCAACTTTTTCTGCATTTTCATCATCCTGGGTTTCTCCCCTGGTATTGTTGCTTTGACCCTGAAGGTCGCAAACCCGGTCTCCTGGAAGTCTGCATTGTCCTTAGATCTCTCGAGGGAGTGGAGTTGTAGTTCACGCAACGCTTGAAACATTACGTCAGTGTCCAGTGACAAATCTGTTGCGTACTTTGTAACAACATCCTGTAAGAGGAATAAGGCTGTGTTAGCGAACCATTTGCATGACTACTGTAGCTTTAGAAACTGGAACTAAAGCTATGGAATTGTTGCTAATCATTATTCCTGCATGTAGTAGTAGCCCAGAGTCTGGCTCTTTGTCCAGTTGATGGCAATAGGCTTTTTTTTTTTTTTTTTCTGTTGGGAAAACATCAAATGACCCCTCCCGCTCTGGGTGGAGCGGCAGGGAGTGTCAGACTCTTACTGACTAAGACCCACCCATGTTCCTTCCTTCGCCCTTTATGTACCGGGGTAGCGGTAAACCTTTCGGACAATCCCGCTGACCCGGCAGGCTTTGGCCCTAAGGGGCCCCTCAAATTATGCTGACATCTCTTTGAGGCGCGCGTGGAACACTTACGCGCCGTCCGGCTCGGGCCTGGTTCTGATCGGGCGGTGAGCTACCCATTGCTCTCCGCCCGCAGGCCCGCGCCTACGCGGCTCCCATGGCAATAGGCTTGCCCCAGACTTAAATATAACAGGCTTCATATATGTCTTCACTTCTGCCTAACTCTTCAGAAAAACAGGTGTGATGTTATGCATTCAATTAAAAAGTAACATTGTAATTAGTAGTGTTACTTGTGAAGATACAAACAAAACAAACTGGTTATTGAATTAATGTTAATAAATAAAGAAAAATGAGATTACTGATATTAAAAAAATACACCTTAAAACTATAAAAATAGAAAACAATGACGATGAAGACAATAAGAGTTAAAATACCGCATATCTTTTGTAAATCTTTGTCAAATAATAAATATAAACAACTTTGAAATTGGGTCAGCGGGTCCTCTTATCTATCTCCAGAAAACTGCTGAATCATGTTTTGTGTCTGTACGATTATATTTGGCTTCTACAACAAAACCTACCTAAATATATAAGCAGGATGGTAACTACTTACCTACGATAAAATCATCGGGAAATATAATATTTTATATACGTAGGTACCTACTTTCTTTGAACGAGCCTCGCCCAGATGTAAAAATTAGGCTCCTACTTAATTAATACGTAGACATTATACCTGTTCTTAGTAAACCCGGCATAAAATAAATCAAAATCCCCGGCATCAACAACAAATAGCGTCTTATTTTCTACATACCTTGAAATTTTGGGTGATTTCATTATCCGGTGTGATATAGGGCGGTTCCCATAATTTTACTTTCTCCTCGTTCAATTTGGCACGCAGTTTTATCAACAAATCTTCGTGTTGGAGATTATTCTCCATTTTGAAATACACAAACGAAGAATTCAACAGAATGATTCGCAAAAACACTACCTATTTTTCACGAAATTCAGTTCTGTATGTGACAGCGGACATTGACAGCTGGGACAGATAACAATCAGGCTTATTCGATTCATGTAGAGATATTGTTATTGATTCAAACAAAATTGCAATAGATTTATTCCTATAGGTAATAATTTATTTTCTATATTTTTATTTATTTATTTCTATAATTAAAACGGTTTAAAACCAATCACAGTAATTAAAGATACAATTTTTATATACACGAACACAAGATAAAATAAAAGATAAAAGTGGATACACAAAATATAAAATCAACAAGTAAAACAACACTTTCATAAAACTGCCGCGGCGGAAAGCACAAGCTGTTTGCTGTACCTCCATGCTCTGGCCGCACTTAACTCTCTACGGCTGATCTCTTGGACTATATGGTGAGCTGGTCTTTTGCTTAACTCACCTGTAATGAGATATATCCGAGGCATCCCAGTAGAACGAATAGAGGTAAGGGTAATAGCCATGTTCACGCGTATAGATAAACCTAAAAAAACGCTTTTTGAACCTTTTCCAGTAAAAGCACATAGGTACTTCCGTGCGGATTAATGCTTTTGCTAAATCAAATTTTTAGGCGATACAATTAAAAATTCTAATAATAAAGTAAAAACCACTTGGAAAATTATTAACAAGGAAACGGGTAAATCGGTTAAAGGAAAACAACTTGAGATTATGGTCGACAACAAATTAGTTAATAAAGCAGCTGACGTAGGTAGCTGAGGCATCTAATAAGTTTTTTGCCAACATACCGATAACTACGACTCGCTCCTTAAATTCGTCCTCGTATAAAGCTGAAAACCTTTTGCATAATAGTGTACCTAAATGTAGTCCTTTATTTAGTTTTGAACATATAACCTCGCGTGATGTTGTTAATGTTTTTAATACAATTAAGTCTAAAAACACCAGTGTACTTTTAAGTAATATAATAGACATCGTAGCCCCCTATCTAGCTGTTACTTTTAATAAGTGTGTGTGTGTTAGGAACTTTTCCTCACCTCATGAAGAGTAGTAAAGTCATACCATTATTTAAATCAGGTAATAAGAATGACGTTGGCAATTTCAGGCCTATGTCTATCTTACCTGCATTTAGCAAAATATTTGAAAAGTTGATACTCAAGCAGTTGCTAAGACATTTTAATTTGACTCTCAGGCGGTAGGTGAGGGCGCCGTGGCGTCTCTCTAGCCACTCCTCAAAGAGGGGTCTTATCGCCGCTATCGCGGCGTGCCCTGCGCTGGGTTGCGATAGTCGCTCTTTCCATGTCGCCATGAGATCGAGCCGGAGATCTGTCCGTTCCGACGCAATTGACGCCGCGGGAGCGGACGTTCCCCCCGGCGTAGTGCCTAGTGCGTAGCGCCGTAGTGCAGATCCCATGGCGGCAGTACGGCAAGGAGGCTTGCCGCCTCGCCCGAGATCGTGCGGTAGCCCCGGATGAGCCTTACGGCTACCACCTTCTGGGGCGCGTTCAGGTAGTGGGCGGCTCGCCGCCGCAGTGATCGCGCCCACACCGGGGCCCCGTATAGGGTCATGGACCGCACGACCCCCGCGTAAAGCCTCCGGCAGGAGGCGTTTGGCCCCCTAAGGTTGGGCAAGAGCCGCTTGAAGGCGGCCCCAGCCCGTTCCAGTTTGGGGGCCAAACGTCGGAAATGCTCGACGAAGTTCCACCGGCTGTCGACGACGAGACCCAGGTACTTCATTGTCGTCTCGACGCCGATGTAAAACCCTCCTACCGTTAGTTGGGATCCCGGTGGTGGGTGGTGGCGCGTTCCGGGGCCCATGAAACGCCATGGCGTCTCGAGACCCAACTGCCGGATCCTCTCCACTTTTTTTTTGTGTGTTTATGTTCTTTTTTATGCGTCATGTTTGCCGCAAATAAACGTATTTTCTTTCTTTCTTTCGTTCTTTCTTTCTTTCTTTCTTTCTTTCCACGACTATCGTAACCCCGCGTGTCATCGCGTCGGCCGCCGCCTGATGCGACCTCCCCTGCGCCAGAACCAGCGTGTCGTCAGTGTAGCAAACCACGAAGACAATACACTGACGTTGATACAGCACGTTTAGTCTATTTTAGTTATTTTCACAGCGTTATGTCCTACGGTATTCTGCTGTGGGGTAAAGCCGCTGATATACAAAATATATTTGTCCTTCAAAAACGAGCTGTTCGAGCAATTTACCAGCTAGGTGCCAGAGTTTCTCTAAGAGATTTTTTTTTTAAGATATTGGTATTCTCACGGTTGCATCACAATTCATCTTTACCAACATCTTATAGCTAGTCTTGCCATAAATATTATCACGAAGAAAAAAATTTTTTTTTTATTGCAAATAATATTTATTACTTTTATAGTGTGTTAGTTTAATACATAAATATAAAACAATTTAAAATATAAAAAGCTTATTCGAAGTGGTCTCCATTGGCTGCAATACAGTCCTTTAAACGTTGAGGCCAGTTATCAATAGAAGCACGCACTCTTTCCATGAGAAAATTCTTCACTGCCAATCGTATGGATAGTTTTAGGGACTCCAAATTATCATAGCGTTTAGAGCAAGCCGTACTCTCTAAAACTGACCATAAATCATAATCCAGCGGATTAAGATCGGGACTAGACGACGGCCAGTCTTCAGCTCTGATGAAGTCCGAAACGTTCACTTCCAACCAAGACTGCGTGGACCGAGCTTTATGACCCGGCGCCGAGTCTTGTTGGAAGGACCATACTTGGTTATTGAACATGGTGTTGTTAAGGGGCTTAACTACCTTCTCAAGAATGGTATCTTGATACACTTGTGCCGATGTTTTGATACCTTTTTCACAAAAATATGGTTCAGTCACTCCTTCATAGCTAACACCCCACCAAACCACCACTAAAGTCGGATAATGCCCTCTTCGCACTCTGTCGACTAATTGGGAAGCTTCCTTAGAGCTTTGAGCATAAATACGGTCATTTTGTTTGTTAAACGTTGCTCAATTTTAAAGATATTTTCATCCGTAAACAAAATTTTTCTGTGACCTCCCTTTGCGTACCGCTTCAGTAGTTGTTTCGATTTTACTACCCTGTTCTTTTTTTAAATTATCAGTTAAAAAATGACCAGTGCGTCTCTTGTAGGCTGTAAGTCCTAAGTCATCTTTTAAAATACGCGACATGGTTCTGGGTGCTATCTTCATCTCCCGAGATAAAATCTTTTGTTTTCGGGCAGGATTTCTTCGAATTCTTTCCCTTACTGCTTTGACCACCTTTTTCGTACGAACACTACGTGGACGGCCAGATCTTTTTCTGTCACAAACAGAGGAGGTCTCATTGTACCTATTAATAGCCCGGTACACAAACATTTGATTAATACCAAGCGTATGGAGAGTTTTAAAAATTGCATTTGGCTCCATACCAACTTTGTGTAATGCAACCACAGCGATTCGGTTCTCTTTATCACTCCACTCCATTTTAATATCGCAAAATATTGTAAAATGTATTGGCGCCAAAATTAGAAAACTCAATAAACAATCGTATACTTACTTAACATAGGTACCTAGTATTGTATACAATCAATTTTGTAGCTGAACAGACAGCTGTGCTGCTGGGGAGTTTTGTTACGCCACTTCTTCCCAGCGATTGCACTAGGAAGTGGTGAAGGGCGGGTGTTTTTGGGGGACTGTCCTTTGTAATTTTGACGTTCGAAAAGAGCTGATTCTCAGCTTAATTTGAATAAATGACTTTTGATTTTGATTTTGATTCCACAAGCAGCATCTAGATTCGAGAAACGAATTAAAATTAATCTTTATCTGAATAAATTACACGCAGTGACGCAGGCCATAATTTTAAAGCCACAACGCCACCTGCTACGATTCTTACCTTTGTATAGATAATTCAAGAATATTAAAGTTTCTACCTGCCCGAATGGGAAAAAGGCGAAGAGTTTTAGTATGATGCCATAATCAGCAGGAGCTCAGACCATTTTAAAAACGGTCACGATGACTCATTGATTTTCAGGAGTTTCTTGCCCGGTCTTCTCCATAGGAACCTAATACGCTTTGGAATGGGCAACTAGCCTAACCTAAGTATGTATATATATAGTCCTCTTCACCGTATCCGGCGACAGCAAGTAAGAAGTAACTAGATAGCCACTCTATGTATGTACGGACGCCTGCAGAGAAAACGACCCCCCCCGCCTTACAAATGTGAGCGTTGAGGGGTCCCGTTTTCTCTGCAGGCGACTGTACCTAACATCTTCATTCTAACTACAATTTACTTGTGAATTCGTTTTTAATCGTAAAATTCCTAGGTATAGAAATTGCAGACGTGTTTTTATGTCTTATGCCCGACTGTCCCGTTGGTCTCGTGGTCGCAACCGCGACTGCTCGACTGGTCCTGGGTTCGATTCCAGTGTTATTGTTTTGTTCCATCAGGAATTTCATAGTAACAGTCCGGACTTTGGAAGTTGGTGGTGTGATATTGAAAGCATTTTAAGCCCTTGTTCCTGCGCCTGACCTTTCCGATGTCGTGTCGGATTGCCGTCCCATCAGACTATGAGAGTGACGGAAGAGTGAGTGCGCCTGTGTATGCGCACACACTTGTGTGCTATAATATCTCCCGAAGGCTAGTCTCCGCTGAGATTCGGTCTGGACTTAAGTATGTATCCTATCATAGATATAAGGCAGAAGGTATGTATGGAAGTTGTAGGTATCAAGGTGTTGCTATAAAATATTCATAATTTACTGCCAATTATCGCACTTAACTGTTTATGCCACACTCAATTAAACTCGATAATTCAATGTTACTACCTACTAGGCTAATATTAATTTCCTAATGCAATAAAATAACACTTTCAGTGGAATCATGTGTACTACCAAGATCTGTTTGGCGAGTAAGTTTTTAATAAATCATACCTTCCTATTTATTTAATACTCAAGTAGATAAATGTACAGAGGCGGACTTGATACCATAGGCATTTTCTACCAGTCAACCTTTGGGTGATGCAGAGACAAACAGTAGTAGGTGCAATCATGAAAACTGAGGAATACCTAAATATTTGAAATACTTATAAAGATACGCATAAACCTATCAAGCTCAAAAAAGCCAGGGAAAATAGGCAGATACTTAAGTACTGTGAGGACTTGAGGAGTCCTCTGAGGGGATCGAGAAATTAAACAGCTATAAGACTCTTTTAAGATTGTATTATAGGCATATCTTTAAGTGTTCTAGCCCGAGTCACCACTGACAGTTATATACGAAAATCCTAACAGAAGAAACATGACGCTAGTTTGAACGTTCGAATTTAACCCGTTCTAAATTATCTCCGGCCTGTATTATGTGAGGTCGCCCCCATGCAGATAAACCTCTACATGAGCTACGCCCATCCTTGAATAAAAGGATTGGTATGCTCCCGCCTCTCAACAAGACTTTTATTCACAGCATTCGAACGCTCAGACCCTTCCTGCCTATCCCTAAGATAACAGTTACCTAACGCCAGATAATACTCGTATATACAGTGTGAGGTCCAACTCTTGCAAGAGTAGACTTAAGTCAGGACAAACGAATCGCGCGTCCGACACTATGACAAGTGTCTGGTAAGTTAACATTTACATGTGCCACTGTGCACCAACATAAACTAACGTCGTCATGCTTAAGCCTCGTCGCGCCAAAACTGGCGAAAAAGAGGCGACGCGGCCTCCTATATACTAACAATATGATGTGACAGTTCACATCAGCCTAGATGAGGCTTAAAGCGGATAGATGATCTTAACTTCAAACTCTTTTACCCCATCGGACGGTATTGAGCCAGAGGGAGGGAAAAGGCCAAGAGGTCAGTGTCGATCGAAAGAAAACTATCTCACGCCCATACTCCAGAGGAAATATTTCCAAAAATCTATTCCGTTCTCACCAAGTTCAAACTCCATGAAACATCAGTCAATACTGATAGAACTGTGGGTCCTCCAATATAAGTTGAATATAAGTTGAATATAAGTTGAACCAATTGTGTCTACCCGACACACTTTGCGAAGGCTATGCCCCGTAAGCAAAGATGGTTTCAGATGGTTTCAGCTTAGGGAGTGCCATCCCCCCCCGTAGGAGTGACCACACTTTGAAGGTTAATTAGCCCCTCTTAACTTGCGTTACTAAATTCTGGAGTACGTTCATGCTATCTCAGCCTATGAAGACGACGATATGTTCACTCCCTCAGACTCCCTGGGGCTGTGAGGTGAGCCACCTCACTCGCGCCCAGCCGCGTCCAGTGTTTTATCGCAGCATATGCAAAAAAATACAAATGACAACATATTAAAATAATGTATCATAACAATCAATAATATACTAAAAGTGTTATTTACATCTATCTAACGTTGACGTGATAATGAATGACAACTAAAGACAACAAAAGTTTGCAACATAATATGAAAAGGTTTTATAAAAAAGTTTTTTATCTCTGAACTTACATTTTATAAACTTGCATTTTAAAATTAAAGAATTCTTTATAAAATGTTGATAATTATAGGAAAATATATTTAGAAAGTTATTAATGATTGAAAAATGTTTTGGAATTAAGCGTTTAGTTTCAGCTTTTCTAACAAATGAGTTTTTTTCCTTTACACGTGCCTTTTCTATATTGTTAGTAGCACATTGTGAATGAACAAAATTAACTATTAACATTATTATCATCACTAAAGATTGAAACCTTTCTGCAAAAAATGAATTGAAACGGAGTGAGATTGAATTATTAATCATAGGGTCATCTATGCGATGTAAAATGTCATCACTACGATTAAAGTCTGCACCCTCATCCGTAAGAGAACTAACTAAGTCTTTCACTTGCACATAATTGTTCATCACCTCTGTGCATTCGTCTCTGACTGCACACAACTCTGCATCAGCTTGAACTATGACAATTTCATAGTCCACCTTACTGTCGTCATCCGACATTACGACGCTCTGAGCTTTCTCCATTATCTCAGTGGACAACTCGACATGACAACTCTCCTTTGTCTCGGAATCAATAATCACAGAGTTATCCTCAGTAACTTGATCACCAGCGATTTTATTTTTATTAATTACGACATCGTGATAATACTGCTCATCCTGATGCTCTGAAACACAGCTATATATATTAATAAAAGGACTGGACTGACCCGATTCATTATCTTCCTCGTGTTCACTCTCGAACACTTCCATCGGCTCCTTCTCATCCTCTGCTGGGCTGCACCCTTGGCTGCCGCATTCGACATCATCTTTTTCATCAGCTTCCACTTCCACGCTGCTTTCTAGGCAGCTTTGCTCATCTTGTAGTGGGCCATCTTGTCTTCCACTAAATAATAAACAAGCATCATCATCTACATTTAACAAATTTTCCTGTCCGCTTCCCTCAGACAGATGTTGTGTAATCTCCTCTTGTTGCCTCTTATAAAACGCTTTGTGACAACGGCACGGGAGCTCTGCTCGTAGTACATCACACAACGCATTGAATGTCATGCCATCGTGGTACATCATTTTAAAAACACACAGGGCAGCACCCTCAAGATATACGCCCAATATCAGCGCCCAATCGCTCTCACGCCATCCATTGTAGTTAGCAACTACTTTGAACGCCTCAATGAATTCTTCTAGGCATGCGTTACTGCCCGTATAATATTGAGCCATCTTAATCTCTTTACACAAAAAAATATTGAACCACTTAGCTGCATATAATATCCAGGCGACTCTTCTGTGCCTGCTCTATCTTCTTAAATGTGAGCGGTCTCGCTTCTTCAAATATATGTATACATATAAACGTATGGGGTACGTTTCTTCGCACAACGCTTAGCGCAAATTCGGCGCAAATTCCTCCTCAACTTTTCGTCAATTCAGCCTATACCTTTCGACAATTTAGCGCCTACCCGGCGCCTCCACCATATGTGAGGACTTGAGGAGTCCTCTGAGGGGATCGAGAAATTAAACAGCTATAAGACTCTTTTAAGATTGTATTATAGGCATATCTTTAAGTGTTCTAGCCCGAGTCACCACTGACAGTTATATACGAAAATCCTAACAGAAGAAACATGACGCTAGTTTGAACGTTCGAATTTAACCCGTTCTAAATTATCTCCGGCCTGTATTATGTGAGGTCGCCCCCATGCAGATAAACCTCTACAGTACCTAGTTTGAAAAATATTTTATCGGGCAATAAAAACCTAAATAATCATGTAGCTCAACTCAGAACTTAAGGAGTTCAACGATTCGACGAACAATAGCAAAGAAAGGACTTTTGGGTAGGCCGCATAAATTACTCAAACTGTAAGACCATGATTAAAACTAACTGAGAATAATAAAATAAAAAAAATGGTCCACATAGTCTTCACATTCACAATAATTAAAATAATATAATATGTTACAAAGTAAATAGTCATGTTATTGTTTATGTAAAATTCATCAATGTCATTGTGTATTATAATGTGATATTGGAAAATAATCTAAAAATAGGCCACATAAAGTAAAAAATTAATAGCAACCATGTTGTACCTGAGGCACCAGCCCCTCCGCCCAGGGGCAGCGACTAGCCATCGACTATTTTCCTTAATAAGTAGGTCTCGTGTCAGATAAAAAAGAGATATACAACATGTAACTGAATTATTGCACTGTTAGGGTTAAAGGAGGAACACCAAAAGAAAGGCCGTTCTAAGGATTTCAATAATACGTATATTATGCTTTTATGTATATATTGGAAGGTGTGTTTACTAATATTACGTGAGACGTGTGATCCCACACTAGGCTTAAAGTGCCAACTGTCCCTATGAGTACCTACTGTCCTTAATCCTTACTTTCTCATGGTGATGAGAAAGTAAGGATTTCGGTCAAGTGATAAGGGCGGGCTCGGATACAAAAAATAATATTTATGAGTTACATAGAATGAGAAAGACGATAGTGTTGAAGTAGGATCGATGTGTTTTTGCCATACATTATGAAAATAGTTTGTTCAGAATCGTTTACTGAATTGATTTCATCATTGTCATTTTTAATATATCCAGGTAATTTTTTATCCCAAAAATAATTAAAACTACGGCAATTACAGTCGCACTTCCGCTGTAGATTCTGTCAAAACAATTAAAAATGCACGAAGTACCTAATAAGCGAACCCCTTTACGCGTGCGTCTGTGTGCGTGCATAGATTAGTAATGTGACCACACTTTTTTTCCTTTAATTAGTATAACTAATTTAATAAATAAGCAATGTTTTATACATAGTAGAATAAGAATAATTTATGTTGCCAGAAACATGGTTACAGGGTGTTACGTTACATTATACATTGTAGAAGTTCAGCATGTCTCACCGTATAATCGGTATGCAAAATTGAGTCATTTACAAGTAATACAATTTAAAATTTTATTATTATTTAGTAGTAAATAATAATATTCTAATTAGGGTGATTGGTGGTGCGCGTTAATTTTGGGACATGTTGTATTAATAGTTGATCGCTGACTGTTCACACTGCCGGCAAAGACTCTCCATCCACTAGTTTGTCGCAGCAACAAGATTTATCAAAGGAAGTACTGGCTCAATGACGCTTGCTGTGCGGGCAGAACAGTCGCTCGGAGACTCTCGCTTGGCACATACTTACGCATACTAGCAAGTGACTGGGCAGTCATTCTACTCGTCGCACTCGCGCATTTACTCATAGCTCAGCGAAAAACCTATCCGAACTACACACTCGCTACTTGTTGCTCACCGAATTGTTTCTAGTCGCTTGCCGCTAATCGCACGCGGTTGGACAGGAGCCTAACTATGGAGTGGTTATTAGGAGACGTAACGGGGGTAAACATTTGAACAGTGTTTTGGTAATTAATTATTATTGATGTAGGTAATTAATGTCATCTTTACCATGATGTGATGTAGTTCTCATGTTTGCCTATTCCTAAGTTTACTAAACTCAAACTATTTATTTCAACTAAACCTATTACAGCCGGTCGATTCTGTAAAAATCTCACCGTGAAAACTCAAGTGAAGTGAGCTTGATGTGAGTTGTCAGTAGTGTCAATCCCTAGCATTGTTTGGAATGACAGCTCACTCCACACGCTCACTTCACCTAAGTTTTCACGGTGAGATGGTTACAGAATCGCACAGCAGGTACTTTTGAATTGTCAAGGGTCGGTCAGTCAAAAATATGAAGCTAGTTGCCCATTCCAAAGCGTAGTAGGTACCTATGGAGAAGAACGGGCAAGAAACTCCATGGACACTCTTTTAAATCACAATATTATTGTTACAAAGTATTGGTTACATCATTCATATTAAAAATTATGCATGTGAGAACGATGCAGAACGTTAAAACCGTCCATAATGAAAAGATAAAAAAACAATTCAAATATGAATTTAAATCAAAATAAACCATGGCAGCAAAGAGTTGAACGGGCGCCGTCAGTAGGGACTGGTCCTACTGACGGCGCCCGTTCACGAACATGACGCAGTCAGTAGGGACTGGTCCTACTGACGGCGCCCGTTCACGAACATGACGCATACATTAGCACCATTCAGCTCAACCATTTGAAGGGAGCTAAATGATCCAACACATTCGCCACCATCAGCAAGACATTAGAGTGAGCATGACACACTCTCAGCTGCCAAGGCACATTCAAGTCAATGAAAGACGTACCAAGTAAATGGTAGCTTTATAGTATGTACATATAGTACTCACATATGTGCTATGCAATTATACAATACTAGGAGATTGAATTTATCTAATGCAAAATAACATTTAAAATAAAATCTGCAGCAGCTCCAACAGTAGGTACGTAGGTAGGGTAGGACTATGTATTAAATGTGTGATAGTAGATATGTGTTCGACATGGTGGTTTAGGTTCTTCCTGGTATCCTCGTAGCGTGCGTCATCGTCGTCTTTCGTCATTCGTCTTTTGTTCCCGGAAAATGATTTCACCGGTATGGCTAACCTTGTCGAGCATGCGGTTGCGTCGTAGTGCACTTCGTTTTTATTTCTATCCCGGACGAGCTCCCAATTTGTGGGATCGAAGTCAAAGTAAACAGCATTACAACAGTGTTTATGTGGATTGACTTGAATTTAATCGCATAAGGCACTTTTAAAGTTAATATATTTAACGTAAGACACACCGCGCGCACAATCGTCAAGTCGTCGTTCTCCCATAGATCCGTTCAGTGTTGTTATGCCTCATACAATGTTACCATTCTATTCACCTTACATTCCAACATAAATGTAAATAAATAAATAAAGATTTATTGAATATTAACTCTACTGACATTCAAGTAGAGTAGACGTGTGTATAATTTTATAAGCAATATTATTTATCATATCGAATCATGCCTGAATGAAGTCAGCGCCATTGCTCAGGAAGGAAAGCTGAACTCCGAGCAAAAGTGGAAGAGCCCCATAAGAGAAGACCAAGAATTGTGGTTATAGGAGTACCGACCGTTTTACGAGTAAGTGATGAAGAAGTTTATGATTGCACCTACGAGCAGAGTAGCGCGATTATAGCGCGATCTCTAAAGTGGTCCTCTGGTTCAATGTTAATAATTTACTTCTAAACGAGAAAAAACCAAATGCATTAAGTTTACGCTACCTCACGTTAGGCAGGTGAAAACTAATGTGTTGATAAGGAGCGAAGAATTGAATCCTGAAGACAGCACAGTATTCTTGGGCATAACTTTGGATGCTAAGCTTCAGTGGGGTCCACATATAGATAAATTGTCAATAAAGCTAAGTTCCGTAGCATACGCTTTTAGAAAAATTCGTAATTTTACTGATATAGAGACAGCCCGTTTAGTGTACTTTAGCTATTTTCATAGTGTAATGCCGTACGGTATTCTATTGTGGGGAAATGCCGCTGATATTCAGACTATCTTCGTTTTGCAGAAGCGAGCTGTTTGATCAGTTTATAAATTAAGTCCGAGACACTCGCTCAGAGACAAATTTAAAGAGATTAATGTTATGACTGTGCCTTCTCAGTATATTTATGAAAATCTTTTTTGTTGACACTGCAAATTTTTCTGTATGACAAAGTAAACGCGACCTTATTAAAAATGTAACATTGCAAAAATCATAATACAATATGGTTACAAAAAGTCTCACGGTGATCCAAAAAAGTAGCACACTAGTTTGCTCAATTTGAATATAACCATAATAAAAGTAGATAAATAATTTACTATTTGTAGGAATTTCAGATAATACTTATGTATAAGCACTTGAGTGAGATACCTGAGATACAGGTTTATTCCTAGTTCAGGTAGAATCCAATTATTTCTTACCTACCTCTAGTTTAAGGCCCTAGTTTGTAAATATTGAAGTAAATCAATTATTTCAATAAATCAATTTCAATTTCAATTTATCAACTAGGACTAGATTACGTGGCAAAGTAATATAATACTTATAAAGCACAAGCATAAAGTATCTTAATCTAGTTAGTGGGTGCCATACTGCTCTCCTAGATAGGTTATAAAATAACCTATTTTTGGGAGAAACAGTTCCGATCCCCGCACGTGTTAAATATGTATATTATAAATATGTGAATAGTAATCATTACAGCTAAATATGGTCCCACTTGGGCGCCATTAACGGCCCAACCATATTATCAGGGCACAATATGACAAATTGAGTTTTAGAGACTGACAGTCAGATATGAGTGACAGAGTGACGCACAGTACTGTACATTTTTACAAAAGTCGACGAGCCCTTTTGTCATTAACTTAATTGTGGATTGCGCAGAGAATGAATGGACGGTCATTTGGAAAAGGTATTTATATACCGTCAAATCATTTTCCTTATTATTTAGGTAGGTACTTAATTATCTATTAATGTTAGTTCATTTTCAAGATTTTATTGTAATTAGTTTGGGATTAAATACGACACTCTTCGCTTCTGATGGCTCGCGAAGAGGTGTCAGAAATTGAATTATATTTGATCTGAGTTCACTTCCCTCCCTCTCACCTTTTTGCCGGAAAAGTCCCAAAATAATCGTTTTAAAAATTGTCACCGATCAAAGGAATTTGCTCAGACATCCATTTATTACTTAGGGCACAAAATTGGAGCGATAAATAATCATAATAATAATCGACTCTCATAAAAATATTTGACGAATTCCGAAAAAAATCTTATTACTCACGATATCTCTGTCTCCGACAGGTACCTATTTAAATGTAGTATCTACCTACCTACATATGTAGATCAAATCGTTATTATCACTTGCGTAATTTGGGTTTATACCTAATAGTCTATCAATTAGACTATGAATGACAATTCATTCATTTACCTCATCCCATGATGAGATACGGGGCGCTTTAGAAAAAGATGTAGTGACAACAATTGAAAGAGTACGCTTAGATGGTGTGGTCATGTTGAGAGGATGATTGAAAGACGACTAACAAAAGGTATCTGGCGGATGTGAGTGGTAAAAGCCGCCGGGAGAAGACGCCCTAGGAGGACATAAAAAACCTATACGCGGATCACATACCTCTACTACAACGCGCCACATGACGCGACGGGGCGTGGCAAACGGAGCCGAATTCCCAAACTTTATTGAATTTGTATGTAAAAAATTACGCGCGGGGCGCTTTGTAGTGTGTGATTCAACTTATTGGAGATGTTCTTCAGAAAGGTCGGGTGCGTAGTACTCGCCACTGGGGTGTGTGTATGAAACGTGAACGTGGCAGAAGGAGTATGTAAGGATCATAGCAGGTGGCGGTCTGTTGTTGCCGCCTACCCGCATGGGAAGTAGGCGTGAGTTTATGTAGGTATTTGTATACCAACCGACCTTTTCAAAATTCTGGTAGTGTTGGAAAACCGTCTGCAATCCTCCGACCCGACCCGTCGCAACGCGTCGCCTTTTTTTTGTTTTGTTGCGCGGTGGAAATCCTCATGGACTTCCTCCATCGTAGGGGTATGCCGGACTCTTACCGGCTAAAACCACCGCGGTATTCCACCTTTGCCTATGGCCGGGGGTGCGAGATTCGCATAAGCATTCACCGCTCCCGTCGCCTGTCCGCGCTATTACTTCGTTTTCGTTCAACGTTCTTTCTTATTTCGGACTTTTTTTATTTCTGCTCGGCTCCGAAGAGTCGTAGCATGATGTTAAATAGCCTTTCTTAAGAATTAGGCTATCAGTCAAATGTAAAAATATTTTGTCATATCAGACTTCCAGGGATTAGCGCGTTCAAACAAACCAACTCTTCGGCTTTATTATTATTATTATTACCTACCTCAACTTGAGATAGTTAGAAACAATCGTAAACCAGAATTACGAAGAGGAGAATGAACGAAGTATTTAAAACAACCAAAACCAACAGCAATCAATAGAACGACGTCCAACCAATTTACATCACCCAAAGACATTAAATTATTTACTTGACAATAGACGGGACATTGCGAACAAAATCGTAATCCAATACATTTGTCCTAGTGGTCAAAAGTCGCTCAGTCTAGTGTGGTACGCCTGCGTGTCAAGACGTATTTGTGTCCACCAAAAACAAATATTTTCTAAGCAAATATGCCAAGTTGCGCATTGCGATATTGTAAATCTCGTTATAGAAAAACGGCTGGACCTAACTTCGGTTTATTTTCGTATGAATTATTTATATTTACTCAGTAATTAAAATTAAACAATTTTCCTAAATAGATCTAGAAAATTTGCTAATTTTGTTATAAACGCCCTCTATTGCGGAGTAGTTTTACTACTGCCTTGTTGAGATGTGATGTTGTTTATCGATTTTGTTATCGATAATATTTATTAAGGTAAATAATAAATAACACTTAAAATATAATACTGTTTGAAGATAATCATGTCATTTTATTTAAATGTCGATAAATGAACAAGTACTATTAATTCATGTAGGTGAAAAGTGGATACAGTTTGTTCAGACAGACCGTAGAGAAGAAAATTGGTTTCCATCTGCTTCGTCAAAATTATGCTCGAAGCATTATAAAAGAGAGAACATCTACTTCGGAAACACTGGTCGATCAATTAAAAAAAAGGATCGGTACCCTGTACTAGAATTGAAGTGGTCTGAAATTGTCTTTTGAGGAAATAACCACACAGATTTGAGTGGACGTGCAAGGTATTCAGAACGTCAAGAAATTAAAAACTAAACGCGATGTAAACCGGTTAAAATTTTATTTTATTGATCCTTTAGTAAGTGGGAGTTTGTTAACCACTTTTAAAAGTTCGTCAATGGATGGTAGGTCTGACGCAAAGACTACTATAGTAGTCTGACGTTGGGGACACAGGTAGCCCATGCTCTGATGTGGTGGTGGTAGTCGCTATCATTATTCTATCGATCGTCAGGTATAACATTTTTAAATAGAACGTCCGTAGTTTCCTCAATATTAGCGGTATGAGTGTTTTTGAGTTTTATATTTTGTACGTACGCAAGGTCGACTGATCTGTTTGCTTCAAACCGCAGAGCAGAGCTTATACTATGGATACTACGCAATGGATATAATACTTAAATACTTTCTTTTGTAAATAAATACTTATTTACAAAAAACATTGAAACTGCTAATCATTTTATTGCTTTCCTAATTTTTTGGCACTTGTTTCAATCTATTCAAATGCGAAAAAAAAATAGTCTTAGTAACTTTTTTCAATATTATCGATACATTTATATCGAAATGGTAAAATCCCTACCACAGGTTTTATACTTTCTACTTAGTATTGCCAGACCTACGGATTTTTTCATAGATCTACGGATTTTGGACCTCGCCTCGGATGTACGTATACATACGGATACAAGATTTACAAATATTTGCAAACATACGTGAAAAAAAAATATATTTTGCTAAAACCGAAACGCAACCGACAATATTGCAAAGAAAATATGCGCTTTGTGAGCTCTACTTTACACAAAAAGCGGAATAACCTGCAAAGCAGGCACATTTGAAATGATTTTATTTTAAAATGTACGGACGCCAGCACATCAAGTTACTACAATCTGTCAAATTTATTTAATAGATTTTCAACTTTATCGTTAAAGCATTAAGGTTCAAGGTTGATTGGGAAAATTTGACAGTTTCGGGTAGCTTGACCTGCTGGCGTCTGTACATAAACACACACTGAAACTGATACCTAGTCATAGACGGTGATACGGACAATGGATAGTAGCGAATACAATTCTAAAATAGTTTTTACTGTTTGAGACAAGTTTTGTTTAATTTGTTTAGTTTTTTTTTTATATTTATTTACCATTTGAACTAAGTATATAAGGTTTTTCAGGCTTACTCCACGGATTGAAAATCGGATCTGGCAACACTGACCACACTGGCCACCTACCGTGCAATAGCTGAATATACTTTACTAAATTTAATTCATTTTTGCAATTTTTTGTGTTAAGATGTTCCCAATTGCCGCTCTAATTTTGCTATATTATACTAGATGGCGTCACTGAGACATGGGATCACAGTTTTTCTATGACATTTCTTTGCATAGCCTCTCTATTGTACCTATCTTAAATCTCTTTGACATCACCCAATGACAATACCGACAATGTCATCAATCCGCGTAAAGTATGAACACCGCGAGTCAGAAAAATGACGTATTTGTACATCGCCGTCTATGGTTAAATTGATAAAATGTCTGCACAAAGTTGACGAAAGTTGTATTCGTGAACGTTTTAGCGGCATTTTGCGTTTTTGTAATTTTCTATTATCTCCGAAACTATATGACTAATTGACATACTGTCAAGGGCAAATCTTATCTCTATAATATCCTTGTGATCATAAAATAATTTATTTTGGTAAGGATTCATAATTAAAAAAATATATGTATTTTCATCCAAACCTAAGAACGTGAAAAAAATTCTTTTTTAAAACATAAAAGTGATATTAAAAGATAAAATATGGTGTCCCGGACTTTTTTGTAGAACTATTTAAGGCGGACCAGATTGCCATACATTGTTTTTAGTTATATACAACTGTTTAGGCAGCGCATGCAAATAATTCAGTTTTAAGAGGTATTTCTTTCCGACTTGCTAGACAAAAGTTGTGATAGCTCAGCTTAAATGCATAATTTATAGCCTATAGCACTCACACATAATGTAGCTTTTTACTAGTGAAAACATTTTTAGAATTGGATCATTGAATCCGGAGATTACCTCCTACAAATTTTACCTCTTATAGAAGTATGAGGAACAGGGTGTAAAGCTCACTCATCCTCATAGAAAAGGGAGGATCCTCCAACCAGACCGGTGTTATGTCTGGCGGGCAACTGCCCGATGATTGATGTCGGGAAGTTTGTATGTATGCTAATTGCGCGGTAAATTCTGCTTGCGAGATGCAGGATTTGCGTGACGTCAGTATGACGCGTTGTTCGCAAGTGGCGTTGTAGATACCGCTACATCTCTTTATAATATTACTATAGATTACAAAATGTAATTACCTATTTAATAATGTATAAATAATATCTAACGCGTCTTTCCAATTTCAATTTCCAAATCTAAATACTTAATGATTGTTTCACTTACATTCAAAATACCTAAAGCTTAAAATGTCAAATGGATGTTACTGAAGTTCATAAAGCTAAAACTTGAAATTCCTATTTACAAAGTTCCCTAATTTTTTTTACCTCACCGTTATATGTTTCTGTACTCGCATGCGTAACACGCATATATCTTTTTTAAATCGAAACAACTAGGTTAGGTTAGGTTAGAACTGTGACCACACAACGCAAGAAACATATTTTTGAATGATAGATATTTAGTCCAATCAGTATTTTAAACTTAGGTAATTCGTAGGTAGGTGTTAGTTGCTTATGTATTTAAAAACAATAGGTATTTAGATTTTAGGGATTTTGAACATAGGTTATTTTACGTTAGTTCTTTTAATTTTAGATATTACGATACGTGCCCCTTTTTTGTACTATTATATCACATTGTCGGCACTATAGGTCTATTGTAATAAACCAATTGTCTTAAGAATTATATTGTTTGTATATGACTGTATGATGACAAAAAAAAAAAATTATGCGAGAGAAGAGTGACGCACCATAACAAAGTTTTTAACAACATAGTAACTAGACTGTTCCAAGTTTCTTTAATTACTTTCGGACCTTTTCGTTACTTAATATACTTTGTGTAGGTAATTACTTAATTTATGTAAAGTCTAGAATCTAAATAAAAATCTAGTTAACATAATGAATTGCTATTCTAGTCTGAGCGCAAGTAAACAAATGGTTGCAAAACGGTGCTATTCACTTGCAAAATCTTTGGTCTTTTGCAGAAAAAGCTTGTCAAATTCCGGTCTAATTAAATTCGACCATAATGACTTACTTTATTTTCGTGTTTGTGACCCATTTTACTACTAAACTTGACAAAGGCAACAAGTCCATCTCTTTGTTGATCTTTCACTAGGTACCGACTTCCTGTGTTACTTTCTGACAAACCGTTCCAGTGATTACGAACAATGTTGGTTCTCAAAGAAAAATACACGATTTCTGGTCGTTCGTAGGTATTTGTCGTTTGTTGTTTGAGTGATTGGCCTCGATCTAACTTATTGTAATAGCAAACTTAACTTAGCTGTTTAAAATACTTACAAAATACTTATTTTGCAAAGTCATTAATATTTTAATATCATTGTTATTTGCATGTCGTAAGGTAAAATGTATACAATACAAAGTAAAAATAGTCGGGACTATTTTCAAACGGCCCCGACTTACGAGATGTACGTCATGGGTTCGAACCCAGGCAGGAGCTTTACTTTTTGTAAATAATTTCATCACCACTGCTATCAAAACGGTGAAAGAAAACATCGTGAGGAAATCGGCATGTCCTAGAACCAAAAATTCGAAGACATGGGAAGTCTACCAACCTGCACTGGGTCCGTGTGATAGATTACAGACGACTCGCTCTCGAAAAGAGGTTGCCTGTGATCCAGCAGTGCATGGGAACATGGTTGATTACGCTAAATGATTTATATTACGTTTTATATTAAAAGTAAACACAACATGGAGTTTCAGGAAAAGGCACCACTCATCAAAAACCTCCTCTATTATCTCACAGTCGTGCTGCTCTCGCTCCACGCAGCGCACTCCTACATCATGTTGACTGCGAACCTGGATGATGTGCACTCCTTAGCCCAGCAGCTAGCGTCCTCCCCGGTGGTCAACCAGCTCAACGACATTATCCGCCGCGCCTCCTCCATCTTCAACGAGCACCAGGAGAAGCAATCGGGAAACAACGCGCAAATGCGAACTGACTCCAAATTGGATGAGGATCGGTCTCCAACAAGCGGGGAACAAAAAAAACTAGAAGCATCTGAAAAAAGCCAGCCAAACCCGACGCAGGGACAAGAAACGAGAAAAAAAACTGGTATGTATAGATATGGCTCGTGTTCTAGAAGGACGTCGATCTAAATAGAGTCCGCTCAGAATTCAGCTACGATCTTGACGCCATCAATAGCAAAGTTAAAGCATTTATTTCAAATAGGCACATAAATGGCACTTTTGAACGTCAAAAGCGTAGCGTTCATCAGTTCTTGTAACCGGACACGAAGGGCACGATATTAATTTCACCATCGTTTATCGATGTTGATGATCTTGATTTATTCAATTAGGTACTATCAGTACAGAGGCCTTACGCCTATATCTAGCAGTCCACTGCTAGACATAGCCTCTTCAATTGCACGCCACTGAGTTCCATCTTCCGCTACTCTAGTCCATACAATACCAGCCAACCTGCGAAGATCGCCGGTCCATCTGCAGGGCTTTCTACATTGCGTTTGATGTCCACTGCGATTCATTATTGACCATCGTTTTGGAATATGGGCCTAAAATCTTTGCTGTACACAGTACAGGGTGGTAGGGATATCAACGCGCAACCAGTTACCATGGATTCAGTAAATAAATGATTCTGAAGCCCCAGCGTTTGTCGGTTATATAAAAAAAAAAAAAACTTCCATTCATTTTGACCGCGTAAGTACCTATAGCACTTTTTTGCAAAACAGGGTTGTATTTTTAATAACCGACCAAAAATGTCTACGCTAGGGGGTCTAGAATCATGAGCTGCATTCATGGTTAAAGTTTCCGCGTCCATGTCCCTGGCAACCTGTATAGCAAAGATTTTAGGCCCATATTCCAAAACGTTTGTAAATAATAGGTACTTATATACTAACGTTTTTTATAATAATTGTCAATCTACTTCAGGTGCGACAACTGAAAATAATCTAGACGACTGGATACCTGACCAAGAAGGTAATATTGAACAGAAACCAGAAGTAAACGTACCTAAAGATGAAAGAGTGCGTGGTGTCGGGATGTTGCAGATATAGTAATCGCGCGGATAACTTTTGATTGCGGGATGCACGATTTCGCGTGACGTCAATGTGATGCGTACTTCGCGTGTGACGTTGTAGATACCGTCATAACATGAATGACTTCATCGTTTCCCACCTGACAAAATCGAGGCCAAGGACGAGACCCTTTTATCAAAACTTAGCTTCTTTCTGCTTACGACTTCGTCTGCATGAAATTTCTTGTGCCGCCCCCCCCCACCTCGTCGCATCGCATCGCCTGTCCGCGCTATCACTTCGATTTTGCTGACTGACTTTTTTTCTTTTTGCTCGGTTCCTAAGGGTCATAGCCTGACGTTAAATAACCTCAACAATCACGCTATCAAATGCAAAAAGAATATTTCAAACCCGACTGGTAGTTCCAGAGATTACCCCCTAGCTCTACATACAAACAAACAACGAATATAATATTATTATATCCTTATAATATTAGTATTCATAGGTTAAACTACGTAAGCAATGCATTCTATTCAGGTATGACACATACTGTTCTTGCTTCAGCATTGAATGCGGAACTAAATGCAAAAATGTCGGATTCTTCGAGCGGAAATTCAGGGGAGGCTAACACTATACATGGCCAGCATCACCGCATCGTGAGGAGGAACGACCCGGACCTCGCGGAGCTGGGCAGGAATGCCAGCTTCTACCTCAAGTCTATCAAGAAGATCTTTGAAGGTTTTTAGTTTTTAATAAAGACTTCTAATTGGGTATTTGGTGCTTTTTCTTAAGCAGTCCGTCAGGAATAGAATAATTAGTCTATATCGTTCCCACTGCTGGGAGACAGGCCTCCTGTCTTCGAGAAAGAGTGGGCTGTAAGCTGCCACGCGGGCCCAGTGCAGGATGGTAGATGTCGTGTCTTCGAATTTTTGACATATTGATTTCCTCACGATGTTTTCCTTCTCTATTTTGCGCAGTAGTGATGAAATAAAATACATAACATAGTGCCTGTCTGAGTTCGAACTCACGACCTATATAGGTAAAACTCATTAGTGGGGGTCGTTACCACTGGGCGACCACTAAACCGTCACAAAGGCCGCGTCTTAACCGAAAACGATCATCGCGCTCTTTTATATGAATATAAAGTACACGCGCGATAAATCATGTCGCGTTATTACGTCATAATTCAAAGTAACGATTGCGTCGATCGTGTACTCGCGCGATAGTCGCTTTCGGTAAGGACGCAGGGTTATTGTTAATTAAAATGAAACAATATGCCTAGCCTTTTCCCAACTATATTGGGATCGCTTTTCAGTCTAACTGGATGCAGCTGATTATCAGTATTTTACATGGAGCGACTATAACTACTAGTAAGAATGGTTGTCAGTCTTTTTGGGCTTTTGACTATCCGTAACGACTCTCAAAGATCTACGATTGACTGCCAGGACCAACGGCTTAACGTACTTCCCGAGGCACAGAGGGGTCTCGGTATGTAATGGATAGCGCAGCTTAACCTTGGATTCACCCGTGCGGCTGTTACTATTTAGCCACAAGCCCCTCTAATCAAAATAAATGATTACCTAATAATAAACCACTCTGTGCTTAAAAACCTGTTCAACTGTTATCAAGTATGTAATATGATTACTTGTTGTTATTTGAACCAAACACAGCTGCATTGTAGCACGAGGCCTAACAGAACAATTTACGTACGACATTACTTATGAAGCAGGGCCGGGCTGCTCCGGGTTTACACTCCTTCGTAAAATGTTATAGCTTATACATTACAGTTATTACGGTCTACGGTCTTTAAGGTTTTCAATCAAAACTTTCTTGCTCTGAATTTCCAAGATGCATAAAGCGCCACCATCACCAGCTCGGCGCGTTTTCGTTTCTGTACCGAATCTGTACAGATTATTTACCGAAAACCACTTCTTAACTGGCTCGGTTTGCTACGGCTCGGTTTTTGTCATTTGTTATAGTGCCGTCACGTCAGTATCTCGTCTTCAGAAGATGATGATATAATAGCGTGCTATATTTATTTGCGGTTGCGAAAAAGAAGGAAATACTGAGGAACTGCGGGGTGGGGCGGGAGTGACGGGACGGGCGAGTCGAATGGTTCGGTAGTATTCGTTACAGAGACGTGTGCATGCGCTCGGTAAAGAATCTGTACCGAAACTACTCAGTGAGGAAGCTCCCATTTAATTACATGCACTCGGTAAAGAATCGCGCGAAAAGCGCCTTAATGTATTTAGCAGTGCCTTCGTTTAGTAACCGGTTCAATATTTTATTTCTTACATTTTTAACTATGCTAAAATATCTATTGAAAAGGCTACGTATATGTAGATAGAGATACATATACGTAGCCTTTTCAAAAGATATTTTAGAAGGGATAAAATAGAATTCTATCCCTTCGAGCTCGAAGGGATAGAATAGAATAACTTCTGGTTGCTGGATGAGTTTATAACTTTAAATCTTACACTATAAAGTTCAGTTTACGCTACAACTTTAAACATTTTTATAACTTTTTCAATAGTGCTAGTCACTCTGACATCAACTTAATTGTTCATTATAATAAAGTTGATATTTGTTTAACTTGAAATAACATCAATTTGAAACATAAGTTTGAATAGACTTTAGGTAGGTGGTAAACTTACGTGGTAAATGCAATAATTGGACAGGCGACACCTACGCCACACTAGTAGCGTCTTTTGTCACGAAATCGATAAATCGTGTCAATGGCGCCGTGTCGTTGGGCCTGTCGTCGAATAGTAATTACTATACGTCAATGAGGAGTACGAACGCGGAAGCAATGTGACGTCATGCTCTATGCGCCATCTTTACTATAAATAAAGCCTGATACACGGTGCAATATACCTGTGGCATATCATTTTATTTATTTATTTATGTAGTTAACAATTCGCATTGTGTTTGAAATATTTATCATAACTTGAAGTAACGATAAAAGTTGCACTAACGAGTGTTGAGACAATTCAAGTCATTTTTGTTGCTTGAATTCTATTGTGTACTACTGGCAAGAAGTTTGCATCGTGTAAATGGTGCTTTAGGTACCTGGGTACTAGTAACATATTAATAATAATATCCTCCCAACCGGATTTCGGCCACGCAGGCCAATCTTAACGGAGATTAGCCAAGTATGCAGGATATACCTACGAATGCCCATCACGCTAGCCAATTTAAAATAACCCTGTATTATAAGGCACAAGTGTGTGGCAAGGCGTTTATTTCAAACAGGCACATAAAAGACACTTTTGAACGTCACATTGCGATGGAACGGCAATCCAACACGACCGAGGGCTTGGTGGTCTGTAATTAATAATTTTTTTTTTTCAATTATCACTTACTAGCGGACTCGGCAGACGTTCTCCTGCCTGAAAAAGCAGCGCCACCTACCGAGTCCAATTGTGTATAGAAACCTTGTCCTGACAATAACAAACACTCAAAAAAAGAGTTATCCAATTTGGTGCAGTCGCTCGGAAGTTAAGCGCGTACATAAATTTCGGTGATTAATTTTTTTATATAGATTTTTATATTATTTCGCACAATACTCAAGGTTTCAATGGATAAAAATATATTATAACTAATTTGCCTAGCATCTGACTTGGCTCAGGATATAATCCTTTAATTGTTTTCTACAACAGCGACAGAATAATAAGTATGCCCTAATTCCTTGTCAAAATAAATTGTCTAGCCCACGTCTGCACGAGCGTAACAATATCGCGGCGGAATTTTATCGCGCACTGGATTTCCAACTTTCGCTGTTGAGCCGAGCACCGAGAATCCAACAGAGCGCATCCTAGCGCGTCAAAAAAAAAACACACACTGTTGGATTTTTAACTCTCGGCGCTAAGCAGTGCGGTTAAAATTCAGTGCGCGAAAAAAAATCACCGCGGGAAATACGCGCCCATGCCAACCTGGGCAAAATATGCAAACGAACAGCCTGTATATCTAGCGCCAGGCACACGTACGGGGTACATCCTCTATACTATAATGCGTTGTGGTTGTCACCCACATTACTAAGTGAATTGAATTATTGGAAAATTACGGCAAACACCTGTAGGTGCCGTAAATAAGGAGAAGTAAACCATCCCATCACGACTAGGTACCTACGCACTTTATTACCTCAACGAAGTGGGTATTTAATCGAACCTTTAATGATTTCCATTTTGTGCTCCTAAAAATATGATTGAACACTCTGATATAATAATTGCGCCTCTTTTTGTTTACCTCAAATAATTCACATTTTAGGAACCTAAAAATACTAAATAGCCAAGTAACTGCGACCAACTTGGATGTAGCGCTCGCCGGTCGCTGCCACGGCACCGCTCGCTTCGCTTGCTCGGCTCGCGTGCGGTTTGTCACAGTTTTAAACTTACCACACCCATTTGGTCAGGGTCGCAGGCAAGGTCGCAGTAACTAAGCTAGGGCAGCTTAGTTACTGCGACAAATTGGACTCGCACATGGTTGGTCAAAGTTCCAACCTAACCTATATCCCGTTTGATCGTGGTAGCTAGCTTAGTTACTGTGACCAACTGTCAGAAAAGGCCAGAAAGTTAAAAATAGAGTCAATTATTTTAAAAAGATCGCAAAAAGTTTTGAGCCGTGTATTAATTTTAAAATAGTGTTCATCATTAGAAAGAATGTCAACAAGAGGATTTGTTAAATACTTCTCTATAACAACCCGTGTATACCTATATAGGTACGGGTTGTTAAAGAGATTCAATAAACACAATCTGATGTCGACAAATATATGAAATTCAGTAGAATCTATACTAATATTATAAATAGGTAAAAGGTTTGTTTGTAAGTTTGTATGTCGGGGGTAATCTCTGGAACTACCAGTCGAATTTGCTCTCAAAAACTGTGAAGGAAAACATCGAGGACCAAAAATTCGAAGACATGTGACATCTACCAATGCGCACTGGACCCGCGTGGTAGATAAGCCCACTCCCTCTAATAGAGAGGAAGCGTATGTCCCAGCAGTGGGCACATTATAGGCTGATAATGCTATGCTCCTTGCGAATCAGCACAATGGTTTTACTATTGCAAATAGCTCCACTGACGCATGGTGATGCGCTGCATGATTTGTCACTCGTGCGAGCTACGCGATTCACTTGACAAAGCTCCCATCTATGTAGCTTCGGCCTAAGGTCCATTGTCCACTTCGCTACTCAGAAGTGATCAATGGCCGTACACGACGCAACCAATCACAAACTATAAACGTCAGAAGCTAGGTGCACGGTTCCAATTGGTCGTTTCCTATGGAGAAGAGCAGGCAAGAAACTCCACGGTTACTCTTTTAAAAATAATTGGCTTTTATAATTATATAAACATTACAACTTAATAAAAGGAATGGTCTACAAATCTACAGTCTACAAGGCTTACAACGGTCTCACATTCACAGAATATAAAATAATCTAACAAAAAGATAAATAATAAAATAAAAATCCTTTTAAAACCGAATGATATGATTGCCGATTGACATTACTTTGAGTAGGGTCGTGGATGATAGGCCCGCGGGGCATTTGGGTCCGTTCTCCGCACCCCGTCGCGTGGCGCGTTGTAGAGTGAGATCCGCCTAAGCTCAACAATAGCTCCAACATGAATGGTGTCAGCGACCTAACTCAGTAATTAGTATGCTGGACCACGGCTGTTATATCACAACAATAAGCTTTGTCTAGCCTTGGCGTGACAGTATACCTGGCTACCTAACTAACACCTAGGTTTGTTGAAATTAGATTTGAATTTCTAACAATAGATATTGTGATATAAAGCAGATGAGATTATAGAGGTATGAGGAACAGGATGTAAAGTTCACTCATCCTCCATAGCAAAGGGAGGATCCTCCAATCAGACGGGTGTTGTGTCTGGCGGGCAACTGCCCAATGAATCATGTCGGGCTGTTGTATATATGCTAATTGCGCGGAAAACTCTGCTTGCGCAATGCAGGATTTTGCGTGACGTCAGCATGACGCGTAGTTCGCATGTGGCTTTGTAGATACCGCTACAAGTCTAATCTTGTAGCGGTATCTACAAATAATATATAAAAAAGCAAATATAACAATCTCTTTGCAAAAATAATAAATTTGGGTCTCCCTTATTTAATCAAAAACATATTGACAAATTACCACTTCTCAAACAATTTTCCGCATAATTTCATTTGCCAAATTATTACTTAGCAAATAAACTCTTCACAAATAATTGTAACGCAAACCTTATGTTTGGCAAGTGAACGTTTAAACAATAACTTGCTTACCAACTAGTGCTTTTACCAATTTTAATGTAGTCAAATATTTCAGTTGGTATAAAAAAATTTACGCAAAATAAAATAAGCCAAACATTAGTTATCGCCAGTTTTCTATTTACCAAAATCAAAAGTCATTTATTCAAATTAGGCTGAGAATCAGCACATTTCGAACGTCAACATTACAAAAGACAGTCCCCAAAAACGTCCGCCCTTCACCACTTCCTAGTGCTATCGCTGAGAAGAAGAAGTGACGTAACAAACTCCCCACAATTTCTATTCAGTCAATTGCTTAGTCAGTGATAAAATATTTGCATCTTTATATCAGTTGCACAAAATATACAAATTAAATTACAATGTGTTTTGTTGCTTTGGTTTTACATTAAAAAATATGTTTCTGGCATGGTCTGGTTGTGTGGTCACACTTCTAACCTAACCTAACCTAGCTGTTTCGATTTAAAAAATACGAGTATATAAGCGTGTTACGTTGCAAATTTCACTAAACTCTAAGAAAATTGTAAACTATACGTGGCAATTAAGATATTATATAATATTAAAATGGATTCTAACATAACCGTCTCTTTTTTCCGGATGGGAAATCATCGCATGACTCCTCCCGCTCTGGGTGGAGCGGAAGGGAGTGTCAGACTCTTACTGACTAAAACCCACCCATGTTCCTTCCTTTGCCCTTTATGTTCCGGGGTAGCGGTAACCCTTTCGGACAATCCCGCTGACCCGGCAGGCTTCGGCCCTAAGGGGCCCCTCAAATTATGCTGACAACTCTTTGAGGCGCGCGTGGAACACTTACGCGCCGTCCGGCACGGGCCTGGTCCTGATCGAGCGGTGAGCTACCCATTGCTCTCCGCCCGCAGGCCCGCGCCTACGGTGGCCGGGAGTCGTCACGCGGCTCCTGACGCCCGGAGCGTCTCCCGCGGCGGCTGCGATAGGAGGCTCTCTCCCTCATCCGTCCCACCACCTCCATCGCTACCATGACTGCTTCGCAGAAGGAGGCGACTGCCTCCCACTCCCTCTCGCCCCGGACCATGGCTTGCACCAGGGCTGGGCGCGAGAGGCCGCCGCCGCTGCCGATCGCCTCTACGAGGACACGGCGGTGTTCCGCCCAAGCGGGGCAGACCTCCACCGTGTGCTCCACCGTGTCCTCTGGGCGATCCTGGCAATGGTGATACCCGGGCGTTTCCTCCCGCGTAATGATGTGCAGGAACCTCCCGAAACTTCCGTGTCCGGCGAGTACTTGCGTCAGGCGGTAGGTGAGGGCGCCGTGGCGCCTCTCTAGCCACTCCTCAAAGAGGGGTCTTATCGCCGCTATCGTGGCGTGCCCTGCCGCGATAGCGGCGATAAGACCCCTCTTTGAGGAGTGGCTAGAGAGGCGCCACGGCGCCCTCTTAGTTCGTTTTTCGTACGTCGTTCGTTACCATAAATTTGACTTGTTTCAAACAAATTCAAGCACATAAACTTACAAAGAAGTACGCAAATGACATTAAATGATTTTTTAAATTATATCATTCCCAAAAAATCTTATTTTTGTCTTTATATTTTATTCATAACAAATCATTTGACTGAATGTTTATTGTCTGAAGATTCTTTGCTGTAAAAAATCATTTGATTAAAGACTAAATGCCTTAATGACATTATCCTTGGTTCCGTTACGCCGATTAAAACTTTGGCCAAATGAAAATGTGCGTACTAAAATCATTCCAAATATTGCATTGGTATAAAAAAGGTTCCTAAAATTTATTTGGATACTGAAATGTTGTCCATTTTTTTGGCAAAACGGCAGGATCCCAATCTTTCCATCGTTTAGGAATGTTTTTAATTAAAATTTAATTGAAATACTTATTTCGTATGATGACGAATGGTAAACAAAACTTCAGGAACGGGCATGAATCTTTATATCTACTGAAATACTTATATCCTAAAGAAAAAGTAACAAATTCACTTCGAACCAACTAACAAATCAGGGTAGTCTGTAGACAACCGTTCTAAATCTCGTTACTTGATCGCGCCGTCCCAGATAGAGCAACTTTCCAAGTTAAAGGCAACAAATTTAGAACTTTCTTTTTTGAAGTACAAGGATCAAAGAAGTTGTAGCTCAAAGAGTGCTTAAGAGAAAGTATTTTAACTTTGTTCTAGAAAATCTATATATCTATAAAATAAAATGGATCGGGTACAGAACAAGTTTACAAGGCACTTGTATTTTATACTGTATGGGGTGTATCCGTTCTACCCGTTGATGTACCCCACACTATTTGTACTGGGTATGGTGGGGTATAATGAACTCAGGGTTCGCAGGGAGTTCAGTCTTGCTGCGTATTTAGTGAAGCTACTGCGTGGCGTAGCACATAACCCGGGAGTGCTGCGTCAACTGGAACTTAGAGTGCCGGACCGGTACGTGTGGAGGCGGAGACGCCCGCAACTGCTAAACGTGCCCGTGGCCAGAACCAATCTACTGGCCAAAGCACCCCTCACCCGAACAATCCGTGTGGTGAACAAAGTCCATGATAGACTGGATATTTTTTCGTGCTCTTTGAATGAATTCGCAAGAGTTTTATTAAATATAGTTAGTTATATAAGGTTAAAATTATATTATTTGTTGTTAGGTATGTAAGGTTAAATAAGTTAATTGTAAGTGGATAACTACACTGTCGCATTAGGTTAGGCCTGTTATGATAGTTGTAAGGTTGATATAGAAATAAATAAATAAAATAAAATTGGAGTGTCTGTTAGTATTGGATATAAGTAAATGTGCGAAAAACAGATCTAACCTTCTAACTAGTATGGTCACACATTATCCAGACGTCAACATGATTATCATTTGATCACTCTACTATATCTAAACTAATTTTATAATCAAAGAAAAAAAATTGAAAGAAAAGATTTGAGTTTTTGTATGTTTGTTTGTTACGCATTTACGGTAAAACGATTGAACGGATTACGCATGGGTACCGGGTAGACCATATCTGAATTAGGTTATAGGATACTTTTATCCCAATATTCCGACGAGATCGAAACTTATGCGGGCTGCGGGTGCAACTTTTTTAAGGTAATTATGTAACCAGTCTGCAAAGTCTAAATCGCCAACATGCAGTAAACAAGCATAACTAGCCTATAATGTTCCCACTACTGGGACACAGGCCTCTTGATGAGAGGGAGTAGGCCATAATGCACCACTAGGGCCCAGTGCGGGTTGGTAGATGTCACATGTTTTCGAATTTTTGGTTCTAGGACATACCTGTTTCCTCACGATGTTTTCCTTCACCGTTTTGAGAGCAGTAGTGATGAATTCATTTACACAAAGTAAAGCTCCTATCTGGGTTCGAACCTGCGACCTACATCTCGTTAGTCGCGGCCTTTACCACTGGGCCATCACTCTTATCAAGCAAGCGTGGAGATGAGTACATAATAATTTTACCTCTATGTGAGAAGGTCCGTTGCAGTTGGAAGATCGCAGGCAAGTGTAAATATTTATAATCCTATAATCTTGTAATAAAGAGTAATCAATAAACTTAAGCAAGGCTTCCCCAACAATCGCGTACTGTTTAGTTTTACGGAATCAAAATATATATACCTATATAATTTTTTTTTTAAATAAAAACTTTGCCCCGCACTAGGAATTTCTCCTGCGGTAACTTCATTAAACTCACATACATAAACAGCCAGACCCGGAACAACTACTTGTAGGCCATACAAATATTTGTTCCGCGCGGGAATCGAACCCGCGACACCCAGCGCAGCAGTCAATCGCTTAACCACTGCGCCAACCGTGCGGTCGATCGTCGTCAATATTAAAAATAGTATAGACAGTTTAATTCATCTACAAATTATCTTCACCCTTTTTTTTTTGTTGCCCTGTGGAAATCCTCATGAATGGATTCCTCCATCGTGGGGGTGACAGAGGGGTATGCCGGACTCTTACCGGCTGAAACTGTTCTGCCGTTGGCCGGGGTGCAGGATTCGCATAAGCATTCACCGCTCCCGAAATTATATTCACCCTACTAAAACACTCTACTTAATATACCCGATTACCCTAATAATTACTCAAAACTATTGAAATAAACATTTCGCACAGATATCAAACTATAAAACTCAAATAAAAGTAATCTATAAAGTTGGAGACTCGTTAGAGTTTTAACATCAAGATGGCCGCCCTTCGTCGTAGACCTCTTTTGAGCTAAAGACCATTTATACAGATATCTGAAGGCTAATTTTCGTAATTTAAAACGTTCAAAATCTAGTCGCAGTCTCATCTCGGCGACAAACAAATGTCAAAAACTTGTCAAAATTTAGGGAAATTAGAGGTATTTTTGACAGATTGAAACTGAGATCAGACTGTGAACGTTCTTAAAATTACGAGAATTGCCCCTCTGTTACAGGCAAGTGAGGACAATATATATATATATCTGGGGAAATAGTACAGATGCACTGACACTCTTTACCCTACAAATAAATTAATTAGAATCTTGGCAACATTCATCAAACTGACAGCTGCAAACCATATTTTCTAAAACACAATATTCTAACCCTCCCCAGTATTTACATCCTAGAAATATGTAAATTTGTCCGTAAGCATCAAGAGTTCTACACAAAAAATCACAGTACACACTTAGGCATCGATCTAGACTAAACATACCAACATCCAAGCTAAAAATGCATTTAAGAAGTCCCTACAAAATGTCTATAAAAATACATAACAAACTCCCTGACATAATAAAGAAAGAAGAAAAGTTAAATACGAGTATATTTATAAAAAAAACTTAAAAAGTTATTGATAAACAAATGCTACTACCCCTTAGATGAATATTTAAATGCTAAACATAAATAGGGAAAAAAGGTATTAATATTAATGATAACCACGCAATTTATAAGAATGTTTATATTATATTAATGATACGGTAATAATTAATAAATAATATAATAAAAATAATTAATAATATATATAGGTCGTGTTAGATTGGGTTAAAACTTACCAAGCTCTAAGTTAAAAATGCACTCAACAAGTACACTAATGACTAGTGTACTAACACTACACTATTCTTGGCAATTAAAATATAGTATATAATAAATTACCAGAAAAAATTAAAGAAGAACAAAAATTTAATACATTCATATATAAATTAAAACTATTTCTATTACATAAATGCTAAATTAAGTACATGTTTTTATAAAATAATTATAATATTTATTATAATAACTAAGTAGTCAAATAAAAGCCATCTTCCGCTCTCCTACTTTTGCTGTGCCCGACAGGGTCCACAATGATCATACATATTCTGTAAAAACTAAGTTCACATGTGGAAGCAATAAATATATTGAGTATTGACATCAATCAACTAATACACGTAGAAGAATTGGAAAATGTCGCAGATGCTTTTTTCTCAAACAAAGACTTGTAGGATAAAATATTACTTTAACCTAGATCGCTTTTTGTTTAGAAACATCGGTTTTTGTGATAATACTTGCAAAGGTGCGTTTTCACTTAGCGTTCTGAATACAGCAAGGTAATCGCGTTACACACTATCAGTGGGAATGGCTTTCATTTTGACAGTTCAACAACATTCATTGCGTTATTTACGTTGTTACGTAGACAAACTTTTCCAACATATGAAGCAGTGGATTAGTAATCAAAAAGGTTGAGATTGTGATTGATAGTGTGTTACGGAATTAGGGTGCGTGGGTGGGGTTCTGTTCTGAGCGAGCAAACGTTTGTTCGCGCGCTAAATGAAAACACTTGAGCGAGCGAACATGTTCAGTGATGATCGGTTGGATTCGGCGAAGGATTGCTCGCTCGCTCATTCATTCTGTGAAAATGATGTCACCAGCGAGCGAACAGTTGCTCTGTACCTTCACTCGATGTTGGACGTGCTCGGTTTGGGTCCGCTGTTTTTTTACGAGTTTTTGTTTGAAACTAGTGTTCGTTTTTCTGTATTCTCGTAATTTTAAAAACGTTGCTGATGCTATTATCGATTCGATGTCGATCCGCGACAATTGCTGCGTCAATTTAAAATAAAAACGAAATAAACCCTCAATATGTCGCGTTAGGGAGAAGAAAAAACTTTGCTCTTTGTGTCATATTATCGAAGTTACGAATGTCTGTGGAACACACATTCTCTTTATATAAAAATAATATTGCACGAAATAATGCTTATGAGGCTTTATTTATTCCGTTGCAAGCAATATGATTAGTTTATTGCGGTCTGTACGGATATCACTGTCACTATATCTTTGTACATCCATTTTGCACGTCTGCAATTAGCATATTATTTATGAGTATGCTTAAAACAAGAATGCTTATTGCTGGCAAATGTGAACAGTTGCAGAGCATGCTAATTTTACGAGTAGGTAAGCAAGCTTATGAGCATACTTTTTTTAAGCACGTCTGTCAGTACCATTAAGAAGTAGTGTCTCGTATTTTCAATGATTCTTTTTGCGTTTAAAAGACGAATTCATTTGTCAGTTGTTTCTTATCAAGTGCCTACGGCACGCTACGGCGTAGCTGGTGTGCTGCGTCGGCTACGCCGTCAGCAGCCGCGTGCGCACACAATTCAATATGAGTGTAAACAGAGTCAGAATAAACTCCTGACGTCTATAAGAGAACGAGTTTCTACTTTAGACACAAGTTTAAACCAACGAGCCTTTTTTAATTTTCAACTCTATTGCTAGATGGTTTACACCTGGATCACTGGGTCTACTAAAAATAAAATTTGTATTGTAATAGGCTGCCGAGGTTTATTCTGTGCCCTAAAAATAAAGTTCTGTATACGATAAATGTTATGTCATCAATACATAAATTATCATTAAAAAAAAAACATTAAATAAAGTGGGGTCAGGCTCGCACACGAAGGGTTCCGTACCACGAGGCAAAAAACGCCGAAAAAAACACGTTTATTTTTTTTATTTGTAGCGGCCATAGAATTACACCCTCAAAGTCAAAGTCAAAGCATTTATTTCAAATAGGCACATAAAATGCACTTTTGAACATCAAAAGTATCTATTGCGGTTCATGAGATACAACCCATTGACAGACAGACGGACGTACGTACGGGTGGATGGACGGACGGACGGACAGCGGAGGCATAACAAAAGGGTCCTGTTAGCACCCTTTGGGTACGGAAACCTAAAAAAATAAAACGTAATGTAAAGAAATGTTATCAAAAACTATACACCGTCCAAAAGTTCGCTGTAAATAAATAAGCACTACATTGTAAAAAAAACTTACTGTACTGTACCGACTACGTGTGGTCAATTTAAAAGAATTCTGTTTAAAAATGTTACATGTGACTTGTAACCCAAGTCTTGACGTTGAGACTTGGGTTACCAACTTTTTCTATTTAAAATATCAAATATTTTCGAAGCCATTGCCAGTAAAAATATAGTAAACGGCGAAAAAACAAAGTGGTAAGAATGTAAAAAAAGACAATTTATATTTTTTGCTTCTTTGAGCCTTTATTAACAGATTTTTATTTTTTTTATGACTCGCGTAAATATTGTTAAACTCTAAATTAAGCTTACAAAATACATTATTTCAGCATTTATGAGTTTAATACTGGGCATATTGCGTTTATTAAGCCATTTTGTATTGTTGAAATGAAAATATAGCAGTTTCGCCTACATTTTTATTTAAAAAATGTATAGTTTTAAGGCCTCTTATATACCAGGATACTATACAGGGTTAAATTAAATTAGCTAACAAAATTCCGTACACGTGATGGTTGAACTTCTGAACATTATAAAACGAAAAGGAGTTTTTTTTTGCCGTCAATGTCCCACTGTTGGGCAAAGGCCCCCCTACTCTCTTTCCACCTCTCTTTGTCCAGAGCTGCCAAGGGCCAATCTTTATCAAAGGAGTCCATCTCATCCCGCCATCTCCGTCTGGGCCTGCCGCGATGTCGTTAATAAGCGGGACCACTCGTCGGTTCGTAGGTCGTAAGTTTGGCCCATCGTCCGTTATGCGGCAGATGTGTTCAGCCCAAGTCCGCTTTCCGAGTGACATCAGGGCGGCGGCTGATTTTGTCTAAACCCCTACTCTCTCATGATACAAAAAAGGAAATTAATTTGATGATTTTAAATTTAATTAATTAATTTAAAAAGCAATATTAATTTAAAAAATAATTTAAAAATATTTTTTTGTGTAAAGACGTGAGACGAGACGTGATTGGTATCGATATCTAAACAAGATAAAACATATTATCTCAACTCATACTTCAAGTAACAACATTACCAGTGGTCGCTGATCCCTAAATAAAACATTTAACTTTTTATTTTATCGTGTTTAGATATTGATACCCATCACGTCCGCAGAGTTTCGCTAGCTAATTTATTTTGACCCTGTATTAAATAGTAGGGTTGGCAACCCTTCATGTGAGAGTGATGTACGATGGAATATACTCATTTGATTATAAGTCAACCCTTTCATACCGCGAGTGGAAATACCTGTACACCGGTACGTATATCTTTGACCCAGTAGCATTATCCTTCACTGCTCGCCTTGCTAATCGACTGTCAGTCATCTTCAATGGTCGGAGCTTCATTCATGCTCGAACAGCATCCGTCTTACATCTGACACGTGTTTAGGTAATCATTATGTGGGTAGTTTGAAGGGTTAAGTCAATGTATTGTGTTGGGTGCTGGCGGAAATGGGACACGACATTATATTCATTGACATTTTTACGCTCTGTATTTTTGTGAATGGAACTTTTATGGGTCATAAGGGGCTTGTGGCTAAGTAATAACAGCCGCACAGGCCGATCGATCAGGTTCACCTACGCTTGCCACGGTTGGTCCGTGGCTGGGTGACCATCTTTACATACCAAGACCCCTCCGTGCCTCGGAAAGCACGTTAAGCCGTTCGTTTCGGCTGTCATTAGTGGATCTTCGACCGTCGTTACAGGTCATCAGAAGCCCGAAAGTCTGACAACCAATCTTACCAAGGGATTTCGTATTACCCAGTTTCTGGGTTGAGGAGGTCAGATAGGCAGTCGCTTCATGTAAAATACTAGTACTCAGCTGCATCCGGTTAAACTGGAAGCCGACCCCAACATAGTTGGGAATAGGCTAGGCAGATGATGATGATGACTTTTATGAGCCATGTATGGAATATGCGGACGATATCAATATTCGATTTCTTTTAAATAAGTTAAAGAGAAGAGTGCAGTGGTGGCCCAGTGGTAACGACCCCGACTTACTTGTTGTAGGTCGTAAGTTCATATCCAGGCAGGCAGTTTACTTTGTGTAAATAATTTCAACACCGCTGCTCTCAAAACGGTAATTAATGATTTAAGTCCCAGCAGTGGGAACATTATGGGCTGATTATGCTGAAAGAGAAAGATTGGAACTTATATGTAAAGAAAGAAAGAAAGAAAAATATTTTATTCTGCACAAACAAAACGCACAATAAACAAGTAACAAAAAAAATAAATAAAAAAAAAACGAAAAAAGACATAAGATACACATAGGTTAGTTAAAAGACACGTACTCATGCATAAAAATGTTGACACTTTTGTCTATTGCTCGCAGTCAAGGCCATGTCCAGTTGGTCCAGTCCAATCCAATTGACAGTTGATAGTACAGATATTGGCAGATGACTCGTATACTTTTAACTTTCTTTTACTTTAATAACAACATAACTAGCGAAATGTGGGTAGATATTCGCCTCGGGCTCCCCTTTCGGGGTTACATTCATAATGTTTAGTATCTATTGGAGATTTCAAAAAAACATCTAAGATTTTTACGTCACTGTAAGAGTCAAGACATTTGAATACACAACGATCGACAGTTTGTGGAAAAAACGCCTCTTATCATACGAAGACATGTGACAAGTACCAACCCTCACGTTTCCGCGTGGTGGATAATGGCCCACTTCCTCTCACCGAGAAGAGGCCTGTATCCCAGCAGTGGGAACGCTATAGGCTGATTATTATGCAGATAACCCACGAGCATTGATCACAACACTTGCTCAAGACCGGTTGGCGATTTCAAACTTATATTAACTATAAGTCCAGGTTTCCTCACGATGTTTTTCCTTCACTGACGTCAGTAACTCTCATTATTATTATATTTATTTCGTCTGAAAGCGAACTTATGAATTCGGCCATTTGCAATTTCCCAGACGAGGTAGGTACCAGTTTGACACATTTCAATTGCAAAATTGCGAAAAGCTATAATAATAATATTTTATTCAGTATTAAATTGGCTGTCGATGTACTGTCCAGAATTTAATCGTATTTCAGTGAGAAATATTTATTTGTCTTCGTACGTCTCCCATGATTACCTACCACTTTATTTGCAGAGAGTCCAATATTATTTCATTGGACTGCGACTGACAGTATCAATAAGAACTCTTTCGCTATTTATCGGCACTAAGCCGCCGGCTGGTTTTTTTTTTATCGTCTGTACAAAAACAGGTTATAAAAGGTAAACGGAGTAGAAGCCATGGCGTGCAATAGGAGAGGCCTATGTCCAGCAGTGGACTGCTACAGGCTGATGATGATGATGAGTAGAAACCTATGGTACAGAAAAACAGGTTCGACAGATTGACGAATAATATAAAAAATCAACTTAAAAGCACCCTTCTCTACGGTCGGAAATTATCAATGATTTTGTAGCGACATTCAATCCTTTGATCGAAGCTGGCTTTCAATCAAAGAATTTAATGTAAAAAAACAGAGACTTTTTATTTATTTTTGTGAAAAAAAACAATTCTTGGCCAGTGGCTTCTACTCCGTTCTCCAACAGAAAAACATTTCTCCTGGGGGCTTACCACCAGCTCTTATAGCGGGGCAGAAGTTGAACTGCACAGCTTTTTTGTACTTAGTCATAGAACAAAAAAGCAATGCAGTTCAACTTCTGCCTTGTTAAGAGCTGGTGGGAAGCCCCTATAAAATTTGAGTATTACGATCACCGACTTATTGCGTGGGGCGTCGATATGTGTTCAAGTTTAGTCGTGACTTTCCTAAAACCAACTTCTCAAATTGAATTTCTAGGATCTGAGAAAACGAATTTCAGTTTAAAAGGAATCTGTCGAACACATTTCCTGGTACCAACATAATATATTATATACAGTTCCTGTAAAACTTACCGATTTTTTCTTATTTTAGTAGTAAACAGTCCGATATACAATCAGGAAATTAATTGTTAAGCAAATTGGCGTGTTATTGCCACTTATACAAATGTCAAAAAATGACAGTTATATAAGTGCAGTTGTACAACGCCACATGCGAACAATGCATCATACTGACGTCACGCAAATCTGCATTCCGCAAGCCGAGTTTACCGCGCAATTAGCATAGATACTATTTCCCAACATCAATCGTAGGGAAATTGGAATTTCTCAACACCCGTCTGGTTGGAGGATCCTCCCTTTTCTATGGAGGATGATATGACTTTACACCCTGTTCCTTATACCTCTATAATGGCGACCCCGACGTGATTTGAACACGCAACCTTCTGATCTGTCTGATGAGTCTGTGTGTGAATTTGCGTATCAATTAATTTCTCTGACTTTACCATTTGATACCATTCATTGGCTTGCCTTTATTTGGTGTGCAATAACAGCTGATAATTATAAATTACTAGCTTGTGCCCGCGACTTGGACCGTGTAAAATTTCCTTTTCCCCCGACCCACCGCGGCGCATCGTATCGCCCGCCTGCGCTTTTACTTCGTTTTGGCTTAGCGTTCGTTCTGACTTTTTTCTTTTTGCTCGGCTCCAAAGGATCGTAGCGTGATGTTAAATATAGCCTACAACTTTCCTTATAACTTGGGCTATCTGCAAAAAGCTTATTTCAGAATAACGTAAAATGCATAATAGCATGTTCCCACTGCTGGGACACAGGCCGCCTCTCGATGAGAGGGAATGAGCTGTAATCCACCACACGGGCCCAGTGCGGATTGGTAGATGTCACATGTCTTCGAATTTTTGGTTCTAGGACATACCGGTTTCCTTACGATGTTTTCCTTCACCGTTTTGAGAGCAGCGGTGATGAAATCATTTTCAGAAAGTAAAGCACCTTTCTGGGTTCGAACATACGACCTGCAACTTGTAAGTCGCATCCGTTACCACTGGGCCACCACTCCTTACGTAAAAAGCGCTGAACTTCAACTGAACGAAATACAAACAAATAATTGTTTGTTACATTCACGTGTAGAGAGACTAGAGAGTAGGGATTGTGCTCATGACCTTTTAAATCACCAGCCTGACAAGTTAACCATCGGGCTTTAAAGCCAAGCGCACATTAAAGCCGCAACGGGCCGCAGCGCAACGCATTTTCATACAAAAGTGGGTTGCGGCCCGCTTGTTGTGTGCGTTATATAAAATGTACGAACTTATATAACTAAAGTATAATTTTTGCAACACGTTGCGTTGAGGTGAAATTATATAATTTATGTATACAAAATATTTTAAAACATTTTAAAAGAGTAACGGTGGAGTTTCTTGTATGTAACTGGTGTATTGTGTCTTTTAGTCTGTGCTAAATAAATGACTGTATTTTGTTACTTCTTTCTTTCTTTCTTGCTCATTCTTCTCCATACGAAACTGCCTTGACTAGAATCAATTCTATTTTCTTGTAAATTTTGTCGTTCAAAAGTGCCTTATAAGCGCCGATTTGGAATAAATTATTTAACTATGACTTGTGCGGCTCGTCCTAATTTGCGTAAGCCTTTATCACTTCAATATTAAAACAAGTTTAGTTTCCATTTTAATAAAGATTGGCAAAATTGTAAGAATCGCACGATTCTTTTAATTAATGGATTTATTACCGCTTAAAGTGATTCTCAATGAAAGTCTTAACAGAATTAATTAATTGGACACCCGCAGCACTCGGCGAAGATTTAATGGTTTTGCTTGAAGAAATTAAAGTTATTTTCTTTTCTTTTAGTTCCTTTGAATTGCTTCTAAATTTGTTTTTTACCTTTTTTATACCATTTAATTCCTTTTTAGACGAAATCTTCTTTCTGTAAATGAAGATGACTGAAACACATCTTCAGTTAATTATTAACATCAGCATCATCCTGTCCTTATTCTATTTGATCAGGGGTTGGAGCAGCGTCCTCTTTTTCCATGCAATATCAATCAGCTGTCATCTCAGCATTTATATCTAAGTTATGTGTTGAAAACACGTCTCATTTATTTTTTTCTCTTTTAAAATGTACCCAGCAAAATCTTCAATCTTCAACTTCATTTAAGAAATTTTATGAAAAGTTCATGTTACAAAGATTTTAAGAATTTCAATAAAAGCCTTTCAGAGTTGCATCAAGTTGGACCGCCGCGCCAGTACCGTGCATGCCACCGCGCGCTACGGTCGTAGGCGCGTAGCCGCGTAGCAACGTAGCGCTACGATCGCGTAGACATCAACTTTGAAGTTATTTCGTCAAGGTGGAGTTTAGTGTAAAGTTTTGTTTATTAGTGTATGGTATTAAATATAATTTAGATACTTAAAATAATAATCGTCTAAATAAAATGATTAATGGAAAGTTAACTTAGGAAATTATAAGTAAAGTGTAACATAAAAAAAAAAATACAAATATACAATTTTAGAACTTAAAATAATACAGTGACACATCAAAAATACTAAAAAAAAAAAATGCGAGCACCATAAATCCATTTTCAAATATTCAAGAACAAAAGAAAACTTTAAAATGGCTGAATTCTTTCGCGCCAACGAGACCACCGGCCAGTTCTTCCAGCGCTGCACCAACCTGTCTTACTTTGACTGCTCGGAAGAAGAGATGCTGTGGGTGATGATGGGCCCACGCACCCTGCCGCTGCAGAAGATAGTGCCCATCTCCGTGCTCCTCCTGGTGATCTTCCTGACCGGCGTGGTGGGCAACGTGGCTGTGTGCGTGGTCATAGTGAAGCACCCCGCCATGCACACTGCGACGAACTACTATCTGTTCAGTTTGGCGTTGAGCGACCTGCTGTTGCTGCTTTTTGGTGAGTGGTATTTTTTTTTTCTGTCATGAAATATAATGATGTTTTAAATGTTCAGCGCTTATTTTTTGCGCGAGTAGCCCTTAGCATATTCACACGTATTATGATTATTCAGGCTAATTGTTTGGAAGATTTTAAACTTAAGCAAGGTACAGGGATCAAGTCACCATGTGAAAAATAACTTATTTAAATAGTAATTTTTAAAGTAAGAAACTAGTCTTAGTATGATCACATATCTGAATTTCGTACAAAGCTCAAGTGGCTTCCCATGCGTCTTCGCCGGAATTCTCATATCTTATTTCAGCTCTACAGTATCTTGTTTAATCCCAAAACCCCTCTTATATTAAAGAACGTTTCAAGTTCCTTCATGACACACATAATAGTTGTCTGAGGTCATCGGAAAACCTCAGAATATAGATGCCGATGCATTCCACCAGTTTCTATGACAGATCTTTTACTATTCAAGCAGTACGGTTGTGGAATGACTTGCCCGTGTCGGTAAAGCGTGCTCAATCTTTGTCCACTTTCAAAATTATAATAAAAAAGCACTTCCTCTCTCCTTAAACATCATCATTATTTCGTTTATTCATTTAGTTGTCTTATTTTATTACACTTTTAAATATTAGTATAAAAAAAAAACATTTAAAAATATAAAAAAAATAGTGATCCACCGATGTCGGGAGCAGGGTCCATGCTTCCGGTGGTTAGAGCTCCAGAGACAGGAACCTCCTCACAATGCGAGCCGTATCGAGGAATACTTCCTTTTGAATCAGGCCCTTGATCCAATAGATGTTGATCGAGGCTTTCGGCCATCAGGCCATTGGCCGATACGACAATCGGCAAAATGACAGCCGAGCTCACATTCCACATGTCAACAACCTCATGTGCTAAGTCGAGATATTTAATTTGTTTCTTTTTCTCAGCTTTCACTGGGTTCCCGTCATGTGGAATGGTAACATCGACAATCATTGTGCGGCGCGCTAATCAATCTATCACCACTATATCAGGTTTTTTTAAATGTTGTTATAACTTTTATGATTACCAACCACTAGCCCTATCCGTGTGTTAAATTAATGTCGCCATTGTAGCGGCACGTTGTATATTAATTGTATAATGTAAATGGTACACCTCAGACTACCTACTATATTTGTCTCTCCTTAATTTTAATCCATCCTAAGGTTGTCTTTAAAAGATCGCTCTTAGCGATAAGACCGCCCATTGTGTCACCCTTTGTAAAATATTATATATTTATGTTCTGTAATTTGTATGGTGTACAATATAGAGTAATCTATTCTTACTTTAAAAATTACTTTTTCTTCGTGATATTTTATTATCTAATTCCCAAAACAATGAATATTCAGTTAATAAGAATAATTTATATATTACGTTATAAATCGACGTCATTAATCTTGATTAACTTTGAAACTCTGAATAACTCGCAATCAGCACATTGTGAGAAAACAAAGCTTAGACTAAATTCCCTTATTGTTCCAAAATCTTTATTGTTCTTTATTATCTTTGAAACTAAGTTCTATATTAAAATACTCGTAAGGATACCAGTATGATTCATAGAGATTTATAACGACGATATTTTTTTTTATTTGGACAATTAAGAATTCATATCAAAGGTTGTCTTTAAAAGATCGCTCTTAGCGATAAGACCATTGTGTCACCCTTTGTGAAAATTCTATATTTATGTCTGTGTTTATATCGTGTACCTACACAATAAAGAGTCATCATCATTCTCCTGCCCTTATCCCAATTTATCTGGGGTCGGCGCAACAAGGTCCTTTTCTTCCATACTTCTCTATGAGACCTTTCTGTAGTCTACATAATAAATATAAAAATCGTCGTATAGTCAGCCTCAAAAATAATTAAATTGATTATTTATCTACAACTTGTGCTCCATAATACTGTTTCAATGTGTAGCTATAATTAGGTACTCATTCCATTAGCATAATGAGCCTACAATGTTCCCACGTAGGGCCGTAATCCACCACGCGGGCCCAGTGCGGGTTGGGGGATGTCTTGTCTTCGAATTTTTGGTTCCAAGACATGCCGGTTTCCTGCCTTGTGACAGCTACCAACCCGCACTGAGCCCACGTGGCCCTCTCGAAAAGAGGAGGCCTGTGTCCAGCCACTGCTAGACACAGACCCTACAACATGAATACCACCCTACGTCAATTGTTATAGCCGTGTTATAGCCAGTTAGTTTTAAGTTGGGAGTCGCTTTCATTCGTCGGTGAAGGTAGCCGCAAAACACACAGGGGATAGCTGTAGGGGAGACTTTTGCCCACCTGTTGTCACAATGCTGAAAGAGGTTGAAAATAAACGTTAATTAGCTTTGTTTCCCGAACTTTAGTCAACTGTGCAAAACACTTTCTAAATACTCACCGTTTTGAAGATTTTATACGTAAACAAAACAATAACAACAATAATATGTGCACGATGACATTGTTTCCGATCTTCTCCTGTGCCTCTTATCTATCTTGAGAACAAAATAACACTATCATCACTCAAAAACATCGTCAGAGAAATTATTTTATCGCCTTTGTTCAATAATAAATCAAAACTGATGTTATCGGGTTTCATGTCGGTTTCAAGAGGCACTGGAGGACATATCATATTATCGTACACACACACACTCACTCACTCATATATTCCGTAAAGAAAACAGAACTATAGAAAAGTTAGGTAAATAAAAAAACCCGGTAAGTGCCATCCGGGCTCGCAGACTAAAGGTACCACCACAACCATTAAAGTTTACAACCCTTTATTCATCATGTCTTGATGGAGGCTATGATATAGTATTCATTTACTTACTGTCATCGAAATGGACCTTCGTCTTTTCTTGGCGATGGAACTGTTCCTCGTTTTTTTTTAATATAGATTGAGTCCAGTAGGTGGCCATGTTGATTGCGGCATCAGTAGCATTCTTTAGGTCATCCGAGGTGCAGGTAACCGGGCTACGAAGGTGATTTTTTTTTTTTTTGTTTATACGCTCTGTCTAGTACACGTTACAGAAATTGATGCACGGTAGTGATGGCGCCAAACACGTAGCCATATTCTGGGCCGAGTCGATTGACGAGTAGATTGCCATCGACACTCTAAGAATAAGGAGCAATAGTTTCCCATTTTCCACGCTTCGGGCACCCTAGCAATAACAATAAACATAGATACACGTCCATTTACGTACATAATTTCTCATCTAAAATATTCTAAAGTTTGGAAGAACAAATTAAATAAATAGGTTTAATTTAAATAACTTTAAATTAATGTCTTTAATTTAAAAGGACAAGAGATTTGGGGCGGTACCTTACCTATCATCTCTTGAATTTGATTAAATTCGGCACAGAGGCTCGACACTTGAAGAATTATTATAACTTTTAATTTCGTAGAATATTAGGCTGTTGGGTTTGGGAGCAATAATAAATATCGGAGATTTATTACTGACTAAACACAGATTACTGACGTTGCTCAAAAAGCCGCTAAGCTGAAGTGGGACTGGGGTCGCCATGTCGGCCGTATGCCTAATAAGGTGTTGCCGAAATAACCACCACGTGGAGCCCTGACACAGCTAGAAGGCGTCGCGGCAGATCCCGTAGAAGATGGCGGGACGAGCTGGACAAAACAAACGACCAGTGGTCTAGTTTAGCCCTGGATCGAAAGAGCTGGAAGTCATGGGGAGAGGCCTTTGCCCAGCAGAGGGATGATGCAGGCTAACAGTAACAGTATTTATGAATGAAAATATACTATTATCAGCTGACAAAGAAAAGACCCTAATAATAATATTAATTTCGAGATTTTTATACGGTTACCCAGGAATTACGTAGGTGTAAACTGCCCCGTTAGTCTCGTGGTCGCAAGCGCGACTGCTGAGCGCGGGGTCCTGGGTTTTATTCCCAGGTCGGACAAAGTGTTATTGGGTTTTTAAGGAATTTTCAGTAACAGCCCGGAGTTTGGAAGTTGGCAGTGCGATACCCCCGTGCCTCGGAACCACCAGCGGTCTTCAGCTCTCCGGTCGTGTCGGATTGCCTCCCATCGAGCTGTGAGAGTGAGGGAAGAGTGAGTGCACTTGTGTCTGCACACACACTTGTGCACTATACTTAATATCTTCCGGCTAGTCTCCGTTGAGAATGGCTGCCATGGCCGAAATTCGGTTTGGAGGATTCTTAGGTGTAAGCTTATAAGGCTATAACTTGTTGCCACAATAGTTAAGTATAAATGTCGGAATTATAAATTCTCAAAAAATTACCATTTTACCTTCCTAAAAATATTATTTAACACGCTAATATTATGATTGCGCCTCTTTTCGCTCCTAGCGATAAGACCGCCCATTGTGTCACCCTGTCACCCTTTGTAACTACAATTATGTCGTGTAATTTATATAGGGTACACAATAAAGAGTCTATTCTATTATATTCTCAGATGATTCGTATTTCGAGGCATACACTAACCCATTTTTTCGGGGTTAGTTAGCTACATAGTTTCGTTAATGCGGCTAATTCAGCTCGTGTTTGGTTGATCACAGTTCTAACTTATCCCGTTTGGTCGGGGTACCCTGGGTTAGTTACTGCGACCAACTGTGACAAAAACCAAGAAAATTAAAAAGAGGCTCATTTATTTTTAAAAAAAGTGTGCTACAAAGAACACTTCCACTTATAAATAAACATTATTGTTAATTAATTTACTCCATTTTGTCACAATAACAAACTAAAACTGATTTTATTACAATAATACTGTACTTACTGTCACTTGGCAGAATAAATACAAAATAGCATCACTAATTGTCAATGAAAAAATCAAATAACTTTTCATTTAAAATATTTTTTTTATCCGGAGTTAACTAGGTAATGTGATACTTTGAAAAAACGTAAAAAAATAATAGAACTGCCTTCGTATATAAGTCACTTTTAGACGCTCAAATTAAAGTCAGCTAAACTTTCGCCATTGTTCTTGGTTTTTTAGAGATTCGTTAATTTAAAAAATAGTGTATCATTATGTCAATAAGTTTTTAGAGGATCAGTTCCATAAATCTTCTAAAGACAATAAAATAAATCATGAGAGTCGTGTTGAGAGTCATGTTGTTCATTATGTTACAACATTTTGTACCTATAGTTGAAAATGTACTAGTAAATGTTCAACTATAGGTACAAAATGTTGGTACTACTTTCCAAATAAGGGTAGGTACAGTTACAGAATAGAAAAAAACATCTTTTTCTGTTCTGTGAGTACAGTAGACGAGAAGTCAGCCGTTACATACTTACAACAAATGTATAATATATAGAGTTCGTTATATTTTTTTGACATTCAATTAAAGGTTGTTGCAACGTGAACAAGTACCTAATTGCCTAAATTGCTAATCCTTTAACAATATTGGTAGCTTATGGCACATAGTTTAAGTTTGAAATTCATTGTCTCGTTCTCAGTGGCTCCTTCAGATGCAAATTTATACGCTTTTATAATAAAGTTCCAAGCCCCGTTCAAGATCTAAGCCTTAATAAATTCATTAAACTTAAGTTGTGCCAGAAAGCCTTTTATACCGTTAAGGATTAATATCGAGGACAAAAAGGCTTGGGATTGAGCTGCTTCCAATTTTTACATATTGAATGGTTTTTTGTTTTTTTTTTTATATACACTTTGACATTAATTAATTTTATATATACTATGACATTTGCTTACTATTCTATTATTTTAATTATAATTAATGTGAAGACTATGTGGGTCATTTTTTTGATGGTTTTTATGCAGTGCGAGCAATATAGTAACTATGCTGTAGTATATAACTCGCTGTGAATTTCCTTAGATTTTCTTTTTCTTCTCTGTATTTTATAAGTGGAGACCTGTAATTGGTTTTCAGACTAACGTACTGTTCTTGATCTGGATATTTTAGCTGTAAGTCTCCCACGTTATTAAATAAATAAATTTTATTTATATTATTTTTTATTTTTCTCTCTGTTCTGTTAGTTTTTGTCATGATCTGGCAGTTTGAGTAATTAATGTGTCCTACCCAAATGTCCTTTCTTTGGAATTGTTCGTCGAATCGTTGAGCTCCTTAGGTTTTGAGTTTAGCTGCACGATTTCTGACAAATGCGTGTACTGACTGGACAAGTCTTCATATTATGATCTGACCAAGATAATGTCTGGACTTTAAAACAGACTATGACCTCTGAGTTTGTTTCGGCCTTTCTTCTCAGACTAGTCAGATAGGAAACGCCGACCTCCTCATCTAAGTAGTTTTAAAATATGAATGACGTGTAAAAGTCTTTATACAAAACCTACTTACAAATAAAATCATTTATCATTTCTCATTAGATAACTCGTTTGGCTTTCTAGGGTAACTATTTTTTGACGCTCGCTCGCCAGCCTTACGCTTTACCCACTAGATATTCATCATCATCATTTCAGCCGAAAGACGTTCACTGCTGGACATAGGCCTCCCGAGCATCGCCACTTCAACCGGTTCTGTGTTCTCGCATCCAGCTGATTCCTGCGGTCTTCATAAGGTAATCGGTCCACCTGGTGCGAGGCCTTCCCACGCTACGTCTTTCGGCCCGATCGACCATCTGTTTTGCTCACTGCTACTTTGGTAATTCTTCGGGTTATGTCGATTGCATTGGTTATTAGATATTTTATTATACTTCATAATAGCTGAATTATAGGTACACAGATCTCATAATTCATGCAAATAGTCAATTAGGAATGAATAGTTTCCAATTGGGTCTTTAATGAAAAAGTCTTGTTTTATGTCTGTGTTGTTATTTTTAATGGTCAATATTGCAGTCCGAGTGTGCCTGAAAATAATGACATGTGTTGTTGAAAATAAAAAAGAAAATGCGATGTTTTTATGAAACCTTTATTACCTACTATACATTTTTTAATGGACATGATAAATAACTATAACGACCTTGTGGCTGACAGGTAATCGACGCTAATTACTTTGCAAATTGCACTTGTGTGTACTTTTTGGTATAATATTATCGCTGTAATGACTATTTGTAACGAACACTGGTCTGTTTTAGATAGCTGTTTGCACACGCAAGAATTAGAATGGATAGCTACCTAAGCCTTTACGCATATGGGCACGCCACAATTGCGGCGATCAGTCCCCTCTTTGAGGAGTGGCTGGAGAGGCGCCATGGCGCCCTCATCTTCTGCCTGACGCAGGTCCTCACCGGACACGGTTGTTTCGGGAGGTTCCTGTTCAGGATAAGGCGGGGGGAAACACCAGCGTGTCACCACTGTGTGGATCGCCCGGAGGACACGGTGGAGCATACGGTGGAGGTCTGCCCGGCTTGGGCGGAGCACCGCCGCGTCCTCATGGCGGCGATCGGCGGCGGCGATCTCTCGCGTCCGGCCCTGGTCCAGGCCATGGTATGGAGCGAGTGTGCATGGGAAGCCGTCACCTCCTTCTGCGAAGCAGTAGTGCTTGCAAGAGGGGAGGCGGAGCGCGTGAGAGAAGGCTCTGCGCTCTCACGGCCCAATCGCCGCAGGAGACGCCCTGGATGTCGGGAGTCAACAGCCGGCTCCCGGCCTCCGTAGGCGCGGGCTTGCGGGCGGCGAGCGATGGGTAGCTCGCCGCCCGGTAAGGACCACGTCCGGGTCGACGGCGCCTTGTGTTCCGCGCGCGCCTTAAGAGATGTCAGCACGAACTGACGGGGTCCGCTAGGGCTGATGCCTGCCAGGGCCGCGGGTTGTTCGAAAGAGATACCGTGATATCAAAATCGTATATTTGCATAAAACGTGGTAGATACAAAAGATGTTACATATAAAATTCAGTGCAGAAACACATTCCGCCTGCTGTGACGCAAATATTTAATGGATGTTAAACAGTAACATACAATTATACACAAATTAATAACAATTTTTCGATTTCGAGTTCGAAATTCGAGTTTTAACTTTAAGAATTATATGAACAATTTATAAAACTCAATACAAGTGCCACTTCAGAAGGCCCCTAACTAAAAACGTTCAAAATCTAGTCGCAGTCTCATCTCAGCAACAATGAATTGAAATTGAAACAATGACAATGAATCAATGAATGAGTTGATCAAAAATGTAGATATTCGAGGTATTTTTGTCAGATTGAGACTGTGATTAGAATTCGAACGTTCCTAGAAATTCGGGAATTGGGTAGTTGCTTGATATTGAATACTATATATTCTAGTAGATAATATATTCACATGCGTGATACGATAACAGAATTCGAAATCAAATTTGAAATCGGTCGAAAAATAAAAAAACTTATAACTCATAAAAGCTTTTTGTCTATCTCTTCTCGCAAAACGAAGTTTTGCATGTAATTTATTTATATGGCGATACTGAACTATGATGTCACAATTCAGTATTTCCCTCTCTGTCTAATTGAGAGTTTTGAACGCTTATATCTTTTTAATTTCCGAAGATATTAAAAAACTGGTTATACCAAGCTATTGGTGAGGTAAAAAGGCTTCAATTTAAATAATAAAAAAAAAATGTCAACTAGCCAATTGTCCCTCTGACAACCATCTGAACTGCGAATGTTTTTAAGTTCCAGTTTGTTTTCCTTTTCCTAAGTTTCTGTTATTGGCTTTCCAGAAATCCTCTGTCACTAAGTTAATACTAGTAAGTTAACAGGGTTAACTTCATTAGTAAAGTTAAAGGTTACCGGATTGGAGTAAGTTGAACTGGCTATCGTTCGCGTTACTGTTAGACAGAGGACACACTTGAGTCAAAGCCGTTTTGTTTATGAGAGACAGAATTCCCACCCCCTATCTAGCCAACATAGATTTGTCTTGTATTACAACCGTTTTTTTTTTATAAACTGATTTGAAAAATTCTTCTTTTGTTTGAAAGAATATAAATTTGGTCAAGTTTTGAAGAGTGGTTTTTGAGTTAGCTTCAATAATACTTATTATTTCCACTTAGTGTTGGTGATGTTATAATAACTTCCTGTCACTATTAACTAGCAAGTGAAGGTATACGAATTTGTGTGGAGTAGGTACAGACGCCAGCACATCAAGCTACTACAATCTTTTAAAGGACATTGTCCGGAATCGCCCTGTGCACAAGAAATATCGTACATGTCACGATAATTAATTGTCTATTTTATTATATTAGTTGCAAATACTTTTGTAACACGGACTAGCTGCATGCCAAAATGAACATTTTAAAGTATTTTACTCGACTACATTAATCGCCGCCATCTTCGCCAAACGTTATGTCGTATCGAAAAAGATTAGGGATGCCCAATCGATTGCAATCGGTCGATCGAATTTTTAATGAATTGTTGCATGTTTTTGATTCTGATTGATAAGGCTGGTTTTATAGTCACGCGTTTGGACAGCGCCATCCAGACGTACTCGTTTGCAAATGCACTAGATACTAGTCGCATTTTGTAGTAATGCCGTTCAAGCGCGTGCTGTTTCTATTTTTACATTAATACACACAAACATTTTATCTCATTCCAAAACCAATGCTAAGAATACAGATACCTATGTTAATTAGATTCATCAAAAAGAAGAAAAGATATAATCGCAGATATTCCCCGAACTAAATTGAAATTCACCAGCAGACAACTACACAAACGTTCAGCTCAATTATATAATAAAATAAACAAATAAACAAATACGTGTATGTTCATAATAAAAATAGGTACAATTGTAAAGCAAGCTTAGTAAATTGGATTAAAACACTTTCCTATGATAAAACGGAGGCTCTGTTACAACAGATTGAGTAATCAGACAAATCACACATTATTCATACACCTCATTCTATATACTATCATATTCACATCAAATCACAAACACCACATTCACATCACAACATACATCACATTCATACCACAACACACAATACTTTAACTTCACACACACCACTTCACGTCACAACACACACCTCACATCACGCTATACGTCACGCTTAAATTAGATATTTAAACCATTGTTATGGAAGAGCGGAGCCTTCTAACACAGGCATTATCTGCCTAAAAGGAGGCTTCGAACACAAATTCGTACCTAACTATTTGCTGATTTGTGACAATAAACAATTTTTATTATTTTTATTATTTTTTATTCTATGCATTTAAACATTGCAATTACATACACTTAGGCTTAAGAAAAAAACTGCATTGCTAATTATCTAGGTAGGTACAAAAAATAGCTAAAGGTATTATGTTATTGTTTTTTAGTTTCTTAAAAATCACTCGGAGCTATACCTAATATTCGTTGTTATGGTTCGATTAGGTATAACCTTAAAATCTGATACTTTTTTTGAAATATATCTATTACTACTATTTCTCAATTTAAACGTCGATTAAAAGAGCATTACCTTTCCTCTATACCGTGAGTATTTATATATATATATCGGTTCAGGATGCCGATCAGAGTGAGAATCTTCCCCAGTGGACATAATGTGTGGAGAAGTGTCGAGTAGCGAACAACAAAGAAAGTATTAGAAATCACACTAATAATTTTATTAAGTAAGGTACACTGAACACAACGAGTCGTATGACAGTTTCTAGACTAGTGTTGTCCGCGCGGCTGCCAGCAGAGTAGTGTAGTGTGGCGCGCTCCCTGCGATTCGACATCGCGAGTTTAGCCCGCGCAAACTTTAATCTAGACTCCGTCGAAGCGATGACGTCACAGCGCTTCCGCCTCGTTGTCACGTAGCTCCCGTACTAATGACTTCTCCGACATATATATATATATATATATATATATATATATATATAAACGTATATATATATATATATATATATATATACGTTTATATATTTTTGGATTATGTATTTATTTAAGTATACTTATGTATTTATTTATTTTTTTGCATTATATGTGTAGGTATATTTATATTTTAGTTTTAGACTTCACACATTAATATTTTTCTCTTCTTGTTCTCACACACTATTGTCTACATTTCTTTTTTACTTCTCCTTTCGCAGGTCTGCTGGAAGAAATTTCTTAAAAAATAAGCAGTACCTTTGTACTCATATTTGAAATGTCTTATCCTTATGTGTTTTACTGTGTGTACATAAATAATAAAATAAATAAATAAATAAATATATCTATTCTGCAGCTAGTCCGCTATAGAAATAAGATCTTATAGGAGTTTACTAATGATCGACAATACAACACATAATTTTCCGATGCTCTTGGTTCCAGGGCGATCAATGTATGGGCGCAGAGCAATGTCCTTTATTTAATAGATTTTCAACTTTATCGCTAAAGCTTTAAGGTTCAAGGTTGATTGGGAAAATTTTACAGTTTCGGGTAACTTGACCTGCTGGCGTCTGTACTACAACAAAAAACTAAAAATAAACAACCAACTTTATTATAAAAAAACAACCGACTTCCAAAATAACTTTAATTACGGAAGTCAGTGGAAAATACGAAAATACAAAACCGAAATTAGAGTTATTTTTCAATTTGTAGTGTTTTTGTTGAAAGTTTTTTTTTTTTTGTAAAAAGGTTTTTCAGGATAAGAATACTAATGTCTGTTCTGTTATGAAGAGGGTTTGCTTACACTTTCAGCTGATCCTTTTGTATCAAATGACAGTGACCCTCTTCAAGTTAAATTCTTACACAATCACTCACTGAAGGGAACCGGTAACACATTCAACTGTATTTAGAAGGTTTCCACTTTGTATAAAATATTGTTTGAATGCATAATCAGCCTAAAATGTTCCCACTGCTGGGACACAGGCCTCCTCTCTGTGAGAGGGAAGTAAACAGTAACTCACCACGCGGTCCCAGTGCGGGTTAGTAGATGTCACATGTCTGCGAATTTTTGGTTCTAGGACAGTTTCCCTAGTATTATAAAAGTTGGTAAATATATATTCTTGTGCGATGACATATCCATTCTATTATAAATTCGAAAGTAACTATGTATGTCTGTATGTTACCTTTCACGCCTGCACCACTAAACGGCTCCTTTTTATCAACATACCACACGGGCAAAGCCGCGGGTGGAAGCTAGTTTTTAGTTATTAAAATAAGCCAAGCCATACCTTGAATTGAAGATAATTACTAAACATTCATCATCATCATTATCAGCCTGTGATGTCCAGCCCACTGCTGGGCAAAGGCCTCCCTACTCTCTTTCCACTTCTCTCTGTTCAAAGCTGCTAATGACCAGAGGGGCAATTCTCGTAATTTTAAGAACGTTCACAGTCTGATCTCAGTCTCAATCTGTCAAAAATACCTCTAATTTTCCTACATTTTGACAAGTTTTTGACATTTGTTTGTCGCCGAGATGACAATGCGACTAGATTCAGAACGTTTTAAATTACGAGAATTGGCCTTCTGTTCTTATTGAAAGTCCAGCTCATCCCGCCATAATCCATCTGGGCCTGCCTACTAAACATTACATTATTTAAATTACATTAATCTTCAATTTACAAAACGTTACTAAATAAATAACATTTGGCCGTTCATAAAAAAAAAAAAAAACTTGTTTACATTTTCAGCAGAGATTTTTGGATTTGACCATACTGTGACTATGATACTGTTTTGTTACGAGTTTGCGTACCATCATTGTTTTCATAGACCTAAGACAGTCTATATTGTCTATGGTCTGTATAAGGACACTCTTAGGCGGATCACACACTACAACGCGCCACTCGACGGGACGCTGTAAATGGAGCCAAATTCCCCGCGTGGAAACGCTTTTTTATTAAAGTATGTAAAAAATCACGCTCGGGGTGCGTTGTCTGTGCCTTGTCGTGTACCACGTTGCATGGTGACCCGCCTTAACGCACGTTCTCGCACAGACTTACAACCGCTTAAGGAAGATTGTGTAAGTACTTACCAAAACACGCAACAGATATTTTTCGCGTCACTTTCCAATAATTCGCTCACGTACTGCTGCCCCTCTCGATCGGGGCCCTCGCTAATACTATCACATCTGGCCGTGATACCCTTTGATGTTCTCTGTATGTTGTTGAGTATCCTTGCAGCCGTCCCATCACTGCGGGGAAAATACTTCCTATGGAGAAAGGACCACCATTGTTCATGATAATTGTTTATTTATTGAATTAGCTTTTACCAGCGGCTTCGCCCGCGTGTATGTTGGAAATTATCCCACAGGAACGTATTACCGGGAAAAAAAGTATCTATGTTTTCCAGGTTATAAACTGCTTGTGTGCCAAATTAAAGGAGATGGACTTTTGTCCCATACAAGCTTGGCCCAGAAATGGACACAAATAAAACAAAATGTATTATGAAGCAATAATAGTGCTTCAAAACCTTGTATATTTTTGTTCGTCGTAAAACTTGGTGAAGGACCATAAGACCCTTCCCAAATCTGATGTGCAGTCGTTTTTGCCTGATTGAGTAAAAAACATCTGAACATACACACTTTCACATTTTAATTTTAGTGTGATTTATTGGTACACGTGGTACACACCTTCGGCAGTACATTACAAACCCTTATTAAGTACCTAATAATATTTCCTGCTTCGTCTCCGTGAAAATTATCATTTTAACATAAAATAATATAATGCTATGACACTCTTCAATACTGTAGCTTTCCATTAGTGAAAGAATTTTCGGAATCGAATCACTAGTTCCGATGATTAACCCCTTTAAACAAACTCACATACCTCTTAGAAAACAATTAGAATGTTTGCTAATTAGAGTGTTGTTATAAACAGCGTTCACATAGCTTATTACAACTTGCCGAATTCACACTACAAACTATCTACTATACGATTCGTCATGATATGTTCGTCCTCCATACTACTACCTACACATTCCCCGCCCGCGCCATTACTTCGTTTACACTTGGCGCTGTTTCAGTTTGTTGTTTTGTTTTTCTCGGCTCCTAAGGAGAGCCCGAGATGTTAAATAGCTTAAAGTCTTTCTTAAGAATTGGGCTATCAATGCAAAAAACACAAATCCGGCGTGTAGTTTCAGAGATTAAAGCGTTCAAACAAACGAACTGTTCAACTTTATTATTAGTATACATATGCATGTATGAGCTATGCATAATAATATACTATATGGATAGCTCTCATAAGATATTTATAAACTAAGTAGAGGATAGTATTTTAAACGATTTTGATGCAAATGTATTTTAATCTGAAATTGCAATTATAAATGGATCAGTTTCAAAGGTTTCTAGAAATGAAATCCTGTGGGAATGCTGCCAGAGTTTTGTATTTAATTAATTATTAGAACTTGTGTAAGACTGGCCATTGATACGCTTCACACGTATTGTCTTACAAACAAATGAATGTTGACCGCAACGTCTTCCATTGATAGTTATGTAACTAAGGATTTATTGGATGTGGGCGCGTTCACTGCGGCGGCGAGCCGCCCACTACCTGAACGCGCCCCAGAAGGTGGTAGCTGTAAGGCTCATCCGGTGCTGCCGCACGATCTCGGGCGAGGCGGCAAGCTTCCTTGCCGGACTGCCGCCATGGGATCTGGAGGCGATAGTCCTCGCGCGCCTGTATGAGTGGCGCGCGGAGGCACTACGCCGGGGGGAAAGTCCGCTCCCGCGGCAAATTGCGGCGTAGCGGACGGATCTACGGCGCGATCTCATGGCAACATGGAAAGAGCGACTGTCGCAACCCAGCGCAGGGCACGCCGCGATAGCGGCGATAAGACCCCTCTTTGAGTCGTGGCTAGAGAGGCGCCACGACGCCCTCACCTACCGCCTGACGCAGGTCCTCACCGGACACGGAAGTTTCGGGAGGTTCCTGCAAATTATCAGGCGGGAGGAAACGCCTGGGTGTCACCATTGCCAGGATCGCCCAGAGGACACGGTGGAGCACACGGTGGAGGTCTGCCCCGCTTGGGCGGAGCACCGCCGTGTCCTCGTAGAGGCGATCGGCAGCGGCGGCGGCCTCTCGCGCCCGGCCCTGGTGCAAGTCATGGTTCGGGGCGAGAGGGAGTGGGAGGCAGTCGCCTCCTTCTGCGAAGCAGTCATGCTAGCGAAGGAGGTGGCGGGACGGATGAGGGAGAGAGCCTCCCGTCCCAGCCGCCGCGGGAGACGCTCCGGGCGTCGGGAGCCGCGTGACGACTCCCGGCCACCGTAGGCGCGGGCCTGCGGACGGAGAGCAATGGGTAGCTCACCGTCCGATCAGGACCAGGTCCGTGCCGGACGGCGCGTAAGTGTTCCACGCGCGCCTCAAAGAGTTGTCAGCATAATTTGAGGGGCCCCTTAGGGCCGAAGCCTGCCGGGTCAGCGGGATTGTCCGAAAGGGTTACCGCTACCCCGGAACATAAAGGGCAAAGGAAGTAACATGGGTGGGTTTTAGTCAGTAAGAGTCAGACACTCCCTTCCGCTCCACCCAGAGCGGGAGGGGTCATTTGATGATTTCACATCCGGAAAAAAAAAAGCAAAAAAGCAACATACCAATAAACTTGCGCATATCTTCAATATTAGTGTCTTACCAATACCTAAAGCGGGCATGCTGTAGTACGGGACCAACCGTGCGATTTGCGTAATTATTTGTTGCTTGCACCAAGGAATGTAAAAAATCGCATGAAAAAGGGGTCATTTGATGACATCCCATCCGGAAAAAGAAAGCCATTGGCAAAAGTAATGCTAAGGTAAAAAAATATGAAACTTTAACATCAAGATAATATACATTTACCTACTTAATATATATTCGTAAAATAATTCTTTTTTTTAAATACTCCACCCAGAGCGGGAGAGGTCATTTGATGATTTCCTATCCGAAAAAAAAAGGGATTTATTGGAGCTATATACGAGTGCGACTATTTTCTATTTTAAACGAGTGTTTTCATTTAAAGGTCGTCAATAAACAAGAGAAATTACGGTGTTTCATAACGTGACATCACGCCGACATTCCCGCAGGGGTAGACAGAGGTATACAGACTATAGACATCTACCTTACAGTAAAGTGTATAATTTACTTAGTTGTGTTTTCTTTTTGCTTACGTCGCCGACCCAATGCGGTTACAGTATTTTTATCTGAAGAATAGACGCGCACTTTACTTGTGGTTATTTTGGCGCGTGGCAAAAAAGCGGAACTGATTATTATATGTATATGATATTTTGATTTAAAAAAGTGTCCATGGAGTTTCTTGCCCCTTCTTCTCCATAGGAACCTACTACGCTTTGTAATGGGCAACTAGCTTCATCTTTCTGACTGACTGACCCCAAAAGTCAATTCAAAAGTGCATGTAATTGGTTTATTTCAAATAATGAGTTTGAGTTTAAAACGATGGATCAACCTCACTGGGTCTACCCGTACCTATGCATGTGACATTTTGTATCAGGTTCTATTCAAGCTTAACATCCCGAAAAAGATCACAACCGGGCGGAGCCACAAACAATAAGTCATCACATTGTAGCCACACACAAAGGACGTTCCAATTTATTCAAACGTCAAATAAATATGAACCGTATGGGGTTTGAAGTAAAAATAATGTAGTCGTAATATAAAAAAAAAGGATAGAAAAGGATTCTGAGGGTCACACAACAAAATAGGAGATGCAGAATGACAGAATGTCCACTAATGCCAGTTTTTTACTAAAACTAGACGACACCTAAGTCAAAATCAACCCATGTATTTGCGTCCGAAAAGGTAATGGAGAAGAATGGGCAAGATACTCCACCGTTACTCTTTTGAAAAGTTTTACAATAAATTTGTATAAAATTGTAGGAACTTCGCAGGAATTTTGGGAATTAAAAAACTTAGGATCGTAGCTTGCAGTGTGCAGATTTAATTTTGTCGGCCATGACATTCAAAAATTAAAAAGGTCATTGACCATTAACGCCTGATAAAAATCTTATAGCTAAAAATCTTATATTATAACAATTACTAATATAATTAAAGTGACGCTTTAACATGCCGCCGGCCGTTGAAAGCTTGCCTTTCAACAGCTGTCTTCTAATAATGGACAGATCTTGGAGAATGCTCTTCTGACGGTTCCAGTTGAAGTTTTTATATCGGCAACTCTGCTTATGCCGTCTGTGCCAGGATGAAGAGCAACAACGCGACCCAACTTCCACTTCAAGGGTGGCTGGTTATCCTCCTTTAGAACTACGAGGGAGTCCAGATTCAAGCTGTTGTTGCCGGTCCGCCACTTCACACGCTGCTGAAGCTCAGAGACATACTCCTTGCTCCATCTCGTCCAAAAATGCTGCCGCAGCTGCTCAATGCGTTGATGGCGCGTCAAGTGAGGAGTGGAGTAGTTCCGGAAATCCTTTACAGGAAGAGAAGTCAGAGGTCGTCCGATTAAAAAGTGACCAGGAGTGAGAGGCAACAGGTCGTCTGGATTCGACGATAGCGGTGTGAGCGGTCGAGAATTCAAAATGCCCTCAATTTGCACCAAAATGGAGTTAAGCTCCTCGTATGTCAAATTACAATTGCCCAACACTCGGAACAAATGAAATTTAGTCGATTTGACACCCGCCTCCCAAAGACCACCAAAATGTGGAGCGTAAGCAGGTATAAAATGGAAGGTTATACCATCTCTAGCTGCACTATCAGATAAGGAGTCACAGTTGCGTTTCAAAAAATCGGCTATCTCATTGTAAGCTCCTACAAAAGAAGTTCCGTTATCGGAGTAAATATTGAGAGGTTTTCCTCTCCGAGACATGAACCTACGTAAAGCCTGTACATAATTGTTGCTCGTCAAGTCACCCACCAACTCTAAGTGAATGGCCTTTGTAGTGAAGCACACGAAAATAACAATGTAAACCTTCACCAATCTACATCCACGACCTTGACGACTAGCCGAGGTTATAGGGCCTGCGTAGTCAACTCCTACGCTTTGAAAAGGAAAGTCGGCTGGTGAGAGTCTGTTCAGTGGGAGATTACCCATTTGAGGAGCAACTGTGTGTGGCTTTAGTCGCTGACACCGAACGCACTGACGGTAACAGGCTCTGGCTAAATTGCGACCGCCGAGTGGCCAGTAGGTCTCTCTAATTGTACTTAATAATAATTGAGGACCTGCATGCATTAACCTGATATGCTCAAATCTAAATAAAAGTTTAACAAAATGATGAGTGGACTGTATTAATATTGGGTATTTCTTTGTGAATGGGTACTCTGAATTGAGTAACCTACCTCCTATGCGAATAATTTTGTTGTTATCTAGGAACACATTTAAACTTAATAATCGATTTTTGTTTGGTATTTTTTTTTTTATTTAATAGTAAATTATATTCAGGGAAAGATTCCTTTTGCGACTGAATAATAATAAAGTTTAACGCATCTTGCAACTCATGAGCACTAAAACAGGACGTATTTATTGAACGTCCTTTACAAGTATTGATGAAACGTAAAACATAACAAATAGAACGCTGTAATCGATTAAAATTGGAAAATCGAGTGAACTCGACTATTCCTTTAAATAAATCTTCAGTAGCATGATGATCTTGGACTAAATTAACTAAAATATTAGATTTAATGTCTGGTAACGTTTGTGTATTTAAAGCAGTGGATGGCCATGTAGTACTGTCATATTTTAAGAAACATGGACCGAACCACCACAAGTCCAGCGATTGCATAGCGGTAGGTTGCACTCCGCGTGTTATTAAATCGGCTGGGTTGTCGTGGGTCGACACATGTCTCCAGCTACATGGACCGGTTATTTCTAACACTTCGGCAACACGGTTACGAACGAAAGTATTTAATTTTATAGGCAACATTTTTAACCAACCCAACACTATCATGGAGTCGGTCCAAAACACAATACTAGACGGTTTAATATGAAGGGAACTAACAACCTTTTGATATAGACGTACTCCAAGCACAGCAGCACAGAGCTCCAGTCGCGGTATAGTCAACGGCTTAATAGGAGCAACGCGACTTTTAGCAATTAATAATCGCACGTCGACGTCTCCCTGCTCATTGGTACTGCGAATATACAAACTAGCGCCGTATGCTCGCTCCGAAGCGTCAGTAAAAATGTGAAAATCAAAATGTTTGTATGCGTCACAGACTACACGACGTGATACACGTAAATTGTGAATGCAGGGTAAGTTTTTAATTGTGTTCGCCCATATTGTTGCAACGTCAGGTGATAACTGGTCGTCCCATTCTAACTTGTCTAGCCAAAGTTTTTGGAGTAATATCTTCATGCTCACGACACACGGTGCTAACAATCCTAAAGGATCAAATATTTGTGCAATTACTGCTAACATGCCACGCTTAGTATTTACTATGCAGTCAGGTACCTTTATAGGAAAAAAATGATTATCTGTATCAGTTCGCCAACTAAGACCCTATGTTTTACCACATACATCTCCCTCCTTGTGGAACTCGAAGCAAGACTTGTCAGTTGGTTCTGAAATTATAGTGGGTTCGTTTGATTTCCACTTCCTTAACGGCATGCAAGCAGAAGCAAGAGCATCGGTCACCTTATGACGCAACATGTGGGCTTCCTCAATCACGTCTGCACCGGTCAACAGGTCGTCTACATAAAAATCATGAAGAATAACTCCAGCGACCCTTTGATCCTGGCATTCAAGACCGATATGTTTGATGCACCTAGTCGCGAGAAACGGTGCACTAGCCGTACCGTACGTCACTGTATTTAATTGATAGGTATTAAGAGTGCTAGTAACATCGTCACGCCAAATTATTTGCTGCAGGTGCCTATCTGAAGGATGTACAGACACCTGCCTGTACATTTTTTCTACGTCAGCAGAGAGAACGTACTTATGCATTCTAAATCTAAGAAGGATTGCAATCAAAGCGTCCTGAACGGTAGGCCCCACCATCTGTATTGCATTGAAAGAACGTCCAGAGGTAGTGGGTGCACTAGCATTGAATACAACCCGTAATTTAGTTGTGCTACTACTTTCGCGAAGGATGCCGTGATGAGGAATAAAATATGACCGCAGATCTTCATTAACGTGACACTCTGACATATGGCCTAAAGAAATGTACTCAGTCATGAAGTCTTTGTACATTTTATCGAGCGGAGGTTGGCTGAGATTTCTGCGCTCCAGTGACAGAAAACATCGCTTTGCACGATGATATGAATCGCCTAAACTATCCGAAGGTTCCTTCAATGGTATCCTAACGCTAAAACGGCCATCTGACAAGCGCGTCGTGTTTTTTATAAAGTGTTCTTCACACATGTTCTCCTCAGCTGAATAAGTTGATGCATCATGGCCAACTTCCTCGAGCTGCCAGAAACGCGTCAATTGGTTTCGGATGTTATTTAACTCATTCGAACTGGAAAAACGTTCGTAATTATCATTAACAAAATTACATTTAATTGAAGAACATTGAGATGAATTATTATTATAGCCGCCGTTAATTGGGCCACAAACTAGCCAACCTAGTCTAGTTTGATAAAGTGTTGGTTTCCCATCACCTAATAAAACCTTATCTGATCCTAATAAACTCCAGAATACGTCAGCCCCTATAATAATATCGATAGAAGCCGGTGTGTGGAAATACGGATCAGCTAAATGAATATTTGAGGGTATATTTACGTGTACCTGTCTAGCGGGAATATTATCAGTAATTGTGGGTAAGACAAAACAAGTTAAATCATTTGTGTAAGATTCGTGCAACGATTTAATGTGCACACGACACATTTTCTCAACATACGACAGAGAATTATTGATACCTTGTATAGATTTGTTTGTGTTCAAGTAAGGCAACTTTAACTTTTTGAATAGATCCTCCGTCATTAAACAAGCCGAACTACCAGAATCGAGAAGCGCTCGAATGATGTATTCTTTATTAGTAACATCGTAGCACCTTATTAATGCAGTTGACAACAGAATGTTACCTGTGCTGCTCGTATGCGAATGTGCGGAGATATTAGCTGAGAGCGCAACGTGATCATTGTTGTTTGTGTCGGCAGTGGAGGATGACTCACTGTTAGCCTTATCAGTCGTACCAGCTGATTTGCTTGAAACAGGTTGATAATCTGCGTTATGAATAAGTGTGTGGTGCTTGCGCTTACATATTTTGCACCCTGATTTCTTGCAATTATTGGGATAGTGACCGTGACGCAAACAATTATAGCATACCTTATAGCTAGGTAGTAAGGATATTCTATCCTTGACGTTTAATGATAGAAACTGTGGGCATGAATTGAGGTTATGATCGCTTTTACATTTTGGACAACTGTGTGATGAGAAACTACTGGTGTTGGCTGTCGTTACAAAGGATTTTATTTTATTGTTCTGTTTTATGTTAGTTTTGGAATGACGTGACTTTTCCAGTGTTTCTATTAAATCAGCGCGATTGCGCATAAACTCAATGAATTTATCAAAAGTGATACGTTTCGATTTATCAATACGCCCTTTGTATTCCTCCCATTCTCGGAATGTTTTGGTGTCAAGTTTTTGTCTGATGATGTGAATTAGCAATGTGTCCCAATTATTAACAGGTTCACCTAATGTTTTTAACGCTCTGATATTTTTGTTAATATTGTCTACGATGCCTTTTAATGCAGTTGAGGACTCCTTAGTGATTGATTCGATATCGAACAACGCCGTAACGTGATTCTCAATTAATAACCTTTCATTATCGAATCGCTCACAAAGAAGTTCCCATGCCATATTGTAGTTTTGAGCAGAAAACTCGATTGATTGAATTACGATAGCAGCAGATTCTGTTAATGATGACCTTAAATAATGGAACTTATTTACCTCGTCTATGTCGTCATTGCCGTGAATGAGACTAGTGAAGGTATCGCGAAATTCGAGCCAGTTATCATAAGAACCTGTAAATTTAGGTAACTGTATAGTGGGCAACTTGACAAACTGACGCTTACTACTAGTGGTTGACTTTATTTCCTCTTGCTCAGATTTTGAGAACTTATTTAACATTAATTTTGCTTGAGCCATCAACCCAAAATATTGAGATTCAATTGTAGTTCGTTCAAGTGCCTCAGTGTCATTGTCACACATACATTCCAACTTTAGTTGAACTTCGTTAAATTCATTATAATGATCATCTAACTTGTTGACTCGCAACTGCAACTCTATTACCTGAGACGGGTTTACCTTGGAATCTTGCAAATTATTTAAAAACGTTGCAAATACTGTCAATCTTCCTTTATAACTGCTTCGCTTCTTTTTAAGTTCTTTCATATCAGTCATTTTGAAAGGAGGGTGTCGTAGATCTGAAATTATACAGTTAAAATCTTAAATGACGAAACTATATGTAACAAAATACCTAACGTAATAACTAAGCAACAATGATTGGCCTAAGTTGTAAATTAATTACACAATTTATACCTTAAACTCACTGCAAATTATAATATAACTACCGTATTTAAGTAGGTAGGTAAGGTTTACTATTCTGATGAAATAATGTATCAAACAAATTAAATACTTATCTATGTTTTTAAAAGGTTTTACAAAGCAACAATTAATTGTAAAGATTAAATTTAAGAAATAATATTTGTAAATTGAAAAATAAATAGCTAACTAATGTAGGTTAATACTAACACTACTGTACTGTATTTTAAGCACTCGTTAACTATATTTTACAAATATTTAATAACCAAATACTCTGTAAATAATTCCTTGTAAACAAAATTGTGTAAAAATCTGTAAATAATTTGTAAATGTATAAAAATACGTTACTAACCTTATTCAAGTTCTTATAATCGCTACTTAATTCCTATATTTTTTATATTACCTGATTTAATATTAATGAGTGTTGGGTGAATTTAATAAATATTATAATGCATTGGCTTTAACACTTCCTGTTTTATTGCACTCAATGTTCAATCCACTTTTCTTCCAAAACGTGTTCGTCACCTCGTCACTCTGGTACTTATTGAATCCAATTTCCAAAATATTCAATATTCAGCTTATTCCACTTTGCTAGATGTAGATAATAGATTATCCGGTTCGTATGGACCATGTATAAAATTGTAGGAACTTCGCAGGAATTTTGGGAATTAAAAAACTTAGGATCGTAGCTTGCAGTGTGCAGATTTAATTTTGTCGGCCATGACATTCAAAAATTAAAAAGGTCATTGACCAATAACGCCTGATAAAAATCTTATAGCTAAAAATCTTATATTATAACAATTACTAATATAATTAAAGTGACGCTTTAACAATTTTGTATACATTAATTGATATAACTATATGTGAAGACGATGCATCTAGAATAAAATTACTATACCACAATAGGTATAATAATTAAAAATATAATATTGAATTATTTATTTATATATACTTTATTGTACACCAGAAAAAACATAACAAAAAATAAGACTATCACTACAAAACATACACAATATATTAATATGTCTATCACATAATAATAAATTAATTTATTATGTGACTAGCTGCACCCCGCGGTTTCACCCGCATAAGTTTCGATCCCGTAAGAATATCGAGATAAAAAGTATCCTATATGTTAATCCTGGTTATAAACCATCTGTGTACTAAATTTCATCCAAATCCGTTCAGTAGTATTTGCGTGAAAGAGTAACAAACATCCATCCATACAAACTTTCACATTTATAATACATATTAGTAAGAAGGAAGTAGAATAGACACATGGTGCTCGCACCTAAATGTGACGAGACATTTGTATAATCTATATACAAATGTCTCCCTGATGGCGTGACGTGTGTGTTGAATCATTTAGTTCCCTTCAAAATGTTAAACTGAACGGTGCTGATCGATACGTCATGTTCGTGAACTGGAGCCGTCAGTTGGGCCTGATCATGGCTTAATTTAATTATTTTAATGTTTGAATTGAGTACTATGGACGCTATTAACTTGCACGTCTTTCTACATCTTTCTCACATGTATAATTTCAACTTGAACGACGTAACCAATACTTTGTAACAATAATTTGATTAAAAATAATGTACATGAAGTTTCTCGCCTGTTCTTCTCCATAAGAACCTAATACGGTTTGGAATGGGCAACTAGCCTCATTTTTCTGACTGACCGACTCCTTGACAATTCAAAAGCGCCTCGTTATTGATTTAATTGAAATAAATGCTTCAAGTTTGAGTCATATTATAGACAAAAGTGTGTCTTCTGTATACTTATTTATATAATATGTTTTTCAGACAGTTGCACGACCTTTTCACAAAAAATTCAGTTTAATGCAACGCTTGGTTCTTTGTCCACGCTGTGCAAAGTTATTTTGTATACGAGTTTGTATAGCATCCCTTAAAAAGTGATGCTAATCCTAATAAAGTGCTGGCTTTAACTCTCTGTTAATTTGACCGATAAATCCGTAGAATAGGCGTCAGTTACAACTGCATAATCAGTCCAATTCAATCTACCTAGCCTTTTTCTTAACTATTTTTGGGTACCAGTATTTTACATGAAGCGACTGCCTATGGGACCTGGGTAACACGATACTCCTTGGTAACACTGGCTGTCAGACTTTCGGGGCTTCTGACTACTCGTAACTACTGGAAAAGATCTACGAATGACAGCCGGGACCAACGGCTTAACGTACTTTCCGAGGCACGGAGGGGTCTCGATATGTAATGTATCGTCACAATCCAGGGAATCGACCGCGGTAGGTGTAGTTTAACCTGCGATCGACTGTTATCAATTAGCCACGAGCCCCTCTGACAATCAGTCCAATTACTGCACAATAAAATCACGTGTTCCATTGTTTCAGCTTGCCATAAACGACCAAGGTTTTTCATCCATTATGTGTTGTGAAAGTAAATTGAATGAAAAAAAAATACAAATGGATACCTACAAAATGACCTACGTAGGTAATTTCCGTTGAGCTGAGGAATACAAAGGGCCACGAAAGGCATGTATACTAATCGTCTCGCTAGCACAATGTACTTTTCCTGTGCGTCACTGTAATGTTCCTGACCGGAGAATGAAACCCAGACCCTTATGCTAATTATCTTGCCTGCTCTGGGAAAATGGTCGATTAACGAATTATGTATCTACATCATGTATACAGAAGTTGCTTTCGTTAAAAGTTATTATTTATTAACCCCTAACAATAACAGAGGGGCGTTATAATACCCCTCTGTTACACAGACACACAGATACATACGTTAAACTTATAAGTTTAACGTATGTATCTGTGTGTCTGTCTGTGCCATCGTAGCTACCAAACGGCTGAACCGATTTTGATTATTATTTTTTGTTTGAAAGGTGACATGATCGGGAGTGTTCTTAGCTATCAAACGCAACTCAAACTCAAAGTATTTATTTCGACTAAACCAATTCCAGGCACTTCTGGCATAACCTCGATTCGGCAGTTCTTTTTGACACCGATGAAGATGAAGTTGCAGGTATAATAATTACGCTTAAAAATCAGTGTTCCGTTGGTTGGGATGATCTGCCAAATCAGTTATTAAAAGATCATAGAACCATTCTTGTGCCACACTTAACCCATATCTTTAACATGTGTCTTGAAAATGGTATCTTTCCCAAAGACCTAAAAAAATCCCAGATCCGTCCAATTCACAAGAGTGGGGCCAGAGACCGTATCGAAAACTATAGGCCTATTTCAATACTCCCATCACTGTCTAAAATTCTGGAAAAAATTATAAATATTCGCCTAGTAAACTATCTTGAAAACAAACACATTATATCTGAACATCAGTTTGGTTTTCGCCGTGGTAAATCTACTGATCACGCAGTCAGCAATTTAACTAACTTTATAACCACAAACCTTGATAAAGGTAATAAATGTATCTCTATATTTTTAGATCTAGCAAAGGCTTTCGATACGGTTTCTGTTCCACTCCTCATTAAAAAACTAGAAAAAATTGGTATAAGGGGGACACAGCTTGCCCTTTTAATTGATTATTTATCTGACAGGACTCAATGTGTTAGGGTAGGTAATTATACTAGTTCTGATCTTCCGGTAACTTACGGCGTGCCGCAGGGTAGCATTCTTGGGCCGACTCTCTTTCTCGTGTATATAAACGATCTCCTTTGTCTGAACTCTTTTCAGGGTAAAATAATTTCTTACGCAGATGACACTGCACTCATTTTTGCCGCAAAAACCTGGGCTGAAGCTTTTCAGCTTGCCCAAAATGGCTTTAATTTAGTAAAGAGATGGCTGCATGATAATGTTCTTACGTTAAACATCGGCAAAACAAAATACCTCACTTTTTCGATACGTGCTGTTTCCCATGTGAAGCAAAACTTGATCGCACATGACTGTTGCCTTGATGCTTCAGTTGATCTGAGATGCTCATGTGATACATTAGAGCGATCAAAATCAGTTAAATATTTGGGTGTTATAATCGACGAAAATTTTAGCTTCAAAGAACATATTCAAGTGTTGAGCAAAAGGATAAGAAAACTTATCTACGTTTTCAAAACGCTGAGATACATAGTTACCTCAGTAACCCTAAAGCAAATTTACTATGCGCTCTGTCAGTCTCTGGTTACATACTGCATATCTTCGTGGGGTGGGGCTCCTAAAACAACACTAAAACAGCTTGAGGTCTCCCAAAGATCCATACTTAAACTATGTACTTTTAAACCTTTTCGCTACCCAACTTCACTTCTTTATGAGTACTGTGAGGTCTTGACTGTGCGCCAACTATTTTTCTTAAGTATTGTATCAAAACAGCATTCTAATTTAGAGTACAGTCCGAGCCTATTAGCTAGGCGAAGAGGTTTACCGGTTTGTAAGTCATTGTTGCGGGCAAAAACAGCATTTATTCGAAGATTCTACCCCTTTTTAGGCCCTTATATCTATAATAAAATTAATAAAAGTATTGAAATATATCCAATGAATAAATCATCCTTGAAAAAAACGGTATTTCAGTGGCTCTGGAAGCTGTCATATGATGAAACTGAAAACCTCTTGACAATCCTACAGTAGTGATGCAATAATTATGGTTACAACATACTAGTCTATTATGTAAAGGCTTGAAATTAATTATGGAATCTACTAGATGAACTAAGCTCATACTCTACACACCCTCTCTCATACATACACTCACCCTTTCCACTATACACACAGAGGACCGTTAACACTTTAAGATTTTGTTTACTAATTTTAAATTGCTATCTTAAGCATATTTCTGTTTAAACTGTTTCTTTTGCATGTACCTCACATGGACATCCTTTACTTAAGGGCCTGAGGCGCTGCTTGCTGAAACACAGGCTATAAACCTAGTTCGGCAGCAGATGCTAATAGTGAGACACAATTGTTTGTTTAGGGCTACCATGTAATAAGTCTATAGCATATAAGCAAATTGTGTAAACCTGTTTTCAATTTCTTGTTCAATAAATATTATTATTATTATTATTATTACTTTTGAATTGTCAAGGGTCGGTCAGCCAGAAAGAAGAAGCTAGTTGCCCATTCCAAAGTGTAGTAGGTACCTATGGAGAAGAATGGGTAAGTAAATCACAATAATATGGTTACAAAGTGTGGGTTACATCATTCATGTTAAAAATTATGCATGTGAGAACGATGCAGAACGTTAAAAGCGTCCGCAATGAAAAGATAAAAAAAAAATCAATTCAAATATTAAATTAAATTAAAATAAGCCATGGCAGCAAAGAGTTGACCAGTCCCTACAGACGGTGCCCGTTCACGATCATGACGCATAGATTAGCACCATTCAGCTCAACCATTTTGAAAAGAGCTAAATGATCCAACACATGCGCCACCATCAGCGAGATGTTAGATTGAGCATGAAATACTCTCAGTCGTCAAGGCACATTCAAGCCAATGAAAGAGATACCCAGTACCATACATACATAGTACTCACATAAATGTGCTATGCAATTATACAATACTAGGAGATGGAATTTATATAATGCAAAAATAGTATTTTAAAATCTTCAACAGCTCCAACAGTATGTAGGTGGGGTAGGCGTGTGTGAAGTATTTTCAAATGCTAATCAATTTATTTATGCGTCCTGTGGAGCAGGACCAGCGTTTAGCCAAGCATTTTTGTCAGCGATGTCATCCCCCATCTTATAATATGCTTGGCTGCATAGTGTGCGTTTTATGTAAGATTTGAATTTCGGTTTATTGAGTTGGAGAATGTGGGGAGGTATTTTATTGTAACATTTTAAACAGTACCCCTACGATTCAAGAAAATCGGTTCAGCCGTTTGAAGATTATCAGCTCTTTTCTACTTGATGAATTGATGTGAGCATCTTCCTCAGGTCTGATTGAATCGAAATTTGGTACTTGATTACTTCAATGATATTAGAAGAACATAGTAGGACCTATATATACCCTTGAACTGCTACTGCAGCATCATCTGGAATTTGCAGGATATCCAACTCCATTAACTTACAGCAGAGATATCGTGTTTGGGGTCCTTGGAATGGTCTCAATGAATAGGTTATAGGTAAATGTTGATCAGGGGTTGATGATGGAGTAGGAAAGACAAATGGGAGAACCGGACAAAATAGTCCCCACGCACTTAATATTTACTTACGTCATTAAAGCTTTAATGACGTAAGTAAATATTAAGTGCGTGGGGACCATTACCTACATTCAGACTCCAGATTATGTAAATACTGCGTGGGTAACTCGTATTATACGATATTATTTTCAACAAGACCACAGTAATCGTCTTCCTGCAAGCAAATACCTCTTTGCATAATAATATAGAAAAGGAATAAAAGTGCCATGATCGCTGCATGCGTTTGCGATTCCAAACCATAAAATGTTTGCAATTTTAAACCATAAAATGCAGGTTTTATCAATTTACTTCTGAAAAGTCGAATCTAGGTTAGCGGACTTATTCTATTCCGTGGTTGAAACTAACTCAGTGGTCACTGTCACTTTTAAAGTCCAGGCAAGGAAGTGTTGCACTTTTTTGAAAATTTGTTTCGATGTCCACGCGGCGCACCTCTAGTAGCTCATCCGCACAACACGACGCCGACGCCGCTCACCACCTCCCCGCGCAGTGAATCGCCACAAAATTCGTTTCACCGCCTCCGCCCGAACTGGCAAGGACAAGATTCAGCATAAGAATCCATGACTACCTGTTCATAGAAATCGTATCTAAATATAACACAAAAAACACAATCGACTTTCAAAAATACACTACTAAGTGCTAGTATTTTCATTGTTTTGCCACCGACTTCTAAAATTTAAGGTATTTTTCACTGTGTAATGCTTTTTTTGGAAGTCGGTTGTTTTTTTTTGCTACTACCACTACTTGCCATGTTAACAACAGTGACAGGAAGTTTTATGACATCATCAACATACACAAAGCGGATTAAAATACATATTATTGAAACTTAACTCAAATATTACCAAAGGAAACTTAATAACATTCATAAATGGGACCACCGCGCGAGTTTCCTCTACCAAATGGGAAATGATTTTTTTAAATGGGTCCTCACTTTTGATGAAAATATCGATAAACATACAACTCCTTTTTTTGAAGTCGGTTAAAAATACCGATTGATAGGTAGGTGCAGTTTATCTGTGGTAGATACTCACGACTTCCGAAAGAGTCTTTTTAAACAGTAAAAATTATTTAATAAAAAGTACGTTAAGTATTGTTTACTCGCGTGACGTGTGTGACGCAAACTTAAGACAATGACAATCCAGCTGAACGTTCTTCAGCTGTTTTACGTAACGGAGCTGTTTTCTAAAACAGCTAGCGGCTATGTAAATCCGCGGATTCTACAATCTATCTGCGACATATACATTGTACGTGCGTCCCTTATCTTACTGTAACATAACTAACATTGAATATTTCATTTCATTTCATTTATTTGCGTACCATAATGTGAATTAAGTTGTTAAAATAGGCTTAAGGCTAAGATACAGTTATGGACCCTGTAAGAGCACAGCAACATAAGTAAGAATAAATAATTAAAAGTAAAAATATTAAAATTAAATTAAATAATTAATAGCATTTAGAACATTAATAATTCTTAATTAAATTAAATGTATTTAGATTATAATAATTTATAATAATTATACAATACTAGAGTTTAGATTAGAATCGAATTAAAATTGAATTAGTTATTTATTATATATGCGTGAATGTAATTGGCAAATGTAGAAGTAATCTCAATTAAATATTTAAATTTTATTGCTATTCCAGTCACAGTTTATCATGTATTCATTTATATTATAGTAGCTTTTGTTTATTAGAAATAGCTTTCATTTATTACTAAACATATTATATTTATTGATATTCTTAAAATGTTTCGGTTGTTTATTATATAATATATTTTTATTGACATTAGGTACATTTGTACTTGATGAATGCATTTTGAGTCGTGATGGTGTAATGTTTAGTCTTTTTTTGTGTCTTAGAGTAAATCTATTCTGTATGTCTTCTCTTTTGGTGTATAATTCGGGATATTTGCGTACAAATTTACAAATTTCATACACATAAAGATAAGGCAAGGTTAAAATCTTCATATCCCCAAAGTGAGGCTTACCACTGTCAGTTTCATCTATGTTAACCAGAGTTCTCATAAGCTTTTTTTGTATGGTAAATAATGTGGGCGCGACAGTGCTATTACCCCATAAGATGACGCCATATCTGAGCCATGCGTAAGCGTACGCGTAATACATGACCAGTGCAGTTTTACTGTAGTCTTTTTGATCTCGCGGAGTGCATATGAGAATTTAGATAACTTTGACCTTAATTTTTGGATATGGGACTTCCAATCAACCTGTGAATCTATGTCTATGCCTAATAAAGTGAACTTATTCACAGCTTCTAGTTTCGAGTCTTTAAAACTAAAATTTATGTCTAACGGTGTTTTTTGACGGGGGTAGAACGTCATAATTTTGGTTTTATTAAAGTTTATTTCCAGATTATGTTCTGTCATCCAATTTTTAGTATCGTTGAGTATGGAGTTTAACTTAATATTAGGGTTGGTATTGGAGTCGCATGAGGCTATAATCGATATATCGTCCGCAAACAAAACGCAGGGTTCCTTAATATGGTTAGGAAGGTCATTCACATACACAAGAAATAAAAAATAGCCAATAACGCTTCCTTGCGGGATTGAGGCCTTGATTGGTATGTTTTTTGACCGGAATAATTCTAGTTCGTTTGTTTTTGGGTGAATATTGTACTTCTACCAGTTGTTCTCTGTTTTGTAAGTAAGATACGAACCAATCGTGACATTTGCCAGGGATTCCCATGCTAAATAGTTTGTTTAACAATATTTGAAATTGTACTTTATCGTACGCCTTTGTCATGTCTAGCAGTAAGCCTATGGCGTATTTTTTATCGATAATAATATTGAGAGCTTTTTGTGCGTACTTATAGACTGCTAAGATAGTGGATCGGTTTTTTCGGAAGCCGTTTTGACAATCATTAAATATATTAAAATTTTCACAAAACGCATAAACTCTATTGCACATGGCTTTCTCAAATAGTTTTGAAGCTGTTGGTAAATGGGTCGATAATTATTTGGGTCGGTTTTTGAATTTTTTTTTGTGAATTGGTTTGATAAGGGCTTTTGTTTAAAAGGTCAGGAAACGCGCCTTCTTCAAACGATTGGTTTTTTAGTTTGCAGAATGGAAGAGTAAGTTCAAGTAACATGACTGACGACCTCACAGTTATCTCACTCAGGTTCAAACCGCGGGCTAAGACTTTATGTTTAGTGAAGCATACTTGAGATAATCGGCATAATTTCACTTTTGGATTCAGTTGAGCTGACATGACACAAGCTTCAACTGGAAGCGCCCCTTAGCACCATTGTTTATTTATGTATTCTTGACTAGCGACCCGCCCCTGCTTTCACGGTGTTTAAGACTGGACAAAACATCAAGATTTCTTGATCTTACCTATAGGTATTATATCATCATCATTTTAGCCAAAAGACGTCCACTACTGGACGTAGACCCGAAACAATAATTAGGTATACATAAGTTTTTATTATTGTATTACACACATAAACCTTCCGGAATAAGTTCTCTAAATGAAGGTGAAAACCGCTTCAAATTCCGTTGCAAAGTTTCGAAAAATGGAGCTCGGAGTTTCTTTGAAGGTTATAAACCGGAATTAGCGACATAGCTTGCCCAGTAAGCAAGCTCAAGTGGCAGTGGCCATGTTTGTCGAAGGACCGATGGCCGGTGCAGCAGACGAGTCCTGGAGTGGAGACCGTGTATCGGTAAGCGTAGTGTGGGACGCCCAGCTAGATGGACCGACGACCTTAAAAAGGTGGTTGGGACAGACTGGACGCGGAAGGCGGAGGACAGGGTGTTGTGGCGCAGCCTGGGAGAGGCCTATGTTCAGCAGTGGACTGCGGTAGGCTGAGTTGATTGATTGATTGGAATAGACCAGCTGTTCTCAATGTCAAATCAACTTTTAATCTATTCAACAGCTATTTTCGTAAATTTCTGGTATGGGGTTAGGTTGGGAGTGGGAGCCTAAAGGTATGACGCAAGTATATGGTATATGGTATGGCATCCCCTTCCGCCTAGCCTTTCTCCAACTATGTTAAGGTTACCTTCTAGTCTTACCGATGCAGCTGATTACCAGTATTTTAAATGGAGCGACTCTCTGACCTCCACAACCCAGTTGCTAGATACACTAGTATAGATATTGGCACGACTCATTGTCAGACTCTCGGGCTTCTGATTAACGTGACGACCGTCAAAGATATATGAATGACAACCTGGACCAACTGCTTAACGTGCTTTCCGAGGCACGCGGAGTTTAGGTATGTAATGGATGATCACCCATCCACGGTCAGGAGGTGAGTACCTCGGCAAGCGTAGTTTAAGCTCCACCCGTGCGGCTTTTATTACTTCATTCATTAAAAATACCTTTGTATAGACCAAAGGCTCAGCGTCTCAAAAGTATACTTTTAACCCGACGCTTATGAGAGCGCTCAAATAAGAATATGTTTATTAATGAGGGTCTTATTCTGTTCGCACTAAAGTTAAGCTTCGCCTGATTGACACTTAAAAAGTTAGGCGTTCTCTTCGCGAAGCTTTCATCTTTTAAAAGCGTTTACAGGTGAAGTTGTGCCAAGATTTTTTAAAAGGGCCAGTAATGTTTAGTAATTCAAATGGGTGCGATTGAATGAAATGAAGTGTTTATTTTTGTAAGTAGATCTTTTATTTTAAAAACTAGATGGTGCCGGCATCTCCTAGCTGACTGATCCCTGAGAAGAAATGCTGAAACAACCTCAGAGGTCATGGTCTCTTTTAAAGTCCAAACATAGAATTTACATTTTTATTTATTTGACATTAGAATTTTGAGGGCTTGTCTGGAAGGACCTTTTGAAGAAAGAGCCATTGCAGCTTTGAGTTGACCTGTCCTGGCATCATCTGCCTCGCCTTTTACTGGGTAACACGATACCCCTTGTCACACTATCGAGCTTCTGACGTCCCTTAACGGCTGTCTAAGAATCAGATCCGGGACCAACGGCTTAACGTGCTTTTCGAGGCACGGAGGGGTCTCGATATATAAAGATGGTCACCCATTTACGGACCAACCGCGGCAAGCATAGCTGTACTTGATCGATCGACCCGTGCAGCTGTTACTTAGCCACGAGCCCCTGCCCCAGCCGTAGTCAGGTTTATAAACCTAGCTAAAAGTCGTTATATTCGACGCTGGATTAAGTACCCACCTATTTTTTACGGGATATTTTTATAGACACAACATTTTAAATTACAGCCTGTGAATAACTTCGTGGTTTCACTTTCTACCGGCCGAGCTGGTTAGGATTACTGCTGCCTTTATACTGCATGCACAGGTACCTCATACCAAAATACCTGCGTTTGTTGCCTTTGACTGAATTCTTCATACCAGCGGTAGGTATGCGTGCGTACTCGCTTTCAGAGTACCTGTCTGTACTGCTGAAATGGAAAGTAAATATCAAGTTCCCAAATACTAGTATAGAAAGATATTATCTGGCGAGATCGGTTGAGTCTGAGTCTAATAGTTGAGTATTGGAACTATTGGACGTAGTGCTCAATGATCCATCCCATCATAGGTACACTCAAAAATAAAAGTAGTTAAGTAGGTACCGTAAATTGACACTGCACAAAAAATAAAAAACCGAAAAATATGCGAAATGTGGCACACCCCTGCCTACTCCTTCGGGGAATAAATAGGTATACAAATTATACAATCTTATGTTACGCACACAAACGTTAAAAACCTCTCACTTCTAATTTCCTGTCTGAAATTGGTAACAAAAAGTATAAAAACCGCTCAAACAATTAACCAGTGAGTTTTGTTTTCGAGTAAAGTTTTCAAAACCAACTCGTTCCCTGCAGATCGAAAAGTTCCGCCTGTGTTTAAGCCCGGATTAATTTACCAATCACCTAGGAACTGCATTTTGTTAAACGCCTCCCACCTCCAGCAATTAACGCAACTCGTGGAAAGTTTACTATGATTATTAGCAAGGTAGTCGAGGGTAGTAGGGAGGGGGAAAATTGAGAATAAATTCAGCACGTAGATAAAATTTTCCAGGATTATTTTAATATATAGGCTCGGTTTTTCCTCGATTTAAATTAATTAAACTTCACTGTGTCATGAAAATACTCTTGTTTGACGAAATATATCGTTCCACACGTCATTTTTAGGGTTCCGCACCTCAAAGGGAAAAAACGAAACCCCTATAAAGGCTTCGTTTTTTGATAGAGACTGACAGACGGACTGACATCGAAGTGATCCTATAAAGCTTATAGGATCACTTTGTTGTCCGTCCGTCCATCCGTCAGTCAGTTCACAGTCTAATCTTAGTCTCAATCTGTCAAAAATACCTCTAATTTCCCTACATTTTTGACAAGTTTTTGACATTGATTGTCGCTGAGATGAGATTGCGACTAGATTTTGAACGTGAAATGAAACCAAAGGAGTATACGAGGGCGACACTGAAAGGTTTTAGGACCGGCCACTTGTAAACGATATAATAAAAAAATAAGTTCAAATTTTGAAAATGGAACTCTGCCAATATTATTGTGTATGTATTTTATTCATTTGTCATTTCTTTACGATTTGGCGGCATTTTAAAAATTGTCTGCGTCACGTCAGCATGAATTTAACGCGAGAAAATTTTCGTACAATAATTTTTTATGACTTTCGATGTCATTTAAGTCAACAAGAAAGTTATAATAGACTTCGATTGGCCTTTCACGATGAAGTCCCATCTCGTGCCACTGTTTACAACTGGTTTAATGAGTTTAAACGTGGTCGCACTAATCTCGCCGATTGTTATGATCCTGAAACTAATACACAGCCTGCTGTCTGGGTGTTTCCTTCCGAGGCGTTGCCAACTAAAGTGAAGAGAGGTCGAAGGACAGGTCATTACGCAACAATTGTTTTAGAGGATCGAAAAACAGTTACTGTAGAGTGGTACACTAACAATTATTTGCCACTTGTCTTGGAAAATATTCGGGAGAAACGAAATAGTCGTCAGACGTGGAATTACTGGATCACCCGCCCTATAGCCCCGACCTCGCACCTTGCTATTTTTATTTATTTCCGAAAATAAAAGAAAACCTTCGAGGAAAACGTTTTATGGACACCGGGGAATCAGTGGCTGCGTTTCAAAATGCCGTCGAAGAGACCCCTAAGGACGAGTGGGCAAAGTGCTTTTCTCAGTGGTTCCATTGGATGCAGCGATGTACATATTGATGTAAATGGACACTATTTTGAAAAGATATAATAAAACTAATAACTTGCTAGTTTGTTCAGTTTTTGATTTTCTAAGAACTTTCAGTGACACCCTCGTAGTAATATCTATTTTATCGGTCACCTATATGAAATACAGAAAGAAAGAAAAATAGGTTTGTTTATCACAGAAACACGTGCATACAAAAATATAATTTAATAATAAGGAAAAATAAAAACAAATGATCAGACTTCTTAAGAAATAAGCATCACCTTTGTACCTATTTTGCTGGTCTTTTTTTTCTTGTTTGTGTACGTATATGTGTGTACATAGATGGTTAAATAAATAAATAATAAAACTGAAGAGTTTGTTTGTATGTTTGAAGATTGCGGTAATCTCTGGAGCTACCAGTCGGATTTGCGAAATTTCTTTTTGCATTTGCATTTGAGGAAGTTTATAGGCATTTAACACGGATTGAGGAGCTGAGCAAAACGAACAAAAGTCAGAAAGAGCGCTAAGCAAAAACGAAATAATAGGACGGACGGGCGATGCGATGCGACGCGGTGTGGCAGACGATGTCGCGAAGCTAGTTTAAAATAATAAAAATCTACTGGTAGGCGAGCACCTTATTACCCTGCCGGCTTACCGGGCCGGCTGTCGCAATAGAAGCGTATTTTTTGCTCATATCTATCCATTAGCTGGTTATTTTTATTAGCCTGTTGAACCTAGCTCAGTATTAATGGACCTGCTGATTAAGTGCCGATATCGATACACTGGCTTTATGATGCGAAATATTAGGTATGGAGCTTTCTAGTATACTGCGTGTATCAAAAGTGTGTGCTCATATTTAACCGGTTGAATGCCGTAAATACATACAGAAATATAATTAAAACTCCATAGTGTCTGGTGTGGATACACGTTCGACGTATACGAAGGGTTAAGGGTGTGGTACAGACCATCAAGCTGAACAACTTTCTCCATGGGACCAACATCGTAATCGCGATAAAAGTATCTGTTGTCCCATACATTTGGGTCAAGTAGATGTTGTAGTTTTGTATGAGATAGCTGTTATTTCTGTATATTTTCGCCATTACGATGTTGGTCCCATGGAGAAAGTTGTTCAGCTTGAAGGTCTGTACCACACCCTTAAATATGACCACACATTTGAGATACACGCTGTATAGCTTTATCAAGCATTCAGTTATAAACACACTGTATACCAGCGCTGCGACATTTATTTTAAAACTAGCTGACCCGACAGATGTTGTTTTTCCCAATTACGAGTAAAAGAGGAAAGCCATCGGAAAAGAGCACTCAATTTTTCCCAATTTTTCCGATATTCCGGGCAACTTTTCCAATTTGTCTTGCCTTAGAAACCTTATTCGGTCTATTATGAACGTTTAAAAAAAATCTGATCGTCCTTTCCGTTTTTAAGTGATTCGCTTCGCAACGAACCGCAATTAATTTTTATTGATATAGATAGAAGTCGCACGACCTTCCGAAGACATCTCCGGATGGTCGTGGGCCTTTTGACCTCGTACAAGTTATTTATTATTATTTAGTTTGAATCCTCTTGTGTGTGTCCCAATAAATAATTTATCTTTCTTTCATCGGCCAACTAATTATTATAATAAAGACTCCGTCCTTCTTTGAAAAATAAATTTTTAATTGACCATCTTTAGAATTTTCACCTTCAACTTCGTGTAGGTACCGACGACTTGAAACACTCAAGTTTCAGGATGTTCTCTGCTTGTACACGTTGAAGAACATTCCTACATTTCCTGACATTCGAGCACTTTGCAGGAATGACTAGGACATTACCTACTACGGGACTTTAGCTGTAGCTTCTGAAACATTTGAACTACAAGCTCGAGTCGTTTGTTACCACAGAGTACATAAACACCGAGATATACTGGAGCTCTTTGATCATTGGACATTAATCAGCCTAGCCTTTTTCCATTATGTTGAGTCCGGCTTTCAATCTAACTGGATGCAGCTGAATAACAGTACATATATAACATTGAGTGACTGCCTATCTGACCTCCACGACCCATTAACACGAGTTCCCCTAGTAAGACTGGTTGTCACACTTTTGGGCCTTCTGACTACCCTCATGAATGACAAAGATCTATTATTGACAGCCGGGATCAACGGCTTATTTTGTTTTCCGAGGCACGGAGGGGTCTCGATATGTAAGGTATCGTCACCACCCAGGAACCAACCGTGGCAAGCGTAGGTTGCTTAACCTTTAATCGATCCTTGTGGCTGTTATTATTTACCTAAGAGCGTCTCTTTGATGCACAAAATATATATTTATATTTTCTAATGTTGTGAAGCTTGTCCAAAGATTGCAACTAGACTGGCGACCCCTGCTTTGCACGCTTTTTACGACTTGAAAAAACATCGAGATTTCTTAACTATGTAAGTTCAATATTTATGTAGGTATTAGACATTTCAAACTTTGACATGCCATAACTTGAAGCAACAATAAAAGTTGCATCGTTTAAACAGTGTTGCATCGTATAAATGGGGATTTATTTGGCAATAAAAATCGGTGCGGAATCTTCACCTCTTTATAAAATTATGACCTTTTTCTTTGGTTGTAATAATCCTCCAGATGGAATTTTGGCCATGGCAGCCAATCTCAACGGAGACTAACCATCTACGCGAGAGATATGATAGTACACATGTACTTACTCTCATATTTCGATGGGACGGCAATCCGATACGACTGGATTGAGGTCAGGCTCAGGACCAACGGCTTAACGAGCTTTCCGAGACACGGCAGTATCACGCCACCAGCTTCCAAACTCTGGACTTTTACTGAGAAATTCCTAATGGAAAAACCGGGGCAGTTTTTGGTTGTAGGAAGTGGGTGAACTTTAAAACAATAAGACTGTTGTCTGTGACCTATCTTGCACCCCGCTGACATTCTGACTGACTTAACCTTTACTACGATGTTTCAAAAACTATCCTTTTGTGTATCCTCTAGCGAAATAACCTTAAATTAATGGTTTTTTCACAACCCTCGGATAAGTTCCGGTTAAATTATCTAGTAGAAATTTTCGCCATCGCAATACTAATTTCGGAAGATGCATTCAATCAAAAAAAAAAATGGTGTATCAATACAGACTACTATACTTAGTTATGGAGTATCGACGTTGTAATTACTAAGATAGCAAGTATAAACAGGCAAACACACCACACTGTACACAACGTTTAGAGTTATTACTTAGCATTTTTGTTTTAATAAAATTGTATTATGGTTTTAGTTTATGATTTTTTTAATTATAAGAGTCACGCATAAATACAGATGTATTATATTTTTCTTTATTTTATATTATAATGACACACTATGTTCAGCTAGAATCACAATTATTTCTGCGGAAAACTAGACGTATCCGATTTGTTATGTCACACAGTGGGACGTCATTATGTCATTCGGGATAGTTGTTGAAAACACGTGGCCAAATTCTAGGAAGGTAGTCCATTTAGATTGCCATCGAGACGCTGAAAAGAAGATTATGTAAATTTAACAAAAACGTGAAAACAAAAAATAGACCTGTGCGTCGCCAAAAAGGCTCCTGTCTCGACATAAAGCAGCGATATTTAAAAAACAAGCTACAGTAACTCAATAACAATTTAAGTTGAAAACACCAGAGTCCACTCTACAATGCAGGAATGTTAAGCTCTACAAAAAGTTTGCTTTGTTGAACTAATTCGGGCTTAACGTGCGCGGTTACATATTCAAACGTTGAACGTTGTTGTACTTTGGAACAATAAGTAGACAAAAATGTTGTACGTACTGTTTTCTAATTTGTATTCCATGTGTTGTGTTCCGGGGCAAAGCTTATACTTACGTAAATGTTGCGTAATTTACACACACACACACGCATATATATATATATAAACTCGCGCTGTCTTACCATATAAGGGTAGACAGAAACTACAGAACGCCACCCGTCACTGTCCTTACATATACTCCTTTTGCTTCGTTTACGTTCATACATCTAATCATAAAGCACGTCGGTTGCGAGTCAGTACTACGCACCTGACCTTTCTGAAGAACATCACTAATAAGGCCACTATATCCCCTCTATGTGCCCTCCTAGGGCGTTTTTGCCACTCCCATCTGTCTTTTGTTAGTCGCCTTTCACTCTTCCTCTCAGCGTCACCAAACCATCTAAGTATATTCTTTTTAACAACGTTACCAGGTAACGTAATTTAGTTTCCGGAAAAAAAAAACATAATTATAGATGTATTAAAAATCTAAATCTATGAGCAGTGGTTTCCCAGTGGTAATGGCCGCGACTTACGAGTTGTAGGCGTTGGTTCGAACCCAGGCAGGCGCTTTACTTTGTGTAAATTATGGCCATCACCACTACTCTCAAAACGATGAAGGAAAACATCGTGAGGAAACCGGCATGTCCTTGAACCAAAAAATCGAAGACATGTGACATCTGTCAATCCGCACTGGGCCCGCGTGGTGGATTACGGCCCACTCCCTCTCACCGAGAGGAGGCCTGTGGCCCAGCAGTGGGAACATTATAGGTTGATTATGTATGTTATGTTATTTGGACCAAACGAACTAATGCTTATTCTGTCCCCACTCTATCGGATTCCCTCAGTCTAAAAGGAGTGAGAGTATTCTTTTGTTGGTCCATACCTACAGAAATGATAGGGATGGCAGGAGGAGTGCTCTTACTATTGCTCTGGCTCGGTCTTCGACTGGCCTAAACCCACCTTACCTCACTCATTCATCACACATCCACACCACACACGTATACAACACACTACACAAGTTTAAATTTAATACACCTATAGGTTAACTACATACTTATATTTAATGAATTTATTTGTTTGGAAAAACACCCCATTATTGTCGCCTCAGAAATCATACCGACCGATGCTATGTATGAAGCCTACCTATCATGTACCTAATAATCTTGTAAGACGAAGGAGACTAGTCTCCACGACACAGGGAATCTTGTAAGACGAAGGAGACTATTCTCCACGACACAGGGAATCTTGTAGGACGAAGGAGACTAGTCTCCACGACACAGGGAATCTTGTAAGACGAAGGAGACTAGTCTCCACGACATAGGGAATCTTGTAAGACGAAGGAGACTAGTCTCCACGACACAGGGAATCTTGTAGGACGAAGGAGACTAGTCTCCACGACACAGGGAATCTTGTAAGACGAAGGAGACTAGTCTCCACGACACAGGGAATCTTGTAGGACGAAGGAGACTAGTCTTCACGACACAGGGAATCTTGAAGGCTAGTGCTATTCGAATATTGTAATGTTTTTTTTTGAACAATAAAGTTTGTAGCAATAACGCAGCAAACTTCTTGGCAAATTTACATGATGACGTTATCAAAGAGTAAATAATAGATGCCCTGTGTTGAACATAATATCCATAGGTCAATATATATAGGTCCACTTGCACCAACAATTACTAAATACACATAACATAACATCACGCCTGTGTTCCCCAGAGGGTTAGGCAGAGGTGCACATACTGTACATCCACATTTCACCAGTTATGTTTAAGTCCCATGCAATTTAAAACATCACTGTCTCTTCACTCTTCAAACGATTGTCGGAAACAAAGCGATGTTCTAAGTCCATTTAGTATTTTTTTTTATTTTGTAACAAGATAATATTTACATAATATATAGGTATATATAAGCTGACAGACTTAAAATAATAATGTATATATAAAACAAAACAAGGGTAAAGAATCAGAGGCATCAAAAAATTCGTCCGTATCGCTGTCAGCGGGAAAAGTACCCAAAAGGCTGGCAGCAATGCTGATTCTTTAGCCAAAAAATGGGCTAGCCCTTCGGTCACGTGAACAGTCGGCCAACCACTTGGCTATGTATATCTCGAAAATTGAAGTGGGCACTCGGACCCCAAGACCCCACTGGTGTTAATTAAATGTGTTTAGTTATTTGTGGTGCTAGTGGGACTGTTTAAGGAAACGCAATTCGGACTCATAAACAGTAGGTATTGTTGAAACGCTGTCAATAATCCAGCTTTAACACACAAGAGAAACTCCCATTAATCAAATGCTTGCGGTGCTAGCGTGTTCAGGCCATTAAGTTCAGGTTTACTCGCGATATGTTAATTTCATAACAACATGCAGAAAATCTTTGTACCTACATTTACCAACGTACAATATAGTTCTGCGGTTGACGGAAAGACTGATTGCCAGAGAACGTATAGCCTAAACTCACGGAAATGCACTTGAAAGGATTTCTGCATTTCCGTGGTCTCGGTTTCGTGATCCCGTGGTCTTGACAGGTTAGACAGAGGTATACCTATAGGCCAACCGCCTAACTGAGACGTTGCCTGAGGTAGCTGCGCGGTGCGGGAGGGGTGATAGTTGTCACAAGTTGACGAACCACTGAGCTCTCGCATAACGTCACCACACCCCTCCCGCACCGCGCTGCTACCTCAGTCAACGTCTCAGTTAAGCGGTTGGCCTATAATAGTACCTACACACACATTTCGACAGTAATCTGTAAGTCCCATTAATAGGGGGCGAGCCTATTGCCAGCAACCGGCCACAAATCCAGATTCCAGGCTGTTACTAAGAATTTTTTAGATGAATAAATCCACACACTTTGCCCGAATCAGGGCCTTGCGACCACAAAACCAACAGGGCAAATAATAAATTCAATCTCGCCATCTCCACTTCAACAGAAATCATAAAATACCAATAAATTTAAACCAGATGAGATCTTTGGTATAATAATTGGCTATTTGATTAAACGAACTCCTGCATATTAACGAGTGCGGCTGGCCGATGGATAGCGGGATATTATTACAGTACAGAGAGACGAAGATATTTTTATTATAAGCTTCAGATATTGGGTTTTATAGCCAAGATGAATATTGTTGAATATATTGTTTCAGCTTGAAATACCTTCTAGAGTTCTGCGTTTTCTCTGGTTTTTTTTCTGTAAGAGCCAATTTGACTGGCCATATTGTTATTCTTACAATATTTTAAAATGCAATGCTCTCCATCTGTTGGACGGTACATTAACCCCAGTCTTATAATTCGAGAACCACATTTCCGATTCGCGTTCATTTTTCTTAAAAAATATTATCTAACAAAAACTGTAAGTAAACAAGTCACTTGCCAGGCTTAAAAGCATAAAAGAAAAAATATTTCCGTTACTAAGAGTTCAATTCCCGTAGGTACCGGCCAATTAATAATTCTGGAGTTTTTCATTTAGGAGAGTTTTCATTAGCAGACCGCACCCTGAAATTATTAGTGGCAGGTGAATGACAAAAAGGCAAAATACCACAGTTTAAAAACGCTATATGTCATAATATCCAAGTCGTAATTCCTTATTGTTTTTCTTTTGTCTGTTATCTTTTATGGTTATTATTATTCATTTGTTATTTTTTCCATTTATTTTCTTATTGTATGGTTTCATCATCATTTCAGCCTGGAATCACCCACTGCTGGCTGTAGGCCTCCCCTTTTGTTGCAGGGTTTGATTTATTTAGATACCAGCAGTGCTCCGCGGTTTAACCAGCATAAGTCCCGATCCCTTGAGAATATCGGGATAAAAAGTCCGATGTATTAATCCTGGTTATAAACTATGTCAAATTTCATCCAAATCCGTGTAGTAGTTTTAGCGTGAAAGAGTAACACACATCCATCCATCCCTCCATCCTCACAAACTTTCGTGTTTATAATATTAGTAAGACTAGTAAGAAATAGGAATTAGTAGGAAGTAGGGTACTAGTGGGATAGGAAGTAGGAAGGATAGTAGGCAGTAAGAAGGAAGTAACAAACTGCCAAATTCCCGTAGCCTTTTCTCGTAATTCTTGTAAAATACGGTTTAATTGCAATTGCAAACGGTTTTTCTATTGCGTAATAACCAACACTACCCATGGTACGCACACAGTAGTAAAAATATGGCTGATGAGAACGAGAGACACATACCTTCTCCGTCATATATGTATATTGTTATATAGAATTTTTGAGATGGGGCAGATAGGAAATTATACTACAACTTACTTTTTATGCTGCTACAATGTAGACTGGCCTAAAAAAAACAAAAAAATAACGTCGAATTTCGAACGAATACGCGTCATAATTTAATTTCCTTTGAAAATAGAATCTAGATCCTGAGATCCTGTGACAAACATGACCATATTTAAAAGCTTTTTGCGGTTTCTGACTTTTTTAGTACACCGCGAAGTAGCGGAAGAAGCTATACATTGGCGAAATTAATAATTATTATTATAATTATAGATAAATTTTTAGTTCGCTCAGGCTAGACGTTCGTAACAGAATGTGTCACCGAACAAGAACCGGGGGATCTTGGTCGATGACACTTTCTCAACCGTCGTTCAAATTCCAATGTCGCCAACGTAAAAATAATAGTAACGATCGAATGAATGAAGTAAGTACCTATTAGTCGATTTTTAGATGCAAATTCTCGAACCCTACACGTGGTATGGTATTGTTAATTAGACAACCAGTAAGGCTGGTATTGGCGATGATTGCTACAGGTAGGTATGAAAAATCTGTACCTACTTCTTCTTTCTCCTGGCTATTATCCCAATTTATTTGGGGTCAGCCCTCCTAGTACTTCAGCCACACTGTACGGTTGTGTGTCTCTTTTGTTGTGTTGCTCGCTATCATGTCATTTTTTATTGTTCGTCGTCCACGGCCTATTTTTCCATCTTCAATATTCATGACTCTATTAGTCATATGGACATCGTCTCGCCTCATCACATGTCCGTAGCAGCGTAAGCGATTTTCACTAAGTTTTTCGTGTATCTTAGCGACTGAAGTACGGGTTATAATCGTTTCTTATTTTATCCATTTTATGAAGAACTTTACGTTAAAAAATAAAATAACATGTTCTGGTCTATAAGAATCAGGCCTTATCCGCCTTAACTCTCACTAGGGCATGGTCTATATTCCGCAAGAACCGTACAAGAAGCCACGACACCGACTTTCCCAAGTAAAATTACATTAACTTTTATTAAAACGAGAACTCAATAATCTTGATGGTACATCTCGCAGTTGACAGCGCTCGCACAGCGGGAGGGTTGAAATAAAACTTCATTGTACGTCATTGTTACCCCATGAGTCGCTATAGCCGCTGATAACATTTAAGAACAGTGTATTAAGACCACTCCCTGCAGTACGTAGGAGGTTAATAATTTTGTATTCGCTTTTGCTCGCGGTTTTATTCGAGTGGAATAATAAAATGGTTTTTTAAGATGAATATTAGAGCCTTACATACTCCTTTTGCTTCGTTTACGTTTGTACTTCTGGACATACACTTTGCGAGTATTACGCATCAGACCTTTCTGAAGAACATCACCAAAAACCCGCCGCTACACCAAGAAGAAAAACGCAAATATATACATACCACAAGACCACTCTTGCTTGAGTAATGGAATACCTGGCAGAGGGCTCGCAAAATTACTTTTTACATTTTACGTACGCAAAGTAGTGAAAACCGAAAGTCACATACATATTTATTGAGTTTTACGATACCCTGAACACTTTAGCTCGACTTCAAGAGATCTAAATTCCTAAAAAAATATGTTGTATTCAAGTAGTGCTTGAAATAAAAGCAGCTGTCTTGGTACTCACAGACGTAGCAATTTACATAGTAGTCTCGTGTCAAGGCGTCGCTCCACAGCAGCCAACGGCTAAGCTACACACGAGATACTAAGCTTCGCTTTGTGTGAGAATGTAAGCGGGATCATCCACTGTGTCACGGTCACGCTACGCACGGAGACGTGGCTGGGAAACAAATGAACCGTGCAGCTAAAGTTGCATACTACTCCGTGCACATTCTAATGTCAGTTCCAAAAGTATCTGACGGAAGTGTAAACAAGCCCTGTTCAGGTGCGACATGGAAAGAGCGACTGTCGCAACCCAGCGCAGGGCACGCCGCGATAGCGGCGATAAGACCCCTCTTTGAGGAGTGGGTAGAGAGGCACCACGGCGCCCTCACCTACCGCCTGACGCAGGTCCTCACCGGACACAGAAGTTTCGGTAGGTTCCTGCACATCATTAGGCTGGAGGAAACGCCCGGGTGTCACCATTGCCAGGATCGCCCAGAGGACACGGTGGAGCACACGGTGGAGGTCTGCCCCGCTTGGGCGGAGCACGGCGGAGGTCCGGAGCGAGAGGGAGTGGGAGGCAGTCGCCTACTTCTACGAAGCAGTCATGCTAGCGAAGGAGGTGGCGGGACGGATGAGGGAGAGAGCCTCCCGTCCCAGCCGCCGCGGGAGACGCTCCGGGCATCGGGAGCCGCGTGACGACTCCCGGCCACCGTAGGCGCGGGCCTGCGGGCGGAAAGCAATGGGTAGCTCACCGTCCGATCAGGACCAGGCCCGTGTCGGACAGCGCGCAAGTGTTCCACGCGCGCCTCAAAGAGTTGTCAGCATAATTTGAGGGGCCCCTTAGGGCCGAAGCCTGCCGGGTTCATTGTCCGAAAGGGTTACCGCTACCCCGGAACATAAAGGGCGAAGGAAGGAACATGGGTGGGTTTTAGTCAGTAAGAGTCTGACACTCCCTTCCGCTCCACCCAGAGCGGGAGGGATCATATGATGATTTCCCACCAGAAAAAAAAAAAAAGCCCTGTTCAGATTAAACTCTTAAGAGCAATGTGCCACTTTGTGCTCGTGATTATAGATATATTTAGTTTTAATTTTTCCTTATTCATCATCTGCCTAGCCTTTTCCCAACTATGTTGGGGTCGGCTTCCAGTCTAACCGGATGCAGCTGAATACCAGTATTTTACATGGAGCGACTGCTTACCTGACCTCCACAACCCAGTTACTGGGTAATACGATACCCAGTAACTGGGTATTAATTTAATTTTTCCAATATATATTACAATCAATTATCTTTTTGTATGCACGTGTTTCTGTGACGAATAAACCTATTTTTCTTTCTTCTTGACTAAAGGGTACCACATTTATTTGTATTTAGTAGGTTTATATCTCACCACTTTTTCCAAATTAAATTCTTCATTGTAAAAATTGAGGCTATTAAATTAACCTCAATTATTGTCAAATGAAAAACATCTTTAAGGTGAATAAAAATTAGGATTTAAGTACCTATTTAAATAATCAAATCAAAGCATTCAATTTGTAAGTGTAATTACGCAAATTACCTACAACTACAAATTCGCATCGAAACTCCACACAGACCACAGATCACAGACACATCCATCCATGGTTTACATGGTTTACAGATCCACTTGTTTATATTTTTATGAAATACTTTTGGAACAGAGCATACGTACCAGTGGACGGTCGACGTGCACAAGTTCCACACTAGGAGCTCGTGTAACAGTTTAGTGCCGCGTCACTAATAGATGCCTGCTCACGACCGCGTTACATTTGATTCAATTTCAGACAGTACTGTGATACAGACTAATGGAACTTGCTTGTGACATGTGCACCCCAGCTGAAACGACACTTGGGATAGTTTGAAATATTTGTAAAGGTAGGTACAGAAGAAAGGATGACAAGGAATAATTAACTCTGTTAGTTTGACAAATCTTAAACAGAATATACAATCTAACACTAAAATATATATATTACTAGCTGGTTCCCGCGGTTTAACCGGCATAAGTTTCGATCCCGTGGCAATATCGGGATAAAAAGTATCCTATATGTTAATCCTGGTTATAAACCATCTGTGTGCCAAATTTCATTCAAATTCGTTCAGTAGTTTTTGCATGAAAGAGTAACAAATGTCCATCCATCCATCCATCCATCCATACAAACTTTCACGTTTATAATATCATAGTAGGATAATAAGTTGGAAGTAGGATTATGTAGGTACAAGTATAAAAAGAAAATAAGGGAAGTGCACATTGGGCATCAAAAAATTCGTTCACACATCGGTGGGAAAAGTGCCCAAAAGGCTGGCAGCGTTGCCACGTTGGATGGCAATGCTGATTCTTTGACCTAAAAATGGTCGATTTATCACGTGACCAAAGAGCTGACCCCTTTGGTCACGTGATGAATCGACCAACCGCTTGGCGATGTCCCGAAATACTCGTTGAGCACTCTGACCCCACGGCCCTAGTGTTTCAACCCCGAACAGCTCAGAAAAGTTCTATTAGTTGGTTGGAATTCACTTTTCCAATTTAATTTATTTTCTTTAGCTTGGCTAGTTGGTGCTGACATTAACCTGCCTACTATCCGGCAAACTGTGATATAAATTGACAGAATTTGAGAAAAAAACCGGCCACGTGCAAGTCGGACTCACACACGAAGGGTTCCGTACTGCAAGGCAAAAAACACCGAAAAAAAACACGTTTCTTGTATGGTAAGAAAGACGAGTCTCCTTTAATTTTGTTATAGCGGCAGTAGAAATATATACTCTGTGAAAATTTCAACTGTCAGACGGATGGACGGACGGACGGACAGCGGAGGCTTAGTAATAGGGTTTTGGTGGCACCCTTTTGGTACGGAACCCTTAAAATGACGAAAGGAAATAAAGCTTTATATGTCTTGTTTTGGAAGGGGAAGGAACATTCAAAAGAACCTTTTACTTTTGTGTCTAATTGGAATAAATAATTTGACTGTGACCTTGACTTCGAAATGTAACCGGAATTCGGGTGACATAGTGTGGAGTTCATTAGCAAAATGCTTCATTTGCGTCTTATTTTGTTTTTTTTTTGTAATCCTAGCTATTAATGTAGACTATAAGGAAACGTGAACACTGTTTTTGGCAAATAAACATTGGCGCCGATTCCCTTGTTCACAAATTAAACTAAATTTATGTTCAGTACATCTTTTTCTTTCTATTTCATTAAAGGAAAAGGACAGAAGATAAATATTAGTTTAGTCGATGCACTGAAATTTAGTTTAGTTTGTGAAAAAGGGAATCGGCGCCATTATATATCTTATCTTATCCTTCTATGTGTCTGTTTTAAACCAATAACGAGCTAATTACGTAGGTATCCTTAATCTAGGCAACCAGTTTTTCTATAACTTTCGCTCACCAATCATTTTAGTGATCTAGACACACACATCAAACTACAGAACTTCCTAAGAATAGTCCTCCGGTCCTCCCTAAGAACAGGTATAACATATAATTAGGACGTTACTTGCCGGCCAGTTATTAGACAAGTAGTTCTACGAATCTCGTTTTTCTGATTGACAGGGTTTCCCTGTCCCGTTTCCCGAGTGTATCAACTGTTTCGGTACAGCTAATAAGTTGGCAAAGTACCTATTGGTGGGTATGAGGTTTCAAACTATGTAAGCTGTAGGGGTACTGGTACCAGGAGACGGACAGGTCGTTGGGAAGACCTGGAACAAAGAAAGGTTTTTTGTTATCGTTGCGTGTTGAGTAGGTACTATAGAATGATGCAACGTTTTAATTATAACGTTTATTCCATACGAACGTGTTGACATCAACGCGTCTATTATATCCCTGTTTTTTCGAATGAAAAAACCTATTCCTATGAAATATTTGACAGCATAGCATAATCAACGTGCTGCTAAAAGTAAAATACCTCTGGTTGCATTCGAACATCCAAGCGAATTTAGAATAAGCTTTCAAATTATTGAGAGCCGTGGTGGCCACTGGTAACGGCCGCGACTTACAAGTTGTAGATCGTGGGTTCGAACCCAGACAGGCGCTTTACTTTATGTTAATAATTTCATTACCACTGCTCTCAAAACGGTGAAGGAAAACATCGTGAGAAAACCGGCATGTCCTAGAACCAAAACTTTGAAGACAATATGCGGGCGGACGTGAGCCCAACGCGGGTTGGTAGATGTCACATGTCCTCGAATTTTTGGTTCCAGGACATGCCGGTTTCCTCACGATGTTTTCCTTCTAAGTTGCGGCCGTTACCAGTGTCTCTGCGAATAAATAATAATTATTATTAACCAACTGAACCAATTTCAATAAACCTGGAAGCCCTCGGATTTGTCCTGACCCAGAATGCTTTCTAGGCTTAGCGGCGTAACAAGACATTCAATAAAAGGCGCTGAACGTCTTGTAGAATTATTTACAAATTTTGCAATTTTGCAATAATTTAAAAAATATTGCAAATCCAAAACAGACTGAATGCACCTTGTGTCTTGGCTTGTGTCTCACCTTGGCTCTTATAACTCGATTCCTACCGGTACCCCTTCAGAAGTTAGAAACATCAACTTTACCGACATTAATAAATGGCACAGTCTGTAGTGTCTACTACTGTCAAATACCTAGTTAGAGTCCGTTTCCCGAAAGAAGTCCCGCGGCAATAAGTGGAACTAATTATTATTATATAGTTAGCAACATTCCAATACCCCAGACACCTTTCTCTATTTAAGAATGTGCATTTTATTAACCAATAATCAAGCCTGCTACTCATATATAATGTCGAGATAAATAAATAAATCAATATTTATGATTCCGTCCAACGACAGTGGCGCCGCGTCTATGAGACTTCTTTTGTGAAACGGACTTTAGTGTGTATTCAGGCTTGTTACCAACCTACAGATAAGCTACCCTAGAAAAGCGGTGGCCGCCACATAATGGCCGCAGTGACAGACGTCATGAAAATGATAAATGGACTTTACGATGTCAAAAACGCTCTCTGGGGAAACACTCCAATTTACTTTCATAAATAATGTTTTATTGACGTTATTCGACGGGGACAAACGCTATTTTTCCTGACTAGAGATATTCCGGTAGTCCATGTCAAACGAGTAAAAGAAAACATTGGAATGTCTCTAGTTGGGGCCCGATTTTCTACTTATGTTAGGAGGTACTACAATATCTCTTGATCAGGATTTTTTTTTCTTTTTTGCTGAACTGGGCCTTTTTGGCGCAGCCGTGAGGCACACTTTTCCTGCTAATTTCGTACATCGGACTTCACACTTTTTATTTAATCTTTACTTCTTTTATTTTATTGTTTGTTTTATCTGATGTATGTATCTGGTGTATTGTGTGTCTTTTAGTTTGTGCCAAATAAATGCATTTTCTTTCTTTCTTGAAACCAGTTTTTCTACAAATGTTTGAAATGGCACCCTATTTACAGTACGAGGTAATTACTCCTTATAACATCCGATATATGCCAGTGAAAGTCCCGTCAAAATCGGTCCAGGCGTTTCAGAGATTAGCCGAAAAAAACAAACAGACAGAAAAACAGACAAAAATTTAATTTTCCCTGGTTTGGGGGAAAAACAGAAAAATCACACGGCAACAAAAAATTCGTCCGCATCGCTGTCAACAGAAAAAGTTTAACATGAGTGAATTCGGACATGAAGCGCCTTGGAACACTTTTGAAAAACTGTCCATTGAAAGGATCCACGACCCCACTTTCTCATAGAATAGAATCTATTTATCTTTTCCAGCGATTGCCTATCCTGAAACTAAAATGATTGATGTACTGTCACGTCAGAACGAATCTAGTGTCCATGAGGGACGGCTGTGCCATTTACACAACCTTCTGGCAGTGTAAAATTCGCAATGAAGGCTGGTGATATTAAATAAATACTTCTATACCAATATTATAAAGAGGTAAAATTTGTTTGTTTGTATGTAGGGGGTAATTTCCGGAACTACCAGTCAGAGTAAAAAAAATCTTTTTGCATTTGATACCCCAAGTCTTGCGGAAGACCCTAGGTTGTTTAAAGTCACGCTAGGACCGTAAGGAGCCGAGCAAAAAGAAAAAAAAACAGAAATAATGCTGAGCTAAAACGAAATAATAGCCCGGGCAGGCGATGCGATGCGACAGGTGGGGGGGGGGGGATAAGAAATTTCACGCGAACGTAGTCGCGGGCAGAAGCTAGCATTTTATATATTTTCGCTGTTCATCGTCATCACCATGACCGTTGGCAGCCTTGCTGTATTATAGGCCTCCGCCCTTTTGTGCCTTGCATACGCTGTTCGCGCTTCAGAACATTGAGTTTTTAAAACGTGGATTTTAGAGTGCTGCAGAATTGGAGGTAAAGTCAGGGAAATTAATTGTTAAGCAAATTGACTTGGTAGGTACCAACTTAAACACACAGTTATTCTTATCAGTTGTATGAAATAGCTATATAACACGGCAAATTGGCGTAGGTTGATGACAATTGTGCCTATGGCAACAATTCTGACAATGTGGTATGGAGAATCGTGTGAAACGTAGGTTGTCAATTTGCTTAACAATAAATTTCCATGACTTTACTAGCCTTTTTAGTTTTTTTTTTTAATGTTTTTTGTATCACATTTATTATTTATATAGTTCGTCGATAAAATAAACCGTGTCAGTAGGTACGTGTACGGTAAGTATTTTATTTGTAGAGATTTTTAAACTCGTGATGGATTGTGAGTGGTTTTAGCAATCTCATGCAGATAGCCTGTTAGCCCTGGAACAGACTGGCTAATGAATTACTAGCGAAATTTTGATTAAATGCGGATTTCCGAAAATGTTTGCAAAAATTGTTCCCATGTTTTTTTTAAATAATATATATTTAAGACATAAATTTTATTTGAGACACGCACAGGAAATACAAATAAAACGTGTTAAAAAGAATATTAAATGCAACAAAATCATGAAGACAATAAAAAAAGAACGTTAAAAACTTTAGATATGATGTGTAACTCGAATTATTTTGAAGACTACATAACATAAATATATCATCACGCCTGTAATCCCCGAAGAGTAAGGCAGAGATGTACCTATAGTACACCCACATTGCGACAGTTATGTTTAAGTCCTATGTAACAGGGGGCCCGGTTGATACTATTACCATCAAATCCCAATTCCGGGGACTGAGTAATTCCTGATGGAAAACCCAATACATATCATTTTGCCCGACCTGGGAATTGAACCAAGAACCTCATTAGCGGTAGTGCTTCCGACGACGAGACCAACGAGGCGGTTACCGATGAACTTTAAAACATTCAAAATCTCTAAGCTAATTAAGCTGAAAATATTTTTGCATTTGATAGCCTCATACTTGTGGAAGGCTATAGATACACGACATCAATCTAGGGCTTAGAAGCCGAGCAAGAAGAAATAAAGTCAGAACGAACGCTAAGCGAAAACGAGTAATAGCGCGGGTGGGCGATGCGATGCGACGCGACGGGGTGGGGGGGGAGCAAGAAATTTCACGCGGGCGAAGTGGTGGGTAGAATAAAATATATAAATTGAGTTTGTAGAATTCTTCCTTTGTAAATATGGTAACGATCTCCACGACAGTTTATACGCTTTTCACCGCGACAGGCTCCTAATGTTTTCCTGACCCTTGTTTTTCAGTTCAGCGATGATTAACTAGACTTTGTTGTCAGAAACACAAGTCTAGACAGACGATCTGAGAGGTGAGGAGTCCGACGCGTGCCATCCCTTTTTCCCTACCTCCAGTGTTGACAGTTATGATGTGAATATACCTAGATCTAAAATTGAATATGAAGAGTTTGTGGGCCAAAGATTGCCAACGACACCCTATTACTAAGCTTCTGCTGTCCGTCCGCCTGTCTGTCAGCGGGATGTAACTCATGAACCGTAATAGGTAGACAGTTGAATTTTTTACAGAGTGTGTATTTCTATTGCCGCTTTGAACAAACAATGAAAATAAAATGTAGAAACTTGTTTTTTTCGGCGTTTTTTTGCCTTTTGTTACCGAACCTTTCATGTCTGGACTTTTTTTCTTTTTCAGTTAGTTTTATTGATGGTAGCAATTTGTATCCTTGAAGCGGCTTACCCAAATGTCCTTTCTTTGGTATTGCTCCTCGAGTTGTTGAGCTCTTTAAGTTCTAAGTTGAGCTACACGATTACTGACAATTGCTTGCACTGACTGGACTGGTTCACTCAAATCTGTGTGATTTTCTTTCCTCAAAACCATTCCAGAACCTCAGACCAAGTCAGACGCTAATCTTAACTGGGACCTCATATAATCTGACGAAGATTATGTCTTTGACACCAGAGTTTGTTTTGCCATTACTTTCTCAGGGCAAGTCAGATAGGAAATGTTGACTTCATCTAGCTTCGTATATATTTCTAATATGTCGTGTAAAAGTTATTCCGATATCCTATTTACAGAATGAACAACTTCATTTCATTTCAATAATTAGGTCTGATTTGTCCAATGTTATATGTTAATGACCAATGTTATAGATATTTCAATGGAATACTTTTGAACTTTTGACAGGTTTTCGCAAACGCCGACCTCATCTATTTTTTTATATATGTTTGACATGTAAAAGTATTTGTGCAAACCTACTTACAGAAATAAAATTATTTATCACTAGCTGCACCCCGCGGTTTCACCCGCATAAGTTTCAATCCCGTGGGAGTATCGAGATAAAAAGTATCCTATATGTTAATCTAGGGTGTCAGCTACGTCAATATCAAATTTCATCAAAATTGGTCCAGCCGTTTGAGCGTGAAGAAGTGACAAACATACAAATACACACACACTCACAAACGTTCGCCTTTGTAATATTATTGTGATTCAATCTGAGATTTTTGGTATCGCGCAATGTATTCAACATTGCAAATCTCGTGAAGGTCAGATGGCAATCGCTTCTTGTAAAATGTTAAGGTTACAACCTCACAGCATCATTATTGTGACTACGTATTTGTAGATACCGTTGTTATTCTTGTCACACAATATGTTCTTTTCCCTGGCTGAACACGTTGCCAATTATTTTGGTATTATAGAATCAGCTAGCATCACTGTGGAGTGTGGGATTTGGTTTTTAATGAGGTTTCAAATGCGGCTTAACCTCAAATATATACGGTTAGTTTATGGAAGGAAAGATGTTATGGCCCTATCAGAACACCAGCGCTGCGACACTTATTTTTAAAAGTCGCAGTATCAAGCCGAGATATGAGCCGTTTGGCCTCTTACGGTTTTTTATTTTCATATTTAAAAAATAAATAGTTTTGTTTTTTATTCACATTAGATTGTGTTGTTTAAACTCTGATTTTTAATGTGCTAGACCAAAACGACAACTCATTTTAGTTTAGTTTGTGATCTTCCTGTGCGAGTCACAATACATACATTTTCGTTCTTTCTTTGTTTATTTTGATTTCTGCATGACCTTTTTTGTAATTTATTATTTCCCCAAATCGAGCCAATATCCTTTCAGACCACTTTTCTCTATTTCGTATAGTTCTGGTTTGCCTTTGTAATTCTATCTCAAATCTCACTTGTACGTATAGTCAACCTCGTAACTGCTTTACCACCCTTAGGTTGAATGTCACCAGCATGGCATAACATGACCATCTGTTTGTTTATGTGCCTATTAAGCTGGGGTTTCCTAAGGCTGCGGTAGCCGCCACAATGGCGTCTTATTAAATTCAAATTCCAGTGTCATTATTTACGGCCGTCAATGCGACCATTATGTGGCGGTCACTGCTGTCGTAGTGAACCCAAGCTTTAAATAATACGTACCAAAGTGAACTTTCAATTTACTGGGATTTGTTGTAAAAAAATAGGCAATCACGAAGTCGACTATACCTACGGAGAGCTGTGGAGGCCAATCATTTCACCGCCGCCGCCGCCCTCAACGCGGTGAAAGAAAACATCGTGAGGAAGCCGGCATGTCCTAGAACCAACAATTCGAAGACATGTGACATCTACCAACCCCCGCGTCTATCGCATCTACTGGGCCCGCGTGGTGGATTACAGCCCTCAAAGAGAGAGGAGGCCTGTGTCTAACCTAGAGGCCTATGCTATAACTGCCGGAAATTCCAATATCACATATTTTCAAAATGGTAGAATAGAAACTGTGTCTCCGTGCCTCGGCAAGCACGTTAAACCGTTGGTCCGGCTGTCATTCGTGGATCTTTGAAAGTTGTTACGGGTCGTCAGAAGCCCGAATGTCTGACAGCCAGTTTTACCAAGGGGTATCGTATTAACTAGTAACTGGGTTGTAGAGGTCAGATAGGCAGTCGTTCCATGTAAAATACTGGTATTCAGCTGCATTCGGTTAGACTGCAAGCCGACCCCAACATAGTTGAGAAAGGACTAGGCAGATGACGATGATGATGATGGTAGAATAGAAACTGTCCTTCTTTTTTAAGTCGGTAAAAATTAAGTTATTATTTGACATGGCAACTATTCAGTGCCTAATGCCTAATGTAACACTATTATGACTGTTGCAGTAATGATAACGACGTGATTTCATGTTAGATACTGCAGGACACGAACTGCAGTGAACTAGTTATTTACTGGCACTAATGTAGTTATTAGTACTTGAATGAAGGTTATGTAAATAGGGGTAGGTATAATTTGTTCCAAAAGTATGTGATGAAAGTGTAAACAAATCCTGTTCAGGTTAAATTCTTACGCAACAATCCCTTACTAAAGGGAATTAGTGACCCTTTTTCGAACTATGATTGTTTGAATAACATTATTGAAATGTGGGTAATTAATAAATCATCAAGGAAATTTGAGGTTATAAAAGTAAACTCAATTGTCAAATGAAAACCTTCTTGTGGTTATTTAAAATAAGAATTTTGGTTTTAGGCATTTAAGTAAATAAATGAAAGCACTCAATTTGGAAGTGGCACTACAAATTGGCATCCAAAAGTACGTTTTCTAACCCATTTGTTTACATTTTCATCAGATACTTTTTCGAACTGGCCATAGTTAGTCCTTCTCTGTCCCTCCTAATTAATATCATGGGTAATTTGATATTGGTAGTTAGTTACTGTTTAACATAATTTATTCGTTTTAAAACCATAATAGGTATATATATTTTTGGTTATTATTTCAATGGAATTTTTAAATTATTTATTTACATCTATCGTTACAGGATAACCCAATACGAAAAATGCACTTACACTAACTTAATACACTTAAAAGTCCTCCAGACAGAATTTCGAGTATGGCGATCAATCTCAGCGAAGACGAGCCATGAGCCGGCGCGGGAGCTATTATACTTAGTGCACAAGTGTGTGCGCAGACCCTCTCTCTTCTCTCACTCTCATAGTCCGATGCGACGGCACGCAATCCGACACGACCGGAAAGAGGGAGGAGAGGGAGGGCAGGACCAACGACTTCGTGCTTTCCGAGGGGGTAAGGGGGTATCACACCGCCAACCTCCAAACTCCCACTTGGTCTCGTGTTTGCAAGCGCGACTACTGAGCGTGGGGTCCTGGGTTCGATGCCCGGGTCAGGCAGTGTTATTGGGTTTTTCCATTGGGAATTTCATAGTAAAATATATTAACACCTATAGTTAACTATAAACAATGTATTCCTTGTAAATTCACTCAGAAAACAACAGAATAAGTCCGTCTTACTCACTATGATGTTATTATTTTTAAATATTTTCTTACTTACTTCAAATTCTATTTGGTCTTAGGAGCAATGATACCCACAAATTTCCACCCACAACTACCCGGAAAAACGTATTTTATGCATTACTGTCATAACACTATTTCCTTAACATAGAACACACAATTTTGAACCAAAATAGCAAATCTGTTATGTCAAAGACACGTTCAAGACGCCAAAGGTGAATCTACATACAAAACATTTCAGCAGAACATTGCACTGACGCCTCGAAGATCAAATTATAAAGCTCTCTTGGCAACTCTTCAAGATCGCTGAGAAGATAAAGCAAAGGTCAACCACTTAGGGCACGCCGCGATAGCGGCGATAAGACCCCTCTTTGAGGAGTGGCTAGAAAGGCGCCACGGCGCCCTCACCTACCGCCTGACGCAGGTCCTCACCGGACACGGAAGTTTCGGGAGGTTCCTGCACATCATTAGGCGGGAGGAAACGCCCGGGTGTCACCATTGCCAGGATCACCCAGAGGACACGGTGAAGCACACGGTGGAGGTCTGCCCCGCTTGGGCGGAGCACCGCCGTGTCCTCGTAGAGGCGATCGGCAGCGGCGGCGGCCTCTCGCGCCCGGCCGGTTTTAATTACGGTAATCTGAAGGGGTCAAGTACCGTAATTAAAAACGTTCAAATTCAAGTCGCAATGTCAAAAATGTAGGGAAATTAGAGGTATTTTTGAGAGATTGAGACTGAGAATTGCCCCTCAGTACAGTATTCTTGTCTTATTTCTTAGAAGTCCGTAGAGTCAAAAGTAGATTATCCCGTTATGAGGTGAAGTAAGCATTTTGGATGCGACCGAATCTCTAATTGCGTAAAGCAATAAATGTTGTTAAACTGTCAAAATGAAAGCCATTCCCACTGATAGTGTGTTACGCAACTACCCCGCCGAAATAGATTTTAATATAGCCTAGTAGTGGACACGGATCTTCCAATTACGAGTAACGGCAACGATGTATCGGACTATCATCGGACTAACGATACGAACTCGTGTTTCCTACCCCGATCGATCGACGTGAGCCCAGTCCTGACAATACGACTGACGGATCTTCTAATGAGACTGAATCCAAAATGAAGATTTAAAACAAAACCATAAGCTACGCACCGGAGTTTCACTTTACGGTGTCAAAAACGCTCTTTAGGAAAATACACCAACTTACTTTCATAAATAAAGATTTTCTATAAAACCGAAGCGTAGAAGAAAAAAAACTCTTACTCTAAGTCTGACGATAATAATTTAATTACTCACTCATCCATTCCAAACAGATCCACATTTCTGTAGGAACCCAAATTCGTCGCGCTTAGGACCGTCCTTACATCAGGTAATGAGGCCCCCCTGATTTGATTGTTAGTATGATTGCGGCCCATTCTCTGTGGGAAGCCCTTAGAAGGGGCTCGTGTTGATAAGTGCTTTTTGAAAGGATTCTGGCACGTGAGAAATTTCCTAGGTCATGTTTGAAGTGTTCTGTGTATAGACGAGGTACAATTGAATGAGATTATAACAGAGCATGTAGTTAATTGTCAAGTAAAAGCTTCTTCTTATGCAGAAACACCACGCCAGGTTTCTGCGTGAGGGAAATGTTGATTTATTTTCTTTAAAAATAACATAATACTTGCTTCTGCTCCCGACTTCGGCTGCGTATTATTCCGGCCCCCGCCCCACCGCGTCGCATCCCATCGCCTGCCGACGCTATTACTCCGTTTTCGCTTTGCGTTCTTTCGGACTCTTTTTCTTTTTGCTCGGCTCCTAAGGCTTCGAAGCGTGATGTTAAAGAACTTATAGCCCTCCTCAAGAATTGGGCTATCAAACACAAAAAGAATTTTTCAAATATGGCGGGTAGTTTCAGAGATTAGCGCGTTCAAACAAACAAACTCTTCAGTATTAGTATAGATAACGCCTGTATTCCCCGAAGGGTTAGGCACAGTACACTCACATTTCGCCAGTTATGTTTAAGTCCAAGGTAATAGCGGGAGAGCCTATATTGCCATCGACCGGACACAAATCTAGACTCCGGCTGCTTGTTTGCACCTAGATGGACAAACCCAATAACACTTTGCCCGACCTGGGAATCGAACCCAGAACCTCACGCTCAGCAGTAGCGCTTGCGACCACTACAACAACGAAGCAGTCCCTTAAAAAAATCTCACGCCATTTACCTACAGATCATACAACATTGACATCTATGTGAATAGCTGGTATATAGAATCCGGCTGAATATCGTTTTTGGTTTTGCATTAATTTTCGGCCGAAATATCCAGTTTCAGCAACGGCTAAAATACATCCGGCAAGTGTGCGAATACCCACGCTACTCTTAACAAGTCCATAGTTTAGGTAGGTAACCAGGAATACTTTACAAAAACCGCCCACATAGCCACAGTAGTCATAAAAAATTGCAATTTATTTTCTAACAAAAACAACATTAATCTTGTAATACTTTCGAAAATGTTATTATTAAGGTTGTAACAACAATATTTCAGTCAAGCTTTATTATAATATTATAAGGCATAGCTTCATTCAGTATAAACTTATTTCTATTTTGCCGTACGTGTATTATATGCGTAAGGCACGTTGTATTAAATTGTTATAGTTTCCTCGCTTATTACAAGTAAATAAAATTGAAGTTTCTGTTTGTAATTTCAAAATAACAGCTTGTTATTGAATGTTTATGAAATAATATATGATATTTATAATGTTAAAAAATATATAAAAAAGTTGACCGATTTTGATGGGACTTTCATTAGCACATAGCAGATGTTATAGGGAGTAACTTACGCTACTTTTATTTTAGAAAAATAATTGTTAATGGACGAAGTCGCGGGCACAGCTAGTGGTCAATAAAACAATGTTAAGTATTATTGATTATTTTTTGTTCTTACTTTAAATTACTTCACTGAAATTACATTACATAAGCTTATGTAGAAATTACAATCGATTTGAACCACGTGCTTTAGAAACGTATAGTATTTTTACCTCACGAAGCGACGCGCGATTTACTTGTGGTAACCAAGTGTGCAAACACCTTGTAAACGTGTGCGTGAATATGAGTAGCGTCAGCACATAACACACACACGTACACACGCTTCTGACTTCGCCATTGTGTCGCACACAGCGCGTTTACACGTGCACATATATAACTACACACACATACATAATTAGCCTATAATGTTCCCAATGCTGGGACACCCGACACAGGCCTTCGCCTTCGAGAGGGATTCGGCTGTAATCTACCACGCGGGCCCAGTGCGGGCTGGTGAGACATGTCTTCGAAATTTTGGTTCTAGGACATGCCGGTTTCCTCACGATGTTTTCCTTCACCGTTTGAAGAGCAATGGTGATGAAATTATATACCCAAAGTAAAGCGCCTGCCTGGGTTCGTACCCAAGACCTATAAAATGTAAGTTGGAGCCATTACCACTAGGCCACCACTGCTCAACCAAGTTATTGGGCACTCCTTGGTGAGACTTGCTACCTACTCAACACCCAGCGATAACAAAAAACCCTTCTTTGTTCCAGGCCTTCCCAACGACCTGTCCGTCTCCTGGCACCAGTACCCCTACAGCCTCGGCATCGTGTTCTGTAAACTGAGAGCACTCATATCTGAAGCGTAAGTATTTCTAAGAAATTATAGCAATATAATTTGGGAAAAAAGAACTATTCATATTTTCAATTATGCAAGATTTTCTTTGCTTTTTTATTTGATTGAAGTTGTATTATTTAGTACATCATATCTACTAATGAAACAGCGGCGATATGTCAATGGTCATCTTTAAAACCAAACGAAAGTTAACAACTTCTTTAAATGTAAATACTCGTAAAAACAGTCTGCGCAGCCTTTTCCAACTATATTGTGGTCGACTTCCAGTCTAACCGGATGCAGCTGAATACTAGTATTTTATCAATAAGCTATCTGATAACTAGCTATCTGTCCTCCACGACCCAGTTCCTGGGTAACACGATACTCAGTCACGATAGTCGGACTTTTGGGCTCCTGACTACCTGTAACGACAGTCAAATATCTACGAATGACAGCCGGGACCAAAGGCTTAACGTGCTTTCCGAGGCACAGAGGGTTCTCGATATGTAATGAATGGTCACTCATACACGAATCGACCGCGGCAAGAGAAGCTTGACCTTCGATTTAACCGAGCGGCTATTATTATTTAGCCACGAGCCCAACACATTTTTTTTAGTGGTTATTTAATTCTTATTATTTATCTAGCACAAAAGAGCTAGATTTGCGCGTTATAAGTTATTCGACCCAAAAATCTTTCTCTACAACAAGGACAGAAGTCAATCCATTTGTAAGATATTTAATTTAATCCGGTACCATTTCTAACTCATAAACTGCTTGCTGCTACTTCAGCTTCTAAAGAGCCCACCAACTTAAGAACTTGTAAACTGAGAACTTACACTAACTGACAAGTATTGAGTTCTTAAACACAGCAACTTTAGTTTCGGACTGATAGTTCAGACGCAACGGGCTTTGTAACAACTTGTTGCAGTTAAATTTAACTCCTCTTTGTTGTTAAAACTTTACTTACAGGCAAATTGATCAGGCAGATTGAGCTCTGACCTCTTATTTATTTCATTTATTTAGTCTCTTAGGTATTTCTTCCATAAAAAATACTACAAATTGGAGTCGCTCGTTGTATTGGTCTATTGTTTGTGTGACCGTGTTCTTCTTCTAACATTCAGAATAAATTCTGATGCGGTTATACCAATTGGGAATAATCTCAAAAAACAACCGACTTCCAAAAAGACACTACAAAGTGAAAATTAACTTTAATTTCGGAAGTCGGTGGCAAACAATGAAAATGCGAACCTAACGACACCGACTTCCGAAATTAAAGTTATTTTTCACTTTGTAGGGTCTTTTTTGGAAGTCGGTTGTTTTTCTTTTCGCAAAAAAGTTTTTATTATTCACTTTTACTCGTAAGTTGTAATTTTTACCATTAATTTTGGTTTAAAAATCAAACTAATGAACGTTTTTGATGAAATTTCTGTGGGACCAATTTGAAAGTATATCCTTACAAATAAAAAAAAGAATTTTGCAAATGGGTTATAAATAAAGGAGTTCTGAGGAAACAAACATGAAAAAAAAATACCGTCGAATTGAGAACCTCCTCCTTTTCTGAATGTCACATGGTTTAGGGTTTTACATGACTGAACTAGAGAATTTATGACAGTAAATTTAAAAAATCACAACTTTTAAACTATTGATTTTCGCGGAACATAATATGTTGCGTTTAGATGATGAATCTCATCTCTCTGAAATTCATGGAATGTCATGGACACAAAAAAAAATTGGGCTATAAATTAAATAAAACCACTATAAATGGGCCAACCTGTATAATAAAGAAATCTCCTTGCTTTGTCAAGTCGTAAACACCGTGCGAAGCAGGGGCGAGTCGCTAGTTCGTTTGTAAATTAGAAGTACTCTTTCGAGAAATTATCCACATCTATACTTTCAGCAGAAATTGTAGGTAGTTTTATCTGGCCTCAGTTGCGCGTATTTGGGGTTATTTGTTAAGGCTCTGTGTAAACGCGGCTTATACATGAATGAAGTGTTGGAACACACCAGCGTTAGGGCTGGCAGCATAGACAATATAGTAATTAACGCTTCGTTTTTATTTTCCTGAAATTTATTGTATTGTGTTTTGATAAGTATATGTTAAGTTACGTTATTGTGGCGGACAACCGGGGTATAGTCAGTACCTTACGGTCGTACCTGGGACAGTCTCCCACGTTTTGACGTATGTTTCCCTTCACTGAGTCGAGTGACTCTGCTGGTGGCACACGTCCCACGCACCCCTGAATGCGTAGCCGTTCTTTATGGGTATACCGGCTCGGAAGGCTTTCAGAGATAGGCAGTGAAATAAAAAACACCCAATTTTCTTACTTTTGTTGCTTGTAGATTTCGGCTTCTTTTGTAGGTGTTGCCTCTTCGACGGCTGAGCTGTGACTGACTTTTCGTCGCAAATTGCGCTCTATTTATACCCGGCTTACGTTACCTTATAGAGAGCCGTGTATTTTGAACCCTTTTTCATGCTACTTTTTTCTTAAGCCGAAATCTGTCAAGCCCCTTATTTTATTTATTTTTATAGAATTTCCTTACAATTTTTACTATATTATGTTCCTTATATAACCATCTACTTAATTAAACCTTACTATATAACTTAACTATGTATAATAAAAAGTTTCTAGAACAAAAACTGTCAAAAAAGTGAGTCGACACATTTTCACTATACAAAATCCCTTGTAATTTCTAAACTAATGATCCGATTTTCATAATTCAAACGGAAATATTCGTTTTATATCTAGACCTATCCTTTAAAACAAAAATTATCAAAATCTAACCATAAACAAAAAAGTGAGTTTTCAAGTTACGTAAATATACTTGAACAAAATTACACTTGTAAGAATCCTTTCAAAAACAGTCTCATTTGTTTGGAATACAAAACTAACAACAAATCTGAGCTAAATACTAATTAGAAATATAAGAAAAAACATGAAATAAATATCTTTAAAAGTTTCTAACTAGATTAAAATTTCTACTTTACTTTTTGTGCGTAGCGGTAACGTCACTACTTGCGCCCTGGTACTCAGATAGGGTCTTGTCGCCGACATTCTCCCCCTCGTGCGCAGCACCATCCTCCTGGCTCGGCGAGACTCCCGGCACCAACAGCACCACTCTCGAACTGGGTCTTCGCAGCACTCCACCTCGTGTCTCGATGTCGACGATTCTGGTCCGCCCGTCTGGTCCCGGATACACTTGCTGAATTCTGCCGCGTGGCCAGGTGCATCTTGGTAGGCTGTGGTCGACGATCAGGACGACGTCCCCGATGTGCAGATCTGTGACGCTGCTTCTTCCCGACGTCTTCCTTGGCAGTAGAGTGGGCAGGTACTCTCGCAGCCAGCGTTGCCAAAAGTGGTCGGCAAGTCGCTGCGTCGTCTTCCAGGTGTGCCTGCCCACGAGCTCGTCGTCTTTGAAGCTGCCGATTCTTGTCGTGCCACAGGATCGTCCGAGGAGGAAGTGATTTGGAGTGAGTGCTTCCTCCTCAGGGTTCTCGGAGAGGTGGGTGAGAGGCCGAGAGTTGACTATGTGTTCGGCCTCTAATAGGAGGGTATGTAGGACCTCCTCTCGTGGATACCTTTCGTTGAGTGTGGCGTTTAGTGCGGTTTTTATGGATCGCACCAAACGCTCCCATGCGCCTCCCATGTTGGGTGCACCAGGAGGGATGAACGTCCACTGCACACCGAGCTTCTCTGCTTCTGAGGTGAGGCCTTCTTTCTTCATCTTGTCTATTGCTTCTTTTAGTTCTTTACTTGCACCGACGAAATTGGTTCCGTTATCGGAATAGATGGTCTTTGGCATTCCTCTTCTCGCGGCGAATCGTCGCAACGCCATGATCATGCTGTCGGTGGAGAGGGAAGGGGTGAGCTCAATGTGCACAGCTCTTGTAGTTAAGCATGTGAATAGAGCACCCCATCTCTTTTCTTGACGTCTTGCTACGGTGATCATCATTGGGCCGAAGTAATCTATGCCGGTGCACGTAAAGGGAGGGTTACTGTGCATCAACCTCTCTTTGGGTAAGTTGCCAGTTGGTAGTTCTTGAGGTCTTGCCTTCTTCGTTTTGCACCACTGACATTGATGCTGAACTGACTTGATTGCTGACCTCAGTCCCAGTACCCAGAAGCGTTGCCTTACTTCATTCATCACTGTCGCGTGGTTTCCGTGGTTGAAACGGCAGTGGAATTCTTCGATGATAAGTTGTGTTATCTTTTCCTTGCTGTCGAGCACGATGGGACGCTTGTAGTCTCTGGTTATGCCCTGTATCGCGTCGATTCTTCCTTTTAAACGCAGGAGGCCTTCTTCTAACACCACGTCGAGCCTTTTCAACTTGCTGCTTCCTTCTAGCTGCTTTCCTTGTCTTAGACGTCTGATGTCTTCTCTGAAGCTCCTCTCTTGACTTCCTTTTAATAGCAGAGTCTCGGCTTGCTCTAGCAGGTCTGCGTTTAATGGTACGTAGTTCCTTTCTATTTTCTTTGAAGACTGTTGTCGTTTCTCGACTGTTTTCTTCTTTGTTCCTTTCGACCTTTTCCAGGTGGGATCTTCTTTGCTGACGTTGACCTTTTCTTTCGTTCTGCAGAGTTGTATGAACTGCAGTACTCTCGCTGTAGCTCGCCAAAGTCTCTTCCAAGATGAAAACCTCTCAGGATCTGGTGATGGATGAGTGGTGCTCGCTGTTGCTGCAACGTCTGTAGTCTTCTCTTCACCGGTGGTTTCCTTCTTGAATGTTCTTGCTTCAGGCCAGTAGATTTCTTCTTTTCTTAAGAATTCTGGGCCAGTGTACCATTGGTGCTTGTAATCGAAGTTGTCTGGTACGTCGCGTGTCGCGTCATCTGCTGGGTTCTGCGCTGTAGGCACCCATCTCCAATCTTGCGGCTTGGTGAGATCTTCTATTTCGGCTAGACGGTGAGCCACGAACGTTTTGAAAGTTCTCGGGTCCGTCTTGATCCAGGAGAGCACGATGCTGGAGTCCGTCCAGAATGTTTTCTTTACAATTTTCAGATCCATTTCTTCTTCTACTGCATGGGCTAGTCTGCTTCCAAGGACGGCTGCTTGTAGCTCCAGTCTTGGGATCGATACCGGCTTCAATGGCGTGACTCGTACTTTTGCTGCCACCAAGCTGACGTGGTATGTTCCGTTTGTATCTTCTGTTCTCCAGTAGACTGTGGTTGCATATGCTGTTTCACTTGCATCTGTGAATGTGTGCAGCTCCCCCTCGGTGCGATGTGGCGCCAGACATCTCGGGATTTGAAGATCCTGTAGTAGCTTCATCTTCTCCAGATATATTTTCCATGCTTCGTGTTCGCTTTCTTCGATTTCTTCGTCCCAACCGACGCCGCTTCGCCATATGTTCTGAAGCAGCTTCTTTTCTTGAACGAGGACCGGTGATGCTAATCCCAGTGGATCGAAAGTTGACATTACTGCGCTGGTGACTTCTCTCTTCGTAGGCACCTTGAATCCCTTGGCTATTTCTTCCGGAGTGTTCCGGAGGTTTGCTCGGAAACCGATTGAGTCCTTTTCTGTGAACCAGCGTAGTCCTAGTGTCTTTTCTTCTTTCTCACCAAGGTCCACTTCTGTCTTTTCGGTTGTTTCAGTCTTCACGTCTTGCAGCAGTTCGGGTTGGTTTGATGCCCATCCTCTGAGTTCGAAGCCCGCCTTCTTGTGTATGAAGTCCACCTGCGCTGTTACTCTTCTGAAGTCCTCTTCGGAATGGAAACTGTGTAAGTAGTCGTCCATGTAGTGGTTCAGCTCGACTGCCCTTGTAGCCTCTGGATATTGTTCCTTGTAGTCCGCTGCGTTTCGGTTCTTCACGTAGATAGCTGTGCTCGGAGATGATGTTGCGCCGAAGATAACTGATGTCATCCTATACTTCTTCGGCGATACGTCGCGATGATCTCCACGCCACAGAAACCTCAGACTGTTTCTGTCTTCTGGCCTGATGCGAACTTGTAGAAACATTTCCTTAATGTCGGCAGCCACTGCTAAGGGTCCTTGTCGAAACCTCAGTAGTACACCGAAGAGTGATTGAAGTAGATCTGGTCCAGGCAGTAGAGCGTCGTTGAGACTTCTTCCTTTTGACTTGGCTGCAGCGTCGAACACGATCCTTATCTTCCTCTTCAATGGATGAACCACGGAGAAATGAGGGAGGTACCATAATTTCTTAGAATCCTTTTGTTCTTCAGGTGCTTCTTCTGCATATTTGTTGTCGATTAGATGCTGGATCTGCTTGCCGTATTCCTCCTTCAATTGAGGATCCTTGTCTATTTTCTTTTCGATGTTGATTAATCTGTTCCTGGCAGATGTGTAGCTTTCTGGCATCTGTTCTTCTTCATTCTTCCATAGAAGTCCAGCTTCGAATCGACCATCTTCAAGTCTTCTGCAGGTTTTTTCTAGGATGGTGAGTGCTCTTCCTTCTGAATCTGTAGTAGGTCTTTTAGGTTGCACACCAAGTGCTTCGATCGCGAAGTGATCCTTGATGGCTTGATGCATCTCTTCTTCTGGCGTGCTGACATGTAAACATGTGTTCAGGAAGTGTACTGGTTTACCTCCGATGTCTGACCCGTGGAGCACCCATCCAAATCCTGTTTTAGAAGCAACTGGTTCTCCTGGTTTCCCTCTCTTCACTTCTTGAGTCACAATTAACTCCCAATTGTCTTGACCGATGAGCAGTTGTGGTGACTCCCCTTCGTAATATAGAGAGTCGGCGATCTTCTTCAAGTGTTGACAGTTTTCAATCTTTTTCTTGTCTAGGAACTGTGGTGCAAGCTTCAAATCGTTGATGGTGCGGACTCTCTTCAGCGTCTTCTTGGTTTCTTGATGAACTCCTTTCACTGTAAGGTCTAACATCTGAGAATCCTTCTTCCTTATCAACCTGCCTCCCACTGTTTCGATGGTCAGTTCCTCCTTTCTTCCTTGAGCGCCGACTTCTTGTGCCACCTTCTCGTCCAGAAGTGACACGGTTGATCCTTCATCCATGAGGGCCAATATCCTTTTTGATCCTTTTGACCCGAAGACTTCTACTGGAACTATTTTCAGGTATGCCCTTGCATTGTTGACTGCGTTCACTGATGCCGTGACGCTCTTCTCATCCTGTGGTGTCTCATTTTTCCTTCCCTCCGAGGTCCTTTCTTCTGACTCGACGTGCAGCATATGATGATGCCACCTCTTGCATTCCTTGCATGGTGGTTTTCTGCAACTCTCCTTCCTGTGTTTCCCTTGAAGACATTTGAAGCAGACGCGACTCTTCTTTACTATCGCCCACCGATCTTGTACCGATGTCTTCTGGAACTTCTGACATTCGACGAGGTAATGTTCACCCTTACACATAGGGCAAGTTTTCTTTTGTTGTCTTGAATCCTTTTCTGTTGTCGAATGCGTTACTTGTCGATTGGTCTTCTTGAACCCGCTTTTCTCTTCTGAAGTTGCGAAAGCTCCACATTTGTCTGCTTCTGAGTTCAGGAACCTGGATACCAGCGTTAGGTTGGAGAAGTCGCCTTCTTCCGATGCTGCAGTGAAGTCGTACCATCGGAACTTGAGAACCGTCGGCATCTTCTCTGTTATTTGTTTCACCATCTCTGGTGAATGCAGGTACTGTGATTTCTTCAGTCCTTTTATGGCTGCTACGCTGTTGTTGATCTGGCTCGCGAAGACGCAGATGTCTCTTGGATTTTCCGAAATCTTCGGTAGCGCCTTGACCTTTTCTAGTTCTGCCAACACCAGCGCGTCAGGTCTTCCGTATCTTCTTTTGAGGGCTTGCATCACTTCTGATGGAGAAGCCTCGGAGTATAACAGGCTCTTGATGGCTTCTCTTGCATTGCCCTTCAGTGCTCTTCTTAATCGTGCCATATTCTGAACTTCGTTGAACATTGGTGCTGTATCTTCATAAACAACCTTGAAGGCCAACCACTCGCTGCTGTTGCCGTCGAAGTAAGGTAGGTCGTGGATGTAGCTTGGCTGTGCTGCCGGTCCTCCTCTTGTGGAAAAGGCTTCTTTTAAGGCAGTCGCCAATGCTTGAATCTCGACTGTAGCTCCTTTCGTTGAAGAGTTCTCTTCAGGCTTCGTCTTCTGTGGCTCTTCTGAGATGCGTTGACCTCGTTGCTCTGGTTGTTTCTTGTTGCCATCTTCTAGTACTGATGACTCAATCCAGTTCTGCACCTGTGCTGTTCTTTCTTCCTGGTCTTCATCATCCACGGAGTCCTCATCTTCATATTGTGTCATCTCCAGTCTGACACGGGCTAGTTTTGCCGCAGCCTGTGCTTGTTTCAGCTCCAGACGTGCTAACTCTTCTCTGGCTTCCAGCTCGCGTCTTCTGGCCGAGGAGCTCGTGGTCTTCGTAGACCTGGCACGACGACTGACCCCCATCGGTTTCAGGGTTGTGGCTGAACCACGAGCACCCTCTTCCGGGACATCTTCTGGGGTCTTCTGTGTCGTCTCCTTCTGTTTGGCATCTTCCTTCTTCTGTTCGCTCTTCTTGGATGATGCCGTGGTCACAGTTTCAACCGTGGTCTCCGTTGTCGTGGTCCCTTCCGTAGTCAATGTACCCGAAGAAGTGTTGGTGCCTGATGAAGTAGTGGTTTCTGATGATGCTGATGCTGACGCAGACGTGACCCCTTCTGACCTTGACGCTTCTACCGTCGCGTCCACATTAGTAGGACGGGACGGGGGGCGTGAGGGGGCATCCTTCTGTGACCTGGTTACTGGCATCTTGCAGTCCTCTTATCTTCTAGGCTCTTCTGACTTCTTCTTGCTTCTTCTTGCAGGGATCCGGCGCTCGAAGGACCAATTGTGGCGGACAACCGGGGTATAGTCAGTACCTTACGGTCGTACCTGGGACAGTCTCCCACGTTTTGACGTATGTTTCCCTTCACTGAGTCGAGTGACTCTGCTGGTGGCACACGTCCCACGCACCCCTGAATGCGTAGCCGTTCTTTATGGGTATACCGGCTCGGAAGGCTTTCAGAGATAGGCAGTGAAATAAAAAACACCCAATTTTCTTACTTTTGTTGCTTGTAGATTTCGGCTTCTTTTGTAGGTGTTGCCTCTTCGACGGCTGAGCTGTGACTGACTTTTCGTCGCAAATTGCGCTCTATTTATACCCGGCTTACGTTACCTTATAGAGAGCCGTGTATTTTGAACCCTTTTTCATGCTACTTTTTTCTTAAGCCGAAATCTGTCAAGCCCCTTATTTTATTTATTTTTATAGAATTTCCTTACAATTTTTACTATATTATGTTCCTTATATAACCATCTACTTAATTAAACCTTACTATATAACTTAACTATGTATAATAAAAAGTTTCTAGAACAAAAACTGTCAAAAAAGTGAGTCGACACATTTTCACTATACAAAATCCCTTGTAATTTCTAAACTAATGATCCGATTTTCATAATTCAAACGGAAATATTCGTTTTATATCTAGACCTATCCTTTAAAACAAAAATTATCAAAATCTAACCATAAACAAAAAAGTGAGTTTTCAAGTTACGTAAATATACTTGAACAAAATTACACTTGTAAGAATCCTTTCAAAAACAGTCTCATTTGTTTGGAATACAAAACTAACAACAAATCTGAGCTAAATACTAATTAGAAATATAAGAAAAAACATGAAATAAATATCTTTAAAAGTTTCTAACTAGATTAAAATTTCTACTTTACTTTTTGTGCGTAGCGGTAACGTCACTACTTGCGCCCTGGTACTCAGATAGGGTCTTGTCGCCGACAGTTATTGTTCACAAGCACAACAGCAACATTAAGGCTTTAAGTTTTTTTTTTTGGAGTCTATCTCGCAGTTGAGGTTGTCGTCTTCTTAACCGGACTTGCCTGTGGATGCCTCAATAAATTAAGGCCTCCAGCCAGGGCACAAAAAACTTAAAAACTAAGCGACCACACGCTTAGGGGGTGCTGTGGGGCACGGACCTCGGCTATGGGCGTCGCTGGGACAGGGCAGCAAGGGACAGGCTGGATCGGAATTATTTAGGGACGAATATAAAACGCAGGGCTGGCTCGAGCCAAGGTCTGACGAGGTTCATATACAACAACCAACAGTAATTTATTGTAAAATGTGTAGTATGCATGAGAGCGAATAAATAACTTACTTACTTTAGCGTTTTAAAAGCTACTTATTATATGTATACGTCTTTAGTAAAAGTAGGGAATATTTAGCGGTCTACACGTGCCCACGGGCACGTGTAGACCGCTAAATATTTCCTATTATTATTATTCATTTGACTGAGTAATTTCGGACCTAAACGCAGCTCTTTTCATGAGTCGATAACGAAGTGATATCGAAATATTTGTAACTACCAGGGATGTTAGAGTCAAATCATTTATTTCAAACAAGCGTTTGCCCGCGCTTACAGCGTGTATGTCGGGAAATATCCCACGGGAACGTACTACAAGCATTAAAAATAATCATGTGTTATTCCAGGTTGTAAACTGTCTGTGTGGTAAACAGCATCGAAATCGGTTCAGCCGTTTTTGCACCAATCCGAATCATACACCCATTCAAACCGACAAACGGACAAAAATTATAAAAAATACTCGTACTTGTGCTCTTAATCCAGACGCATGAAGTGGAATATCATAAATCTCAGAAAGTACTATCTCTTTTCTCTGTGTTAATAATTTTTAATTTAGACAATTAAAATGTTCTTATATCGTTTATGAAATTTACAACTCGCTAGAATATGATGTTACAGATTTATGGCGTCAACGTAACTGGGTGCCTCCTCTCATGAATTATGATTGAAGGGTAATATAAAAATTACCAGCTGCGCCCCGCGGTGTCACCCGCATAAGTTTCGATCCCGTGGGAATATCGGGATAAAAAGTATCCTGTTTTAATCCTAGTTATAAACTATCTGTGCACCAAATTTCATCAAAATCCGTTTAGTAGTTTTTGCGTGAGATTAACAAACATCCGGATGGATGTTTGTTAATCCATCAATCCATCCATCCATCCATACAAACTTTCGCGTTTATAATATTATTAGGATTAGTAGGATATTTACGGCATCAGACTCGTTCCCGGCCCTCGTAGCAATTATCTTTTTTTTTTAAATATTCAATGTGCAGTTTTGACTTCGTTACTATTTTATTATATGTTATTTTTTATTGTTTGTATATATGCAGATAAGCACATACAAGATACTTTTCAACGTCAAAATTTCCGAAAAAATTGAACTGCTCCTAGTTTCTAGCTTCCAAAAGGTTAAAGTTTCGTATTGACAAAGAATTAAAAATGAAGCAATACCAAATAAATTTGTTATGTGATTAATACATGGTGCTCACATATTTAATTTCATATTTTTACAAATGAAATTGGTGACGACCCTAATAAGTAGTAGGGTAGCGGATAGGTACCATATAGTGATGTGGGTTATTCTTTCGTGCCCTTGGGTCACTTTATCATGTACAGTCAACAGCAAAAGTAGATGATTACACTACATTACACTTACATTACATTACATTACATTATACTTTTGAATCACTTCGACGCCACACAGTTCTGACGCGAGCTCCGTTCATTAATATTGAATTTCTGATTTTGATCATCTACTTTTGCTGTTGACTGTACACTAAGCCTAATTGATACTGCAAGGTTTACGTAACATTATAATTATTAGAAAGTACACTGACTAGATTAGTGTTAGTAAAGGGTCAAGTGTTCGGAGGTCTATAAACAGTCAGCACCCTAATTGCGTAACACACTAACAATCCCATTTCGAAGGATATTGCCAATCCATTGCTTCATATGTTCGAAAAAATTGTCTGCCTAACAACGTACATAACGCAATGAATGTTGTTGAACTGTCAAAATGAAAGCTATGCCTACAATTACCCCGAAATTACAGGGCACTGCAGTAGTCTAGCATCATTGATGGATAGAGTTATTCCTAAATTCATAGGGTTCATATATCTAGCGACTTTGACAGATTTATTGGCGCAGTGGTTGAGCAATTTACTACCGCGCTACGGAATTCAAGATAGGTGTACATCGATTGTCCATCGTTTAGATAAATAGATGCCTACTAGGTGTCTTCTCCCTCTTTCTCGCCGTTTCTATCCTACTATCCTACTAATATAATAAACGTGAAAGTTTGTATAGATGGATGGATGGATGGATGTTTGTTACTCTTTCACGCAAAAACTACTAAACGGATTTGGATGAAATTTGGCACACAGATGGTTTATAAATAGGATTAACATATAGGATACTTTTTATCCCGATATTCCCACGGGATCGAAACTTATGCGGGTGAAACCGCGGGGCGCAGCTGGTAATTTTTATATTACCCTTCAATCATAATTCATGAGAGGAGGCACCCAGTTACGTTGACGCCATAAATCTGTAACGTCATATTCTAGCGAGTTGTAAATTTCATAAACGATATAAGAACATTTTAATTGTCTAAATTAAAAATTATTAACACAGAGAAAAGAGATAGTACTTTCTGAGATTTATGATATGCCACTTCATGCGTCTGGATTAAGAGCACAAGTACGAGTATTTTTCTCATAAATATATTTTTAAGTTTTTATTATTTTTAACTAATTTCCCTCATAATCTGCCTTTTCCCACCTACGTTGGGGTCGGCTGCCAGTCTAACCGAATGCAGCTGAGTACCAGTATTTTACATGGAGCGACTGCCTATCTGACCTCCACAACCCAGTTACTGGCTAATACCCCCTTGGTAAGACTGGTTGTCAGACTTTCGGGCTTCTGACTATCCGTAACGACTGTCAAAGACCCACGAATGACAGCCGGGACCATTGGCTTAACTTTCTTTCCGAGGCACGGAGGGGTCTCGGTATATAAAGATGGTCACCCATCCACAGACCAACCGAGGCAAGCGTAGCTTAACCTGATCGACCGACCTGTGCGGCTATGTGTCATGTTGTATGTTGATTAAAATATGATTTGCGACCGAAACAATTAATACTTTACATAATTATAATCACTAGAATCAGCAAAACCACTCCTTGAGAATTGGCCTGAAATGTCATGATTTCATGAAATAGTCATTTTTATTATTATAATTCTATAAATAAATATATTTATTACGGTCGCGAATCATATTTAGATCAACATACAACCTGCAGTGCGATTCTGTAACCATCTCACCGTGAAAACTTAGGTGAAGTGAACGTGGAGTGAGCTGTCATTCCAACTAATGCTAGGGATTGACAGCTCACTCTAAACTCACTTTTTTTTTTTTTTTTTCTGGTGGGAAATCATCAAATGACCCCTCCCGCTCTGGGTGGAGCGGAAGGGAGTGTCATACTCTTACTGACTAAAACCCACCCATGTTTCTTCCTTCGCCCTTTATGTTCCGGGGTAGCGGTAACCCTTTCGGACAATCCCGCTGAACTCTAAGCTCACTTCACCTAACTTTTCACGGTGAGATTTTTACAGAATCGATCGGCTGGTACTGACTTGCAAATTGCAAAAAACATAAGAAAATTTCGCGCTCCCCTGACACTTGCAGAGAACGGTTAATTTCTTTTCACCTTTTCAGGGCTGAACCCTTATTAAAAGTGGTTCATAAACACAAGTACCTACCTAAAATTCAATTACACCTCGTAGATGGTGCAAGATTAATTTATCTGTGTAACAAAGGTTTTTCTTTAAAAAAGAACTTTAAGAACACGTTCTGTGTGTTCATGTCAATCACCTTCATTTTCAAAGACTTTCAATTTAAGATGACTTTAATACTTGTCGATCAAAGCTCTTAGCCAGGTGCCATCGAACTAATTAAGTAAGAGTGCCTATCGAAGAGAGTTGAGCGACGATATAGTTTGTGAGCCAATTGAATGTATTGTCTCAACGCTCAAAGCGGTGTGAGGTTTGTGTCTCCCGAAGTGTGTAATAATGTATATACTGTCTTGGTCGTGTGAACTGTACAAACAAACGTAGCATCTGTACACAGTACACGAGGTTGTTTGTAGTTGTTATGGGTTGTATGTGTAACCCCGTGTTCACACCCATATAGTAGTTGTGATACTTGTAGATAGATGATAGTAATAGTAATTTATTTTCAAAACTGCAGTACACATCATATCAATGAGGTCTTGACCCCTGAACTAGGACACCTGTCTGACACGTGTCGAGGTTTCTCCAGTTACATGGATCAGCATAAGAAGGCATAGACTAGGTAAATACGATTAAGTGTTAAAAAAAAATGAAAAGAAAAAAAAGACAAAACTAAGGAACAAAAAAAAAACAAGAAGATATTGACAATTGTAAAACATTTTGGGTTTATTTATTTAAGCACAAAATAAGAGTAGCATATATGTATGGTGACACATGTAGGTAAATCGCTTATTTGGTGCACACAAAAGACATAGCACAACAAGTAAAAGCACTATTAAATAATAACCAATTACATGTCATGAATGTTAGGAAAGCTACCTACAGGATGGCAATATATAAAAGAAGAAGAAAACAAGACAAATATTTGTGATGGCACTATTGTCTATGACACACTTTAAAATAATGACATAACGAGCATATACAAAGTGCGGTGTGCGTCTCAAGGTTGATCAAATGGGAGTCCAGCTCAGCATGTGTCAGGCAAATGTGCCTGACGCTGATATTCTGCTGGATCCTGGCACTCCTGGCAGTAACATACGGACGTCGAGCAGATGAGATAACTTCGCGAAGTATTGGTGGACTTGTCTTCAACAAGTCTTGTAAATCACTTGTCAAATACATGTCGTGCATAGAATATACTGGTGTAGATGGTTTGCCGTTGTTTCAGAGTTGCAGACATCCTTTGTGACAGTTTTGACTAGTTTTCTAGAAGTTTTGCGTACAACTATCGCCTTACCAACTTACGTACAAACGTTCAACTAAAAGCTGCACTAGCGGACGACCTTAATTAAACCTCCACGCTCTGCCACGACATAACAATGCCAACAGTTTTATGTTTAGGCAGTAGTAGATTGATGTCTTATGCTGTTGTTATCAATATTATCTTATCTATATTGATATAAAGCTTAAGAGTTTGTTTGTTTAAACGCGCTAATCTCTGGAACTGCTAGTTAGATTTGAAAAAATATTTTATATTTTGATAGCCCAGTTCATGAGGAAGGATAGGCACGCTATGACCCTTAGGAGCCACAAAACGAAAAGAAGTCTGAAAGAAGGCTAAGCGAAAACGAAGTTATAGTGCGGCCGGGCGATGCGACGCGAGGCATGGAGAGGACGTTTTATAAAAATGTGTATCTTTCGATTTCCATGCGAGCGATGTCGCGTGCAGAAGTTTGTTCTCTGATAAAATGCCAAATAATGAACATCACCAACAAAAGGGGATGTAAAACATGTGAGCTCAAAGAAAACCTTGCTTTATTTTTCTTAGTAAATCTTCAGCATCTCTTTGTACCGGAGACTCGGCCTTCATCTTATTGTTCTCCGAAAATATCTCCTCCACCGCTTACAGAGTTCCTAAAAGCTTCCGTTTTTATAAATAACTTGACATTTATAAACGCTTTGTAATACTATCTGTCCTTGTCATTTATATTCGAATGGAGCGAGAGGGAAGTAGACCATGACGCCATTTTAATTTCACTTTATGAAAGAGATTGACAAAAGTTTTTGTACTATGCTGTATGAATGATAAGTAACTGCTTTACATACTTTGATAATGAAAATCAATGCTAAATAAGAATAGAATACTCTCTATTACGTGGACTAATGGTGAATGTATGATGAAGAGCAATGGTGGCCCAGTGGTAGCGGACCCGGCTTACGAGTTGGTGTTGGTCGTGTGTTCGAACCCAGGCTGGCGCTTTACTTCGTGTAAATTATTTCATCACCATTGCTCTCAAAACGGTGAAACATCGTGGGGAAGCCGGCATGTCCTAGAATCAAACATTCGAAGACATGTGACATCTACCAACCCGCACTATGCCCGCGTGGCGGATTACGGGCCACTCCCTCTCGCAAAGAGGAGGCCTGTGTCCCAGCAGTGGGACGTTACAGGCTGATTATGCTATGTACACCATACGAATTACAGATATAAATCTAGAAATGTTACATAGGGTGACACAATGGGCAGCCTTATTACTAAAAACGATATTTTAAAGACAACCTTTAAATGGTTTTGAAGGAGAAGGGGAGACAATACTCTTTTTTTGTGGTGCACAAAATAAAAGTATTATTTCCAAAATGAAACCTTCAAAATAGATCCACCGACTGTCTCATACATTCTATAAAGAGAACGAGGAGAGATCAGTCGCATCAGAGCTAATGCACTTTCAATACTTCGACGATTTAATCTAATGAGCCAAGGCGCATTTCCAGTCTCCAGACGGATTTGAAAATAAAGCCAATAAAACTTTCACTACGACCATAGGAGCTGAGCAACGACAAAACAAATTCGGAAAGAACGCGAAGCGAGAACGTAGTTACAGCGTGCAGGCGATGCGATGCGACGCGGAGGGGCGGGGGGCTGTTGTGTTATAATATTGTGTACATATATAGATACGAGGAGAGATAGTAGTGGCATCAGTGCTAATGCATTTTCAATAGTTCGGCGATTTAATCTAATGAGATCTCTCGTTTCCAGTCCTCAGGTGGATTTGCGAATAGAGCCATTAAAACTTTCACAAATCCAGAACGGATTGCCACATTTACAATTCCCATTTTGAGTCTCGGCAATAATGTGATTGCATAATCGAGGTATTCCACTTATTCATAAAAGTTCCACATTTTATCTGTCAATCAATCAACTCAGTTTATCGCAGTCCACTGCTGGACATAGGCCTCTCCCAGGCTGCGCCGCAACACTCTGTCCTCCGCCTTCCGCATCCAGTCTGTCCCAGCCAACGGTCGTCGGTCCTTCTAGCTAGCATATTTTATGCCAAACAAAATATTCCTACATGGCATTACGACCCCAATAATAACGCACAGCGCAAAGTGGGATTTTATAGTTTTTTTAGAATTTTATGCGCGACGTGCATAAAATTCCTAAAGACTATTAAATCCTATTCACATTCATCCGTCCGTACGTATCCGCCTGTACCTGTGCTCATGCATACTGAACTTTCCACGTGATTGCAGAGCTTGCATCCATGTAGCAGCAATATTTTTAACGTTTAAAGCGCTTTCGAGCGCTCGCGAGTGTAAAACGACGGGCTATCGCTCCTTTGCACACCTCGATCGTTCTGAAAAGGTGCATGTAATATTAGTTCTGGAATACCTGCGAACGTATGCGATAAGGGCGTTCGATTCATACGAGTATGAGCATACGAGTGGCTCGGCTATAAGGTTGGAATTCTATTTGAAATGTTTTTGGTGGCTTGTTAGTGTGAGAGTATATCGTATAAGAAGCTTGTTTGTTTATTCGTTTGTTACCTTTTCACGCCTAATCCACTGAACCGATCATCATGAAATTTTTCATAGGTATACGTTGTCAGGGGTATAGAAAGGGACATAGGGTACCTTTCATCTAGAAAAAAGTACTGTTCCCGAGGAAACGAACAATAACTTTCGACGGTCACCATTGCTTTGGGACGCTAGATGGCGCTACGTGTCTTTCGAATCATGATTAAAACTGACCCGACTTTCTGAGCAGTATTCTAACAAAAAATACTAGGCTTGCATTAATTCATGTATTTCAATCAATAGTATTATGTTTTTAATAGGATTTGGATGAAATTTGGCACACAGATAATTTATTATAACTTGGATTAACACATAGGATACTTTTTATCCCGGTAATACGTTTCGGTGAGATAATTTCGAACCTCCACGCGGGCGATCTCGCGGACAAAAGGTAGTTTAATATAGCTTCGTGAGTTATTTTCGTACACTTGTATGAAAGAAGGAGCGTTTTCTTTCAGGAAGAAAAATATTTTTAATGATAATTCGTATCTTCCCAGAACTATGAATAATAAGCAGTATATTTCCGTAATATTATTGTTGGCCGTTGTTTGTACAGACGCCAGCACATCAAGCTACTACAATCTGTCAAATTTCTTTAATAGATTTTCGACTTTATCGTTGAAGCATTAAGGTTCAAGGTTGATTGGGAAAATTTGACAATTTCGGGTAGCTTGACCTGCTGGCATCTGTACATAAATAATAAATAAATCTTTGTTCTGAGTTGACTTCCTGACCGGATGTGGTAAAAATATCAATATTGTACCTACTTATGTACCTATTGCAACAAAGTGCCCCTTTAACAAGAAAGCTAAATCATCTGCCTAGCGTTTTCCCAACTATGTTAAGTTCGGCTTCGAGTCTGACTGGATGGAGCTGAATAACAGTAGTTTCCGTTAAGCGACTGGCTATCTAACGTTATGTAAAGATGGTCATCCATACATGGACATGGACATGGATGGACAAATAAGTTAAGCGCAATGTATTAATAACCAGAGGAGGACCAAAGGTCTCTCCTTTTGTTACTTGTGCCAATATTACTACATCTTTGCCCATCTCTCCGCGTGCATTCGTGAGTCGTGTCCGGCCCACTTTCAGCCTGGCTGTTTTTCCTCGAAAATCCCCTACTTGACTTATGGAGCGCAGCGTGGTGTTTTGAACTCGATCTGTACGCTTAACACCTATTATGCTGCGCTCCATTGCCATTGCAAATCTTGAGTTTGGGCTTCTGTTGTTCAGTAAGTGACCAACTTTGTGCACCGTAGGTTAGGACGGGCAGGATGCACATGTCGATGACATGCATTACATGATTCTGAACCCACCTATGTACCGTATAAATTTTTCGTCGATTATTTTAAAAAAATGGTGTTTCATACATTTTGACTGCGTAGGTAGGTAGGTATGCACTTTTCTATAAAACAGCAGACTTATGCTTGTCAGCTAAACTAACTCCTATCGTTATTCTTTTATTCTAAATACAGGGTGGTAGGGGCATCAACGAGCAAATTGTAACCATGAATTCAGCACGTGATTCTAGAGGGGTCTAGAATAAAAGGAAAACGAGCGGTTTCATAGAGGAGTGCAATACCTACGCGGTTAAAAAGTATGGAACGGCAATTTTTTTTTAAATCACCGACGAATAATTTGAACCTAGGGGGCTTCAGAATCATGTACTGAATCCATGGTAACAGGTGGCGCATCGAAGTCCCTGCCACCCTGTGTGTATCAATATTTGTCTGCCATTAACTTATAACAGACTCGTGGAGGTTGCATGCTACAACTATGTCAGGTTACAGCCTCTTTAATTTGTTTTATTTTTTTATTTTTGTCTATGTTTATTTTATTTTAAGATCTTCCTGTACGAGTCGCAATAAATACTTTTTCTTTCTTACAGTACTTACTCACTGTTATCTTATAAGAAGTCACTAGTCCATACGGAGGGTTACCTGGAAAGAGAATTAAGTAATTTTTAAGCCATTTTTATTACACAGGCAATCTATTTAACGGTACATACTTTACTTGAGAACTTTCTCTGAGAAATTGTAATAGCCAAAAGGGCACATTGAATAACTACTTCTAATTAGCTCGGCCGAGTTTCAAACAATAAATAAAACAGAAAATATAGTTAAAGGTGTTAGAGAATATTAAATAGAGTCCTCATTTAAAATAAAAAAACAGCCAAGCGTGTGTAATGTAACGTAAGGGTTCCGTGGTGGTCAGTTTCTTATGAATTTTGCTTATTTATTATCTATACAAGATCATCATCATTCTCCTCCCCTTATCCCAATTTAGTGTGGTCTTTATTCATATTCTCTATTATTCGTCATCTCGGTAGTAACCCCCTTTCTAAAAGAATAACGAAGAATTTTTTTCCGGTGGTTGTTTGGATTGGCGTAAAGTCGGCTAAACAGATTTGAATGGAATTTGGCACACAGACAGTTTATATCCTGGATTAACACATAGGGTACTTTTAATCCTGGCTCATTCCCTTGGGATATTTTCAGACATCCACGCAGGTAAAGCCGCGGGGAAATGCTAGTTCTACATAAAAGTGTACAAACTTATGTGTCAAGATATGGTTCACCTACTAAGATTGATCTGAAACCATTTCTAATCAAACTATCCCAACTTTTTCAACATCCCGAAAAAAATGAATTAACGACCAGTAGAACGTCTAGATGGGTTTCGTTATTTCATTACAGATCTCTTAACCTGAATTCTTTGAGGCGCGTTTCAATTTAAAAACGTAGGCAGTTGTAGTTGATTGCTTTCAGATAAACGAAGGACGATAAGATGTTTACTGAGCGACTCTATTTCTGTACTTCGTTAAACGATTTCAAGAAAGATCCTTTACTTATGATTTTTGAGTAGATAAATAAAATCTTTCGCGAGCCCGCGCGTCCTCCAGTTTTGACGGAACCTATCCAGCTCGTCCCGCCATCCCCTACGTGGTCTGCGGCGACCGTATCGTATCGCCTGCCCGCAATCTTACTTCGTTTTGGGTGAGATTTTTTTTCTTTTTGCTTGTGTTCTTTGGGTCCTAGCGTGTGGTGTGTTAAATAACCTATAGCCTTCCAGAGATTAGCGCGTTCAAACAAACAAACTGTTCAACTTTGTTATTAGTATAGATTATTCTTGGTTGTAGTTTGGGTGATTCTTATCAGATATCAAACTAATAAATACCCAGGGGTAGTATTGATGTTTTACAAGGAGCAACTGACTAGGATTCAGACTTCAACAAGCTCATTACTCCCGACTTACTTCGTTCATACAAAACCAAGGACAGTCCTTGTGTGAAAGTTGAACAAAAGTTGGAGCCCTGAACAATACTTAGGACTCCAAACTTTTAACGAGTTGAGCATAGTTGGAGCATAAGTTTGCAACGCGGCACGTGCATAGATAATGTGACGTGTAATGTGCATAACTCTGTTTTTAATGAAACCAAAGAAATTTCAAATGTCATGTAATTCAGTTTTACAGAAAAGCACTTTGAAAGGACCTTTGTCCTTGACATGGAGGCCCTGGCACGAACGGACGAAGTAAACGTATCGTAAATTCGATCAATTTTGCATCAGAAATTATACCTACTGATATAATTTTCGATACGGTACTAAATTTATCGCATTTTTGTCCCGAAGCATTTTTTTTTCTCAACTCAATCTGTGTCCCCATAGATATGAAAATGGATATCCAACTAATCAAAACAATCAATCCGAGAGTTTTGAAGAATATTACTAATCCATTGCTTCATAGGTTTGAAAAATTCATCTGCGCAACAACGTAAATACCGCAATGAACGTGACTGTCAAAATGAAATCCATGACCCCGCTTAGCTACATTCCCATCCATCCGTTTATGAAATAGATATAAGAATGGCAATAGTCCGCAAATCTCCACACTGAGGAAATCTATTAAAGGTAAAAAAATATGTTTCTGTACATTCAACATTGCTCCAATCACCGCAGACACCTGTCTGTAGCCCGCGGGGATTTATCACATGAACTGAATTGTGTTTGATATTTTTGTGGATTATTATCTAACCTATACTGTTGACCTTCTCACATCGTGGCTAGAATATGTAACTTTGAGTTTTTTTAAGCGCATATAAAGACTCTTAACGAAGCTGAAAGTCACTCATACTCCTCGTCATTGACATTTTTTTTTATTGGAACATACCCGAGATCTTTCTGCCTACGGAGATATTGAAAGTCAAAGTTCCATCTGGCAAAAAATTTGCACAAAGTTATGAAGATGTCATTTTTGTGAAAATATATTGAAAGTGTGAGGAAAAAAAGGGTATTAAATTTTTCGTGAGGCGTTCAAAAGTTTGCTGAAAGCTTAGAAAATGTTGGCGGACCCGTTAATATTTTCTTAAACCTCTTCATCCATCCTGAAATTTGTATAAAAGTAGTTTAGGTTCCAGGCTCAGTTTACGAAGTAGGTTACGATGACCATGAGTCGATTCTTAAACCAATTCCTGGCCCACACTCTTTCCTTCTTCTTCTTCTTCTTAAAAGTCTCCATCAACGCTGCACACAATGCCACTATGAAACTTGCAACCTCCGGGTCAGCCCTGGGTAACACGACGTAGGCAGCTATGGCTGAGTACAACGCGAGGTGCCGTGTTTCCTTCGTGAAAAGTTTAATCGACACTGAAATGTTCTGAAATATTTTTGTGTAGTGCGATTCGGCAGGTGAAGCGACACAATAGAACCGCAAGCCTGGTACATAGTCCTGAACCCGGAAAAATGGCCGGGGGCAGACTTTTTTTACTGGTTCTACACCTACGCGAAATAAAATAGGGTTTTACACCAGAGAAAAGGCAAGGCTTCCGCTGAGAGAGCACATTAGGAATCCACGACCATTCAATATTTTGCAGAAAAATTAAGCTCAATATTTTTGCACAACATTTTGAGCAATATTTTTTCCAGTGTGAGGGACGCCTTAAAGTTTATTTACAACTCCTGTAACGTTGTATGCATAAGCACAATGTTTTGCGTTGATTACAAAAAAAAAAAAAAGCCATTTGCCAACAATCGTTTTTACTCAATGTTACTTAATTTGATGTACAGAATGCGTAGATAACGGCTATTGTATTATCTACCTTAACCTGGGATAATTCAATTTATTTATTTTCTTTTTTCCGTACCCTGACAGTGACACGCTGGTGAAACTTATGAACACTGCCGCGTAGCAACACAACATACTTGGATAAAAATATGCCATCTGAAAAAAAGTAGTTTGCAAGTATAATGTCATCTCGCATGAAATTAAAATAAATATCTCATTTCCTACCGCACGATTGTAAGATGATTTATACTAAACTGAGTGGAATCCCTGCCGTGCCACGAACAAGTCCCGGCAAGCGATATTTAAAGGTTTACCTACACAGCATTTTCACGAGCATTTCCTTGTAATGTAACGTTCTTATGAATGGTGCAATTCAGGCAAAAGCTCAGTTTCCTAAAGCATTTTCTAATATAAGCGTTCGACGTGATGCTCACGGCGAGTGAGCATTTACCTGTAACATTTCTTTCTACCTTGCGTTATTGTTGATGATTGTGCTTTCTTGACCGCTCGTGCCTTTGCTCCATAAAATGTTACTCAAATACGCTCGTTGGTTTTTAAAATCAGGTTAAACATTGGGCGTCATGTGTGAAGCGCGGTTCGATTAAATTATAGAATAGCGAATGCTCGATGTTCTGTTACAAGTAAATGCTCTAGTGTATACTCACCTTAAAATGGTACGGCCATTTTGTATGAATTCATTTTTGTTCGTGCAGTAACCGTCACAGACTAGTTGGAATGTACGTAAGTAAACACTTCCGTTTCCGGCTTTAAGGCTACTAGCACACAGGACTACCTACATCCTACTATCCTACTTCCTACTAATATTATAAACGCGAAAGTTTGTAAGGATGGACGGATGGATAGATGTTTGTTACTCTTTCATGCAAAAATACTGAACAGATTTGGATGAAATTTGGCACAAAGATAGTTTATAACCAGAATTAACACATAAGCTTTTTATCCCGATATTCCTACGGGATCGAAACTTATGCAGCTGAAACCGCAGGGCGCAGCTAGTCCTTTATATGGATTAGTTTACGTTACGCCGATTCGAGCTCAGGCCGTGCGCACAGAGCCTATGGTTGATCAAACGCTTTGTTTTAAAATAAAGGCCCATGCATGAAATAAACCAAAAGATTATCTACTAATTAGATCTGTAATTACTAAAAGAGGGATTTAACAGGTATTAAAGCCAATCGATATGAGCTAGTGATGTGAGCACGTCGATAATAACGATGAATTGCTGAAGGATCATTTTTTAAACGTTGGATTTCCATTCGTTTCCATTAATTTAGGTAATTGGTAGATGGCGGTGTTAATGGTGGTGTTCTAGACAATGTAGGTCATTCATTAGGATTGTGAAGGCCTTGCTGTCAATGCTTATTGATTGATGGTTTGGTAATACGTACATAACTAGGTACAACAGTTACAATGAATAGCATTGCAATGTTATTATTTAGCCACGAGCCCAACGTATTTTATCTTAAATGTCGCCAGTATTTTTTTACTTGTGCAAAAAGTTTTAATAATTTTTTTTTTTTTACTTTTGATCACAGATGACGGATTCGTAGCACGTAGGTACTACAAATCCGTACTTGAAACTGAAGGGGTTAGTGTAGACTAACTCCTTCAGTTTCAAGTTTGTTCCGAACTCGATAACTTGGGGCTGAGTAAAGTCAGTGCTCTCGCTTTTTCGTGCTTCTAGATACATCCAAAGCTCTGGCTGGTCAGCTATGTGTATGAGTTTAATTGTTAGATGAGTTTTTTTTTTAATTTTAATTAACAATTAATTATACAGGCTGGCAGGGACATCGACGCACAAACTGAAGCATAACTTACTCTCTTACTCACTTACTCACTCATTCCTTCACTCTCACACTACCTCCCCAACCATTTCATACTCATACATTTTGTACTTTATCATTCTCTTGGACGCATCCTTGCAAAATTTTTTCAAACAATAGTTTTTACGATTATTTTTTTTATTTTTCAAGTCTATTTTTTGATTTTGGTTTACTATAATTAATTTTATTTTGTTAATTTTTTTAAAACAATATGTACCTAACAAATTTTACAATACAGTATCGACCCTGATATTTCAAATTGTTAAAAACTCTCAAGGACTCCACGAGACAGGCTCGACCTAGTGTGGAGTTCACCAAGTTAAAATATAAAATTATGTTTCCCTTGTAACAATCATTTTAGAAGTATTTTTTTTGTACCTTGTTATAAGGAAATGTAAAAACACTATTTGGTCAATAGACGATTTATCGCGTAGATATTGCACTTTTCTATGAAATCGCTGTTTTTTTTTGATAATCCATGAAAAATCTGTACACGAAGGGTTCTAGAACCATGTGCTGAATTCAGGCTTGCAGTTTGCGCGTCGATGTCCGGCCACCCTGTATATTTGTTGACAACATATAAATAGAGTGAAATTTACCTATTGCAGTTTCTAATATTATTATGTTTCAAGCACCAATAAACTAACATTGACTATTTGTGCGTTAATGTCACAAGTAGAAACCAGTAATGCGTGATTTGCGACGGAGCTTATATGACAATCCGACCACAATAATCGCATCAAAGCATCTGAATTCTCGGGAAATGCAATGCCAGGTAACGGATCACTACCTTAGATAAACCTAAAACCGCTAAATGCTAACAGCCGCACGAATCGATCGAAGGTTGCCGCGGTTGGCCTGTGGATGGGTGGTCATCCATTACATATCGAGACTTCTCTGTGGCTCAGAAAGTACGTTAAGGCATTGGTTCGAGCTGTCATTTGTAGATCTGTGACAGTCGTTACTGATAGTCTGAAGCATTTTTACATAACGTCAGATAGGTAGTCGCTTAACGTAAACTACTGCTGTTATTTAGCTCCATCCAGTCAGACTCGAAGCCGTCCTCAACATAGTTGGAAAAAGGCCAGGCAGATTGATTGGTTCTAGGTACACCTCTGTCTGAACCTTATGGTATTACAGGCATGATGTTATGTTTTGAGGATTCAGGTCCTATCCCTAAGTTATTCCAATTCCAGTTGTATGTGAATTAAATAGCTCGCACTAGTTGAAAGTTCACGCAGAGCAATTCAATTTCAATGTCACGGTCGGGGAATCAAGCGGCGGAAAATAAATTCAGGTCACGCCCTACAGAGGGCGCTCTACTGACCCGGTGGGGAGGCAGGAGAAGAAAAGCTAAATGCTTAGTACTGACATCATGAAACCACTCTGTCAAAGATTTCATAACGTTATTACTGGATTTTTATTAAGTTATTCGGTTTGTTAAGCAAGTCAGACAGCAGTTTTCTTTACAGCGGTGTACGTACAATGCCTTTGACATCAGCTGTGGGCCCAGCACGAACGCGCGGAGTAAACGTAACGTAAATTCGAACGATTTTTAAGACGTCTTCGTAACATAGGGCCCAGTTGAAATAAAAAATTGTTTATTTCTCACCATTAAAAAGTTACAATTATACAAATATGTACAGACGTCAGCACATCAAGCTATTACAATCTGTCAAATTTCTTTAATAGATTTTCAACTTTATAGTTAAAGCATTAAGATTCAAGGTTGATTGGGAAAATTTGACAGTTTCGGGTAGCTTGACCTGTTGACGTCTGTACATGACAAGTATTTCAACATTTTTGTGGTGATCATAATAGGTGCACAGAGTATTGACCCTAGCCCCTGAACTAGGCGGGAACCTGTATCCAGGGGATAGAAAACAAGCGTCCGACGCTTGTTTTCAACTAGTTGTCTGGCATTTATACTGAACTGGGCCCTTTTTGGCGCAGCCGTGAGGCACACAAAACTAATTATACGTTTTTTTCTGTTTTTTGTTTTTCTGTGAATACGTTCAAATTAATTTATTTTCTGTCTTATTTTAAAATTGAAAATAATCTGTTCGCACATTTTTTTTTTTCATTTAGTCCCCCCTCGTCTGGCAAGCTTATTAAGTTCGGTAACAATATAAAAACTCCTACCGACGACCGTCTAATTACAAAATTAAATCTAACTTAGGTTCTAGCGTAAATCTTTGAGCCAGTATTTTTATTTCGAACTTTATTTCGATTTAGGCAAAGTTCTTAATGCTAAAATGACAACTTAGCACCGAACTAAGCTGTCATGTGTCTAAAAAAAAACTTTGTTTTGTAATAAGTGGGATTGTGTCTCATCAGTGACAGCTGAGCTCATCGTTTTAAGCCTTATTAGCCTTAAAACTATGAGTTCAGCTTTAGCTAGCTATAAGCTTGAGCTTTAAGCTTGAGCTTTGCTTATGCTATGATCTATGGATCATAATTAAACGAACGAATTGTGCTTGCTGCATAACCTAAATTCTATAGGTGAGATGTATATTCGATAAAAAAAATCGTTGGAATTTACGTTTGGTTTACTTCGCGCGTTCATACTAGGGCTTCTGATCTGCGTCTAGGGCGACAAGCGCGTGTTTTAATCAACCGCCCTAACATCTAAGGAAGTAAACACACCAGGCGCGGTTTGGTTTGGATGCCTTGTGTCATTAAGTCCGTCTGCGTACACGAAGTTTAAAATAAAAAAAAAACACTTTTTTCACGCACTAAAAATTAAAAAAAAAAAATTAAATTGACTTAAATTACATTCACAATGCTGGAAACTGACGAGTTCCACGATCCACCTCCTGGCTCCATCATCAGACCAGCTCCAAGATACCGAATTATAGTTGTCATCCGAACTACATACATATACATACAATGTTTCATTTAGATGCGACAATTAGAAGTAGGTTAAAAATGACTTCTAAGTTTGTTGTTAGTTAGTTACAAGTGAAGGTAATAAAAGCGTGTTAGTAATAAATATTCGCGGGAACGAGCATTAGTATGTAGTTGTAACGGGTGTGTTGAATTACTAAACCCGCACTACACGCCTGACCAAAGTTTCTTTGGTGAGGATGTGTTGGTTTGGCTCACAATAATTTTCACAAAAGCCGAAAATATTCGCTAACGATTGCCCCCAGTGTGAGACACTCCTAAGAAACGAATCTTACGCTTTGTCAAATTCTTGTAAACGTACACGGCATATATTTGAATAACAAATATCTCCGTGCAAACCTTCGCTTTTATGCGCACATAATTGTCATTGCTAACCGAGGTAACACGGGTCCTGCCACTTTTGTATGCCATGCCCTTTCATGGCTATTGTATGGACAACAATAGGATGGCTAGCAAGGAGTGTTGTTGTCATATGGCATCCCGGAGTACCACGAATGGTCTTGATTCTGTTTGGCATCCGTTTGTTAGAGCTAAATTAATTGTTGTGTATTCATGTTATTATAGGGCAAATGAGCATAACTCGATGTAATTTGCGCCGCCAAAAATGCGTTGAAATTGTGACTTGTGTTGACTCACTCATTGTTTTGCTATCCAACTACATATTATAAACCTGAAAGTTTGTTTGGATGGATGGATGTTTGTTACTCTTTCACGAAAAAACTACTGAACGGATTTAGATAAAATTTGGCGCACAGATGGTTTATAACCAGGATTAACATATATGATACTTTTTATCCCGATATTCCCACGGGATCGAAACTTATGCGAGTAAAACCGCGGGGCGCAGCTAGTAATATTATAAACGCGAAAGTTTGTGAGGATGGATAGATGGATGTTTATTACTCTTTCACGCAAAAACTACTGAACAGATTTTGATGAAACTTTACAGTAATATAGCTTAATAACACAGAATATCACAGAATTATTTTTACCTCGATGTTCCCACGGGATCGACACTTATGCGGGTGAAACTGTGGGGTGCTGCAGTTACTTAAACAAAAATACCTATTGTCCCAGTACAGGGCAAAGGCCCTTTCTCATACTGAGAAGACACGAGCATTGATCAACACGCTTGCTCAAGACGGGTTGGCATATTGCTAGACTCTATTTGTTTTAGATACGATATAATAATCAATACACTCCGCAATAAAAACGTCGAATTCAGATTACTTGAAATAAGTTCCTCCGCGTTCTACTTTGTGGATAATAAAAAGTTTAAAGGCTATGTTTAATAAGGTAGGTAGGTTAGATGAGTAGATTGGATAGCTATTATAAATACACTTATAAACCAATCCAATTGTCGCAATTTGAACAATATAGTAAAAACGTGTCACTTAGTGTTTCATATTTTTTATTGCCTTATAAAATGGTCGTAAGGACCGTGATAACAGGCTTTAGTGACATTATTGCTAATGTTTACGAGCTTTGATACACGTTGTGTGATGTATGATGTTTGTTCTGCGCCGAACTACCACTAATCACCATTATTAGTGTTGTGATTAAGGAAATTTATGTCACATACACAGTTTGTTATTGTGTGGTCATAATTATGGTGATTAATTATGATTTATAATTAATTAATGACATCATCCGCGTGCTCTTGTCACTGCCACTGCATGGGAAGCGACCAGACGGAATGCCCATAATACCCTGGAAGTTAGGCAGGCCTTTGGTGTGGGATGCAACATGTGTCTACACCCTCGCGCCATCCCATCGTCCTAGCACGGCAGGCTGTGCTGGCGCGGCTGCTGCAGGTGCAGGAAACCTCAAACGGCGAAGATATTCCAATGTCATTGGGAGTTATATGTTCGAGCTGTTTGGGTTGAAACACTATGGGGTCCGAGTGCTCACTTAGCCATCACATCTCCAAGCGACATCGCCAAGCGGCTGGGCGACTCTTCATGTGACCAGAGGGCTGGCCTATTTTTTGCCTAAAGAATCAGCATCTCCATACAACGTGGCAATGCTGCCAGCCTTTTGGGCACTGTTCCTGTTGACAGCGATGCGGACGAATTTTTTGATGCCCTATTCTTTTTTATATACATGTACATATTAATAATATTATTTTAAGTCTGTTAGCTTATAAGTTTGGTGATCAATAGATAATCAAATTTATTCGTTCTTCTAACTGAACAGACAGCTGTGCTGCTGGGGAGTTTGTTGCGCCACTTCTTCTTCCCAGCTAAAGCACTAGGAAGTGGTGAAGGGCGGGCGTTTTGGGGAACTGTCTTATGTAATTTTGACGTTCGAAAAGTGCTGATTCTCAGCCTAATTTGAATAAATGACTTTTGATCTTAATTTAATAGGTACAGTCAACACCAAAAGTCGTAAGTAATAGTTTCACAAAGTTGTGGTTGAAAATTTTTGTGCCGGGACCAACGGCTTAACCACCCACCACCCCCGTGGTCACCCATCCACGGGACCGTCCGCGCCCGTGCGACTGTTATTTCTTCGCCACGAGCCCCTCCAATGATGATAGTATAGTAGGTATAATAACTGTTTTAGAAACCCACCTTGTTTGTTTTAATCGTCTCATAACCACAGTTTTGAGACTGATTATACCGAATCCCACAGTACACTGAGCTGGCACAACATAACGTCACGACTTCAATCTGTACCTACACCGTCACCGCGCGCGGCACAAAGTGTGTGAAGCTCACCGCGGGGATTATACTCGTCATTAGCGCAGCGTTTATTATCACTGGCGCGGCTGTCAAGAGTACCTACCAGACGCCATATTGTGGCCACGTAATAGTTAAGTGTTACCAAGCTCTGAGCGACTAATATAATTTTATAAGCTAACATAATTTAGTTAATAAAAACGTTTACAAAAGTTGTACATTTAGTCAAGAGTAGCTTTCACATACAATTATAGTGCCTAAAATAAACTAAAACTAAAGTATTTTTTATTACAGGTGCACGTAATGCTGGTTCGGAATTAGTGTTAGGTAGCGACCCGCCCGAACTAGGTTTATTCAAACCTGTATTTCAGGCTGAAATTTGACTGCCGTCAGTCATAGTTAGGGGGCTGGCTGTAGTTGGGTTTCTTCTTGCTAGCACATGTGTGAGTACTATGTAGGTACATACTATAAAGCTACCATTTACTGGGTACGTCTTTCATTGACTTGAATGTGCCCTGGCGGCTGAGAGTATGTCATGCTCACTCAAATGTCTCGCTGATGGTGGCACATGTGTTGGATCATTTAGCTCCCTTCAAAATGGTTGAGCTGAATGGTGCTAATCCGTGCGTCATGTTCGTGAACGGGCGCCGTCAGTGGGGACTGGTCATCTCTTTGCTGCCATGGCTTATTTTAATTTAATTTAATGTTTGGATTGTTTTAGGCTTTTCATTACGGACGCTTTTAACGTTCTGCATCGTTCTCACATGCATAATTTTTAACATGAATGATGTAACTAATACTTTGTAACCATATTTTGATTTAAAAGAGTGTCCATGGAGTTTCTTGCCCGTTCTTCTCCATAGGTACCTACTACGCTTTGGAATGGGCAACTAGCTTCATTTCTCTGACTGACCGACCCCTTGACAGTTCAAAAGTGCCTGTAATTGGTTTAATTGAAATAAATACTTTGAGTTTGAGTTTGAGTTTGAGTTTCTTTACAAAAAAGTCTGAGAATCAGCACATTTTGTTCAAAGGCATACATTTTTGTTATTGTTGTTAGTAATTAATTGTTTGTTTCGAAGGTCCTAGTTTATCATTTGTGACTTCAAATTGTAATTTGAAGTCACAAATATATGAACATAATGCAGCATTGCATATGTAAGTCAGCGTACACGCCCTTAGTCCTGGAGGCTTTTATTAGGCTGGCGCGTGCTGAAGCTAGTTTGTATAGATGTATACATCAGTAGTAGTGATTATACGAAATACAACAGATACACTTCAAACTAAGTCAGCAACTCATTCAACAATAGAGTTCAAGTTAGCTTTCCTAACTCCCCCCATTGTCTCACTGATCCCCATTTCTCGCTTCCTCGCACACCGCGCTGGTGAGAAGCCAGATAAATTCATGTCAATACGACTACAACCACGACACCCAGGGTTACATAGCGAAGTTTGTCACAATTAATAGTGCCCGTACCGCTAAGCCGTACATGAGGGCTAATTAACGAGAATTCCATTAATCAATTGATAAGCTTGTTATTGTACAGTCAGCCTCAAAAAGATATATACTTCGACTACAATTAATTTAGTTGACTAAGAGCGTACTTTTTGTTGTTATGGAAAGAATAAACATGTTACACAAGCTGTTGTTTTGCATCCTCGTCAAATTTCAGGAGGCTGTTATGAAAGACATAAATAATCAAATTAAATTACGATCCCTGGTGAAACAATGAATATTTTTTCTAATTTCATAATAAATTAGTGTGTATTGTCCGTTTGGTGTCGGACACAAAGAATAGCACCATCCCATATTTTCCCGTGGGTGTCGTAAGAGGCGACTAAGGGACTTACCAGAGAATGGGCAGCAGCGCTCTCTGTCTTTTTGTAAGAACTATTCTGCGATCGCCAACCCGCCTGCCAAGCGTGGCGATTATGGCAACCCCCCCCCCCCCAATGGATAGCACATTACAGAAATGGCCCCTAGTGCCCGGCAGCCCGTCTACCCTCGACTACGGCAGCGGTCGAGGTTACGGCGTGGCAAGGGGTGCGAAGAATCTCCGGATGGGATCCGGCTGCCAATACCTTGTAGGATTATCTGAAGTCCGAAGAGAGGGGGAGGACACGGTAATCCTGAAATCCGGCAGCCTGCTCTATTTCCGAGAGGGTGACCGGCAGTCCCAGGGTGGTGTTGGGTTTATCGTCCACAAGTCCCTTGTGAACAACGTGGTGAAGATCGAGAGTGTGTCGACCAGGGTAGCGTACCTTATACTCAGAATATCTTCAAGATATTTGCTGAAGGTCATACAGGTCTACGCCCCGACCTCGGCACACCCCGACGACGAAGTGGAGACCATGTATGAGGACATTTCTAAAGCCATGCATGGTGTCAAAACTCACTTTACCGTGGTCATGGGGGACTTCAACGCGAAACTGGGCAAGCGAGACGGGGATGAGCTGCAGGTGGGGCAATTTGGAGTTGGACGTCGAAATCACCGGGGCCACCAACTGGCTAGTTTTATGGAGAAGGAGGGCCTCTATATGATGAACTCCTTCTTCAGAAAGCGTGAGCACAGGAAGTGGACCTGGCAGAGCCCCGATGGTGCAACTAAAAATGAGATTGACTTCATCATGTCAACCAAGAAGCAAATATTCAATGATGTCTCAGTGATCAATACGCTGAAAACCGGGAGCGATCACCGCATGGTAAGAGGCACATTGAACATCAATATCAAGCTTGAAAGGTCTCGACTGATGAAGTCTACGCTCCGTCCAGCACAGATCCGGATCCATAACCCCGAGAGCTTTCAGCTTGAACTCCAGAACCGTTTCGAGTGCCTAGGAAGCTCAGTGGACGAATACAACGATGGGTTCGTGGAAGCTGTCCATACGACCGGGTCTAAGTTCTTTAAGACACGTCGTACAGATCAGAACAAGAGGCTCTCCGATCACACTCTCAAGCTCATGAAGGAGCGGCGTGAGATGATCCTGCAGTCTCCAGACGAGGCGTGGAAATACCGGCAGCTCAATAGACGGATCTCTAAATCCTTGAAGAGCGACCTCCGCCGCTTTAATACCGAGCGTATCAAAGACGCGATCGAGCGGAACAAAGGCTCCAAGGTATTTGCAAGAGATCTGGCTATTGGGCAGAGCCAGCTCACGAAACTGAAGACCGACGATGGTAGGATCTTATCCGCCAAACCGGAGCTTCTGAGGGAGATCGAGAGCTTCTATGGACAGTTGTACACGTCAACCAGTAAACCCGTTGTAGATCTAGCAAACGACCCAAGAGCTAGACTGACCCGACACTATACCGAAGACATCCCGGACTTCAGCCTGTACGAGATTAGGATGGCTCTGAAACAGCTCAAGAACAACAAAGCACCAGGTGATGACGGAATTACGGCCGAACTCCTGAAGGCGGGTGGAAAACCGGTACTTGAGGCCCTTCAGAAGCTGTTTAATTCCGTCATACTCGAGGGGAAAACGCCACAGGCATGGTGCAGGGGTGTGGTGGTACTCTTCTTCAAGAAGGGCGACAATGCCCGGTTGAAGAATTATAGGCCCATCTCACTTCTAAGCCATGTCTACAAGTTGTTTTCAAGAGTCATCACGAATCGTCTCGCGCGCAGGTTTGACGATTTTCAGCCTCCCGAACAAGCCGGTTTCCGAAAAGGCTTTAGCACCGTGGACCACATACATACGCTGCGGCAAGTTATACAGAAGACCGAAGAGTATAACCTGCCACTCTGTTTAGCGTTTGTGGACTACGAGAAAGCCTTCGATTCGATCGAGACCTGGGCTGTACTGCAGTCTCTCCAACGGTGCCAAATCGACTATCGGTACATCGAGGTGTTGAAGTGTTTGTACAAAAACGCCACCATGTCAGTCCGACTTCAGGACCAAGCTTCCGAACCTATCCTTCTGCAGCGAGGGGTGAGACAGGGAGACGTCATATCTCCGAAACTGTTCACCGCTGCACTAGAGGATGTCTTCAAGGTTCTGGACTGGAGAGGGCTAGGCATCAACGTCAATGGCGAGTACATCACTCACCTTCGGTTTGCCGACGATATAGTGGTCATGGCTGAGACCATGGAGGACCTCAGTATAATGCTCGATGACCTCAGCAGAGCTTCCGGAAGAGTGGGTCTTAAAATGAACATGGACAAAACCAAGATCATGCTGAATGCCCATGTCACACCCACTCCTATCAAGATCGGAGACTCAACACTCGAAGTTGTAGACGATTATGTGTACCTGGGACAAACGGTCCAGTTAGGTAGGTCTAACTTCGAGAAAGAGGTCAATCGTCGAATCCAACTCGGCTGGGCGGCGTTCGGGAGGCTGCGCGGTATCTTCTCGTCCAACTTACCACAGTGTCTCAAGACGAAAGTCTATGACCAGTGTGTGTTGCCAGTGATCACATACGGGACTGAAACGTGGTCGCTCACAATGGGCCTCATCAGAAGGCTTAAAGTCACTCAAAGGGCAATGGAGAGGGCTATGCTCGGAGTTTCCTTGCGTGATCGAATCAGAAATGAGGACATCCGCAAGAGAACCAAGGTTACCGACGTAGCCCGAAGAATTGCCAAACTTAAGTGGCAGTGGGCAGGGCACATTGCTCGCAGAACGGATGGCCGATGGGGCCGAAAAGTTCTGGAGTGGCGACCGCGAACCGGAAGACGTTGCGTTGGAAGGCCTCCCACTAGGTGGACCGATGACCTGGTGAAGGTTGCGGGAATCCGCTGGATGCGAGTCGCACGGGACCGGTCAATGTGGCGACACTTGGGGGAGGCCTATGTCCAGCAGTGGACGTCTATCGGCTGAAATGATGATGAATAAATTAGTGCGCTTTACCATCAACGATTGCATCACTGCTTTCCATCAGACGGCATCGCAGTCAAGCACTAGTTCATATCATAAAAAAAAAATACGAGTACATACTTGTTTTTTTAGTTATTTAGAGGTATGAGGAACAGGGTGTAAAGTTCACTCACCCTCCATAGAAAAGGGAGGATCCTCCGACCAGATGGGTGTTGTGTCTGGCGGGCAAAAAACGTCAGTATGACGCGTTGTTCGCATCTGGCATTGTAGATACCGCTACAGTTATTTAAGTTTGACAGTATTCCAGAATACACCACTTTCAAAGAACAGAATCGCGTTATGGTATGGTATAGGCGGCCGCGTTTTTATGTGTGTGTAAAAGGGAAGTTACAGTGCGGTTTCACACAGTGTCCCACACATGCCGACTTCCGAAAATTAGAAAAAAAAAACCTAAGTATATATTTTTATTATTGATTCGTGTCGAGGATCAGTGCAATAGTTACCACTTTGAATTTGACGAGGATGCAAAACGACACCTTGTACAACTACAATTACACTAGCTTCTGCCCGCGACTTCGTCCGCGTGAGATTTCTAGTTCCCCCGACCCAACGCGTCACCTGCGCTATAACTGACTTTTTCCTTTTTGATCGACCCCTAAGACATCACGTTAAAAAGGGTCGTAACCTGATGTTAAATAGCCTACTCGTATAACGGTCCTCAAGAATTGAGCTATCATATTATTATGCAATGTTCCCACTGCTGGGACACATGCCTTTTCTCTTCGAGAGGGAGGGGCTGTAATCTACCACGCGGACCCAGTGCGGATTGTTAAATGTCATATGTCTTCGATTTTTGGTTCTATGGCGTGTCGGTTTCCGTTTTGAGAGCAGTGGTGATGAAATTATTTACACAAAGTAAACCGCCTGGCTGGATGCGAACCCACGACCTACAACTCGTAAGTCGCGGCTGTTACCACTAGGCCACCACTGCTCCAAATTCATGTAATTGTCTACAATCTTTGTACCTCCTCTGACTGTACTTAATGCTCGATTAGTTAGGATGACGTATACTGAGCCTGAACCAAAACAGTCATGGCGGCTCCAACTGATGTAGGAACTAATTAATTGACCCGCATTGTACATATTACTGCCATCGTATGCCATTTATCTTTCCTTCTCATATTAAAGACCAACGGGGTAATTTCGTAACACACTAACAGTATGAATAGCTTTCACTTTGACAGTTCAACAACATTCATAGCGTTATTAATGTCGTTGAGCAGACAAATTTTTCGAACATATGAACCAATGGATTATGGATTTTTATTATCCTTCAAAATGATTGAGATTGATATGTGTTACACAATTAGGGTGCAGGAGACCGTGAAGGACGGTCTTAATAGGGTCTGTTTTTGTAACTTTGATGGTTGGGAATGGTTGTTTGTCTGCAGTCTCAGCATATTTAGGGCTAATTTTGAGATTAAAATTTTGGAAAATCATTATAGAACTGACTCACTCGTTTTGTTTTTTCTACACGATGTAAGGGACATCGACGCGCAAACCTACATCATTAAAATGTATGGAACAACTGTTTTTTTCTAATAACAACGAAAAATTTCAATGCTGGTCTAGAATCGGGTTTGATTCGATTTTCCTTATATCCTCTATAATTATGATCACGAGTTTCATTATAGCAGCTCCCTTAAATAATAACTTTTCTGTTGCGAAACTACATTCTAGAGTAAATAGCGGTAGAAAGGCAAGTTAGTGTAGTATTTGAGTTACTTCTAACAGGTGGCGCGGACGGCTGCGCGGTGTGCGGGCGCACTGCCACACAAACATTGACAGAAGGGTTGTGTTCTAGTTATTGTTGTTCTTTTTCAATATTAGCAGTCAACAATGGGAGTGGGATAGGAAATACTGAGCCAAAATAGTACAAAAACCGCCGTTTCACCAGACACAACACCCGTCTGGTTGGAGGATCCTCCTTTTCTATTGAGGTTGAGTGAACTTTAAACCCTGTTCCTCATACCTCTATATTATCATTACAGATGTACCAACTACACATAAACTCGCGCCTTCTCCCCATGGGGTAGGCAGAAACTACAGAACGCCACCTGCTACGATCCTTACATACTCCTTCTGCTTCGTTTACGTTCATAGTATGTATACGCACAGCGGTTGTGAGCACCTACTACGCACCTGACCTTTCTGAAGAACATCACCAATAAGGTCACCACATGTCCTTCCAGGGGCACCAACTAGTAGCCAACTAATTAGGAAAGCCGAGTATCCGGCCATATTTGTAGTCGGTGACTAGTCGGCAATTAGTTGTGAAAAAGTGCCGAATAGTCGGCTCTTTACTTTACTCATATTTCTCTGCTTAAAAATAGATTGTAACGAAATCGTAATTTTTTTATTTTAGATTCAGATTTACAACTTGTAGGTAATCTGGGAATTGGAAATTTCCCGGGACTTCTAAATAATTGTGTACTTCAAAAAAATATATAGGTACGAGTAATTTCAACAAAAAATTCATTTCAAATCTCGATCTTCTACAACTCCGGATCATCATCATCTGCCTTGCCTTTTCCCAACGATGTTGGGGTCGGCTTCCACAACTCTGAATAAAGATAAATAAATGATAAACTACATTGATCGAAAAAATATTGTTGGCAGCACTCATTAAAATCAACGGCTACCGGTGGTGGCAAGATGTTCTAGACTCGGAAAGCTTCTGCCAGCTGCATTCCGTTTAAATGCCGATAGCGCTCTTTGAGGAATAAACCAGGCTACAAAGTGTGCGAGCGCTATCAAAACAGCCACAAAAAGAAATTCGTGTCGTCGCTCTTTTGTTTGATATTCGACCTTGTGGTCACGTTCTGGCTATGAAGAAAACCCACGACTCGTTCTGAGCCTTTTTGATGCAACCACGACATGACGGACAGGTTGTATGGAACTTGGCGACCCTCATACTGCATTAATTTGACGTGTGACGCGTAACAATATTATTATTAACCCTCGACTAAACGTCGAGGGTTAATATTGTTACGCGCCACAAGTTACCACTAGCGCCATCTAGTATCGAGTACCAGAACTAATAGATTCTTCCAGAAACTTCAATGCTAGAACTTTCTAGAACTATCGACATCTTGTCAGTCGGGGCCGGTATGTACTCGAACATTCTAGATGTTTCTACAATAGAAGGTTCGAGAACTATCTGCGGCACTATATAACGCCTGGATAAGACGACCGAGACACAGAGTTGGATAAGCGATACAAGCGAATACATCGAAAGCGATCTTCAAGGGCGACTTAAGTGCAATATTGTGTTTTATAATTAGTGTGTTTGAGTTGTTATTAGTGTTGTTTAATTAAATTGTTATTTTTGGTAATTTATATTTATTTATTTATTTATTTTTTTGTTTTGGACCTAACCTCAAACATATATCGTTTCGCGAAAATCAGTTCAGAAGTTGTGATTATTTAAATTTATTTTCTTATCCTATCTCTACTTAGTCATGAAACCTATCTAGATTGAAAGTTATTGCACTAAATCGAATCAAAGGAGGTCAACAAAAGCCAATACAACTTTGCCCAAACTTATACCTCGAGGTACACGTGCACCAAATCATAGAGAAAAAATAAAGGAATTCGAAAATAATTGTAGCCATATCCATAATTAATATTTAAAACTACATAATACATTATTTTTTATTATTTTATTGACCTTGGACACAATTAAAACATGTGGCAACTTTGCATGTACAATTGCGTTACATTTGGTTGACACTCGGCTTGACATTATTTCGTAAATGCCATTCACATGTCAATCCGTACGAGTTATTATTGAATTCAGATTGAATTATTTATAAATATTCGGAACGAATAAAACGTGAAACAACAGTGGCTGAAGCCGACAGCAGACAGCTGTTAGCTTGACATTTTTTTAAAATAAATGATATATTATATATTTAGAAGATGATAGAGTGCACGTTTTGACGTTTGATAGAGTGAGGTTTTGACGTGTGTACCGTTGCCATAATCGGACAATGTGGCATTTTGACACATAATATTCAAAAAGTAGTAATGAAAAAAAAAACCTTTACAAGAAAGGACATCATTCAAGTGTCGAACATTTATAACCAAAAATCGAAGTACTATAACATCTTGAGCATGTTTTACTATTACAACGAAAGTGTACAATTAACCCCCCGGCTGCTATTTGAGATTGAAAATGCCATCATATTTTTGCTAACAATATTTTAAAAGTTCATTTATACAGGCAAACAGTTTATGATTCGCTGGTTTTCAGTCCTGAGCCTGTTCCGCCATACATAATAAGTAAGTATTAAAAAAGAACGACAAAAAGATTGAGGGATTTTTTTTTATTATTTTTTTATACATTGGATGTAGGAAAATATTCCGCGGGAACGGAACGGACCTACGGGATTAAAATACAAAGAGGGTGTTAAATAAAGGTAGGTTATAATCCATCACTATGTGCCAAATTTTAGCCGCAAATTCGTTCAGCCGTTTCTGTGCCAATCCGGAACATACAGTAGACAAACGGACAGAAATTCTTCGTTACTATTTTATTATTATGTACGATATAAATGATATTTATTTCTGTAAATTGGTTGAAAAAAACCACTTAAATACGTAAAAAATAAATTATGTTTTTAGACTAGATAGGTGGAAGTGTCCTACCCGACTACTCCGAGAAGAAAAACCGAAATAAACCCAGTTGTTTTCTACAAACTCTGTTGTGGTAAATGGTAGAGTAAAAAACCCTATATTTACTAACCCAACAATTCAATACTCTATTCTAGTTAGTTCAAAAATTGAAAAACGAAAATAAACATTGGTTTCCTCGACGAACAGCGGACAAGACATATTGTTACAGCAACATTGTTATAACTACAATAATATCAGAACATCACTAATGAGGTGCTCTTTTTTCTATATTAGTTATGGCTTTTTATGAAGGTATGTTCAGCCCCATGTTGCCAATTATTTTCGTATCAAATTATGATAAAGGGATAATTGTATTATAATAGTACTATCATGATCCTAGCACACATTGTAGCTACGGGAAAAATTAATTTATTAATATAGAAAGGTTTAAATCCTTTTTGAAAGGTTAGGACTACACAACCCAAAATTTATTAAAAAATAATAAAAAGGTTTCAGAGTTTGTAACCCAGTTATGTTTTAAATGAGTGAAATTTGGCACATGGGTGCACCATGACCTGGATTAGGACAAAGGATACTTTTTATTCCGATATTCCCACGGGAACAAGACTTATGCGACTGAAACCGCGGGGCGCAGCTAGTTACTTATATACTCTACAATAATGCATGACAAATAACAATAAATAGGTAAGTAATGCCTGTACAAACAAAGATGTATCGAGTATTTATGACCAGCTAATTGCGTAACATATTATCAATAACAATCTGAATCATTTTGAAGGATATTGCTAATCCATTGCTTCATATCTTCAAAAAATTTGTGGAAAAAACGCAATGAATGTTTTTGATCTGTCAAAATGATAGCCATTCATACTATTAGTGTTACAAAATTACCCCGAAATTACAGGGCACTGCAGTAGGCTAACATTATTGATGGATAGAGTTAGGCTTGCTTACTTAGTTTTACCTACGAGCTACGTTATGGATGGTCTCAAAGGCGGGCGGGCCCTAGACACTCAATTATTTTCCACAATACCACGAATTATGCAATGTTTGTGACCGTAATGATTGATTGACCCATGTTTTTTCATTGTAGGATCAGTATTGCGCAATAATTTTTAGTCTATTTTGACAAGGATTACACGCGCGTAAAAATCGCATCGCAGGGTTCCATAATGAGTAAGGAAAAACATTGTGTGTACGTCTTCGGGAGTATTTCATAATTATTTGTGTTTTTTTTTTCAATTAATGGTGTTACGAAGTATAATAGCTCTTGAAACTTTGACAAATCTTACTTTTTGAAAGTGATTTCTTCAGGTATCACAAATTATTTAAAAAATGTTCTTTTATTGTTGTAATGTTTTTAATCTTGTAATGTTCATCACTCTTTCGACCAGAGACGTTCAAGTAGCAACAAGATAACTGCAGCCAAATCTTGGTGCGACATCCTCTCTGAACACTACAGTCCGGCCGACGAGAGAATGTGTTCCTGACATCTGTCCGTGCGACAATTCTAGAATCTAATAAACGTCAAATTCACAACTGCCAGGTGTCTGTCAGTGTCACACAGGAACGCATACTCTTGGCGGCCGGAGCGCGAAAACATTGACACTTATGAGCCGTCAAAACATGACGAGGACCCGCCTAAAGGTAACCGCGTAAACCGCGTTCAAGAGCTGCCAATGTCAATATTCCACAACAATGATGACACGCCCAAGTATGTCACGATTCTACTTTGGCAGATCGATATGGAAGAGAAATAATACAACAACAGGGGCCATTTCCGTATTTTTAAGAACGTTCGCATTCTAAATAGGTATCAGTCTCAATCTGTCAAAAATACAATAAATTTCCCTACTTTTTTGACAAGTTTTTAACATTGATTGTCGCTGAGATGAGATTTCGACTTGAATTTGATCGTTTTGAAGTACGAGAATTGTATTACGCCTATATATGTGTACGCCTTCTCTTCATTTATTAACTTTTCTCTTTTTGTTGGTAAGAATTTGTGGACATCCGCTTATTGCTCAGTACCGAGCTCAATGTCGAGCGGAACGATAAAAGCACATTACTTACAAGAAATAACAATGACGGAATAGTTTAGAAAACAGATCGTTCCATGATTCTCAAGATCTAGTTCGACGACAGCTGTTGATGTTAGGGTTGTCTCGTGTGGTTAGAGGTTGTTAATACTTTTCAGGACGACAAAAACCGCATCTAAATCTGTTGCAGACAGACACAAAAAGCGACTATGTATAGATATAGATTATTTACATCACAGCATAATCAGCCTTTAGTTTTCCCACTGTTGGGACACACAGGCCTCCTCTATGTGAGAAAGACTGGGAGGGAGGGTTGGCGGATGTCACATGTCTTTAAAATTTTTGTTTCTAGGACATGCCGGTTTCCTCACAATGTTTTTCTCCACAGTTTTAAGAGCAATGGTGATGGAATTAAACACAAAGTAAAGACCCTGCCAAGGTTCGATCGGTGACGCTGAATCGGGTATACTCGGCTCCAGTCGGTCGGTGACGCAGAATCGGGTATACTCGGTTCCAGTCGGTCGGTAGCGCAGAATCGGGTATATTCGGCTCCAGTCGGTCGGTAAAGCAGAATCGGGTATACTCGGTTCCAGTCGGTCGGTAGCGCAGAATCGGGTATATTCGGCTCCAGTCGGTCGGTAACGCAGAATCGGGTATACTCGGTTCCAGTCGGTCGGTAGCGCAGAATCGGGTATATTCGGCTCCAGTCGGTCGGTGACGCAGAATCGGGTATACTCGGCTCCAGTCGGTCGGTGACGCAGAATCGGGTATACTCGGTTCCAGTCGGTCGGTAGCGCAGAATCGGGTATATTCGGCTCCAGTCGATCGGTGACGCAGAATCGGGTATACTCGGATCCAGTCGGTCGGTGACGCAGGATCGGGTATACTCGGCTCCAGTCATACTCGTAAGTTTTCACTTTTATCGTGTGGTCATAACCACACACCCTCTTTTTTATTATTTCCTCTTGCTTTTGCAATTCACTTGAGAGAGTGACATTAAGAAATAGACTGGAAAAGAATGATAAACAAAAATGATAAATAAAAAATCCCAATGCTCTGGGGTTTTTTTTTCAACATTTTTGTCGAATATTGTTTATGAATCATCTCCTCAACCACGCTTTTTTATAAACAAAATATCTTTAGTAATATGACCGTCACATCATGGTCATGGAATACCATGACCATGATCTGACATAATATTTTCAATAGAAAATATGTTGATTTTATGTAGGAAACATAAAATCAACATTTTATAACCATCGCGCGGCCTAAACGAGTCGATGACACCTCGTGTATTTAAATCTATCCAGCCGTTAAGATGGTACGAGGGTATAAAGGATCCCACATACTAAGATACACAGATGCATAGATATACAGACAAGCGTCAAAAAAATGACACAGTCTTTGCTGTCGCGCCGTCAGGTAAAAAGTTTTACAAATGTGACAGCCCTGCCTGTTAACTACTAGGTACTAGAAGCCTTTCAATAGTGATTGAAGCTATACTCTTTGGATTGAAGTCTGCAGCGAGCACAGTAAAGTGCTCTTATTATTGCTCGTTGTTTTGTGTCATCAGTTCGTCACCCTTTCATCCTGTACCGCCGCACGACAGTAATTGCACTTACCTCCACAGCTACACGAGGAGATTTTGAGATAGATCCGCATGGTCAAAGTTTCAAAAACAATGGCATCATATAAATTTAGATAAGCTTAGTTGTAGTGGTCAGTTGTAGACACTAGTTTGTGAGAGACTGGTGTCTGCACTAGGAATACCTGTCTAGCAGATCAGCAGGGTCCCACTACGGGTTATATGTGTGAACATAATTAGTTATTGAGTAAATGTGAAGGGATAATAATAATAAATCGTTTATTGACCAAATAGTGTTCTTACATTTCCTTATAACTAAGTTCAAATAAACTACTCCTATGATTATTTTTAAAGGGGAAACATAATATAGGGCATAACATAAAATAAATGATAAACACGCAGAAGCATTAAACCTAAGTTTAGCTTTTTCATGGATATTATTTAGAACTACAAAGAAAGACGATAATCTATGTATGAGTGTCCTACTACAATACTAAAATGATTTTAACTTTCGGAATTTTATCGAAATATTAATCGACAATCGCGACTATGGTACGACGAGTGGTAGGTCGTAGGTTCGAACCCAGACAGGCGCTTTACTTTGTGTAAAATTGCTGGGAAGAAGAAGTGGCGCAATATACCACAGCTGTCCGTTCAGTTAGAAAAACTTGATTCTATACAATAGTATTCACAGTATCGCTCAAAACTCCAGTGGCATACCTACTAAGGACTACATTGCTATGAACTGTGCGAGCAAGATACCACCAGTGCGTGTGCGTGTGTGTGTATAAGTGATGTCTCAACATTCCACAGATAACACACACTAATGAACTGACGTCGCACTACGCGAAATAACATTATATGTATTTCTGTTGCATTTAGAATACGCGTCATAGTGGCGGCCCTGTTCTTACAATTGCATTGCTAAAATTTGCACAAATGTAACATGGCTGGTAGCTGTTTGGGCTAAGCAATGGATTCACGATTAACGAAATCTGAGTTCGAATCTTAATTACAATGTGTGATTTATATTTTCGGCGTTGGAAGGTGGAAATAAAAAAGTCGTGCTGAATGATAAAAAAATGTTTATTTGTTTTATTTATTTATAAAATTAACAAACTTTTATGAGAATTGTGACGTCACATTCCTGCCTATATAAAAGAAGTTCTCTTCTTTTCCGTTCATAAGATTTTTTGTTGTCTACCCACAATAACATAACAAGGAAAGGATATTTAATAAAACAAATATAATTGTTGATACCCACTTAGAGCATAGCATATTATTAGAGCACCTACATAGAGTATTCAGCAGAGTTTATTGAACACTAATATATGATTTAGACTTTATGAACATGTTTTTTATGTAACGTCATAATTAATATATTGAGGTTATAGCTTAAGTGTTCATTTTCTTGACGAAAAGAAGATTCAAACTAAACCTCAATTTAAGATCATTAAAGAATTACGGATTTATCAATAGATATTACTAAATATTTAGTTACACCGTCTAATTAAATTAATTAAATTAATTAAAACCAAAACATCTAAATAGGTTATTTTGGGTATAGGATATTTGGATATAGGTTATTTGGATATAGGTTATAGGATATTTGGTGAATAGGACAATTGTCCTGGACAAATGTTATTTATGTCAACTCATCAGCTGGGTAAATGTTGCGTACAGTAGGTAGCATGACATCGTCTAATATTTCTACAGAAGTAGAACTGTTGGCGCGTGGAGGAATAAAAGCCTGTTCTCCTGGCCCTACTGCACTCATCCATCCCCACATATTTAATTGTAATTCGACCTGAGTCTGTATTAGGGATTACAATCTATTTATTGTAATTGTAATGAATGTACAGACGCCAGCACATCAAGCTACTACAATCTGTCAAATTTCTTTAATAGATTTTCAACTTTAACGCTAAAGAATTAAGGTTCAAGGTTGATTGTCAAAATTTAACAGTTTCGGGTAGCTTGACCTGCTGGCGTCTGTACGTAGTACTTGTTGACAAGCCTACACTCCCAATAACATTAAATTGGAAATATTGTAAATAGAAGAAAGAAAGAAACACAAATATTTGTAAAATACTAACCGTGGAGTTTCTTGCCGGCTCTTCTCCATAGGAAACGACCAATTGGAACCGCGCACCTAGCTTGTGACGTTCCATAAGTGTAGTTTATGTGAATTAAAATATTTCCTTTTTTTTTTCAAATCAAATGATTTTGAAAAAAAACGCGCTTTTACTGTACCTACATACCTACTAATCAATTCAGAGCAATTTGCCGCTCTTCATTTGAAATTTAAATAAAAATATATTTCGTAATTGCAAAAAGGAAATGAGAAAATCGTGAGCGATACATACTCCACATTAAATTAATAAATAATATTTAAACCTGGCAATACTTTCAATTGGAAACTTTCGGACGACATCCAATTTGAGTTGAGTGCGAGTTCGGGCGGTTACACAGGAATCGGGGCGTAACTGCCTGTATCCGCCATATTGGTTTTTCCACAGGATTTAATTAAAGAAATAAAAGTATTACGTTTCCGTACGTTGAGAATTTCGTAACTTTGTATGTTTTATTTAGGATCACGCGTAGATTTGATTTGCAGCTCAGGCAAATATTGTAGTATCTACTAGTTGTTCTAAAAAAGAAACGTATTTTATTTGCAACATGCACAGGAAACACAAACCGTAAAAGAAAATTACCATTAAAAACGAATAATAAAAAAGATCCTGTAAGTGGTCGAACCGGAAGACGTTGCGTTGGAAGGCCTCCCACTAGGTGGACCGATGACCTGGTGAAGGTTGCGGGAATCCGCTGGATGCGAGTCGCACGGGACCGGTCAGTGTGGCGACACTTGGGGGAGGCCTATGTCCAGCAGTGGACGTCTATCGGCTGAAATGATGATGATGATGATGATGAAGTGGTCGAAAAGGTTCCTATTTCAGTATATATTTCAATGGAAACTTGCAAATGGCCTTCAAATGCATATTATTTAAGAACACTGTTTATATTAGCTGTAAGAAATATGCAAGTTCGCTCACAAACACAAAGACTTTTACACTAAACGAGCAGACAATATGTACAAACAAGATACACACTCCGACACAAAACACGACTCAACATACCAACATCCCGCTTAAAAACTCGCCAAGCCCTGTAGTTATGTCAATCAACATTTACAATATGTTACCCGAATTAATAAGAAAAGAAAAAAAAACTCAATCTATTTAGGAACAAATTAAACAAGCTATTATTGAGCAAATGTTATTATATTATATAATGACAGTCGGGACCAATGGCTTAACGTGCTTTCCGAGGCACGGAGGGGTCTTGAATAATCTTGATATGTGAAAATGGTCACCCATCCACGAACCGACCGTGGCTAGCGTAGCTTATCCTGATCGATCGACCCGTGCGGCTGTTATGACGTAGCCAGAAGCCCCGCTCCGTTTCTACCTACAACAGCAATATTCTATTTTTCTAAGTTTCCGTTTCCTTTGTTCCAGAGCCTCCTACGTGTCGGTGCTGACGATAGTGGCATTCTCTCTTGAGCGGTACCTGGCCATCTGCCACCCTCTCCACCTGTACGCCATGGCGGGGCTTCGTCGGGCACTACGCATAGTGGCGGCACTATGGCTAGTGTCACTGCTGGCTGCGTCGCCCTTCGCGCTATACACTACTGTGAGCTACCATGATTACCCACCAGGTGAGATGTTTTCTGTTACTGTAGCGAGGTTTGAAATACGGACGGCATTGTTAAATGGTAAGTTCCTGCACAGATTTAGTATATAGTCAAGCTGTGCTACAATTCCATTCCCACTGAATAAAATCAAATCAAATATGTAACTTAAGAATTTGTGTACACAGGTTATAAGGTGTTTCAACATTGTAAAGTATAGTATTTTATCGCAAATCTTCGCGATTTGCAATAAATAGGTATGTTGCACTATTATAGTTCACGATTTTTGTTCCTAATTTTGCAATATTTGTAGGTATGTTACCTGCTGTGGTAAGACAGAGATGACTGTATTGTTATCTCCGAAGCGAGGCGCGCTTTACTTGTGGTTGCCCAGTGTACAAACACGCTCTGAATGTGTGCTTATTTAACGTTACGCTAGGACCCTTAGAAACCGAGCAACAAGAAAAAAAGTCAGTAAAATCGGCAACCCGAAAACGACGTAATAGGGATGTGACGACACGGAGTGGATCGGGGGAACGAGAAATTTCACACGGACAAAGTGGCGGGCAGAAGCTAGTCAAGAATAAATGTCTGTGTCTTGGATGTTTGCTAAAGTAAATAACTGTCTTCTGAGAATAAATTGTCGTCTAGAATTCCCATAAGTTTACGACTTTTTTAGATAATAGTATCGTCTGTCTCGCTACAAGAACTACGAGTACATAGTAGATTCGTCCCTCGGGAGACTCGGAGTCTGTTAGCTACGCCATTTAACTCAAAATATTGAGTTACAGAATAAATAAAAGATAAAGAAAATGCTCGCATTTATCATGGGAAGATCGCAAAAAATCTCCCACATTCTGATACTTTTACAATCTGCTCTCGAATCATGTTAGCAATCAAACTCAAAGCATTTATTTCAAATAAACCAATAACACTTTTGAATTGTCAAGGGGTCGGTCAGTCAGAAAGTTGAAGCTAGTTGCTCATTCCATCGCGTAGTAGGTACGTATGGAGAAGAACGGGCAAGAAACTCCACGGACACTCTTAAGTAAACATAAATCATAATATTGGTTACACTATTCATGTTGAAATTATACATGTGGGAAAGATGTAGAAAGACGTGCACGTTAAAAGCGTCCTAATAAAAACATAAAAAAAAACAATTCAGAAATCGAAATAATTAAAACAATGTATTTTTAATTACATGCTAACAAGAAGAGCTTTTCAGAAATTGGTACAATGACACAATTCAATATCCTTAAGAAAAAAAGAAAAATACGCTCGACGAAAGAAAAATTTTTTCCATAACTCTGCCTTACCTTTCCGGGAAAACAGGTGTGATATTATGTTTATGTTAAGAAAGGAAACGTTGAAAAGTGCCATGTGCCTGCGGTACTTGTCATTGATATCCTTCCTCCTTCACTAATGGAACCACCGGGCGCCGGCCATGACAAAAAAACGGCTGAATCTACTCCAGTAACCTAACACCGTATATCTCACAAAGAACTCTACTACGAACAAAAATAAAAAGAATAATGAAAACTGGATTTGTCCATCGAAAGAAATATTGAAAACTGAACGTCGAAGCGATATTTCAAGTCCTCATATTTCGATATCTGCAGCGACAATCGTTACGGACGGCTGTCATTTATCTTTTATTTCCAATGCGTTGTAGTGACCTTGTGTTTGGTGTGAAGGTTAGAAATAAAATATAAATGATTGATGTCTTTCGGGTAGGGGCTCGTGGCTAAATAGGTAATAACACAGCACAGCAGCAGCACAGGGTCGATCGAAAGTGAAGCTATGCTTGCCGCCGTCGGTTCATGGATGACCATACATTACATATCGAGACCCATCCGTGGTGTAGAACGCACGTTATGCCGTTGGTCCCGGCTGTCTTTCTTAGACCTTTGACAGTCGTTACGGGTAGTCAGAAGGTCAAAAGTTTCACCAGCAGTCCTACCAAGGGGTATCGTGTAACCCAGTAACTGGGTTGTGGAGGTCATTTAGGCAGTCGCTCCATGTAAAATACTGGTATTTAGGTGACGTGTAACTGAATACCACTTGGAGTGGAAACTGACCCCAACATAGTTGTAAAAGGCTAGACAGATTGAAGTTTTCTCTTTCGGTTAGCTCTGACAGGGGAATTTGTGTAGCCTGTTTTGTTTCAAGGACTATTAGAGGCTAAAGTTATTCGCAGATCGGTCTTGTCAAGAAGACAGATGTATAATGTCAAATATAACTCCTTATTTTTGCGTTCAGGGACAAAAACTTTATTGAAAATATTGACTTGTATAACAATAATGCTATTGGTCGATCTATTCGTAGATATTTGTGGTGTAGACAATAGTGACAATAGTCTGGCCTGAACAAGACGAGTTCTAATTGAAGGATCAGTGCACGTTCACTCAAATAAAATACGGATTACTCAGAAATATTTGGATTTAATCCGTACAGTTCCACCGTTGAGTATCGAATGAAAATAACTCATTTCAATATGGCTGGTAAGTTTAACCGTTGTCACATTGATGTCCACAGACATCAAAAGTGACACTTCACGTCAAAGAAAATAGATTCAAATGACACCAATGCAAATGTGAGAAATAACTCGACTAAATATTATTAAGCTAACACAATGTTCATTAGCGCGTCGATGTCCCTGCCACCCCGTATACTACATACACCGATCACAACGACAACATTAGCTGCGCCCCGCGGTTTCTGCCACATAAGTCTCGATCCCGTGGGAATATCGGGATACAAGTATCTTATGTTCTTATCTAGGTCATGATCTACCCATGTACCAAATTTCATCCAAATCCGTTTAGCCGTTTTAGCGCGAAAGCGTAACAAACAAACATACAAAAAATCTAATCTGTTCTCTTTATAGTTATAATATTACATACACATACATACATTCACGCCTTCTTCCCATGGGGGTAATCAGAAACTACAGAACGACAACTGTTACAATAATAATTACTGTCCTTCATTGACGACTGTGTGAAATGATTATAATTATAACACGGCCGATAGGGTGTCAATATTTGTTTAACAATTAATTTACCTGACTGTATCCCACTTTGTGACGCTCGCTCGTTGTTCAATCAATATTATATCAATCTCTCTACCCCCAAGGTTCCGGCAATGCCTCCCTGGAGTCAGCGTTCTGCGCCATGCTGGAGATGCCGTCCTGGTACCTATGCGAGCTCAGTAGCCTGCTGTTCTTCATCCTGCCGGGGCTTATTATCCTGGGCTTGTACGTGCGCATGGGGCTCAGAATTAGGTACGTGCTGGGGTATGTATCTTTATTTTATTTAGAGTATGTATGTTTGCATGTGTGTTGGTGTCCTAAACGTCTACTTCCCGATTCACTACTATAACTAAATATCTAAAACACTATCTCTCTCCTTAAACACCATTTCTTTTTGATCTTTGCGCTTGTTTCGTGATTATTATAGTATACAGGGTTATTGGTAAAACACCAACAACCTCTTAAGAGGTCATTGTACTCATCATTATGAACAACTTTTACTATGGGACCAAACCTGAAATCGCGAAAAAAAACAGCTGTTCCCGACATTTATGTTCGTCTAACTCGTCAAAATTTAGGGAACAGCTGATTTTTTTTTCGCGATTTCTGGTTTGGCCCCATAGTAAAAGTTGTTCATAATGATGAGTACAATGACCTCTTAAGAGGTTGTTGGTGTTTTACCAATAACCCTGGATATTTTTATGGATAAGTATAATATGTTTTATGTATGTATGTATCCATTGTATACCTATATAATGTACATTGTACACCACTGCAGTATTGTCTCTCCTACTCCCTTAATCCCAAAGATCGCTTTTAGCGATGAGACCGCTTATTATGTCACCCATTGATTTATATCTGTAATGCTTATGGTGTGCCACCCTGCATTCGTGGGGTATTGTTATTGAGTTGCATGAAAAGGGCTTTATTTGTTCAGCCGTGCCCTGGGTTTGCAGCCCCATTATGGTCAGCTCCTCTACCAGTCTTGCTGTTAAGGAAGGTATACACAACGGCCTTCTTCTTCATTACTGAGGGTCGTGTCCCTGAAAGTCCTTCGTGGTTTTATGCACGATGTTCTTCCACTTCGTTCGGTTCTCGGCTTCTCTCAGGGCGGTCGTAACAGAGAGTCCAGTGAGGGCGGTTACTTGGTTTGACAAGAGGTTAGGTGACCGGCCGCAGGGTCTTTTCCCATCTGCCTTGCCTATCACCACCAACTTTTTCAAGGTTATTTTGTTCCCAACGTGCAATGTGTCCTTCCTCCTTCCTTCCTTCGTATCCTAATCCTTTATTAGCAGGTATACAACGGTGTGACCTGGCATAACTTTGTGCCAACAGCTCCAATGTTTACCCAAGCTTTAGTAATTAAACTTAAAACTTTCTATATATATTGCTAGGTCTATAATAATAAGTCAAAGTAGAAGTTTACTTAGGCGTAACCCTTTGTGAAATTCACACTTTGTACACATTGCTAAAGGTAGCTCCCGAAAGTCATAGGTGGGTCTAAAATAACACTCCAAGCTGTATTAAAGCTGCATTTAATATCGTTATACAATGCTATCAAAGGTTATTACTACATATACAATAATCATTGTTTGGCTAGCAAAGGGTCATCTCTGAAATAACTTTGAACTCAGACAATTTACAACTTATTCATGTTTTTATTTTGCTGAATTTTTGTGTGCCGTTTTGTCTGTGCTAAATAAATCGCTTTTATTCTTTCTGTTTATAATTATGACAATTTCAAACTTAAACACCGTGTACTTGACACCTCTGTGCATCCCTTGGGTGTTAATACTCAAAGTATTTATAATAAAATCTAAAATAGAGTATCGTACCGTATAAGGAACACAACACTGCGCGCCAAAACCAAGATCGCGGATGTTACCTAGAAAGCCGCTCAGCTTAAGTGGGACTGGGCCGGTCAGCTCGGCCCATAGGCTATGAGAACTGCCGATCGGATCCCACCCACTACACGCACGACGCGCGGCAGGCCGAAGCGAAGATGGCGGGACGAGTTTGACTCCTACCAAAAGGAGGCAAAATACAGAATTGTGTGGAAATGAATTATGAAATGAAATTATTTTATTCTGTAAATAGGACATCGGAATCATTTTTACACGTCTATTATAAAAATAAATAATATTCTAGATGAGGTCGGCGTTTCCTATCTGACTAGTCTGGGAAGAAACGCCGGAACAAACTCAGAGGTCATCTCTTTTAAAGTCCAGACATAATCTTGGTCAGATTATGTGAAGTCCATGTAGATTGATGTCTGAAAAGGTCTTTTGAGGAAAGTATCACACAGATTTGAGTGGAGCAGTCCAGTCAGTGCGAGAGCATTAGTCAGTAATCGTGTAGTTTAACTCAGAATTTGAGGAGCTGAACGACATGCTCCCACATCGGACCAGCCCTCGCGGTACGCGTCCAAATTGTCCCGCCATCTCTTTCTGGGCGGTCTCGGCGGCGCCGTCCATCTTCAGGCACCCATTGTGTGGAGTCTTTTGCCCAGCGATCATCGTGCATACGGCTGATGTGACCCGCCCAATCCCATTTGAGCTTGGCAGCCTTCTTTCCTACATCCATTATGCCTGTTTTGGAACGCAGCGTAGTAGGTATTCCGAATTTTGTCCTGTCTTTTAACACCCAGAATTCTGCGTTCCATCGCTCTTTGGCAATAAGCTATCTAGCTTAAATATTTTGTTCGACAAAATTCTTTCGAAATTTTCTGTCCTCGGCGAAGGGCGACGTCTAAAACAATATTTTAGACAAACGAGCCAGCTCTCAAGCGAGATCGATACAGGCTGTATCTATAGCAGTGTTCATAATCTCAGATAATTTACATTCTTTAGTCATTCTTATGTATTCTAAGTTGATGTTTGAGTGACCATTTGTAACAAAAAGGTCTTAATAAGTTTTTGGTTGCAATAGAATTTGAATTTTATTTAAGTATGACGTTCAGTTTGTTGTTTCATAACTTAAAATAATATGTCGAACACAGTACATTTACTGAAAAATATAATAGTAGACTTCGATATAAAACATTCAAATCAGAGAAGTGTGGGCTTTTTCCCACGGAACAGAAAACTGTTCCGTGCTTTTGCCTAGGACTACCCACACGATAAACCATTAATTCCTAGATAAACACAGCATTATCAGCCTATAATGTTCCCACTGCTGGGACACAGACCCTACATAAAATGATTCTTATTATTAATGCCGGGTCCTGCCTCACTTAACACGAAGAACCACTTAAGATTAATATAAAAGTTGAATTTATTATTCTAGGTAAAATTAGCGATGTTTATTTTGGTCTATTTGAGGAGGGTTCTCAGTAAAGTAAACATTATGGTAATGTGTTCGTCGGCTGAGACGAAGATAAATAGTCGTTCGTCTGTGTTCGTGTTCGTGTTCGATTTATTTTAGCTATTAGATAACTATGGGCTTGTTTGCTTGTTAGTTTCGTCTTTTCTTAGCAATATGTTTCATGTTTATTCTTAGTTCAAGTATATTCTAAGGAAAAACATTTAGTTACGTTTTTTGTAACGTAAATATTAGTATCATACACTAAACATACACAGACCAATTGATGCGTAGGCATAGGTATCCATCGCTTATAAATAAATAAAAATGGAGTGGTATACATATAGGTATGTATACAGGTATATAGGTATGTATACAGGGCGGCTCGGACTTCGACGCACAACCTGTTACCATGGATTTAGTACATCATTCTAGACATAACCTCCTCGCATTCCTGAGAGATAGGATCAGACAGACGGACAACGAAGTGATCCTATAAGTGTTCGGCTTTTTCCGTTTTAGGTACGAAACCCTGAAATCGTATATTTGCCAAGTTTCATGGTAATCGGTCAAACGGTGTTGGAGTTTATCAATCACATGCACACAGACAGGGTGACAAGCACAGGACGCGCAATCAGTTACCATGGATATAAACATGATATTGATGTCCAAGAAAGTGTGTCACTTTCGATTTACTTCCCAAAAATGTAAACAAATATGAGTTATTGGAAACAACTTTAATTCCTCCAGAATAAAGTTCAGTTTACGATACAACTCCAAACATTTTTAAGACTTTTTAAACAATGCTAGTCACTCTGAAATCAACTTATTTACCGCTGAAATAAAGTTGATATTTGTTTAAATTGAAATAACATCGATTGGAAACGTATGAAGTCCACCCAAGCATGTTTCACCACGGCACCAAATCTCTAAGACCGTTCCTACAGCTGTTTCTCTAAGTCTATATTACATAAGTACTTAGGGCACGTAAGCCCGTACGTACCTCACAGGGTGCCCTTAGCGTGTAGTAGAATAGTTGATAAGTTAAGTTAAGTTAAAACAGCTGAAGGAATGGTCGCAGAGATTCAGCGCAATAGTAAAAAAAAAATTTTTTTTTCGTTGGCCCTTTTGTTTCGGGCCCAACGTTGTACGAAACGTGACTGGTCTCCTTTCACTTTTTTAATTACGGTTTTTAATTACATATTTAATTCTGCTATACTTCTGTGGTCTAGACAGTATAACTTGTGGTAACTGCCTCGTTGGTCTCGTGGTTGCAAGCGCGACAACTGAGCGTGGGTGGGGGTCCTGGGTCGGACAAAGTGTTATTGGGTTTTCCATTATGAATTTCTTAGTAACAGTCCGGAGTTTGGAAGTTGGCGGTTTAATACCCCCGTGCCTCGGAAAGCATGTTAAGCCGTTGGTCCAGCGCCTGATCTCTCCCCAGTCGTGTCGGATTGCCGTCCCATCGGACTATGAGAGTAAAGGAACAGAGAGTGCACCTGTGTTTACGCACACACTTGTGCACTATAATATCTCCTGCGTACCTGGCTAATCTCCGTTGAGATTGGCCACCGTGACCGAAATCGGTCGGGAGGCTGATATAACTTGTGGTTTCATCATTCATTTCGTTTCCATACTGTATGAGATAGATAAATTTCAACACCGTTTGACCGAAAACCATAAAAGTTGGCATAAAACTACGTATTTCTTCTTGGAGAAGGTTTATTTTATTTCATTTCATTATTTTATCGCTAAAGCATTAAGTTTCAAGGTTGATTGGGAAAATTTGACAGTTTCGGGCAGCTTGACCTGCTGGCGTCTGTACATGAAAAAAAATAAGCAAAATAATCATAGGGTTCATTATTTAATAACAATAAGTATTGTATTCGGACCTCCACACAATGGCGAAATCGCGGGGCAAAGCGAATATTAATTAAAAAATAAATATTTGATGTGAAGTTCGTTTATTTTAGGTACAATACTTGTAGATTTAATTCTATAGACACAGCTAAAGTTTCTTAATTCAATGCGATTTATTTCGTTAATTCATCATAAAGTTTGGCTATTGTTACTAGTGTCCTTTCAGATTGATTGCTCTTTTGTGATTTTAAAATTGAACGCTAAGTTAGGTACTTCAAGTACGCTATTTCAAGACTCATAATAGATACAGCCTTTGATAATTATTGAATTAATTTGAAGACCACGGACGTGACAGAACAATCACTTTGAATCCCAGACCACTTTTAACGAAAAACCATTTCCACATCAAGCATATTTAGTTTCGCTGGGGTTTATAGAAAGAAAGAAAGAAAATACATTTATTTGCGGTAAACAGAAATTATAAATACGGGTCTTATCTTAAAAATAATTATTATTTTTCATAACTTGGGACGAAAACCTCAGTCAAACGAATATTTAAATTTGGGTAACCCAATTAAAACCACCTACCCCAAAATATAATTATTATGTCCATAAATAAATAACATAAACCTACCTCTCATCCTAATCTCATTAAAATCTGTTCTATTTTAAGCTAAGGAAATACCCAACATTATTTAAAACTAGCTTCTGCCCGCGGCTTCGCCCGCGTGGATGTCGGAAATTATCCCACGGGAACATGCTACCGAAACAAAAAGTAGCCTCTACAGCCGATTAAGGCATTAAGTCAGCCTTTGTACACTTTTTTGTATTCAAAAAGTTTAAATAATTAAATCTATATTACTCCATAACATCAGCTATCTGCCAGTGAAAGTCCCGTCAGAACCGGTCCAGCCGTTTCGAAGATTAGCCGCAACAAACAGACAAACAAAAATAAAAAAAAATGTTTTTTTATATAGGTAAGTACCTACTTAGCGTGTGTATTTTCATTTTCATACGCATTTAGTCAAATCTGTTATTTTTTAAGACCCCACTTCACTCTTCAAAAGGTAGTTGTTTTTGAAAATAATGATTAAGATAAGAGAGAGAAGATAATTCATTCAGAAATGAATGAATTATGAGATCTTAATCATTATTTATTATTTACGTCTACGCCTTATAAAAGTAAACCTAAGTACATACCTACCTAATTAAAAAATAAATAAACTCAATAACAGAAAATAAAATAGCCACCTACCTAAATAATCCTATTTCTGATGATAACTAATCTAAACTCAATAAATAAGCAAAATCCCTAAAAACTAAGATATTAGTTTTTAGGGATTTTGCGATATTGTATCTTAAGATAAAATATTATATTATCTTAGCCGTGTGCAGCGCCCCTTAGTGAACTCCACTGCGGGTGACGTAACCTACGACAAACTTATTATTTGCGGTTAGTGCAGTAATCGGATCTAGGGATCGAACCGCAAAATTAAGTTTGTTTTTTATTGTATATACTTTTCCGGGATAAAAAGTACCCAGTGTGGTGCCCAGGATATTAAAGAATAATTATACCAAGTTTCATCGTAATCGAACCGGTAGTTTTTGCGTGATGCCTGAACAAACAGACAGACAGACAGACAAACATTTTTTAATCAGATTTTTGGGTCGGTGTCGGTCTAGTAACACCCGCTGCCATTTATTTTTTTTATATTTTCAATGTACAGAATTTTCACTTCTACAGATTTATTATAAGTATAGATAGATACATAGAGAGATCTAAGACTCATGTTTTTAAAGGATTTTCTGAAACAGTGCAGAAAGAAAGGAAAAAAATAACCCTCTAACTGCACACCAAGTAACATAAAGTAAAACTGAACCCTCTCGCTGCATACAGGTTACGTTGGGTTGAGCAAAGGTCAAAGGTTTACTTACCCCATATTTCACTCTATTTTACTTAAAACTTTTATAATCCGTGCTGACCGTCCGGAGGCACGGGCTTGTCTGAGCTGGTTACACGTACATTTGCCACGGCACCTTTAGTAGCCGGAATAGAATCAATCAAAAAACAAATAAATCAACCCTACAGTACTCTGGTACGGCATCAAAGTGCTAACTACTACAATAAGTTGTTGAGCATTTTTTCATCATCATCATCATCTAGGCAGATCTAACCGGATGCAGCTGAATACCAGTATTTTACATGAAGCGAATGCCTATCTGACCTTCACAACCCAGTTACTGGATAATACGATACCCCTTGGTATGACTGGTTGTCAGACTTTCGATCTTCTGACCACAGCTTCTGACGACCCGTAACGACTGTCAAATTTCCAAGATTGTCAGCCGGGGCATTTCTATGGCCGAGAGCAATGGCTTAAAGTGCTTTCCGAGGCACGGAGGGGTCTTGATATGTAAAGATGGTCACCCCCATCCAAGGACCAATCGCGGCAAGCGTAGCTTAACCTGATCGATCGACCCACGCGGCTGTTATTACTTAACCACAAGCCCCTCTTTTTCAAGCCTATTTTTTCATTAACACCAGTTGACTCCTAAACTCAAATAACACCTGAATGTCTAAATAAAAGCGCGCTGTCGGATTGTTGGACGTTTTCCGGCTGAAATCATGATGATGAGAAGTTATCTTGGAGTTTACCTAAATAATTAAACAAGGCTGAAGGCTGAACTTTCAGCCTGGAAAATTTAGGGTTGAAGGTTTAACAAGTTTCTCACTGAAAATACTTTGAGAACGTTCAGATAATCTGTTTTAATTGAATAATTACGTTTACAGCTAAAACTTTAAGTAATCTGAAAGTTACGAGACGAGATGACAAGATGAAACAGTGTCTTTTGTAATTAGTGCTGATTACTTACAATACGCTTAGCTAAAACATTGTGCTTTTTAGAACAGCCAGGTTTAACTAAGGTTTAAGTACCTACTTACCATTATTGTTTTTAAAATGAAAACTTCTTTAAGTGCGTCCAGCGAATTTTGGTAGGGGAACATCTTATGGCACCTCTTCACAATCGGCGATCATAGACGATTACCCGCGAGCACGATTCGCGGCTCTTATTTTAATTTTTTTTTGTCATGTGCGTTTTGTTTGTGCAGAATAAACAATTTTTCTTTCTTATACTTTTTTTCTTTTTATTATATCAGCACCGCTCAAATACAGCAAATAACTTGACATTCAAGTTAGGATTTTAAATCAACTGCATTAAAGTAAATCGCTTCAAGCGAGCAGCCCGCTGCCCGGTGGCGGCGCGCGGCGCCCGCGCACTCTGGTCGCGCCGCTCGGACGGTTGTCTCCCCGCGTCGCCCATTAATTCTCTCACTCACTAATGTTTGCAAACCTACTGTAAGCTGAAAACTATCAGTTGGCGCGTGGATGGTGAGCTGCCAACTAGTGAGCGGTGCGTGAACAACAAGCTGGCACGTCACCGGTGACGTGCCAGCAGCCAGCGGTCGATGGTCTTGCTGTGGTTGGCGACAAGCGAGTGGAATTTTTGGCGGGTGGTTTTGATTATGGGTGGATTTTTTTAAGGCGGTGACGGACGGTTACTGACTCGTCTGTCTTACCTTTACTCGTCTGTAGTCGCCGATCATCCGATCGTCCGTGAGTCGTCGGTTTTTCGGGCTCGCATCAAGGGGAACTTTGGCTAGCTGCGGACACGTGCCCACGCGATCGACGGTCATTCATTCACCGGATGACCGGACGACAGCAAAGCCCGTGATTACATGCGTGCACCGCCGCCGTTATGGTCCACTTCACCAACATGCTAATGATATTTAGTAATTATTATTACATTTTTTTTTTTTTTGTTTAAGATGTTTTAATGTAATTTTATAGAATTAGCATAGATATAAGCGATTTGGTGTAAACTGTTAGCTTATATCTGATGAATGAATAAATGAATATAAATGAATAAATGAAAATATCAGTATATCTGTAGGTATGAGTATGACGTAATATTGTGTAATTTTAAATACTAACTACAATTAATTTGAAAATTCATAAAAAAACACATAATTCGTAGTTCATTCATAGTTTTAGGGTTTCACTTCAGTCGGCAGTCCCCCTGTCTGTGTGTGCATGTTATCTTTATGAAGCTTGTGTTGATGTTGATTAAGAAAAATACTTTTTATTTTGGTTTTACCGTAAATAATCAAAATTCAGACAACATTTTTGACAAAAATGTACGGCTGTTCTCCGTTTTTTTTTTGCTGAAGTCAAAACAAGAAAATTAATATTGATAACGTGCCGCATTTTTCATTGTTTTTTCAGATTGATATTTTCATTAGGTAGAGTTCAAAAGCAATGATGAAACCGTTTGAAGTCAGTTTTCTAATTAACTATTTCATTTTACTTGACACGTGTGAGTAGTTCAATAAAACCTCAGTTCGAGAAATATTTCTAATTAACATCGGGGTACAGGTTTATGTTATAACTTTTTTATTGTAAAAAATGTCGACAGCACCAATCGCAGAAATGTAGCATCGCATCGTCGTCTTTTTCTGCGGTGTAAATGCACGTAGAGTGGCAGTCCCTTTCATTTTGACAGTTCAACAATACTTACTCATTGCGTTATTTACATCGTCGATCAGACGAAATTTTCAAACATTTGAAGCAATAGATTTATAAATTTCCTTTAAAATCCTCTATTTTTTAATTTTCGGCATTCTGCTGGCAATAGCATAGAGATTGTTCGTTAGCTAGGACTACATCGGACGATCGAGCGCCTGAGCGCGCTCGGTGTGGACGTGCCGCGCCCGATCTGAGCAACGGGCTCTAATTATAAACCACTACACACTATACTTATGCTTCATGTGTTTGAATTAACACATTAGTGTTAAATCAACACATGGCAACAAGTTGGATGGAAAGGAGCACATGAAGTATTTTTCGCTCCGTTGGTGTAATTGCTGTGTGGCGTTCCAGTAGGAGGATAAATAAATAATTGAATAATAATAGCAGGTTGCGTGCTGATGGCCCTTTTAGTCTTTATTGAGAAAAATTAAATCATGTCCGTTTTAACAAAAACAAGTAAATGGTTTAAGCTCGGGTCCAATACAGTTAAGAAGGGTTTCTTAACGTTATTACACCCGAGCACCATTTCCTTGGTAATCCGATTTAAATAAAACATATAGATACTGTTATTAGAGTATCTATTATATTCAATTGAAATATTTCAATAAATTGAATTGAACGCGCCGCTTTCCAATTCAATTGAACATTCGCGCTCGACTTCACTCGTAAGTTGCGGCGTGTTGTTTTAAACAAAATATAAAATCATTTTGATTGAATTAAGCTTGTATCGTAACTTTCCGGGTCGTTTTATCTGATAGGGTTTCATAATAATATTATAAATGTGAAAGCAACTCTGTCTGTCTGTTTGTTACTTTTTTACGCCTAAACCACTGAATCGATCGTTATGATGTAATTTGACAGATAGCTTGGGACCTGGAGAAAAACATAGGCTACCATTAATCATGTACCTTGGAATTATCGTGGACCAAAGGTTGAGCTGGTACCCACACCTTGAACTAACTATAGGAAGGGTAAGAAAGCTTATATGGGTCTTCAAATCTCTAAGACACGTTATGAGTACGGAGCTACTGAATAAAATATACGTTGCTCTAGCCCAATCTGTAATTATATACTGTATATCGGTATGGGGAGGTGCAGCTAAGTCATACTTTATAGATTTGGAGCGGGCGCAAAGATCCTTGATTAAAGTTATGTACTGTAAGCCATTCAGGTTTTCTACTAAATCCTTATATGCAACATCTAAGCTTCTCTCCGTCAGGAAACTATATATCCTACACATGATACATACATATCACAAAGCATTACCTTTAGACTGTGCCAAACTTAGGAAAAGACGGTGCGATATAGTAGCCCCTGCATACCCCACTCGAACTGTCTTTGCTAGTAGGCAAAATTTAGCACAAGCCCCCCGCGTTTATAACAAAATTAATCGTATCCTTAATATTTACCCCATGCAACTATACGAGTGTAAGAAAAAACTACAGAATGGCTCCTTACCCTTAATTATGAAGATGTGGAGAAACTCCTGCTTACATTAGCTTGAATTTATGTATCAAAATCAATTTAATAATAAACGTACTCGCATAGACACGTAAATAATTAATAGGGATATATGACCCGTTCAAACAACCATTCACACACTCACACTCACACACACATACACACATACACCCTCTCACCCTCACATACACCCTCTCACATACACACACACCCTCACACACACACACAGCCTAACACAGACGCTCTTTATGCTTGTTTTTCTTCTTTAATTTTCAATTTAATTTTTAAGGTACTTACCTACTGTAATATTACTGCTACTTATATTGTTAGTCTAGTAAGTCAAAATTTTTTGTTAACATCGAAAGAGCGAGGCTTTCCCAACACAAGTATCATTTGATTACTTTCTGGGAAGCCCCGGCAACTTATTTGTAAAGATTTACTGAAATAAATACATTTTTATTATTTTATTATTATTATTATCATGAATATTGTTTATTAAAAAAGGATGAAAAGCAAAATATACGCAGACAAGGTCGCGGGAAATAACTAGTATTTTTTTTTATAAACAGCATCTCTCAATCACAATCTCAAGTATATTGCTAATCCATTGCTTCATATGTTCGAAATATTTGTCTGCTCAACAACGTAAATAACGCAATGAATGTTGTTAAACTGTCAAAATGAAACTAATTCTTAGCTGGTGGCATTGGTATTTCTATCACCAGTAAGTTATCAAAGCCAGCCCTGAGTTCGGTACCTATTCTGTCTGTTATATGTGTCGCCCTGATTACAAATTAACTAGTTAATAACCTAATATTCAAAAACTCTTCGTTGTAAAGTGAAACTAATTTCTTACTAACATGAATTAATGTATTAGTAAGCCTAAAGTTTAGTTCGCTAACTTTTAAAAACAAGTTAGATATTATTCTGTTCATGACGAATTATTTTATGAATATACATAGTATACAAGTTAATTAAGTACGGTATCTGAATGTTAAACTTTTGTATTGTTAGGTGATACGTAAAAAAGAAGGGCTCGTGCCGTACCGCTGACATCTTTGGCATTGTACCGGAGCTGTCCTTATCTTAAGATCTTCTATAGCAAGTACCTGGTGATAAATAACTTTCGCCTGTTTTGCTGCTTTGTTATTTGGTCCTGATTGCAAATAAATGAAAAAGGTGAATGTTGGTACTTTATCAGGTCCATATCTAGAGTTTATAATCTTACCTACGTTTCCGGTATTTTCGAATGCCTCCGTAAAGCCTTAGTATTTTAATAAACTTTATTTACATTTATTTCAACAAATTTAACTGTTGGTCCATTCTAATAATAAAAGCCATTTCATATCGATTTACTTTATTTATATTTGTTCTTAATTATTTAGTATAGTCATCGACGTATTGCAACACACGTCCGTCTACCTCAACCCCACGTTTCGTGCTGTTGGTCATGAGCTGTGTTTTAGATCTATTCATTGAAAGTCCAACCTCAAGACTTGCTGTGCTCAGATCTCGATGAGTATACATACTTGGGTCACAATTCTCTTTCAAGAATAGACAAGACAAGGATGTCGAAAGACGAGTCCAAAATGCTTGGAAGACCTACTGGTCCCTTAACAACACATGAAAGGTAATCTCCCTATAACACTTTTAAGGAAACTCATCGACATGTGCATCCTGCCCGTCCTAACCTACGATGCACAAAGTTGGTCACTTACTGAACAACAGAAATCCAAACTCAAGATTTGCCAGCGGGCAATGGAGCGCGCAGCATAATAGGCGTTAAGCGTACAGACCGAGTCAGAAGATTTACGGAGTACATCAATTACTGCTTAGCTCCGTAGCTAAGCAGTCAATTATAAAATATATCTGAACGGCTATTTTAGTAAAGTTTCAACAAAAGAAATAGTCGTGCGGGTCGGCGACTGCTTTACAAACCTATGTTTGTTTTCCAACAGTTAATATATCTTGTGATCCTTTTTTTACAATTTGTAATACTATTATGTGATGATTTTATAAACTCTGTAGGGGTATAACTTTGGGTCGGTTTTGAATTAGCTTCGATAATACGCATTTAATCCACTTTGTGTATCTTGATGATGTCATAATACTTCCTGTTGCTGACGCTTACATAGCAAGTAGTGGTATACGAATTGGTGCAGGGTAGGTACCACAACTAAATTGGTGCAGGGTAGGTACCACAACTAAAAAGACAACTGACTTCCAAAAAATATCTTTAATATCGTAGGTCGGTAGTAAAAAACTAAAATACAGACCCAAAGACACCGACTTCCGGAATTAAAGTTATTATTCACTCTGTAGTATTTATTTTTTTTAAATAAATAGCTGGCGTTGGTTTTCCTATCACTGGAACATTATCAGGGCCAGCCCTGGGTTTGGTATTATGTCCGATAAAAGGGTCGCCTCGATCACAAAAGAAACTATGTACATATTTAATAACCTAATCGCCCATTTATTAAAACCCTTTGTTGTGAAGTGAAACTACCTTCATAATAACTATTAGGTAATATTACATTAATTCAATGTACTATTTATCTAAAAGTTTCGTACTTACGCTAACATTCATAATAAAGTTTTTCTCTATTAGGTACTAATTATTTTACGAACACTTATAATTAAGTAGGTAAATGTATATTATCTTGATGTTAAAGTTTCATATTTTTTTTACCTTAGCATTACTTTTGCCAATGGTTTGACTTAGTGTTTTTAATAAACATTATTTATGTGCGTATTTGTGTTGTCCCTCCTTCTTCCATTATATTCATCCAAACGTTGACTTTAAAAGATCGCTTTCAGCGACAAGACCGCCTATTGCGTCATTGTGGTGAAGGGCGGGCGTGTTTGGGGGACTATCTTTTGTAATTTTGACGTTCGAAAAGTGCTGATTCTCAGCCTAATTTGAATAAATGACTTTTGATTTGATTTGATTTGTCACTCTACCAAAATTTCTACATTTAGAATTGTTATTCGTATTTTTCGGAATAAAGTAAGTAGTCTATTTATATTTATTTTAGAAAATTAATCCGTTGTTCCATTTTAATAATGAGAACCTATTCGTATTAATTTACTTTATTTATATTTATTCGTAATGATTAAGTTCTCAGCAATGCAAACAAATGAAATTGCAGACGCCTTTCAGTAACTAAAAATAATTAAACTCTAGAAAAACATTTTTATTCAAGTTTATATACCAATGTTATTTGTTTCTCTTTGAGTGATAATTAGTTAAAATTTATGATTAGATACACTGTAAGAAAGGTTATTTAACTTTCCTGAATTAACTGTTAAGCTTAAAACATTTTAAAGTAAATAAAAGTAAAAAAGTACATTTATTTCATTACTAGATTCTGCCCGCGACTTCGTCCACATGAAATTTCCCGTCCCCCCCAAACCCCGTCGCATCGCATCGCCTGTCCGCGCTATCACTTCGTTTTCGCTTAGCGTTCTTTCTGACTTTTGTTTCTTTTTACTCGGCTCCTAATGGCCGTAGCGTGATGTTAAATAGCCTTCCTCGAGAACCAGGCTATCAAATTGAATGAAAAAGATTTATTTAAATCAATCTGGTAGTTCCAGAGATTAGCGCGTTCAAACAAACAAACAAACTCTTTAGTTTTATTATTAGTAGTATAGATTAAGAAATAAAATGAACTGTTTGTAAATAAAAATAACTTAACGTAACTAAAACTATTAACAAACTAAACTAATGATGACGTCGAAGATTCCTCTGCATCGCTATCGACTGGTAATGTTTTAAAGTTAGGTAAGACTTTGTACGAACTTACATGTCCAATCAAATAGCCCGGAATGAAACTCAAACATGGACTTGTACTTCGAGAGTACCCTAAGTACATAAGATTGTTGTGTTCGATCACCGCGGGCTCTTGATTGGCTGTGTTGTTGAGTTTTGAAGACAACTGTCTTCTTCTGTTAGTGTGTATTATTTAGTCGTAGGACTCAATAAGAAATAATTGGATAAACTTTAAGATGGACCCAAACAGCCGTTCAGATAGTTTTATGACCGTAGAATAAGATGATATAGTTTGTCATTCAATTTAGATTAGATAGATAAATTTTCAGATAGATTTTAATTAGAGAATGTTTACTTGACTATACTTTGACTTTGAATAAATCTAGATCTTAATCTTATTTTATAGATCTTTATTTATTTTTATTTAATTTTATTTTGTTCGGCTAACTTGTCATTACCCGTTCCAACTTCTTCAGTAATTAGTATAATCGGCCTATAAGTCCTAGGACGTGCCGGTTTCCTCACGATGTTTTCCTTCACCGTTTTTGAGAGCATAAAATACACAAAGTAAAGCGCCTGTCTGGGTTCGAATCTACGAGGCCACCACTGGTCTATAAATATTTAGTCAGTGTTAATTACCTACTGTGAGCAGTGGTGGCCCACAGCAGTGGTGGGTCCGAACACAGACAGGCGCTTTACTTTGTGCATATAATTTCATCACCACTGCTTTCTGGTTGATTGCCCGTGACATCACAGCGGGCCCTATCAGAATACCAGCGCTGCGACATTTATTTTTTAAATGTCGAAGCATCATGCTGAGACAGGAGCTTTTTGGCCTCGTATAGGACTTTCTGTTTCATTTTTCCTTGTCACTTTTTTTTAATATAATTTGTTTTATTTTTATTTTTAACTGTGTTTAGTTTAGTTTATGATCCTGTACGAGTCGCAATAAATACTTTTTCTTTCTTTCTTTCCAAATATTTATTCATACATTTTCCATACTATACTATAATAACTAAACCTACTAATTCTTCAATGTCGTAAACAGTAAGATAATACTCATGAATAACGATCTGTCTTCTTCATGTACCGCGAGTACATACACTCTCTACCTCCGCGTAGCTGCGGGAAGAGATAGCGCTAATTAGGTGTCTGTCACCAGCCTTATTATTTGTATTACGTAAGTAGATAGTCGGCGTGTTTATGGAAAGCTGACAGTTGTTCATCATAATACCTAAGTTAGAAGGCAAGTATGTGCTTCGTTAAAACTAACGAAAGTACACGGTGGGCAAAAGTAATCACACTAATATTATAACGGCGAAAGTTTGTGTGAGTGTGTGTTTGTATGTTTGTTTCTTCCTCACGCTCAAACGGCTGGCCAAATTTTGATGAAATTTGGTTTGGACGTAGCTGACACCCTGGATTAACACATAGGATACTTTTTATCCCGATATTCCCACGGGATCGAAACCGCGACGCGCAGCTAGTGTCATAATATGAATTGGCTGCCATTTGGTTGGAAATGAAAAAAGTTGGGCTCTGTTATTACGGAAAGTTTATATAAAGGTGTAAAATTTATTACATTAAATCGAAAAGATGATATCGGTCAAATGACCACCTCTCGAGTTGATTCACATTTGTGCTCGCTGTAGGGAATTTTAAATTGTTGCTCGCCAACAGCCTCCAACTTATCGACTTCTTCCTCTGTTGGCTCTCAACACTTGCAAGGTTTATGGTTTGTTTTAGTAAACGCGAGATTTCAAAAAGCCCCGAGGGAAGAAGTCTGGCGCCGTTTTTGCTTAGCGTTCTTACTAAGTTTTTTTTTTGCTCGGATAACCTTCCTCAAGAATTTAGCTATCAACGGCAAAAATATTTTTTTCAAATCCGACTGTTTCAGAGATCAGCGCGTTCAAACAAACAAACTGCTCAGCTTTATTATTAGTATTGGTTAACCAAGTTTTTTCTTCATTTATTTTCACCTTGTGAACGATTTGCAGACCTTTTTGATCCAAAGTATTAAAAGCTTTGCACGCGAGCCAAGCCCAGGGCATGATCAGTATTTAATATGTTCGCTTTTCAGTCTCTATTAGGAAACCTTGGATTCATCGAAGGTCACAAAATTAATTAGGGATCAATAATTCATCGCAATAAGTCTGCCTCCCTCATAATGGACGTGCTGGGAATAAGTGGCGTACACATACTTACTAGAGAATGTTAGTTTCGTTCACGTTGTGAATTTAATAAGGGTAATTATTAAATGCCGAAGATACTTACCTGCGTTACCTCGCGATCGCAGTTTAGTTACCTACTCCACGTTCGTCGGGCATGCAAAATAAAAGCGTTTTTAACACAATCAGCGCCAAATACTCGTTCCAAAGCGCAGATTCTGGATCCAATAGGGATGATCGCACATAAAACTCATTTCATCCGGATGAATACTGATGCCATTCTCTTCAGCCCTCGTAGATGCTATCAGAGTCAATTGAATAATAAGTAATACATGCATTAGGACGCCATTATCTCGCTATTACCGCACAGTGTTCCGGAAGACGCCCGGAGTGGAAGCTGGCTTTAAATAGCTGTCAACGTGAGGTGGGGCGGCAGTGATTCAGGTTTGTGTCGTAAGTTGGGGTCGCAGTGCTAGAAGGTTTAAAGGTAGGGTTCAAAAGGGCGCTGGTCGCTACTCAACGGCCGTCGTGAAAATATTGGCGCCGGGGTTTGATTTTACGGTGTCAAAAAGATTCTTTAGGAAAACATTAACTTACTTTCAGTTAATATCGTTTCTGTGACGTCATTCGACGGTAAATTGCGGACGCTGTGTAACGGCCACAGACGTCTTACGAAACCTTAGATTAAGATATGGTTACGGTGGTGGTGATTTTTGTGAAGGATATAACTTTCGAAGAACATACATAGACTAGCCATATTGTCCTTACTGGTCACAACCACTACAGTATTTTAAACCCAGAAACAGCTTTTTTCAAATAAAAAGTTCTGCACACATTTATTTATTTATTTATTTATTCCCAAATTTCGTAAGTAACACCTTAACAGCTATAACGCCAATGCAATGTTACTACCCAAATATTCAATTATATAAAAAAAAAAACGTAATTACAATTAAAAATACAATCCTATTTACCTTAAAACAATATACACACACACACAAAAACGCACATATTCACATATTCATAAAAACGTCAGGTTTATAAACCACTTCAGTTACGAAGTTAAACAGGAAGTATTTTTGTTTATGTTTATGACTTTACTACGGGGAGCACAATAACCGGATCCATCCGGATCACCATCATTCTCCTGCCCTTATCCCAATTTATTTGCGGTCGGCGCAACATGTCTTTTTCTTCCATACTTCTCTATTAGTCGTCTCCATATCATCATTCACATAGCAGTTCCATCCTATTGACCTATACAGGGTCAAATCAAATTAGCTAGCGAAACTTCGCAGGCGTTATGTGTATCGATACCTTAAAAAGATGACAAAAAAATTTTTTTTTGCGATTTTTGTTTTTTGAGTCAACGTTGCACGTGTTGTAGTTAATTGAAATATCAGTTTAAAATTTGTTTTTATGTGTTAACTTCACAAAATTAATTAATGTGATAGGTAACATAATTTCAACACGATAAAAACAGATTTTCTCATATCATAAGCACTTCAAATAGGTAACTAAACGACCAGTGGTCGCTGAGCCTAAAAAAAACATTACCCCTTTTCTCATCATTGTTAGATATAGGTATCTATGCCTACCACGTCTGTGGAGTTTCGCTAACTTGTTAATAACTTTCGTTCACTTTAATATAATTCGACCCTGTATTTAGTCACTTTCCTGATTCTCTTAACTAGGTTGCCATCCTTCCGCAATTAAGTAAATCCTACTTCCCAATCCAAACTACATGTTAATGGAACTCCGCTTCCTCCAGCGCATTCCAATGAAGCCAGCGAATACGCTGAGAATTAGGAATAACTGACATCCGTACAGAATGAATTGAGCAACCCGCATAACAAAACAACCCATTAAAATCAAACGACAATAATCACAACCATTACTCTTCAATTCCGGAGTTCCGTAGATCCGGAATTCCGCTCTGCGTATCACCGGGTCTACTCTAAATCACACGACACAATTTCGCGATTTATTTGACTCGTCTTCTACCGAACATAACCAATATGTATATCGTTTGGTAATGTTTAGTGGAAGGGTTGCGACTCGGATATATTTTATGGTTGCGACACATTTTTCGTTCTGTAGCTCTACCATGAGCTTGCACAGCCAAAACTCGCTAGCGTCTCCGTAAATAATATATTTAAATTACTGTACGCGCTGTAGGTACAGTAATTATTGCGATAGGTAAGAAACCTAACGTAACTAGTCACTAACGTTACGCGATGACACAACAGTGACATATAAGGAATAAAAAATCAACAACCACTAAATTACCTTAAGTAGTTCACTAACCGCCAAACTTTCTAATTAGTCGGATTATTGACACTCATAATATACCAACCAAGGGGTATCGGGGTACCCAGTAACTGGGTTGTGGAGGTCAGATAGGCAGTCGCTCCATGTAAAATACTGGTATTCAGCTGCATCCGGTTAGACTGGAAGCCGACCCCAACATAGTTGGGAAAAGGCTAGGCAGATGATGATTGACTATCATAATATTTTTAGCATAGGCGATAGCACTACATTTTGAGCATATAATTATGCCGTTCTTTCTTTTTATTACTGAGAAAGAAAGAAACAAAACTGTAGACACGATCTATCGAGTTTACCTTAGCGCCTGCGTAAGACTCCGTAAAACTCATGGTGCAAGCATTATCGAAATCTATTCGATCCACGTTTATACGCTAGCGAGTAAGTTTTCGATAACAACTCGTGGTAGACGTACTGATAGTGATCGTGCGGCGTTAAGAGAGTTGTCAATGTGTTAGAGGAGTATTTGAGGTAGTGACGCGTCGTAGGAAAAAGTTACAGGCTTATAAATTAGATAAACAAGAAGTTATTTTGTCTGAAAGCCTTTCACTTCTTTCACGAAAAGTCGATTTGCTAAAACGTTAGAGAACTTCCAATAAAAAACTCCTTCCGTGGAACAATTTTCATTTGTTTCTAGGCTTATTTATGACCTCTGGGCCCCAGTTCTGTATTATTCCCACGTACATAACTATTTTCAATTTATTCATTTGAAGTGAATACATTCGATCCCAACTTAGTGCGATAGAATGTTTAATTAATGTGTAATATTTAATACGCATAACAATTTTTTTCTTTTTTTTAAAAACTGATACACGTGCGGTATTATAATGTGATAAATGAGGTAATTCAATAAAGTAAGGCAGTTTATATATTTATTTTATTATGCATTTTAAAGTTAACTTTTACGTAATCTTGAATAGTTACGTTCTAGGCAGCTGTCAACAAAATGAATAAACTAGCGGACAGAGTGTAACTGTATTTACTTGATTAACATTTTAGGTAATTTGTAACAAATTAAAACAAAACATGGCATGGTTTGATAAAAACATTCTCCTATTCAATTCCAGTTAGGAGAAATAAATAATGTATTATTGCATTGATTTAATAAACTTATATAGAATACAATTGGACTTTAGAGGCGAAACGATTGCAAATTGCTGGATCTAACTTCATTATTCTTTAAGAGACGCTATTCATTTTGTTCGTCGCCCTCTACATGGTATTTTCCACACATTATTCACGTTTTTACCACATATATTTTATTCAGTGAATGGCAAATGTGATTTTTTTTACTTAATGGCGCCGATTCGGTTGGCGACGGTTTTATACAAAAAAGCAAAATCGCGATACGGTCGTGATAAATTTGCAATTTGTGTACCTTTTTTAACATTCGGGGTTTGTATTGTATTCCAATGTCGATGAGCTCAGCCATTACGGTTTAAAAATACGATCTTTAAAAGACGCGCGTTTGTACTTTTAGTATACCTATTCTTAATTTGAATAAATACTTAAATACGTGATCTTAGATAATTGATATGATTTTTCACTTAATCAACTATCTACTTTACCAATATGTAGTCTAAATTGATTTTTGATTGACCGTCTGTAATAAAAATATCCAAAAAAGTCGGATGCAGTTGAGTTTAAACGTTGTTGGGTTTCTGTTAACAAAAATTGATAATTATCTGAGATTCTTAATTAAAATCAAGTAAGGTACACACCCACACACACCCCCACCCTTACACACAAGGTACACAGCTGGACTTCGTATTATTGACGTTTTTCATTAAATGATTATAATAGAAATCATGCATTAGGTTGTAGGCTCCAAATCCGGGCAAGTATCAATGTCACTTTTCAAATCATATGTACTTTTTGAGTTTTTCTTGGACATTACTGACATCGAGTAAGGTGCAACATCGTGAGAAAATCTGGATTTATAGTTAATAAAAGCCTGAAATCGCCAACCCGTCTTGAGCAACCGTGGTGATCAATGCTCGTGCCTCCTCTGTGTGAGAAGATGCCTTTACCCTGCAGTAGGACAGGAATACGGTGACCCTCGTCACTGGGTGTGTACGTGAATGAGCGCGTGAAGTTTGTCACTTTATAACGTGATCCTTTTACTTCAAACGTGTTCTCAAATCCCAGCATTATTGTTACCTCGTTCTTACTCTAGGTGTCTGTGCTGCAAATACAAAAAGGCTTCAAATACTAAAAAACTAAACTTAGAAAAGGAACAGTCTGCGTTCTCATTTATTTATTGCATTTTTTTGGCTATTAATGTCAATATACGTTTGCCAAGCGTGCGATAAGACGTGTGATTCTTAGCAATATACGTTTGCCAAGCGTGCGATGAGACGTATGATTCTTAGCAATATACGTTTGCCAAACGTGCGATGAGACGTGTGATTCTTAGCAATGTACCTTTATGTAGGCATAACCAGCGTATAATGTTCGCGGGTTCTTTCGCGGTTGCACACATTTACTTGTCGTTACGACACGGTCAACATGTCACACTTTTTTTCGGTCTATCTCTCATTCATCAAGTGTCCAAAGTATGATGTGCGACAAGGACCTTCGTTTCTTTACTTCCTCTGCTGCTCTCCATCCATGGAGTCAGGGAGTCATTCTCGCTCACATTCACTAAAGCTGCTCGTGCGAACAGTTCACTGGCAGCACATTATTATCAGTCATCATCATCATCTGCCTAGCCTTTCCCAACTATGTTGGCAGCTTCCAGTCTAAATACCAGTATTTTACATGGAGTGACTGCCTATCTGATCTCCATTACTGTCCGTATAGCTTACTAAAGTGTCCCATTATTAAATCCAACAAAACTTTCAGAACGACGCACGCCAGCAAGCCGGGCAGTCCAGGCACTTTGAACGGCGTCAACGGCAGCGTGCACGGAGAGGCGCGACAGGCGCAGTCCAAGAAGACCATCATCAGGATGCTGGGTAAGAACTCCTCAACCAACTATTGTCTCACTTTTCGCCAGGAATTGATTTGTGGTTACATTTTTTTTAATCTTTTTATTACGGACGCTTTTAACGTTCTGCATCGTTCTCAAATGCATAATTTCAACATGGTGTAGTATGCAGTCCCAGTCTGTAGTTTACTCGTTCTTCTCCATATGCACCTACTACGCTTTTGAATAGGCAACCAGCTTCAACTTTCTGACTGACCGACCCTTTGACAATTTGAAAGTGCCTGTAATTGCAATCGCTCTACGCGTTTTTTGCAATAACCCGACATTTAGTAGCAAGGTTACATATAGAAAAGCGATTTGATCTAATGTATGTACCTATTTTTTAACATAGCCTAACCAAACCTGACCCCTGTATTTCTCAAAGGGCTTAGGGTTTTTTTGTTTTACTGAAAAGATAAACAGTTACTTTCCCTATTCAGGATTTAATAAATGACCACGAATATGTGTCACTCATAAAAATATACTTTGTAAACAAGGATATTACAAATTGGAGGATTATATCCAAGATATGAATGCTTGGAAACATGCTGGTCATGCTCCATAGGACAATCTAGAGCCTTGATATTCACAGTCGCGACATTTTTATTTTTCTTTATTATTCGAGTAAACTTATCTTTTTGTATGCACGTGTTTCTGTGACAAATAAACTTATTAAAAATATCTTTATTTTCTTTCAACGTTCTTTTTAACCGTATATAATTATTGTAAAAATCAATCTTTTGAAAATACCCACACAAACTTTTATATTTTCATATGAAAATAAAGATACCATAACTCTTCCTGTTATCGCCGTCGCCATGGCAACGCTATTTAGCTTCCACATCAACAAACAGCGGCTTCTGTTCAACTGTTGTCTAAAGATCCAAATCTCTAACTGAACCATGTTTACATGTAAACACAATAGATGTGTTTTGTCATTGTCACGCTGACATAGCTGAGTCACGTCAATGTTAGGGAAATACCTAATGTCTTTCTTTATTTCACACTTTTATCTGTTCTAGTATCAAAGCGATAGTCCTCCAGACCATATTTCAGCCACGACGGCCAATCTCAACCTCCTTCGCCTTCGCGGGAGATATCATAGTGCACAAGTGTGTGAGCAGACACAAGTGCACTCACTCTCATATGCCGATGGGATGGCAATCCGACACGATCGGAGAGAGATCATGCGCAGGACCAACGGCTTAACGTGCTTTCCGAGCCATGAAGGTATCACACCGCCAACTTCCAAAATCCGGGCTGTTACTAAGAAATTAGTCATGAAAAACCCCAATAACACTTTGCCCGACCTGGGAATCGAACCCAAGACTCCACACTCAAGAATCGCATTTGTAACCACGAGACTAACGGGGCAGTCAAACATATAACAGAAGTACCTTCGATCCCTAAAAGCTTTGTCAAATTGACTCTAAAGTATTTTGAAGAAAGCAAGGATATTGCTAAGCAAAATGTTCCGAGAAGTGCCCTTTGAGCCGTCGTTTTGACGACTAGTATTTCCTTTTAGCCTCAGTTTTTGTGTCCTCAGCATGTTGGCCCCACGATTTGGCGCCAATATTGTACACAAACTAGTTTGACACACGAGTGCTTCGCAGTATTAGACTACGGCTTCTATCAGCGAAGCATTTCTATGAAGTAATTCAGCAGCAACGTAGACACAGTGTTGTCCATGTAACATTGTACTAGGTGCTCTAGACCCGGGAACTCGAAAATAATTGTATTTGTCAGTCACCTGCGTTGTAACGGGGTAGTGGACAATGTCGTCCTCTGATCAACGTGAGTGAGGAATACAAAGCGAAGCGACAAAGTAGCACACGCTCGCCCCGCTTTATTAGGTCATTATCTATAGTCATCACAGAATATTGAGGTGTGAGTCCGTGCTCACTTGTGTGACGCCCGAAATTGAACTTTACGGGATAGTCCTAAAGCTTGAGTTTCCTTCGACAGCCGTGGCCGCCACATAACGACCGCAGTGATGGTCGTCATGAAAATGAAGGCACCGAGGTTTGACTTTACTGTGTCAAAAACGCTATGTTAAGAAACATACATAAATAACGTTTCGGTGACGTCATTCGATGGTACATTGCAGACGCTATGTACCCGCCCCTGCTTCGTACGGTTTTTACGACTTGACATATCATCGAAATTGATGAAGACCATATCAAAACCAATTGGGTAGTTTAAAAAACCACTTTGTTTTTTTTCTATTTATATAAGGACTGCACTCTAGTGATCACAATCGCTACTGCTGAGCATGAGGTTCTGGGTTCGATTCCGGGTACGGGCAAACTGTTATTGGGGTTTCCCATCTCGAATTTCTCAGTAGCAGCCCGGAGTCCGAATTAGTGCCTGGTTGACGGCAAAAGGCTCATGGGTGATGGGACTTAAACATAACTCGTGAAATGTGGGTTTACTATAGGTGTAGGTACCTGCCTACCCCTTCGGGAAATACAGGCGTGATTATAATATTATGTTAATAATTATAGATACAGATGTGAAACATTAGGAAACGTGAAGCATACCTATCTATCTAAGTATCGTAGTTCATGACACACGGGGATTTCCACAACCAGTTACTGTCTAGCTAACTGAGGGTGACATTGCGCCAATTAAGGCAGACGCCGTTCGCAGATTGGACCGAACGGCTATCCCCTGACTGACAAGGTGTCTGAGTAATTCATTTTATCCCGGATTTGTACATACGCCAGTGTTATGCAGGTGTGCGTGCACCTTTAGTTAAGTAAAAGGGCTCGCTTAGTCGCTTATACCATTTAATGGAATCAAAACTGACAATTTCGTAATACACAATGAAACTAAAAACCATTATTGTTGCGATGCCAAACAGGTAAGCGTTGCGTGACTGGGTCTTATGTTTATTGATAAACTAGCTGTTGCCCGCAACTTCGTCTGCATTCCAGGATGAAAAGTAGGCTATGTCTTCACATGATCTGAAATGGTCGTTTGAGGAAATAACCACACTGATTGCCTTTGGGCGCATTATGTCCAATTCGCAAAATGTCCAGAGGGCTCAAAATGTCCAATTCTCACAACGTCCAATTCGCAATTTGTCCAATTCGCAATTTGTCTAATTCGCAAATTGTCCAAATCGCAAATTGTCCAATTAGCAAATGGTCCAGTTCGCAAACACAGTCGTAATTAGATATAGATAACCTTTTAAGGTTTATTTTATTTCTCCTAAATCTCCTGAATGAATCATTGAAGAAGGCTAGACCACAGCAATCTAAAGATAATGATACGGTACCTCAACTTCAATCAATAAAATATACACTTTATAGGGCCCGACGAAAATATTTAAATACTGATTTACTTAGTCATAGCGATACACGCACTGTCACTATCTCAGAGGCTTTGGCAAGAGACTTCCTAATTTGTGAAGATGGAGAACAAGAAAAGATTTTTATTTTTTCATCAGAAACGGCCCGAAAATTTGTGAAGAAAACGAGGACATTCTACGCAGATGGTATGTACATTTAGAGTGTGTCCCAAGCCGTTTTATCAAATGTATGTTTTGCATATTGATTGTAATTCAGATAACAAATCCACAAACGTCGTCCCTGTAATATTTGCACTACTACCTAATAAAACAGAGAAGACTTATAGGCGATTATTTACCCTCATAAAACAAAAATATAACATTAAAATAAAAAAAAATCAAATGCGATTACGAAATCGCTCAAATAAATGCGATTTCGTCCGTTTTCCCGTCAGTCTCAATCAGTGGATGTTATCATCATTTTAATGAGGCTGTATCGAGATTTAAAAAAATAAATAAATTGATCAATACTAGAGATGGACGAAATATTTCAAGAATGATTGCGATGATCCCCCTAATACCTGCGAATCTGATTCCTGCTGCATGGCGATATATTTTAAATAAATATTCGACTTGCGAAGAAATGAGGCAGTTTCGTCAATATTTTGATAAACAATGGTATCCGCAATTACCACCAACCATTCTCAGCTGTGCAAATCAGAGACATCGTACAACAGATGCTCTGGAAGGGTGGCACCGGCGCATCTACGGACGTATTTCGAAAAATCCAAATTTTTATCATTTTATTTTTATCATTAAATTTGTATCAATTTGTATCATCATCAAACTCCGGAAAGCCAAATATTGTGATAAACGCCTTCAAGATTCTATAATCAAAACGGTGGGAAACAAAATAACAATAAGAGACATCGCATTTGATAAAAAGTACAAAAAATATTTGATCGAACTGCAAAATGGTAAACTTAGTCTTAAAAGCTTTTTCACAAAGATTATATTTCTTTGTCTTACATCGTTTAAGCGTTGAAGTTAAAATACATTATATTTCTAGACAGGTAATTCAATTTAAAAAAATACTTATGACTAACATTACTACATTACGTGATTTTTTTGTAGTAGTTGGACATTTTGCGAATTGGACATAATGCGCCCAAAGGCTTTTCATTAGTTCGGATAGTTAGGATCTTTTGACGCCCTGCCAAAGTCGGAACTAACGCTGTCATCAATATAATATTACAAATCTTTACCAACAGCGCGCCCTGTCAATGTCATTCAAGCGCCAAAAGATTCCTAAAGCACAATAAAGTTATTTAACCTCTGACAGCAACAATCTAACAGCAACCTTATTGTGACGATAATAAAGATCACAATGAGTTTGACAGACTTGCCAATGGCAGCAACCCAACAGTACCTTATTTTAATGAAAATAAAGACCAGTATGATTTGGACAGTGATACAAAAAAAGACCACTGTGATTTGGACAGTGATACAAAATAAAGACCACTGTGATTTGGACAGTGATACAAAATAAAGACCACTGTGATTTGGACAGTGATACAAAATAAAAACCACTGTGACTTGGACAGTGATACAAAATAAAGACCACTGTGATTTGGACAGTGATACTAATTAAAGACCACTGTGATTTGGAAAGTGATACAAAATCGAGACCACTGTGATTTGGACAGTGATACTAATTAAAGACCACTGTGATTTGGAAAGTGATACAAAATCGAGACTGTACCTATTTCCACATAATTGAGAGATGTCAAGGATAAACGTGTTATGTCGCAAAACTTTTCAAATATACCTCAATGGTCTAAAACTGTGTTGAACTCATCGAGGGGTTGACAGGGGTCTGTTTATAAATACTAACATACCCGCCACTCGATTGATTTGGGTCAGAGAGCCACATGATCATGATCGAGTGATTATTGTGCTTATGTCTGAGTGGCGAAGTTATGGATTACTTTATTGATGTAGGGCTCGGAGGCGAACTGTGCGATGTGTGGTTTGATTGATCTTTCGTTATAACTGACTACAGGAAAACAAAGATGGAGACATTGTTTAGAGGTTGTGCGCAACAAGCGACAAAAGTTGGAGTATTGGCCTCATTATGTTCGTGTGTTTGACTCCAACTTGTGTGGCACAAGAAAAGAGAGGCATATGCCAGTGCCAGCAGTGTATGAAGTTGGGCTCTGGACCATGATGATGATGATGTTTTAACTCCACCAGCGGCAATGGCTTTTATGTTGACAGCTCAACAACATTAATTGCGTTATACGTTGTTGATCAGACAAATTTTTCGAACTTATGAAATCAAAAGTCATTTATTCAAACTAGACTGAGAATCAGCACTTTTTGAACGTCAACATTACATCCTCCGGCACGCCCGCCCTTCACCACTTCCTAGTGCTTTGCTGTGCTAGCTGGGAAGAACAAGTGGCGCTACAAACTCCCCAGCAGCACAGCTGTCTGTACAGTTAGAAGCACTTGACGAAATACATTATTTGCCGTATCAGCTAGCACTCGCCAATATACCAACAAAAACATTGCGAACTAAACTCGAGCAAAAATCTATATCTACACTAATATTATAAAGAGGTAAAATTTGTTTGTTTGTTTGTATGTATGTAGGGAATAATCTCCGGAACTGCCAGGCGGATTTGAAAAAATCTTTTTCCGTTTGATAGCCTCACTCTTAAGGAAGGTCATAGGCTATTTAACATCACGCCACGACCCTTAGGAGACGAGCAACAGGAAAAAATAACGCCAGAAAGATCGCTAAGCGAAAACGAAGTAGTACAAGTAGCACGGGCAAGCGATGGAATGCTACGCGATGAGTCGGGGGCCGAAATTTCAAGCGGACGAAGTCGCAGGCAGGAACTAGTAAATAACAAAAACGTAAAAAGAACTTAAAATTACGAAGCAACGGATTAGTCCTTCAAAATCATTGAGGTTGTGATTGTAAGTATGCTACGCAATTCTAATTATGACGTCATTTAAACACACTCCTATTTTAATTAGCCGAGCTGGAAGAGCAACAGTAATTTGTGCAACCCACACGGTTGCTTTTCAAACTGTAAACCTACAGATCTTAGAATAGCCTTTTTTTAAAAAGCCTCTACTATTAATTAACATTAATATCCTGGGACGGATTTTTATCCTCTGCCCACCCACTCTAGAAAAACAAGCATTAGATATTTATAAAGTTGGTTCTAAACTACTTCGTTGAAGCGTTCTTTCCTTTTTTGTTAAAGGATAAAGGAAGGCGCTGCAGCAGTTTGTAAGTGCTCCATTGTAAAGAGCTTTTAGCGTGGGTACAATGAGGAAAATACTTATGAAAACTTCAGGAAATTATGCAGACGAAAATGGTCTAGTCTTGTCTAGTTCCATTTAATTAGCACCAGGCCAGACTAATGCGAATCTCATGTACTGGTATCTCATCTGGCGGGAAAGTTTCATAAGGATAAACTTGTTTAGTAAAAACTATCCCTAGACTCACTTAGCTACTCCGGAAATGTGAAAATAACAGTACGACATTTTGGCGGTTATCACTCTGAACCGAAAACCCATCCAGTGAGCAGTGTTGCGATTTTTAACTTTGCCGGTAGACCGCACGGAGATGCGGTTTCAGTGTATACGTACCTTTTATTTATATAAGGCATCTCGCAGGTCCACCTAGGAGGTGGTCAGCTGCTTAACCGGACTTCCTTTGGTTGCCTCAATAAATTAAGGCCTCCAGACAGGGCTGCATACAAATCAAGATTCTTAAGTTAAAAACTGCAGCACCGCACATCGGAGCGGTGTCCGAGTATATATTATTATAGAATGAGTAAGTTACCTAAAATCTCGGATCGTTAAAACAGCTTTGAGGCAATTCTTGAGGGAGACCTATATCCAGCAGTAGACAGCATACGGCTACGCTCAATGGAGCTGCTCGTATCTAACGTCCTGCCAATCAGACGTGTTGAAAATTGAATCAGAGAAACAGAATCCTAAATAGAAATGGTGAGTTTCGCTGTTAGTTTGCAAACTGTTTTAACGAGTTCTTGGATCAAAACGACGACATGGCGTAGGTACGTGTGTCACGGCGGACATCGGACACTAGCGATACGGTTTTGATATGTAGGTTTGGTTTTGTTTGTGTAGGGATAGTTTATATGGGATATTTCATTTATACCCTTGTGAAAAGAGGCATCAAAATTTAACCTGGCAATTTTAATAAAAATATATTTTCAGAATTTACAGGATTTTCAAGGGCGTTCGCCGCTGTAGTTACATGAAAACATTGTTAGAAGTCTGTCCTTAACGTTTTTTAACCATTATGATCTGGAATAAAACATTACAGTCAGCAAAAAAATAGGCCATTCCAATTGTTTTTTTTGGATGATCCTGTTTCACTTAAGAATCAAAAAAATCAACATGTCTGTCTATTATATAAATGCATTTTTCTCAATATTTCCGGTTCAGATTTTGATGCCACTTTACACAAAGGTATAGATGAGATATCCTTACACAAACATCACAATCATAACGCTATTGTTCCATAGACCACTTTCACCCAGTCCAGATGCCCAAACGATCCCCAAGTCTAAAGTTTCGCTAACTTATAAAATAAATACCTTATATAGGTAGAGATCGTCTAATCTAAAATGACGCGCCCCACCTCCGCATTTACGCACACAAGGAAACTTCAAATATGGACGCAGTACACATAAACATGCAATTGTAATTGGTCGTTCAGTTGTCGGTTAGACTCAAACGTAGAAGCACGCATCGTTCGATCCCAAAAGTACCGTCAACATGTCAACAAACACACATATAAATGAACGAATTATGTAGTGGGGCGCGTCATTTTAGATTAGACGATCTCTACCCACTGGTTATCATTCAATGTAATCTGGGATATTGGAACAGCTTATTAACAAGAATTGGTTGATGTATTTTCTAAAATGTACCAACATTTTTGGGTTGCGACACAATCGGGGCACAAATAGTCTCCTGGCTACTACAAACTACTCTTTGCTCGACTGATCCCTGAGGGTCTACTACGAAGTGCAAAGTGCGAATGATCGGATCGGACCGACACATAGCCGAACCGACTATTATTGAAAAATTCGAAAAAAGTTCGGATCGGATCAGTTGGGTCGGGACCATAGTCAATATTCGAAAGAGTGTAGGAGTGTATTATCGGGACTGACCGAATCAAATAGTAACTTCGTAGCAGGAAACGACCGAACATTCGGCCGATACCACTTCGGAGTAGACCCCCAGGACTCGGAACCTAATGAGAAAATCTAATACAAGACTTTGCCCGATAATCGATCCCAGAACCCCGTTAATATATCCCTTTCGTTACAGCGGCGGTGGTGGTAGCCTTCTTCGTGTGCTGGGCGCCGTTCCACTTCCAGCGACTGTTCTTCATCTACGGCACCTCGACGCGGCACTACCACACCATCAACGAGTACCTGTTCTACGTGGCCGGAGCCTTCTACTATATCTCCGCTACCGTCAACCCTATACTGTACAATGTCATGAGCCATCGGTGAGAGCTCCTACTTTTTGATAATCATTATCATCAGCCTAATCTTTTCCCAACTATTTTGGAGTCAGCTTTCAGTCCAATTTTACATTGAGCTACTGCCTATCTGACCTCAGCAACCCAGTAACTGGGTAATACGATAAACCTTGGCAAGGCTTGTTCTCAGCCTCTGGGGCTTCTGACAACCCGTAACAACTATCAAAGATCTGCAAGTGCTCTTAAGGCACACACACATACAGCACACCTGCACACGTGCAGCAGCGCACACGTGCAGGCGCACAAACTGTGCACACTACACGCCTTTAAAGGGTATGTTAAGCTGTGGACCTGCCTTAACGATTGGTATCAAAGTTAAATAATGTATGATTGTTTTAACAGGACGAGGAGGGGGAATATAATTAAATGCTTCCCTGAAAGGGCAATGGTTACATACAAGATTAATGTTATAACAACAAAGAATTGTACTCGTACTACATCCATAAAAAGCCGCGCGTAGCTGAAGTCGAGAGCTTCTTAACAGTTCCACGCGCACGGAATCAATTGCCTTGTACAAACTAACATCGAAACTTCTAAAGTCTTGTAAACTTTGTCGTTTACCCACCGTCACCTCGGCTAGTTCTTTAATGGTGCATTTATCTCTCCACAGATACCGCATCGCCTTCACAGAAACTCTCTGCTGCGGGCAGGTCGGTAGGAAGAAGAGCAGGTGCCGCGAACACTCCAGCATTCGAGAGACCACCGTCAACCACACCTCGGACGGGACCCACCTCGTCCGGGTTCGTTCCGAGGTCCAGGACAAAAGAAACCGCCTCGACAGGAGGAGCAGGAGATGCAGCTACTACGGAACAGAGACTACCAGTCTATGCAGTGAGAAATGGAGACAGGAGACCCCAAAGAAGATGAACAGCATCCTGATCAATGATAGGAACAGCGTGACGTCGACCTTGTGCAACAATAATGATAGTCAGTTGATGTACAGTGACTTTAAGATAGATGGCGATGTTACTTAAAGCTATAGACGTAAGGTTTTCATGTAACAGCGGATTATTCAGCAGATATTGTGATAAAATGATTGTAGATACGTAATATTAAAATAATACTTCAAGAATTATTTAAACGTTTTCTGATAGCCTAATAAATTCTTGGTAAAATATGCTGCAAGTCGATGTCGTCAGCTGTTACGATTGATAACTAAAATAAACATACATTGTACTAGTATTACATACTTTTACTGACCGTTCCAATTTACGTGATTGTCAAGGGAATGAGCCCCAAGAGTATAGTACGGTGGAGTGGATAGATGTTTCATTCGTTTGTGTGATTGCTTATGGTTATGTTATGAAGAGAACGAGTGTGGGACTATGTATTCTCTGAGGAGTGGACGTAATAAATTGAATGTCAGCGAAAACGTCAGTTTGTGTGATATTATGTACCTATTATACACACCAACGCGGTCACTATCGAACAATGCATGGACGCGATGTCGAAGGTGTGGATGTAATGAAACCCTTATATTTCAGTTAGTAACTTTTTAGTTATTTGAAATATACAAGACGCCTGTGCGACGCGCGAATTGAAAAAAAATTATAAATCGGGTCTCTACATTTTGACTGCGTAATACCTATTGCACTTTTCTGTTTTTTTTTTATAACCGTAAAAAATTCTCCGCTTGGAGATTTCAGGATCATGTACTGAATCCATGGTAACAGGTGGCGCGCCGATGACCCTGCCAGCCTGTTTTATTAAAATGTATAATACTTAAAAAAGAGTGGTTTAGCTTGAATTATTTTTTACTTATACAGTTAGGCTGTGATACAGAATTTTACTTAAGACTCAAGCACTACTTTTAACCAGTTTAAAGCCGTTTGATTGGTCGAAAATTAATTTTAAGCGATGCTTGAGCGTCTGTAATGGGTTCTTAGTCTTCATTTCCTTTATGTCTGCAAAAATATTTGTTGTTTTACGCGCATGTGTAAGATAAGATTATGTTTAGTTTAGGTACACATAAGTATGTATAGGTACACTTAGCTTTATTCAAAAGCGATTTACTTTAAATTTTATGTGGCTACAAACATAGTATTTTCGAACCCATAGGTTTTTGCAAAGTGTCGTATTTCATTTTTATTTTCGTTATTTCACGCAAAAGTCGCTATTGCAAGTTTCCAAGTTTCAGGGCCCAACGACGCTATGCAAAACAAACCGAAAGAAAATGGAGATGTTTGTGTAACACACCTATAATATTATTGTGTATTAATCTTAACATTAACATAATTAACAAAAAATAATACACTTTCTTTCTACTTTAAGGTAAATACTATATATATGAGTGTATGAGTACTTGAAACGAGATAATTATAAGTAAAAATACATTTTTTACATAGATATAACTAAAATAAATGTAATAAAACTGTTTCATGATATCATTGTAACAACTACTTCTAATTAATATTAAAGACACTATGTTAACTATAACCATAAGGAAATAAACTGAATAAATTCTTAAATAAATTACTGCCATTTTTTATTTTTTATTTTAAGAACTCAAAAGCTTTAGAAATAAAGTTGAAAAGATAACATGTTCAAGCAAATTGTATTTAAACGTAGCCAATTTAACATTGGACTCAGCCAGCCTTGAGTGACACTTAGCCAACCCTCCTTCAATTGGGTCAAAAAGACTATAAATAGTTATATTATATTTTAATACTAGGGCCCGAACTATGAGAAACATAAATAATAATATCACGCCTTGTTTCCCCAAAGGGTTAGGCAGAGCTGTAGCCATAGCAGTACTACCCACATTTCGCCAGTTATGTTTAAGTCACATGTAAAAGGCAAATCAGCCGGCCACGAATCCAGACTGCGGGCTGTTACTGGGAAATTTCTAATGAAATAACCCAACGACACGTTGCCCGACCGGGAGTAGACCACGAGACCAACGGGGCAGTCATACTAATACATATAAATAATGCAGTGCGGCCCGTCTGTAGTGTGCGATGGTTCATACAAAATGAACAAAAATGATGAAGATTTTTGTAATGCGGACGGGACGGTCCGCCCAAATCTGCGTCAGCCTTTACAATGTATGAAAACGTTTGGCAACTTCCTTTGGACTGTGAGAAAGAGAATCAGAATAAAGCAATTTCATTGGTGATCATAGTAGGTACGGTCAGCAATGAAAGTTGAATAAAACTTCAGTTTTAATTATTAAGTAAAATTTTGAATTAAAATCTTAATAAAATTTAAAGAAGATTAATTGTTAGCTAAAATGCTGAAAAGCAGTTTATCGAATCATTTTGATTAAGAAAATGGGACGATTTTATTAATGAACTTTCGTTGCTAACCGTACAACGCCTCACAAACGGCAGCGCTTGCACAAACAAGGAATTTAATAGGAAATGTCGACTGTATGACTGAGCGTGGCTTTCCTTTTGTATCTGACTAGCTTCTGCCCGTGACTTCGCCCGCGTGGAGTTTGGAAATTGTCCCATAGGAACGTACTACTGGAATAGAAATCCTAAGTCAGGTCATGGTTTATCCGTGTGCCTTTCATGCAAATCCGTTCATTCGTTTTTACGTTATTGAGTAACAAACATCCAAACATACAAACTTTCACATTATAATATGTAGGATATAGGTCAAAATAGTACGAAAATGTTCAAGTCTAGCTCGAAACGTAAAAATCCCATCACCTGACTTTTACGCGATTTCAGTCATATCCATAATCACTGCCGCATAAAACAGAGTTAATCAAAAGCCAAGTCATATAAAACCAGTATTGTACTAGTAACATAAATATAAACTCACACAACGAACACTGAACGTAACATTGTGTCGTGAATCCTTCAATTTGTAATGAATTTCCAAGCTTACTCATATCAATAGCTATTTTGAACCCTAGCTTGTAGACAGTAAGGTCCAATATTGTAAGTCAAAGATTCCTAAGATTTTCACTTAGGAGTTAGGAGGGATGGAACAACAGCTGAATAGAATTCATTTCATGCAAATGGCCTATATTTATACTAAAGCAATTTGCGGCATAGCCGAGTGCTTGGATTTGAGAAATAGCCGGTTCGTCTGCTCTTAATGATACGATCATGAGGGTTTATCCCACGTCCTAAACAAAAGCGATCAACGCGATCGTTTGTATGTAATAGATATGATATTTTAGGTACGTGCGCGCCGCCGTTCCGCACCCTTAAGGTCTATCCACACATATCAGGGCCGTGCCGGGACGTGGACGGACCGTACTCATTTTATATGATCTCGTTCACACACGTCTGTGTCTGGGACGGCGACGAAGCTTCAGTGCCTGCCTTCTGTGTACAACGGCCCTGTCACGACCCGGACATAGATAGACCTTTATTGCGTAACACACGATCAATCTCAATCTGAATGATTTTGAAGGATATCGCTAATCCATTGCTTCATATGTTCGAAAAACATGTCTGCTCAACAAAGTAAATAACGCAATGAATGTTGTTGAAATGTCAAAATGAAACCCATTGCTACTGATAGTGTGTTACGCAACTACCCCGCCCGCTCTGTTAGCCCAAGTTCGCACGGAACTAAAAATATCGCGGCGGAATTTTATCGCGCACTGGATTTTCAACTCTCGCTGTTGAGTCGAGCATTCAGAATCCAACAGAGTAAGAAACACGCTGTTGGATTTTCAACTCTCAGCGCTAAGCAATGCGTTGAAAATTCAGTGCGCGGGAAAAAATCGCCGCGGGAAAAGGCGCGCGGGCGAACCTGGGGGTCTACTACGAAGTGCAAAGTGCGAATGATCGGATCGAACCGACACATGACCGAACCGAATATTATTGAAAAATGCGAAAAATGTTCGGATCGGCTCAGTTGGGTCAGGGACCATAGTCAATATCCGAAAGACTCGTAGGAGTGTAGGATCGGGACCGACCGAACCAAATAGTAACTTCGTAGCAGGAATCGGCCGAACATTCGGCCGATACCACTTCGGAGTAGACCCCCTGGGCTTAAACGTGCCAGCGGCTAGCAAGTGTACCTCTATGTCACGAGCAGCACTTATTACTAATGTTATTACGGTATCGGAGGATATATTTGGACAAAACCATCCGAAATTCATTCAGATGGCACAAATAATAATTTAGGGAGGTCCGATATTATAAACGTTGTCTTTTTCATATTAATTGTTATATTGTTGTTTTGTTATTTTTATATTATAATTCTTTGTAATTTTGCCTACGGGTCATTTTATTTTTTGATAAAGGTGTAATAAGACATTGTGATGTACATCGCCTTGGATGAGTCTGTGAAGGTGTTAGGCTACGTGTACATGGCGCTGGAGCCGCAGCGGGGCCGCGCGCCGTACCGCATGTTTGTGTATACGAATGAATATGGTGCAAGCGCCGCGCCGCACCGCTGCACCGTCGCCGCACAGGCACCGCGCTGGATCCGCGTGTGCACCGCATTGATGCGATATTGTGCCACAGAGTGCTTCTGACACTCAGGGCATAGACAAGTAATGAGGTTACGTCTGGCGCAGATTAAAAATAAATAATATTTATTTTATTGCTTTTACATAATTATATCTATTTTATTATTTATTTATTACTGTGATTGCCCGTGACATCACAGCGGGCCCTATCAGAATACCAGCGCTGCGACATTTATTTTTAAATGTCGAAGCATCATGCTGAGATAGGAGCCTTTTGGCCTCGTATAGGACTTTCTGTTTCATTTAATTTTTATTACTTTTTTTTATAAATATTTGTTCTATTTTTTTATTTTTAACTGTGTTTAGTTTAGTTTATAATCCTGTACGAGTCGCAATAAATACTTTTTCTTTCTTTCTTTCTTTCTTTCTATATTCGTATACGCAAACTTGTGGTTCGGCGCCGGTGCGGCTCCGGCGTCATGTACACGAAGCCTTGTAATTGTAATTTAAAAAAAAAATTACGTACAAACGCGACTGGAGTGATCGTGCGAGTGATGTCATATTCATAGAAGTTCATAGAAGAGCTCGACGCCGCGTACTCGCGCGGTGCTGGCTTTTGATTAGGACACAGCCGTCGATTTCAATTTGGTGTCATTCATCTTCTTTATTTAGGTTTCTAGGTGCTAACATTCCGGTCAGTTACAGTCCGCCCGTCGAGGGAATGCGTTCTTGATAACTGTCAGTGCGACAATTCTAGTAGCTATAACCTGTCCATTAGGTTAACCGTTTTTTGGCAGCTGTCGTAAAACGTACATATTCCAGATTACGTAAAAGTTACGTTAAAATGCGTAATTAAATAAATATATAAACTGCCTTATCTTATTTAGGGCTTCTACCGATGGTACCGATCATAGAAATGTATCCTATATCTATGGTACCGATGGTATTTGATAATACCGTACGTGTACCAATCAATGTATTATGTGTTGCTGCAATCACTAGTTCCATCTGTGAAAAACGGTTTACCTAATGGACAGGGTATAATAAAGATCAAATTCGCAAAACGCGTATTCGTTGTATGAAACTGACAGGTGTCAAGAAAGCATTCTCGCGTCGGCCGCACAACTTAGATAGTTTAATATTAAACTAAACCTATTATTATTTGTCTCACAAGCGAAATAAGTACGTACTCGTAGTTCACTTTTTAAGTAATATTTGGCATACTTATGGAGCATTATCTTCGTAATTAAAGGTTTTGGTGAAATAAAATATTTCAAAATATTTTATATCACCAAAACCTACATGGGCAAGTTCATGAAAGTCAGAAGCTAGTGTGTGCCAAGTGCGCGGTTCCAATAGGTTGTTTCCTATGGAGAAGAGCCGACAAGAAACACCACGGTTACTCTTTTAAAAATATTTGGCGTTTACAATGTTTCAAATTACAATTATGTTGACAGACATGAAGGACAGGGTAGGCCTGTCAACAAGTCCCCCCCGGTGGGTTCCCGCATTGTCGAGGCGGGGAGGCTCAGTAGCCGTGGCTTGGACAACCACGGTGAAGCTAAGAAGAACCCGAGGAGGGGCCGCTCGTCAGGGCTTTGCCAGTAAGCCGACGACGAAGTAGGTTGGGTGGAGCCGCAGGGGAAGAGGAGTGTTGGCCGCTCTCCCTATCCTCTGCGGCCGAAAATTGGAAGGCGGCGGGGCAAATGACCTGACTCGTCGCAGGGGGACCAAGGGTGCCCAGACACGGGGTCGTCTGGCGCCCATGTGCTGGTTTGGTCCCTGGGGTGGTCACGGCGTGCCATGTGTTCTGGTGCGCCGGTGATGGAGAGTACTCCCCAGAGGAGGGTCCGGTGACGGACGGCCGCGGCGGGTTCACGGACGAGTGCTAAGGCGTGCCCGTGTTCCCGCCGTAAGCGGCAGAGGAGGACACCGTGGAGTTTTAGTGGGTTAGAGTCCCACATAACTGCACTATCCCCCCGTGGTAGTGCAGAATACATGAGCATTTCTCCACGTAAATAAAAAAAAGGCCTATCAATAAGTAGGTACCAGGTACTTAATAAATTAGAAAATCGTCTACAAGGCAAAACAATCTATCAAAAAAATAAATAAAATATGAAAACCTATCAAAACCAAATACCTAACATGAACCACTAATAGAGAGTTATAATAAGAATTAGAAACACCCCCCCCCCCCCCAAACCCCTACCTATCTCACCGTTTGTTTTATCCTACGAGACATTTGGTTATCCGAACAAGGATGACAGCTGCTGGTCGGTGGGATCAGACAAACACGCCGGAATCCCAGAGGACACACGATAACAATGTTGTGGTTATATTTTGTATCTTGTTATTTTCGACAATACGGATAAGACTGTAACTACAGTGCGGCGAATGGAGGCTGATCTTCTATGTGGAATCGCAAGTGACTTGCCCACGTAACAGAGGTAAGTCTGATTAATATATCTATCGGTTTAACATCTCAGAATGTTTGTATTTGCACGTTGTGTGAGACTTTTTCATATTTTTAAAATAAGTATAGGCTGTTCCAAAAGTATCTAATGTAAAGGTGAACAAATGAGTCCGTTCTGTCCTAAAAACGTACCTGGGGATGCCAATTTGTAGTCACACTTACAAATTGAGTGCTTTGATTTGATTAATTGAATACTTAGGTATACTCGAAATTGAAATTTTAAATCAACTTAAAGATGTTTTTAATTTGTATATATTTTTTTATAACCTCAATTTCCGTCGATAACGTTTTAATTACAATTCAATAATGTTTTTCATACAATAATTGTTAGAAAAACTGGTGAGATATAAAGTTGAAACCTTCTAAATACAGAAAAATGTGTTACTAATACCCTTTAGTGAGTGATTGCGTAAGAATTTAACCCGAACATGGTTTGTTTACACTTTCATCAGATACTTTTGGAACAGGTTATACTTTCAAGTCTATGGTTATGCTTACACTTGCAACAATCGTTCATTCCATAAAAATGTTAATGGGATACATAATCTGTTGTTCATTGTTGTTAAAATACTATAAAAGTATAAGAGTCTATAAAAGATCGCTTGTACGGACGCCAGCACATCAAGTTACTACAATCTGTCAAATTTCTTTAATAGATTTTCAACTTTATCGCTAAAGCATTAAGGTTCAAGGTTGACTGGGAAAATTTGACAGTTTCGGGTAGCTTGACCTGCTGGCGTCTGTACCAATAAGATGCCCATTGTGCCACCACTTGTAAAATGTTCACATTTTTGTCTGTAATATTTATGGTGTACATAATAAAGAGTATTCTATTCTATTTAGTTCTGTGACTGTTATTTACTCTGACGCAAATAACCCAGAAGCACTATTTCTAGGCTATATCATTAGTGCTCTATAATTTGTCTGAAGTCTGCCGCCATGCATAACAAACTGAATTAGCCACATAATATACGGAATTCACCATCAGATGCGATTGGAGGAAATTGTAAATATAGTTCTTTGGTGTGGGGGGCGAGATGAATCGGATTGGCATTGTCAAAGTCAAGCGAAGCTATTTTCACGAAATCTGTTTGGAATACAGACATTGCTGTATATTGTGTGGTTGTGTGTTGCGTTGACAAGAAAACTTCATCTGTGGCATTTGATTGATTATATCACCCAAGTAGGTCGAATGTTCAGAGATAAGCAATTGGTACTGAATAGGTTCCTAAGTTAGATTCGGTTATGTATAAAAGGGGTAAATTTACAATAAATACCGTACCAATTAAAATATAGGATCAAATTAAATTAGCTAGCGAAACTCCGCCGACGAGATGGGTATCGATATCGAAAAATTATAAAATTAAAATTAAAAAGAAAAATGAAGAAGCAGAGTTGCTTGTTTGCCTGAACCTTCTAACCCAAATAGCAGCCGGCGATAGCAGCCAATAGCGGTTAATTTTAGATCTATGTTGTAATAGTTAAAATATAAGTATTAAGGACGTTAAATTCAATTAAAAGTCGGTATTTTTTAAATGTTATGCTTAAAAAATCTAAGATCTCCGAGATCTGGTTCTTTTTCTTGTTCTAGATTGTTGTTATCATTTTTAATCTCAAATAGCAGGGGGTTAATTGTAGACTTTCGCTTTAATTGTAAAAAATGCTCAAGATGTATGTATGCTGGTAATAAGAAAACAGCACACTTTTATTTTTTGGGTACAAAATGAATGATGTCCTTTCAATTTATCAATTTGATTACATCTACCTGATGGACTCAAGTACATTCAAATTCAAATAAGCTCACCAACTTTGAAATATTCAAGCAATTTTCCATAAAATACGGAGCTCTCAAGTTACGTTCCGCTTCATTTAATTTTGAGATGTTGCGGAAAACGGTCCAGTGTTCTTTACAAAGGTTCGTGGTTTAAGAAGTTCAGACTATTCAAGCTAAGACGTGGTTTTAAAGAAGAACGAAATAATCACGAATAACATTGGTTTTAATCTATATATATATATATATATCTATGTACATACTGATAGTAAAGCTGAAGAGTTTGTTTGTTGAATAAATATTCTTACATTTGATAGCCCACTTCATTTCCTCGACGTCAATTGGCAAGTTGCCGCCATTGAACACTATTTTGTAATTAGGTCCTGTCATCATTGTCATTCAGCAGAAAGCTGTTCACTGGTGGACAAAGGCTTGTCCCAAATGTCGCCATATTGCCTATATTCTTCTCGTATCCAGCAGAGTTTACAAGATCAATTCAACCTTTCTGAATTTATCTTGGACATTACTGACATCGGTGAAGGAAAACATCGTGAGGAAACCTGGACTTATAGTTAATACATATACATATATTCTCTGTAATCACCAACCCATCTTCAGCAAGCGTGGTGATCAATGCTCATGCCTTCTATGTATGAGAAGAAATCTTTGCCCTGCAGTCTTCTTCTTCTTCGTGTCGCTGGCACGACTGAATTCTATATCTTGTTGGCCCAAAACTTTGCCACTTCCACGTCGTCGTCAGTTGCGGCGCAGAGGTCACTTTGACTGCATGTTTTGGGAGACAGAGGGCAGGATAGGAAGTGGAGCATGTTTTGTGACATAGCTCCACAATCACACCCTACTGCCGTTCCGTCAAGGTAGCCCCACTTTACCAGGTTGGACTTACATCCCCCTGCATTGCCTTACAGTGGGATCATAATATGCTGGTATTATATATAATTCAACCTGTACCTAACAAGCAATAAATACAATTATTATGATTTATTTAAATCGAACACAAATGATTCATATTGTTGTTAGTAACACTTATAAAATATATTAGTTGACTATACTTATAAACTATGTTATTATATTCCATTCTTCAATTATAACGGACCAACCTAGAGAGCGACTAATAGAGAAGTATGGAAAAAAAGCACATGGTGCGCCGATCCCAAATAAATTGGGATAAGGGCAGGAAAAAAATGAATTATAACGGATCGGTCAAACTCCCGTGTGACCGGATCCTATATTACTCGTATTTCTGTCTTTCACGGCGACACAACAACTGAATTACAGCCACAGTAACAAGAACTAATTAATAGCACACCGGCCGTGAATGATTGTTATTTAACCAGATCAGTTCCGTGAAATTATGTGCCTCTGCTCATCACAATGTCGCGATCGATTGGCTGCTGGCTGATAGTGTTTCTCGTGCACATCAAGGTAATCAGTGATATTTATTTATTCACAATCCCTATCATTCTATGCCCATGGGATTATTCAGCGGTAAAAAAGACGAACTTCCGCACAAACTTTCAACCCTTAGTTTATTTTTAGCTTTTTTTTTTCATTGGCCTATATTGTGTCCCACTGCTGGGCAAAGGCCTCCCGTTTTTCCTTCTAAACCTCCCTGTCTTATGCGATCTCGAGCCATGTTGGCCTTGCAAACCTTATCAGATCGTCACACCACCTTCGCCGTGGTCTACTTCGACGGCGATGTCCTTCCTCAGACCTCCAGTGAGTGATCGCCTGCGGATTTTGGACCATCACTTCAGCCTGACTTTTGCTTAGCTTTAGCTTTTAAACTAAGTAAATATTTAAAGATAATAAAACTAAAACTTTATTTTACAAATATTGAATAGCTTAAAACTGACCCTCCCCCTCCCCTTAACCGAATAAGTTTGAAAAATCCTTCCTTAGTGCTGATTCCTTCGTTATAAAAGGAACTCCTGCTTAACAGCTGAACACAAAAAAATTCATGCTTCAAGACCGCGGCTTGAGAAGAGCGGCTTAAGCTGTATATTGTCGGTCTTCAAATGAATTAATATAATTATAATTAAGTAGATTGAGGTATAGCTGATCCCGATATACTTGGGAAAAGGCAGATGATGATCTATCAATCACAATATGTTCGAATGTGTCATCGCACCCCCATCTCGTACTGTCTGTGGGCCCAGCAGGGACGCGCTAAGTGAACGTAACATAACTTAGGACGATTTTAAAAAGTTTATTACCAATTTTTATTAACGCACATAATGTTATCTTAGTTTCAAGGCTTTATTCATATCTATGGTTTTATTGTTTTATGTTCTTACCTGAATTTAATAATTTTATTTTTCCTCTTCAAAGTGTCTCTGCCTTTAATTATTGTAAATACTTTTCGTGTTAAATAAAATTAAATAAATGAATAAATAGGTGATACTTTTTGTGCTTGACACAAAAACTTAAACCAAAATACTATAAAATAGTTGCATCGATTCAGAATCAGAAATATTTATTTGCCAACAATGTAGGTACAGGTTTGAGGTGGTACAAAATACAATTTTTCCGCTACGTTCTACCTTACGGCGTGCAAAAACATTAGTTAGCATTACCATGACATTAAAATAATAAGACATCAAAAATTAATACACACAAATAAATTGTCACAATAAAAAGTCATTACATTAGAAAAATTATGTTATCAAATTATAAAATATTGCAAAAAGGTACTTACTTAAAATGTCAATTACAAGAAAATTAGTCAAGGTACAGTTATAAATCTTTGTCATTCAAGAAGTAATTTACAGAGTAGTAACATTTTTGTAAAAGCAAATCAGTCAGTTTAGCTTTATAATTGGTGTTCTTTGAGATTATGTGGAATTTTATTATAAATGATTGGCCCCATTGACATTATATTTTTTCTTAATAGTGCCGTATTATAATAAATAAATAAATAAAGTATTTATTTGCAAAAAACATGGTATACATGGTGTTTAAATAATTACAATAAAGAGCTTACATGTTTTGCTAGAATTGTACTTAGCATGCAAAGTTTTACTTAAAACTAACATGAGAATTTATTTTCCATGAATTCTTTAAGACTATAGAAATTATTAGAATTCAACCAATCAAACAATTTTCCCTTAAATAACCTAGAGTTTAAGTTTTTTATGTTACTCGGTATCTTATTATATATACGAACACAAGTATATAAGCAGCTTTTATTATATTTAGCAAATTTGGGAAGATCATGCAGAACGAGTCTCTGTGGATCACGCCGGCTCCGTGGATATATTTTTCTGTATGTAATAAGAACTTGTATTGTAGTCTTAAAGGGCCTGACCTTGACCTAATGTCGATAAGTGACGGAAATAAATTTAAATTCGATCTAACAAAAATGGACACTTCCAATATGTACAGCGACGGGAAGGTTAGTATATTTAGAGACCTAAACACAGGCTCACAGCTATCTGTAGATTTTAAACTTGACATTGATCTTATGCAACGTTTTTGGGCTTTGAATATCACCTCCCTTTCGCTACAGTTGCCCCAGAATATTACTCCGAACCTTAAAATCGATGCCACCAAGCCATGGTAAGCTATGATAACAGTAGTCTTGCTAACTTTATGCGATAAATTGTACAGTACATATGCAGATTTGCTCAATTTCTTACATACGTCCTCAGAATGAGGTTTCCAAGTCAGATTACTGTCAATCCAGATCCCTAGGAATTTCGCTATGGTTGTTGAGTCAACTTTTTCCCCATTATGACTAACATTTATATTTGGGGGACTGATCCGTTGGTAAAAATGCATTACCTTCGTTTTGTTTAGATTTATGATTAGGTGATTTACATTAAGCCAGGTAATAATGCACTTTAATGTGTTATTTATATCACTTTCATATTTTTTTAAGTCTGAACATTTTACGATTGCCGTACTATCATCCGCAAACAAAACCATGGGATGATGTGTTTGACGGGGCAAATCATTAATGTATAAGAGAAATAACGGGGGTCCCAGAACGCTACCTTGTGGTACGCCATGTTTTACCTCTCTACAACCTGAAACATATTTAAGTTCGCGTTTAGTTTTAGGGCATATTCTCGCTATTTCTGTGTACTGCAGTCGGCCTTGTAGATATGATTTTATTAGATTTAGAATATTTCCTCTTATACCATAGGTGTAAAGCTTCTTTAGGAGGACGTCATGGTTTACATAGTCGAATGCCTTTGTCATATCAGTCAATATTGCACATACAGGAATTTTATTGTCAACGTTTGTCATTATATTTGTTAGGAGGTTATATATTGCCATATTAATATTTTTATTTTTTCTGAAGCCCATTTGTTCGTCGCTTAATATATCATATTTATTTAAAAATCTATCTATCGCATGATATATAATCTTTTCAAATACCTTAGAAAATATGGGGACCAATGCTACTGGTCTATAGTTGGACATGTCTTCCCTATTATTCTTTTTATGAAGAGGTTTTATTACTACTGTTTTTAGGCTGTTAGGAAATATACCAGATTCAAAAAGCGTTTCAATGTACGTCACGTATCCGTCACGCGCTCGTGTATGGAAAGGCTTGATTCTGTTCCTACATGCTGCTATTACTAGCACACGTGGCTATTATTAGATACATGATAATACGAAGCTGGGTTCAGGAAATTGAACATGCAGGTAGGCTCGATTCCAATCGAATTGGTTATAGCTAGAAATATCATCTGACCGGGGATTCCACATCTAACCCGGAGTCGTCGGTTGTATACAAACAAAGTCGCAGGTAGCAGCATATTATAAATATGACTGTAATCTAGTCTGTCTGTTACCTTCTCGTGTCTTAACAGCTGGTCGGAAGAACAAAACAATCACAGATATCATCTAAACTAATATTATATAGAGAAAAGATTTGATTTCATGTATGAAACCAAAATCAAAAGTCATTCATTCAAATTAGGCTAAGAATCAGCACTTTTCGAACGTCAAAATTACAAAAGACAGTCCCCCAAAAACGCCCGCCCTTCACCACTTCCTAGTGCTATCGCTGGCAAGAAGAAGTGGCGCAACAACTCCCCAGCAGCACAGCTGTCTGTTCGGTTAGGAAATATTTGATTTTACACAATACTAGGTACCTATGTTAAGTAATTAACATTACAAGACACAGAACATAAAATTAAATTATTTGCCATATGTCAGCTAGCCACGGCAATATACCAACAAATATAATAAACACTATACGTACTCAAGCTACAATTTTTTTTTTCACTTAGCTGTCCCTCTTTTTTTTTTCGGATGGGAAGTCATCAAATGAGGGGTCATTTGATGATTTCCCATCCGAAAAACCCGCTCTGGGTGGAGCGGAAGGGAGTGTCAGACTCTTACTGACTAAAACCCACCCATGTTCCTTCCTTTGCCCTTTATGTTCCGGGGTAGCGGTAACCCTTTCGAACAATCCCGCTGACCCGGCAGGCTTCGGCCCTAAGGGGCCCCTCGAATCATGCTGACAACTCTTTGAGGCGCGCGTGGAACACTTACGCGCCGTCCGGCACGGGCCTGGTCCTGATCGGGCGTTGAGCTACCCATTGCTCTCCGCCCATAGGCCCGCGCCTACGATGGCCGGGAGTCGTCACGCGGCTCCCGACGCCCGGAGCGTCTCCCGCGGCGGCTGGGACGGGAGGCTCTCTCCCTCATCCGTCCCGCCACCTCCTTCACTAGCATGACTGCTTCGCAGAAGGAGGCGACTGCCTCCCACTCCCTCTCGCCCCGGACCATGGCTTGCACCAGGGCCGGGCGCGAGAGGCCGCCGCCGCTGCCGATCGCCTCTACGAGGACACGGCGGTGCTCCGCCCAAGCAGGGCAGACCTCCATCGAAAGTTCTAGAAGCATCTTGACTCTATTAGTTCTGCTACTCGATACTAGATGGCGCTAGTGGTAACTAATGTCACCATTAAATGTGGCGCGCAACGCAACAATACTAATAACAAAAACCTGTCAGTAAGCTAATTCTGGAGAAAGAACATAAACATTGTCTTGAGTTAATTAGGGCAACCAACTATTCTTATCGTGTAAGTAGTCGTTGATGGAATAGTATGCCTTTGAACAAAGATTGGATTTTACTTGAGTTTTAAACGCATTGAAAAGCAAGTCTAGCAAAGAAGAGGGTATCTTGTTTTAAAAGGTTATACCAAGCCCAACAAATGAGTTATGAACCTTATGAAGCCGGTGAAAGGGGGCACGTAGTTTGTCCTTATTTCTAGTGTTAATACTGTGAATATCACTGTTTTAGTGTACAAGTGTAAATTTTGCCTAATATATAATATGTTGGCGAAGATGAATTGTGATGCAACCGTAAGAATACCAATATCTTTAAAAAAATCTCCTAAAGAAACTCTGGCACCTAGCTGGTAAATTGCTCGAACAGCTCGTTTTTGAAGGACAAATATATTTTGTATATCAGCGGCTTTGCCCCACAGCAGAATACCGTAGGACATAACGCTGTGAAAATAACTAAAATAGACTAAACGAGCTGTATCAACGTCAGTGTATTGTCTTACTTTCCTGACTGCGTAGGCAGCCGAACTGAACCTTCCTGCTAGACTTGATAGTCCCCACTGAAGTTTGGCATTTAGTTATTCCTAGAAAAGTTGACGAGCCTACGAGTTTCAAGCACCTCTTTATCTAAGACGATGTTGGGTCCTAGATTTTTAACATTCGGTAAGGCGATTTTTACACATTTCGTTTTCTCGGCATTGAGGAGGTTATTTGACGTAAACCAATCTGTAACTATTGAGAGTGCACTGTTTACGTCGTCAAAATCTTGTCTATTCCTGTATACTTTAAAAATAAGAAAGGTATCATCTGCAAACAGTACAACGTCACAGATGCCCTTCAAATGGAATGGTAAATCATTGATATATACTCATACTAAGAACAAGAATGGACCCAGTATTGAGCCTTAACTTAACTGGTAGCCCGGAAGATTTCACAACATTAACACCTACACATTGGACCCTATTATGTAAATAAGAAATTATTACTTTGAGGGCTTCATTTTGGACACCGTAACGACTTAACTTACGCAAAAGCGTGTCATGGTGCACGCAATCAAAGGCTTTGGAGAAATCACAGAAAACTCCAATAGCATTTTGCGATTTCTCCCATGCGTCAATTATGTGTCTCAGCAGAGCAACACCCGCATCTGTAATTGAACGACCTTTTGTAAAGTCATATTGCTCATTATGGAGGAGGCTATTTAAATTAAAATGTCTTAGCAACTGCCTGAGTCTTAACTTTTCAAATATTTTGCTAAATGCAGGTAAGATAGAAATAGCCCTGAAATTGCCAACGCCATTCTTATTACCTGATTTAAATAATGGTATGACTTTACTACCCTTCATGAGGTCAGGAAAAGTCCCTAAATCAACACATTTATTAAAAGTAAGAGCTAGATAGGGGCTACGATGTCTATTATATTATTTAAAAGTTTAATGGACATGCCCTAATAATCACCGGTGTTTTTAGACTTAAGTGTATTAAAAACATTAACTACATCACGCGAGGTTACATGTTCGATACTACTTACGGAGTTAGTCGTATTTATCGATATGTTGGCAAAAAACTCATTATATGCCTCAGCTACGTCAACTGCTTTATTAACTAATTTGTTGCCGACCACACTCTCAAGTCGTTTTTCTTATTTAACCTATTTACCCCTTTTCATTGTTAATAATTTTTCAAGTGGTTTTTACTTTATTATTAGAATGTTAACATTTTTAGGCGATACAATTAATGTATCGCCTAAAAATGTTGATTTAGCAAAAGCACTAATATTTTTGAATAATTTTTAATAATTTTTATCATACTCTAGGAAAGGAGTATCAAACCTGTATTTTTTCAAACAATATAACTCGTATAGTCTCGCTTTACTTTTATAAATATCTGGAGTAATATTGCCAACAGAGGATCCATTCATGTTAATAGTTTTGAAGCAACTCAACAGAAAAAGACACGGTGTTCAAAGCTCAAAAGAGCGATATGATAGTTGCGTGCCTTACACCGATTTAAACGATTAGATGAAGTAGTCCCACGTAATAGGCGCGACAACAGCAGGATATGCTCTCATACTGCGAGGACAACCATCATGCGCAAAAGTGTTTTCTGTATGGCTCCTATCATATTTAATAAATTACCTAAAAGTTGGAGAGAACTGCCCTTGTCACTTTTCAAAAATAAGCTGAGAATTTTTTTAGTTAGTAAAGTGTAGATGTGTGTAGATATTTTAAATGAAAAGGACTTTTCTATTCCGACTTCTAATATACATAGTTAAGAATAACAATTGATTATTGTGAATTTTAAATCAATTGACTTTTCAATGATTCGTTTTGACTGCCTAATAATGAATATTCTGGACATAATTTAATTTATTTTGACTATAATAATAATATCTTGACATAAATTATTATTCATTTGTTTTGTATTTTGTAATGAAATTTAATTTAATTGTAAATGTAATTTTTTATACATACTTACAAAATTTGTACGCCGTTATTGGCACAACATGGACGCTCACAACATCTATTAATTTAATACATGCATGTCTGATTAGTTAGTTTATGTAAACGCATGTTTGACAAATAAATTATCTTTATCTTTATCTTTGGTCTCGAAAGTAGATTTTTACTCTTTTAGCACAACATCAAAAAGGGTACCATACATTTCATTGGGATTCTCGTATTCTATTATTTATATTATTACTATAGATGGTGTAATTCTATGAGCAATATTATTTTTAAACATTTTGCAACGACTAACTGTATAAGGCCTGCATTCAAGTTGATGCGGCTTTTTATGTAATGGCATGGGGAAGCTAGCTAATAAACCACAGTGGTCGGACGTTAAGTCAGTTAACACTAATTTATTTTTGGCATCACAATCACTAAATATATTATCAAGACAAGTTAACGAAGATGCTGTGATCCTAGTAGGTTCAAATAACAAGTTAAATAAATTATAAGACCTAAAAATATTGAGAAGTCTAATACTTAATGGAGTAACATCTAAAATATTAATATTGAAATCTTCACATAAAATAATACTTTTGTTACTTGATTTCAACCTATTGAGACAATCCGCCATTACCGATTCGAAAATAATAAAATCCCCATTTGGGGGTCGATAAACGCAAATTATAACATATCGCTCAAGTTCAACACAAGACAACTCTATAGTGCGCTCGATTGAAAGATTAACTAAATCTAAACGTTCTTTACATTTCAACTTGTTTGAAACAAGAACTAAAGAGCCACCGTGAATAGCACTTTTTCTCACAAATGCGCTCTGTACGGTAAAGTTTTCATCATTGATAAACACTACTTCGTATTCCTTCAACCAGTGTTCAGTCAAACATAACACCTGAACATCATAGTTTCTCCATAAATAAACTTAATTCTAGCTCTTTGCCGGACAGACCCTGCATATTTTGATGTAGGTACAACATTCAACATGCGGCTGACCCGTTGCCGCACCTAATAGTTTAAACTACAAGGCATATCAAAAGTAGTGTTAGTATCAGTACTAACAGTAATCAATGGTACACTATAAGTACCAGTGTTACTGAGTATGTTTGTTTGTTACGCTTTCACGCTAAAACGATTGAATGGATTTTGATGAAATTTGGTACACTGGTAGACCATGACCTAAGTTAGAACTAATGATACTTTTTGTCTCGATAGTACGTTCCTGTGGGATAATTTCCCACCCCCACACAGATGACCCCGCGCAAAAGCTATATATGTAGTTATTTCAGAAAGGATTGCAATTTGAGGTCAACGGCTTACTTTTGTATACGCTATAATTAAGGCGCACTTAATAAATATGGACTTGTCGTGTTAGAGTAACATTAAGATGAACGATTCGTCTTTGTCGCACCCACCGACCAATCAGAAGACGGCTTAATTGTGCCTTTTCTTTTACCAGATGCTAAAATTACCCCATTACATTTATACAAAAAAAAACAACCACCTTCCAAAACAAATACAACAAACTGACAAATTACTTTAATTTCGGAAGTCTCTGCTTTTGTATTTTCGTTTTTTGCCACCGACTTCTTTTTTTTTTGGAAGACGTTATTTTTTTTCTTTAAGTACCTTCCTCCCCATGGATATTTCCAAAACGGTTTCAAGTGAAATAAACTATAACTTTAATTAATTTAAAATTGTGTTGCACAGTTCCGCTTTAGAGCCATAACTATGAACTACTTACCTTAGAAATTGTAAAATTCTGAAACAGACTTTTGACTAGGTAAAGAAACTTTTATTTCTGGATGCTATCCTTACAACTTCCCGGTGACTTCCCTAGGAGCACGTCTTTTTATTAAATAAAGAGGAAAACAGCTATACACAGATCCTGGTGTTATTTTTTGGGTTCCGTACTGCAAAAACCAAAAAAACGGAATCCTTATAGAATCGCTTCGTTGTCCGTCCGTCTGTCAGTCTGTCATGACCCTTTTTCTCAGGAACGTGGCGAGGTATTATCCAGTAATATCTCCACAGCACTTCAATCACAAAATTTACCCTTTTGTTGTACAACGGTTGCGCGATGTCTGTCTACCGCAACGACTGTCAGTTATAACATTGACTTCGATTATGAATACACTATCTTAAATTAATATAATGGCTATTAACAAACGACTGTTCATCTACAATTAGTTGATAATTAATAATACATTTAATTATTATTTTTTAATGTAATATATTTCACTATAAATTAAAAATATTTAAACTTTAACATCTACCTACCTCAGTCAATACAACATCTATCTATTAAAGGTATAATAATTCCAGGATATATAGAATAATATTAATCAGACGTACGTTATACGAACTAGGCTTACAGTATGGAAATAAAATGAATTTCAAATATTTAAATAAGTAAATGCCTACGGTTCCTGGAACTCTCAATAAATCAAGCTCGTAAGTCAACGCAATAAAAAATACGGCCATTTATGCGACATATTTTGATACTCGCAAATAAATCAAAACCCCCCTAGAATACTCCCCTAGAATCTACTTGACCTAGAATCATGAAATTTGGCAAGAAGAAAGATCTTACAGCACAAATAAAGGAAACAGTCCGATAAACGTTAGCTTCTAGTTTTATCACATAAAACAATATTTTTTTGCGATTATAAACTAATATTTGCAGTTGGAGACCTGACCGTGGTGTATATCGATTTATGGGAGAACATGTTTTTCAACTACAAAGTAAATTTTGTTTTTGGGATAAATTCATCCAAACTGCGGAATCCACTGTGCGTGGTCCGACACACACTTGCGGGGTAATTGCGTAACACACTAACGTAGCAATAGCTTTCACTTTGACAGTTCAACAACATTCATTGCGTTGTTTACGTTGTTGAGCAGGCATTTTTTTCGAACATATCAAGCAATGTCTTAGGAATATCCTTCAAAATGATTCAGATTGTGATTGAAAGTGTGTTCCACGTTAGAGTGCTGGCCGGTGTTTTTCAGTTTAATTACCTTTTAAGTAGTCTCAAGATACGTTTTTTGGATATTTACTGCAACTTTTTTATTTTCTTGTGGTTTGGTTTATATAAATAAAACACTCATAACATTAAAAAACAACCATTTACTTACAGACATGACATACAAACAGAGAGAAATGGAAAGAGAGTAATAATAAATGTACTTTATGTCTGCTTATCCCTTTCAGACGATATGGTGTAGCTGTGACGCCAGAGTGAGTATTTAATAAAAATAACTCAGCATTATTTTCATTTAGGCGGCAACGATTCCCCACGCACTTATGTATATGAGATGCATACATATATGTGTATGTCGTGGATTGATGGCGCCATGGTCAATACGCAGCGCCATCTAACAATTTATTTCGTAAACCTAATAATAATCGTCACCGGAAACGCAAGCGTGGCGTGGCGCCATATCGCTTGGACACGATCGTCGGTAGAGGGGATGCAGCGAGGACAGGGAAGGGACCGACCGAGTGTTCGGTCAGTTGAGTTTCGACTGTCTTGGCAGACACTCAGTACCAACGCACGTGTTTGTTTCGGTTTATTGTAAAATTGTGAGAATTCATAAAATTACTTTGATTTAAAAATATCTTTTGTTCGAGTACCCACGACAGTGCCCATAGCTAAGTTTAACTATGTCGGATCGTGAAGAAGACCCGATGTTTCGCATTCCGGCCACTCTTGATGCGACATCAGAAGCGGAATAAATCCACAACGACCCACGTGTTCAAAATGAAGATGCTAGTGTCAAAAATGGATGCGTCTGATGGAACAGCAGCCCCGCAGCCGTCAGCGAAGCCTTTCGTGTGCTGCAAGTGAGGGAAACCAGGATATATCGCATTCTTGTGCACGAGTAGTGGCAGCTAAGCAGATGGTGGAAAACGTGCTAGAAGTCGTGTACGGCGAGTGGACGTTGTACAACTACCCTCAGACACGTTAGAAAATAAAGGTGAGCTGTATTGTTTTGTTTGCGATTCTGATGCTGAATGCTCGTTTATTAAAAGCGGGTTGTGCAGCCAAATTAAGTGGCAAACGAGTTAATAACATTGTTGCATTGACTAGTATTGGTCAAACATGTTTAGTCAGCACAGAACATATCACATGTAGTGTTGCGATTAACGAGCAACAGCTTGAGATTTTATTACTATTTTCTACCCGACATTTACTTGCAAAGTAATATTATGATATTACCTACGTGAAATATTGACACCTAGGCTTTTCGATTAACATGTCACACACAGAGTTTTTGTTGTCTCTTGTAAAAAATTCAGTTTTAAACGGTCAACAACAGAAAGCTAGATTTGATAGAACAAAGGCAGCTGTGATAAAATGTTCGGTTGATGATTTCGTGTTATTAGAAAACGAAGAGTGAAATCAGATTATACGATTAAATTAGATCTGAAGTTCAGAGGTCCGTTTAAGGTAGCATAGGTAAAGAAAGATGCCAGTAGGTCATGTACCAGTCGAAGTAGATAGTAATCACAGTGGTGATGAGCAAGCCTACATTATGGGAAGCACGCGAGTAGGGGTTCTCTATCGGCCGTAGTAAAGTTGTGTGGTGTCACAGGGTGATGCACACGGATCCATGCGTTGGATGTGTGACAGCAATGCGATTGCTGGTCGGCTGGAGAGCCGTGGCGTTAGAGTGGTTTACTCGTGTGTGGGTTTCCGGGTGTCTAAGGCTCTTAGTGATAAAAATGATTTTTAATGTGGATGACAATCGTACCTGGCTCTGGTTGATGATTTACGCTATGATTAGATAATCAAAGTTTGTTTTACTGTGGTTGAATCAATACTCTAAAAGCCTTCAACTCCAGGCGTACGTATAAGTACGCTCACGATCACATACAAAAGATGCCTCTAAGTAGTTTTCCTAGCGGGTTAAACGTAGAAGACGGTGAGGAGAGTTCCTCCACCGAGTAGTAGAGCACATACCACGGCTATTAGGTCGCACTGTACGTACTTGTCTGTAGTCGTAACTGCAACTCACTTGTGAGTTGATCAGGGGGCGATGGCCAGCTGGTGGTGCAGCGTGGACCAGGGCTTCGAAAGGAGACTTGTTGTGTTGGTTTTGTAATGACCTGGGAGTCGTAAATTCCTATGTGAAGTGATGTGTGTTGATCGTATCACAAGAGGTGATGACGATATGGTTGGCATGAGTGTCACTAGCTGCTGCAGCAGCCGGGCCATGAGCGTTGTACGAGTATGTAATCTACGAGTAAATTGATACAGTTTCTGACCAATTCTTACTAAGGCTTAGAGGAACCTCGTGTTATCGATGGTAGTTTTGATCAGAGTATTACTAACGAATTTGAGGAAAGTCAAGTAATAGTTTTGTTGCTGAAACAGAGTAGAGATTAAGTTGTGTGTGTTGTGTGGGGTTTCGTGAGAAACCATAAAGTCCAAGACTGATTTGGCGATCCGAGGGGGCCCATGCGCAAATTAATTTGACGAGTTAAGTAACTGGAGGTTACTAGATAGTATGAGACACATTCATCTTGGTTGATTATTTTTATTGTAACCTTGAGATTTGGGAATCAAATAGTGGGTAACACTCTGAACTCTGCTATTTTTAGTTTGTTCGAATTTTAATTGTGTTTTTGCCTGTACCAAATGTGGTCAGGAGTGACCGAGCTATGTGATACTTTGCGGTCATGTTTCATTCCAGGCCAGCACCTGCAGCAGCGGCAAGTAGCGAGCCGCGCGTTTAAGTTTGCTATGTCGGCATTCCGAGCAGTGTACCAAACAAAACATCGTCGCCTACGCGCTACTACTGCAACGAACCAGGTCATATCGCCACTCGCTGCCCGAAAAAGGACACCAAGACTAGCAGCGGCAACGTAGAGCACCGGGTGAATGCCTGCACTGTGAAGCCAGCCACTGATCACCTAGCAATTGAATCCGGTGAGAAGTTTTCATTTTGTTTTGATTCCGGTGATTTTGATCCCAGTGCTTTCTTGTCAAAGAAAGTTTAGGCAATATAGTATGGCAATAGCCTGCGTGGTAGTAACTTGTGTGGTAATCTGACCCCCATGATCGTGTGAGGAAGATCCCCGATCATCAAGTTCCTCGAGAATTAGATCTCATAGTCAGTGACAGTGGTAGTGAGACCACATCTGATTAGCAGGCTTGTACACCCATACTCTAAACTTGAGACCGCACCTCATGAGAAACATGTGGCGATGGGTCTGATAATCGTTGGTGCGATTATGATCTGTGTTGGTGCACAGTGTATTGTGAAAGTTTCATGAGTTGGTTGTACATTGCTGATGAATTATGGTAGACAATTTTGTAAGCATTATTGTGTAACTTGTTGATCGGATCTTTTCCAATGTGTGTTCTACGGAAGCTTCTTGTATGAAGCCGTAGTACAGCTGATTATTTCACTTAGATTTAGATGAAATAAAGTACCATAGAGAATTAATCTTTGCTTCACTGGCAGGATAGCCGAGCTAGATTACTGTCTGAGTTAATTTTTGTCCACAGGTACTACACCCGAGGACGGGTGCTAGTCAGGGATGGCCGTGTCGTGGATTGATGGCGCCATGGTCAATACGCAGCGCCATCTAACAATTTATTTCGTAAACCTAATAATAATCGTCACCGGAAACGCAAGCGTGGCGTGGCGCCATATCGCTTGGACACGATCGTCGGTAGAGGGGATGCAGCGAGGACAGGGAAGGGACCGACCGAGTGTTCGGTCAGTTGAGTTTCGACTGTCTTGGCAGACACTCAGTACCAACGCACGTGTTTGTTTCGGTTTATTGTAAAATTGTGAGAATTCATAAAATTACTTTGATTTAAAAATATCTTTTGTTCGAGTACCCACGACAGTGCCCATAGCTAAGTTTAACTATGTCGGATCGTGAAGAAGACCCGATGTTTCGCATTCCGGCCACTCTTGATGCGACATGTATATATTTATTTATTCAAAAGACAACTTTTTGGTGTACAGTACTGTACTATTGAAATTACCTTAAAACTTTGCTTTTGTGTGGATACTTTAATACCTTACATTTTTGCTTCATCTCGTGTGATAATATTAAAATTAATATTGTAATTCTAAAATTTGTTTGAACGAAGATTACAAACTAAAAAAAAAACGAAAATCACGAAAAAATCGCCAATTACTTTTGATTAGTATTTTAACGTCATTATTATATTTTCAGTGTTCAGGTGATCAATGTTACGCGGGGGTAAGTGATCAATACCGATCTATAATGTTCTTACTGCAAGGCAAAAGCCTCTTCTCATACAGAGAAATATAATATCAGAAAAATGCTTTCCCTTGCTTCATTACTTTCTCCTGTCATTATCTTCTGCCCGTGATACATAAATGCTTAGAAAGAACAATAAAGCTCACCACAGACGTAGCTTTAATATATATATATTAACGTCTGCCATGAGCTTACATGTTGTCATATTGTCACTCATCCTGTATCTGGAAGGCAATGCTCGCGCATCTCGCATTCGTTATTGTCGTCCGACTCGTACTTTCCCTCGTAATAATCGAGTTGACCTTTTTTCGGTACTCGATTCGATCATTTCTCGCAGGAAACCCACGCGACATCAATTATGTATTACCTTTATGCGTTACCCGGACTCAATATTGACAAGATAAAGGCAAGGCAATTCCCGACTTGACATAAGTCACGTACCATCCAGTGACGCGGCTATCACTCGCAATTCTCAGGAATTACTCGTAGTTGTGAAAACGCCTTCCGGTATCTACATATATACGATGTACAAATTACATTACTACTGCGAGAGAAAAGAAAAACGTCTCATTTCATGCGTCACATGTCGGGGCCTGTCGTGGCCTGTCGTGGCCTGTCCGCGAGCTTACGAATCGCCGGCCCCTCTCTCGCCCAAAGTCTTCATCAATTTTGACAGATCTTTGTACGGCACATTGACCACAAAGAAATTGGAATTCGAGTTGTGACGAGACTCCTAGCGCAACTTAGTAAGTCGTGTAAAAATAGTATCGTTATGTTACTTCACAAAAAAGGAGACAAAGCTGACATCTCAAACTATCGACCCATGAGCCTCATTTTACATGTATACAAGTTGTTTATAAAAGTAATAGAGAACCGTATCGCTCCGACCCTTGAACTTCACCAGCCTCCCCAACAAGCTGGATTTCGTCCCCATTTCTCCACAACCGATCATCTCCATACCATTAATCAAGTAATCGAAAAATACAATGTATTTAACAAACCACTTTACCTGGCCTTTGTGGACTATGCCAAGGCATTTGACAGCATAGACCATCAGTCAGTTATTAATGCCTTGGAGTCCCAAAACGTCACACTTATATCGACCTCATTGATACCATCTATCGAAGAACGAATGAAAAGATCCAAAACACAGGTCATGACCAGCACGAAATGTAGGGACAAGGTAGACAGACATGTGTTGCAATATTTCAATGAGTATACACACTTGGGCCAGATCGTGTCTTTAAAGAATAAACAAGACAAGGAAGTCGAAAGACGATTCCAAAATTCTTGGGAGACCCACTGGTCCCTTAAAGAACATATGAAAGGTAATCTTCCTAGAACACTTAAAAGGAAACTCAGCGACATATGCATCCTGCCCGTCCTAATCTACGGCGCACAAAATTGGTCTCTTACAACAGAAGCCCAAACTCAAGATTTCCCAACTTTACGCTGCGCTCCATAACTCAAGTAGATGTTGGAGAAAAAACAGCCAGGCTGAAATGGGACTGGGCGGCAATGACGAATGCGTCATGCTACGAGTACGAGTGTCAACGCGAGAATTGCCTTCCTGAACCTGTAGCTTTGCCTCCTGTTAACCGCCAAGCAACCACGAGACCTACATACAGAATCTACTCGTACGACAAATATAAAACTTTCTGTTTCTATTGCAGTTCAATGGAGTAGAATGTATATCTACAGTAAGTAGCAAACAAAATTATTAATTAATTAAATTACTCTGAAGTAAGGTGGATGAAAACATGGCAAAGAAACTTGGAGGATTGGCGATGGACGTCTTCTGCCAGTCTTTTGCTAAACTTGGCTCATCAGCATACTGGCTAAATGAGTGGGAACAATAATTATTATAATCACGATTCACTGTAGTACAAGCCACGAACATTAATTCAAAGGCAATTTTCAGTACCTACTGATAAATATTTTTCATTTAACGAGAAAAACGCTTCTGAATTTTGCGCAATTGTAAGGTTTTAAAAACTTTCGCCACCCACCGACACCCAGAAGAACACAATAAATAAACGAATTGCGTCCTATTTCTCGAAAGGTTAATAGACCTAAGGACGTAGCTGCCTTCTCTTAAATAAATCTCTTAATTATGTTGTGTTCGTAGGTAGCTAAAGGAAGACCAATTCTTGAGCCTTCCTTAAACCCCGGTAAATCACAAGTGACTTATATATAAACCTGCCGAGCTTTTTCGTGCCCTTAATTTCCCTTCTTTTTATATACGCTTGCACATAATATATTTTAAGACTGTCAGCTTTTCAAATTATGTAAATATTAAATTGGGAATTGAAATAAAACATGTCATCTTGACTTTACATGACCTACAGATATGATTAACATTGAAGTATCTTGCTTGCAGTGCGATGGTACCAAGTGTTCCGCTGGAGTAAGTATGGAATAAGTAACTTTTACATTTAATTGAAAGTTCACTTATACAGGGTCAAATTAAATTAGCTAGCGATAGTCCGCAGACGTGATGGGTATGTATGGGTATATATCTAAACATGATAAAATAAAATGAAATCAAATTGATGATTTTTGTGGGGTCATTGACCACAGTTAATGTAGTCACTTGAGCTATGTATCAGTTTAAAAAAATGAATTTTTTGAGTGTAAACTTCACAGACATGATGAGTAACGATATCTAAATACGATAACACAAAAGAGTACAGATTTTCTCAACTCATACTTAACAACACTACCAGCGGTCGTTGACACCAAAACAAAAACTATTTTATAGTGTTTAGATATCGATACCCATCACGTCTGCAGAGTTTCGTTAGCTAATTTCATTTGACCCTGTATAGTTGTATCCTCATGCAGTTTAAAACTGCTACGGTTGTAGTTTTAAAACTCACAAGTATAACAAGACTGATTACAAACTTTCTCGTAATGATTGGTTAATTCCCCGTAAACCTCCATTGGTAAACTTACCAATAGCGATAAGGACCCGATAACATGATTGATGGTAATTAAATGGGCTTTCAAAACAAGCCGGGGTCATGAACTCATGCATGACCTTCGATTTCGATCGAGGGGAAAATAACATATAGTGACAGGGTCGAGGCTTTAACAGGATCTAATAAAATTAAACTGGGCTTACCACGGTCAGCACTTGGATGGGTAACCGTTCGTTACCCATGCCAATTATGTGCCTCGAAGAGCGCGAACACATATGAAAGAAATATATTTTGTCTTTACACTCACTTACACCGCTTTAACATAAGCATAATCTGCCTTTAATGTTCCCACTGCTTGGACACCTCCTCCTCTCCGTGAGAGGGAGTGGGCCGTAATCCACCACGCGGGCCCAGTGTAGGTTGGTGGATGTCACACGTCTTCGAATTTTTTGGTTCGAGGACATGCCGGTTTCCTTACGATGTTTTCCTTCACCGTTTTGAGAGCACCGGTGATGAAATAATTTACACAATGTAAAGCGCCTGTCTGGGTTCGAACCTACGACATCATAAGTCGCGGCCGTTACCACTTGGCCAGCCAGCTGCAGCACTGCTCTGCACCAGTTCTGCTACACCGCTTTAATAGACATTAAAAGATTCACCGCATAGACACAATCGTCATCACACATATGTATTCAGCAATCATCAAAGCTAATCAGGACATTCATTGGAGCGTAGTTCGTGCAACAACAGCTTTATTTGCATAACTGTTTGTTACATGATTAGTAACTAGAATCATTATTTGCCGCATGATGGAGAAATAACTCATTGACCTACTACAATAATGCTGAGAAGGACTAAACTGGTACCAAAAATTGTTCCTGTCCATTAGGTTAACCGTTTTTTGACAGAATAGATTAGAATAGAGTACTCTTTATTGTACACCATACAAATAATAGAACATAAATATATTTAATTTTACAAAGGGTGACACAATGGGCGGTCTTATCGCTAAAAGCGATCTGACAGCTGTCTTAGAACGACCTATTCCAGATTACAAAGTATATAAACTGCCTTATCTTATTGAATTAACTTATTTATGGCTTCTTACAGACATTATAATCAATCAATGTATTATGTGTTGCTGCAATCACTAGTTCCATCTGTCAAAAAACGGTCTACCTAATGGACAGAGTATAGATAGCTTTTTAAACGTATACCTAGTGGTCAAAGACGCGCAAACTGTGACCATGAACTCAACACATAGAAGTTTTAGAAATTTTACGTCAGTTATTAAAAAAAAACTGTTGTGTGTTTTCATAGAAAAGTGTGATACCTACGCGGTCAAAATGTATTGAAAAGCAATTTTTGAATAACCAACGAAGAATTTCAACCACAGATTTATAAACTAAAGGGAGATATGCCAAGGGGGCGTGACGCGTGCGAACAATGTATGCACGAAACAGAAACAAACGCGGGCGCCGTTGATTTGTCAATAAGAATTGTCAATGTAGTTGTGTGTCTCAACGTTGCGATCTGCGTTACGCTATTGGCTCGCGTTGAGTGTGGTGACTGTTATAGTGTGAGTGAGCGCGTGTTCGTATTGTAGTGCATATGTAGTTGAAGGCGACAGCCGGACTCGAACAGTTGGGCAGCCACACCATATCTCCCTTTAGTTTATAAATCTGTGATTTCAACGCACCACGTTGAATTTTAGGTCGGTTATTAAAAATAAAAAATTAATAACCGAGGTTCAGAATCATGTACTGAATCCACTGTAACAGCTTGCGCGCCGACGTCCCTGCCACCCTGTATAATCACGTCCTGTGCTGCTGGACAGTTTGTTGCGCCACTTCTTCTTTCCAGCTAAAGCACTAGGAAGTGGTGAAGGGCGAGCGTTTTGTGGGACTGTTTTATCTTATTTTGATGTTCAGTTGATTCTCAGTCTAATTAGAAAAAAGAACTTTTGCGTTGATTAAGGCGTTCTAACGTTTTCCCCGGAATTTTTGCCTCGCGTAGTTATTAGCAGTCAATTCGCCCCGCCCCGCTATTCGCTCCCGCTACCGATATGACCCACACCGCACCTTAAATTACCAATAATAACGTTGATAAATGACTATTCGAACAACCGACGACCAAGATAAATGTTATCATACTTATATGCCGAACTTCGACGATGTTTGTCTTGGCAGTCATCATATTTAACTCGACTAATGGATAACCATTACACAGGTGTGCAGCTATGAACGCTAATCTATTGACAAATACGGTTTTTGATAAAGATAACAAAATTATTTGATCATTTGAGCAATCACTCATTCTTTCAAAGTGATATTTGGTTGGAAAACTCGCAACAAGTGGGCCGACTGGTGAACGTTTCTACAGTTACGAACGACAAATTCATGTAAACAAACTTACCAATACATTACTTATCTAAAGTCTGACACTTGGCGATAAAACGTTGAGAGAGTTACTGATACATGGCAACAATGCGGCTGTGCCCGACAGGGTCCATCATAGTTTCTATTGATTAATAAACCTGTATGTGTACGTTATGGACTGCAATAAAGATTCATTGAATTGAATTGTTGTGAATGATGACAAAATTTCGCATGTCTGACACTTGGTGCACGCTTCTAACGCAAGAACTCCTGACAACGGGATGGTATGGTGCGGTTTTAGCAGCATTATTTCTACTGCACCACACACCCACTGCAAACTATCGGTGCCTAACCCTTCGAAGAAGACAGGCGTGATGTTAAGTAGATGTTATTTTCGCTACCTAGGCACTACGCGATCAGAGGGGCAATTCTTCTAATTTTAAGAACGTTGAGAGTCTGATCTGCCTCGATCTGTCAAAAATACCTTTATTTCCCTACATTTTGACAAGTTTTTGACATTTGTTTGTCGCCGAGATGAGACTGCGACTAGATATTTAACGTTTTTAATTACGGGAATTGGCCTTCTGATGTTGGCCACGCCAAAAGATTGTAGTACCATTGTATTTCTAAAGTTTAAATTGTCTGTCTGCGATTTTGAACGTTTTAAATTACGAGAATTGGCCTTCTGATCAAAGTAGGAATAAAATTGACCTTGTAAAACCGTTCTAACATTTCTCAATTTTTTGTCTTTAACATAAGGTTTCGCTGTAATTAACAATGATACTTCATCTAAGCAAAATGATGTTAGTTTTCAAGGCTACAGCCATTCTCAATTTAATTACGTAGCACTTCAGAAGTATTTTTCCATCCATTTTACAATACCACTGTAGAATTTTATAAGGAACCAATCTTACTTGGAAAAGCAAGCAGCCATTTATATTTCAATTTCAAATGGCGTTTATTAACAATCTTAAAACTAGTTTTACAATTTTTTTTTTTATTTCATTTAAAGGTCGTCTGAAATCTCCAGATTGTTTTGCTCTTGAGCATAGGCCTCCCCCAGGCCTTTCCACAGCTCACGGTCGTGAGTGTTTCTCCTTCATGACCCTCTCGCAGTAGTTTTCAAGTCTTCTTCCCATCTTTGGAATGGTCTTCTATTTTCATCTTTCCTTCTCTGGAATACCATTCTGTTACTTCTTTGGCCTATCTTCCGTGTTTACCCCTGATGTCATGACCTGCCCATTTCCATTATAGTTTTTTAACTGTTTTTGTTCTTATAAGATTAAGCGATCTATATACATAATAAGTATTTTAAAATAGTAACAGAGAACTTTTGTCCGTTTGTCTGGATGTGTATTTTCATCCAAATACGTTCGGATTAAAGATAGTTTTAACCTGGATTGGCACGCAGGGTACTCTTAATCCCGGTAGTACGTTCCCATGGGATATTGTCCGACATCCACGCGGTCGAAGCCCCAGGCAAAAGCTAGTTTTAAATAAATTCGTCTCTGAGGGTACACAATGAAATATCGCATCATCTTAGTGGAACATCCTCCACACGCTCTGACGCTCGACTAATAACATCTGCTCACCGCTAGGGAAATAAGATAGCTCCTCATTTGTTCGTATGAGATTTTGCATAGCATGGATTTCACTGGGGGTGTATTAGAAGGTACTCTGCAAGATCAGAGGACCTAGCACGAACGCGCGAAGTACACGTAACGTAAATTCAAACGATTTTTTTATCGAAAATACAGCGGTCTATACCATTTTGATGTTTTCACCTCACCCATTCATCATATGAATACTACACTACTACACACTACACACACACACACACTACACTACTATAATATTAAATTATTATTATTTATTATATTATATATTATATTATACCCATCCATACAAACTTTCACGTGTTGTTGCTGATGGCTTTCACATCCCGATGGATGGATGTTTGTTACTCTTTCATGCAAAAACCACTGAACGGATATGGATGAAATTTGGCACACAGATGGTTTCTAACCAGGATTAACATATAGGATACTTTTTATCCCGATATTCCCACGGGATCAAAATTTATGCGGGTGAAACCGCGGGGCGCAGCTAGTACACAATAAATATAGAAATTATATATAGGATGACACAAAAATAACGAGTATTTCCAATTTTAAACACAAAACACCACGCCTGTATTCCCCAAAGGGTAAGCCAGAGGTGCACCCACACCCACACTTCACCGGTTATATTTAAGTCCCGTGTATCGGGGGCCGAACCTGTTGTCAATTTTAAAATCGTACAAATTTGCGATACGTTAACTCCGCGCGTTCGTGCCAGGCCCACAGATACTTAGGTGCAGCCGGCGCGCCTTAGGCAGTCTGCCCCAATATCTAACTTTTTCGTTACTTAGTTCATCTTTTTGTTCAAACACGAAAAACCTCATACCTACAGAAACCATTTTTGATGAGAAAGGAAGCCCAAGTGAGCCAAGATCTATCCTTGCGAGATTATGATAGCCAACTGAGTAGGATTTATCTTGTAGGAAAAAAACTTAACTCAATTTATAAAAACTGTTTTTATAACTACATTATTTAGTAGCCCATATAACTCAGTAAAACCTTTTACAGGCTAAAATGGTCATCAACCCCACTTTTAACCTTTTAGTATAAAAGCACTATCTCCCTATAATGTTCCCACTGCTGGGACACAGGCCTTGTCTCTCCGACCGGGAGTGGGCTGTAATCTACCACGCGCGCCCAGTGTGGGTTGGTATTATTAGCCTACGATTACTGTTAATCTGATAATTGACTGATAATTACCACTTCAGCCTCTCTAGAACCAGGATGGAAAAATCATGGCAATGTGTACGTTCTGAGTACCTAGAGATAAAGTTCTAGTGCCATACAGTTCGATGACGTATCGAAACGATCTTGTTAGTTGAGCATTCTCTTACAAGTATACTGGGTCAAATTAAATTAGCTAGCGATACTCCGCAGACGAGATGGGTATCGATATCTTAACAACAAAAACAAAAAGAAATTAATGTGATGATTTTTTTTTATGGAGTCATTTGTCACAGTTAGTGTATTCACTTAAAATATGATTTTTTTTGTGTAAACTTCACAGACGAGATTCGTATCGATATCTAAAGACGATAAAATATATTTTCTCAACTCGTACTTCAAGTAACAACACTACCAGAGTTCACTAAAAAAAAACAACAAATATTTATTTATTTTCATTTCATCGTGTTTAGATATCGGTACTCATCACGTCTGCGGAGTTTCGCTAGCTAATTTAATTTGACCCTGTTTAACGTAACCATATCTCATTACAGTGTATTGGAACAAAATGCGCGTCGACAGTAAGTGGACATCAGTTATATCATTATTTAGTAACAGAAGGAGAGTGCAACGATGATCTTTTAGTGTCTGAATGACAGTGACAGGGGTAACATTATTGCTAATATACGAGTACATACTCGTACATACTAAGCCTATAACGTTTCCCCTGCTGGGACTCGCCTCCTCTGTGAGAGGGTGTGGGCCGAAGTTTTGGTTCTAAGACATGACGACTTCCTCACGATGTTTCCCATCACCGTTTTGAGAGCAGTAGTGATGAAATAATTTACACTAAGTAAAGCGCCTGTCGGGATCCCAACCTACGACCACCAACTTGTAAGTCGCGGCCGTTACCAATAGGCCACCACTTCTCTCTGTGTTAGTAAACATTTGTGAAATCGTGGCAGGAATTTTATTGAAAAAACAAGATGGCGTTATTCCTGAGGGGCAATTCTCGTAATTTTAAGAACGTTCACAGTCTGATCTCAGTCTCAATCTGTCAAAAATACCTCTAATTTCCCTACATTTTTGACCAGTTTTTGACATTGATTGTCGCTGAGATGAGATTGCGACTAGATATTTAACGTTTTTAATTACGGGAATTGGCCTTCTGATGTTGGCCACGCCAAAAGATTGTAGTAGTACCGTTGTATTTCTAAAGTTTAAATTGTCTGTAATAAATGACAATAAACTAATAACTTCTTCATACTTAGCTCCCTCGACTGTAAAGTAAGTATTTTATTGATGTTTTTAAATTTCAGTGTAAAGGACTGAAGTGCTCAGCAGGGGTGAGTTTGTAAAATTATCATAATTAGTTCTATACAAAATTACAATACTTCTCACACAGCCTGGGTACGGAGAGGTTTGTCATTCTGTTAACAAATCAAATGATGACAACTCTATTGAGATCCAGTGATGACAAAACATCGACTGAATTTCTTATCGAGATAATTTAGTAGAAAAATCCCATAAACAACCTAAATTTTCTTACAAAGTTACGACTTTACGACATGGTGCTCATACGCAAACAGACTCCATGTAAATCTGCCAAGCATGAATAAAACACGAAGTTTAATAATACGCTTTTTGCCAAAGGAGCGCAAATATTTGTACTCCACGCTCCGTTTATGACTTCTAAGAGAGAAGGCATTCATTCATCTGAGCGTTCATACTAAATGTGTAAATACAGCTCTATAACATACGACTTCTCTCCATTGACGCGATCAACGGGCGACAATGGCAGGTTCTGATCCTGACCCATATAACAGGCATCTCATATATTTGCAAGTCGCAAGATCGAGGAGTAATCGAGATGCGATCGCAAAACCTTTGTAGCGATGTTTTGATGTGGACATAGTAAGTTCACGCGACATATTCTGCTACTTTTGATGTGGATATAGTATGTTCACGCGACATATTCTGCTACTTTTGATGTGGATATAGTATGTTCACGCGACATATTCTGCTACTTTTGATGTGGATTTAAATCGTTAGATTCGCCCTACCACATCAAAAGATACTCCCGTTTCTGTTTCATTTTGAAACCTCTAACACATAATGACGCAGTGACTTGACTTGATTGTCATGGAAATGCTATTCGATAATGTGTGAGCTCACTCTTCTCACTATGGACACTTGTTCGCGTGAATTAGTACAGTAATCTTTGGGCAGAGGGGTTTTACTTAATGTCAAATACTGGTGTATGTGACAGATTATCATGAAGGCCGTTATAATATGACGCGACTTTCCTAGGAAACCAATGCTTAGCGAAGCAAAAGAAGTAGGTAGGTAGGTAGGACGACATCAGCAGGTGGCGTTCTGTAGTTTCTTTCGACCCCCGCGGGGTCAATCTGAGGAAGACACCAACCAATTTAACTGACAAGACTGTAGTATTCCACAATTGACACTACATTTATCTGTAGTCCGACTTTTCTTGAACATATTCTAAACAGACCGATTCTAGAACATGGTAAAGGAAAGTCCCCAAAATATTTAGCCCGTGGTTAGCAGACATCAGTCTACCTGTTGGACATCCAACAGGTAGATTGATCTCCTGATGACTTGGATCATTAAGTTAATACCCCCTTTTACTTGGCTTACGGTACTCCGGAAGTGTTTGGGTGTGTACATGACGCATTTTTATTCCGTACCTTCCTTTCTTCCGAAGATTTATTATTTTGCCTCAAAGACGGGTGAAACGGAGTTCAAGGACTATTAGAAGGGAAGAGGAGGAGTATGGGAGGCCTTTAGAAGTGGTACCTTTCATCTTACGATACCTACTTGAAATCGAACATCGGGATGTGTTAGTGCACAAGACAATCCATCTACGTAATCAATGATTTAACAGGCAAGGCCAACAAACACACTCAGGGGTCAAAGTCTCTTTTAAATTCCAGACATAATTTTGGTCAGATAAATGTCCATCCATTGTTGCCACTTCCTTTATGACCTCAACTGTAACTAATGAGACACAGTTACTTTTTCTATTGTTACCGAACTTAATAAACTTGCAGGTGAGTAATGTGAGTATACACTAGAGCATTTTCTCGAGCATTTCCATGTAATAACGTTCTTACGAATGGTACAATACAGGCAAAAGCTCATTTTCCAACCGAACTTCTACTTCCTGACTCACTTCCTCATAACGTGTCGATGGCAAAAATTACACGATAAATTATATTTCCCTTTTTTCATTTGTTTGTAACGCGAATACCGTTTGCTGACGCAGCCATTAGGTCCTCACGTATGCAGGTGACACGGCACGACTAACAGCCCGACTCCTTGTCAATTAAAAACCAAAAGGCTTGTAAATTGTTTAATTGAAATAAATGTCTTGAGTTTGATAAGTGATAAAGGTTCGACACATCGTTGGGATACACGTCTTAACGTAGCGTAATGTCTTACACGTAATAGGAAACACATACAAACAAGCAAGTTAATAACAAGCTTGAAAGAGGCAATGTTTGCGGGATGCTACGAGCTCGTAGCGCACGTAGCCGGTACTACGCTTTGTCAGCTACGCCGTAGGCCCGGAGCACAATCTAGAAAATGCCACTCCAAACTTAACAATTTACGGGCTGCGAACAACTGCCGACTGCGAGTCCTGGAGTGGAGACCGCGTATCGGCAAGCGTAGTGTGGGACGCCCCCCAGCTAGATGGACGGACGACCTAAAGAGGGTTGCTGGGACGGACTGGATGCAGAAGGCGGAGGACAGGGTGTTGTGGCGCAGCCTGGGAGAAGCCTATGTCCAGCAGTGGACTGCAATAGGCTGAGTTAATTCATTGTTGAGTGAACAGCTGCCTATTACGATAAAAAATAACGAAGAAAGGTAACAGAGTGTTAAATTTTACTTTTTCCATTGTGGTGGTTTCCACACACATTTTATCGTGTTTTCTCTTCTTTGTGAAGCAAGAGATGTATTACACAGTTGTATTGTGTTCATTCGGCGAGTAATTCATTACCACACTACACTAATATTTTGTAATCACTAGAATGGAAACTTTCAGGCGAATGCACCCTTTCAGCATGTTCCATTATTTGGTGTAAAATACCAGCCTCGCCACGCATCGCCTGTGTGTACAGAACCTATTAAGTATCAGTTTAGCTACCAATTCTGTATAGCTAGTTAAAATAAGTAAACATATAGGAAAAAAGGATTTGTACTTATGTATAATGTCCACACTAGTTCAAGACAAAGAGAAGTGGAAAGGAAAAGGTGAGGCCGTGCAGTGACAACATAGGCTAAAAATAAGTAATATTTAATATATAATGTGTGTTTTACGAGACATCTCCAAGCGGTTGGCTGCAGCCCGAAGTTGGTCTATTTTTGACGTGTGACGAATGACGTGACAATGTGCGGACTAATTTTTTGATGCCCTATGATTCTTTCCCCCCTTTTTTTACAAGTGTATTATGTAAATAAAAGATTATTTTTTTTAGTGTACAGGAGACAACTGTCTTGCGACGGTGAGTACCCTAGATACAGTTTACATAATACCCTCAAACCGTTTTGCGCCACTTTTTAATAACAAAGTTACCTACACTTTATCAAGTTGAAAAATATGAGCTCAGAAATAAACTAAGAAACCAAAGACTGTGCTACATAATGACTATAAGGCCGCGTTCACACTCACACCAGAGAGTCTATATAGTACATAATAATTCCAGCAGTCGACCTGTGAAAATTAATGAAAAACAAAAAACAGTCAGTCCGGCTGCTGGAATTGTTTTTTCATGCATTCTGTACAGAGGCCCTAGCGCCGCGCCGGCGGTAACTTCTAATGATTAACGCAGGTATGCAACAGACTAGCGAGGTAGATTCAAAGTCGAGAAGTGTCCCCGTCCTTCCGCATAACACCATCCTATAGCATTTTAGTTTAAACTTTGCGACAAGCACTGTTAGTTTCTAATATCACCCATAGATATGAATGCAGTCTTAAAACTAGGTAAATATTATGTGCCAAACGAGTATTTTCAATGTTACGTTACGTTTGCTCCGCGAGTTATTGCTCGGCTCACTGGACGCTCACAGTTGCCGGCTATCTATACGCTGTGATGTGAACGCAGCCTAACACCCAGCGTTACATTAATTTAATTTAAAAAAAAAACAGTGAACGCAGCCTGAAATATGCGTTAAATGATTTTATAAAAAAAACAATGGTTGTTTCTTCAGTGTTACGGATTTAACTGCAAAGCATTTGTGAGTATTTTTGTACATTACTTTATCTGTACCGCCCTGCAATTGTCCCACTGTCGTCCCAAAGACGGCGCTCCACCGCAGCCCTCGGCTAAGCTACGCACGTACAGCTTCGCTTTGCATGAAAATGTGGCGGGATATGCACTGCCGATTGCGACCTGCGGATATGACCACGCTACGCACTAATGCATGCCTGGCAAACAAATGAACCGCGTAGCTAAAGTTGCAAACCTCTCCGTGCACCTCCTACCTAGCAGTGGACGGTCGATTCGGCGAATCTTGCACTAGTCACAATCTCGCGTTATAGTATACCTAGTCTTGCCATAAATATTGTCACGAAGAAAATTTTTTTTTTTTTTTATTGCAAATAATATTTATTACTTTTACAGTGTGTTAGTTTAATACATAAATATAAAGCAATTTAAAATATACAAAGCTTATTCGAAGTGGTCTCCATTGGCTGCAATACAGTCCTTTAAACGTTGAGGCCAGTTATCAATAGAAGCACGCACTCTTTCCATGGGAAAATTTTTCACTGCCAATCGTATGGATTGTTTTAGGGACTCCAAATTATCATGGCGTTTAGAACAAGCCGTACTCTCTAAAACCGAGCATAAATCATAATCCAGCGGATTAAGATCGGCACTAGACGACAGCCAGTCTTCAGCTCTGATGAAGTCCGAAACGTTCACTTCCAACCAAGACTGCTTGGACCGAGCTTTATGACCTGGCGCTGAGTCTTGTTGGAAGGACCATACTTGGTTATTGAACATGGTGTTATTAACGGGCTTAACTACCTTCTCAAGAAGCCGATGTTTTGATACCTTTTTCACAAAAATATAGCTCAGTCACTCCTTCATAGCTAACACCCCACCAAACCATCACTGAAGTCGGATAATGCCCACGTTGCACTCTGTCGACTAATTGGGAAGCTTCCTTAGAGCTTTGAGCATAAATACGGTCATTTTGTTTGTTTAAATATTGCTCAATTGTAAAGATTTTCTCATCCGTAAACAAAATTTGTCTGTGACCTCCCTTTTCGTACCGCTTCAGTAGTTGTTTCGATTTTACCACCCAATTCCTTTTTAAATTATCAGTTAAAAAATGACAAGTGCATCTCTTATAGGCTGCAAGTCCTAAGTCATCTTTTAAAATACGCGACATGGTTCTGGGTGCTATCTTCATCTCCCGAGATAAAATCTTTTGCTTCCGGACAGGATTTCTTCGAATTCTTTCCCTTACTGTTTTGACCACCTTTTTCGTACGAACACTACGTGGACGGCCAGGTCTTTTTCTGTCACAAACAGAGGAGGTCTCGTTGTACCCATTAATAGCCCGGTACACAAACATTTGACTAATACCAAGCGTATGGAGAGTTTTAAATATTGCATTTGGCTCCATACCAACTTTGTGTAATGCAATCACAGCGATTCGGTTCTCTTTATCACCCCACTCCATTTTAATATCGCAAAATATTGTACAATGTATTAGCGCCAAAATTAGAAAACTCAATGAACACTCGTATAAAAATGACAGATACCAAATTCAAATGTAATATCTTTCTTATTTTTAATTGTAACAGTATTTATGGCCAGACTGTGTATATATTTGTCCCACCTGAGCCGAAACCGGTGTAGATTGTTAGCTTATTGAATATCATGTCCGTCACAATGGTAGACTTAAGATGGAAAGAGCCCGCTGAATAGAAAAGCTTTCGAATATGTTTTCTACTTTACTATCAAAGGTTTATGACAATATTAATGGATATTTGAACATTTTATTCCTTCCAATGTAAGGCACACGAACCAATAGCATAATAAACGGCTCTGCGGTTGGAAACCGAAATGAAATGCCATTGCTGCCGTGTGGCGGAGGTACATTAAACATTCTCGTTCTATTAGGCAGATACATTTAACAAATCAACAAGCTTACAGTCTGCACCGGTTTTGTTACTGTGGCTCAGGAGAAAAACATTACTTATATAGACTTAGAAAGAAAAACTTGTTACACGTATTCGCAAAACGAGAACATAATGAAAACAACAAAACATGTGGTTACATTGCCACACACAAGGGTTCAGGTAATGTCGAAATGTAATTACTTCGCAAACAAAAATTCTAAATCAGAAAAGGTTTTGTCTATATAGTGGAACTGCTGTTGGCTGTTGTTATTATCGTGATGGCCGGTTGTGGGTTAAAACCCGGGCAAGTACCAATGTGACCTTTTCAATTCATAAATATTATGTACTTTCTGAGTTTAACTTGGACATTACTGACAGTGGTGAAGGAAACACGCCGTGAGTAAACCTAGACTTATAGTTAATACCATCTGTCTGAAATCGCCAACCCATCTTGAGAAAGCGTGGTGATCAATGCTCGTGCCTTCTCTGTGTGAGAAGAGGCCATTGCCCTGCTGTGGGGCAGGAATAGGCTGGTATTACAAACAGACAACATGACGCTTTGTAAGTATTACAAGTCGACCTTGACAAAAACAAAAGTCATTTATTCAAATTAGGATGAGAATCAGCACTTTTCGAACAATAAAATTACAAAAGACATTCCCCCAAAACGCCCGCCCTTCAAATGTTTCTTATGTCTTTTGTAATTGTTTTATTACCCTACAAAGGGTTAAATGTCACTTGCACTTTCATAAAACAACAAGGTATATAATTGTGTATGTGACAGTTATTAAGTTTCAACCTAAAGCTTTGGTTTCCTACAACAGCGGTGGCCGCCACATAATGGCCGCAATGACGGCTGTCATAAAAATAATGGCACCAGGGTTTGACTTTAAAAAACATTCTCTAAGGAAACCAACTTACTTACTTATTAATATAATAAAGTAAGTTGTTGTGTCTCCCTAGAGAGCGCTTTTATCATTTCCGTGACGTACCGCCATTCGACGGTAAATGGTGGACGCTAAGTGTGCGGCGTTCACCGCAGCTTTAGGAGACGCTAACCTCAAAAGTATTAAAGTAATTACGAGGTACTATACTTTGAATGAATGTAATATCTGTTTCCAGTGCGAAGGCGAGAGCTGCTCATTCGTGGAGAAGTTGTGGGTATAAACTAACAGAAGCCTAAGTGAAAAATGTTAACGTTTACTATTGGAACCTGCAATAAAACATGTATATGTATAATGTTCAGTTTTTAGAAAACTTTGTTATTTTCCCGCAACTTTACCAGCGTTAGCTTACATTTGGTTAACAGGGTATAAGTTATGTACAACTTTCATTTAATCTAAACAAGTTTAATCACAACCAATTCAGCCTATCGCACTCTGTCCTAGCCACCTTCTTTAGGTCGTCAATTCATCTAGCTGGGGGGCGTCCCACACTACACTTGCCGATACGCAATCTCCACTCCTAGACTGTCTGCTCCACAGGCCATCGGCTCTTCGACAAACCTAGCCAGCCCGCATATTTAATCTAAACAAATTTATGAAAGCGATGTAAATAATACTATGTTTGTGAAAAAAATAACTGGAATTCTAAATCCAAGTACAAAAAAATGTTTTATAGCACATATAAGTCACGCTTTTCTGTGACCTAAGTAGTAAATTTTTACACAGAAAAGCGTGACTTAAGTGCGCGTTTAAGTCACACGTGCTATAAAATAGTGTACGATACACCGTGTGACTAAGTAGTCTATTAATGCATGGCTAATTTCACGCCCTGCTTCACAGACTTCTTAAGTAGGTACTTCTTAACGACTTCATAGACTACTTCAGTCACACGTATCGTAATCTACTATACTGATTTGACTGCCCCGTCGGTCTCGTGGTCGCAAGCGCTACTGCTGAGCGTGGGGTCCTGAGTTCGATTCCCGGGTCGGGCAAAGTGTTATTGCGTTTTTCCATTGGGAATTTCTTAGTAAGAGCCCGGAGTTTGGAAGTTGGTGGTGTTGATACCCCGTGCCTCGGAACGTACGTAAAGCCGTTGGTCCTACGCCTGATCTCTCCCCAGTCGTGTCGGATTGCCGTCCCATCGGACTATGACAGTAAAGGAACAGGGAATCTTTACGCACACACTTGTGCCCTATAATATCTCTTGCGTACCTGGCTAATCTCCGTTGAAATTGGCCACCGTGACCGAAATCGGTCGGGAGGCTATTATTACTGATAAAAGGTTTCTGATAGGAGTACTCAGGCGACTGGTAACACCGTCCCCATTGCCCGAGTCCTTTTTTTCTATTTTTCTTCAGGCGACTGGGACCACACGCGACACGTTCCTTTGTTTAATCGAAATTTAAGTACAGTTTCAAGAAAAAGCCGAACATGTTTTGGTTGGTAATATAGAGTCTAGTGAGTGAAGTGAGTGATGGATGGGTGTTTTATACTCTTTCACGAAAAAACTACTGCAAGGATTTGGATGAAATTTTAAAGTAATATAGCTTATATATCAGAATAACACATGGTACACTTTTTATCCCGATATTCCTACAAGATCGACACTTATACGGGTGAAACCGCGGGACACTGCTACATACTACATACTACTTACCATCGAAAAACATTACTCTCCTTTTGGGCTCCGCCACAGTCGGGATTAAACTGCGTATGGGTTTTGATTTCGCTGGCGACTGTATAATTGGCGTCACGTTGATTGTGGTCCCACAAACAGCATGTGTCGACTGGTGCAAACACGCTACGGTGCGAGTGGGACCACGGTCCCAGCCGCCTCAGTACTCGTAGTATAAATCAATGGATGTTCACGTCAATTAAACCTAATGTTCATAGTGAAGGTTATACTGTCGTCTTCCAGTATCACTTGGCTTCACATGAGTAGGTTTGTAGTTCGTTGGCTATTGAGTGATGCTTGGCCGGGCATAGGATCACACCCTGTAATTGGGTTGCGAGGATCAAATGGTTGTTCCGGGTAAAGTAAGATAATGTTATGGTTCATGATTCTGCCCACCCCCATGAGATTATGTAAAAACTTTTCTTTTTTTTTTCTCTTCCACAATTTTATCTTTTAATAATAATTAACTCTGTAAGCTAACTTCATTGTGCATGCCATGCTCTCCTGTATGTGAAGGAGTAAATCTATTGTTGCCCAATATGTATGAATGTCGTTGATTACAGAGGGGCAAGTCTCGTAATTATAAGAACGTCCACAGTCTGATCTCAGTCTCAATCTGTCAAAAATACCTCCAATTTCCCCTACATTTTTGACAAGATTTTGACATTTGTTTGTCGCCGAGATGAGACTGCGACTAGATTTTTAACGTTTTAAATTACGAGAATTAGCTTTCTGATGATTTGTTAACTTCTTTAAAAAATATGAGTAATAATTTTCTCCTATCTGGCACATTAACGGGAAGCGAGTAGAGCTAGCAAGTAAAAAGGAGTTAGCGAGCGACGAGCATCGAGTGCGTAACGGCGACGAGCGATTAATCTACAGAGCAAGCATTAGTCTCTCAGCGAGTGTTCTGCGCACCAAGCGAGCGTCGCTGAGCGAGTACTCTCTTTGCTAGCTCGTCTCGCTGCGTCAAACAAGTAACTATTAATATCAGTAAACAGTCAACGATCAACTGTTAATATAATAAGTATCTCTTCAAAAACAGAACACAGGAGCTACAAAATTTTTGTACGTTTCTTGAATGAGAAAAATCGATTATAGCTAGTCGCTTCCTCGTCGGCGTAGGGAGTGCCTGGTAGCAGCAAAAAACTGCCATCAGCAATCAATTAATCATCTAGTATTAGCTATTGGTCCTATATCACATATTTGGAGTTTGAAAGGGCTCTTCAACATCGCAATAATGCCTTCAGCAGGATAACCGCAGATGAGAGGGGGGACACGAGAGGGGAGGGTGGCATAGGGTCGTAATTAAACTACCCTTATGTGGATGACAACGTCTGACTTATCTCCGATATTACATAGGTACTTACCTACTTATTGGTTGGTTGTTTGGGACGTGGTTACTTTATCGCTAGACTTTTTTCATTCACACTAGGGGATACCTGAATAGAAGCGTGCTTCCAACGCTCGGTTCAGTGCCAAAAGTTGAAATCGCTTTTATATAGTAAAAAAGGCGATCCTTTTTTTATAGAAATTATGCAGGATGGCACTTTGTATTCACTCCGTGGGGTGGCATGACATCGACGCACAACCTGTTACCATGGGTTCAGTACAAGATTCTGAATCATCCGTATTGAAATTTAGGGCCGGTTACAAAAAAAACAGCTGTTAGCATGGTAATAGCGGTCATTATTACCCTTTCCCTAATATCTCTCCGTAGGAACCCAAACAATAAACTATGTTGAAACTATTGGAACATGTTGAAGATGACGATAGATATTGATTCATGAAGTTAACGGACTTTACCTCCAGTTTTGAAATAAAAAGAGTGTGTGTTTATGACCACACGGTAGAACTGAAAATGATTCAATGTGATTCAGTGATTGAATGTGATTCAGTGTCACCGACCCGAGCGTGCGGTTCAGTGTCGTCTGCTGTCCAGAAAGTGCGTCTAAAAAAATGTTCACTTAAAAAATGCTGGAAAATTGATGTCGGTCAATGACCGTTATTGCCATGCTAAAACGCGACAACTATAGCAGATATTTAAACACAGTTAAGGCTTCCGCAGACCGGCGCAACGCCGGTCTGCGGAACACAGCACGACGCGATCCTAGTAGAACAATTTATATGAAAACTTCGTAGAAATTGTTCTACTAGAGTCGCGTCGCGCCTGTCTACGGGAGCCTTAAGTAAGGCGACGTGTTAAAGGCTAATACTGTAATACCTTGTAAAATCCTCTTCACAAAGTCGACAGACAGGAGGCGTTTCCAAAATGTACTAAAACCAACACAAAGTAGATAATATGAGCACTGAGCAGGTACCGACCGCGAGATTTTCGCGCTTTCCTTTGTTCACCAATTCCCTTTGAACTACCGCCGACTTAAGAAAAATACTGCACACTTTATTAATTGCTATCATTACGATAATTAGGAAAGTTTGCTGAAGGTGGGGCTTGCTGAGTTCCCTCGCTGTTAATATAAGCGTACCAAAGCTTGTTTTTCTCGGAAAGTATTCTTTAAACATTGCATACCCAGTGTAAAGTCGCCAGGAATATGGAAAACGGGGAAAACTGACTGGATAGATTAGGCGCCTGATTCGGTAATCCTAACTAATATTGTAAATGCGAACGCTTCACGCTAAAACGGCTGAGCGGATTTGGCTCATGGGTAGACCATGACCTGGAAAAGGACATAGGCTATTTTCATCCTGGACTGCAGACGAAGTCGTGGGCAACAGCTAGTTTATTATAAAAATGCAAAAAAAGTCAGATAAATATCACACAGATTATCCTTAATAAAAACGTGCTCAAACGTTGCATCTACCATCACCATATCATCTCTACCAATAAAAGCCAGCACAGGTACTTCTACTTCATTGCTCCTACTGGTAAAATGTAGTTTAGTAATCTTAATTAGTCCGTATTATAAATAATAGTCCTCCAGACCGTATTCCGGCCATGGCGGCCAATCTCAACGAAGACTAGCCTTCGGCGCGGGAGATGTAGTGCACAAGTGTGTGCGCAGACACAGCTGCACTCTCTCTACTCTCACTGTCCTAGTCCGATGGGCTGCAATCCGACACGACCCAAGAGAGATCAACAGGAACAACGGCTTCAAGTGCTTCCCGAAGCACGAGGGTATCACACCGCCAACTTCCAAACTTCGGAGTACTACTAAGAAATGGTTATAGTGGTTTTTACTGGGTTTGACCAACATACAACCTGACTCTGATCTAAAAATTGCAAAAAATAGTAGTGCTACCTAAGCTATGTAAGTCCCAAGGCCCCTATACGAGCCTATTGCCACTTATCGGGCTAAGTTCTATACTCGAAGGTACTGAGAAAAGGCGCGGGCCTGCGGGCGGAGATCAATGGGTAGCTCACCGCCCGATCAGGACCAGGCCCGTGCCGGACGGCGCGTAAGTGTTCCACGGGCGCCTCAAAGAGATGTCAGCATAATCCGAGGGGCCCCTTAGGGCCGAAGCCTGCCGGGTCAGCGGGATTGTCCGAAAGGGTTACCGCTACCCCGGAACATAAAGGGTGAAGGAAGGAACATGGGTGGGTTTTAATCAGCAAGAGTCTGACACTCCCTTCCGCTCCACCCAGAGCGGGAGGGGTCATTTGAAAATTTCGCACCAGAAAAAAAAATAAAAAAGGTACTGAGAAATGTAAGTATTATATATATATCAGCAACATGATCAAACAAAACTTACATAAACTTCCCAGTGAGTTAGCACATCGTATAACAAGTTAAGTTATTAATAAGTAGCCTGCACCACCGCCGCACTTAGTCTCGGTGCCTAATTAAAAGTTGTGTGCATTCATAGCCGCCAGAGTAGGCAACGTGACTTATTTACATTCGTATAATATAAATACGAAAGTTTTGATGTTCGTCAGTGAGCTGAAATGTTATGGATGTGCTGGAATTTGGTGCAGAAGTGAAGGTTTATATTTAACTAAGTTTATTTATTAAAACTTTATGCACAAGTAAAAAAATACTGTACAAAGTCGGACTTAATACCCGAGGCATTTTCAGAGATAAAACAGGGCAGATGATAAATAAAAATAATAATAATAATATGATACGGGATAAATAGCTAGGAAATGACTATAAAATACAAGAATAAATACTAATACATAGATAGATACATACATATAAACAAAATTCACGGTCGGAGAAAAAAATATCGGTAGGGGAGAAAAGGAATCCAGCAAATCAGCGCTGGGATGTTACGGCCAACTTCTGACTACTATGTAAGCATGTACTAGGTTCCCTTTGTGAAATATCCTTTAGATTTCAAAGGACATTGCCAAACGTTGTCATACATTATTAAGGCGGAAGCAGATGTGGGCGGGCCGCACCGCATTGCATACATCCTTCTAGGTACGTCACCTTTGTACATATTGTATGAACCAGCGCACACTAGCACACGACACGCGGCCGCACCGCACTTATGTATTTGTATTGACTGCCCCTTGTTCTAGTGGTCGCAAAGTAACTGAAAAGTACTCATTAAAAAAATAACCTCTTACGAAAGTAATTATTAATCTATTAAGCATCATATTCCTGACTGCCTCATTGGTCTGGGTGTGGTCGTAAGCGCTACTGCTGAGCATGGGTTCCTGGGATCGATTCCCAGGTCGGGCAAAGTGATATTTATTTATTTAACACTTGCAGCACACAAATGTACAGAGGCGGACTTAATTCCATAGGCATTAATTTATTATTGGGTTTTCAATAGGAATTTCTCAGTAACAGCCAGGAGTTTGGAAGTTGGCAGTGTGATACGCCCGTGCCTGATCGCTCTCCGATCGTGTCAGATTGTCGTACAATCGGACTAGGAGAGTGAGGGAAGACTGAGTGCACCTGTGTCTGCTCACACACTTGTACACTATGATATCTCCCGCTTAGCTATCCCATAGTCTCCGTTGAGATTGGCTGCCATGGCCGACATTCTGTCTGGAGGACTATTATTTGTATTGCAATGTCTAAAATATGCGCTTAAATTTATACGACCATTATTATATTCTATGATGTTTAAACATGATAAACAGTGTATTGAGAGAACTTCCAATGTTTTTTTTTTTCTGGTGGGAAGTCATCAAATGACCCCTCCCGCTCTGGGTGGAGCGGAAGGGAGTGTCAGACTCTTACTGACTAAAACCCACCCATGTTCCTTCCTTCGCCCTTTATGTTCCGGGGTAGCGGTAACCCTTTCGGACAATCCCGCTGAAACTTCCAATGCTTAAAGGAACATTTATAATAAATCAATATAAAGTGTGGAAACAACGGCTGTGTTCTACAACATTGGGGATAAATCAACAACGGCTTTCGATTAAAAGTGTTGGTCAATAAAACTTTTATGAACAGAACAACGTGTGAACATTTCGAACTGCAGAAATATTTGCATGATTCTGTAAAGTGCTCGAATAAATAGTAGTTCAGTATTTATTGGAATATCATTTCAGCAATAGCATTCGCAATATGTTCATATGCATACAAATAATACTTATCTATGATGGCTCTTCAATCGTTTTAACGTGCTGAGTGTTTTGAATTGCCATGTAAAAGTGTTTTTACTGTATTTTTATTTCTCCAAGCGACGCGCGCTTTTCTTGTGGTAACGAAGTAAACAAACATGCCGTTTATATGAGCACGAGTAGCGTTAGCACACAACAACACACTGTTCCGACTTTTCCATTCTCTCGGACGGTACCGAGAGCTCCTGCGCTTACACACACATTCCCAACGACAACAGACCGAGTCTGTCAGTCTGTACCTTTTAACGCCTAAACTGCTGAATGAATTTGGATGAAAGCTGCTAGACGGATAGCCCACGTGGGTTTGGACATATAATGATACTTAGATCCCTGTAGTACGTTCCCATGGGATAATTTTCAACTGCCACGCGGGCGAAGCCGCGGGCAAAAGCTAGTTAACCAATAGAATACCAATATCAAACTATGGTCACTCGAATTTTTCAGCTGTCGTGTTTCAGATCTCTGCCTATGTTAATTACGCAAAAATTTGTGCCAGAAAATTTAGATTAATTAATGGATTAACCCGCCACCCGGCCATCAGGTTACCACCTGCACCTGGCTGACTTTAACCGAATGACTATCAATTCTAACGCTCTAGTTACCTCCGTGGTGTGCTACGTACGTGTGTACGGTGGGTAGAGCGTAGGCGCGATAATCGTAATTATCCTATTTTTTAGGGTTCCGTACCCGAAGGGTGCCAACGGGAGCCTATCACTAAGGCTCCGCTGTCCGTCCGTCTGTCTGTCGCAGGGCTGTATTTTTTTAACCCTAATAGGTAGACACTTGAAATTTTCACAGAGTGTGTACTTCTATGGTCTCTATAACAACAAACAATAAGAATAAAATAAAGTTAAAAATTAAAGGGACCATTCTGTTGAGATGTTTGATTAGGCAGGAAAAATGGAAATTATAGACTGGAGCTGTAAATTACGTATGTATTGCGAAGAACAAAAAAAGACACATAAAAGTATGTAGGTAGATCTAAAGTGCTCTGTGGATCTAAAACTAATTCACCGTCACAAAAAAAAACGCCTGATGATATATTCATTGCAGTAAGTTGCACGAAGTTGTTTTGCACAAATTGCTAAATCTAAACACATTCAAGAAACGTGTTAGAGGAGATCGTGGCTAAAACACAACAGCCGCAAGAAGGATAAGCTACGCCGTAAAATCGTCAGGACCCGGAAAGTCTGACAACTGGCTCAAGCATTTCAGTTATGACGAAAACGAAAACTTAATAAACGGTTAATATATATATAATTATATATTAACAACCGTTATAATTATATATATGTATGAATATTTATTTATAACACCGCCATCACCACCTACACCTACACTACGTACTCAACACTCAACTATCGACTACACACCATCATCACACAACACAGACACACACACACACACCACTAAATGTTTATTAGATAAAGCGAAAAAATTGTAATTTTTTATCAAAACCTATCCTTTCTATGTTTTGTATTCTTTTTTTTTTTTAATCGACCATAATATTATATCAACAAAATTAGGCGAAGACACTGGTCCCTATGATACAGTTAACACAGTTTAGGGGCCAGGGGATTCATATTATTTTTGATGTAAACATTTTATGTCAATAAAATTTATTATTGTTATGTCGTCTATTTATTTACTTAGGTATCTTATTTTATTAAATTTTGAAATATTTTTTTAAATATAAAAATTAAGTATAAAAAATAAATTAAAATTATCAAATCCACCGATGTCGAGAGCAGGGTCCAAGCAACCGGTGGTTAGGGCTCCAGCGAGGAGTACTGCCTTTTGAATCAGGCCCTAAATCCAACCGCCTAACGAGAGCCTTGATAGATGTTGATCGAGGCTTTCGGCCATCAGGCCATTGGCTGATACGACAATCGACACAATGACAGCCGAGCTCACATTCCACATGTCACCAAACTCGTGTGCTAAGTCGAGATATTTAATTAGTCTATTAATCTAATAAAATTATTATTATTTTAGTTGTCTTTGACATATCTCGGGACCCTGGAGTCCCGGACCTTTGAAAGGCGTACTAGGGCCAAAGCCAGCTCGCAGAGGCCCTTTACACAATTCTAAATGATGAGGAGGCACCAACCGTCAATTATCCCTGTATGCACCATGCAAGTGCACCCAAGGACAACCCCCGGTTGGTGCAGGACTATTGCAGAACATGGAAACAAAATATACCGGGCTATGGGTTTGGGTGGCTATAGTGGATCGGTTACCTTGAACTATGGAATGTCTATGTCCCCTGCCTGACCAATGATAATTATAATATTCACAGATGAAATGGCAGGGGGTGACTTGCACACTTAATAATGGGCCCCCGAAAACGGTCGCTAGCACATAAATGTCGTAGCGACAAGGGGGCAACATGTTCAGAGGTGCTTATGAGGACCTTTTCTATATCCTAGATGTCAGGCTTAAATAAAGAAATTAATGTATTCAGTATACAAGGTAAAGCAGCATGAATACATCTTCTGAGTACAATCGCACACAATTTTAAAAGATCTTTTGAATATGATAAATGGCATGATACTTTGGCGTGTTTCTGAATCCCCATTCAATATGACTCATTGACAGGTACCTATTCATATTGGCACAGTCTCGCTGTGCTTTAGAATTCGTTATTTGTTTAGGTACCTGAACCTGTCAGTTTGAAACTGAAATAAAATATTGGTGAAAAGACCATTGAAGTGAAGGTTTCCTTAGACTTCTTTAGTTAAGGAATAGCAGCTCGATGCTGAAGTGAGATTATATGACCTACTTAGGTTAGTGGTTATAATGTTTTGTAATGAATATTTTTCAAAAATAACAGCAAGATGAGTAAAAATTTACCTAACACACATGTTACCTTACCGTGAAAATTGTGGTTCCACGGAAGTCTCGTGGCTAAGTGATAACAGCCGTCAGTCCGTGAATGGGTGACCATCTTTACATACCGAAATACTCCGAGCCTCTGAAAACACTTTAAAAGCCGATTGTCCCGGTTGCCAAGTGTGGATATTTGGTAATCGTTCCGCGTAGTCAGAAGCCCAAAAGTCTGACTACCAGGCTTGCCAAGGGGTATCGTATTGCCCACTAACTGGGTTGTGGTGTCAGACAGGCAGTCACTCCATGTAAGATACTGATATTCAGCTACATCCGGTTAAGGCTAGGCAGACTGGTTGAGTGTAGAAGGACGACCGACAAAATATACCGCATCTAATGTTTATACATATTAGTCCTCCACAATGTTCATGAATGAAGCAAAGTTTTCCCGAAGTGACAGTATATTAGTAACGACAGCTAGTTAGGAAACTGTACCAGCACCCAGTTCTACTTAAATAATTAATGACGGCTAACTTATTAGTGTGACATAAATAAAGTTACCAAACCAGTGGAGCTGTGAGTTGCGCGGCTAGTCTATATATAGACTCCGGACGCAGTCAGGTTGGTTGAAGCTAGGAAAACCTGCACAGGGGGAGATTTATAGACTAGCTGTGCTCCGTGGTTTCACCTACATAAGTCTTGATCCCGTAGGAATATCGTATTTTTTTGGCTGTCATGTTTAGGTATCGATATCCACCACGTCCCTTGCAGATTGCCATCGACCTTGGTAACAAGACGTGGGAGGATAACAGACTCAAATAAAAGCGGAATTCACACAATTTCCTTTCGTTTGAACGGAATGAAAATATTTTGATAACCCGTAACTTGAGTTTAATCGTATCATAAAGTTATGAAGTTGGCGTTACATTGACTTGTTTCAAACAAATTTAACTAAGTCGCTTGGAGTTCTCAAACTTGGTGTATTGAGTTTTATGTACTTGGTGGCAAAGTTATTATTTTATTAGTAATTCGGTTAATTTTGTACAGTGGAAGGGTTTTGTTTAAATGGGTTGGTTGGGAAGCGAATTTATAAATACATATACAGGGTGGACTTACGAGATGGGGCAGTAAAGTACCTGACCGTTATCGGTACAAGAAAATGGTCTTTTTTTTTTTCTGGTGGGAAATCATCAAATGACCCCTCCCGCTCTGGGTGGAGCGGAAGGGAGTGTCAGACTCTTACTGACTAAAACCCACCCATGTTCCTTCCTTCGCCCTTTATGTTCCGGGGTAGCGGTAACCCTTTCGGACAATCCCGCTGACCCGGCAGGCTTCGGCCCCAAGGGGCCCCTCAAATTATGCTGACATCTCTTAGAGGCGCGCGTGGAACACTTACGCGCCGTCCGGCACGGGCCTGGTTCTGATCGGGCGGTGAGCTACCCATTGCTCTCCGCCCGCAGGCCCGCGCCTACGGTGGCCGGGAGTCGTCACGCGGCTCCCGACGCCCGGAGCGTCTCCCGCAGCGGCTGAGACGGGAGGCTCTCTCCCTCATCCGTCCCGCCACCTCCTTCGCTAGCATGACTGCTTCGCAGAAGGAGGCGACTGCCTCCCACTCCCTCTCGCCCCGGACCATGGCTTGCACCAGGGCTGGGCGCGAGAGGCCGCCGCCGCTGCCGATCGCCTCTACGAGGACATGGCGGTGCTCCGCCCAAGCGGGGCAGACCTCCACCGTGTGCTCCACCGTGTCCTCTGGGCGGTCCTGGCAATGGTGACACCCGGGCGTTTCCTCCCGCCTAATGATGTGCAGGAACCTCCCGAAACTTCCGTGTCCGGTGAGGACCTGCGTCAGACGGTAGGTGAGGGCGCCGTGGCGCCTCTCTAGCCACTCCTCAAAAGAAAATGGTCTTAGGGACTGTCCTGTTCTCTCGGCGACATATTGTACAGTTAGCAAAAAAATTGGTCATTTGGTCAAAAATTGGTTGGGAATCAAACCTGTTTCTTATAAGGATAAAAAAAAACGTAGGAAATGAGACTGCCACTTACTTTTTTTTATGATGGCCTCGCCGAATATAAACAAAAAAAATTAAACTTCGAATTCCGAACGAATGCGCATTTGCTTTGAGCACCAGCGGGGTAGCTACTGTCACTAATGTCATCTGTCAGTCACGAGGAATGGCGGGAAACAGACAAAGTGAAGGCAAAAAACGATGGCGCTTGGTGTAGCAGTGAGCCAGTGAAGTGATATATTTATCTATATAAATAAAAATGAATCACCGAAATGTATGTACGCACATAACTTCCGATCGACTGCACCACATTGGATCATTCTTTTTTTTGTGTTTGTTATTGTCAGGACAAGGTTTGTATAGACAATTGGACCCGGTAGGTGGCGCTGCTTTTTCGGGCAGGACGGCGTCTGCCGGGTCCGCTAGTTATTATAAATACGGAATCAACAGGATTCTACAAGTTGCGGCGAGTATGGGAATTACCTATAACGCGTATTCGTTTGAAATTCCAAGTTTAATTTCTTTGGTTTATTTTCGGCCAGTCTATGCATCATAAAACCGTGTGCAGTAACAGTTAAGTTGTTTAAGTTTGAGTGCTAAATAAAACTGTTCTTGTTATCTGCGCACTGCGCGCAGCAGTAGAATGCGCTTTCATTGCGCTCGCGTGATACGGACTCGACGTGAGAGTAGTCAAACAGCGGTAGAGAATACGAAAAGCGTTGTTTTGATCGAAACTTAACTGCAACTGAACTTCTTTAGTTACCTCTTTGAATTAGTCCAGTACCGTATTTCTTGCTTATCTACGTTACAGCTTCTCCCCGCGACTTCGTTCGCGTGAAAATCGTAAGATACACAATATACTAAAATAACTGGCCACGTTTTTATAAAACTCCCTCGGCCCCAGTTCCGCCGCGTCCCTCCTCCGCCGCTCTTCGCTGCATCCGCGTCGCATCACATCCCCCGCCTTTTTTTTTTTTTCCTTATGGGAAGTCATCAAATGACCCCTCCCGCTCTGGGTGGAGCGGAAGGGAGTGTCAGACTCTTACTGACTAAAACCCACCCATGTTCCTTCCTTTGCCCTTTATGTTCCGGGGCAGCGGTAACCCTTTCGGACAATCCCGCTGACCCGGCAGGCTTCGGCCCTAAGGGACCCCCTGACTGGCTGACCTGGATCAGACTTTTTCGCTAAGCGTTCTTTCTGACTTTTACGGTTAGAAATATTTCGGACTTTTTTTCATTTTGCTTGGCTTCTAAAGGTCGTAATTGTGTTGATGTGATTGTGTTAAATAGCCTATAACCTTAATAATTGGGCTATCAAATGCTCCAGACATTACAGCGGTCAAACAACAAAAAAACAATTCAGCTCATTCACGTGGCCAGTTCCATTCAATTGACTTGGCGTGCTAACCCCTTTTAGTAAAATCACCAATCATGAAAAAACACGAAGTGGAGTAAATTCCGTTCTGGCTAACATTCATGAAGTTAGTTTGGGCTTAAATAAAATGAACTTATTTTTTAAAAATGTATGGAAGGCAACAAGTTTGTTAGCCCTCTCTTATCTGATTGCGTTGAGAGTTCACTGGAGGTAAAATTTGTAAGTTTGTATGTAGCACGTAATCTTCGAAACTCCGATTCCGAAAATTCTTTCACTTGTTGGAAGCTACAGTATTGCCGACTGTCATAAGTCATAGGATATATTTTATGTTAAAACGAGAAATTTGACGCAGATGAAAACGGAGTCCGAATGATTTATACTTATAATTTTAAATGAATTAATATGAAAGAAGTTATGACTGGGACTGTCCTATCTTCTACTTAATAAAAATCGTGACAACAAAATTTCTTGTGTGATTCGCAAATGCTTTTTATCTCATTTCACGCCAAGTAATTCGGAGTCGGCACAGTTGGGGTTGTATATCTTCCGGGCAAATGGTTTGCCAAGATTTTGGTAGAAAACGGAAGCTAAAATCTCATTAGTATTCCGAACAAGTTTATTATAATCGTGACCATCTGGACCCTCACCCTTTCCTTATCGAGTCTTGGCCAACTTTTATCATCGCTTCCTCTAAACATAAATATTTGTACCAAACACTTTCAGGGTGATTTATAGCGCTGTAAATAAGACTTAATAAATAAATAATCGATTAGAAATCGAAGAAACAGGAACTGTTTTGACATTTTTACCGTTTAAAATAGTTTATTATCTTCTTTAACAGATTTTTAATTGGATTATATTATGTCTCTTTAAAATTGGTCATTCGTAAAACATATGATTATGTAAAGGAAAAAATAAGAAGAGAGAGTAGTCTACCCTTGCGGTGTAACATTACATAGAGCAAGTAGAATGTGAAGATATGAGGAGGTAAGGTCTCCGAAGGACGTAAGTACATAAGTAACTAGTCCTCGGATATAGTTGAAATTTTGTAAGAAACCGATGAATGTATTCGAATAAAATTTAATAAATTAATAGAAAACAAACAGTAAATTTATGAAATTAATTTAATCAGCAGACGCAACAAATAATGTCAACTAAAATTTGTTTGGGCGGTTGCCATTGTCCTTTCATTCAAAAACATACGTCGATTTCTTACTAAGCTTCAATTATATCCGACGACCCTAGTTATCTCTTTTGGTGACTGTATGTAGGTACATAACTGGAATGGAATGAACACTGCTCAGAGAAAAGCGTAGCTCATGAATTAACGATGGGTTATCATGCACATTTTGCACAACTTATGAGACAAAGTTGAACACGAAAATGTACACATTAGCTACATTATGTAAATGTGGCAAAACTGTTGATAACATTAGAGAAATGATTCCATATTCCGTGTGTCGACAACCGCACGCTTTAACGTAACTCCGACCGGTCGCATTATATACATTGGTCATTCGGTTAAACATCGCTAATTAATTCATTAATGACAACTTACCACACCAATATTGCCACAAACATGACTGACACGCTGATGTACCTGTACACGTACGGCATTGACAAATACACAATCAGGGGTCTACAGACAAGAGTAAGAGCGATGCGTGGCGGTTTATAAATGTTTGAAGTGAAAACTTCTTTAGGCACACTTTGGGCTGTTTCTGAACAATGAACGAAACTGAACCGTCACCCTCGGGTCGGTGACGCTGTATCGCGTATACTCAGCGCTGAATCGCTTACACACGGCTCCAGTGTTAATTATTCACTTATATATATCTTGTGGTCATAATGACCAGATTCACACCCAGTCATAATAAGCACACATCCTATTTTATAAGCTCGCATTTGATACTTATTTTATTTATGTAAAACTCTGTAAAATAAACAAAACAAAAGCATAACTACAGCACTGTGCACAGTCTCTAAAGCTTCTAAAAGTCTGGCGATAAAACACAGACTTTATCCAGGAGAAAATATGCAAAATCCTCGTGCATATGTTGCAGTGTCAGTCTTTCAGTTGCTCATAATATTAGGTGCTGTTCAGACAGACGGAGAGTCGCAATATGCTGAATGTACAATAACGAAGTGCACGTTATTATTCTTCTCTGTGCCGTGTATGCTTAACTTTACAGTGGAGAAGCATTTTAGGAATTGATATTTTCATATACCATATCATGTTGACAGAGCACTGCCCAGTGGTAATGGCCGCGACTTACGAGTTGATTCAAACCCAGGCAGCCGATTTACTTCGTGTAAATTATTTCATCACCACTGCTCTCAAAATGGGGAAGGAAAACATCGTGAGGAAACCAGTGTGTCCTAGAACCAACAGTTTTCGGTACGTTACGTGGTGGATTACGGCCCACTCCCTCTCACAGAGAGGAGGCCTGAGTCCCAGCAGTGGGGAATGGCTGGGATGTATGTATCAAGTTGAGTTATTATATCATTTATCAAGGACTAAAACTGCTTTTACAGTAACATACCTCTAGTCCATTCGTAGAAATAAATTACATAACATGAATGTAGCTGTACTCATAGTACACTACGTTTCGCCAGTTGTGTTTCATGTCTCATGTAATTGGGGGTGAGCCTACTGCCATCAACCGGGTATAAATCAGACTCAGCGCTACTACTGAGATATTCCAGATACAAAAACCTAATAACACTTTGCCAGACCCGGGAAACTAGAACCGGAACGGGTTTCGTGGAAGTTATCCATAAACTGAGCTGTGCAGCCGCAGCCCGCTAAAATTAATGTATCAGGAAATGTCCAATCTCAAATATATTATAACTCGGTACTTCAACCTCTGCAAAGCCCCGAAAAACCTCGTCAACATAAATTAACTTCCAGACATGGGTTTGTAATTAAGAGACGAATTTTAACAGCACCCGACAGTTTGTGGGTCAGCAGTGCTATTCTCTAAAAGACAATTTCATGGCTGTAAGCTGCGACGAGCTCGTCGACGAGACAGCCTTGAGATCGACCGAGCGTGCAGCGTTGCTTCAAACCGTATTCCCTAGCGTAGTTGTGGTCGTCGACGAATCCAAGGCTGTAACCTCCCGTCGCTGTTTCGTGGACGAACGTAGGGCTTGAAACAAACTCTATAAATTATAATCGATCAATCTCGACTGAGAGTTTTATGGGTTTAAAATTTATATTAAAGGTCTATCTTTAAGTATTTTAAGGAATACAGTAAAACTATAACCAATATCATAATTAAAAGAGTTTATTGCATGTTTCTTATTACATTTTAAGGCTGAATGACGATTCCTTTGCTCGTTTCGAGCAACGCGATGAATACAAAAAAGTCAACAAAAACAATCACAACCGACGCGACGCTAACAAAACCACTTGAGTTTCTAGTTTTTAAACTTTCGGATGCTTTAACTTTATCTAATTATTTGTGTCAGCGAGTGCTTTGAACATAGGTAGTTCTGTGACTAAAAGGATAAATCTACTGAAATGTGAGTATTATGATAATTTTCACTGTTATTACATGGATAATAATACTAATGTGTCTCAAAAATATTGTATGATCTACGAGATATTAATAACATTTAAGTAAATTACTTAGCTAACTGTTTTACAATAATATGTATCTATAACTGTATTGTTGTAATGTAACATTGTGTATTTTTTTGTTTATAGCATGCCAAGAAGTGCTACCCCATCCCGTGCGCAAGTAGAGATGTTAATAGAGAGTTTGGAAGAGCGACGTTGGCTTGCCACAGGGCACGCTCGGACATCACATGCCCGAGATCGCACAAGAGCGGCATGGCAAGAAGTAGCTGGCAAGCTTAACAGTGATGGAAGTGGCTGCATTAAAAGTTGGCAGCAATGGTCAAAGGTTTGTTAACAAATGTACCTAGGTATTGCATTACTGGTGTGCTTTGTCAGCTTGCATACTTTGACCACACTTACTTTGCATGCATACTTTGACTATTTCTTAAGAATAAAGTTCCAGTACCTAAGTACATTTGCTCTAAAACAACATAGGACATAAGTATTGTGTTATGATTATGTGTAATCTAGATATTTAAACATAGAATATTTTGTTTTAGTATTGGAAGGATAAGAAGTCAGCGGTAAGGAAGAAAGCTAGTCAAATACGGATGGCTAGGCAACGAACAGGTGGCGGTGAACTAGAAGAAGGGTTTCTCTCTGCTATTGAAGAAAAAATAGTTGCTTTAATGGGTGGCGAAGGCTTTTTTACTGGTGATAGGGAGCTAGAAATTGACCTTCATGTATTTATGTTTTTTTTAGTTATGCTTGTTTTAATTTTATTTAAGAAAACTTTATTAGAGTGCATAAAATATATTTCCTGAAATATCAATATAATTTTCAATAATTTGTTTTTTAGGTTGCTAATGAACCTGGGCCAAGTTTTAATTTGACTCCTGACGTGCCAAATGCTGAAGTATCAGATGATATGCTCTTGGTATGTTTATTGAAATATTATTCACACAAATAAATACCTATTTTACTTCCCAAAGCATTGTCAAGTCAAAATTTGTTTGCAGAGTATACAAGATATTACAGAGGAGGCAAATGCAACACCAGGGTCAGAGAGCATACTTCAGGTATTACTAGATTTAAATTGCTTACATTACTTAATATAAAGCTGTATACTGGGAAGTTATAATTTTCAAATTTAATTTTGTAGAGTCATGTGCCTGTAGAACATACTACTAGAGGCATGCTCCAGACTGAACAGTCTACACCGTCAATACCAGTAAGTTGTAATTTTGTAGTGATTGTGATAAAATAATTATATTTTGGTCAAAGGTTTGTTAACAAATGTACCTAGGTATTGCATTATTGTGATGTTAAATTCTAAATTAGCCTGATGATGCTGATTACAATATAAAATATATTTGCAGGACATACAACCAGGCCCATCGTGGCATAGGGACAATATGCCAATGGTAAACCAGCCTAATACGGAACAAATGGTGAGATTTTAAATAAAAGTCTTACAATATGTTATACTTAATGGATATTTAGATAACTTTTTTTTTTTGTATTACAGTTTGAGGCTAGATCACCACCTGCAGTGCCTCATAGGAGTAATGCCTCAATTGCCTCTTCATGTAAGGTTAACTTAATTATAATTTGTTTAATTATTGGTTTAGTGTAAAAAGCACTACATAGTAGTGGTCTCATTTTGATTCCCAGGTTGGGCCAATTTGTTGAGATTTACTGTAGGTTTTTTTCAACAGCGGCCATTATTCAATCAACATGTTTATATACTACATCTATTGTGTAATATCTATTCCTTCAGAGCGAGAGTGATATGATGCTGTTATACTTACATATTTGCTTTACCTCTGTTTAGTAATTTGTTGCATTTTTTATGTTCATAGCACCTCGTAGGCGTCGAACGGCACGTCGCCGTCTGATCCAGCGCTCACCACCTTCCCAAAGGCAATCACAAATGGCCAGCCTGACTGAACGGTTTCTCGCCATTGAAGAGAGGCGTTTGGAAAACGAGAGACTTATTATTGACAACCAGCGGCAGATGTTACAGATTTTTAAAGAGATAAGTGAGTCATGGTCAAGGCAGACCCAGGCACTGCAGGATTTTTGTGCATCCAATAGACGAGGGAGTTGAATACCCGAAACATGGATATATTAGAATTTTGGTATACCTATGTTTAGATATTAAGTTTATGATAGATGTTAATAAATTTAAGTGTAAGAATGGTTTTTAGTAGTAAATGTTAATGTTTGTTAGCGGGCACGCTCTTTATGCCGCTTTTATTTAGGTAATTATTTAATTTTGTTTAATTTTTATTTTTTTTGGTTGAGTAGTTTTCATTGTATTTAATGGCATATGACATTATATTAGATAATTTAATGTTCTGTTTCTCGTAATGTTATTTACTTTGCATACCTACTATTGTATAGAATCAGCTTTTTTTTAACTGAACAGACAGCTGTGCTGCTGGAGAGTTTGTTGCGCCACTACTTCTTCCCAGCTGAAGCACTAGCTAGGAAGTGGTGAAAGGTGGGCGTTTTGAGGAACTGTTTTATGTCATTTTGACGTTCAAAAAGTGCTGATTCTAAGCATTTAAATAAATGACTTTTGATTTGATTGATTGATTGTTTTTAATGGTAAATAAAAAAATAAAGCATTATTATGGAGATATCTATTTAATTTCTGATGCCCCATACTGTATACACATACAATTTTTTTGTAAAAATAGAGACAAAGGTACGCACATAGAGGCTAATAATTTTTGATATTATACCCATCATATACACCTTAAACACCACAATTTAAACACACACCTTAAATATATGACATGTACATAATTTTAATTGTTTATCTAAAGCTAATACTGGTTAATCTATGCACTTATATCTACATTAACATTCACAAATTATACTTTCATTAAAAATTTAAATACCTATTTAGTGTATCTAATCAATAATGGTGAGTATGTTCTATCTAAACGTGTTTTCCACATCTGGAAATAAAGGAAAGCATATTATAATTTTAGATATGACGTGCTCGCCATAATTGATTGACTAAATCTTGCCTACTTATCTGCCCACTCACTAAGTCATCATGTGTTGGAGCCGGATGTGTCAGGATTCCAAGTAACCTAGATTCTTCATCTAAGTCACATTGGTCTAACATAGGAGCTGGTAGCCCGGCTCGATTACACATGTTGTGTAAAACACAGCAAGCTATGACAATTTTTCCCACTGTTATAGGGTCATAGTGCAATACCCTATGAACTAACAAACATCTGAACCGCCCTTTCAGTATTCCAATGGTCCTCTCCACACTGTTCCTTGCACTGCTGTGCAAATTGTTGTAATGGCTCTCTGGGGTCCCAGTTTCTGGATTACTAAAGGGAGTCATTAAATAAGGCCTTTGTGGATATCCCGAGTCACCTGAAATCAATGAATGAAGCTGGAATTAAGTGCAATCTTGACTTGTGTTTAAGTTATCATTGTATTGTAAATAATAACTTACCAAGCAAGTACACTGTTTCTTCATTACTTAAATTTTCCAAATGCTCCTTTACTCTAGTGTTTGAAAATACAAAACTATCATGTGTGGCACCCCCAAAAGTCACATCCACATGCAAGATGTTTAGATCAGCATCATTAATCTGAAATAAGTATAATAATTACATGCTTAAGGATGCTTCATTATTCTACATCATTTTAATTAAGAAAGACCAACAGTTTACCTACAATTAAAACGTTCCTAGCATGATAGCCTTTTCGGCAATAAAATCTCTCTTCATGTTCCTTAGGACGTATCATGGAAATCAGGGTGCCATCAACGCAACCTAGCACCCCTGGAATTTTGAATTTCTCATAAAACCTGTAATAAGCATTCACATTTCAAACAATGGCTCTTGTTCAAACAAGACTTGAGAGACTAACAAGAAAATGTAGGTACTTTTGATACTTGCCTTGACTTTAGCACTTGTCGATCATAGTGGTTTTGCGGAAATCTAATATACTTACTAATCAAATTCTTACTATTCAGAGCATCAACAACTTCGTGGATTGCCCTAGAGGCAGAAGTCTGAGATATGTATGTGTCTACATTCTTGCCAATGATTTTTTGGTAACTTCCATTAGCCAAAAATGATAGTGTGCATAATATCTGAAACATCAGGAATTCAGTACTTAGGCTTTTGTTGGTGTGGTGAGGTACCCATCATATCTCAAGCAACCTAGCTGTAAACAAACCTTTATCCTCTTTGTTAAACCACTGGAACGAACTCGCGGACGCATATATGGAGTTAGGTCATTTTCCAATATATTAATTAAATCCTCAGAAAGTCTGTAAATATGGATAAAGTCTGTATCACGGGATATTGTTTTAAACTTTCTTATTTGTTTCGCCTGTCGAGCTTTCTTCAAATCATCACTTATCTTAGCTTCTTTTATCAAATGTAGCTTTATAATTGCCCGAGCTGCCATTTTTTAAAAATAATATCAAAAGAATCGAAATATTTAAATTTAATTTAAGTACAGTTTATTATTTTTGTCAAGACTACGCCCGAATATTTATAGCTTTTGGATTTGACAGTTAGAAGCGAGGCTGTGGGCGAGGCTGTAAGCGATTTCGACGCTGTTTTTTGTTAGGGAATACCAAAATGTATGAAGAACTGTCAATTTGCCCTCCCGTGGCTGTGCCGTTGGATAGTTTAACTCACGGCCGTCACAGCCTTGAGCGCTAGTGTAGCTGTACGCAGCTTAGTGAATACCAAACTTAGTTTCACCGCTGCGACAGCGCTGCCCGCAAGGCTGTATCCTTAGAGAATAGCATAGCAGGTCAGAATTATAATTTCAACTCGCTGATGACAGGGAAATGAAACAACAAATTAAATATTTACAGTCCGGCCGTCGAGAGAATGCGCTCCTGACACCTGTCAGTGCGACAATTATAGTAACTAATAAAGATCAAATTCGCAAATCCGTTTGTATGAAACTGACAGGTGTCAAAAACGCATTCTCTCGTCGGCCGCACTATATAAAAATAAATGTAATAAAGTAATTAAATGTATAAAATGCAAAACGTATCTGTCCAGTGGTTAGGTAAAGAGAGGCTTTTTTTTTTGTCTGGGTGGTAAATCATCATATGACTTCTCCCGCTCTGGGCGGAGCAGGAGGGCGTGTCAGACTTTTACTGACTAAAACCCACCCGTGTTCCTTCAGTTGCCTATGCCAGGGGCCACGGTATCTCTTTCGAACAACCCGCGGCCCTGGCAGACATCGGCCCTAGCGGATCCCGTCAGTTTGTGCTGACATCTATATGAGGCGCGCGTGGAACACAACACGCCGTCGACTCGGGCCTGGTCCTTGCCGGGCGGCCAGCTGCCCATTTCTCGCCGCCCGCAAGCCCGCGCCTACGGTGGCCGGGAGTCGGCTGGTGACTCCCGACGTCCAGGGCGTCTCCTGCGGCGACTAAGGGCATGAGAGCGCAGAGATTGCCTCTCCCTCACGCGCTCCGCCTCCTCCTTTGCGAGCATTACTGCTTCGCAGAAGGAGGTGAAGGCTTCCCATGCACTCTCGCTCCGTACCATGGCCTGGACCAGGGCCGGACGCGAGAGATCGCAGCCGCCGATCGCCGCCACGAGGACGCGGCGGTGCTCCGCCCAAGCCGGGCAGACCTCCACCGTATGCTCCACACAGTGGTGACACCCTGGCGTTTCCTCCCGCCTTATTCTGAACAGGAACCTCCCGAAACAACCATGTCCGGTGAGGACCTGCGTCAGGCGGAAGGTGAGGGCGCCGTGGCGCCTCTCCAGCCACTCCTCAAAGAGGGGATTTATCGCCGCAATTGTTGCGTGCCCAGCGCTGGGTTGCGACAATCGCACTCTCCATGTCGCCATGAGATCCCGCCGGAGGTAGGTAGAGGCTGCAGTTTATTCTGCAGGTAAGTAGATATGTTCATCATTTTCAAGTACTTAGTAGTAATTCCAAATAAATTAATGACTGTGGTTTGTATTCTCATTTATTACTAACCTTAATGGTGTGGTAGTCATATTAACTGGCGAAATGTGGGTGTACTATAAGGTGCACCTCTGCCTAAGCCTTCAGGGAATACAGGCGCTATGTTATGTGTAATCATATTATGATGAATGAAAATTGTTTTTTCTCGAATTCCATCAATTTTCGCCTAGGCTTTATAGGGTGCTTAATTGTTGCAAATAGGTCACACTATCACGTCCTGGCAGGAATACGTCAAATTACAAGTCACCCTGTAGAACTCATGTGTCATGACAATGTATCGTGGCATGACACATCCTAGGTGATCCATCTTTTTGTGAATATTATTCCACAGTAATAGTAGTAGTATTAAGTTTAATTACAGCTACAATAAAGTTATGACAGAATCCTTCCTTCTGCATGAATTACTTTATGCCAGGAAGTACGGAATAGAACAATTTACATTAGATAATTATGTATTTTGCATGGGCATCATTTTATTGTGTGTGACCTTAATCTTTGTCGTCACTTGTAGAATCCTGTCGATCCCATATTTAAGCTGATTACATCACTACACTGGCTCATCATCACACCAAAGCCTCTCGTGCAGGCGCAGCTTAACTCTTAACTATTTCCTGCCATTCGAAGTCACTGACAGTTGACATTACTCACAGCTACCTCACTACTGATGTGCAAGAGATAGTGTTTTCATATCTATCAAGAAGAGACACTACCGATGTCAAATGCACGATTTGTCGAAGTAGGGGATTACTGACCCATCCAACACCGAGTGCGAGTGCAGTGCGCCTAATTACACCATGCCCCACTTGCTGCAGTGCCCTAAGTGCCCGGTCACCTGCACCATTGATGACTTAATAAACGCCACTAATGCCGCAATCAACGTGGCCACCTGCGGGACTCTAACAATATAAGATAGAAGAGTACCATCGATCGATACGAAAAGAAGAAAAAAAAAAATCTAAATTTATATGAATGCCAGGTTGTGACCCCTCCATCATAAAGGCGAGTCTGCAAATATTCAGACCTTTATTAAGTAGGTAATTAAATAATTCCATAGCAATTTAAAGCTTTTTAATAAAAATGGAGCGGCCTTTGTAGTGGGTGCTGCTTGACACACTTTCTACGAGAGCTGTTCAATAATTAACCTATGAACGAGCTGAATTACATTGGACTAATTTTGTAAGTGTTTTGTGTGTGTGTGTGTTTTGTGTGTGCTTTGAATATAATTTTATTTGTAAAATATTTAGTTTTGAAGTGTCCGTGCTTATTTAGTGCCTGTCAAGAAAAAAAGATATCGTATTAATGAAAAACTCTTTACAAACTCTCTTGTTTCTTCAAAAGGTATTGTTCTTCAGATATTTAAATTTTCAAACAAAGAACACAATATCTAACAATCCTAGCTTGAGGACCCTTATCAAATATCAAAGCCTTCATCTTTTTTTAAATGAATGGTGATGGAGATTTTAAAGGAGCACGGAATCCAATTATCGGGTGGACCACTTTTGTAAGAGTAAAATGAAGAATTGCAAAAAATAAGTTCAAATCAACTGCTCGAGCATTCAGTTTGATTTACACCCAGTTTCTGAATTGAGAATTTGTCAAACTAATATAGCATTACTGCATTAGTTACGGTGAAAGCCCGCAATATACAAAATTTATTTGCAAGAAAAGTAAGAAATTTTGAATTACGCGGGCTATTTTATAGTAATTCAATCGCCTGCAGTGGCGCCGGAGCGGTGCGGGAGCCGTACTGCGCACGGACGGTCGTTTTTTCCTACAATTGACACGCTGCCAGCGCAGTACGACGCCGATACTTCGCGCACACGACCGCGACGGCAGGACGGCGTCGTACTGCGCTCGCTCCCCCGCACTGCTCCGGCGCCGCTGCAGTCCGGGATCAAACACTAAAATTGGAACAGCCCTAAATAATGCTAAAACACCTACAGTTTACTAAGTTCTCAACTTATTTTCAATTTAGAATCCAGAGGTTGGACTCGCCCACTCGAAATATGATTTCATTTTGACAACGAATTCAGGGCTGGGACGGGTTTAAATTACAAAAATGTAATAAAGGTAGGTACGTCGATAGTGTTGGACAGCTGCAAGACATCTGGGTCAAGTATATTCAAAGACATTTAATTTTAAATTTCTTCAGAGTTTTGTCATTCGAATATTATTTACGAACTAACTTTTAATATGTAGGTACTCTTCATATTGCTCTGTCCACATTTAGCGATATGCGTCTAAGGCAAATTCTCTGATAAGTCTAGGCGATTAGTATGACGTGCTGCGGGGTACTTGCACATTTAATTAACATACGAATTAACTTTCATATTTTTTCAGTGCACATAACATAACACCACAGCTGTAATCCCGAGGGGTTAGGCAGAGGTGTACCTATACTACACCCACATTTCGCAAGTTATGTTTAAGTCCCATGTAAGCATGTAAGCGAGCCGAGCCTAAAGAGCCTAAAGTACAAATCGGGGCTGCTGCTGAAAAACCCTGATGGAAAACCCAATAACATTTTTCCTGACCTGGAAATCGAACCCAAAACGTCTTGCTCAACAGTAGCAATTGCGACCACTAGACCGACGAGGCCTTAGTACACTTAGGTAATAATGAAACCTTTTAATTTTTTATCCTATACACATGTATGTATTTACATTTTACTTCGTTGTATAGCACTTAGATTTACACGCTTAAATAAGATAAACTTTTTTTCCGGTTGTATTATTTGTGTGGTGGAAATAATACATTCGGAATAGAAACCGCTTCTCGGTCTCAGTGCACTTAACACTAAGTAAATACTTGCACTCAAGCACTTGCACGAGGGTGGTGTCGGCCGTGAGAGCAAAGTACTTTGTACACGGCACAGGTTCTTTACGGTACGGCGAATAAACCGTGCCGTAGAAAAAAAATGTCCGCAAACAAGCTTCCGTAGTTATCCATACAACATTGACGACCGAGCCTACACACGGCCAATAAACCGTAGTTTTTCATGGCAAGCAGAATAGTGTTTGCACACAGGGCCTGACGCTGTCACTGCGAAGTCTGTTTGATCGCATAGTTTATAATCGACTCATGTGAAACCAGCTTTATAGGTACACAGTTTGATTGTAATATAAGATCCAGTTAATTCAATCTGCCTGCCTTTTCCCAACTATGCTGGGATCGGCTTCCAGTCTAACCGGATGCAGCTGAATAACAGTATTTTATCTGGAGCGACTGTCTATCTGACCTGCACAACCCAGTTACTGGATAACACGATACCCCTTGGTAAGACTGGTTGTCAGACTTTCGGGATGCTGACGACCCGTAACGACTGTAAAAGATCCAAGAGTTAACGTGCTTTCCGAAGCACGGAGAGGTCTCGGTATGTAAGATGGTCACCCATCCACGGACCGACCGCGGCAAGCATAGCTTAACCTGATCGATCGACCCGTACGACTGTTATTACTTAGCCACGAGCCCCTCAATATAAGGTCCAAGGCCCTATAAATATCTAAATTCATATTATCTTTACTAGTTTTAGATAGCAACGAGAATATAAACTTCTATCGGTAAATTTATGAAGTTCATAAATACTGATGAAAGATATAATTTATCACTGAATGGAAGGGACTTTTAATAAAAGTGTGCGTTACTTTTGAGTATTGATGTACGTCGGAGTGTGGTGCGGTGACTCGGAACTGCTTTTGTAGATTGATTGATATGACGACGGTTCAATCAAATTGAACTTGGGTTTGGAAAAATAATCTTGAGCTTTATATCATACTATGACCGATATAATCGCTTAAGTGAGGAATGTTTTCTAAATAACTTGTTTGTGCATGAAATATCTTTTGCAAAATAAAGTCAAATAAAATTATCTAGTGAAACTTCACCGAGTGATGAGTATCGATATCAAATGACGATAAAAAATGATTTTCTAAACTCATCATTTTAATTAGCTGTGCAACTGATTACGGGGTTTATGAATGTGGTATACCTACTAGTGTATTCTTATATAAACTAGTAAGAGTTATTTAACATTTTTTTTTTAATATTTTCATTACGGACGCTTTTAACGTTCTGCATCGTTTTCACGTGCATAATTTTAACATGAATGATGTAACCATTATTTCCTTTATTTTATTGAAATACTTATAAATTACATTTTTAAATATTTTTTATACCTAAACAAAATAATAAAAAAAAACATTTAAAAATATAAAAAAATAGTAGCGTACCGGTATCGGAAACAGGGTCCAAGCTACCGGCGGTCAGGGCTCCAGAGAGAGGAACCTCTTGACAATGCGAACCGTGTCCACAAGTACCGCTTTCTGAATTAAGCCCTTGATCCAGTTGCCCAACGAGAGCCTCCTCAGGTGTTGGTCGAGGCTCTTGGCTATAAATCTTCTTCTTCTTCTTGGTTGTCACGACTATAGGCACAATCATTACTGAATCCACATCCCACATGTCGACAATCTCGCGAGCCAAGTCAAGATATTTGATTTGTTTAACTTTCTCGGCTTTCACGAGATTCTCATCATGCGGGACGGTTATGTCAACAATCATTGCGCGCCGCTCTGGTCGATCCACCACCACTATATCAGGCTTATTGCCAACAATAGTTCTGTCAATGATGATGGATAGATCCCAGTACAATGTGATATTTCCATTTTCGAGAACTGGGTTGGGCCCATACCTGTAGTACGGCATCTCAGATTCCACACGGCTGTATTTCAGAGCAAGTTACTGATGGATTATCCTGGCTACAAGGTAACCATTATTATTATAATTTAAAAGAGTATCCATGAAGTTTCTTGCCCGTTCTTTTCCATAGGTACCTACTACGTTTTGGAATGGGCAACTAGCTTCATCTGACTGACCGACCCCTTGACAATTCAAAAGTGCCTGTAATTGGTTTATTTGCCGTCATTCAACCTTTTTAAATACCTTTCACGTCATCTCAAGCATACGTCTTTGGCATACGTCATCTGTCTGACGTACACCTTATCAGCTCTTTCACACAACCATGCATTCATCACCGTTCCATTCCTACACACATAAATCTGTAGGCCGTTACACTCTGGTCACATCAACAACAATTTGAATGGTTTTGGAACAGCTATAGACACCAATTTATGAGATTTAGTGCTCCGGCAGTTATTCAATTAAGATTAGTGAAATTAAATACCCGACGAGTTTTAGGCGGCCACGAGACCAGCGGGGGCGACGCAGGTGTGAAAATAATTACATTTTGCTGAATGGAGTTTACATGAAAATTGTAGGTATTTCTCATCTTACAATCATGTCTACTGGACGTTTACTGGACAGTTTTAACGACAATGCCTTTATTTTGAACTTTCGACAACACTCATTGCGTCATTTACGTTGTTGGGCAGGTGAATTTTTAAACATAATTATATTATAAAGCAATGGATGAGCAATTTCCTTCAAAATCCTTCGGATTCTGATTGAAAGTGTGTTGCGCAATTGGGGTGCAGTTCACCAATAATTGCAAGTATCAGATTTGGGCAAGATCCAAGATATTAAGTGAAGAAGAATCATATTGGGAAGGAACCCCACCTCAAAAGAATGTCATCACGAACACGTTCTTGTTAAGTACCTGGTACTCGTTGACAGGCCCACACTATCCTCTCATACCTATGAACACTGTAGGTGATAGAATAGAAAACTTTTATTTCAGACAGGAGTCCATAGAGTAAGTAACAATTTTACCTGATTAATAATTTTTTTTTTTTTTTTTGTAATAATTTATAGTTGTTGGTATTTTTTATAGTTACGGTTATCCGTAACTTTAAAATCACAGGAATATTATTTCGCATAAAATAAAGAGGCATTTTAATTTTAATTTTATAACTGTGGAGTTTCTTGCCGGCTCTTCTCCATAGAAAACCACCAATTGGAACCGTGCACCTAGCTTCTGACCTGGCGTGCCCATGTAGGTTTATGTGAAATAAAATCTTAAGACTGTGAATTTGTACAGACAGCGAGCAATCATCGAAGATCGATCCGTGCTGATGTTATTATTTAGCCAAGGGGCCCCATAGAGAACAGCCAGCGAGCAAACGTAGTGATAAATAACAATATTCCCTCTCTAGGATTATATTATCTTGGTTTTAGTGGCTCTTCCCCGAGTAATCAGCGCGCCACTCGTGCACGATAATGTATGTAATGAACACGACGGGGTAACACCAGCACATTTTATTCAGTTTTAAATTAATCCGCACTCATTGACTCACGGTAATACGGGCCCAAATTACTTTATACGGAGAGCTGAAAATAGCCAATGAATTCATGGTTTCTTTTAGGTAATTTTGAAATTCTGTTTCGTTTTCTGATCAACTTTTTTCATATATTACAAAAGACAGTTAAAATATTTTTTACAAAGTGAAAGGAAAAATCCAAACCCTTAAAGGATCACTTCGCTGTCCATCCGTCTGTCTGTCTGTTTGTCTGTCAATGTGTCAAGACCCTTTTTCGCAGGAACGCGAGGAGGAATCAAGTTGAAATTAATATTAAATTCGTAGGTTTACGATCCCATGTAGCTCAGAAAAAATCAAGCTTTCTAAGTCAATGCATGAAATTTTTCTATGGGCATAGTTACACGAAATAAATGATTTTTTATTATTTTTATTATTAAAAACATATAGCCATTTATGCGACATGTTTTTGTTTTACTCGCAAATAAATCAAGAGGGTATTTCCCGTTGATAGGTCAACGGAAATATCATTAAATTTATCAAGAAGCAAGCTCTCACAGCACAAGTAAAGGAAAAAGTCCGAAAATCGTTCTTTGTATATTTATCACATTTTTTTTGCGATTACAAGCTTTTTTTTTCTCTGGGTGGGTAATCATCACATGACCTTTCCTGCTCTGGGCGGAGCGGGAGGGCGTGTCAGACTTTTACTGACTAAAACCCACCCGTGTTCCTTCAGTTGCCTATACCAGGGGCCACGGTATCTCTTTCGAACAACCGCGGTCCTGGCAGGCATCGGCCCTAGCGGACCCCGTCAGTTCGTGCTGACGTCTCTTTGAGGTGCGCGTGGAACACAACGCGCCGTCGACCCGGGCCTGGTCCTTGCCGGGCGGCCAGCTGCCCATAGCTCGCCGCCCGCAAGCCCGCGCCTACGGTGGCCGGGAGTCGGCTGGTGACTTCCGACGTCCAGGGCGTCTCCTGCGGCGACTAGGGGCGTGAGGGCGCAGAGATTGCCTCTCCCTCACGCGCTCCGCCTCCTCCTTGGCGAGCATTGCTGCTTCGCAGAAGGAGGTGACGGCTTCCCATGCACTCTTGCTCCGTACCATGGCCTGGACCAGGGCCGGACGCGAGAGATCGCCGCCGCCGATCTCCACCACGAGGACTTGGCGGTGCTCCGCCCAAGCCGGGCAGACCTCCACCGTATGCTCCACCGTGTCCTCTGAGCGATCCACACAGTGGTGACACCCTGGCGTTTCCTCCCGCCTTATCCTGAACAGGAACCTCCCGAAACAACCGTGTCTGGTGAGGACCTGCGTCAGGCGGAAGGTGAGGGCGCCGTGGCGCCTCTCCAGCCACTCCTGAAAGAGGGAACTTATCGCCGCAATTGTGGCGTGCCCATGCGATTACAAGCTTACAATATTGCAGTTGGAGAATTAAAAGTGATGTATGTCGATATATGAGAGGACATCTTTTTAAACTAAAATGGTAAGTTTGTTTTTGGAATAAATTCATCCCAACTACGGAACCCTTCATTGTGCGTGACACGCACTTGGCCGGTTTATTTTTTATTAATATTTCTATTTACAGCGACTTAGTGGTATCGACACGGATAAGCTATGAATGTCAAAAAGCTCATAAATACGGTCCCATCTTTACTTGCTCCTAAACACACAGACCATGTGGATGTACATGGTCTGTGTGTTTAGGCGAAGAAAAACCAATGATATACATTGTATATTCCTTGGACGAAATAGTACGTACGAAATGGTCGCGTAACGACCGGGTGTCTGCTACGCCGTAGCTCGTGTAGCGGAGAAATGAGCTACGCCGTAGCGACTACGCAGAACCTTCGAACACGGCAAATCTACCCTCACTATTATACCTATAATTTCAGTTTCTAAATAATAATAATAACCCGTAGTTAGTTAAGTGTAAACTGTTTACTTTCACTTCACTTGCACTGCCTTTACTTACAGATGACTGACTTAAGTACTAATTATTACGTAGTGACTTGATTGGCTGCATAGCTAGTCTACTGGTCGCAAGCGCTATATTATAAATATATTTTTTCTCAATTACTGTAACAGTTGATACAGTTAGACATTCTAATTGTTTTGCATATTTTGCCCTCTAAAAATATTATTATAAATACAGTACGTATACTTTAAACGTGGTACTTTTAGAAAATCTTTGTTCCGCAATTAGTAAAACAAAATACTCTTCATGTAATTCTATTTATACTCTCTCTCCCTATCTACGAGTTCCTCAAAGGCTTGAATGTTGTCAAGAGTGTTTCTATTATCATAACACTCGCAGTTTGTTGTTCGCTCCTCAAGTACTGTTTGTATTGTTTCTTATCTCTTTCCGAGTGTTTTACAAAAGATTACAAACTCAACTCAAAGTCAAAGCATTTATTTAAAGCAATAAACCATTTTTTTTTCCTTTAGTTTCGGAAGGCTTACAGACTAATAACATACAATTACAAGCCCTCTTGAAATTTCAAGGGGTCGGTCAGATAGAAAAATGAAGCTAGTTGCCTATTCCAAAGCGTAGTAGGTGTCTATTACGACATAAAGGGGTAAATCATTGGGTATTTGGTTTCTTCGATGATTACTTTAATGAACTTTTGGAAAATTTTTGTTTATTGTAAATTACAGAGGACAAAAAGAAATAAGACTGCTCGTGCGATTGACAGGTTTCGAAATGACCCATAGGTACTTGAAGTTTTTCACTCACACCGCCACGGCAATTGTGCCTTACCAAAGTTTTAAGGCGATGTGTTTTTGCCGCACTCGGGCAGCAGGCGGCTAGTAAACAGGCAGCAGGAGAGCCGAAACGTCATCCCACCCATTGAAAGAAAGACTTGTCTTTCAGCCGTAAATCTTCAGCAGTGGGTAGCGGACACAGCTTGATAACAGGCCGACGTAGAACGCCTCTAGTGGTTTTCAGCTCAGCCACTCTCGAAACTCGTCAACTCGATAACTCGTCCAAGGCGCCAACACAATGGCGGTACATGATCTTCATGGATAAGCAGGAGGTCTCCAAAATGTAGGGATCTTGATATCGTCTTCCACTTCAGCCATTGTTGAAGCTCGTGTATATATTCACGCTGCCAGCGTGACCAGAAATGCTAATGAATATGTTGCAGTCGAGCGTAGCGTTGCAGGTGACTTTCTTTCAGGTTTTCCAAGCTAGATTCAGGCAGAGCCTTGAGTCAGGCGAGGAGGGCAAAGGACACAAGGGGCGACTGTTTAAAACGGCCTCCACTTGTGCGAAACGTGTAGATATTTCTTCAAAGGTAAGATGGGTATATGGTCATTATAAATGCGTCCTTAGTAAGTTCACAGACCGCTTCCAAATGAACGCACTTATATCGCAAGCACAAAGAGTTTGGTTTGATTGAGTTTGATAGGTTTTAGGACAAAGAGTTTGGCCTCGGACACGACGACATCGCACATAATTGTGAACTGTGCACCGAGCTAACCTATTGCCATTTAACGGGCATACTGATTACCTTATCAGTGATAACAACAGCTGCGGGCCAGCATGCAGGTGCCGTTAATGATCTCTTTCAAATAAAAGTAGTGTAGTAAGTGATAGGACGAATCAAGTAGTATTGGATGTTTTTTTATCAAACCTATAAGGTGAAGAACTTATTCGTCCTCCAACTCTAATTAAATTGTTGTCGTCTAAAAAAAGGTGACAAATATAGTAATTTAGATTTAACATTTAAAGGTACGTTTTTAGATAACGCCTTATATTCAATAGGAAAACATTTAACCTGAGCAACACGGCATAGATAATGAAATGAGTCATCTAACTCATTAGCGCTGAGAGCCAAAACCTGTTTGTTATGAATGTTACGCACAATTTAAATGGATAATACGACCCTAATAAGTTTCAACTGTAAATGTATTAAAAGATCTGTTGATTGTGTGAGGCGTGTGTGTGTAGCGGCCGACGTTATCGCGTTGAAAGAAACTTGGCTTTTGCCACATGACATCGCCTTTCTTGGACAAATAGATGATGATTTCGCTTTTACTGGCAATTCGGCAGTCGACACCTCAGCGGGAGTGCTACGTGGAAGGCCTTATGGAGGAGTGGCTTTTTTGTGGAGGAAGAGCCTATTTCCATCTGTCACGGTAATTAGTTGTAACAACGTTCGTCTTGTATCTTATAAGATAGTGTCGCAGAATCGTTCCATACTAATTTTCTCAGTGTATATGCCTACGAACTCGTGTTGCTGAGCCCTTCGACTAACGCAATGATAAGCCTGCTTACGATATGTGAGAGGTACTCGGACACTCAGGGGCTCAGATACAATGTTAAGAAAAGTGAGGTACTAGTCTTCAAGGCAGGCTCTAAACTTACCCGATTGAACCACAGTTGAAACTTTGCGGAAGTTCCTTAAAGCAAGTCACTTCTTTCAAGTATCTGGGCCACTGGGTTTCCGAAGACCTAAACGACTGTCTGGATATAGAGCGTGAGCGCAGGGCGTTGGCTGTCCGCCCACACAACATACAGCGCCCTGCTATACAATAATGGTTTCAGCGTGTTGATGGGGTTGCCGCGCTACTGCAGTGCTTCCGGCATGTTTGCGGAGGCTAGAATAGATGGCTTTCACGCTATCATGCGCAAGCGTTGCGCTTCCATTATGCGCAGGGTACGCGCCAATCCCAACAGCATCCTGAAAACTATATCTGATAGGTGGGACAACCCCATACTGGGACATCTACCAACCCGCACTGGGCCCATGTGATGGATAACGGCCCACTAGCTCTCACAGAGAGGAGACCTGTGTCCCAGCGGTGGGGACATTTTAGGCTGATTATGATTGAAGAAGCATAGTATCGGTTTTATACTAATTAGCAAAACCACAGTCAATTCATATCATATTGTTTAGAAAAACTGTACGCGGCTACGTCGTATTTGTAGCTACGAGTAAAAGCACTTACCATAATCAACAATTATCTTTGTTTTTAATGTATAATGATTTGGAATGTTCCAATTAAAAATCATTCTCTTTTGTAAAAACATGTCGGTGGTACCCAAGACTCTTTATTTTGTCAAAGGAACTTTTCCAAAAGATTTTCCGTCTATTTGTTCTGAGACGTTGGCATCTAAACGAGTTTATTTGTAATTCGGTGAGAGCTCTCAGCGGATCTCGTGCGGAAGGAAAAAGATAGAGGAATTCGGTGCTTGATTTTCTTTAATTACGATAGAAGGCCTTCGCGCAGCAGAGGGGGATACAAGCTGACAATAACATGATCTTCACTAATTAATCTAAAGGTTAAGCCAAAGCTGACAACTGTGTATTAGACCACGCCTATTATATATAATAATAATAATAATAATAACTTTATTGATACGAAATACCTTTTGTTACAAAAAGTGGTAAATGTAGGTTACAAAAACAATTGGTTGTAAAAAGGCGTCTGGAATAGTGGAAACCCTGCCTCCTAAACTAGGGGAAACCTGTGCCTTAGGAGACAGTGTTCTACTGTTACTTCGTGCACAAATAGTCCTTTTCATCGCACCTTGTTCAAAGTGAACCTAATAGAATTCAAATGAGGAATATGAATATGTAGTTTGTTACAATGACTGCGTGTGTAAGAATGCGTGTGAGTGTGAGTGGGTGTGCGTGTTTGTGTGTGTGTGTGTGTGTGTGTGTGTGTGTGTGTGTGTGTGTGTTGTGTGTGTTTGTATAATAACTACTAACATTCACAATTATGTTCAAGTGGGATGACTTAATATAGCAAGACAAATAATTTAGTTTGGGCATGTTTGAATACAAGCGTAGTGGAGTGTGATTGTACATTTAGCAGCGAGACTAGCAAGGGAAGATGAGTAGCTCTTCTGTTTTAGAATAGTCCAAGTCATACATATGTTTAACTACTATCTAAAATATACATGAATTAATACTTATTTTAAACAGCATTTCACGCCTGTACTCCCCGTCGGGTTAGGCAGAGGTGTACCTATTGTACACTGGCATTTTGTCTAGGTATGTTTAAGTCCCAATAGGGAGGAGGCAAGCCTATTGCTATCAACCGGGCAGAAAACCAGACTCCGGACTGCTGCTGAGAAATTCCAGATGGAAAAACCCAATAACACTCAGCCCGACACGGGAATCAAACTCAGGACCTCTAGCTCAGAGGCACTGCCATGCGCGACCACTAGATCAAGGCAATTGCTTATTTTAAAATGGAGAAATAACACACTTTTGAAAATATTCATCTATCCTCGTCAAGCAAAACAATCATTGTACCGAATGGCGAGAAGTTACTATGACGGTTCCATGTTGTGATGTCAGTACGCAATAGTGCTATCTCTGTCTAGCATAGATTTTTTTTTTATTAAACTAGATTTTGCAATTGTAAAAAACAGCTGAAGGAATGGTGGAGATTCGGCGCAATAGTAAAAAATGATAAGGAGGACTTCCCCGACGGGTAATACATTTTTCGCTGGCTGAGTACTTTGGCTTTTGGGCTCAACTTTGTATGAAATGTGTCTGGTCTCCTTGTGTTATCGTGTGTTACATTCATGTTACGCACCCCTATCCGTACCATAACACAAGATTACTTAAAGAATTCTTCCATCGTGCTCATATATTTAATTAGCAAATGGCTGAACAACTCCGCCTGGCCCGGCTGGCCTCTGCCGCTCTTAGGCAAATGAAAGGTGTACGCTTATAAGATTACGTAGGTTCGCATAAGTAATGCTTTTTATGTGGCTCAAGGGACCACATAGTCAATAGGCACCTCTTTGTAGAAAAACTGTTTAAATTTAAAAAAAAACGTGTGGGGTCGGCGGTCGCCCCACAGGGCCGAAGCTTGAAATGAAAATTTTTTTTACAAAAAAAAAAAACAACCGACTTCAAAAAAAAAAAATACAAACTGAAAAATAACTTTAATTTCGGAAGTCGATGTCGTTCGTTCCGCATTTTCGTTTTTGACACCGACTTCCGAATTTAAATTTATTTGAAAATAGGACGACGCTTCAACAAAAGGTAGGTAGTGCTACAATGTCCCCGGGTGAGATTTTTTTGCAAGTATGGTTTTCAAAGGACATGGACAAAAAAGTACATTCCATGTACACATACACAGCAAATAATATTGTATATTAAAAATAGAAAAATGAATTAATACGTAGTTTTTAACCTCTCTGAACTCGTCAGTTTTTTTTTATTTCAAAATATTTAGTAATGCAAGATGAATTCAAAGTACCGTTTGTCAACGTCCGCCATAGTGAACCATAGAGAAATACCATGCATACTACTTGTAGACATGTGATGTGGACGACAAAATGCTCATATTTGGAACATTTTATTCTTACGAAACCATCTTCATTGGTATTTGTTGCATTTAATAAAATTATCTTTTCATAATATTGATGCGTAAGATAGTTTTTTTTTAAATTTCACACAAAAAGGAAAACGTAAAACGGAACGCGTTTACTTGTTTGACAATGTGCATTGTCTATGTCGAATGTCAATGTAATGAAATAATGTTAATGCATATTCTTCATTGCGTACCTACTGTGTTTGTGTTTTTGCGAATATTCCTATTTTGGCCCCTGCTTATTCCTACGGACTTCTACCACTCCACCTTGCTATTAACACTGGACTCTGATTTGCATTGCGTTTCGGATTGGTTTTGTGGATCAACATGAGGTGCATCAACTGCGGAATAGCCAGCCCGGAGTCTGGACTTGTGCGCTTGATGGCAATCAGCTCGCCCATGGGACTCAAAATAAGTGGTGAAATGTAGTTGTACTATAGGTACACCTCTGAACAACCCTTCGGGGAATATATAGACGCGATGTTATGTTATGTTTGTTAAATAAAAAAAAATAACTCAAATATTCACGAATATAAAACACCAAAAATCATTGGTGTACACTAAATTCGATAACTATGCCGACGTCCTTACAAAAATTGGCCATGTCCTTTCCTAATTTGAATAAATGACAATTTTTTTTTTTTTTTAATGGAGCGTGTTTACTTTTGACAAAACATACAATAAACAACCAACAATACAATTACCTACGCCACCGGTCTGACCGCCAGCACAGACTATTCGCGACTGCACAGTGCCGCACGGTGTCCCGTGCGCATTCCCCGCTGTGTCGCATGAGCAGCGCAATCAATGCCCTTACTTTTGACCTACCTGATTGTGACGTGTTGACCGACAGATTCAACCGAATCATGTTATTATGCTCGAGTTTTTGTGAAAGACATTGTATATGAATAATTGCATGTCCTAATAATTTATAACTTAACGAAATGTATTGTTTTTTCTTTTTTTTCATATTAATGCTGTACCTACCTATCCAGACGAAATTGTAATGTATGTAATACATAGAAACTAATTAATTACTGTTACTGGTGTATAACCGTTGTAGTTAATAGTCATAAATAAATACTTATTACATTTCCTTGTTATTTAGGACCGTAACAGGTGGCGTTCCAATGTCTACCCCCATGGAAATAAAGCGGAGTTTATGTATTTAAGTTAATCCTTTCAATTCAATTTTCTGTTCTTTCATACAGAACTTGTTAATTTCTGATAATCGTATATGCGATTTTTCCTGTGAACGAATACTATCGATCAAGGGATCCGACAGGCATGTCATTATAAAATAAAACGACACAACAACACAAAAAAACAAACAAATAAACAAAACAAATAAATGAACTCATTTATTTTTTGGTGACACATGTGACACAGGTGCTACAATGATCACTTTAAACTGAAAAAAATAAAATAAGTAAAAACGACGGCGCGCGACTGAATTAAATAAAATGGAAGTTTCCAAAAAAGTGGCCAAGAAGGGTGCCTTACTACTGTACAATATCACTACGTATTTTTATAAAACGCCGTAAAAACGATTCCTTTATTGGCAGCCATAGTAGTACATCTCTCTGTGCAAATTTTAAGTGTCTACCTATTACGGTTCAAAAGATACAACCCTGTGACAGACGGACGTACAGCGGAACCATAGCAACAGGGTCACGTGGGCACCCTTTGGGTACGGAACCATAAAAATACGAAATGACTACTATTACTTGTGTTCTTCATTGGATTATTTTTACTTCACCGCCCGGAAGGTAATTAGTTGACACAAGGAGCTTTACAACGTTGTAATGGTTCAAAAACACGGAACCTAGGGCTTATGGTACTCACTTTACGAGAACAAAGTTGCAGATTCGAACTCAGCAAGCACATTTAAAGTTTATTAGCTTTTGCCAGCGGCTTCGCCCGCGGGGATGTTAGAAATTATCTCACAGGAAGGTGCTACCGAGATAAAATGTAATATATGCTAATTCAGCACCCTAATTGCATAACACACTTTCAATCACAATCTGAATCATTTTGAAGGATATTGCTAATCCATTGCTTCACATGTTCGAAAAAATTGTCAGTTCAGCAATGTAACTAATGCAATGGATTTGGTTGAACTGTCAAAATGAAAGCCATTGCTATTGCATACTGTTAGTGAATTACACAACTACGCAACAGGTTATAAACCATCTGTGTGCAAAATTCGATCCAAATCCAAAAAAATATAGAAAAGCACGGCACTACCAATTAGATAGTAGTACATACATTATACAAAAGAAAATATATTTTTTTAAAGATTTAATAATAATAAAACAAAAAAAATGTATTACCACGTTATAGCTTACAAAATTATTTACATAGGTACTTATAACTAGATACAACTATAATGTGAGTTAATAGTGCTGATGACGTCAGTAGGTGTACTCTTTGATTAACTGACATCAAAAAGAGGAGGAGGTTATAATAATATATAATAATAATAATAAAACGTTTATTTAAGACAACTAGCATCCAGTGTGTTAGTAGTACAATAACTTATAACTAGTGTTAGTAATACAGCCTTAATCTAGTCGCCCCCTGCCTGACCCACGCATGCATTCGACCCAGTTATGCATTCGGCGAGTTTTTAATTCCTTGCAGAACTTACAACAAATATTACCTACTGCTTATGGGGGATGCGCGCGATTTAAGATGACAGCTACCTAAGCTTTCATCTCAAAATAATATTTCATGAAACAGTCATTCAATAGGATTATATTTATTTATTTAAGGAAAACCAACAAAGCATACACCATAATACATGCTAAAGATTCCATATTTTTTATATAATAATAATAATAATATATATATTCTGTAAGGTCATATTTTTTAAGCTCGCGAATCATATTTTGATCAACATTCAACATGACACTGACCTGCAACTGCAAAAAATGTCAGAAAAATTCAATTTCGCGGGCTACCCGGGCGCCTCCCATTAAGTTCATTCATTAGAGAGATCTGCTTAAAATCCAAAAAAGAGACATACTCGTACCTAGATGGGATGATACAATGATGACTTAAAACTAAAGTCTTCAACAAATTCAAGGTGAGTTCAACAGCCTTTGTTCCCAACCTTCTCTTTCAATAAACTTCAGTCTGATACCCCCAACTGACTGCGTCACTACGGCTTTGGGCTCGAACGTCAGCTGTTCCTCCATGCCCGGAGCCAGCTCCACGCGATACTTCTTCAGTATTGTTATCATTTTAATAAACTCATAAACCTTTAATTTATAACTGCCAGATAATTAAAAAAATAATAATAATGGAAATTACACGTACTAAAATTACCCACAGCACACACACGTACACACATACATAATCACACACTCACTCTCGTACACAATCGCACAACTTTCCACAACGCTGTACTCGCCGCTTATTAAATGGTGTAACGATTTAGTACGCCCAGACATTGTTCCTCAGGGTGGAGACCTGGTGTCCTGAAACACAGGTTTCGGCCTAGCTTAGGCACCAGTCTCCCACAATATTGTAACGTGTATTAATAGCTTATTACTAAGCAGTACTTGTTAACTTTTAAATATTGTGGTGGGAAAAATAAAAAAAATAAAAATTATTATTAATTTACTATCAGACCGGCCGCCATTTGCATTCTTGCGAATCGCATACCTGGAAAAGACGATGATTGTAGCAAGGCCTATGTCCAGCAGTGGACGTGTTTCGGCTGAAATTATGATGATGAGCCGTGGTGGATTAGACGTTTAAGTATTGTTAAGTTCGTCATGCGTTCATCAGAGGTTTCCTCCAAGATTTTCCCTATCTTCTATGTGTCGGATCGTTCTGTTCCCTACAAAATGGTTGAGCTGGATGGTGCTGATCCACGCGTCATGCTCGTGAACAGGCGCCGTCGGTTGAGACTGGTCATCTCTTGACTGCCAGGGCTTATTTTTAATCTTATATTTGGAATTGTTTCTTCATTTGTTTTTTACATTGTTCTCACATATAGAAGCAACAAGAATAATGTACCCAGGATTTTGTATCTTGATTTAAAAGAGTGTTCTTGTAGTTTCTTGCCCGTTCTTCTCCATAGAGATCTACGTTTTGGAATGGGCAACTAGCTTCAACTTTCATCTCACCGACTCTTTGAAAATTCAAAAGCCTGTTCTTTCTTCTCCATCGTATTTGTTTCAAGGCCAAACGCACAGGATCCAATGCAGTCCATCGTGTACCTCGCCACGACCATCTTCGCTTCTAACTCGTTGCATTTCTGCACTTCTTCGTCGAGTATGTTCTCGAACACGTGAGAACAATTCTCGAACATGTTCTTCATCTTGGCGGAGGAGAACAGTGGAGTCAGGTTCTGACATAGCACCTTCCACCTGTCGCCGTAGCAACTTTTTTTTATACCAATACAATATTTGGTTGATTTTACGCACATTTTCATTTGGTCAAATTTTTACTCGGCAGAATATTAACAAGGATAATTTCATTAAGGCATTTGGTCTTTAATCAAATGATTTATTACAGTAACCAATCTTTAGACAATAAACATTTAGTCAAATGATTTGGTATGAAATAAAATAAGAACACAAAAACAAGATTTTTTGGGAATTATATAAATAAAAAATGATTTTTTATTTGATGTCATTTACGTACTTCTTTGTAAGTTTATTTGTTTGAATTTTTCTGATACAAGTCAAATTTTAACCATAAATTTGACTTATTTCAGAATAACGACGAATGAAAAACGAGAACTGTAGGTTAGATTAGAATCTATTTTAATATTATATAATATTAATTGCCATGTATAGTTTTTAATTTTCTTAGACTTTAGTGAAATTTGCAACGTAACACGCTTATTGGCGCCGATTCCCTTGTTCACAAACTAAACTAAATTTAAGTTAAGTGCATCTCTTTCTTTCTATTTCATTAAGAAAAGGACAGAAGATAAATATTAGTTTAGTCCTGTCAAATTCGTCAGCGCCTGACGTATATTGACGTATTTTTAGTTGCCATGTTTTTAATCACGTCTAATTTGTCTATAAAGTATCTTAATTTGACAGGACTAAACTAATATTTATCTTCTGTCCTTTTCTTAATGAAATAGAAAGAAAAAGATGCACTGAACTTAAATAAGTTTAGTTTGTGAACAAGGGAATCGGCGCCAATATCTTTTTTAAATCGTAACAGCTAGGTTAGGTTAGGTTAGAACTGTGACCACATAACGCGCGAGCCGAGCAAGCGAAGCGAGCGGTGGCGCGGCAGCGGCCGGCGAGTGCCAGAAACATATTTTTGAATGTAAAACCAAACCAACAAAACACATTGAATTTAATTTGTATATTTTGTGCAACTGACATAAAGATGCAAATATTTATCATTAATTAAGCAATTGACTGAATATATATGGTAAATTGAAAACTGACGATAACTAAATATTTGGCTTATTTTATTTTGCGTAAAATATTTTATACCAACTGAAATATTTGACTACATTAAAATTGGTAAAAACACTAGTTGGTAATCAAGTTATTGTTAAAACGTTCACTTGCCAAACATTAGGTTTGCGTTACAATTATTTGTGAATAGTTTATTTGCTAAGTAATAATTTGGCAAATGATATTATGCAGAAAATTGTTTGGGAAGTCAATTTGTTGAGGCAGTTTGTCAATTTTTTTTATGAAACAAGGGAGACCCTATTATCCATGGCCCCGGCATATGACCCCTGCGCTACAGTTCTTTGAGTACAGGTTGCTCCAGAACTCAAAAACTCAAACTCAAAGTATTTATTTCAATTAAACCAATTACAGGCACTTTTGAATTGTCAAGGGGTCGGTCAGTCAGAGAAATGAAGCTAGTTGCCCATTCCAAAGCGTAGTAGGTACCTATGGAGAAGAACGGGCAAGAAACTCCATGGACACTCTTTTAAATCAAAATATGGTTACAAAGTATTAGTTACATCATTCATGTTAAAAATTATGCATGTGAGAACGATGCAGAACGTTAAAAGCGTCCGTAATGAATAGCCTAAAACAATCCAAATATTAAATTAAATTAAAATAAGCCATGGCAGCAAAGAGATGACCAGTCCCCACTGACGGCGCCCGTTCACGAACATGACGCACGGATTAGCACCATTCAGCTCAACCATTTTGAAGGGAGCTAAACGATCCAACACATGTGCCACCATCAGCGAGACATTTGAGTGAGCATGACATACTCTCAGCCGCCAGGGCACATTCAAGTCAATGAAAGACGTACCCAGTAAATGGTAGCTTTATAGTATGTACCTACATAGTACTCACACATGAGCTATACAATTATACAATACTAGACGATTGAAGTTATATAATGCAAAAATAGTATTTTACAATCTTCAGCGGCTCCAACAGTACTTTCAAATGCTAATCAATTTATTTATGCGTCCTGTGGAGCAGGACCAGCGTTTAGCCAAGCATTTTTATCAGCGATGTAATCTCCCAATTTATAATATGCCTGGCTGCATAGTGTGCGTTTTATACAAGATTTAAATTTCGTTTCATTCTGTTCAATTATGTGGGGAGGTATTTTATTGTAACATTTTAAACAGTACCCCATGAAAGATGAGTCTACTTTAGCCAGCCTGAAACCTGGTTGAACTAATTGGTCCCTATTTCTAGTGATATAATTGTGTCTTTCACCTCTTTTACTAAAAATATGTAGATTTTTCCTTACGTACATAATGTTTTCATATATATATTGACAAGGTACCGTCATGATGTTAATATCTTTAAACAGTTCTCTTAGAGAGTCACGCCTGCGGAGGCTATATATGGCTCTGATGGCTCTTTTCTGCAGAATAAAAATAGACTCGATGTCTGCAGCCCGTCCCCATAGTAAAATACCGTACGACATGATACTATGAAAGTAACTAAAATAGACCAGTCTCGCGGTATCGACATCAGTAAATTGACGGATTTTTCTCACAGCATACGCTGCTGAACTTAGTCGTCCTGCAAGGGATGTTAAATGAGGACCCCATTGAAGCCTTGAGTCGAGCGTGAACCCCAGGAAAACAGTTTCATCGACGAATTCTAGTTTCTCTTGATTCAATTTTATCTCACAATGACTACCTTTGACATTTGGTAAAGAAAATCTTATACACTTAGTTTTTTTCCCATTTAATACTAAATTATTAGCAGTGAACCAATTTTGGATCTGCAGTAGGGCGTTATTTACGTCGTCAAGATTTGATGCACGTCTATTAATTTTAAAAATCAAGGAAGTATCGTCAGCAAATAACACCATCTGTGGTTGGGTTTTTAACAAATGGGGTAGATCATTTATATAAACTAAAAAGAGGAAAGGACCTAATATCGAGCCTTGCGGAACACCCATTTTTACTGTTAAACCGAGTGAATTGACACCATTTATTTGAACTTGCTGTTGTCTATCATTTAAATAAGATTTTACTAAACTGAGCGCAAGTTTTCCTATTCCGTAATGCTCAAGTTTTAAAAGTAAGGTTTCGTGGTCGACGCAATCAAAACCAGGATACTATTTTAGAAAATTTAAAATAAATAATAATGTTTAATGCAATTAAAATATTTGATTAAAACGAAAACGCAAAACTGTATACGTGTGCTAAACTAATATCGCCATGAAAGCGGCGCGCTGTATACGCAGCTTTATTATAAAATATCGAAATGGAAGTTGTCTTTTTTTTCGAGAATGTCTCAAAAAGTGTTGTAAGTGTGTTCAAAGAGAGCAAGCATGTGTATGACGTCGCAATAAGTATAAGCGTCGATATTAAACCGACGCTTATACGTTGTAAGAAAACAATGTACACAGGGTGGCTTATAAAAAAGATACATTGAAGGATATAGTTGCACTATATTCCATTTTCCTTCCAAATAGGTGAAAATGGGACTACAGTTTGAAAAAAGAAAACCTATAAAATAGGTACAACAGTTGTGGTTCCCCCAGTTTATGTGTTAAACAAAGCCTTATAAGCGCTTTCGTAAGTACTTGCCAAGATATCGATAACACACATAGTTCAACCAATCCATGTATGTGCGCATTTTTGTTTCAAAATCTATGAATGCAGTTAGTAATTACTCAAGAAGTTGAGGACAGTCTCCTAAGAATGTTTTTCTGTAGCTGCAACAGTTAAGGTAGCTTCCCTTACTGCCTTGTCTCAACATCCACCCTGTAGTACTCTGACCGGACAAGGAATCAAGACAAAGCCCATTGGAATTCTTGTACTTAATCTAACCTTTCTAATGATATATCATTTATTTCTATTGAAGCAGGTACGAGCTTCCATATATTTCGTGGCATCTTCCTTTCATGACTCTAGGTCAACGCGAAGCCCCATATTAATAGGTTTTGATTTATTTGCGAGTATCAAAATATGTCGCATAAAATGCAGTATTTTTTATTGCGTTGGTTTAGAAACTTGATTTTTTTAGAGCTCCAAGAGACTGTAGACCTACGTATTTGATAATAATTTATATTTGATGAACCTCACGTTCCTGAGAAAAAGAGATTTGACAGGCTGACACACAGATGGACAACGCAGTGATCCTATAAGGGTTCAGTTTTTCCTTTTGAGGCGCAGAACCCTAAAAATGTTCAGAACAATCACTTCAAAAGACATGTTTACTTACAATTTACAAAAGCTGATGCTGCAAAGATGTTTGCAAATCTCCCTAGCGAGCTTACATAGGTATAAAGAGTTTTCAAAATTCCTTCGCTTATGGCACTCTTCGAGCTCTTGGTACACCTACATATTATGTATACTAACAATATTATAACACAGTCACATTAAATCAATCGATCTCCTCGATCTTCGTTTGTTTTCCATTTTGGCGGGCCACCGCTGACCCGGGGGTACAGTCACCAGCAAAAGTAGGTGATCAAAATCAGAAATTCAATACTAATGAACGGAGTTCGCGTCAGAACTGTGTGGCGTCGAAGTGATTCAAAAGTATGTGATTTACAATCGCAACCTTTTGAATCACTTCGACGCCACACTGTTCTGACGCGAACTCCGTTCATTGGTATTGAATTTCTAATTTTGATCATCTACTTTTGCTGTTGACTGTACGTCAAATTGACAGCTGTCAAATTCGTTCTAAATCTACTCCGCAAGTTGAGCGTCGCAAAACATACGCTTACACGCCGTCAGAGTGAAATATTGTCGTAACGTTACAGTTAGCAACGTCACATGCTACCGTGGTGCGACTAGTAGTTAGTAGTAGTATTGAGTAGTTATAGTATCATGGGAAATGAGCTGTTTTCTACGATGACTCTCGAGACTTGATGCCGTGCATGGGACAACCAAATATTGCCCTACTTTGCATTTCTATCGGAGTGCATCGTATTCACAATACCAGCCCGTTATGGTCATAGTAAGGATTATGCCTACACCCCTCGGGTCTCGTATGAGGATACGCTAAAGCTAGGATATATGCGGATGGCGAGGATAAGGCGTGGCGGCACTCCTTATATCAAGGTTTTGCAACAAATAAAATGATATAAGTACTGTACAACTCAATGTTCACCACAGCAGCGTGTAGCACTGATCAACATTGAACTATAACTAATCTAAATATCTTCACAAAGAACGACCACTTTATGGCAACCATGTTATCATTCAAAGTAATCATAAACACAAATCCTCAATCCTTAGTCAATAAATCTTGTACTTCCTCCTACACATTTACGGAAATAGGTAAGTTCAAAATATGTCAATTTCCGGAAAAACATCAAATGTGAAAACTCCAAAAGGTTTGAGGGTTGTAATACGTACACTCATCTCCTTCTCCTTACACACGCAGAGGACGGCAACCATTTCATTTGTTTAAAGTGTATGTTTGTGGTCTCAAAATAGCTTATAAATGCATATGAAACTTATACCAAAAATCTTTTATTTTTTTATTTTGTCTGTCTGTTTGTTCTGACTAATCTCCGAAGCGGCTGGACCGATTTTGACGGAACTTCGCTGGCAGATAGCTGATGTTATAAAGAGTAACTTGGATACTACTATTAAAAAAAAATTAGGGTTCCGCAAAAAAAAAAACATGAATTCCGATATGCACGCCAGCGAAGTCGCGGGCACAGCTAGTAAATAAATAAATAGCCTTTAACGAATCGAATTTCCTAAAATAACAAAATATAAATATCACGGAAGCCTTTCAGTTGATGAGAACGCATCCAATTTCCTTTACGTCCCCTTATATTTTTGTGAACCGTTCATATCATATTTTTTGAAAATTTACACAGATAGAAGTGACGACTAGCTACGGGGTATCGAAAGGGCCCCGGGCCCCAAGGGTCCCACACAAAAGGTGCCGCAAATAATATTTCAATAGGTGTTTTATTGAACGAAATTTTGTTTATTGAATGGGATTCACTGATCACATCGAAGGAGTGTACGAATGAACGAGATAGTGACAGCTTCGCGAAATGATAGGATTTTTTGCTGCGTCTGTGGAAATTGGCAAATGCTTTCGCTGATTTAATTTTCTCTTATCATGATCTAGTGATCCGACCCTGCTTCGTATGCTTTTTACGATTTGACAACACATGAAGATTTCTTAGCGATGTGTAAGTTTAATTTAAATGTATTAAACACATAAATATTCCGGAATAAATCCTCTAACGCTACGGCTACATTTTCGCGATAGCGGGAACTAAACTCCGCGCGCTCTCTGTTGTACAGTGTGACGCCGAGCGGTGTGCGAGAGAGAGGAGCCGTGAAATTAATGATGGTGGAAACCGCATCGAAATCCATCTCGTAGATTAAAAGAACGATGCGATCACAGACAGACACGCAGACACGAAAAGCGACTCTAATTTATAATGTACCTATAGATGTGGAAGAATAGCCTTGTTGCTTATAGTTATGATTATTTTGTTTCACGAGTGCACAACTCTTTTCGGACTCAAACATTACTTTCACTTTCAATTAGCATGAAAGACACAGTACACACTGCTGTGTCCAACGAGTACTCATTGTACCTATGTGTATATTATACTATAACAATTTCATAGCAACTAAAACAGTTCTACAAAACCTCGAATTCAGAGAAAATTGAAACGAAACATCCCAATTTCTTGTTTCCTCCATTTATTTATCACCTTTGTTTTATAATGTTAATTACTTTGTACAGACAGAATTGTGTGGAAAAGGGAGAGGGAAGACTTTGCCCTGCAGTGGAACAACACAGGCTGTTAGTTTAGATTACACTTTGTATAGGATCAAGTGCTTCCAACTGAACACCACGCTGGGCTGCTGGGGAGTTATAAAACAATAGGAATTACAGAAGGGCGAGCGTTTTAAAGCAGGAAAGAAAGAAAATACGTTTATTTGCGGCAAACATGGCGCAGAAAGAACACAAACACAAAAAAAGAACAAGTTGGGGGAATATATGTGTCACATCCACGCAAAACGACCATCGCTCAGCATAATGCTACGACCCTATGCGAGATAGAGCCCAGCGCTGGTTTTAGGCGACAGCCGGCGTTGACGCGATGACTCGGCGTTTTGGGGGACTGTGTTATGTAATTTTATCGTTCAAAAAGTGCTCTCTTTCTCAGCCTAATTTGAATAAATTACTTTTAATTTTGATTTCACCTCAATTAGCCCACACGAGCGGCTACGCGCACGGCCTACACAAATATGTAGACACCTGTCAAAGAGGGCCGGAGTGAACCTTTGATGTGTTTGCTCTGCTCGTTTGTTCAGAAACTCATTAACATATTTAAAATTAAAGCCTATAAAGAATTGTGAATTTTTCATCTGGGTAAACTTATGTTACTTCAAAGGATGGGCGCCGGCAGCTGGTATCAATAAACTATGTGCCAATCCAACTGCCAGGCTTTGTTATTCATTTTATTTTTATAGAAATTTTGCAGCTGACATGAAATTGAACGTTTATTTCTGTCCGAAGTATCTAAGTAGAGGTTTTAAAGACGATTTAACACGTCAATCTCCGTCAGTATTTTAAAACAACATGGCACCGGTTAGAAATGGGTCTTAGCTTAACTTCGAGAGCATATGTTCGATTAATGGAAAGTCGACTGAACAATTGTTCGAATGGAATTTATTGCGAAACAACCTTTTATCGCCAAACGCTACTTCGACTGACGATTCATCGAATATTTATTAATCGATGGACTGCTCTTTCGCATGAGTTTTAGTTATTATATACACACATCAAAAGTGTTAACTATAAAAAATTATCCAATTAATATTTACCAAATCTAGTCTTCCAGACTGTCTTCTTGTTTAAGTTAACAACTTATCCCTATATTTTGTAAAAATTAAGAAAAATTGCAATTTTTGCAAATCGTGAGAAATTAACCTAAGTTAATGTCGTCAATTAAATGGCAAAAAAAGACAAAAATGGGGATTTTTTAAATTTTTATTGTGAAGATAAAATAAATAATAACCTGTAATAACTGTCAGCGCGTGCGCTCCTACCGCGCGGTCGTGTCATTGACCTCTGTAGTCAAAAATGTCGTCTCAAGTAATAAAGTGTAATAACTGCAATATAGTGATATGTGAACTGCTAGCATTCATCCAAAACAAGATGCAAGTGATGGATGAGGAAGGTTTAGTGAGATTGTGTATTACAATTTTCTCAGCCGAAGATATCGAAGCCGCGAAAAGTCTGCTGTTTGAGTCCATTACTACGTCGAAGCGTAAAATTTCACGTAAAAGGGACGGCAAATCGAAGAGAGAGCTACATGATGTCATAACATTGCTAAAAGAGATCGATCCAGAAGAAGTGCCCATATTCGTCGCACGAGAACTGCACAAGCTACCACCGGTCACTTTTGACCACATAGATGTGACTAGACTCCTAAAAGACCTCATAATATTGCAAAATGATCTCCTTTCAGTGAAAGAAAGTTGTGTGACTAAGGACCAGTTCGAAGATTTCAAAAAAGAATTTGAAAAAGAACTATCAAATAACGAACATCTACCGCGAAATATTCCACAAAACATAAATTGCAATAGAGGAGGTAGAAGTAAAACAAGTATTGTTTGGACAGCGGGCCAATGGGCCTACCTCACTTTTTTGAGAAGGCGGACCGTACAATATAAGATGATAATGAAATAATTATTACGCAAGACTTGTTGTCGTCCGCTGCAGAAATAAAAGAGTCAAGCCCTGCCGCGCAACAGTTACCTGTGCGTATCGAGACTCCCTCCATAGTAGTATCGGGGCACACTGATAAGAAACCGGTCGAGTGGAGTGCTCCGGCTCGGTCTGTGCCACAAGCGCATAGCGGGCGCGATAAGACATCGCAAGAGATTGTAAATGATAACGAATGGACGTTAGTACAAAGAAAGAAAATAAAATCACGTTTTCTAGGTAGCACAGGAAAAGCCAGGCTGGAACCTAGCAATAATTTCCGGGCAGCTGATATCCAAATCCCACTCTTTATTACGAATGTGGATAAACAGACATCAGAAAAGATATAGGTGAATACATCTTATCTAAGACGCAAACATCAGTTGTTCTTAAGAAAATAAAGATGAGAAAAGAGAAAAACTACAATGCATACAAAATCCTTGTACCACACTACAAGCTTGCGTTGTTTTTAAACGACAACCTATGGCCAGAAGGTGTGTCATTTCGCCGTTTTGTTTATTTTAACAAACCGAGTAGTAGTATTATTAACCAGAATAGTGACACTATGCAACAATAACAATGGATGTACAAGTAAATACAAACACATCTACGTTTATTACCTTTAACTGCAAGTCAGTTAAAAGATCTATTGACTGCGTGAGAGGATTGTGTGGGACAGCGGACATCGTAGCATTACAGGAGACCTGGTTGCTACCACATGACTTACCAATACTCGGCACAATAGATGCAGACTTTGCATACACCGGCTCATCGGCGGTTGATACTTCTGCGGGCCTCCTAAGAGGAAGGCCTTACGGCGGAGTGGCTTTATTGTGAAGAAAAGATAGATTCAGTGAAGTGTCAGTGATTGAGTGCAAAAATCCTCGTATTAGCGCGATAAAAGCTATTGCGGGTGACCGAGGTATTTTAGTATTTAGTGTGTACATGCCGACAGACGCGATGGAGCATTTACCCGAATTCACGGATTGTTTTAGTGAGGTTTGTGCCATAGTTGAAAATAATTCTGTAGAAGCTGTCTATATGTTAGGTGACTTTAACGCGCACCCGGGGGAACTATTCGGTAAAGAGCTAGATAACATATGTGCGGATCAACAATGGATATGCGCTGATATTAGTATACTAGGCAACGTAACAAATAACTATACATTTATAAGTGATGTCCATGGATGTACTCGATGGCTTGATCATTGTGTTGTGAGTCATTCCGCTTGGCAAACAATAAATAATGTTACCATAAAATACGACACGTACTGGTCAGATCACTTGCCGCTTGTTATTCAGTGTGATTTAAACTTAATTATTAGTAAAACTAGTTTAAGAAAAGATAGTAGTTGCTGTAAAAACGTTATTTGGGGCAATAGAACTGACGAACAAATAGATAAATATAGGGAATATTGTAACGCTAAACTTAAATTAATAGATTTTCCTGAAGAATTTAGGCAATGTAGTTTTAATATATGTAATAATGTGGAGCATAAGAAATTACTAAATGCGATGTATAATAAGATGATAGCTACTCTAAAAGACGCATCGATCAGCAGTAGTTGTAATTATACAACTAAATCAGAGAAAAAACGGCCTTTGATAGGGTGAAATAAGTATGTACGTGAGTCAGATCGGGATGCCAGACTTAAATTTCATAATTGGGTATGGTATAATAGACCGAAGGCGGGACGTGTGTATGAAGAAATGTGTGAAAGTAGAAGAATATTTAAAAACAAATTGAAATGGTGTCAAGATAATGCTGAACAAATTAAAATGAACATTATTGCTGACCATCACTCGGCAAAAAATTTTGGCGAATTTTGGAAGGCAACGAATAAGTTAAATGTTAAGCCTGGCATCCCCGTGAGTGTGGGAGGTGTGAATGACAGTAAGAGCATAGCCGACCTATTTAGGGAGCACTTTGGGGTGAGTTCTTCACTTGGTCCTTCAAAGATGGTACCGGATGCTGAGCCTATCGTGACTGGTGACGTATTTAATGTGTCCGTTAAACAAGTATCGGGGATAATAAGAAAGATGACCAGGGGTAAGTCGCCTGGTCATGATGGGCTCAGTATTGAACATCTGAAATATGCCGGAGTCCATTTACCACGCGTTCTTGTTATGTTTTATTCCATGTGCCTGAGTCATTCTTATTTACCCGCTGATCTCATGCGAACTATAGTAGTACCAATTGTAAAGAATAAAACGGGTGACTTATCCGATAAAAACAATTATAGACCTATATCATTGGCTACAGTGGTGGCTAAAGTGCTGGACGCTGTGCTTGATTCAGAGCTGGAAAAACATCTCAATATTCATGACGCCCAGTTCAGGTTCCGGCCCGGACTTTCTACTGAAAGCGCCATCCTGAGTCTTGAGCATACCGTCCAGTACTATACTCAGAGGAGTACACCTGTATATGCATGTTTCCTCGACTTGTCAAAAGCGTTTGACCTGGTGTCTTATGACTTGCTATGGGAAAAGCTTAAAAAAACGGAAGTGCATACGCAGGTGCAACGTCTCTTTCACTACTGGTACGCTAATCAGACAAATAATGTTAGATGGGCAGGCAGTCTCTCTGACATGTACAGGTTGGAGTGCGGGACGAGGCAAGGTGGGTTGACTTCTCCCAAACTCTTCAACCTGTATATGAACGAGCTGATGGTTGAACTCAGCAGCACGCATGTTGGCTGCTCGGTTGACAATGTCTGCATCAATAATATCAGTTATGCTGACGACATGGTGCTGCTGAGCCCAGCTATTAGTTCGTTGAGGCAGCTTATACATGTTTGTGAGAATTATGCCCAGAAACATGGTCTCATGTACAACTGCGCAAAAAGTGAGTATTTGGTTTTTAAGGCTTCTGGTAAATGCCCATCTAGTGTGCCCAAAATAAAGTTAAATAACGTTGAATTAAAGAGGGTAAACCATTTCAAATACTTGGGACACTATGTTACCGAAGACCTTGATGACCAAATGGACATTGAAAGGGAGCGCAGGGCACTGGCGATTAAAAATAACATGCTGGCACGCAGGTTTGCTCGTTGCAGCGAGCATGTTAAAATCTCACTTTTTAAAGCATACTGCCAAACTTTTTACACGAGCAGCCTGTGGACTTGTTATACGCAGGGATCGCTCAGTGCCTTGCGCGTCCAATATAATAATGGTTTCAGGATGTTGCTGGGGCTGCCCCGCTTCTGTAGTGCATCTGGCATGTTTGCGGAAGCTCGCGTGGATGGCTTTCACGCCATCATACGCAAAAGAACCGCCTCCTTACTGCGCAGAGTGCGGGGCAGCACTAACAGCATCCTGAACGTAGTCGCAGACAAAGCTGACTCGAAATTGATGCAGGCTTTCATGCGGGTTTTAGTCAGACAGTGTTAAATGTCACACTACATGGTGCTGTATAAATATAAATAGTTGTGTATATTTCATGTTACTAACATAGGCTAAGTACCTACTTTGTTACTAATCGATATGGACGTCGTCTGAAATAAATGCTATTATTATTATTATTATTATAACCATTGACACGAATCACAATCACAGCGATTTGGGATGCTTAAAATCAGTTCATCAAAATCACTTTGAGGAATGGTCGACCACGTTCTTTTTAACAAGTCAAAAAGTTGTTGTGGGGTATGCACGGCATCCATACTCGGCAGAGCTCTTCTTTGGAGCATATCCCATGCGTGCTCAATTGGGTTGAGGTCTGGCGATTGAGCAGGCCACGGCTGAACGTTGATGCGAGCATCGGCAAGAGTGCGTGTTACGACTCTAGCCGTGTGTGGACGTGCATTATCGTGCATTAGTCGAAACGAATCACCCAACCGGCTTCACCAAGGGATGATTACGTCTGAAACAATCTTCTCGGCATAAATCTGAGCATTGAGGTTGCCCCTGATCCAAATGAGATCGGTTCTTCCACCGATCCAAATACTGGCCTAAACCATTATTGTTTCCCCTCCATATAAAATAAACTTCCTGACAAAATTTCAAACGTTCTTGACGTCCAGAGGTCCTCCAAACTCGAGTACGTCTTGTATCCGGCCTCATACCGAAACGAGATTCATCGGAAAAGCAAACATAATGCCAGTTTTCTTCCTCCTAATTTCTTTGTTCGCGAGCCCATTGTAAACGGGCTGCTATAGGTGGAACTCTCAGCGTCCTTCGGGAACGCAGACCCACTTACGATTTCGGATGGTTTGTTCGCTTATCAGCAAGCCTGAAGAGCTGTAGAGCCTCGTAGCCAACATCATGGCGGTCACGGTACGATTCCGTCGAGCAGTATTTTGGATGTACCGGTCCTGTCTGCGAGTGGTGATGCGAGATCGGTCCTTCATGTCGCTCGGCCACGCTACCCGTGATGCGATAGCGTGTCCAGAGGCGGCTGATGATGCTCTGTGTAGTGCCAAGAGCGACAGCCACAGTACGTTGCCTGGAACCAGCTTGCAACATTCCGACGGCGCTCATCATCTCTTCTCCTGTCAAATGATGTCGTCGCTCCATATCAATGCAATGTTCTTCAGTTCCGATGCAAAAATTGTAATGGTATTGTAAAAACGCTATTACACACTTTTGTAGGAATCCTGATTGACTACTTCTATTTTTAATGAAAATTTAATGAAATTCTTTATTCAAATAGTTAAATTAAGTAAAGAGAATCAATAACGATCCAAAAAAGGTAAAATAATAATCCTCAATTGCGGCGATACTCTAAAACGTACTCGATCACTAGACACTTTTGATGTGTGTAGTTTAATAACTGAAATAAAATTACAGAAAAGAAAGATTTTTCGTCAGAAACATTAGTTAAGGAAAGCCTATATTACAAGTTTTCACAGACTTTTTGTATCAAAAATACTTATTGTGATGTAGGGTAAGTAAACGTTTTTACTTGATATAACATAGAGATTTTTATAGTATATGTAAGTTTAACATGAATGTATTATTGTATTGTATACTACCCGTTCGCACTAAGTTTGCCGGTCAGAGGAATGCGCGTTAGGGGGAGGGCCCCCAACCGCCTGCCGCACCACCGGCGCCGCCCCTTCAGCAACGTCATGGCAAGCGTGTGTGATTGTTACATCCGGCACCTCAAGACTCTTCAGTTTTCTTGATATCTGTCATCAACAGGTACAAATTCGCAGATCCTCGAATATATCAAGCTTGAATAAGAATTATTCATCCGTGGAGGTGGACATAGAATATCTTTATATAATAGGAATCCTGAGGGAAATCGGACAGATGAAAAGGTAGCCGGTGTCTTATTGAGACAGGTAAACTCCTTTGTGAGACCCTTTGATACGTGTGCGATATCAATTGAATATTGATCATGTGACAAGCGATCTGCCCCTGCTTCGCACGGTTTTTACGACTTGACAAAATATCGAGATTTCTTTATTACCCACCCCATCGCATCGTATCGCCCGCGTTAGATATTATATCGCTTTCGCGTTCTTTCTTACTTTTTTTTCTTTTTGCTCGGCTCCTGAGAGCCCTAGCGTGATGTTAAATGTCCTTCCTCAAGAATTGAACTATCAAATGCAAGAAGAGTTTTTCAAATCGGACTGCTAGTTCCAGGGGTTAGCGCGTTCTAACAAACAAACATACTCTTCAGCGTTATGATTAGCATAGATAGAAGTTTCATACTAATTTATAACTTGACAACGCAACACGCGCCGACCCCAAGTAACATGGGACAAGGGAAGGAAGACGATGATGAATATTAATTTGTTATACATAAAAACCTTCCGGAACAAATTCTATAAACGATGGCGAAAACCGCATGTTTGCCGTTGCGTGCGGGACACTTGAATGACTTTTAAAAACATTGTTTCATGTCTGCCAGTCAGTAATTAAGGCCAGCCTACATCGGCGGACGGCGGGGCAGGCTATTTTAAATTTACCAACGTACATTCATACGTATCTAATAATGTACTTAGTGTTACATATTATTGGGCTTTCCGTTTAAACCGAATCAGCGTATTGACAATCTATGTAAGCCGATGTTTGTTGGAAAAAGCTAATGGGTAATAAAAGGATACATGAAAAAGTAGGAACAATTTGGTAATTAGAAGAAAGAACCTGGTGAGTGAGTAAGTTGGTGTAGTGAGTGTACGTGTGTGTGTGTGAATTGCGTAAGAGTGTACAGATTTCTCTGTAGAACTAGATTGGTTGTACAAGATGACTTTCAGTATCACTGTATGAAAGTTTTAACGGCCGATCACGCAGCAATCTGTACTTTTGAATGAATGCTCGTAAATTGCTCGCTTTGTTATAAAGACGAGGACCAAGGACATAGAAATAGCGACCCTAAGGCGTACGGTGGGACATACGTCGTTTCTCACTTATGAGCCCTGGGACATGGTGAGAGAGGAATGTTGGCTTAGAATTGACTAATTGTAACAAGATATAGTTTCCAAAGCTCGAAGACTGATCCTAAAAGGGGATTTCTTTCCGGGGTGTTGAAGAGCGCGCTGGAGGATAGTGCGGCGGGATGCGACCGCATGCGGCGGGACGCGCCGGTATGTGCCAGAGTCCGCTAGCGATCGCGGATCGATGTATATGATCGCAAGTGCCTCTTTTTCGTCTGCTAAAATCGACAGTAACACAAAACCCAAATCCACCATTTCAAAAACTTCAACACAACCAACTCGTTCAGAAGCATCTTTTCAACTTTGTTGCGTAGTCGCTTACCAAACCTGAGGAGCCACCGGACATGTCCCGTGGCCGCTAGTGGCATCGCAAATCATCAGTGCGCGTTGGCCGGTGGTAAATCCCTCTCGTTGCCGCCTCCAGCCGTCCGTCCGCCGGTGTGCGCCGGCCTTTACAGATGTCATACTAATGGATTTTTAAGGATAGCATTTGAGTTTAATATACACCAGGGAGTTTCAATTGGAAAGGCTGAATTGTTCAAATAAATATGGACAGAAAGACAGGCACGAAGCTCCCAGTGGCTATTAAACCAATAGTAGTAATATAACCGTTTCGAAAAATGAATGGTTCCGTAGAACTTTCAAAACGCTTGATTAACCTACGGTACTAGGATCTTTTGGCGCGTGACCAAATCCTGAAGTACGAGTAACGCTGTCATCTTGTTTTTCAATACAATTCCCGTGCATAAGCTTAAGCATAATCAGCCTATAATGTTCCCACCGCTGGCACCACAGAAATGTAAAAAACAGGAGAAGTGGCAAGGGGGCGTGTCTGTGTCGTCGCAGAATGTTCAAAATGACCATGTTCTAGTCAAATGGCCGTCTCCGCGAACTAGTGCGCTTTCGACCGTGATCGTGAAAAAATATAAGAATGTCGTGTTGGTGAGTGGAGGACCATAAAAAAGTATTTTACTAGATTTGTCTTTAAAATCATGAAAAACAACAAATTGTAAAATATTTCTTGCTTTTGCCACGTTAATTTTGTTTTCAAATATCGCAGCGACTGTACTATTTTCGCGGTAAATACATTGCTCCTAAACCACGACTTATGTATGTCGCTAAGTGACTAGACAAGCAACGTAAAAATCACAAAACGATACTTTATTTATGCGGTACATCGCATGGTACGGTCGCTGCTGCTTGCGGCCAGCTAGTGATGTGGCTGTGCAGATCCACTAACATAGGCTATCGATAACAATGTCGATTACCCAACGAATATATAGTTAATTTTATAATTTGTCAACCATTTTAACCCGTTTGGAAGACCTAAAAAGATGACGTTTAAATCCGGTTGGAAGACCCTTGAGAAGATGTAAAATAATCTTTAATTTTTTTTATTTACTTTCCCTTTTTTTTTGCTTTTTTATTGATTTTTAATTTAATATGTTTTTTTCTGGACATATCGTTTTTTATTTGTTTTATTTTCTGAACCGCAATTTTTTTTAGTACATTAATAAGTGGGAGTATCGATAACTTTCCAATTTAGACAATCACTAGCGTATATGTAAAATAAATCGCTTTTGCACAGCACAACGATAGCGACAGATGTTTTTGTGTGAGTAAGTTGTACGGTGCACAGAACAGATAAACTGTTCTGTGGTACGGTGCATGGTAAACGCACGCTATGATTGCAGAATTAAGGTTAATAATTGATTGTGTAGTCAGTTCTGATTTATGAATTCCAAGTGTGTGCGCGACTTTGTATTTATCGCTTTTACTCAACTACATAATATGACGATATTTGTATGATGTCTTCATCTACCGGGCATATCTCCTTCTTTCCTATATCTATGGCTGGCACACAGGCCTGTAATCCACCACGCGAGCCCAGTGCGGGTTGGTGGATGTCATATAGTTTTGGTTCTAGGACATGCCGGATTCCTCACGATATTTTCCTTAACCGTTTTGAGAGCAGTCGTGATGAAACAATTTACACAAAGTAAAACGCCTGTCAGGGTTCGAACCTAGGACTTACAACTCGTATGTCACGGTCGTCAGCACTGGGCCACCACTGCTCTTCCGCTTCCCGCGACAATTACACAAATGTTTACCAACAACGCCCTCTATCCATGTCATTTAGGCGCCAAAAGATTCTCGCAGCACTCTAGATTGATGATCTAATTGCTGTTAATACCCGGAGGACGATGGCTTTTAACTAAATCAATCCCTGAGTTTGATGTAGTAAACCTAAAATCATGAACATAGGGTGCTATTTTCAATGCCACAAAGTAATAATATATTTCCCAACATATTAAAATGCGCTTCTCGTCCCTCATACATTGGCGCTGTCTCCCGCGTCCCCTTCATCCACACTTAGTTCCCTCGGCTCCCTCACGGACTCACGGAGTGAACTGCCTTCTATTTAATGGGAAATACTTGTGCATAATAGGTATGGTCTGTTCCAAAAGTACCTAATGAAAATGTAAACAAGTGGATCAGGAAACGTACCTGTGGTTGCCAAATATAGAAAACCCAAAAATAGTTAAGGCATTGACTGCCACCGTGGTCACCGGCGTCCGCCAAAAAAAAAGACTTTCTATTGTGTCTTGTCTGGCAGTCAACGTGTTAAACAAGTTTACTTTGCTCTATGTCAATCGATTTTAACTTACTGTATTACATGGGGTGGAGCGGTAAAACATTGTTACTAACCATCGAGAGAGCTCAGAGGGCGATTCTCAAAGTGTCTACTTTCCACCCTTTCCTTTTTCCTACTAACCTCCTGTACAGATCTTGTGAAGTATTAACAGTTCGACAGCTATTTATTAAGGGCATTGTATTAAAACAACACAACGCCTACAGCATTAGATATACCAATAAAAGACGTAAAGATATAGCTTGTCCACAAAATTCTACAGAACATGCTTTTATAGCCAAATTTTACCTGTACCTCGGACCTCTCCTTTATAATAGACTAAAATCGAAAGCAAACATTTATTCTCTGAACTATACAAATTGTAAGAGAATCCTCAAGGAGGCTCTCCGAAGTATGTCTTACGAAGAAACAGAGAATTTACTAACTGTGTTAAAGTAAATACAGGTACACAAATATTTATCAAATTTAGAAACTAAGAGTTATGCTACGCAACATATAATTATTTTTCTATTGTCAACTTTTGATTATTTATTCATTTTAAAAGACTTTTTTTAGCTTTTCTCGCCTGAAACACAGGATTACCTAGTTCAGGCACGTAAGTCTTAGGAATAATATTTACATTTAAGCAAAACTGTCCTAATTTTCATGCCTTATAATTTTTTGAATAAATATATTATTATAATTTAATTTGTAGTGCTACTTACAAATTGTGTGCTTTTATTTGATTATTTGAATAATTAATCCCGAAATTTTAATTTTAAATCATCTTAAAGGTGTTTTTAATTTGAAAATTCTTGTTAGTCACAACAAGAATAATTTTAACAATATTTTTTTTTAACAATAATTATTCTAACAAAAGTGAAGTGTTGGAAAATGTGCTGGGATATAAAGTTAAAACCTTCTTTATACAGATGAATGTGTTACTAGTTCCCTTTATCCTGTTCAGATTAAATTCTTACGCAATCACTCAGCGATTGCGTAAGAATTTAATCTGAACAGGATCTGAATTTAAATTTGGATTTTAATTTGTTTACGCTTTAATCCGATACTTTTGGAATGAACTTTGCATACCTGCACTTTTTTTATTTACCTATAAAGGCGCAGGTGACACAAGCTTTCCTCCTTTTCTTTCGTTGAAACTAAGGATCGAGGGTCAAGTGGTGTCGAGCTCAGAGCACCGCGTCTTGTATAAGAGATTTACATATAGATGTACACTACTTAGATATAACTGCCTCGTTGGTCTAGTGGTCGCAAGCGCTACTGCTGAGCATGAGGTCCTGGGTTCGATTCCCAGGTCGGGCAAAGTGTTATTGGGTTTTTCTTTCAGGCTTTTTTTCAGTAACAGCCTGGAGTGTGGCTCTGTGCCGCGCTGATGGCAGTACACTGGCCCCCTATTACATGGGACTGAAACCCTAACCTTTCGGGGATTATAGACTGCATGTTATATATTTTTACTTCGTTATAATAAATACGTCACAAGTCAACCAATGTCTCCCCAGACAATTCATAACGCAAAAAGTTTACAGAAAGGTTTCCAAAGGTCAGCCAGTCCTTGATTACGACTTCGATAACCTTGGCTTGTATCTGTGATGTTCAACTGTTTGTGCTGGCAGGTCGCGCAGTAGGTACGTGGAAGTGGTTCCCATGTTCATTTCTCTAAGTATTTTTATAGTGTTCGCTTATATATTGTAATTGGCTTTTTAAAGCGAAGGTGATTAATGTGATTTGTTGATATATAATATGAAAAATAGTAATATAATGAAGCAAAAATACTTCGAGAAGTTAACATCTCGTTATCGAAAAATCTTCTACGTACTGCGCGAACTGCCAGCAAAAACAGTTGAATACCTCAGAAACAGGCAAAGGGTACTTTAGAAATAAATCTTAGCGTTACAAAGTGTGAAGTGCGGTCACCAGCTGGCGTGGCGGCGGCAGAGATAGATTGAGCCACCAGGAGTGGGTGGACACGACCCCACGTACATTATATCTACTTGAGGACCACCGGACGCAGCCACGTCTTGTAATAGGATACGGCTGAAAAAATACGATGCTGAAATGAATTTCTTTTATACATTTATTTAATTATTTATTGTAAAAGTTTCTCAATCTCATCACTCAATCACAAGCCTAAAATACAACCTGGGTGGATTAATATTTGACAATATTATTATTATTTACGCAGGACAAACAATTAAAAATAGATCAGTAGGTACTACTTCCATATTATAAATGCATGGGTAACTCTGTCTGTTACCTTTTCACGTCTAAAGTACTGACCGATCGTCATAAAATTTGATTGATAGGTAGCCCTCTCCCCTTGGTACCTGGAGAACGACATAGGCTACGTTTCATCCTGGATCACAGACAAAGTCGCGGGCGACAGCTAATAAAATATCTTAGTAGGTCCTGCAACAACTGCCTGGCAAAACTGGTTAAATTCCAATAAATCGCAATAATAACGATGAAATCCAAGACGAAGATCCCGAAAAATGTATAGAAGAGACTAAACAAATAATAGAAGATAACATTATCGGAAATTTACTTAACCTCGAAACATTATAGGTCAATAGGAGATGGCCGGTGTTCGCACCCAAGCATGTTCCAGTATTGATCAATGTCAGGTTTCTTCTTACTATTTAAACCACAGACTTAAAAGAAAAATGTCGTGAGAAAGCCTGCGGGGTAGTTGTGTACCACACTAACAGTAGGCTCGGCAATGGCTCTCATTGTAACAGTTCGATTTATTTTGTTTGTCTTCGATCAGCAATGTCCTTCAAAATGATTCAGGATTGATAGTAAAAAAAAAAAAAAAAAAAAAATAAAATCATTTATTTCAGATGTCTAAAAGATCCATATTAGTTTCAAACATTCATTAAAATTATTAGAATTAGATACATTAAAAATTACATTTATCAAATTATTAAAATTAAATACATTAAAAATTACATTTATCAAAATTATTAAATTAAAATACTAAATTACCCTTCTCACAAAAGACCTCCAAAGTGGGGATGAGATCCTGTCCGCTACAGTCTCCAGGATTTTGTTCCGGCTGCCACGCAATCTGCAGATCAGGGATACCGTCTTTTTGCGAATAACGGCGTGAAAACCATCCGTGCGATATAGCGCGAACAGCGCGCGATAGTGTGTTACCTACGCAATTAGGGTGCTGGACATCAAATTACCAATTAATTACCAATTACCATTCCAAATCACCAATTCGCAGCACGTGACCCTAATGAACAATGTCCGCGCTCTTTGTGTACAGAAGAATCCCCGTTTTTTCAGATATGACGTAAGCAATTAATCTTGCGGACAGCAGTCAGCCTGGCTCAACACTGATAGCAGTGGCTGGTCAGGCAGGCCGGGTTACACAGTCATTGTGGGGCTAATACATTTAATAGGTAGATAAATGAAATGGATGAGATGAGAATCAAGAAAACAACAGACCTCAAAACAGCACTAGTAACATATTACGCGTACGCATTTGCGTGGCTCAAATATGGAGTTATCCTATGGGGAAATAGTACAGACGCGCCTACATTATTCACTGTACAGAAAAAAATTATTCGAATTTTAATAAATATCAAAGATACAGACTCCTGTAAACCCCATTTTATAGACCTAAAAATATTAACCCTACCCTGCCTCTACATAGTTGAAATTTATAAATTTGTACGAAAATATCCGCAATTCCAAAAGATGAGATATTTAAAATATACAATAAAATATACAATATGTTACCGGAATACATCAAAAATATAAATAAAAATAATATCTTTATCAATAAATTAAAACAATTTCTGATAATCAAAAGCTACTACACTATTGACGAATATTTTAGCGATAAATTTCGATAACAATAAAAACTATTTGTACATAATACCTACATTTCATTTTAAATTTCACTTTGAATATTAATTTATTTTAAAACACTAAAATGCTGTTAATTTAAAAATGAATGTGCTAAACAGTGCACAATTAATAATCATAACATTAAAGAAGACTCAAAAAATTGTAAATATTTAGTTTTATTATAATTTATAGTCTGTAATAATAATGAAAAATTAAGAATAATGTAAATCGTGCAATATATAATATAAAAATAGGTATATAAATATAACTTTAAACCAAATATATAAATACTTATATAAATAAGGATAGGAGGGTCCGTATGCTGCTGACTGCATATCGAATGCGTCACCCACGGTCACCGGTAATGAGGCTGTATATCCCGCGAAAATGTGGAGGTCGAGGCTTTTTAAACGCTAAGACCCTCCACAATCGCGAGATATGCAGTCTCAGGGAATATTTCCTAGAAACCGACGTGGGGATGCATCGAGATGTAGTCGCGGTGGACAAGGGCCTCACCCCGCTTTCCTTGGGTAAAGAGAACTGGCGCAAACCAGTGGTGCTTCACACTAATGAACGCATGGAGGTATAGCAGTGTAAGGAGCTTCACGGACGCTTCTTCCGGGCCCTACATGGGCCGGATGTAGATCTACTAGCGTCCGTAGCTTGGCTGCGTTTATAGGTTGTCAGGAGCACAAATATGCAAAATTCTAAAGCTTATTGATTTTTTCGTCGATTGCAATTTTCAGATAAGATCTATTTCCAAAATACTATATTCGTATCAAAACAACAGAAAAAATTTAAACGCTGGCTGTACTAAGTGAGAAATATTTTACAGCATGTTTGGCGCAGCGGTTGACCGACCAATTTTAGTTAGCCCTTCGTGTCACAGGTTTGTTTTGCACAAATAAAACATATAAATATAATCACTAATTTGATAATTTCTAGTTGAATTTTATTTTAATTGCAATTATATGACGTTATTTTTTAATTTTTCAACACAATTGTTCCTATATTGTTATGAAATAAATTACTTATGACTTAATTGCTTATTAACGAACCAATTGTTTGACGACACGGTTGGGGCAAGCGGTTGGCGGTTGGCGGTTGGTGGCTAAGCAATCGAACCCGCGACGGGTTCGATTCCCGCACGAAACAAATATTTGTATTGCCTACAGGTAGTTGTTCCGGGTCTGGCTGTTTGTGTATGTGAGTTTAAATGTTTGTAAACGCACCCACGATACAGGAGTAATTCCTAGTGCGGGGCAACGTTTTTAAAAAAGAAGTAGAAGAATTTGTTAAGGTGACATTAAGACCCTAAATTAAAAAAATGGTATATGATTCAAACAGGGGCGTCCAAAAGCGCTTTGACGATATCGCCAAAATCGCGGGAAACACCAGGAGGGACGCACGGAACCGGGAAATATGGCAGAAGAAAGGACAGGCCTATTATACCCAGCAGTGAGTGACTCCAGGCTAAAGTGGAGATGATGATATGATTCAAAAACTCGCTGTTTCGAGCCTATACACTTTTTTTTTTTAAAGTAGTGGCCCAGGCCCAACACATTATTTGGTTACTTAGTTAATTACATTCTGAAACGGAGCTAGACCGACTTACCTCCTCGTTTCTTGAATATCAATATAATTAATGAGACCGTGGTAATTAAGGAGATTATTTAATTAATACCTGCCTCTTATCTGCGGCTCGATGAGATCTCTCTTTGACCGTCGATTCTATTGAGATGAAAAGGGTAAAGAAAGAATGATATTAAATTATAAAACAATGAAACAGGAAGGGCAAACTGTTTAATTCATTTTCACAAATGAATTATGGAGCTTTCGTAATTAAATTGTGAACATCGTTTTTGAAGTTTAATATTCTGATATTTTCAGAACATTAAACTTCAAAAAGAATGTTTTTACAAACTGTTGCCCGCGACTTGGTCCGACCCACATCGCATTCTGTTGCCCGCCCGCGCTATTACTTTGTTTTCGCTTTATTTTCTTTTTGTTCGACTCTTATAGGTCGTAGCATGATGTTAAATAGCCTTCTCTTCTTCTTTACATAGCGTGATTTTTTCAAATCAAACGAGTAGTTCCAGAGATTAGCGCGTTCAAACAAAAAAACTATTATTAGTAGTATAGAAAAACTTTTTCGTTTTTCTAAGCCTAAGCCCTCCTATACCTAGCGGGATTGTCCGAAAGGGTTACCGCTACCCCGGAACATAAAGGGCGAAGGAAGGAACATGGGTGGGTTTTAGTCAGTAAGAGTCTGACACTCCGTTCCGCTCCACCCAGAGCGGGAGGGGTCATTTGACGAATACCCATCCGGAAAAAAAAAAAAAAAGCCCTCCTATACCTATACCTAACTCTGCCGGCCAACTGAACACTCACAACTTGTGACCAGAAGGCCAATTCTCGTAATTGAAAACGTTCAAAATCTAGTCGCAGTATCATCTCGGCGACAAAAAAAAATGTCAAAATGTCTCTATAATTATTTTGACAAGTTTTGACATTTTTTTTTTGTTAAAATTCCTCTGATTACCCTTAATCAGAGGTATTTTTAACCGATTGAGCCTGTGATCAGACTATGAACGTTCTTAAAATTACGAGAATTGCCCCTCGAGTATTTAAAACAAAATTCGGTCTGGCGCGTCATATTACACGCTAGGAAATAATAATTTCAAAAGGTCGCCGTTATCGAAGTCGATAAGGAGGACTATATGTATATGTGTATATAGTAGTAGTATAGTAGATATATAGATTTGTCAGATATACAGGTACTTATAGATAGGTTACCAGCTTTTGACCACAACTTCGTTTATGAATAAATCCCCTCCTGATCCTCCTATAGGGTGGAATTCGAAGATCCTTTCTTAAAGCATCCCAAAAGACGTATGTAATACGTAGGCACCGATATGTTATGAAAGCGGCCCCATCTGAGGAACACAACGACATTAGACGTTGTATTTGCAGTATTTTTTTTTAAATCAATTAAAAAGGAAATGGGTCCCTATATATATACATAAATACATGTTAGCGTTCGAAATTAATTACATCGTAAAATGACATATTTAAACAAAGGCATCTCTCTCGGACGTGGACGTAATTATAGAAGTTTAAGGTAAAAAAAGTAATGTTTGGAGCGAGTTGGTTTAAAATTATTTAAACCAGCTCGTTGCAATCATTACTTTTTGATTAAATTCCGAGGTATGTAATAACTTTAAAAATGTTAAATTATATTGGACATTGCTGGCTTTATTAACCGACTATACAAAGGCAACGACAGGGTTATGGTTTTAGTTCATCTCTTGATATCTAAGAAAAGCTTCGTACGTTGTGTAAGGCATTGGTCCATTATTTATCAAAATACTACCACGCCCACCCACTACGTCGATCGGCTACAAGTATTTTTAATTATAATAATTGTATTTTCTCTGTAAGTGATTGTAAATCTTTTGAGAAAATTAATGTCTAAAACCGTAAACGTCCATATTTTTTCCTCGAAGCCTGGTTTTTCAGCAGACCATTCTTACTTTCCTCGACACCTGGTTCTTCAGCAGGCCATTCTTACTTCCCTCGACACCTGGTTCTTCAGCAGACCATTCTTACTTCCCTCGACACCTGGTTCTTCAGCAGACCATTCTTACTTCCCTCGACACCTGGTTCTTCAGCAGGCCATTCTTACTTCCCTCGACACCTGGTTCTTCAGCAGACCATTCTTACTTCCCTCGACACCTGGTTCTTCAGCAGACCATTCTTACTTCCCTAGACACCTGGTTCTTCAGCAGACCATTCTTACTTCCCTCGACACCTGGTTCTTCAGCAGGCCATTCTTACTTCCCTCGACACCTGGTTCTTCAGCAGACCATTCTTACTTCCCTAGACACCTGGTTCTTCAGCAGACCATTCTTACTTCCCTCGACACCTGGTTCTTCAGCAGACCATTCTTACTTCCCTCGACACCTGGTTCTTCAGCAGGCCATTCTTACTTCCCTCGACACCTGGTTCTTCAGCAGACCATTCTTACTTCCCTAGACACCTGGTTCTTCAGCAGACCATTCTTACTTCCCTCGACACCTGGAGGCCAATTCCCGTAAAATTCTAGTCGCAATCTCACCTCAACTATAATTAATGTGAAATACTTGTCAAAAATGTAGGGATTTTAGAGATATTTTTGACAGGTTGAGCCTGAGATCAGACTGTGAACGTTCTTAAAATTACGAGAATTGCCCCTCTCTTACTTTTTATACAAAATAGCGCAACCTACTTCGTTCCTGTAAGCCCCTCCAACTAGCTCACTGCACATTATATTTCATCTTGCAGCTTTTCCTATTCGAAGACATGTTCCAACCACCAACCTACAAGGGCGCTGGGCCCGCGTGGTAGATTACAGCCCACTCCCTCACCGAGAGGCCTGTGTCCCAGCAGTGGCAACATTATAGGCTGAATATTCTAGCCTTTTTCCAACTACGTAGGGGATCGGCTTCCAGTCTAACCTGATGAAACAGAATACCTAGAGCGGCTAACTATCAGACCTCCAGAACCCAGTAACTGGGTAACACGATTCCCCATGGCAAGACTAGTTGTCAGACTTTTGGGCTTCTGACTAGTAACGACTGTCAAAGATCAAGGAATGACAACCGGGACCAACGGCCTAACGAACTTTCCGAGGCACGGAGGGGTATCGATATGTAATAGATGTTCAGTTGGTCACCCATCCACGAACCGACCGCGCCAAGAAAGGTAATCTTCAATCGACCTGTGCGGCTGTTATTATTTAGCCACGAGCCCCTCAAGACCCAAAATAAGGGTATGACAGTAGAAACTACTTACTACTAAGTAATTCAAAATAACCTTTCCTGCTAAACCTCTGAAATGTTAAGTGTTAGGTACATAATCGTAAAAAGATAATAAAAGCGATTCACTTGTTATTAATCCACCCATGTGACAATGATCGATGACGAAGGGACGTCATTCATCACATTGACGACAGCGACTTCACCGGCATGTCATTTGTTTAGCTCTCCCTTGGTGACTGGTGACTGGTGACGAAATCAATTATTGATCAGTACGCGAGATTTAATATCATGGCTGTCTGCATGTCAAAGTCAACCACACACGGTAACAATGTTTAATTTGGTTTTTATTTTACCTAAGTACTACTGATGTGTAGATTTTCTGACTTTCTGACTGACTGAGTCCTTGACAATTCAAAAATGCCTGTAAATGGTTTAATTGAAATAAGTGTTTTGACTTTAAGTTTGATCTTACGGAAATTAATTGATAAGCCAATTGGCTCCCTATGTCAACTTTCCGTGTATAGTATAGCCATTTCTTTTTTAGCCATATGAAATTCAGCCGTGCCAGCGACACGAAGAAGAAGAAGAAGATAGCCATTTTATACAACTATCAAAGAATGACAGCTGTGATCTGAATTGGTATTATGGTTCAGGTTGGTATATGGATCTAGAAAAGAAAAGTGGAGTGACATTGTAATGAAGCAATAGATTGACACTTTTGTTTAACTTACGACCTTTTCTAATGAGTAATTTCTATACTATAGACACACACTCTAACATTCGTTTGCAACTGTTTGTATTTCATAAATTCAACCATTAGGTTATATGGCATGATATCCTAGCGGTTATCGTACGTCGGTAAGCACGTTCATGCATAGAGAGCCGTGGGTTCCAATCTCACGCGCGGTGATATTTATTTTAAATGTTTTTATAATTACCTACTCGAATAATCACGCTATTGGATATAGTTCCGTATCATGTTCGTCTTGTTCACGTAATTCGTAAAACTTTATGATTATACCCACAGAAATCTAAATAAATTAATTAAAAGGTAGACAGATGCAGTTAACTTACGACTCATTCACCGCGACTAAATAGAACGTTATTTGTTTTTGGTTGGTTGTTATTATGGATTAGTGACGTGTGTTTAATCTATTAGCGGTGTTGTAGTTCATTTTGAAATGCATGGAAAGTTAAATATTGAGATGAAAGCCGATATTATCCGACTGCGTAAAAGTGGACTTAATATATCACAGATATTTGATGAAACCGGACTGAGTGTGAGTATTATAATTTAATAATTTCATCGATTTTTATCTAATTAAAGTACAACTGTTGATCCTTTTAGTTATTTTTTAAACGTTTTATATTTATTATAAAGCCTAAATAGAAGAAAAAAAAATTAATGATGAATATAAAATATAACATTAAGTATAATAATAATAATATAATACGTAACATTTCTATTTTCAAAATAATTTTGTTTCAAATTGGTAATATTCGTATTTTGCTAGTAGCCTAACAGTACTCTTTTTTTGTTTTAGAGAAATACCTACTGTGAGTCTGAGGGTCAAAAGATATAAGGAAAAGGGAAGCCTTGCCAGTCAAAAACGAAGTGGAAGGCCCCAACAAGTCAGTGAATATGAAACAAATCCCAACGTTTACTTGATAGCATTAATAATAATGGGGGTTACACAAAGTATTAAAAAAAAATTAAAATTAATACTTAAGCTATAACCGCAATAAGTCCTAATAAATACGATTTGTTAACTTTGACGTTACAAAAGTTAAAACGAACGTACTGGCAGTAAACATAAAGTAGTACTACTGAGTAATTTAATTACAGACGGCACGGTTGGCGCAGTGGTTAAGCGATTGACTGCTGCGCTGCGTGTCGCGGGTTCGATTCCCGCACGGAACAAATATTTGTATGACCTACAAGTAGTTGTTCCGGGTATGGCTGTTTGTGTATGTGAGTTTAAATGTTTGTAAACGCACCCACGATACAGGAGTAATTTCCTAGTGTGGGGCAACATTTTAAAATAAAAAAAATAAAAATTGTTGCGACAAGGAGTTCGCGCTTTTTTTTTTACGTGGGTAGATTTGCTAGTTGTGATTTTTTGAGTACTCACACACATTAGTACAGTACAATATTTTAAGTCTAAGGGTCGTAGTTCACTGATTACTTGCTTTACTTCAATAAAATGATCTTTATGAGAATATAAACTGTTTTGACTAGAAGTTTATTTATTTATTTTCCAGTACGAGAGCCAACAGCTAAACCAAATTAACAACAATTGTATAAGCGACACAGAGCCAGAGCCAATTACAGGTTCTCACGCGTAGACACAGAGAAGGTAGTAGAAATCTTTATTATTAATTTATTTCTAGTTTATAAAACTATAACGAATAAACATTTTGAAATCACATATAAAACAATTTTATTTTTAACCCCGTATTATAATAACAATATAATAATAAAAATAAAATAATTATTACATTATTATTCTCGTTTATTAATCTATAAAAAACGAATAATAATAAAAACGATAAAGATTTTTCTTTTTCCCCAAAGAACCGTTGGAAAAGAAAAATAAAAGTCCCAACTCGAGATTGGAACCCAGACCTATGCGTTCAATATCCAATACGTAAGACTACCAGCTATCGGTACTTGATGTAACGATTTCAATTTTAGCAATGGTATGAACCAACCGAGGTCATACGTAATTACGTAGCCTGTGTGCAAAAGCGACGGTATGTTTTTTGTTTCGTTCGACGCCAGCCAGTGTGCGAATTCTGAGGTGAGCGTTCTGTGTTGATACATCACTTACGTAGGTACGGCCTTTACCGCGCGTTCACAGCAATACAGGTGATAATGCATTAATGACCACGACCGTACACAAAGGGGACGTGACATTTTTTTTTTTATTTTTTTTTTCTGGTGGGAAATCATCAAATGACCGCTCCCGCTCTGGGTGGAGCGGAAGGGAGTGTCAGACTCTTACTGACTAAAACCCACCCATGTTCCTTCCTTCGCCCTTTATGTTCCGGGGTAGCGGTAACCCTTTCGGACAATCCCGCTGACCCGGCAGGCTTCGGCCCTAAGGGGCCCCTCGTTATGCTGACATCTCTTTGAGGCGCACGTGGAACACTTACGCGCCGTCCGGTACGGGCCTGGTCCTGATCGGGCGGTGAGCTACCCATTGCTCTCCGCCCGCAGGCCCGCGCCTACGGTGGCCGGTAGTCTTCACTCGACTCCCGACGCCCGGGGCGTCTCCCGCGGCGGCTGGGACGGGAGGCTCTCTCCCTCAGGGGACGTGACATTGATTACAGTTTACAATAACTGTTGGTTTACCTCTCCCCGTCGAGCGAGTGCTCGACAGTGGGAGTATTCCTGAAACAAGCACGAGATGATTCGCTATCTTCGTAAACATTCATTAAAACTAACACTGTGTATAAGTGTGCTCATAATTGCCTCCGAAATAACGTAATTTTCCAAATCTATACTATACTACTTACTTACTAAGGTATTTAGCATAATCAGCCCATAATATTCCCACTGCTGGGACACAGGCATCCTCTCGAGTGGAAGTGGGCTGTAATCAACCACACGGCCCAGTGCGGGTCGGTTGATGTCACATGTCTTTGAATGTTTGGTTCTAGGACATTCCGGTTTCCTCACAATGTTTTCCTTCGCCGTTTTGAGAGCAGTGGTCATGAAATAATTACACAAAGTAAAGCGCCTGTCTGAGTTCGAACCTACGACCTACAACTTGTAGGTAAGTTGGGGCCGTTACTACTGGGTCACCACTGCTCTACTTAGATATTTACTACTTACTAAGTACCTACTTACTACTTAAAGTATAAATAAATGCGAAAGGTCTGTCTGTCTATTTGTTACCTTTCACAACTTAATGGCGGAACAGAAATATTTTTATTTTTGTATGAAAGTCTGATGAATTAAAATCTGATGAATTATTACAGTCACAGAACAAAAGTTCACACACTAACAAGTGTGTGAACTTTTGTTCTGTGTCTAGTAATATTACTAACATCATAAAACTATATAGTCCTGAAAGGTTGTTAGTGTTTTAGGATAATAAGAAAAGCAAACAATTGGTGTAGGCTGCAGAACACGTACAGTGTCAATTATAATTATGAACATTCCCTGCGAGTGACAGTAAGCGTTGTCCTTCACCCTTTAATTAACTCTCTAGTACAGTGGAGGGCCCTTTGTTAATTAAATCCGGTGAAGCTCCGGTCAACAACAGCTTGGTAGGTCGGTGGGCTGGCGAAATATAAAGTATTCATGTGGAGGAATAAGTGGTCTTAAGTGGATCGTGCGTGACCCGACCGTGTGAGTTGTGGAGGACTGGTTGGCTATACGGGCTAACCGCTAAGGGCTACAACAGTTATGTATCTTTATTACAATGTGTTGGATTCGTGTAAATTAACATTATGTCTGACAACCAGTCTTGCCAAGGGCTGTCGTATTACCCAGTAACTGGGTTGTAGAGGTCAGATAGGCAGTCGCTCCATGTAAAATACTGTAATCCCCGTAGGTTTAGGTAGAGGTGTACCCATAGTACACCCACATTAGGGTTAATGAGAAGAAGATGCGGATGAGGAAGTATTAGAAATATGATTTGAGGAAGTGGATGAGGAAGAGGATAAATTTGTTGATAGATGTCGTAAGTCTTCGAATTTTTTGGTTCTATGACATGCCGGTTTCCTCAAGATGTTTTCCTTCACTGTTTTGAGAGCAGTGGTTATGAAATAAATCACACAAAGTAAAGCACCTGGATGGATTTGAACCCACAATCTACAACTCGTTAGTCTAGGTCGCTACCGCTGGGACACCACTGCTTCAAAGGGATGGAAAAAGATGTAAAACACGTAGAACGATTTCTAGGAATCATTTAATTAAACATATGCGGTAAACCGTGATTTAATTCCTCCCGGTACCCTGAGAGCTCGTAAAGCTGTCTTCCCAAACCACCCACCAACTCAAACTTATATTCCTGCTCCAGCTGCAATTGACATTAAAGCAGCAGGTTGGAAAGTCAGGGAAATTCATTGTTAAGCAAATTGACTAACAAGTTAAATTCTCTCTACATTCAAATCACAACACTAACTTTCAAAGAGTTACTCTTTGACAGTTGTTTGAAATAGCTTTAACACAGAAAATTGACGTAGGGTGTCAAACTCAAAGCATTTATTTCAATTGTACCAATTACAGGCACTTTTGAACTGTCAAGGGGTCGGTCAGTCAGAAATATGAAGCTAGTTGCCCATTCCAAAGTGTAGTAGGTACCTATGGAGAAGAACGGGTAAGAAACGCCACCGACACTTTTATATCATAAAATTGTTACAAAATCATAATCAATTTGCTTAACAATTAATTTTCCCTGACTGTACTTAACTGATTGAACATCCTGTTTTTAACAAGTTCCAGTAACTTAACGGAGCACGCGGAAACTGTAGACGACGCCGAAGGCAAAACTAAGTTCCTTTAACGAAACCGATAGCAGTTTTACATTCAATTATAGTTGTAAAGTTCAGCCGAAACTTTGAAATTCGACGCTCTTACACAAAGATATAATAGCTATAGAACGGGGCCTTCTCAAATACAAGCAATCGTTTTTGAATTGTAATAAAAACAATAATGTAAAGTTTCTTAAGTATTCATGTTTGCAAATATTAACATTTTCTTTTCATGTGCCAATTGAAAACATAAAGTTTCTCATAAATGTTCATAAATGCCATTATATGTAAGCCGAAACTATGTAGTTATGGTTGTGTGTTTCCTTGCTTCGGCCAACCCCGAAGCAAGGAAAACCTGTCCAGGTGGAGATTCATAGACGACTCCGCCTTGGAGGGTAAATGTGGTGCGGTTCCACAAACTATGGGACACTTATTATCATGTCCGCCGTGTCCTATCAGCTGCACGGTACAGGAGCCGATGGACTACTAGTGGAGGCGCCAAACACGTGGCCGAATTCTGGCAGAGTCCATTTAGATTGCCATCGACACGCTAAGAAGAAGTAGAAGGTAAAAAGAATGTCCCGCGGTGTGACACTCACGTTCGGCATGGAATAGTCTTCCAGAATGCTACAGTGAGGTGAAGAAGTTGGCATTTGGAGTGCTGACGATCTTCGGGTCGACATATTATTCGTACGACCAAGTGTACTCTTGAATAAATAAAATAAAAAGTGAAGTAGGAAACTAACTAACAAATGAAAAACTTGAGTCGTGCTTGAGGCTTCCAACGACAAGTTATGAGCCAGGTGTTAACAAAAGGCATGCAAAGTCAGCGCAATTAATGTAAATATAAAAACACATCAACAGAATCTAGGGAAACCTTAATCCTAAATTATTTACGAATTTATAGTTTAAAATCTTTTTAGTTTCCATAAAAAGTTTATATAAAGATTGAAACCTCTTTTATTCTATTTTCAAAATTTAAAAATGTTAATAATAAAAACAAAAGAAAAAACAAAATACGGCGGCAAAATTGTTAGTAATTCGTTACGTTAGAGGAAATTAAAATTGTTTTATTAATATTATTTAATGAAAAGGGATTCGATTGTTTTTCGTTTTTAACTTAACGCGCTGTGGCGTGGAGTCAAGTCACGTCATCATTTAAGTCGAGTTGAAATGTTATGAGCCGTGTTAGAAAATGGTGCTGTTCAACGCGTCGTTGCTGAGGCCCTACACACCAGCCGAAACGTGATATCAAAGTTGTGGTCACGTTATCGCAGTACTGGGGATGTGGCTGAACGGCACACGAGTACATATCGTGTTACTACGCAGAGACAAGATCAATTTCTCCAAATGACCGCCAGAAAACAACCCAATATAATATCACAGCGATTCAACTAGTACAAAGGCTCCAGGAGGACCACCAGCAGCTGGTAAGCGACCAAACGAGGTTAGCGAGGTTGTATGAAGTCGGTCTTCATGCTCGAAGACCACTACGTGTTCCAGCATTGCGACGTGGCAATCGCGGCTTTCGTGGGCTCGGGAGTATTTAACATGGAGTGACGAACAATGGTCTTTGGTGCTGTTCACCGATGAGTCTCGGTTTGGGTTTCATCCGGATTTACGAAGAACACACGTTTGGAGAACTCCAGGAGAATTAGCCGTGTACGGCACCATCAGGAGGTCCACTCATACCAAAGCGGGACAATAATGGTGTGGGCAGGAATTCGTCTTGGCGGACGAACCCAGCTCGTTTGGATCCAAGGAAGCATGACTGCACAAAAATACCACGAGGAGGTAGTAGAGCCTGTTATTGTCCCACACAGAATCCAAATGGGCCAGGAATTTCTACTCATGCTCGATAATGCTACTTCCCATACGGCGTGGCTGGTGTCGGCCGCTCTCCAAGACCACGATATTCAAGTTTTGGATTGGCTTGCACAGTCGTCGCCCGACTAAAATCCTATCGAGCATGCCTGGGACATGTTACAACGAAAAGCTTTGAGAGATTTCCCGCCAAATTTGACGACGGAATAACAACTTTACGGACACTTGCAAAGAACACGGGACCTCATACCGCATCAAGACATTGACAATTTAATTTTAAGTATAAACAATCGATGTCGATGTAAGAGGTGGCAACACTGACTATTAATAATTAGATTTTATAAGATTTTTCCAATTTTAATTAAAATTAATAGTTTTATAAGAAGAAATGAAGTTTTTTATCATACTAACTTTCTACAGCGATTAAAAAAAATAACATTTAAGTAGGTATATTTAAAACAAAAAAATCACGAAATATTTTTTCATTTTTTATTAAAGACCTTAAAATAACCTATCATTCTTCCATTTACTATATCAGAAAATTCTTCATCGATTTTTAGATATTTGATGAAATATAAAATATCCCTAGATTCTGTTGATGTGTGTATTATTCAATAAGTGTAGTTATGTTATTGGATTAATTATTTTATTATTCTAGCAAAAATACTATAATATGTTTTGTGCTAAAATAGTTGGATGTTTTTATATGAATAAATATTATATCGTATTTAAAGTCGATTATTTCATCAAAAATTTTATCAAATACTACTTAAAAACTGGTTTATTTTGTAAATTGTAACTTTTGCCTCTTCCGTCTCAAAAGGTTTCCGACCCCGGACGTAACCCAACTAAAACTATTAACAAACTAAAATATGGCGTCGAAATATTCCCCCGCATCGCTGTCGACTGGTAATGTACCCAAGAGACCAATTAACACTTTGAGTTTGAGTTTGCTGTACGCCCACGCGTACGGATTTCACAGATGATTTCTAGAATATTAAAACCTAGCTGGAGAAAATATTTGACTATCTTACTGAAGTACCTGACGAACAAAAATCATCATCATCATCACGCCTCCCGAAGGGTTAGGCAGAGGTGTAGCCGGCCACAAATCTAGACTCCAGCAAAGCTTTCACAAAGGTAGGACGGACGTACGGACGTTAATGTTATCGACGAAGTCAATTAAACCTAGAGTGGGGAAACATTTAAAAAAAAATAATTGCCGTCGGAAGTGATATCGAACATAAAAATATTGTTTAAAAACAAACCAAAGGCATTATATGAAAGTTGTATTATTGTTTTGACCGCTGCTGCATAGAGCCAAGCGTTTATATAATTTTAGATGGTTACATACTTACTTACGTAACACTGAAATTACTTCTAGACTTTGATTTAAATTATTTAAGTAGATGGAGTACGTGATTGTGCGATCTAGATACCGTCGGCGTGCCGCAGATCAATAGAGGCAGGAGACATTGTCTCTTCATCGGACCCTAATAAGGGACGTGGCGGACCCGTTTGCCAACCCGCACTTTTAGTCTGTGTACAGGCTAACATCTGACATGGCCCATAGCCTTATCAGAGAAATAAACCCTTACGTTGGTAACACGCACTCGTTGGCCGCAATCAATACAACTAAAAGTAAGTAAAATGACTTCATATGTAATATGTCATCATCATTAGATCATGCTCAGGAACGGTTACGAAGTGGTGATTTAATACACCCACATAATGTATCAGTGCTGCCATCAACCAGACACAAATTTAAACTCTCTAATAACCCTATTACTCTACCCTTTATTTGGTACTACTTAAGTGTGATGGAGAGGTTCTAAGTATTCTAACGTTGAATAAAAAGTGGATGCGTTTGAGTTTTAATGAGCCTTCATGTATCATGCTTTAAAACCTGAACTTAAAAAAAACTCGTTTTACACTTCACACTTAAATAAAAGTACTTTAATTTCAAAAGTTCAAAGCTACCTATGCAAATTCCAAAATGAAGTTGGGAAAAAGATAAAATATTCCTCTATTTACATTTCCCGGTTTGACAGAAAGTCGAAGTTTACAAAGCAAGTTTAACAGATATCAGAGGGGCAATTCTCGTAATTTTAAGAACGTTCACGTTGTTTCAGGAGGTTGCCTGCTTCAAAATACCTAAATAAGATGTTCAATCAGATGTTTCAATTAGTCTTAGAAAGGAAAGGGTCACTCCCTTTCCTTTCTAAGACTAATTATTAATTAACGTTTCATTCCGTTGTTGTGTTTTTGGGGTAGACTAAACTTTACATAACATCACGACTGTGTTCCTGAAAGGGTTAAGCAGAAGTGTACGTACCTAATAGTATGTACGTACACGCACATTTCGCCAGTTATGTTTAAGTCCCATGTAATAGGGGGCGAGCCTATTGCCATCAACCGGCCACAAATCCAGGCTCCGAACTGCTACTGAGAAATTTCAGATGGAAATACCCAATAACACATTACCTCACGAGCACGTGCGACCTGCAGCTCAACGAGGCAGTAAACCAGCAAGGGAGGAAATTTTGACTAGTTATTTATTCATTAGCAATATTTAACACGCGTTTTAACAAAATAAACAATGAAGTCATTCAATCCTGTAATATATTAATCCCCGCATTAAAACCTCATCCCTTTCCCCCGAACATGCGCCAAACATTCTTGTCGAGATAACTGCCCTCTATCGGCGGTTGCCCGCAGTCGTAAACAATGGCGGCCAACTCGTTGAACTACCCACGTTGTTGTTATAACTTCACAACAACACTATCATATTCTGATTTTCGGGCGATAAGGACTTAGCAACTATGTGTTGTGGTTTACAATCTCTAAAATCCACATTTAGACAGCGTACACACGGGCGATTTCTTAACGCAGCGATTTTTTATCGCGCACTGGATGTTCAACGCACTGCTTAGCGCCGGGAGTTGATAATCCAACAGTGTGGTTTTTTGACCCGCTGGGGATGCACTGTGTTGAATTCTCAATGCTCGGCCCAACGACGAGCGTTGAAATTCCAGTGCGCCATAAAAAATCGCTCGTGCGTACGGCGGCTTAGACTGTGGAATGCGTATGCGACATAGAAGAGACAGGTGTCAGTGTTAGCGGAGCGACACGGATAGCGGATTATACGTTGTTCGTCTTTGTCTAATTTGAGCACTGCAGTGTCAACTGAGACCAATTTGACATTTTAAAACATATGTCAAGCATGGTCTCAAATATTCTTTCGCTGTACCTATTACTACCGGCACTGCTCTGCCCAACCCTTCGGAGATTACAGGCGAGATGTTACGTTATGTATAGTTCCATTTAAAATAACGTTTTCTATTTTGTCAGGTATTAGTTTTTTTTTACCGTCTGGACTAAAACTGGGCATAAAAGGTGAACGGAGTGGCACAGAAATCTCTTTTTTTGACAAAAAAAAAGAATACTTCGCCAATAATTACAAATAAAAACAAAAACAATCAACATAAAGGCACGCTTTTCGTATACGCAGAAAATTATCAATGAATTCGTAGCGACATTCAATCATTTGATTGAAGCCAGGATTGAATGTAAAAAAAGAGATTTATGTTATAGGTTTTGTGAAAAAAAAGGGTGCTCAATACAATACTCCGTTCACCTTGTATACCAAGTTTTTATACAGAAGATAAAAAAACCAGCCGGTATATGAGTGTTGTTTCAGAATATTGTCTGGTGTTCAAGCGTGACTCTGACTGTTCTGACTAACTGTTCAAGGTCGCCGGGCGGTGGTAAAGTTAGATAAAATTTATGTTCAACAACAATTAGGTACCTATTTGTAACTGAATGCCTCTGTGTATTTCAAATCAACATTATACTATGTCAAATACTTATTTTACATCAATTCTAGATTGGGATTGAAACACTAAGGTCATGGGGTCCGAGAGCCCACTTGGTCCGAGAGCCCACTTGGTCCGAGAGCCCACTTGGTTTTTCGCGACATCTTCAAGGTTGGTCGACTCTTCACATGACCAGAGGGCTAGGCTATTTTTTGACCAAAGTATCAGCATTACCATACAACGTGGCAATGCTGTCTGGCTTTTGGGCACTTTTCCTGTTGAAAGCGATGCAGACGAATTTTTGGATGCCCTGTGGTTCTTTCCACTCCTTTTTTATATACATGTAGTATGTATTTTATTGTATTTTAAAACTGTTACCTTATATATTATGTAAATATTACTTTAAGTACCTATTAAATACACGTCAATTTTACATCGATCAAACTGAAAATACCTACCTAATTATTCATAAATTCACATCGAATAAAGTTTGTTGGATAGATTAAAATAACAATTAACAAACAACATCATTCATAATTTACATCAGGGAATAAACAAATAGGTAGGTGTTAATATTTGATGAAGACTGTCGTCTGTTGAAAGTGTTTGCATATCTAATAAGTATCTATTGACATTCAGTGAAAACATTAAGATATTTTTGTATACTTATAATAAAAATGAAAGCACTCATAAAAGATCCTTCGTCTTTTCATTACTTTGCAAGTAATATGGTAATAAAAGTAAAATCCTATGTAGCTATAAATTCCACCATGGGCCTATCCCACCCATACCCTTCCCACTGAACAGGGCTATATAAACAAAATTTCTTTAATCTACAGCTTGTTTTACTCAAAACAAACCTCGATTAGTTTAAATAAAATAAACAGTACGTCTATAAACCCCTTTTGTAATAGGTATTCAGACTTCTCCTCACAATGTAATTTATCTTATAAATTTACTCATGTGGAATAATTATTATAATAGTTAACAATTATTGTAATAGTGTCAGTCTTAAAATGTTTTTTTTTTATTTGGACACACGCTGCCTTAGCTGACTTGGAACCCCTTAAATAGTCTACGTACCCAAGTCGGCCGCAGCAAAGATATTCTCCACAAGTGGGGGTTCATGGACGGCTAAGATCTCCTGTTCTTGATTTGAAATACACGGACAAAGGCTGACCTCCCATCTTGCGCCGCATGCCCTGTCACCTGCACACGTGAGGACCTAATAATGGCTGCGTCAGCAAATGGTATTCGAGTTGCTGAATTTTGGGGCAAACTTGAAGGAATATGTATTTTATGTGTTATTTTTACTATCTACATTTCACACGCTAAAAAGAAGATTTTTATCCTGTTTACACCTACTACATATATGGTATGCATGCTGTGTAATTAAAAGACCACATATAAAAGAGCCTTTTGTTGTGATTTCTATTGTATCTGTGTATCCTTTACTTATTGGAGATCCCAGATAATAAATAGTCTAAAAGTAACAGAACCATGGGCCTGTACTTATCAAAAGGTTAGGCCAGATTTCAGCAGGTGCCTTGTAAGTCTCCTGTGATAGAGTGACTCTTTTGTCATTAGAAAGAAGATAAGTTCAAGTGAAAATTTAACAGTTCGGTCCAGTATCTAAGCCTAATAAATAATTCACTAGTAAAGTAACGGTCCACAGTTTAGATACTTTATATTATTTACGTGTGAGAGACGCAAATAATAATGTAAAATACTATATTACACTCAGCTGTATCCGGTTAGACTGGAAGCCGACCCCAACATAGTTGGGAAAAGGCATCCAGTCTAACCGGATGCCTAGGCAGATGATGATGGCGTGTGAGAGACGCACTGTGTCTTCATTCGGGAGGTAATGATTTAGTTTTCTGCATCACTGGTGCGTTTGTCTTGATAACTCAATAAGCTAACGAACCACTAAGCCGGCCTAATTAATTATGTGTTTTCACTCTGAACAAACCTTATAAAAGATTTGAAGACATTGCTGAGATAACGAAGTTAATTTGTAGGTCGAAATTAAACTTGGGTGGGCACGAAGATAATGGTTTTTATGAATTTCAAATAACCATCTGCTCCGCTGGCGTGAATATTCATTAATTTTCCGATATGAAATTCTGATGAATAGAACTATATGGACCTATATACCTACGCTTTGTTTCGTCGGTATTTTACATAAGCCCTGTGAACCATGATTTGGTACCTACCTAATGACCTAGCTATTGCTGAAACCAGAATGCGAAATTATTTTTTTATTGATTACCTACTGTTTTGTCCGCGTGGATGTTTTCATATACGTAACTGTATTGGTTTACACGGCGCACGCCAGTAAAGCTCCAGTTGGCATGATTTTTCCGGCATTTTCAACAATCGTCGTCATATTTCAGCCAATTTACACAAAACCTTAATGAATTATACATCCAAACCTTCCTCATGAATCACCCCAGTTGGAAAATCAGTTCGGTAATTTTTGAGTTTATCGCGTTCAAACATACAGACCGACGCGGGGGGACTTTGTTTTATAATAGGTATGTAGTGCTTTTTTTTTTTTTTCGGTATGGGAAATCATCGAATGACCCCTCCCGCTCTGGGTGGAGCGGAAGGGAGTGTCCGACTCTTACTGACTAAAACCCACCCATGTTCCTTCCTTCGCCCTTTATATTCCGGGGTAGCGGTAACCCTTTCGGACAATCCCGCTGACTTTCGGACAATCCCGCTGACAGGTATGTAGTGCTGACATACATATCAGATACAAGGATGAACCCCGTAAAAGAGAGCTTTTTGGGATTTTAGAAAAATAACGTCCAAAGTTAAAAACTAAAATTATTTTTCTCACAGATACGGTTGCGATTACTAAAATATAGCTGTTGCTTGTTGTCATAAACTAATACCTGACCCTTATCATGATGCAATCAATGCCAATTTACTAAATCAAATAGATAATATTCAGCCGAAACTTTGATAAGACTAGACCCCAAAATAGTTAGAAAAGGCTGGTCGAGTCCTTATGCCCCTAATATAATGCTTCATCATGGAGTTCTTATCGAATCTCAGGGATCATCATACCTGACCCGTAGCCATACAAAACACCATGACTGTAACTCCATTAAAAGGCACATAACTTTATGCTTACAACCCAAACACACAGACCCTACCATACACACACACACGGCCAGCTAACAAGTTTCAAACTTTCTGTATTTGTGTTTGTTATCACCAATATTGAGGTTTCCAAAGTTCCCATTGATTAGAAGGTACAGCTATAGTGTACACACACACACACACGTGTCACGAGTTCGTTCAATGGGGGAGATGAGAAGTAGGACGTAGTAGATATTGTAAAGGAATACTGTAGGCGATGTTCAGATTATGGTTACCTATGTACTTTTTTTCAGTAGTTTATAGTCTAATTTGAAAGACACACAATCTAGGATTTTAATATAAAGACACCACCACACCATCCCCCGAAAACCGCAGAAAAATGGTCGTGGTGATGATGTGAGATGATGATGATAAGTGGTCCAAAACTTCTGGTAGACATACATGTAGCACATAGTATCTGTTCCACATAGTAGTCAACCCAGTCCCGACCGCATAGAACATCTTTCATTTCGTACCCAAAAATGAAAGTGCCGGTCGGTTATTTTTTGATATAAAGTCAAAAGTCATTTATTAAAATTAGGCTGAGAATCGGCACTTTTAGAACCTAAAAATTACAAAAGACAGTCCCCGAAAAACGCCCGCCCTTCGCCACTTCCTAGCGCTATCGCTGGGAAGAAGAAGTGGCGCAACAAACTCCCCAGCAGACTTATTACGAGATATAATGTTATGCTTAAGGGATTGTAATAGTTCAGCTGAAATTCATATTTTGCCCCCACTTCCCCGCGCTATACATCTCTCTATCCCGCTCGCACTGTCAAACTGATTCAGTTAGGGTGAACTAGACTGTTGCAATAAATGATTAAATTATGATTATATTTTTATACGAAATCGACGTCTTTTGTAAAGAATAAAATTGAAATATATTGGAAGTTTAAAAAAGTTAAATTATTCATTAGTACATTATAAATTAACTAGCTAATAGTTAAGTTATAATATACTAATGAATAATTTAGCTAATTTACCAAGGTACCCTACGTACAGATGTCCAACAAAAAGTAGGCGCTTCGGAAATCATCGTCTATCTTGTAAAATACGAACGCGCGATGATGAGATTTAGTATAGATTTGTAACTGTAACAAAAATGGGGACCAGCGCTGTGGGTCTGTAGTTCTCCATTTTTCGTTTATCTTCTTTTTTGTGCAGTGGAATGACAATGGACGTTTTAAGGTTTTCTGGGTATACTCCGTTAGAAATGCATAAGTTAATTATGTAGCATAAATGAGCTGAAATATCCGGGGACACATATTTTATGACTTTGGTGCAGACACCATCGTTGCCCACTTTATGGGTATTTTTCAGTTGCTTTATTTCTCTGTCTACCTCTATAGGTGTTGTGGGAGTAAGAAAAATTTAATTAATTTTTGTGTTGATTTTATCATTTGAGGGTCGGGTTTTGTTTTGACTGTCATTCCTTAAATTATTTGTTTGGTCTGATTCTGAAGCTTGGTCAATGAAGAAGTCGTTAAAATTATTCGCAATAGATTTGGGATCTGTAATCTTCATGTCATCTTTAAGTATTTCAGTAATAGGCTCTTTGAGAAAGTTCAATTTTGACTTGTTTATAATTGACCATGTCGCTTTTGATTTGTTTTCTGACGTATTCCGAGTTAGTGATATTACTTTTTTAAATCTAAGATGTTTTTATTTCTTTTTGTTGGATGTATCCTATACTGCCATAACATTTTTCTTTTTATTTGATTACACTTTCTATGACCTTTGGATATCCATTTAGGTTTTTTGTTTAGCAATTTTGTTATAATCTTGAAAGGGAAACATAAATTGTAAAAACATGAGAAAAGGTCCAGAAAAGAATTATAAGTTTCGTCAGGGTCATTAGTATTGTAAATGTCAGTAAACGACAAGCTGTTTATGCATTTTTTAAATTTACTCAGATTTTCAGTACCATAGTCACGTCTTCTAATACGCCAAGATTTTATCACACAGGTTTTTTGACGGGGCATTGTAACAGTTGAGCTGTGTGGTCGGATATACCAAATTCAATTATTTCACTTTTACATCTAGGAATATTGTGTGCAAAGTTGTCAATACAAGACTTACTGCTGAGCCTAATGTCTAATTTCTAATTTTAGATTGTGGCTTTCCAAAAGATATTCAAAGTCTAGAGCATGGCGGTTTCGTTTGAGTATATTTATGTTAAAATCTCCGCATAGAACAATTTTCTTGTTAGTATTGTCACATATTTGGCGTAATAAATTCTCTAAATTATCGTAAAATTGATTTATAAATGAATTTGGCACTCTGTAAATACAAACTATTATGTTCACTTAGTTCTATGGCGCTACATTCTATAATACCTTTAATAGAGCAGTTCGTTTTAAGTGTTGTATATTCGTGTCCAATTCTAGTTAGTATACATGCCCCTCCCCTCTTTACGTCTCTAGAATAACTTGTTGCTAGGCGAAAGTTGGGTATGTCAAGTATGTGTTCGGTTATACAGATAACGTCTATGAGTTTATTATTTTGTGCTAATTCCTCTAAATGTACCGCCAAGATATCAGATTTGTTTATGAGACCTACATACTATGTTTTGGTGCAGAATACGTATGTTATTATAAAAGAAAAAACTGTGAGTTTTGTCCATTTGCATCACAGGTCAGGTCATAAGGAAATAATTCCATGTCAGTTTTAATTCTATTCATAACGTCCCTAAATATGCATTGTATTCCCTTTATATTTAATTTGACTGCTACATTTGAAAACATGTCAAATATTAATCCATAGTTGGAGTCAAAAAAATATGCATACTTATTGTATTGGATGTCCATACAAAGTAGGTTATTAAATAATTCAACCTTATAATTATAAATGAGTGCCCCACGGATATATGTGGGTGCGCATATTATTTACGTTAGTGTGTGTTACATTCATTAAGCATTCTCTTAATAATTTTACTAGGTCAATACAGTTATCGTGGGCTTTGAAATCAGCCGCCCATAATATAATTATACAGTAATCATTCAATGTTAAATTTTCTACCTTTGATTTTATACCCGCTAATAATAATTTAATATTTGAATTTGGTGAAGTGTAGCTACAATAATTAAAGACCCTTGCAAAATGTTCTTCGATAGCTTGTAGCATGTCTCGTTGTGTGAAGTTACTGAGTACGCAGAGTCTTCTAGTTTTGGTATCCTCTCCAGTAATCGTCTTAAAAGGTTGTTTATTCTTTTGCGTATGCTTCGATATTACATTTGATGGTGCTACTCGTATAGGGGTAGGCATAATATCTTTCACCTTGTTTGGTGTATCAGTAGTTTATGTCACTTTATTTTGTTTGCTAGCCGCGCACTCAAGCGATGTGGTTGTTGTTCATGTTCCTTGATTATGTACTTTGGTGAGCTTATTCGATGCAAAGTTTTGTTTTTGCGTGTCGGGGTCGCACTTTTTTTCTCAGGAGTCGAGCAAATTTACTTAAATGTGTTACAGTCTTAATCATATTTTGTAAATCCGTTTTGAGACAAAAGTTCCGCATTTAGATCTTCTATTTCTTTATGTGCACTTAGTAATTGGTTCTTAAGTATTTTGCTTTCTTCCGTTAACTCACGAACGTTGTCAATTGTGTCATGGAAACTATCAGGGATGCTCATCATTGTTGTATCAAGTGTCGTTTTCTCGCTGTAGTTAGTAATATTTTTAGTTAGGTCAGTTAGCGAGCTTGATCTACAAGGTTTACGGTAGGTAATATTGTTACTGCTGGAGTCCATCTTTACTCCAATCTATCGTAGCGCCCTCTGGTGTGAAATTAACTATCGAAGGAATAATTCTTCAAATTGATCGGTAATTTTAAATGCGGTCTGTGCGTTATTTTGTGAGATAATATAGAATTTTAGAATTCACATAAAGAGGCGAGACTGCGGGGAGATTCGAACCGGCGATCAATCGTTTAGTGACGTCTCCTATGTAATGTTCGGGTGGGAGAAGGGGTGTTTACGAAGAATAAAACAGCAGACAAAGCAGCAATTAAGTATCTCTAAGACTGATTTAATGTTCAGACGTAACCGAGATGGTGCTAGTTTAACAGATCGGACAGAACTCTCTCTTTAATGGGAATGAGGGTCCTTTATATTATATGGTATAGATAACACAATTTGTCAATAATGAATGTTCAAGGGTCACAACAACAACCATTAGGAATACAAACAAATCATAACTTAACGAGATGAGAACTACAAACAATCAATTAGATAATATTATAATCAACATTGTTCCCGTGATGTTTCTATCATTAATATACATTCATTACAATCCTCCCCCATAAAAGTGCGTGCGTAAAATCCGTTGTGTAAAGTAGTGTAAAAACTCTTTGCGGTATTTCAACTCCAGTCTGCAGTATCGTGTTCAAAGCGATAACCACTGCGTGCTGAGTCTAGCACAGCATCAAGGCGTAAGGCGGTTCAACGAGAAACAGCAAAGTCGAGAAAAAGTCGAGGCGCAATACACTCGAGACTTGACCGAGCTTCTTCAGCGACAAGTTTCAGCAGGAGTTACTAACAAACTGTACCAGCGGTTCTTCCGCAATTTCGAATTGCTACCACTGCGAAGTCATCCCTATCCTCGAGATAGACAATATCGGCGCTCTCCAAGAACATAAAAAAATGATCCGGGTGATCGTGATTCTGAAGACTCTCACAATAATATGTGGAATAGAAGCAATTAGTTTAGAATCATATAATATAAGTAAAGTAGATAAGGGAGGTATATATTTTGAAAGTTTAGGTAAGGTTAACCATTACGATAGTGAATGGACTATGATAAGTTATTTAGATATTTCAGAAATACATAAGAAAATTGATCTTGTAAGTAGTACATTTAGTAGTACTAAGGAAATATGTAATCATGATAAGTTTAGTAAATTTTCGCTTTGTGATACATCAATCGCTATCCTCAATGAAATAGTTCCTCAACTGTATAACGAAGAAAATGTTTTAAGAGAATTAACAGGTAGAACAGATAATGTTCACAGAGTTAAGCGATCTTATATTAATGGCATTGGAACATTATTTAAGATTGTATTTGGTACATTAGACGTCGAAGATGCTAAACGATATGACAAAGCTATTAATGACTTAGATTCATATAAACATGAGATATTATCTTTATTGAAAACTCAAACCAACATTGTTAGAACAACAATCGCAAATTTCAATAATACTGATACTGAGCTTTCTAGCAATGAAAAGATATTTAACAAGAATTTGGGTATTTTAGCTAATTATACTAAAAGCACTGATGCGATTATTTTCGATATTAATTTAAAACAAGACATTGAAGAGCATTTATCTTTATTAACCTTAATTACGTCGGAATTTAATAATGAGATCTCTACTATAATAAATGCAATTTTATTTACTAAGAATAATGCTTTACATCCAGTTATTATTACTCCAGAACAATATATAAATGAGCTTAAGAAAACCGTGTCGCACTTGCCTTCACAAACCAAGTATCCATTAAGTTTATATATAAATAATACACCAGAATTGTTATCATTGGTGAATCTTATATCGTATTATATGAATGACAAACTTGTCTTTGTTATTAAAACACCTTTAATTACTCAAACTAATTGTGATTAAATAAATAAATAAATAATTATGAATTATATAATATTTTACCTATATCTTTAAGAAGTAAAGACAATACATTTATATTCATTCTACCTAAAGAGAAATATTTTATGATATCTAATAATAAATTGTATTATACTTATATTGAAAATTTGAATAAGTTTAAGAAGGTGTCACAGAATTACATTTGCAAATTAAATTCACCTTTGTATTCTGTACATGGAAATCCAACATGTGAAACAGAATTAATGCTTGCAAAATCGAAGGTTCCTTTAGAATGTGACACAAGAATATCCTATATTACCCATGAACAATGGTACAAAATGCACAACGAAAATAATTGGTTATTTGTAGTACCGCACAGAACAGTAGCCACATTATGTTGTAAAAATAAAGAACCAATCGACTTTGATCTAATCGATACTGGAATATTAACAATTGTAGATAGTTGTAAATTATTTACTGCAAATATTGTACTTCAAAGTGAAATTTATGGATTGGTGAGCGAACGTAATTCATTCTTACCTGTAATTGACATAATTAATGATGACTGTTGTAAGAAACTTAAAGATAAAAACGTTACTAGGATTGAATTTGTTCCTTTAATAACACACGAAAGACTAGACATAGAAAGTCTAAATTTAGAAAGTCATCAAATTGATAAAATTGATGAATTAATGTCTAAGATAGAAGAAGACACCATGTATAACAAAGTTGTAAGTAATGTTTATTTTGTGTATATTTTCATGTCAATTGTAAAAATATTGGGATGTTATTTACTATATCGTATTGGAAAATATATTTATAATCGTAAGTTCTTTTGTACAAGTCAAAGTAGATTGTTAGCACTAGAAGATTCAAAGAATTGTTGCTCCAGAATAACAAATTGTATAACTTTAAAAGTAAATAACAGCTTAAGTGACATAGAATTATAAGAAATACCATCGACTAGTTCAAACGAAGAAGTTATTGTAAAACCATTACGCAGAAGCACTAGAGTTGCTCAATTAAAAAGTAATTAATATTGTAAAAATACATATATATAAAATAAAAAAAAAAATTATATATATAAATATATAAAGACATGTATTTTAGAAATAATATAGTGTATTAACTCATCATCATATCAGCCGCACGACACCCACTGCTGGGTATAGGCCTCCCCAACCAAACAACACACACACTACAACTACACTGGTTGGTATTAACTATTGTATTGTTATTATGTAAAGACAACCCGTTGTCTATCTTAATGGGGGAGAATTGTAATGAATGTATATTTATGATAGAAACATCACGGGCACAATGTTGATTATAATATTATCTAATTGATTGTTTGTAGTTCTCATCTCGTTAAGTTATGATTTGTTTGTATTCCTAATGGTTGTTGTTGTGACCCTTGAACATTCATTATTGACAAATTGTGTTATCTATACCATATACATATAAAGGACCCTCATTCCCATTAAAGAGAGAGTCTTCAGAATCACGATCACCCGGATCATTTTTTTATGTTCTTGGAGAGCGCCGATATTGTCTATCTCGAGGATAGGGATAACTTCGCAGTGGTAGCAATTCGAAATTGCCGAAGAACCGCTGGTACAGTTTGTTAGTAACTCCTGCTGAAACTTGTCGCTGAAGAAGCTCGGTCAAGTCTCGAGTGTATTGCGCCTCGACTTTTTCTCGACTTTGCTGTTTCTCGTTGAACCGCCTTACGCCTTGATGCTGTGCTAGACTCAGCACGCAGTGGTTATCGCTTTGAACACGATACTGCAGACTGGAGTTGAAATACCACAAAGAGTGTTTACACTACTTTACACAACGGATTTTACGCAAGCACTTTTACCCGTCGTCAGGATACGATCGCGAGATTCCTTTGTTTATAAGGATAACACTTTCCGCGAAGAAAATATCACTTCTAAGAATATACCACTTCTGACACCAAAATTTAATGTTCGGGTGGGAGAAGGGGTGTTTACGAAGAATAAAACAGCAGACAAAGCAGCAATTAAGTATCTCTAAGACTGATTTAATGTTCAGACGTAACCGAGATGGTGCTAGTTTAACAGATCGGACAGAACTCTCTCTTTAATGGGAAGGAGGGTCCTTTATATATGGTATAGATAACACAATTTGTCAATAATGAATGTTCAAGGGTCACAACAACAACTATTAGGAATACAAACAAATCATAACTTAACGAGATGAGAACTACAAACAATCAATTAGATAATATTATAATCAACATTGTGCCCGTGATGTTTCTATCATAAATATACATTCATTACACCTATGCCGCTGAACCAAACGAACTTAGGTTAAAAAGTTGAAATTAGGCATCGCATGGAAAGTTCCAATATTTGAATGAAACACAACCGGTTGAAATGACTCATTTTTTCACTGTCAAACACTTTGGTCACTTTGTTTTTATTTTAATAGGTTTTTACACTATTTATGCAATTGTTTGTGTATTGGAAACCACTTATGCATCGGTTAACAACTATTGTTTCTGCGTTGTTTGTTTGGTTCGCCTTTTGAAAATGACTTAGCGTTTTTATGGGTTTAATATTTCGTTAATACATGCCATATGCACTTCTTATCAAATGTCGCCGTTTTAGGTGTCACTTTGCTTGATTTCTATGTATTATTTATTGTTTCCTTGTCGGTATCCTTCATGTTATTATTTTTTTCACTTCAGTAGCTCAAACATGTAGGTTTTTCTGCGTGAAATCAAAGAGCAAAATGCGATTTTGCTCACTGAGTGAGACAAAGCAACTTTTTTTTTTTTTTTTCAGAAAGCCGCGAATATATTTTTCAGCCTTGGGTTAATCATACAATTCGAAACATTCACACTCTATCTCTTTCCCGCCATTAGAAAGAGAGAGAGACAAAGACCAGCCCTTTCGAAGTTCAGATTTTGAATTCGACCTCAAAGACATACACGTTCGGAATTTCGTACTAACTAAAGAAATTTTGCAAAAAGAAAATTATGTCTTTTAATGTAATTTATTGAATTTTTAACTTATTGTGGTATTTAAACGAAAATAAGTATTTACTGCAAATAAAACTGATATTTAACTTGTAAATAGATATTTATTTCTAGTTTCAATAAATGTTAGGTACGTAATATATTTTGAATAATGAAATATCATGGGTGCTATTTCCGAACACGTCTTAATTTAAATAAAAGAGCGGGAATAAAATTTGCAGAATTGCAGTAATTTTACTTTTAACTTTTAAAATGTTCCATTTTATAGAATTGGTATCTACCTACAATGTTAATTATTTTGATTCACAATAAATAGTTATTTCAATCTATTCCTGTTTATTATTTTATCTCCTAAAGTGTTCTCGCTGCTGAAGTGAAAAGTTATGTGTGTTACAAGAGAGCAAAGTTTTTTTGCATTTCGTGCCTTTGAATCCCTCGCTACACTCAGGATTCAAAATCAGCACTCGCAGCAAAAAACTACTTTGCTCTCTTGTTGCACAAATAACTATTTGTGTATTTTTATTTATCTTCACAGTTTGCGTATGAAACTCGTAGATAACACTGTCACTAACTTATTAGTCACTGTTTTATCGTTTAACTTATTTTTATTTACTTCTGCAGACAAATAGTATTTTTTTCCAAGTGATAAGTTCACTGTAGTACTTTATAAAATAAGACTGAGCTCACTGTTAATGTTTATGTGAATTAATCGTCGGAGTGCCACGTAAACCACGAAATATCTTGCATCACGCTAACAGATTAATTATGTTGCAAAATATTATAGAATAAAATATGATATTCAAGATTGATAACAAAGAGCTACCTTATATTTCCATAAGCCCCACCTACGCACTAGGTAACAGGTGCCTTTCTATAATTTGATTGATTAAACGAGATTTGTAACGGTGTTATAAATAATTCTCAATTCGGTTCAACGAAAAGGGATTTGTTAATAAAGATATCGTAGGAGGCGTTGGGGTGCTAATCTTTCGACTTACTCAGTAATCTTCACCCACGTACTACTCGAGACGAGACCACTACGACGGACAAGAAAGTGGTAATTAAAAAAATGTTCTAATTGGATTTATTATGTTCTAAATCTACAGGATTACATTTCATGTCTTATTGCAATTCATAAAATAAATAATAATAAATAAATAAATAATAATATATTAAGATAAAAAAAAATAATAAGATCTACTAGCGTCCGTAGCCTGGCTGCGTTTCGCTGACCTATTTGGAGAAACCGAAGGTTTTGTCTGTGCAATTATGGACGAAGTTATGATGACGCACAATTACCGGAGATTTATTGTGAAAGACGGCACGGTTGACATCTGTCGGGCGTGCCACCGGCCGGGGGAATCAATCAGACATATTATCTCCGGGTGGTCTCGTCTAGCTAACGGAGAGTACTTGTATAGACACAACCTTGTAGCTAGGATAATCCGTCAGCAACTTGCTCTGAAATACAGCCTTGTGGAATCGGAGGTGCCGTACTACAGGTATGTGCCCGACCCAGTTCTTGAAAATGACCATGTCACGTTGTACTGGGATCGGTCTATTATTACTGACAGGGCTATTGTCGCCAATAAGCCTGATATAGTGGTGATAGATCGATTAGCGTGTCGCACAATGATTGTCGATGTTACCATTCTACATGACGGGAACCTCGTGAAAGCTGAGAAAGAGAAACAAATTAAATATCTGGACTTAGCACACGAGGTTGTTGACATGTGGAATGTAAGCTCGGCTATCATTGTGCCAATTGTCGTATCGGCCAATGGCCTGATGGCCGAAAGACTCGATCAACATCTATCGAGGCTCTCGTTAGGCGGTTGGATCAAGGGCCTGATTCAAAAGGCAGTACTCGATACGGCTCGCTTTGTGAGGAAGTTCCTGTCTCTGGAGCCCTAACCACCGGTAGCTTGGACCCTGCTCCCGACATCGGTGGATCACTATTTTTTTTATATTTTGAAATGTTTATTTTTATACTAATATTTAAAAATGTATTAAAAAAGATACCTAACTAAATAAATAAACGACATAATAATTTATAATTTAAATTACAAAAAGACATCAAATGTAATCTTTTACGTAGTTTACTGTCAATACATAATTTTATCGTCCATTAGTCTTTTTTTCTCAGATTTATTAATTACCTATTTTCTTACTTAAGTTTATAATATTTTTTTAACAATTTTGTTACTTTAATATTATTTTTGTGTAATATTTGTTCTTTAATATTGTACTATTTTGTTTGTTTCTGTTTTGTGTACCTATAGCTAAAGATTTAAAACTGTTATTTAGCAGTATGTTTATAATTATATCGGCCATCTTGTACACCCATTACATAACGGGTAAGCAATATTTGTACGACTTGCAAGGCAACACATAGTGACACAACATATTTTTTACTTCAGTAGCTCAAACATGTAGGTTTTGCTGCGTGAAATCAAAGAGCAAAATGCGATTTCGCTCACTGAGTGAGACAAACAACTTTTTTTTTTTTTCAGAAAGCCGCGAATATATTATTCAGCCTTGGGTTAATCATACAATTCGAAACATTCACACTCTATCTCTTTCCCGCCATTAGAAAGAGAGAGAGACAAAGACCAGCCCTTTCGAAGTTCGAATTTTGAATTCGACCTCAAAGACAAACACGTTCGGAATTTCGTACTAACTAAAGAAATTTTGCAAAAAGAAAATTAGGTATGTCTTTTAATGTAATTTATTGAATTTTTAACTTATTGTGGTATTTAAACGAAAATAAGTTGTAGTGACACAGTACCTTACCATCGAACCAGTTACCAAGTTACCACATACCGCCGAACCAATTACCATACCACCGAACCAGTTACCTCATACCACCAAACCAGTTACCACGTACCACCGAACCAGTTACGACATACCACCGCTGATCACGTTTTTATCAAGTCCAGCAGGCAACGAGGTACAGTTAAACGCAATAACAACCCTTCAAATCAATATGCTTCCGAAACAAATAGAGAAACTAACACTCGAAGTCGCCGAACTCCGCAACCATCAACATTCGTCGTATCGCCGTTCCCGCCAAAACCCCGCACATCGCAGCCGCTCACGCTCACATTCAAGACAGCGTACTGATAACGCCCGTAAGCCCGGCGATCCCGACTGGCTGTGCCGCTACCACTACCGATTCGGCAACGAGGCACGGACATGTGAATCGCCGTGTTCAAAGCGGAGAAACTAGAACGTACATCGATAGTGGCGGGCGTCGATGTAAACCAGCCAAGCCGCCGCTTATGTGTGATCGACATAAAATCTGGAGAAACATTTCTTGTCGACACGGGAGCCGACATATCAGTGTTAGCCGCTCGAAACCAGAAATATTCAAGACCGGCGGAGAATGCAGGCTACAAACTTTACGCGGCAAACGGAACAGAGATTCGTACCTACGGAGAGCGCACACTCGAGCTCAACCTAGGCTTACGAAGAAGTCTCAATTACCAGCCTGCGGAGTTATTATTTACGAGTACCCATCAACACACTCTACACTGTACCCAACGCTTAAAAAGTATTTACTGCAAATGAAACTGATATTTAACTTGTAAATATTTATTTCTAGTTTCAATAAATATTAGGTACGTAATATATTTTGAATAATAAAATAACATGGGTGCTATTTCCGAACACGCCTTAATTTAAATAAAAGAGCGGGAATAAAATTTCGTGACTGGCGTACAGAGTTGAATAACTTAAAAAATATTAAAATAATCGTAAAATATGAGTGAAACTAGCGACGAGTGCAGTATTTTAACACCGGAAGGGTTAAAACAACAAGTTATTAATGCAGAATTAAGTTTCCTACCTGAGAAGTCTCGCGAGAAATATCTAAAAGCATACCATGTCTTCAATGAATGGAGACTTACAAAGGGCGCAAGCAGTTTATCGGAGACGGTGTTGCTATCTTGTTTTTTAGATTTATGTCAGACGAGGCGATCATCTACAATATGGAGTATTTACTCAATGTTGAAAGCTACTTTAAAAACAAAACATAACGTGCATATTGAAACATACGCAAAACTCGTATCTTTTCTAAAAAGAATGTCAGTTGGGCATAAGGCTAAAAAGTCCAAAATTTTCACGGCCCATAACATAGAAAAAATTCTTAATGAAGCTCCGGACTGCAATTTTCTTGCCGCTAAAGTAAGTGGTACCTATGAATCTATGTTGTTAGTTATTAAAATTAGTGTGTAGAGTGTTATGTATAAAGGTACTTAGGTACTTACTGCCTACTACTAATATTTGGAGGCGCAATGAATCTTAGTCTGGCTTAGCAATACTGTTAAAATATTTATTACGATATGTAAAAGATGCTGTAAATGTTAAATTATGCATATTAATTATGTAATATTTTCATTACAGGTTGTACTGATCATAGGAATTAGTGGAGTGTGTCGCAATAACGAGCTATTACAGCTAACAGTCAATAATATCGAAAAGCATTCACATAAATTACTGTTAGTAAAATTGAATAATACGAATACGAACCTTTACAGGTATTTTGTCGTACGCGAGGAATATGTAACTATTGTAGAAAAATACCAAAATTTACGTCCAGCCAATATAAAAACCGACCGATTTTTCATACAATACCATAATAATAAATGCTCAAGACAGCCTATGGGAGTAAATAAAATAGGTGCTATACCGCGAGAAATTGCCACTTTCTTAAAACTGGAAGAGCCTCAGCTATACACGGGTCACTGCTTTCGGAGAACTTCGGCAACACTCTTGGCTGATTCCGGAGCCGATCTTACCACTTTAAAACGTCACGGCGGGTGGAAGTCAATAGAAAATAAGTCGAAAATCTGTAAGCGTATAGTGGAAACAATAAGTCTGAGCTCGACCTCGGATCCTTGGTCTCACCCACGCCCATCCACTTCCAACGACGCAAAGTGTACCTATACAGAAAGCCGATCAGAGTCACCAACATTCACCGTTGTTCCTTCTCAATCCGCCACCGAAACAGAAACCTTAACCCGAGATAATCAAACTCAACTCAATGCAACTATAACGTTGCCAAATAAATCTGTTACTTTTAATTTTCATAATAGGCTAGTTGACTCTTTTTTAAACTAGGTCCTAAATAGTTCATATTTGTTCTACTAAGGTAAAAAAAATATGACTAAATTTTTTCAACACCTATGAAACTACAAAACTGTAATTTAAAAACAAACTCTTCATGTAGGTGCGAAAACGCTGTCCGCCATTTTAGTCCATAGATTATCATTCTGTGTTCTGACGTCATACGTATTGTAAACAAACATTTGACACACATTTAAACGTGAACAATTTTCCAGTTTACTTTACTTTAAAAACATGATTTCAACTAATTTACATGAAAAATACAGTAATTATCGTCCGAGAATGCAAAAACACATCGATAAAGACCCCAGGAAAGTTGTGGATTAGAGTGCCTAGTGAAACAAATATTCGCAAAACATGGCTAAGACTTGCTCAAAGGGATCCTGAATCATTATCAACTGTAACTCAAATTTATTTTTGCGAAGATCAGTAAGTACCTGCCAAAGTACAGAAACTTTTAGTTACTTTTGAAATACTTTTTTAGGTTATTTAAATCATTCAAGGCAAAGAAATTACCAACCATTAATGTTTAAATTTTTGGCAAATTTGTGCTGTCTGCTTTTGTGAAACCAACGTCCATAATGAATTTATTATTGTTTTTCAATAAAGCAAATACATTAAGAACGTGTTAAGGAGTTTTTATCGAAATATTTATACTTGTAATAACACCACGTCAAATCACGAGTACCTACTCGTTTTGTTTACAATTTGTATGACGTCACATCATGGACGACAGCGTTTTCGGCGATTCAAATTAAAAAAAAAACACATTTTTTAAATTGAATTTATAAATTAATCTTACGCTTTTTGTTATTAAAATCGATATATTTCGTTTTCGTAAGCTAAATACTGTAAGAAATACTCATTTATTGTATGAAATTAGATAAGTGTCAAGTAGCCTGTAATTTTACTTTTAACTTTTAAAATGTTCCATTTTATAGAATTGGTATCTACCTACAATGTTAATTATTTTGATTCACAATAAATAGTTATTTCAATCTATTCCTGTTTATTATTTTATCTCCTAACGTGTTCTCGCTGCTGAAGTGAAAAGTTATGTGTGTTACACGAGAGCAAAGTAGTTTTTTGCATCTCGTGCCTTTGAATCCCTCGCCACACTCAGGATTCAAAATCAGCACTCGCAGCAAAAAACTACTTTGCTCTCTTGTTGCACAAATAACTATTTTTTTACACCGTCATGTACCACCTATGTGTACAAATAAATAAACTCGAATTTGAATCTAGCTCCACATTGTCGTGTTGTGGCAACTATCGCCATCTATTAGTTTACTGTAGAACCAACAGCTCTGACTACACTCACGTACTTTCTGATTGTTATTCCGCTGTCTGTATATTTGTTTGATTTGGATGAGGGTCGGTCCTAGACTTACAACGTTTATTGTAAGCCACAGCTTTAGTCTGGGGAGCGTTAGAGTCGATTGTTAATAAAACCCGGAACTGGCATATTTATAAAAAATCGTCCGGTTCCAACCCCACAAGTCTGGGGTTTTCGAAATACCGACCCTTCATAAGGAATGAACAATATTCATTTGTTATTGTGAATTGTCCGTTGAAAATTGTTTTATTTCTAAATAGTTCAAGAAATAGTTCAAATCAAATCAGTTATTTCAATCAAACATGTTTATTTATTTATTTAAAATAGATAGGTACGCCAATATAACAGTACCTATATTATACATTTTACCTACATTGCTTAATTAATAAAAGTTATAAGTAAGTTCTGATGTATTTATTAAATACAGGAATAAACGACATTCACATACAAAACTGCTTTAACATAAAAAGTCTAAGAAGGTAAAATGTAGACAGGCTAAAATAACAATAGGTACCTACGTTAGATCTCTTGTGAAATAAATTAAATAAGTATGTATACAAATAATGATGAGTTAATTACTTTTTAGTTGACAATGTAATTAACTTCCGGAGAGTGAGACAATAATTAAACCTTTGATAGCGTATACCCTTACGGGGTTCTCGATGTAGGTATACCTACCTATATACCACGTGACAATACCTACTTGGGATAATTACTTTACTCTTTGGCCAGCCAGCACCCTGTACCCTGCACAAACTTAATGAGATGCGGCCCGAGTGCTACACGCTCCGGGCGGGACTGTCCACAGGCAAGGCGTCAAGGACATGCGCTCTACTATCACCTGCAGGCATAGAGCATCTAATCCAAGTATCTACGCGTCAGTAACATCATTAGGGAAGGGTCTTTTTTATAAATGGTACCTCGCAGTTCAACCTATGAGGTTGTCGTCTGCTCGTCTGCTCGTCGTTGCTTAGCCGGCTGTTCTTCCGACTTTACTTCTTGTACACTAGTTATCTATGAGAACTTCTCCGCAAGAATGGTTGCGTTTATAAATAAAATAAACAGAGAGAGCAACTCTAAACTATGCGATAAAAAATGACCAAGTGCGGCCACTCACATCATCAATATTTAACATTAGATCATTTTTTTAACACTTTAGTTAGCGACCATTATACATAGTAGTACCTACCTACACACTCTGTGAACATTTCAAGTGTCTACCTATTACGGTTCAAAAGATTCACACAGCCGGTTTAATTCAAATCTGTGTTTCAGACCATCACTTTACATTTCAATTAAGGGTATTACATGTTTAAATAAAACTGGAATAAAAATAATTATTTCACAACTCTGCGAAAAAGCACAATGGTACCTACATCAATATATAATACTAGGCCTATGTAAACATACAAAAGTAAATACTTACAAGAGAATAAATTCAATCATGACAAAATTTCTAGAAGTTTTTCTGAGTCTGTGTAATTGAGTATCGCTAAGTATTCTGATAACATTGTACATACTACATTTTTTAGAGCTTACATTGCAGCGAATAACGTCAAATCTGGACCATCCGTCCAGATTTTTTCGGACTTAAGTCCAGCTTTGTCAAGTGTCTGGACTTCTCAACTAAAGGGGATTGTTGGGAAATAAAAATATTGAAAAGTAAAATGTTCAGACTTTTTGCAATGTCCGGCTTTATTACAGGATTTTTCAAATTTAGAAATGGTAATCCAGCAGCGAGTAACTTTTTTTGTGTAAGTATATGTATATTTATTTATATGATCTACGGGATGGAGTTTGTGCTTTCCCCGTCGTTCTTCGACACCGCCTCCACACACTTGATATTTGTATAAAAATAAAATAAAATTGGTCATTACGATCTGTATTATTTACAAGTCTGTATCTGATCTGTATTTATGTGCCAAGTTTCAAGTTTCCAAACCGAAGGATTCAGATTTTTCAGTAATAATGTGAACCACCACAAAGTGTCAACATACCTACTTTTGTTGCTGGTTATACGATTATGTAGGCAACTATGACAAGATCGTTATAATTGTTAAACATTTATAAACCTCGACTGATTGCCCCTTTTAAGGTACAATCATAATGTTCGTTTAAAAGATGTTGTATCAACTTTTTGCTGTTTGAATTGAAAACAGTTTAAAAATAATTTAATTTGTGTAGTAATGACACCCACCCAGTTCACCGATTTTCACCGCATGTGACATCATACTGTGCACACTCTAGCTTGCAATATCAGTAGAGAAAATATTGAACTTAGGTGAATGCTCATCCACTGCATTGTTGCCAAACAAGGCGAGACACCTAAACCGCAATGAGACAGCCTTGATCATTGCGGCATGTGTTCCTACCTACATATAGATCTGCTCCGAAAATATTATAGCGTATCAAGAACCTTAAGCTAACAAACAATAAAATAAATAACTAATAATAAAATAAAATTGTAACATTAATTCATTAATTCGTAATAGCGCAATATTCGTATTCCCGCTTTTTTATCATGTTTCATCAACACCATTTGAGTAATGTTTAATTACGACCACAGATAATAGACGGGGACGGGAAAATAGAACACAAAGAGAGAATGAAGTTTTGAAGGCCATCGTTTGCCGAGTTTGCCGCGCTTTGCAAGCAGATATACCAACATAACAACAATAAAGTAATCATTTGGATACGCATCCAAAATTATGAATCGTACCATAGCCAATTTATGTTCTGGGTTGATAAAAAATAGAATGTAATTTTATTGACTATATTATGTCGGACACGGCGGCTGGTCTCACCAGAAATTAGTCAAGTACGCAGGAGATATTTAAGTGCACAACCAGTGTGTGCACAGACACAGGTATGTAGTACACTCCTTCTCTCCTCAACCTCATAGAACATCTTTGTGACGGTGACGACTGAATTTGACCAACCTGAAAGACGACAAATAAAATTTATGGTTTTGCCTCAATCTATCTATCATTACATAAAACAGACATCTATCAAAATCAAATTCAATCTGATGGACGGATGATCACCTCAGTACGTGATTTTGGAGATTTTAGGGGGGCCTTAGACGATCAATCTATCTGATGCCTTTGATCGTCGATTCGTACTTTGATCTATCGTCTAAGGTCCCCCTTAAACCGTTAAAGTTACAGTTTGGCAAGAAAGTCCTGAAACGGAACTAAAATATTTAATCATTGGCAACACTCGCTCTGCCTCGTCGAGTAAGGTACATATTCTGTCATTTCTTGTAATCGGTGACTGTTTCTCGTGTTTATTATTTATTTATCTGCTTTATCGTGGTGATACTGGTGACCCATTGTGTTCATAATGAACAGATCTGTTATTCGCAAGAGCAATAATTTATAAGTGTACGTGAGATGTTTGGCGGAACTCGAAGCCGGACAAATTTTATCCGATTTTATCGATGTGTTCAAAAGATCCGCTGAAATGACAGGTAAAATTATATTTTATACATGTAATCAGATCTAATGTGTGTATTTCAAGGTGCAATATCTATTATAAAGCTTTCATATAATTATTGAAATGTACATTCACGAATTTGAGGTTATGTTTACAAAATACATTCGGAATGCAGCGCGTTCGTATAATTTTGATACTTTTTGTAAATATTGCATAAAATAAATCACCGAACAAAAATAACTATAGTATTTTTTAGGTAAATCCATCAGTACTACATGGCTATATTTTTAATTCATTACAATAAGTAATTGCAAATGTTTAGTTGTTTTTATTTTATTGTTCTAGGCAGTGACTGAACAAGCGTTTCAGAGCATATCAGTTGACGACCGGAAAAATTCATGTCAACATGTCATGAAAATAGAAAAAGGTTATTTTCGAAGGGGGCAAACTGTGTATTGAAAAAATAATCATAAACCTACAAGATGAAAGCAGCAACAGTGACGACACATCTGAACATAGCCAGCAGAGTTTTGGTGAAAGCTCACACCAAGACATGGATGAAGAGTTTTCGGGCGTGGAATACTTAGAGGAAAACATTTTTTATTCTGATTAAAATTTTTGATTCTGATTATTTTTTTAGTTTTTGATTAGAACACCCACTATGGAACATTTTGCCTGTGGTTAGAGAACTTGGATTTGTGGGACACAGTCACACAGTAGTAAAGCTTCCAACTTGTCACTGGGATCTAAACCGTGTTGAATTTTATTGATCTGTGGTCTTGTGAAATATAAAATTGTCTCACATAATGTGGGATTAGTTGACATCAAAGTATTTTGAAATACCTAATAATTTTATTTTTAATTCATTAAATTAAATAACTGCAAATGTCATCGTTCTAGGCAGTGGCTGAACAAGGGTTTCAGAGCTTTTCTTGTTTTCATAAAACCCGCCAAAATTCACATTAATTAAAAAAAACTAATATCAAAACCGTTTTAGTCGTACTATTTAGGGTTACAACATGCACGACAGTGGCGCCACCATTATTTTCACGACTTTTTGGCCAAGCTGTAGTGTCGAGAAGTTTTCCTCCTTTTATGCTACGCAGCAGCTATAGCCGTCGATAACTCGCTTGTGATTTCTAAATCTCATCAACACACAGGTTTTGACATGCAATCGTCAATGAGTCGCCGGCAACAAAACTCACTGCGGGTTTACCTACTGCCCTTTCACATTTAATTTTTTTTTTTTTACCTCTGACAGCAGTCTGCCAGTCTTCACTGCAACCACTCTGCCCAGCAACCACAGAAGAGGAGGAAGATTAGTGTTTCTCACTAAGGCCATGGTGCCTGTTTTCAGCCCAGCTGTCTGCCATTTGGTTTTCTGCTGCAGGAGAGACACATACTCAATAGAAAAGCGTTCAGCGCTGCCAAAAATGTTGTCGGAGTTTTTCAATCCGACCGAAGCGCTGTAGCCGTTGGATATTGGCGTCGGTGATCTGAGGACGAGGGACTGGCGTGAATGATCGTCCGATTAGGAAGTGTGAAGGAGAAAGATAAGAAAAATCTGATGGATCAGTAGGTCTGGAATTTAAAATAGCCTCTATCTTCAGATAGAGGCTGACTGTCTGATTCATCAGACAGTTTGAGAGCTCTTCAAATGTTAAATGAGTTAGGCTCGTGACTCTACGCAATAAATGTTTGGTGATAGTAAAAATGTGAACCTGGTTAGATAGTTTCTGAACAGGATAATACGGACGTTTGTTGACAAAACAATGTTTTCCCCTGTCTGTTTTTCTGCTGATTCCCTATGTAAGAGTGTATTGTGTCTAAACTTGCAGCATTTGCATTGCGAGAGACTGCAATGCCTTTCGGTATGACCAGGTCGAAGGCAGTTCATAGAAGTTCATAGTAGTCTGTACGGACGCCAGCACATCAAGTTACTACAATCTGTCAAATTTCTTTAATAGATTTTCAACTTTATCGCTAAAGCATTAAGGTTCAAGGTTGATTGGGAAAATTTGACAGTTTTGGGTAGCTTGACCTGCTGGCGTCTGTACGTACATTATCAAAAAAAAAAAACTCTAATGAGGTTGTTTACGCGTTTAGCAAACACGTGGGCCAAGCAAACTAAGGAATGTTTTAAGGAATTATGAGATGTTATTATGCAAAATGAGGATGATTTGATAGTGGAGACTACGAGTGAATAGGTAAGCAATATATGAAGAGATCAATGTATGCCTGTTCTGTATAGCACTATTTTAACATTCCTAGATGACAAAGCAAAAAGACAGGAAAGTAGAAAAGGATAATGGAACGGACTCACTAAGTATAATGTCCCTCTGGATAGTCTGGGAAGTGTCGTCTACAGCGGGCGAGAGCGCGGTACGGACGGCCAGTCTAAAGTCCACAGGAGGCACGTGCGTAGCACAAAAACAGCGATTTTCTTTAACTCGAAGAACCATATGTTGAGTGTCAAGCTCAAGGTGTGCTGCTGGTGGTCTTGACTTGCTAATAAAACTACATACTAAGATATTACAATTACTGTATTTTTGGATGCTGATTACAAATTATATATTATATATGGAGACGACCGATTGTGTGCTCACGCTCAAGGTATCGGCGAATGAGTGTATGGAGGGGTTCCCTCCTCCTCACACTCTCGCGATCGCGGTGTGGTACCTATGTGGCCCGATGTGACGTCAGGAACAATTACTTACATATTATTTTAATTAAAACGCTCTAAGTGACTTTTGTCCCTTTTTTGTTTTGACAGTAAAGCGCGCTAAGGGACAAATGTCCCTTATTTACTTCCGGTACGATACGACTTCATAATATATCGATTTCTTTCTAACACACGATGTTTTAATACCTTTTCTCTTTTCTACTCGAATCTAAATACGTTTCTTCATGCTAAAAATACGACAATAGTTCGACAATGGTTCATTCGGATTAAAAAAATAATGTCAAAGTCAGTCGTTGGTTCTCGAGCGATAAGCTTTGAAGATAAGCGGTAGTGTTTTGTTTTGTTCCGTGCAAGTTTTTGGATATTTCCGATGGTCGGTGAGTATTTTTGAGCAAATTACTGAATTATTGGATAATTAGAATATAGTTTATGTGTGTGCAATCGGATTTTAACCTGAGCGTAAGTATATTTCTATTTCTGTGTGGTTTGCAGTGCACTTGTAACAGTACTAGAATTTTGTCAGAATGCTATCGTAACTTATTAAATTGTGACACCAGTTCTGTGTAAAAAGTACCCTAATAACTATCGCATTGAATGTTTACTCGATAATAGTTTTCAGCCAAAAAATATACAAAAGGTACTAAAGAAGGTTGGCCAAAACGTACCTGGTGACGAAACGATAGTGTCCCTATATGCTATATATATGAAAAATACCCTTATTTTTTAAGGTCATAAAAAACACAAGAAATATATTTTTAAGTGGCCACAAAAAAAAGTTATCCTTATTTTAGTTTTTGTTTTTTTTTCTATATTATGATCGAATAATAGTTTCAGAACGCACCTATTGACAATTCATTTCGCGTATGAAATGACTTGTTATTCAAAGACTATGAATATTTTTTTTTCTGAATAGTTGTTAACTGTTATTCAATTAAATTAGTATTTAGGCACCATATCACTACTGTGCTGGTTTATTATGCATTGGATCTTTGTCATATAAGATAATTAAGTGAAAGCGTTTAGTTCAAATACGTACAATGAAACGTCATTTGTCATCGACAAGTTACAGAATCTGTGGTCATCGACCCGCGCCATTGATTGAATTAAATCCAGACAGTAGGTAGTGTATCTAGCAACTAACTCTATTCAGCCAGAATTGAAGTGGTTAAACCACAAAAAAGCCTTGAAGTCTTTCAGAAAGACTTCACGTGTAGGCAATGTTATGCCAACCTTGTTTTCTACACTAGGTAGGTACACCTTGTGCAAGTTCGAGCAATATAGGTGTAGTTTTCATTGAATCATCGGTCAAAATTTTGTGTCGAAGCGGACAAGACTCCACGAGTCGGCTTTACAGATACCTAGCCCTTTTTGACATCGAACTAAGAGTCTAATGGACAGACAAGGTGTCTGTTCAAGGTGAATTTCCCAAAAAATCTGTCAAAGCGCACCAACGCTTTGACAGATGCCTTATTTTTTGGAAAATTCTTTAAGAGAAATCGCAACAAATAGAAACTAGATCGCTAATTACCCTCCTTGGTCATCGATAAGTATACTTGTAAGCTACGCAACAGTCGGATAAAAGGTAGTTGTTGATTCTAACCTCAACAGTATAATTGACACTTTCACAAAAAAATGTGGCTATTTAGAAATGATTTTCAAACGGGGTGATATTTCCAACATAAGAACAAACCAATCTAAATGAAGCTTATTTTGGGACATGAAAAATAAAAGTAAGGTCCAGCTCCTATAGAAATTTGGCCATTGTTCTTTAAGTTAAGATTAGGTTTTTTATTTCAAGTGGGTCCTCAAAACAAAAAAGGTAAACAAAAAAAATGGCCGCCCACCAAGTAGGTATGTTTTTTTTTTATTTTATCGTATGTAGTTAGAACCCTTCCACCATTAAAAGTCATAAAATATATATGTTACTGGTTAGATTAAAAAAATAATCTTTTTTAAAGTTCAAATAATGATTTTATCAACTATAGTCAATGTTTACCGCTAATTAAGGCATTAAGTCCGCCTTGGACCTTTTTTTGTGCAAAAAGATTAAATAAATAAATAATAACAAAATAGAAACTAAATGTTAACAAACACTTGACACCACTTGAAAGAGTCATTCATAAGTTTGAACAAAAACATTACTCGAGGCGATTCGTGCTAACAATGAGTCACCATAAAAACATTTTATGAACTTGGCCATTTGGCGCGCGCCACTTTTTTTCGCACCGGTGCAGGTGGCGGAGCCACACGTTCTTATGAACCGGCGCTCACGCGTGAGCGGTCTAAAAACCACCTATCTACCTTTGTACCTACTTTTCTTGTCTGTTTATACAATGTGTGTACATATATAAATGATTAAATATCTTGATAACCCCTATTTTGACAATGGCGCCGATTCCCTTGTTCACAAACTAAACTAAATTTAAGTTCAGTGCATCTTCTTCTTTCTATTTCATTAAGAAAAGGACAGAAGATAAATATTAGTTTAGTCCTGTCAAAATAGTCGGCGCCTGACGTAAATTGACGTATTTTTAGTAGACATGTTTTTAATCACTTCTAAACTGTCTATGGAGTATCTTAATTTGACAGGACTAAACGTTTTTTTTAATCAGAATCTAATATTTTAATCAGAATAAAAAATGTTTTCTCTAAGTATTCCACGCCCGAAAACTCTTCATCCATGTCTTGGTGTGAGCTTTCACCAAAACTCTGCTGGCTATGTTCAGATGTGTCAGTTGTTGCTTTCATCTTGTAGGTTTATGATATTTTTTTCAATGTCACTATACACAGTTTGTCCCCTTCGATAATAACCTTTTTCTATTTTCATGACATGTTGACATGAATTTTTCCAGTCGTCAACTGATATGCTCTGAAACGCTTGTTCAGCCACTGCCTAGAACAATAAAATAAAAAGAACTAAACATTTGCAATTACTTATTGTAATTAATTAAAAATATAGCTTTATAGTACTGATGGATTTCCCTAAAAAATACTATAGTTATTTTATGCAATATTAACAAAAAGTATCAAAATTATACGAACGCGCTGTATTCCGAATAATATTGCACCTTGAAATACACACATTAGATCTGATTACATGTATAAAATATAATTTTACCTGTCATTTCAGCGGTTCTTTTACACAAATCGTTGAGATGGGATAAAATTTGTCCGGCCTCGAGTTCCGCCAAACATCTCACGTACACTTTATAAATTATTGCTCTTGAGGAGCTGCGAATAACAGATCTGTTCATTATGAACACAATGGGTCACCAGTATCACCACGATAAAGCAAATAAATAAATAATAAACACGAGAAACAGTCACCGATTACAAGAAATGACAGAATATGTACCTTACTCGACGAGGCAGAGCGAGTGTTGCCAATGATTAAATATTTTAGTTCCGTTTCAGGACTTTCTTGCCAAACTGTAACTAAAATTACTATCCTCAAACTAAAATATAACTTCGAAAAATGAAATTAGTATCTCTACCCCCAGCGTGTACAGTATTAATAAAAAATTAAATAAAACGAATATTCCAACACGGATTGGCAGTAAATAATTTAATCAATATCTTTACTAGAATTTCTCCCAAACCAAAATTCACAGCCTAAAATCCATTTATTTGATATCTGCAAACATTCTGGCTGAATATTTTAAAACTATAACATGACAAAGACAACTTCTTGACGTCCGACGCCGTTCTTTTGATATCCGTCAGGTTGGCAGCGCTGTTGCTAACGCCATTTTTGTTATACACTAGAAGCTTCATAAGGTGATTTTTTTTTACTCATAGCCGTTACCAACAAGTGCGAAAGAGAGAGCTTAATAAGACTGAGGTATGTAGCTTCGATTACATCGAATATTTTCTTCAAAGCTTATTTACGACGTTTCTCATTGTCTATGCCGTAGATACGCATCCCGAGCGATACATACGGTGCAAAGCTTTAAGTGACAAATGTATAGTAAAAATGAAGGAAAACGCCGTACTTAAGTGGCAAAAAGTTTACAATCCTACCGGTCCGCAGCCACGACCTCGCCATGGCCATCGCGCGGTCGCCATAAAAGATTTGATGATAGTTTTCGGCGGCGGAAACGAAGGGATAGTTCATGAACTTCACGTCTTCAACACTACCACAAACCAATGGTTCGTTCCTGTCACGAAGGGAGAAGTGCCTCCAGGATGCGCCGCGTACGGCTTCGTAGTCGACGGAACGCGTCTCCTCGTTTTTGGCGGCATGGTGGAATACGGCAAGTATTCTAACGATCTGTACGAGCTGCAGGCCTCACGTTGGGAATGGAAGCGCCTCAAACCCCTACCACCCAAGCAGGGTCTCCCGCCGTGTCCCCGCCTCGGCCACAGCTTTACGCTTCTGAATGGAAAGGTATACCTATTTGGTGGACTGGCCAATGAGAGCGATGACCCCAAGAACAACATACCAAGGTACCTCAATGATTTGTATACATTAGAGCTGTATCCAAATTCTTCAATGACAGTATGGGACATTCCCCTGACCTACGGACAGTCGCCACCGCCACGCGAATCTCATAGTGGTGTCTCATACACGGACAGGAACAGTGGTAAATCATCCCTCATCATCTATGGAGGTATGAGTGGCTCGCGCCTGGGAGACCTTTGGGTTCTCGACGTGGACAGCATGTCATGGTCACGCCCTGAAGTAGGCGGCCCACCTCCATTGCCCCGCTCCCTGCACACTGCCACAGTCATCGGTCATCACATGTATGTCTATGGTGGATGGGTACCACTTGTGCCAGATGAATCTAAACTTGCCACTCATGAAAAGGAATGGAAATGTACTAACACACTTGCCTCGCTCAACCTGGAGTCAATGACATGGGACAACATCGCCCTGGACAAGTTTGAAGAATGTGTCCCTCGAGCTCGAGCAGGTCACAGCGCTGTTGCCATCCAAACTAGATTGTATATTTGGTCAGGGAGAGATGGCTACCGGAAAACTTGGAACAATCAAATCTGCTGCAAAGACCTGTGGTACCTGGAGGTTGGAGTGCCGCCCCAGGCGAACCGTGTGGCCCTAGTGCGCGCTGGTACCACCTCTCTTGAACTGTGCTGGCCTGCTATGAACACAGTAACAACCTTTTTGCTTCAAGTACAGAAATGCGGCAAGGTCACGCCAGCTCGTTTTCCAGCTGCCGCTGAGCCGTTGGTCGCTCCGCCGCCGGCGTCGCCAGTGGCCAGCCAGCCTGATGCGAGCAAAGCTTTTGGCATCACGTCACCCATTGCGAGTGGTCTGCCCCCGGCAGCCGAGCCCGTGCGCGTGACGCCCACTGTCGCGTCCCCTGCGCCAGCGCCCGTCTCCACGCCTCAGAAGATTGTTCCAACCCCAATCAAGGTACCCGCGCAGGCCTCTGTCAAAATCACACCTAACACTCCAACCTTAAAACAAGCAACATACCAGACTAAGACAGTAGTGAAGTCACCAGCGACGGCGACGGCTGGCTCGTCGCAGCAGATCAAGGTGGCTGCGGTGACGCCGCAGGGGGTCACCAGAATCGTGAGCGGCGTCGGCACGCCGGGCACGGTGCGCGTCTCCACGTCGCAATCCAACGCACAGATCGTGTTGAGTTCGGCGACGGCGGGCGGCGGCTCCACTCCGCGTTACGTGCAAGTGAAGACTGGCACCAGCAGCGCCATGCCCGTCAAGCTCGGCGCAGGCAACATGCCTGTCAAACTCGCCGGAAATGCTTTAAAAATAGGCACGGCGAACCTCCAGGGAAAGATTACGTCTAACAGTGTGCAGAAGGTCGGGCAAATGGGCGGCGCTAACATGCCGTTAAAACTGGGCGCAGGTAATGTTAAAATCGGCACAAGCAATGTGCTCGTCAAGACCGCAGGCGGTGTCCCAATCCAGGCAGGCGTCGCCAATCTACAGACGAAAGTGGCGGCGGGCATGCCTGTGAAACTAGGCGCGGGCAACCTGCCCGTTATAGCGAGTAGCGGCGGCGCGATACAGATCGCGGGCAGCGCGCTCGGCGGCCAGCAGGGGAAGACGCCAGTGTACAAGATCGTGACCGCCAAATCTAGTGACCAGACTGCCACGTCCACCACGAGCGCGGTAGCAGGTGGTGCCACCGTCCTGCGACAGGCTGGCGGTAACGCCGGCATCCCCGTCATCATCAAGAAGACACCCGGCTCCAACGCGCAGTCGAGTAATCCGCCGCAGTACGTCACCCTGGTGAAGACGTCCACTGGCATGACGGTGGCGACCATGCCCAAGGTGGCGATGATGCAGAACCGGCCCTCGGTGCCGTCGTCGGCCGCGCAGGCGCAGAGCATCGCGCCCGGTGCCACCATAGTGAAGCTGGTGTCGACGAACACTGTCGGCGGCAACAAGATCATCACGCTGCCGTCCAATATGCTGCAGCTGGGTAAGTCGGGCGTGGGCGGTAAGCAGACCATCGTGATCACCAAGTCCTCGAGCCAGGCGGCGCAGTCCAACCAGCAGCAGTGAGGGCGAGGGGCGCTCCGCTGAACTGACGAGTATTCTCAGAGTGCCCTTAGCTAGCCGTGAGCGGAGTGAGCGCTGTGTGCAGAGCGGTGCAGCCGTGGGGTGCAGGCACTGCCAGTGTGTGACTGATGAGTATATGGAGGTGTCTCTAGATTGTAAATTTCAATATTAAAAACACTGAGTGCGTTTCTCGGACTACAGTATATTCTAAATCATATTGAATATAATATATGAGTCTTTTATATGTTACAATGGGTCTGTGTAGAAAATGTCCTCATAGAGTTTTTACTAAAAATACTTTATTTACTCTTATAAATTAATAATAATATTAATGTATGTGACTATGCACCAATTCCTAGATTTATTCTGATGTGTACCCATACAGTAGACTGTATGAAGTACCTTGAGTTCTTATCAGGTTCTGAAGGCCCGAAATAGGAATTTACACTTAAGTGCCTGTTGTGCAGTTTTTGTGCTTAGATGTTGTACCGGACAAGGTGTTTGTGAAGTTATTTTGTGGAGACCGATGTCACATTAATAATATACAGAATAATTCATGTTATATTGTAAGACTTAAGTTTTAATACTTGTATTAGATTATTTTTGTATGTTATTGGATTTTGTTATACAACTATGGTTATTCAAATTATTTTTCAAAAATTCATGCTGGATTTGTTATGTCAAATATTTATCCAGTACATTTGTTTATCTGAGAGCTACATGATATAATAAATTGGAAATGGCAAGTACAAGACATTAAATTATGGTTTAATGATAAACTGTCTTCCGCTTTATTAAGTTTCCAAAGAACCCTCCCTCAATTTATAAATGATTTCGGACACATTGTGTGTATGTAGTGTGCTAGAAGATATATAGATTTATATTATATCATTATTGCTCTGATTTTAATGGCCGCGTACATTAAATTGCATATTGTTCACAAAGTGAATGGTTCTTTCGATGCGGCCATTAGGAACACAGTGACTTGTTTCTTAGTTTTAGTTAAATCACAACGTAGTATGCACTATTTAAGTTTTTTATATGACCAGCTGTTGATTTTGATGGCATTTGTTGACATGAAGTTTTGGATCAATGGTGTATCTTTAACTACATTAATTTGCAAGTGCCGAGGCTATTATCAGTATTTGAGACACCCCATTGATCTGAAGGAGACAGCTAATGAACTCAAATGCCTGTCCGACGGTGACACGCGGCGACATTGTGCCTGGAAGTAGGGTGGGAGTTCTTAACGTGTTCACGACTTTGGCACCTCAATTTAAACTGACGATTTGATTGATAATTTTATCAATAAATGTTCCGAAAATAATATAGAATAAAAATGCAGAATGTTGTTTTTTGGCGCGAATTCGTTCTTAATCAAAAGAATTGGCGTCGTCGAGTCGTGTCAAAATGCATGCTAATAAAAATGTTTTTTTAAATTGTGTTAAATATTTATAATTTAACTGTTGATCTCGTGGTAAGAATGATGTTCTGCGTTTTTATATATTTTAGTGTAAGTGTCCTAGGTGTACGTACGTAGAATAATCATAGAATAATAAGGTAAGCGAGGTATGGAATGTAAATATCATTAAGTAGATAAATTTAATGTTATAGTTTGTTCATATTATGTTCATTTGCTTGAATAAACGATTTGGATAAGCGCAACTTTCATTTCTAAACCACTGCACTGGTGACGATAACATCGTTGCGTAATGACAATACCAATTACCAATACGTTATTATCTTTTGTTTAGTCATGGGAATCAGAGTAGGTCATACAAAATAAGAAATCGCAGAAATAGACAACTCAATTTCTAGGAATTGAACCTAGAACCTCAGGTACACTGATGCAACTGACACGTGTCACGATTGATGTTATTCTAATACAACTTAGAATCGTGACACTACAACAATATGACTGCATGTCGAACCTTCACTGTTATGTTAATGTTTCACAATACTTCTCTTGATTCAGTTTATCCAAGTCGTTAAATAGACTGAAATATGGAAATAATGTTATTCGATGCAGCTCTATCTATGAACAGTGGCTTGTACTAAAATTAATTTACCTTCTAGTGTGGTATGTCGGAACTAGGTGTCGCTGCACGCTACAAACTGAACAACAAAATTGTTTACCATTGTGTTATCTGTAATAAAATAAATACTTATAATTAAATAATTAAGCTTCACCACTTTTTAATTTTAATTAATTTAATCTTAATAGTTTTAGTTAGTATAGGATATTTTATATTAATAATTTGCAGTTTATTTAGTATTAGAAGTTTGTAATTTAATAATTACAAACTTCTAATACTAAATAAACTGAATAATGTATAAAGAGGCAACTAAGATAATTCTTTAGTTAGTTGCCTCTTTAGACATTATTCACCTTCTCTTGTATCTTGTAATGACACAAGATGTCGCTACTAGGAACCCAGAAGATGTCAAGATAATTGTTAATTTTTTTCCCCTGTCTGTTCACTTTGAGTATTTATTGTGAAAAATAAAATGTACCTGTTTGCTGTTTTTCTTCATCTTATTTTTACGCAACATTCAAAATTCACATAGACTATTGCATTAAATAGTTCCCTAGTTGTTTCCTTTCACTTTAATTTACAGACGTCATCACTAAGCAAAAGCACGTAGGTAGCAAACAATTTTAATAGCAGAATGCATTCAAGCATTTTTGTTTGGTCGCTCTCGCCATTCTAGCGGTCCAAGTTGTATTAGTTTTGTTTTATTCCTTGTTTTTAAGTAGTTAGGTATACAACCATGCCATGAAACTTAGAGTTGCAGACTTACAGTAGGTACCTACCTAATTATCGAGGGTTGCAAATTCCCAAGTTTTAGCCACTTACCTATACATTAACTGTAATGTATAGGTAAGTGGATAAAACCTGGGAACTCGCAACCCTCGACAAGTAGGTACTGACCTACCTGCTAATTTACTGGGAAACACAAGTCAATGTTCCAGTTAAGTAGTTACTGCTGCGGTCTTAAATCATTGAGCCGTTATAATATTCTGCTTAAAACATGAATAATAGATGGTCGTGCTTCATTGTGTATCGGACACGAATACGCTATAAATACTAAGTCAAATTAAATTAGCTAGTGAAACTCCGCAGACCTGGTGGTTATCGATATTTAAACACGATAAAACAAAACAAAAATCAAGCTTCTAAGCCAATAAGACAACCCACTGATCGTCAACGCAATAAAAAATACGGCCATTTGTGCGACATATTTTGATGCAAATAAATCAAAACCTAGAGTAGGTGCTTCCCGTTGACCTAGAATCATAAAAAAAGATCTCAGTTAGTTGCAGGTAGGTTCCAGTTTCAGTCGTACTATGCCGAATACGCCGAATAATTCCGCAAGGGTCGCACTTAGGTCCGGTACTCTTTTTGAAAAGATCTTACTTCATCTTCAACTGTAATTCAATTTTGTGATTACTCCTGGTACGTCGACGATCTTGATAATTTTATCTAACCGTTAATGTACCGATAACTTGTAATGTTGCATAACACCCGCGCAACTAAATGCCATCAAATCACTTTTAGGTACTCAAAAGAAAACTCCTTTGATATGTGAATATACGCTTAACAACACCAAACTACTAGACTCAATAAGTGAAATCATATGTTCATACGCTCCTTGGCGTGTAGCACTCGCGGCATTTCTCATAGATAACCAGCGACTTCCTTTATTTTTTTCAAAATGATTCTTTCTGTGACCGTCGAGTAATGCTTAGTATCTCATTTTTGCACAAAATCGTTAACGGAAAGACTGATTGTAGTCACCGTCTAGTAGAGGTTCCTATTACAGTTCCGCGTAAGAGAGCCCGCGCTGTCCTAATTAACACATTTGTCCTCCATTCTGTCGCACCATTACGGTGCCCATGGTCTGTTGATGCGAACCATTACAATATTATGTTAAACAAAAACTTAAATTCAAACCTGGACATATTTTTTGACTCCTGAGGCTCCTTACTCCTTAACGAATACAACTTATTCTTAAAAAAATACTTGACAATTATCACTTAGGGGTGATTTTACCAAAGTCAGATCAGGCGCGGTCGCAGCCCATGACTTTTGGGGTCACCATGGGTGCCGAGGAAAATTTTAAGTGAGGTACTTACATCTCCTCGTTGGTCTAGTGGTCGCAAGCGTTACTGCTGAGAATGAGGTCCTGGGTACTATTTCTAGGTCGGGTAAAGTGTTATTAGGTTTTCCCATAAGACATTTCTCAGAAGCAGCCTGTAGTCTGGATTTGTGCCCGGTTAGTGGCAGTAGGCTCGCGTTGTATGACATGACATGGGACTTAAACATAACTGGCGACATGTGGGTATATTATGTACTATAATATATAAGTATATACTATAGGAAGGTATACCCCTGCCTAGCCCTTCTGGGATAAAAGGCGTGATTTTATATTAAGGAGTGTAATCATGTACATCTCCAGGTTCAAAATTACTTATGCTATTCAGTGACGCAGCTTTTATATGGGGGGTGGTATTTAATAATGCTGCCAAATTGGTCGTATGTATTAGAACTGTAGATTATGTTGGGTGGGAAGAGCGAACGAAGCGAGCTCGAAAATTTTTCCAACGCGCCTCGGTTTGGTCAGGTTTTGTTTTATATTTCAAGCAGAAATAGTTACATTGTCGACTTGATAATTCCAATAGGACCGAAATTCGTATTGAAATACATATGTGTGTTACGTTCATTCTTCCTTCCTTCATTAATTTATATTCTATTGTATTTTATTGTACTGAGGTTAATTATCTTTGTTTAAATTTTACTTTTAGTTTTTATGCAGGTTCTGCCCTATGTATTTTTTAAATGTTATGTACAGACGCCAGCAGGTCAAGCTACCCGAAACTGTCAAATTTTCCCAATCAACCTTTACCTTAATGCTTTAGCGATGAAGTTGAAAATCTATTCAAAAAATTTGACAGTTTGTAGTAGCTTGATGTGCTGGCGTCTGTACATCTATAATTTGTGTATACATTTGTAGTATTACCTTTCCTAAGTACTTTTGTAAACCAATGTGGAATGTATGTGCTGTTGGTGTTCTTTAATAAATAAATAAATATGACAAACTTTGTAAGAAAGCTTACTGGATAGGACACTTAACGCGGACATCTGACAGTGCAGGAAGACTTACTTAGTTGTGACTGTTGTGAACTATTGTCGGGAGAAGATATCTTTGAAGGCCGTTTAAAAATGTAGGGAGCTGGTGCTTCGCTTGACGGGGAAGTGCTTTTGACCTACTTCGGTAAATGAATTACTGGTTGTGAATAATATTTACTCTGGTCTATGTTACAGTTACAATCATGAAGTTTTAAGAGTTAAGGAGACTATCTCTCAAATACGTATAATAGATATTTATAGGTTTAGACTACCTTATGTGTGTAGAGTGCTGTAATAAAAATGGTTGGAATTGAAAGTCAAGCACAATCCTCAGGCTATTTTAACAAGTTTTAAGTAGGTAGGTACCAAAGGTAGTAATAGAACAATTTTACCATAATGTTATTCTGTTGTAGAGGCAACAAAGCGTTAAACAGCGAAAGTCTAAAATGCTATATAGCCTCAAACTGGGTTCAGCGCTCGTTCATTGGTCTATTTTCTAAAAATGTTACACAATTGAATACTAAGGTAGGTACTGTAATACTGATAGGTGAATTACAACAATGAAACTGAACGCCATATTGAACGGAATACGGAATATTGAAATTCGTTCCAAAGTAGGAACAATCGAATGAAAAATTCAAATTTTCAATTTTTTTTGTAAAATTCAATATTTCAATTAAACCATTTATATTTTTGAATTGTCAAAGAGTCGATCAGTTAGGGCCGGCTTTTTGATCTGTAGTTAAACTCAACCAATCTTATAAGATCAATAATTGTTGTGATCAATTGTTAGTTTATCTAATGGTCACTAACAGTTAACTATTTGACCATTAGCAATGATATTAAGTATGTATATCATTAGATAAACTAAAAATTGATCAAAAAACACATTTTGCAAAAATTTAACCATTATTTACTATCTTTAACAATTGGTTGTGTTTTTTGAGTTGACTAGTCAGAAAGTTGAAGCTAGTTACCCATTCCAAGACGTAGATCTCTATGGAGAAAAAAAACCTGAAATGAGTACATTATTCTTGTTGCTTCTTTATGTCAGACGATGTAAAAAATAAAATGAAGACACAATTTAAAATATCAGATTAATAATACGCCCTGTCAGTTAAGAGATGGCCAGTCTCAACCGACGGCGCCCGTTCACGAGCATGTCGCGTGAATCAGCACCAAGTGGAGACCTTATTTGTTCTGTTCAGAATGTTATTTCAATCTGTACCCCACAATGTCTAGTTAGGTTGTGTCCGCAGCCGCTACAGAGGGCGAGAGTTATTAACTCGTCGCAGTATTGAGGCAGCACAGTGCAGTGACGTCACACGTCAGCTGTTGCCACTGGTAGGTATTGTGCGCCATTTTAACACGTAGCTATTGGAGCTGGTTGCAATTTCCAATGAGAAACAATTATTCTATCGTGAAATAAAAACTACTTAGGTAGGTTACTGTCGTTGACAAATGGACAGGTTCGCCCGACTTAGACAACAGGTGGAATTTGAATAAACTATACATTAGGTACATCTCAGCTTACCCCTTCGAGAAATACAGGCGTGATATAAGATGTTATACAATGACATTTGTTCAAAATGGTCCGGACTCGACCTTGGTCCTCCTGATATTAGTTACCTATTTGTTTAACGACCAAGAACCAAAGATGGCCGAAGCTAGTGTAATAATTCTGCTGGATAGTTTCACATTGTTGACCATTGGCATTGGTATGGAATTCAGAAAAATGGATGATGAGGTCCACAATAAACTTAACAGTCAGCGTATCTTCTGACTGTCATTGCTCGGTTATTGCACCTTTGTGACGTAGGACAGTAGTGCGGGTGCTCCGTTGAGCATCGTTAGTGCTCAATCGATGTCGTCAGAGTTAATCACTGGAACGTGATCCTGTCTGGATGAGATGATATTTCTGGGTAAAAAGAATTTGCGACATCCTTTCTGTTTGGTACGCAGTGAACCTCAGATAAGACTAGATATCGTAGACTAGATCATAGCATCAGTGAGCCCAGCACGAATTTGAACGATTTTAAAATGTACAATGTTCTTTTCACACATACCTAATATTTACTTAGTTTTAAGATTTTATTCATATCTAGGCGTGGCGCAAAACATTAAACCAAAATCCTATAAGATAGTTGTTTTTGGATTCAAAAATCTTTTGAATACGTTACATTTAGCTACGTCACGCATTCGTGCTCGAGTGTCGAGACTGACTCTTCAAGTGATCACCCGACTGAGGTCAGGTGATCACTTGGAGAGTCAGTCTTCTTGTAAATATTTTGTCAGGTGATTCACAAAAACAATCCTCAATTCATCACAGATCAAACTGACGCGTGAGTTGTCACATCATGTCGCTCTTACTCACCTCCCCCTATGCCTCATCGTATAAACGTCGCAATCAGTCGCCGCGGCTGGGTGATGGATTTAAAACCTAATCATATTGGAATATGATTGGAATTACATATCATTTGGGACGTGAGGAGGAGATAAATATGTAGGTACTTAGGTAAAAGGGGGCTTAGTAACCTAGTCAGCACTGTTACTTGTCATGTCTTTCTGGGAAAGGGCACTGGGAATTTTGTGTTGAAACACAAACTTTTGTGAAACATTTTATTATAAAACTTACAATATAAGTACTTAATAAATAGAATTATAACACAAACAATAATTTATAAAGCACCTTTGACGCGCACCTTGCATACACTCAATGAAATCTCGGAAGGTGTAGATTTATTTACCTGTTCTCTAAATGAGTTCACAAAAATTACTTTACATGTCATAAGCTGTACTTAATGGAAAAATATTGTTTAATACCACGCTACCGATTTGGGGCAACCTGTAATGATAGTTGTGTTGGGAATAATAAATAAATAAATAAATCTTGGTCTAGGTATTAAAAATAAATTATGTATTTTGGTAATCGCGAAAATGTGGTTTCGTCATTATTCTCATAGCAAAGTTTTTTGCATAAATAAATATTATGTCACTTGGTATTCAGCAAAACGTATTTCATGCTAACTAAAACTTATCGAATGCCGGAGAGTTCGAGAAAGCTACTGAAAGTTAAATTAATATATCACATTCAAAGACTCGCATTAGAAAAACTTAATCTTAACTTTGTCCGCGCAACATGTAGGTTTCCTGACTTATGCATTGGTGCACATGCACTATAAACTCAGTTCGAGTAAGATTTAAGCAAAAATACTTTTAAATACTAAGATTATTGCATAAAGTAGGAACATGAAGCATAATTATGACGTGATTCCTGCAAGTAGATCCAGTACTCGTGCGTTTATATTATGACATGTCGAATTTAGAAAGAGTTTCACGTCGCGTCACAGTTTTTTTTTTTTTTTTTTCCGGATGGGAAATCATCAAATGACCCCTCCCGCTCTGGGTGGAGCGGAAGGGAGTGTCAGACTCTTACTGACTAAAACCCACCCATGTTCCTTCCTTTGCCCTTTATGTTCCGCGGTAGCCGTAAGCCTTTCGGACAATCCCGCTAAACGTCACACAGTTGTGTTGTGTTGTTGTTATGTAGTGTGTCACAGTTGTGTTGTTGTGGTTTTCGTTGTGTATGAAGCACTCTATAAAATCGAAGTTTTCCTAAAACAATTCGACGTGTCATACATACAGCCCCGTGCTTACTGTAAGAGTATTTTGGGGAATTGTCAAGCGGGTAGGTACAGCGAGTGACGGGGTACTACATTATCCTAAGATAATTTAATTAAAACTAGTCAGTGTGTGTCGGTCAGCCGAGCAGGCCACACGTGATGACGCCGAGGCAACTCCGGCTCGTGGGCTTGTCGTCGGGCTTCACGGGGACTACCCTCTTCTTCTTCTTCTTACCGTTGGCGTCATAACGTTTCTCGTCCTGAAATATAGAACATATTAGTAAAATGATCATGATTAGGACTTTAGGAGGAAGCCTATAGGTAATGAGATGACTGCTAAAGCTGAAGGTACCTTAATGCCGTTTTTGTGGAGAAAAAAATTTGACATTTTAACAAGATGATTCGTAGTACAGACGCCAGCAGGTCAAGCTACCCGAAACTGTCAAATTTTCCCAATCAACCTACAACTTTAATGCTTTAGCGATAAAGTTGAAAATCTATTAAAGAAATTTGACAGATTGTAGTAGCTTGATGTGCTGGCTTCTGTACATACAATAACCCAATACCCGATAGTGTTACAGATGTCAAGACGTTCCCGCAGCCGAGAAGAGCTCCACATTGTATATTTGTAATGATCATAGTCATCACAATTTTTAATATGAGTTAACCTTTTTAATATTTTAGAATAAGTACATAAAAAAATCAAATTGTAGATTCCTTCCCAAATAATGTGGATAAATAGCCCTGAAGGAAGATAAATCATTTGAAACAACTAATCAAGCTGAAACAGACGTCGGGCGTCTTATCGCTCACTCATTGTGCTTCGTTCACTCGCGAATGAACGATATTTGTCAATAGTCTTTACTCTATAGGTCTTGTTGTACTGTTCTATTCCGGTCTCAAAGGTACAGAACAGTAAATAATTGTATTTGATTCTGATACGATCTTGACAGAGATGGTTTCAGACTTTCAGGAAAATTCTGCTTTTTGAACTAAATTGATTGAGATGAAAGCTATTTTTGATTTCGAGTTTTGTTTTTTAATCCATTGTGTATGACTTCATTATGTTTAGGTAGATATAAGAATAAAGATATTCTCTTGATTAAAAAACACATGAAAATTCTGTAAGAAAATATAATATGAATTTTTTCAGGTATCCCTCCACAGAGACTGTGGAACCAACATGCCTTTCAAGGCAGTCATACAGTAGCCCGCAATAGCCCCATTATAGCTCCACATAGCTCGGTTATAGCCTGCGCCACCGCGGCGATGGCGTCGAAACATCGAACTGTACTCGACAGGCGAAAGGAAAGCTTTGTCAGATTGTGCACATAACAATATGGAGAAGTGATCAAATGTTATTTGTTGTGTGTTGGCAGGTTTTTGTATTTATTTTTTCAAGACTATAACTGCTTCTGCTGAGCATAAGGTCCTGGGTTCGATTACCGGGTCTGGCAAAGTCTATTTGGTTTTCCCATCTGGATTGTTTTAGTAGCTGCCCGGAGTCTAGGTTTGTGCCCGATTGAGAGCAGTAGGCTCGCCGCCCCCTATTACATGGGACTTAAACAGAGTACGTCTGCCAGAATGTGGGTGTGCTATAGGTACACCTCTGCCTAACCCTTCGGGGAATGCAGGCCTGATGTTAAATATGTATATTATAACTGCTGTATTTCCCGAAGAGGAAGGTGAAACAGATGGGGAAGGAAACTGAGCTTTGAGCTGAATTAGAAATACGCAGACCAGTCCACTAGATCCCATAAGGATTTTCTTTTAGCAAAACCAAAATCCTAAAAGGAATAAGGTTTTGTGGAAATTAATATATTTCAATAATGACTAGGATTATAATATTTCATCAACTTCACAGACGCGACATAATTTCCGTCACGCCTCGTCATGCCTCGTCACGTTGGGAACACGAACCACGTTTGATAGCGCAATAGTCACGATTAGATTTAGGCCGGTCATTGTTACTGATCTGACTATGTGTATGTGTACAGCTGTAAAAAAATTAGCTGTTTATACCCAACACTACAATAAACAGCTAATCTTCCTATTAAGTATTTATTGAATTGGGAGTTTCACATAAGAAGAAGAACAGTCTATAACCCAGGTAGGGGTAATGGACTCTTTAATCAAATGTACTATTCGTTGTTGCACATCGGATGATTTCTTGTATCCCCGAACTTGCGAACTTGTTGTTCGCGATAGTTCCTCGGGGTTCTTTTGCTCGAGAGCTCGCTGATTCGAGATTATGTTTTATTATTTAATTATGTAATCTAATCGTGTTCGTATCTGGGTTGTCATCGCTGATACCAATCACACGTAATTATTATCTATCGTGTTTATGATAATAGTGGGATTTAGAATGATGTCGTAGGTAAGCATGTCTAGACAAGTCATTCACTTTCATGTTCATATTAACCTTCGCACCGATGATGTGCTCCCTTTCCCTGCCTCACCTACTCTGATGCCTCCACGAAAGCCACTAATGACTAGTTGAAGTTATTCACCATACAGATCCATATTTCTTGATATCCTCAAGTTAACATTTGAATATACATACGAATAGGTGGTAGATATTGACTTGTTTTTTTTATTGCCTTGTTAATATTACTGTACGTAAATATGAAATATCGCTCTTTAGTGCACTAAATTATTAATTACTAACCTCAACAATCTCCCCGATCTTGTACTTGACGAGGATGACATGCGCGTCGGTCGAGTGGCCCGAGTCATCAAAGGAGCGCGAGACGTCCTTGCCAGCGTCGTCCAAGATGGGGTCATAGCCGCCCGGGTGCTGCAACAGTTAACAAATTCCAAGTTAGAGAAACGGCCATATCTGCCAGATGAGGTTGAGTTTCTTCTGAAAATGTATAATTTATTTATTTTATTATTTAATTACAGTAACGCTCGAAACTCGAGTGGCACGCTAAGAAATACATTGCTATGGACTGTGCGAGCACGATACAGCCAGTGCGTTGCGTGTATGAGTGAAATAACATTATGTTTCTGTTGCATTTAGAATACGCGTCATAGCGGCGACCTGTTCTTACCATTGCATTGCTAAAATGCGCGCAAATGTAGCATGTGCTGGTAACTGTTTGGGCTAAGCAATGGATTCGCGACCAATGAAGACTGAGTTCGAATCTTAATTACAATGTGTGGCTGTTTTTTGTTTCTTTGAAACCATAATAATATTTGTATTTTAAGCAAAAACTTTTTCGGTAATATACTAATGTATTCATGCTTATTATTTATTTATAAGAAGTTAAATATTACTTATTGTTTAATTACTTAACTATTTATGTGATTATGTTGTATTTAATTTAAATCGTTTCGGTGTTGGAAGGTGGAAATAAAAAAGCCGTGCTGAATGGTAACAAAAATGTTTATTCGTTTTATTTATTTATAAAATTAGCATACTTTTATGAGAGTTGTGACGTCACATTCCTGCCTAGATAAAAGAAGTTCTCTTGTAAGGTTCATAAGATTTTTTATTGTATACCCACAATAACATAACAAGGAAAGGATATTCTAATAAAACAAATATAATTGTTGATACCCACTTATTACTTAGAGGTATTCAGCAGAGTTTATTGAGCACTAATATAAGATTTAGACTTTATGAACATGTTTTTTTTATGTAACGTCACAATGAATGTGGTTATAGCTTAAGTGTTCATTTTCTTGACGAAAAGAGAAGATTGAAACTAAACCTCAATTTAAGATCATTAAATAATTACGGATTTATAAATAGGTACTTATTACTAAATATTTAGTTACACCGTCTAATTATTAAAACCATCAGCGGGATTGTCCGAAAGGGTTACCGTTACCCCGGAACATAAAGGGCAAAGGAAGGAACATGGGTGGGTTTTAGTCAGTAAGAGTCTGACACTCTCTTCCGCTCCACCCAGAGCGGGAGGAGTCATTTGATGATTTCCCATCCGGAAAAAAAAAAGAAAAAAGAAAAAAAATATTAAAACCAAAACATCTAAATAGGTATTATTATTTTGTATAACCCTCATTATTTTCTTGACTGTGACTGCTTACCTCGTCAATGTACTTGGTGAGGTCGTACACGGAGTCTTTGTAGACCATCCACAGCGGCTGCCCCTTGCTGCCGTCGCATAAGGCTACTTCCGCGAATGTGTAGCGATTCACTTCGCCCATTGTAGAGTCTCTGTTGATCACAGAAGATATTGGATATATATATTAATTTATTCTGTACCTACCCGTGGGTGTCACAGCAGGCCCTATCGGAATATTAGCGTAATGCTGAGATAGGACCGTTTTAGCCTCGTACAGGAGTTTCTGCTTTTTTTAAATTGTCATTTCTTGTTTTTTTTTTTATGTTTCTTTAACCATGGGCTGGTTATGTTTATGCTATGCTATGTTTCTATAACTGTATTATTCTATGGTATATTTATTATTTATTCAAACTTAATGCAAAAGTCTGAGGATTTTTCTTTTTTTTTAGGTTTCTTAGCTATATAATGCTATATATAGCTCATATTACGTACAATAATGATATGACTCATAAAATGTAAATCTAAAGCCACCAAAATGTTGGTAAAGTTAATCAGGACTTCATATGGTTTTATTTAATTTATTTTATTAGGTCTACCAACAATTGTTCACACTGGATACAGCAACATAATTCATTCTTAAAATTAAATTACAGCGCAACAATTACTTATAGGTTCACGTTCCTTACTAATTTCATCAGAATATCGGAACGATGTTGCGGTACGTACATCGCACCCTACGCAGGAGGAAGTTATCTGACGATTGAAACTTCGTCCTATATTTAGGTATGTTCTGTGATGCCCTTCCTGCTTGCGATCCGCAAGCCGCAACCGCATGCGAGCACGAGAGGACCGCGCCGGGTCAGGTCCACATTCTAGTTATAATTTCACAATGTAATTATTAACTTCTTAGGAAAAAATCATGATTATTCGTAAGTTATCGGTCTCAACCATTTTTTCCATTGGTAAGTACGTAAGAAGATACGCTGATATACCATTATATCCAGACATCTACAATATTTCTTCGGGCAGCGTTTGTTTATTTTAGATAAATAAAATAGATTATCTTAATTGTATAACCATTGGCGCATGCGCGATAAGATTCACTTTTCAATAAGCAATTGTTTTATGATAGGAATAATATTACAACAGGAATAACAATGAAAAGTTGACCGTCAAACAGATTGTGTGAATCAAAAAGATTGTGTAATTTTAAAACGGATTGGAATTAATTTTTAGTCAAATTAAGTATTTAAATAAATACTTAATTTGCTTACGTGTACAAAACATTGGTTAGTAAACTCTGTCCATTAGGTCATCCGTTGTTTGACAGATCGAACTAGTTACGTTATAACACACATTTCGATAATTTCACTTTAGTTTGTATGTAGTATCAATTATCGATTTTATCCTGTGGAATAAAAATTGTGCGGTTTCTATGCCTGTGAATATTATTATTAAATACAAAACAATATAATTTAGCCGCTTTGTTTACTGTAATTTCGATTTTGCAGGTTTTATAGCGGAAATCAGCGTAAAAATAAAGCATGCACTGGTTTGCCGTACAATTGTAGAGTTATTAATTATTCATAAACTTTAAACAATCATGTATATTTAGACTTTGTTAGCTAAGTTGTTAACTGTATTGTGCTGTGGTCTCCTATAAGTGAAGGAGTAGCATAATCGGCATTTAACGTGCCCACTTCTGGGAGGCAGACAGGCCTCCTCTTTGTGAGAGGGAGTGGGCCATAATCCACCACGCTTGATGTCACTTGTCTTCGAATATTTGGTTCTAGGACATACCGGTTTCTTCACGATCTTTTTTCCTTCGCCTTTTTGCGAGCAGTGGTGATGAAAAATGACACAAAGTAAAACGCCTGCAACTCGTTATTCGGGGCCACCACTGCTCCAGTGAAGGAGAATCTACTTAAAACCTGATGTTGCCCATTATTTTTGTGGGATGTCCTGTGTATGTGTTTTGTTAGAATTTTGTTGATTCTAAATACTCGTAAATAAGTTAATATTATACCTACCTACTTTCAGTTCCGAACAAAAAGTTGCAGGAAGTAAGCAAAAGAAACAAGCAGAATAGTGCGCTGAAAGAACTCTTATCAGCCAAAGATGATGATTTATTTAATAATCTTTTAAACATCAGTATTAAGATAGTGATTTTTAAAAGATTAAATGATTAAGTAATTGGTAGAAAAAAAAGAATCAATATTTATCAGTTACTAGCTGCGCCCCGCGATTTTACCCGCATAAGTTTCGATCCCGTGGGAATATTGGGTTAAAAGTATTCGATATGTTAATCATGGTTATAAACCATCTGTGTGCCAAATTGCATCCAAATCCCTCCAGTAGATTTTGCGTGAAAGAGTAACAAACATCCATCCATCCATCCATACAAACTTTCACGTTTATAATATTAGTAGGAATAGGATAAGACTTTAGAATCAAACAACGATACAATTTATTTACGTTTATATTGACTGAACGTCTTTACATATTGTCGACTAAACTAGCAGTCTTTTCCTAACCAAAATCCTAATAAAATATATGACACCCCGTTCTAAACTTGCTTGAATGTTCGAATGGAACCCGCGCTAAATTATAGCCAGCCTGCACTACATAAGGTTGACTTTAGTGACAACTTTTATAACCTCTGATATAACTTATATTTTCGCCATTATATAATTGATTACTTAGTTAACACTTCACTTTCTTTGCATATTTTCTTACAGTGGAAACGCACATGATCCTAAGATATAGGTCTCATCATAGAAAATAACCCATTCCGATATGTAGGTACCTACCTGATGCCCTCAACGCGGTATGTTTTTGAGGGTTCCGTTCCGCAAATGTAAAAACGGGACCCTGTTACTAAGACTCCACTGTCCGTCTATCTGTCTGTCACCAGGCTGTACCTATCTCATGAACCGTGATAGCTAGACAGCTGAAATTTTCACAGATGATGTATTTCTGTTGCCGCTATAACAACAAATACTAAAAACAGTATAAAGTAAATATTTAAGTGGGGCTCCCACACAACAAACGTGATTGTTTTTTCTCGATATTAATAACGGCAACAGGTAGACGCTTGAAATATTCACAGAATATATTAACAGACACCGGGACCGGGACCGGGGAGGTGAAACTACAAACAAAGGTTATATAGTGTCTAATGCTGTATAGATAATGATAAACCCCTGGCCGGTTTTTTTTTATGGTGATCTGATGCGTGTCAGTGAGCCCTAACATTGTACTAAAATTCAAATAACTATGTTGATATATATCTAATAGATCTCAAGAAGAAACTGGCAAAACCTGTCTTCATAAAAGAAATAGATTGCTACTATTAATTATTCAATCTAACAACTAGATGAAGAAACTACTTATATTACGACCATGATTAGCAAGATTGGGCGGGAAATTAATTTTCTAATAAAAACAATGTGACAGATTTATCTCATAACTTTACAGTCAGATCAGCCTAGGTCAGCAAGTGGTGCGTTAGAATTGTTGATATTTTAAAGTGATTTTTAGGGTTCCGACCTTCAAAGGAAAAACGGAACCATTATAAGATTATTTTTTTTTCCGTCTGTCACAGAGAACCACCGGGAAAACTCTCTTAAAATCTCGGAATATTCTTGGTCCTTCCATACTAGGACCGTACGGATTAGTGTCTGGGATGGTCTGGTCTGAAATGCAGCCCATCTGTTTAGGACCCTTAATAATAGGAGTTACCTAAACTTAATCGTTAAGCGCTAACTAAAATAGAGGGCTAACAAAAAAATAAACTAAGTAGTTCGGCTGACCTTTAACAACTGCTGAGGCATGTACTTCCGGCAACCATATCGGTAAAAATGAAATGTGGGAAAGTTAGTTTAATTGCACTTGCCTCGTTTTCCCTTCAAACCTATATGTTTTTAAACAGACCTTGAAAATGTCTAAAGAAATCCAGGAAATAAAACATACATGATATAATTATGCCAGTACTTACATGTGACACGTCTGTCGACCTGCAGCTACGTGTGATAACTACGTGTGATAAGCAGATGGTTTCGGCAGCGATACTCTATTAGCTATCAGCCGCCTCAGATGCAGCCGATAGAAGCTGACGTCATAATACTAGCTGTTCAATTATTTGATTGATTAATTAGTGTTTAGTGGCAAGAGTAAGGAACAGCTTAGTGCAGCAGGAAGCGCTAGATACTCGTAGAGAAATTACTCTTTCGAATCATCATTCGAAAGAGTAATTTCTCTACGAGTAGTCATCACTACTGCTCGACATAGGACATCCCCAAAGGTGGTCACGACCGGTACTTTATTGTCCACCGTAACAAATTATTAATATAACAATGATAATTTTAAATATTGAACTTTTGAGAGTTACTTAATCACAATGGACGGTCATAGACGAGGAATGACGTAGCGTTGGTAGGCCTCTCACAATGTGGACCGATGACCTTGCGAAGGCCGCAGGAATCAGCAGGGTGCGGGAAGCGCAGAACCGGTAGAAGTGGCGGAGTTTGGGGGAAGCCTATGTCCGGCAGGGGACGTCTTTCGGCTGCAACGATGATGATGATGATGATGGACGGTCTTATCGCTTCACATGTGAGGAGGTTCCTCACTCCCCTCCTCCGGGTACTTCGTAGCATCGACCCTGGCTTCGTGCTGGTGGGCTACGTTTTGAAAATGTTATATGAATCTTTAATCAATATTTAATTAACTAACAATGTCATATTCTTCCCGTTATTCACTCCGACATTTAGTGTAACTACGTTGTTATGAAATCAGAGGTACATTCTCGTAATTTTAAGAACGTCAAAAATACCACTGATTCCCTACATTTTTGACAAGTTTTTAACATTGATTGTCGCTGAGATAAGATTGCGACTAGATTTTGAACGTTTTTAATTACGGAAATTGGCCTTCAGATTTCCGTCTTTCGAGATAAAACAACTTACTTCGTCAAAAATGTCGGTAGTCAGGACGTCGTGACTTTATTGTCGCCTGCTTCGTTGTCTCAGTGGTCGCAGGCGCAACTGCAGAACTGGGTTGTTTTTCCCATTTCGGGCAATGTTATTGGTTTTTTATAGGTCATAAAAATGTGTCAGTAGCAACTTCGAGCGTAGATTGTGCTCGGTCGGTGGCAATTGGCTCGCCTCCTATTTTATGGGACTTTTTTTCAACAACTAGCGAAATGTGGGAGAACCTACTACAAGCAGTTGGTCATACCACCGCCTATCCCTTTGTAACACATTCGTGATGTTATTTTATGTTACGAGATCTTCATTTTACATCTTTCAGCAGTGGAAAGCGATAGGCTGGCGAGACTAGAAGTCTTCTCCGGCGCACAACAAGTACCTATCTAATACCGAGAGAGACTCGGTCAACAGTAGTCTATTGACCGAGTCTACCTACTTGTGCTCTCACGGCTATCACTTGTTATCTACGTACTACCGATACAGCTGATAGTACTGTGCATGCTCACTCGCACGTATGTTAGATATAGTTTTTTTTTTTACCCACTTACAAATTTTGCAAATAATACTATTAAGTAGATAAAGAAGCAATTTTCTTATCTTTGTAAATATGTTGTTATGGCCACTTGGGAAAGCGTTTATGACTCTTCTAATACCTATAAGTGTTTTTTTTAGTCACAACCAGTACTTGTGTAGTATATAACATAGAGTGTAAACTGATGGGGTTTTCCTAATGATTTTCCCACTGCCTGACCTGAACCATCTATCTGACCTGAACAATCGATCTGACCTGAACAATCTGCCTGACCTGAACCATCTATCTGACCTGAACCATCGATCTGACCTGAACAATCTGCCTGACCTGAACCATCTATCTGACCTGAACAATCGATCTGACCTGAACAATCTGCCTGACCTGAACCATCTATCTGACCTGAACCATCGATCTGACCTGAACAATCTGCCTGACCTGAACCATCTATCTGACCTGAACCATCGATCTGACCTGAACAATCTGCCTGACCTGAACCATCTATCTGACCTGAACCATCTATCTGACCTGAACCATCGATCTGACCTGAACAATCTGCCTGACCTGAACCATCTATCTGACCTGAACCATCGATCTGACCTGAACAATCTACCTGACCTGAACTATCTATCTGGCCTGAACCATCTATCTGACCTGAACCATCGCTCTGACCTGAACCATCTATCTGACCTGAACCATCTATCTGACCTGAACCATCTATCTGACCTGAACCATCTATCTGACCTGAACCATCTATCTGACCATGGTCAATCCTTTTCCTTGAATGTTTTACCTGTATATTATAAATAGTCTATTGATAGTTTTTGTCATTTAATTTTGACGACCATTTTACTATGTTATTCTGTGTTCTGTTAATGTGGTTAATGTAATATTTATTACTTAATTAATATTTGTACGCCGTTAACGACAATACATAGTGATCTCTAAACCTACCATTTGTGTTTACAACAGATTTTACACCATGTTTTATAAATAAAGTTCTGACTTTGACTTGTGACTTTGACTTGGATATTAAGGCGATGTCAAAGTCAAAGTCACAGGACAATTGAAAGTTCCATATTGTTGTAAAAAAAATATTTCCAGACGGCAATCGACGTATATGAAATAAATTGATTTAAGATAATTGATTTAAGTAAAACATACGTACCTAGTTATATCACAACTTTATTTGCAAATGTTCTAATTTATTATTAAAAAAGCCTTAATCATGTCTATATTAAAACTAAAACGGTGCGCTATCTTCAAGTACCATCCCCTCCCAACGTCACACTCAGCACTTATAATTTTTCAGTCGACTTGTTGCAGTTGTTGCTCAATTTTTACCTGAAAAACAATAATTTAAATACAATTAATATTAAAAGAGCTATTACCGCGGACCATTCGACGCGCTAATTAATGATATAAAATGTGTTAATTAAACGGATAGTAATTAACATTGTACACGTTTAAATGATCGAAAATTTATTTAATGATCACAGCAACGACATTTCATGCAGCCCATGGTTCAGTAGATCTGCAATGGGATGAACTTTAGCCGCTTTATTTATAAATGTTACTTAATGTTAAGAAACGTTTCAACGTCACAAATTGATGGTTAAGCAGACGCTAATCATTACTTTTATAAACATAGGGTATATTATTATCTATTATTATTTGGTTAGATACACTAGCAGCTAATTAACTGATGCGTGTGTATCGACTCGGCAGATTATATCTCTAAGCAAATAGCTTGATAGCTTGTCGGTTCTTGAAGCAGTTCAGTGTGGGAGCCGTCACAACACTCTCCGTGAGCCTGTTCCATGCTGTTACAACTCGATTAGACAAGAAGGCTTGTTTGATGGATTTTCTCATAACTTTAAGGAATGCCCACGCAAATGCCTGTAGTCGTAATAAATCACAGATGGATCGGTTGGATACTTTATTTTGTTACTAGCAAACAGGAGGATATTTCTGCCACTCGCTCGTCCTATGTTTCGTAGTTTGGTCAAACGTCTACATCCCTTCTGATGGAAATGCTATCACCGCCTACAGCCCCACTAAGTTTGTCAATATGTTGGTAGCCTAACACATAGTTCCAGTTCAAATGATTCGTGTGCCTATTGCAGAGGCAGCCATGCTTTTGAAATAAAACCCTAATTTGCAGTTTGTACACTTGGTACAGTAAAGCGCGCGTCGCTTCGTGAGATAAAAATACTGAAACAACTTTAGCTTTCTAGAATTCTAAATATGCCTACATATTTATAAGGAGGTGAACTCACAGAGCCCAATGAGTGAGGGGATCCAGCCACAGGTCTGTATGACCGCTGGTGTTCGAGTTGGTGCGCTCACAGGAGATGATGACGCTGATGCTGTTGCTGGCTGTACCTGAAATTGTGAGCAAAAATAAGTGTTTTAGCTAACTACGTCACAGAAATGGAGAGATAGCTAATTTAAAAACCTCTACTTTCTGTAATTTATCCCAAATAGTTATTAGTTTTTTTTATTTTATCTACACTTAATATAGGATGGCAGGGTCATGGACGCGCATCCTGTTAGGTACCATGGATTCAGTGCATGATTCTGAACCCCTGCGATGAAACTTTTCGTCGGTTTTTAAACAAAATGCTGTTCAGTACATTTGACCGCGTAGGTATTGCACTTTTCTATGAACAGCTAACTTGTTTTTCCCTGCCACCCTGTATACGATCTGATGATGGCGAAGGAAGGTGATCTTCTTACAATGCACGACTTACAATCATTTAGTTAGGTCATCATCATCTGCGTAGCCTTTTCCCAACTATGTTGGTTGGATCTGTGGTTGGATCGGCTTCCAGTCTAACCGTATGCAGCTGAATACTAATAATTTACATGGAGCGAGTGCCTATCTGACCTCAACAATCTAGTTACTGGGTAATACGATACCCCTTGGTAAGACTGGTTGTCAGACTTTCGGGCTACTGATGACCCGTAACGACTGTCAAAGATCCACAAATGACAGCCAGGACCAACGGCTTAACGTGCTTTCCGAGGCACGGAGAGGTCTTGGTATGTGAAGATTGTCACCCATCCGTGGACCAACCGCGGCAAGCATAGCTGATCGATCGACCCGTGCAGCTGTTATTACTTAGCCACTCTTGGTTTGTTTGCAGTAACGCCGGCGACCTGTGTTATGGGAAGAAAGTTTTATAGGTTGCACTGGAACTCACAAGTCTTCCCACGACGAACCTCCTCAGGAAGAAGTCGAACACCGCTGTTGGCATGCCGGCGGCACGCATGACGGCAGTCGCGTCCTGACCGCCGTACTTCTGCAGCATGCTGGAGCCGCCGAAGTGCTGCAGGGGAAGAAGGAAGACACAGTAAAATCTTAGCTTTTTTGGTTTTCTAGTTTTTTTTTCTCTTTCTTTTTTTCCAGTTTTTAAGATATCCTCTTAAATATACTTTAACGAGTTAGTTAACACCAATATCGCAAAGGCTGGACACTTTTTAGTTTTCGGAAGTCTAACCATGAGGCCAATTTCATGTTTTGAGATGACAATATGTCTTCTAAAAATGAAAACGTGATAATAGTAAAATCTTTTCTCAATGGCGGGGCCGCTCCCAACAGTCGATAGCTCCAGGCTGGTGAAAAACGACAAACGCAAAAATAAATGAGGACAATTATCAGTAAAATATTATTTGTGGACACGTCCCTGTCAATATGGTCAATTGCACAATCACCTTTTTGCACAATACAAATTAATTGAACTGTGGCGGTTAGTGGAATCCTGAGCAAACCCGAGTCGGTCCGACCTCCAGCATCTGTTCGGCCGCCTACATCCCGCCCACGCGGCGCCTTTCAACCGTGAATATCATGTGAAATGCAGGTTTTATATTTTATAAACATTTCTTCTTTTGACCTTTGCTAGCTTCTTCACTAACGCTTCGCTGAATAGCTAAATGTTTAAATGTTAAGAGTTTCTTTAGAAGACCTATTTACACGTATTCAGTCTTAAGTAGGGTGTGTTAAGTGGTACCTAAACCTTATTAGTTCTCAACAGTATACGTATTTTACCAAATGTTGGATTCTGCAAAAATAAAAGGTGGTTTATTTTGAAACGTAATTTTTAGCTGGTGTGACTAAATGGGTTTTTCAAACCACAAATAAAGGGATTCTCCAACATAAATGAAGGACACAGACCGTCCCTCTCACGAACTACCCTACAACTGATGTTGATTGAAGCATGCGGTCTGTCCTAGCTCCGCACATTCCCGCACTAGTCCCTACCGTTCCAATCAAATGAGTTTAGTCACTTCTAACCGGCTGAAACAACCAAACCAATCTGATCTCAGCGTGTTTCAAACGGTTTAGCTCGAGCTGACGGTAAAAGCAATACGTCCGATTTCAAGTGCCACGACTGACTATTAGAAGTGCGTAGCATGTTGATACTTGGCCATTCCGCAAGAAAATAACTGCAGAATTTACAAGTATCAAAATGAAACTACAAAATACTGTAAGCAATCTGTCAACAAAATAAAACCAAAAGTTAATAAAGCAGTAGCTAGCACGATATTCCTGGGTTCGATCTCAAGGTTGGGCTTTGTTTAGGGAGTCTTTTAAGTAGCAATCCGGTGAGCCCGGAGGTGGGATTAGTGTCCGGTCTATGGCAATAGGCTCGCCCCTATAATATGAGACATAGACATAACTGCGCATAACTGGCGAAATGTGAGTGTACCGTACATCTCCAGCCTCTTCTGAAACACAGGCGTGATGATAGTAAGATTGTTGAATAAAGCACTTACGAATGGCGCGAACTGGGTGAGGTCGAGCACCTGTCCGTTGAACACCACGTACAGACAGCCGCCGTCCTGCCCGGTACACTGCCGCACCTCCTCTAGCGTGAAGTCACGCTGGACCTGTGAATTAAGTATTTTTGATTGAACGAAGTTTGAAAAGACGTGACACATTTCATAGTATGGACGCTACGAAATAATAATTTAAAAGGATTATCAAAATCGATAAGGACTATATTATAGGTATGTATGGTATACGGACAAACTTGTCCAATGAATAATAAAATGAACAAGTCTATTATTAGAATGATCCTGCGTGAATTTTACTTCGCGGAACTGATAAATAAAAGACCAGATACCTTGATAGTATAATATATTCGTATGAGACCTTGGCGTGATCTCAAAACTCAAAAACAATCAAAATTTTCATCAACCTTATGCTATCAACGGAGAATCTTAACACCGAGATTCACAAATGTGACGTATTTGGTCAACGCCATCTAGTTACATAAATCTTAACTAATTTGTTCAAATGTGCTTTCGTTGCACAAAATTGAATGCGAACATACCGCCCACCAAGGACTTTATGATATGTCCTTCATTACACAAAACCGCCCACCATGAGGTCAGGGGCACAAACAAAAATAACAATAAATTACATGTGCAACGACAAGAAAAATATATGACGTGAAAAAAGGTACAATAAAATATAGAAAGTACCATTTCCATGGCATAGAAACAAAACAAAAACTTACAATACTTGTGGACTGTATAAACTTATCTCAATTAAAGGCAATATACAAAAATAGCTTAACTAAAACTTAATGTGAACTATATAAGATTTACCTTACTTTGCAATTGGCAGAATGCACAATTTTGACGTAGGTCGTTTGATTGAGGATCCATTACACTTGAGAGTTACTACTCGTGTGACCTTATCCAGACCAGGGTGCTTGTCTACGATCTTGCCCAAAAGCCAACGGGCAGGAGGTAAGTTATCCTCCTTGACTAAAACTACATCTCCGATACTTGGTTCTGGAATATTTTTAGTCCACTTATAACTTTGACACAAATGAACCAAGTACTCATCTGACCATCGCCTCCAAAAGTCTTGCAACATGCGTTGTGTAACCTGCCAACGTCTCAGGTTGCTGACGTTAGAATTCTCATAGTTACGTTCAGGCACTGCTATCAGAGGCTCACCTATCAGGAAATGACCTGGTGTTAAAGGAGTGGGATCTATGGAATTGTCAGGCAACATTGATAACGGCCTCGAATTAAGGCACGCTTCTACCTGGGACAAAAGTGTTGATATTTCTTCAAATGTAAGTGTAGAATTACCTATTACGCGTTTTAGGTGGAATTTGGTCGATTTCACCCCAGCCTCCCACAAGCCACCGAAATTAGGGGAACGAGGCGGAATGAAATGCCAAGAAGTGCTATTGTTTCCTAACCACTCTCTAATCTCTATAGCCACGGAAGATTTTTCCGCAGCAACTAAATGCCGAAGCTCCTTGGAAGCGCCAACAAAATTAGTTCCATTGTCGCTCCAAATGTCACTGACAAAACCTCGCCGAGCCACAAATCTTTTAAAGCCAGCAATAAAACCTTGCGACGTTAAATCACTGATAGCTTCTAAGTGAATAGCCTTGGTCACCATGCATACAAACACACATATGTACCCTTTGTATGATCGTTGGCCTCGACCCTTTGACGTTCGGATGCTGATAGGACCAGCAAAATCCACGCCACTATTTAGGAATGGTCTTGCTGGAATGACTCGACTAGACGGTAACTGACCCATAAGTGGGGTTTGAATAGATGCCGAGTACCGCCTGCACTTTACACATTTGTGTACGTGAGCTTTAACCTTTGTTTTGGCGGAAAGGATCCAATACCTAGTACGCAGCTGGCTCAACATTAGTGTTGGTCCCCCATGTAACGTCCTCTTATGGGCTTCATCAATCACTAAATTGGTGAAGTGACTGTTGGGTGGTAGGATGATGGGATGCTTCACAACTTCGTCTAAATTAGCATTATGAAGGCGTCCACTGACACGGAGAATGCCTTCATCATCGATGACTGGACAGAGACTTTTAAGCTTGCTTTTTGCTTTCACGCTTCCTGTTTTTCTTATATCCTTCATTTCTTCGGAAAACTCTTGATTCTGAACAAGTTTTATACACGTTTTTGTTGCTTCTTGTATTTCTTCCTTGGTTAGATACCTTTCGAATCCTCTTTTACCGTGTGAGGGTCTCTTCCAATTCAACATTCTTCTGCAGTACGCTATAACCCGAACTAATCTTTGTAATGATGAATACCTTGTCCAGAAAAAGTCCTCCTGAAGAGGTTCAGTTACTACGTGAACCTTGATTGACCTTTGCTCCGTGTTGGTCATAATTGACTTTGGTCTTGTGTATTCTATAGTTTCATTATGAAGCCACGAGGGTCCTTGACTCCATAGTGAGTTGCGTATAAGTTCTTGAGGCGTTACACCTCTGGATGCCAAATCTGCAGGGTTATGCGCAGATTGGACATGAGCCCAATGTGAGTTGTCGACTTGAGAGAGAATAGTAGACACTCTGTTTCCAACGAAAGTAGTCCAGTGACTAGGATGTTTACTGAGCCATGCCAAAACCACTGACGAGTCAGTCCAGGCGTGTATTTGAAGGGGTGCTATTCTCATTACTTCAGCGACTTCGGAAATAAGTTCAGAAAGCAATACTGCCCCCATCAGCTCTAAACGCGGAACCGACTGCTGCTTGATTGGTGCAACCTTAGTTCGAGAGGTGATTAAACTAACATGAATAGTTTTGTGGGCATCGATGACTCTAATATACACTACGGCGGCATAAGCAGCAATCGACGCATCGCAAAATCCATGTAACTCTATCAATAGATCGTCAGATTTTATGTTAACCCATCTAGGAATGCTGAACTTGTTCGTCTCTACTAGGCTTTGACGGTAAGTTTCCCATTCTGATTGAAGTTCCGGAGTTAATTCTTCATCCCATTCCAGGCCAGCAAGCCAAAGCCTTTGAATGAAGATCTTAGAGGTAACAATGCAAGGTGCCAACCAGCCAAGCGGATCGAACAGGCGTGCGATGTCGGATATTACCTTTCTCTTTGTGATTGGGGTCTGCTGTGGATCAAGTTGCACTGAATATTTAAATTCATCACTCTCACGATCCCATGAAATTCCTAAAATTTTTATAACCGAGTCCAACTTAATATCCTTTCCCTGCTCCTCTTCCTCATTCTGCCTTTCCCTTTTTACTGTATGTTCTTGAATTCTCTTGTTTAATTCGTTGCAGCTGCTAACCCATTTCTGTAGTTGAAATTGACCTTTGTTAAGTAACTTTGTTAAATTTCTATGTATGTGTAAACCTTCTTCAACTGTTTGACATCCTGTCATTAAATCATCTACATAAAACTCATTTTTTATTATATCAGCTATTTCAGGATAGGCTGCACCTGCGTCAACTGCCACCTGCTGTAAGGTTTTCACCGCAAGGTAAGGAGCCGCTGCTGTACCAAACGTAACTCTTACTAATTTATATTCTTTTATTTCAGATTCTGGATCATCGCGCCACACTACTCGCTGAAACTCTGCATGTTCTGGCGAAACCTTCACCTGTCTGTACATTTTTATGATGTCAGCACAGAGACTTATGGGATGCATTCTCCATCTCATAATGATGTGACGTAACGGAGGTTGCAACATGGGACCAACCATGAGATCATCATTCAGAGACACTCCATTTAACCCTTTCATTGAAGCGTCGAACACTATTCGAACCTTGGTTGTTGGTTTGTCTTCACGTACCACGGCGTGATGTGGTAGATAAACTGCTGTACTCATATTACGCTCATCACCGTGTACAGGTTCCATATGACCAAGGTCGATGTATTCTTGGAACACATCTGAGTATCGAGCTTTGATTGTCGGATTCCTCTTGAATTTATTTTCAAGAAGATGAAATCTTTTTACTGCTAAGTTTTTCGAACTCCCATATTGACATTGCGGATCTTGATTGCGAAAGGGAAGGTTAACAACATAGCGACCTTCCTCATCACGGCACGTACTTTGTGCATAAATATCCTCACATCGTTGCTCTTCGTCAGAAAGGATCTTATTATCAGGGATAGTAGACTATTTCCCAGAACCGTCGCAAAAGTGCGTTGTCATCAGCCTGATCTGAGCTGCTGTGAATGACGTGATGACAATGAATAGAGTCACGGCTTGACGATATCTGTCCAGAAAGTATCCAACCCAAGGCAGTATTCTGAGCTACCGGTAAGTTTGGTGGACCTTGAATTAAACCATCTCTAAGAACTTGACTATATATTTCCGCACCGAGCAAGATGTCTATCTTGCTTGGCGTATGGAACTCTGGGTCAGCTAAAGGTATCCCCTTTAGCTCGGGCCAATAGGACTGCTCTAATTTTTCTGAGGGTAAAAGCGACGTAATGGTACCTAATACATAAGCATGCACTTGGACACTAAAATTTGGATCTGAGCGTGAGTGAATAGTCATTGTGACTGTAAACTTGGAAGCAAAGGCACTTCTCTCACCGCCTATTCCTGATATAACCGACTTGGTCGGCTTCTTCTTTAGTCCGAGTAACTGTACTGCTGATTCTGCTATGAATGATGCCTGAGATCCCTGATCCAATAGCACTCTCAGCAGTTGTGTAGAGCCACTTCTTGTCTGTGCTTCGACAAGAGCAGTAGCCAACAAAACTTGAGTAGGTACTGACCCCTTAGAAAAATGTGAAACTATATTCGAACTTGATGGTTCGCTTGCTGACAACGCTGCCTCAACATTAGACACCGCTGACTTAACTTCAGCTGCTGTATTAGAGCTTTCATTAACTACTGTGGAGTTTGAGACCGAGTTTGGATGTAGTAATGAGTGATGCCTTCGCTTACATATGTGACACGACGCAGTATGTCGACAAAACTTAATGGAGTGATTCGCGTTTAAACAATTATAACACAAGCGCCTGGTTTGTGCAAAGCTATGACGAGATTCGTAACTCTCTTGAGCAAACTTCTTACAATTAGAAATTTTGTGGGTTTCTTTACAGAATGGACAAGTTGTTGGAGCGGCCTTATTGTCGGCACTAACTATATGGTGAACTTTTGGTTTAGGTCTACTTGACTTAATGTCTAAAAATTCGAGCGCACGAAACCTGGCTTCCAAAAAATCTCTGAACTCCGAGAGCAGGGGTAATTCATCTTTGGAGCTAATTTTAGTCTCCCATTGCTTTCGTGATTCAGAATCAAGTTTGGAACTAATTATGAAAATGATTATGATGTCCCACGTGCTAACGTCAACTCCGAGATTTTTCAGACCATTAAGACATTCCATTGTGGTATCCAGTAAACCCTTAAGGCTATTTGAGCATTCTGTTACATTAGTCTGACTCAATAAGCGCTTCAATAAACAATTCGATAGAAATCGTTTGTTGTTGTATCTACTATTTAGCAATGACCAACATTCTCTGTAGTTATCTGAAGTAACCGCAATATGTCTGACAAGTTGATCTGCTTCTCCCGACAATAAACCCTTTAAATAATGCAATTTTTGCACGTCTTCTAACCTGTCATTACTGTGTATCAAAGATGTAAATAAATCTTTGAACGTTGTCCACTCTGCATAGTTGCCCGAAAAATTTGGAATGTTTATCTTTGGTAATCTTACGCTGTTTGATATTGTGTGGTCGACATTTGTCTTTGTGCTTCGATCTGAATCATAATCGCTATGTTTATTTAAAACCTCCTTTAACTGCGTTTTGTGGAAAATGTAAGTTTCTTCAGTGGTATCATAAACCTCATTTATAAAATAACTATCAGATTCTTGCTGAGTGTCTGTAGCATTCTGTATTATGCTTTTATGCGTTGACGAGAATTCTTTCCACAAAACTTCAAGTGCTTCTAATCTAGTCTCAACGTACGTATTAGTTACTCTGTCTTTAGGTGACTTTTTAAAGTTAATCTGAGCCTTTTCAATAAGAAGCTTTGTATTCTTTTGCCATTTGTACATAGCCTCCATTTTATAAAAGCTGGTAAGAAGTTACTAATATGACCAAATTAAAATTTCTACTAAATTACCAAAGACAAAATGTTAACCACATTCACAAAATATTCGCTGTTTTGAATGCAATATCTTAAATTCACTACTTCAAATATTTACCACAAGATACCACAGTAAAGATCAATTCAATTATTTAAACATAACCAGTTTAACCATTACCAAAGGCAAATTTATTTGGTTTTTACAATTGGTTCAATATCGCGCAACAATGCGCAAATTGGTACATATGATACCACAAGTTCAAGTGGGTACACTTTTATAACATAAGAATAAAGTTCAAATAAATCTACTAAAGTCCAATAAAAAACCTTTTCATGAATATGAATATGAATATGAATATGAATTGCACCGATCCCAGCGTGGTTAAACCAGACTCGATTAATCGAATGAACCCCAAGATTCGCACTAGCTCCTGTAGCCTCATGTTCATGGTGCTACAGCGACCATTGCATATCAAGAAGTAGACCGGGGGGCGCGGTAATGGTAAGGAAGAAGTGCCCGAGGATGGGATAGGATGGGAAGGAGGATAAGTCCAATAAAAAACCTTTTCAGACGAAATTTTCTATCTTCAGAAAACCCGACTTGCAAATATGTAACATGAATGTACTCACGATTTTGCCTGCAACACAAACCGCACTTCACTAGCACTGAATCCGTATTCACTCCACTGCGTCACCCAGGCCCAGGTGTTGAAACCCAAGCGTTAAGCGTGGGAACTCAACTGCTCCCGCTCTGCGCCTCACTCAGCTGGTGCTGGTGATGATGATGATGTCCAGTCCGCCCTGCACCCTGCGCCACTCTCTGGTGCTGGTCCACGCCAACTCAGCTGCAGCAGCACTGGTCACTTCACTGTGCACACCAGCTTGGGTGTGCGGCGCTTCAGGGCGATCCACCCTGGTTTCTACGCCAAGACTCACAAAACACTATCTGGATCTCACTTATCCGACTCGATAAGGACCATGAATTTTACTTCGCGGAACTGATAAATAAAAGACCAGATACCTTGATAGTATAATATATTCGTATGAGACCTTGGCGTGATCTCAAAACTCAAAAACAATCAAAATTTTCATCAACCTTATGCTATCAACGGAGAATCTTAACACCGAGATTCACAAATGTGACGTATTTGGTCAACGCCATCTAGTTACATAAATCTTAACTAATTTGTTCAAATGTGCTTTCGTTGCACAAAATTGAATGCGAACACTGCGTGTATAGGCTTTCCTAAATATATGTAAGTTGATATCACCATCTAATAAAGTTCTTTATTCTATTTAGTTCCATTTATAGTGAAACACAGACTAATTGAGTATTCATAGTGTTATTTATAAACCGATCAAGCAGCAATATTGCCGACGCCGCGCTTGTCAGCCGGATTGATGATCGTAGTTGCAAGAATACCTACTCTATCTATCCTCTATATCGTTTTTGCATAAGAGGAATTTCTATTCTAGACGCTAGAAGGACCAAGCTAAGCTGTTATCTGCATAACTATGTAATCCTACATAATGTGGCTACGTAGGTGGGGCCACTTAGTTGATATTCTTAAAAAGCAAATCAAGAATATTTTGGATCCCATTTCATTTCAACTTAGTTAGAATCAGAACGTGGGAAAATGTAATCAGAACGTGGAACAATTCCCACGTGAGTGTGACCACTTTTATGAGATACTATTCGGCAATGATTTCCTTCTTTTTATAATAAAACTAGCTTCTGCCCGCGACTCCGTCCGCGTGAAATTTTACCCACCACGTCGTATCACAACACCCGTCCGCGTTATTACTTCGTTTTCGCTAGCGTTCTTTCTGACTTTTTGCCCGACTCCTAAGGGTCCCAGCGTGATGTTAAATAGCATATAGCCTACCTCAAGAATTGGGCTATCAAATGCAAACATAATTTGATCAAATCCGAGGTATTTCCAGAGGTTAGCGCGTTCAAACAAAGAAACTGTTCAGTTTTATTTATGACTTATTACGACTATCACCACAAAACATACAACGAGCGGCCTTATCGCATTCTGCGATCTCTTTCAGACAACCTTGGAATGGACAGTGATTGCGTGGATATAAATAAATATCTTTTTATTATTAATATAGATTACAGATACCTGTTTCGACATATCAGGGAACACGTTGAAGTCGGCAGCGGATCGCGCGAACGTGCTGGTGACCTGTCCCGCCACCTGTCCCGCTGCCTGCGCCGCATTGCCGAACAGCTGGTAGAGCTCGGGAGTTGCCGGGATCTCTGCTGCTACTGCAACAAACAAAAGGAAGGGATATGGGCCTGACTTTATCATGTGCCACCATTGACTTCATGTAAACCTCTGCTTAAAGATCTAAAAATATTAACTGTTCCCGGTATGTACATATTTGAGTGCTGTTTTGTTAAAATGAACTCCGACTCAAACTCAACTCAAACTCAAAGCATTTATTTCAAATAACCCAATTACAGGCACTTTTGAATTGTCAAAGGGTCAGTCAATCAGAAAGATGAAGCTAGTTGCCCATTCTAAAGCGTAGTAGGTAAGTACTTATGGAGAAGAACGGGCAAGAAACTCCACGGACACTCTTCGAAATCATAAAATTGATACAAACGACTGACTTATTTCAACGTCATGGAGACACTGTTACGTTTAAGACAAGATATCCTGACAGATTCATTATTCCTGCAATGAAAAGCCATTTATTTCATAGAAATTGCTTTCCAATGGTTATACTCGTAAGGATATTAAATAAACTACCAAAATCGTATAGGAAATGCCAATCAATCGATTTAACACAGCGTTATTCAAATGGCGTATAGAAAAATAATTCTATTCTGTGAGTGTGGAGACTTCAAACATTCACTCTAACATGTTACTATTATAATTTGACAAATATTTCACATTTCTATAATAACTATGATTTATGAACCAATTTTATTAGCTTCATTTATTTAATTCATGTAATCAATAATTTTGCATCTTAGTTTTAGCAAATTGTTTTAGAAACTGTTTAAAAAAACCCGACAGTCTGTAATGTACTACAATTCGTGCAAATAAATTTAATTTCATTTCATTTAGCATGTAATAAATTATCTATTCATTGTATGTTAGATGTGGACTTTTGCTCGTCTGCATCCAATCTACAAATGATGGTAAATGACTACAAACATTACATCTCGTTCCTATACTTGGACGGAAGTCAGCCCACAGCACAAACAAATGAACACACAGACAAATAAATAGGTACCTACCGTCTACTTGTATAGACTTCTGACAAGTCAAGCTTGCCTTAGAATACTACAACATCTGCTAGCTAGACTGAATAAAAGTATTTTACATGGACTGACTCCGACTGATTCCATACTAGATATCGTATTATACTGAATGCCGCCCAGCGTGGCGCAGTACTGATCCTATTCACGTACATGTTACGAATGGGTCCCAGTCTGTCCTGACTTGTTCGAATCATGCAACATTTAATAGTTATGTATGTACTAACCTTTTTGGTTTAGGAGTCATTACGAAGATGAGCGGACACTGAGACAATATACCTCTGTTTGTTTAGATACGTGATGTTGTCCAATCTGCTCTGTCCACATAGTTAGTGTACCTACTCGTTGTAACTAATCTGTTGCTAGTATACTGGTACCTAGCTATTGTGTGTGAAGTCTTTTGCGCATAGTCGCATCAATATTTGTATTGTTACAACCGCGGGGGTAGACTTTCTCTGTAATAGTAAAACATGCTCAAGATGTACTGATGTATGAATACTCGTGGTACTTTTTTTTCTGGCCCAACTTTAATTTTTGAGTATTTAATGTTCGACACTTGAATGATGTCATTTCACTCAGACGAAGTTGCGCGCAGAAGCTAGTTATAAAGAAAGTGATTGTAGTCACCATAAACATATTAGTGAGCCGAGCAGGATCGTTTTAGATAGTCCCTGAGTCGGAACGAATTCTATTGAGACTGATAACTGTCAGATTTGATCTAGTTTTAATTAAATGAAAATTTTCTTGGAACATCACTACAGATGTAAAGTAAAAACTTTAATTAACAAAATTCATTAAAATATTCATGCGACTACTCGAAATTAATTAACATAAGAAAATATCAAACTTTTTACTTTCAACGTTGCAGCCAACTTATTATTTTCTACTTGATTCCACTGAAATTCACAAGAATTTATTTAATTAAGAAAACTTCATAAGAAGACCAACAAGTTTTAGAAACATTACACGTTTCCTATGGTTAATGTTACTGTGAATGGACAAAGATGCTGCTGTGACATAAACACTACAACTATGTGTGTAAGTACGTACATACTGTGACATAAACACTAAACCTATATGTGTGAATACGTACATACTGTGACATAAACACTACAACTATATGTGTGAGTACGTACATACTGTGACATAAACACTACAACTATATGTATGAGCACGTACATACTGTGACATAAACACTACAACTATATGTATGAGCACGTACATACTGTGACATAAACACTACAACTATATGTGTGAGTACGTACATACTGTGACATAAACACTACAACTATATGTATGAGCACGTACATACTGTGACATAAACACTACAACTATATGTATGAGCACGTACATACTGTGACATAAACACTACAACTATATGTGTGAGTACGTACATACTGTGACATAAACACTACAACTATATGTATGAGCACGTACATACTGTGACATAAACACTACAACTATATGTGTGAGTACGTACATACTGTGACATAAACACTACAACTATATGTATGAGCACGTACATACTGTGACATAAACACTACAACTATATGTATGAGTACGTACATACTGTGACATAAACACTACAACTACATGTATGAGTACGTACATACTTTATAAAAACATTTTTAAATAATTTAACAAGACCTACCATAATTTAAAACAAAATCAAAAGGACAAAGACCAAAAGTCGTACCAAAAAGTCTCATGCATCAAGATCAAAATATTATAGTAATTATTGTCATAATTTTTTACGACATTACGCGTCGGGGATTTCATATTTGAACAGGGAATTTAATTTAAAGTAAACGATTGTTGATATTGTTTTATTCTCTTTAAATGACGGCCTGTTTCAAATGATATGATTAATATAACCTTGAATTTTGAAAGTGTCATGATCACGTCTTTCAAAAAACATGTAAAAAAAATTATACTTTAGCGACTCTAAATTAATGATAAATAACTAGAATAAAATTGAATAGAATTTTTATTTAAGCGATTACCATTTTTTAAGTGCAATAATAACCGTCCGTGTATGACATGTCAAACAAAATAAAGTTGGTACCTAGTTTTCAGTTTATTTCGATTTTATTGAAAATCTCCGAAACCCAGGTTTTGTTTACATAAAGAACTTTTGTAGGAGTTAATATGATAAGTGTAGTCTATAAAAAACAAAGTTCGACTTTGATGCAGCATGGTACGGGATCCCATACATCCATGAGCATTGTCCTTTTCCCAACTCTACGCTCGACACAAATACATCAATTCTCCCATTTTGCGATTTTATAATTTCTAACGTGACGATATTACCGTAGACGTCCACTTCCATAAAATGTACGTATGTGTATGTGTATATGTACACGTTACGTTATCACTTAAAAGCGGCTTCATATAAATATTTCCATACATTTTACTTCCCTGTGTTATCGTGATTCACGATGATATCGTCACTTTAGAAATCATAAATGCGCACAATCTAATTGAATTTCCCTATATCTGTCCATTCCCACGTGCCGCCTGCCCGACGGCCCGCAGTGATGGCTGAGAGTGGCCCAGCCCTTATATACTGGCCGCAGTCACAAAACAAAGTATTTAATCGTATGCCCATAACTGACTCAATTGCGTTTAACTGCCCGCTCCGAGTCAGCGTCACGTAGGGCTACCAAAGATGTAAGCGACGTCCTCTTGTCTGCTAATTAATATGTTCCTATGTTTGTATAGCTTTGTCCTGCTTTGTAAAAGAAGTTTAAAAGCTTATTATAAATTATAATATTGTGTCCTAGCAGAATATCTCTAAATTCCGCCGTAGTACAAAATATTACCACTTGGACATAAACAAGCCTGTATTCCTATAAACGACCCTGAGTATAGATAACATACGTGATGAACAGAGGGAGCTATTTTTATCGTTATCATATTTCCCCGACGGTACCTATTTCAATGTTATTTTACTGTCCATTATTGTTAGTTAGTAGGTACCTCAGAAGTCTGCCAGCCCTGCGGTATCGTGTAAACCAAAAAGTGAAACAATAATAAAGTAAAGTTAACTGCCGCCGGTAATTGACGGCCGTTTGTGACGATGTGCGGGACTTTATGTGCACTACTCATGGACGCGGGTTTGCCTGTAGTTTTATAATTATACGTTCATGAAAAGAAATAGAACACAAGTTCTCTGTACAGAGTTAAATTGAATTGGTTAGCTGAACTCTGCAGACCGCGATAGATATCGATATCTAAACACTATAAAATAAAAAGATTTGATGTTGTTTTGGAAGCTCAATGACAGCTGTTAGTGTTGTTACTTGAAGTATGAGATGAGAAAAACTTTTTCTTATGTTTTATCGCGCTTATATATCCCATCACGTCTGTGAAGTTTACAGTTTTTTTTTTAGGTTGTTATTTGTAGTGACTTCAATAAGTGCGGTCGATCACCCCACAGAAACAATCAAGAATTTAATATACTTTTTTTTTATTATGTTTAAATATCGATACCCATTACGTCTACGGAGTTTAGTTAGCTAATTTAATTTAATCCTGTATACTACATGCAATAAAAAACAATGTTATATGCATAAGTGCATCTTCGCAAAATAAATAATGACAAAATTGGGCCGTATCTCGTAGCCGTCGGCTACGAACGCCGCGCGCCGTAGCGAGCGTAGCACATAGCTACGAGGAATACAAATACTAGCTACCTGTCTGTTGACTCCGTTACAGTGTTTATTCTACCGGTACCATTTCCTATCGCATTAAATACTTTCCTTTATGAAACCACTTTTGGTATCATTTGGCTAAGAAAATTACAAGAATAAAAATATATTTATTTGCTTTAAAACATGGTACTTTAAGGTCTTATAAATAAAGTTATGATCTTACATGTTTCGCCATGGACTGGCATACAAATAATGTAAACATGTTAAATGTAACAAATTTACATTAATTTCTTAAAATTAAAATGATAACATCTCAAATAACATTGGTTATTAGGGTTTCGTATTTATTTGAACTCTTAAGATTTTATAATAATATCTATCTGTTACTTTTTATCAAAAATATATTTTACACGATTAAAACAATTACCAGTTACTATTACTGTTGTAATATTGTTTTATAGCACATGTTTGCAGCACTATATCTTTCTCAAAATTCTGTCTTTAATTACAAATGCATCTTATTATATTATGTGGGTTTATTAGTTCTATAGTGTGAGAAAGTTGTGGAAAAAAGGCATGAAACGTATGACTAATAGCCTTTAATTGATAGTAATTAATGAAGCAATATTTTTCCAGAACAGTAGTCATGAAACAGTGATGGCCGGCCGCCGTGGGATATTAATCAGCTGTTTACGAGCCGTTAACGGTTACGAGTTGTCGCGACTACTAACTACCTATCTACTAACTAGCTACTGTTCTGTTTTATAGTTTGACGCGAAACTTGCACTATGTAGGTATACTTAGTTCATGAGGACTTGGAAGAAACTAACTGTTAGTCACTAGAAGTGACTAACCCTATTAGGAAGATATACCAGCCATATTGGTATTATCATCCCACAGCAGGGTGACAGCCTCTTCTCATATAGCAGGCACGAGCTTTGATCACCACGTTGGCTGAAGACGGCTTAGCGATGTCAGACTTATATTAACGTAAGCAAGGCTCCCCCATGGGAAGAAGGCATGAGTTTATGAGTGTTAACTAAGTCCAAGTTCCTACACGTCAGTCATATCCAGGATGAACGATAAGGAGCTTGAGCCCACAACCTTGTATATGAGAGGCGAGGCCTTAGCCACCGGGCCATGACGACAATAAGAAGATAAGGGCTGTGAAATACGTATCATACAAAACAGATCATTGAATTATTTCTGTAAGTGTAAGTCTAAATAAATGCGGTTTGCTGACGACCTCGCGTCTTGAACATGAGACATCATCTTGAGACAAAGTCAGGTTGGCGTAACCTTACAGCAGGTTCCCGACCGGTGGTTTACTGAGCCTGTACTAAACGTCGGTTTACTAAACGTCTTTTGAAATAATTAATTTACAAGAAACCCCAGGTTACATGGTTACAGAGCGACTAACGTTCTGTCTGCCTGGTGTAGTGTAGTGTAGTGTAGTGTTGTGGCAATGTTAAGAGTCTGTTGAGCTGTGGATATTTTCGGGTGTTTGAATAACGGTTGCAAGAGATGCTCAACGAAGCCGAGAGTTACTTGTCATTGCGGTCATTGTGTTCGTTTTACTGGATACACACTCGTACACATACCTGGGAACTTACTGGTTATGGAGATATTGAAGGTAATTTGACGTATATCTTGACAAAAACAAGTTAAAATGTTATAACTTAACTACAAACCTCCTGTACATGCACCCATAAGCTCAATGTTTTCTGTGCGTAAAATTTCACGCTGCTGTAAATAACGATTTTTCACACCAAAAATGAAAGTCGTTTCCCAGCTATTATTTTATCCAATGCTACTTAGTATGAGATGTACAGAATGCGTAGATGACGGCTATGTGATGGGTATTTTTACACCCTGTATATATTTTGATGATACTCTGAAGTCTTCAACAGTTTATGCCTTTAAATGCCGATATGAACTCAGCCTGTCCTACCTAGGTCACAGATGAGAAGAGGCTCCTCGCACTTAGCTCAAATATTTCAACAAAGCACCCAACTCCTGATAGATCCTCAATAAGTAGGTGACGGAAACTCTTACGACCAATCTTTGAGGAACGTTGATTGGAATTCCCCAAGTTTTGGCGTTCCCTGACACCCGAGAATACTTGAACTCAGAAACTGTGGATAAACCTTTAGACCTACCTATAACCTTCTACCAGAGGTACTTCTTACATAAGTACCTGATACATAGAACTCCTGAACTCTCCATCTTATTCTACTAAGACAATGTAGTGAGAATTAAAAAACCTGTGAAACTATCGGTTCTTTTGGTTATTTCTAGGTTGTTTGACCCAAATAATAACCTACCGTAAGCAGGGAGCATGCTGAAAACCGACTTATGATGTTCAAAGAATCAATAGACTATTTTTCTCATAATTTAGTAAATTAATGCATGCGAACTTCGTCATGGTGGAATATGCGAGCCTTGGCCACAAGTTATATAAAATTTAGATCAAATTGATTATCCAGTAGCTAATTATAGCCAGGAATTATAAGTAATTCCAAAGCTGGAGGTGAATGTAATATTGCGTTTAAGATAATTTAAATGCTACAGCGTAAACACATTTGAATCCAACACAACAAAGGTTATGCTTATGCTATAACTGTTACAGCACCATCATGCTTACCCCTTCAGGGCTATCTTCGTGATGGTTTCTGATGCTGAAACTTTCCCAATCCATGCATATTTAGGCTTTTTCTTACTCTAACTCTGCTGTAACGATTCGATTCCAACACACGTGGTATAGGAATCGAATCGTTAATTTAGCACTGAATTTCAGTGACGTCAGACTCTACGTCACCAAGTTGCTGTCAAAATGGGGAGGAGTTGTGTTCGGGAGAGGCACGCGTTAGCCCCGCCCCCCGCCCCCGCACCGCGCACCAGTATATAAGCCTGCGACCCTCGAAAGGCCGTCAGTCACCACCGCAGTTCAACGTAAGGTGCTCGTCGATCCAACAGAAAAACTTTACGTCGAGTTCTCACGGTAAGTTCATATTATAAGCAAGGATCTTTTATGATTCATTATCGGTTATAGGGACTTGTTGCACATGAAAACTGTCGAGAAAGGCTGCATTTTTTTTTTAGTTTGGAATGTTGAATTTTCCTATAAATTAAATTTTGAATAAAAAAGTGATTATATCTCAAAAATATAAAATCAAATAAATGCCTGTTATAATAAATATTTTACTTTTTCCCAAAAAATATTACAGACCAATTCCATTTATTTAACATATTAATTATATTTATTTATTAAAATCTCCAATTACTATCATTACAGGTTATACCTAACGTGATAGCGTGGTCTTAAAATTAACTTACTTACAATTTAAAACTATGAAAAACTTAAAAAACTAGTAGTACTTATAATACATCTAAAAATAATAACTACTTTACTAAGTTAACCTATATAAAATAAAATAAAATAAAAACACAACATACAGCCTACTCTAATCTACACTATAACATAAAAAGAACATCAGTATTTTTGCGAATTCACTCAAATGGCATGTAAATACATCGATGTTCACGTGAAGATCGTTAAATAACCCGAATTCCGCGGGTCGATGGTATTTTGGCGAGAAGGTTGGTCCTGATCACAGGCACGGCCAGCAGTGGCGGGCGGCGCCGCCTCCACACATAGTGGTCTGATACACATAGGCTCAGGCGCTACAGTACTCCTGGGTTATGCTCAATGCCATGAAGTCACCTAACCAGATACGCGATAAGCGTGAATTCCAGTCGTACCCTCAGTTGGTTGTACCCGACTATACCGAGCACAAACAGAGTAGGGTACGTCAACGGGTAAAACGGATAAACCCCATATAGTTTCTTGTACAAGTGGCGCGTGAACTTGTTCTGTACGCGTTCCAGCATGACTGAGTACTTAGCCTCATGCGGAGCCCATATGACAGCACTATGTTCCAGATGACTCCTGACTAGTGCGTCATACAGGACTCTAGCTTTTGCGATGTTAGTGAAGTGCCTTGTCTGTCTCAGAACAAATCCCAAGTTTCTAAACGCCCTTTTACAGATCCCCGTAATATGATCGCGAAACGATAGTTCGGGAGTGACAGTAACTTATTTATTATACAGTACTATTGATTGATAATCGTATTAAATCAATATTTCATCATTATTAATATTAACAGAACATTGTTACTATTTAGTGGGGTACTTATTACTTACCCCGGCGGTGTTATTTAGGTAATTAATACAACTTACGTCGGCCGGGTTCACTTGAATTACAATTAAATTAATGTTCCGCCGGGGAGCTGTTCATATTGTTGTAGCGGAATTATGCAAAACGCGGTTTATCCCGTTAACTATTAACGGGATGATTATATTTCCCTGAAGGAAATATAATTTGGGTATTAAGCCTTGAAGCAATAACTTAAAAGCAAAGTTACCCGTTTATTGTACGGCGTTATGTTTAAAAAGTGATAAAAATAACAATTTAAAGCAAAGAAAATCAATTTATATTAAATCAAATGCTCTACGAACATTCCATTCAGTCGATCGACAACCTCGACCCATCGCAATCACTGCCTGTTTTTCTTTAATTGTCCATGAATAACGTTTTTCATAAACTTAATTGGTTCGGGCCGTTCTATTTGAAGTAAATGAAGTAAAAATTCAATCGGAGCTTCAAATCCATTAGAAATAGTTTTTGCTGAATGTATTTCAATTCATTTAACATATGAAACAATTTAATTTTATGAAATCACTTTGAAACATGCTACGAGCGCGCTACGGAAATTCTACGCGTCGTAGCAAGCGCTACGGCGTAGCACCATCTTGCGTATTTGTCGAGCCGAACTTCACAATATGTTTTGGAATATATTACCATCCTTTGTGCGAACAACAATTATTATAAGTGATTACCAATCAATATTTGATCAAAAAAACTACAAAGGGACACATTATTTCAAACAAAACTGTAATTAAACAAGAAGACAATTACCAACCAAACTTATAATATCGAAGAACCTTTTGTGATGAGGAATTGTTTCTTGGAAATAATTGAGTTTATAGTTATCGATATTGTGACGCTTCCTAACTTCGGAATTAATCGATTTAATAAAGTGTCGTTAATACCGGTCAGTTATGCCGGAAACGATTTCCTTACTGACATTGAGAATTAAAAAATATAATTTAAACTTTTTTGAACAGTTTTGATTAAAGAAAAATATAATTTTCATGTTTTCAGTGTAGGGAAAATAAGAGCTTCTCTGTTTTAGTGACTTTTTATTACTTTTCCGGAATTTAATTGTAATAACTTCTGGATTTTCATTTATGAGGGTATGAACATTTTCCTCGTTGTACAGGTTGTACTATGATATCCACAAGTAATAAAATATCTAATTGTATGTACTTGCGGTTTTGTTAATATTCTTTAGTGTAGAGTATCTGAAGATATTTCTGCTATTTTCAATCATCACGAAATTGACGCGATCACTGATTTCAAAACATAAAAACACACGTAAACTCACTCCATTGATCCGATTCTAATTTCATGAACAAGGCGACTGTCTCCCCTAACGTGCAGTAACCAGAAATAGTCGCGTGAATTAGTTAGCGTGTTAAATACCAATAACAACTGGGATTTCTAGAATCTAGACCCAGTCTTTGTAACGAAGAAAAACTTTGGAACGTAAGGAAACGGCTCAAAGCCGGTTGGCTTTGAGCCGTTTCCTATCTATAGCTATACATATTAAAATCACTGTTCGTGTCTGTCTGTGTGAGCGCGTTGCTGTTCGTGGCTGTGTGTGCGCGTTGTTCTTCTAAACTTCGCGACTGATTTTGTTGCGGTTTTCACCATCTAGATATATTCTCAAGTTATAAAAACCGTACGAAGCTGTGGCGGGCCGCTGGTCCTTGATAAAATGAGTTAAATCAATCAAAACCAACATTTTAAATAATTACCGCGTTATATTCACTCGCTCAAAATCACATTAACTCGGTAATGTGCTAATTGAGTGACGAGCAGTAACGTTGGCATACTGCCTCAGTTGAGCGCACAATGTTCACAACTCCGCTGGCATGTGTCACGGAACATAAACAAATGAAGTCACATTCACTTGTCTCATTTTGAGCTACTTGTTAAAACGAACAGGATCTTTTCATATTCCTTCATTTTAAATGGCTTAAATTCCTCTTTATAAAATAAAACTTGTATCTTTGACTAAAGTAATGTTTGCCGACGGAAACTAACTGACTTTTTGAATTGAACTAGGAATGTGGTAAAAGTATTCGTATTACGTAAAAGCAGTGAGAGCAGTGGTGGCCCAGTGGTAACGGCCGCGACTTACAAGTTGTAAGTCGTAGGTTCGAACCCAGACAGGCACTTTACTTTGTGTAAATTATTTCATCACCACTGCTCTCAATACGGTGAAGGAAAACATCGTGAGGAAACCGGCATGTCCTACAACCAAAAATTCGAAGACATGTGACATCTACCAGCCCGCGTGGTGGATTACGGCCCACTCCCTCTCACCGAGAGGAGGCCTGTGTCCCAGCAGTGGGAACATTATAGGCTGATTATGTATGTTATGTAATACGTAAAAACACAGAACGCAAGCTGGCTTGTAGATACCATTATGTTTCCTTACAGCGCCAGACATTTTAAAATTCACCCTTTAAATTAAATACTAGATTGTATTCGAAAACAAAACCCACAACTATGATAACATTCCAGGAATACGATTGTAATATTTCAATTTAATCAAGACGGTTCGCTTACTTTAGAAGATAAACTGAACGGTTATATTAATAATATTGTATACACGTCGCGACTCAGTCTACCGCGAGGATAATAAGATGCATTGTGTATCTCAGTTTAATATTATTGTATTCCATTTGAAGACAATCTCACAAACCATGCAGGTTATAATAAATCCTCTTCTGGGAAATTCACTAACTATGGAATTCGTAACTCATGTAGGTGTGTAAACAATAGTAAATGGCTTTGTATAATTTGATTTGATTGATTCATCGCCAAAACTATGAAATCGGTGAACGAAAACACCGTGAGGAAATCAGTTTGTCCTATACACATAACTTCGTGTTCCCGTGATGGGGTACGAGCTGCTCCCTCTCACACAGAGAAGGCTTGAGTCCCAGTAATAGAAATAACGAAGAATGAGTATGTCATGTAGTACCTACATGTGTAGTCGCGGCAGTCACATTATAAAAAATATCCTATTGTTCGAACCCGCAGCTACAACCGCGTCATTAGTAATAATTTTCCGGCGTGAAAGGTATCTTATATCTTATATCTTTAGATAATCAAGCGACGCTGAAAATAAAATGTAATTGTTTCTAACGCCGTACCTAAGTACAGCACATTTTTATTTTTCGTATTTATTTAACAGTTATCATTTTACAAAGAAAGCCATTTCTAGTTTTCCTCGATTAAAGGTGGAAAGAAAGTGATTAAACATAAAAGTAAGGACCTTTGTGTCGTCGGATCGATTCGCGGCCTCGCGACCAACATCCGGCGGAAGGAACCGACGGGGACACTCTTTTCATAATTATTTTATCGATGATATTTCTATTCCACGATTTTTTAATCTGTTAATTGAGCGCCGTCGCCTTTTCCGGTTGTTCACGGTTTTTTTGGTGTTTTTTTTATTTCTTGGTTTGAAATAAACTACTACTATTGCTGCTATTCAGCTGCATCCGGTAAGATTGGACGCCAACCCCAACATAGTTGGGAAAAGGATATGCAGATGATGATGAAGAACTAAACTCCACTGTAAATTCTCTGAAATCTGTTATTTTCGAACTTGGTCTGACACACTCCTGAGTCGTATACATAAGTAAACCCATAATTATGTCACAGCCTCAGAAAGCCACATTCCGCGCCACCTAGTGCTAGCTCTAGTATCGTTCAAGCGTCTTTACGAAACTTAACACCAAGTCTGCCACAACGTGTTCTATTATTTATTACCTTACCGTTGTCAGTCTGATCCCGGCTCTAAACCAATATCACTAGGCTCACGAGTAGTTTTGTATGGTGTCACTCCTGTGTTCTCGTTGTGATTTGTTCTGCCGCAACTTCTAAGACAGTTCAACGAGTTGTGTGACATAAGGAACGTCATTAGATAGTGTTTTGTTTTCGTTGTAGATCTTAGCTTTCAAGAAAAACCAGTAAAAGGACTCTTATAAGAAGGGTAATTATCTTTATGAATATACATAATATAAATATATCATACAACTTGTAGTTTTACTTGCGTTAGACATTTTTAGTTTCCGTGTTGAAAAGTGTTTCTAAATTATTGAACCTCGGCATAAATCCGTTACATGCAGCTTACAAACATTTGAATATACACAATAACATTCTGTAAAATATAAGTTTTTCCGTCACGACTAGTTCTTGTATAACCCAGTATTGTGCTTAAATAAAATGTGTTAGTTACGACGCTTGTTGCGCGGAACTTCAGTGTAGCTGTAACAGGTAACTGCACACCTCCGCCCGCAGCCGGGGAGTTTTAGACAAATCTGTGTGTGTGTGTGTGTGTGTGTGAGATGCGAAAAACATTTTATTGAACTCTTTATTTACGGGCACACGTCGGAGAGGAATGCCTGTATTATGATACTGCTCGCTATTCAAAGAGATATTCTGAATGAATTGAGGATGACATAAAAATGGTTGTAACTTCAAAATGTAATAGATTCACTTTCATTGTTACTGAATACTGTTGGACATACCTAATATATTAATTCTCTAACTGTGCCACTGCAGGGCAAAGGTCTATTCTCGTTAAGAAAAACTGTCTCACTTTGTCAAAAATAATTGAATATTGACATCATTCTGAGCATGTTACTAGATAGATAGATACTAGATGGATAGATTCAATGAAATCGTAACAAACACATTCGTTGTGCCTTTGTTACACTATACAAAGCAACAAACTTTTATATATATATATTCTCTACAGGAAAGGTATTTCCGGTTTACAGCCAACAATAAAATGGCGCCGGACATTTCACAAAAATGTATCTTTAAAGTACATCTCTCACTCAATCTACAACTCGGGAAGCTTTCTATGAAATATAAATGTAATGTATATTTTAGAAAACGTTTACCTTGACAGTATTTCACTTAAAATAAGATTTAATCAAAATTACTCAAGTTATGAATAAAGTTATATTAATCGGAACAATTATGAAAATCTGTTCGGTAGAAATTGAACGGAGTGCGATTTACGAGCTTCTAAGGAATCAATCAAGTTGACGGGTTTTAGAGAGGTTTCCCACTAGGCGACTCAGACGCACGATTTCGCTGCGAATCGGAGTTACAAGATGGTTAATTACGTAAAGAAAATCCACACAGAACCACTTTTTAATCTATTAATATATAACAGAATCTTAAGCCATTTCTCAAAATATTTTAAAGGTAGGCGACATCGGGAATCTGTTGTCGTAATTTACATATATCTGAGTGAATCCCAAAGTATCTCAACCATTTATGGTAACACTTTGCGTAACATTTTTTGTAGTAACAATTTGTCTATACATATAATTTGCTCGACCGTGACCATTTTGTTCAGCGCACAAATAAAGAACACAGAACACAGGTAAAACGCTTTGTGAAACAGTTGACGATCGTTTCCTTTGTAATACGTATCTGTGGGCCGAGGGCCGAGGGCCGAGCGACATGTAATTGGTCCCCCGGTGAATAAACACCCTTATAAAGCTCTTGCGAATCAATCAAGTTAAAGTATTTATTCGATATCAATCAATTGGACACATGGTAAAACAATTCAATATATAATATGAGTTATCAATATTTTGCACAATCAATTACCATAATTGGTAAGGTTTGTTTATTCTTCGTGCTAATTAGTTCGGTTCTTATATTTTTTTATAATCGATGGTATTAGAACTAGGTATGTAATATTTTCTTCTCAGAATCTGTGAGAAGTTGCTAACACACTGCTTACAACATGACACGTGGCTAGTTGAATACTAGGAAGTGGTTCGAAAACTATCTTAGTCTTAATCATCTGCCTAGCCTTTTCCCAACTATGCTGGGGTCGGCTTCCAGTCTAACCGGATTCAGCTGAATATCAGTATTTTACATGGAGTGACTGCCTATCTGACCTCCACAACCCAGTTACTGGGTAATACAATGCCCCTAGATAAGACTGGTTGTCAGACTTTCAGGCTTCTGACTACCCGTAACGATTGTCAAAGATCTACGAATGACAGCCGGGACCAACGGCTTAACGTGCTTTCCGAGGCACGGAGGGGTCTCGGTATGTAAAGATGGTCCCCCATCCACAGACCAACCGCGGCAACCGTAGCTTAACCTGATCGATCGACCTGTGCGGCTGTTATTATTTAGCCACAGGCCCTTAGTCTTAATAATTTGATAATTATATTGTATTTTAAACTACAATACACTTTGGATTCCGTGACAATTTTCGTGTGTCAAATTGAGTTTGACAGTCGCGCGAACTTGCTTCATAAAAGGGTCACTTAAATACTTAAATTGTCCAGGGAACTTCCGCAGAATAAGAGGCTCGTTAGTTAAATATTAAGTTATAATAACCCCGTTTGATTAGTTCATTGTTTTTCTTAAAAACTGGTCATCCTTTCTACCTTTCCTTAAAACTCGCTAACTATTAAATTTCTCGCCAAACTAATTTTTCATTCGCAGTTTTATAAAAAACATAATACATGAATATGTTAAACGTGCATCCAGTGGAGCCCAATCTTTAGCAAAACTAAAAGATTTGTAAAACGTTGAGCTACATGTTGTTATCTTCTTAAAAAACCTTACCTACAAGTTTGGCACCAAATATTTAAATGTCAATCCATTGTATATCCAGATTCCTCCGTGCCTCGGTAAGCACGTCAAGCCGTTGCTTCCGGCCGCCGGCTGTCATTCGTAGATCTTTGACAATCGTTTCGTTACACCAGTCAGAAAACCAAAAGTCTGACAACCAGTCTTACTAACGGGTATCATGTTTTGTTGTGTTGTGGACGTCAGACAGGCAGTCGCTCCTTGTAAAATATTCAGCTGCTTCCGGTTAGACTAGAAGCCGACCCCGACATAGATGGCAAATGCTAGGCAGATTGATTGGTCGATGTGTAAAACGGCCATCAGTAACCATTGTATTCGAAGTGTTACATATCAGTGCTACATACTTGACAGGCTCGTGTGGGGGCACACGTTGCTGCCACGCTAACTCGTTCGCTTGACAGCTATATTAGATACGTAGCTACGGATATGTAACGTTGACATTTTCATTATCTCAAAAGGTTTAGGAAAATGTTTCTAGAACGAGCTTTTAGATATTGAGGTTGTTGCAAAGATTATTAGAAACAAAAACTTATATTTTTCCTCTTAACTAAACTTACCAGGCTAAAAATAACCTCACTGGGACTGGTCGAGTTTTTATAAATAGTTCAACGTAGCGTCTGAACCGTTGGGCTGGTGTGAAAAACTATTTATAATTTCAAAAACTATTTTAAGCCTAAGGCACATGTCCCACCGCCTTATTATAGATTATTTTCTCACTCAAGTAATGTACATTAGATGTAGGTCCCTACCGTAAAAGAGATACAGTATATTAACAGTTGATTGCTGTCTGTTTCCACTGCCGACAAGAACTCTCCCTAGCGTACGTTTCTCGAGAGAGAAAATAGTCGATAGCTAGTCGCTTCCTCGTCGGCGGTCGGACAGACGCCTCAGTACAAACTCTTAGCTCTAAGCCTTTTGTTAACATCTTCTTGTACCTTGTGGAACGCAAATAAAAGAATATGAATACAACAATATAACAAGTCTAGTAACACAGTTCCAAAAAGTCTCTATTCAAATCAAATTTTTGCAAGTTCGATAATAAACGGTGCTCTGAAAGCTATAAATGTGTTCTGTGCGTGAGCGACGCGCCGAACACGTCCGGAACTGGCCGACAGTCGCCGAAGTTTAGAATCACCCGCGGATTTCATTACTGAGACGTGAGAGGTGTCACGTAACTCATTATAAGGGAGACCCATTATATTGTATAGAGTTGCGGAAGTCGATAGTACTGTCGAACTATGTTAGAGCTGCGCTAGCAAATTGCTACGTACACTGAGAAGCGATTAGCGGGGTGTTTCTAGTAATTTTGGAAGATAATCTACGATATCTTCTTTTATGTAAACCGTTACCTAATATGTTAAGTTGTACATAAGGACAATACATTTCACTAATCAACATGATTGTGAGACTCACACGCCGGCCGCCACGCCACTCAAGGAAAATAATACCCAACCGAGAGTACACAACAATACACAATGTAGGAGAACCGCGACGAATACACAAAACAATACACACTTTGTAAGGAACACATTATTTTACACAAAAGGTGACTAACGTCTGGAAACTCCTTATTTAGAACAGCGGCGGTTTATTCATAAAATTACGTATAGTTTGAACCACGTGGCTATTGTGTGTTCCTCTTTGTTCGTGGGGAGCGCGCAGTGGATTCGAAACAATTGAAAAACAACGGACGTTTGGAAGTGACACGTATTATCGCGGTAAAAGGAAAATTTTGTGTTTAATTAAACGCGAGTGTTTAGAACAATCTGAGCCTATTCAGCAGCCACAAGCACTCGCTATCTACGTGAAGAAGTGTTTTACGTAATTATGGATAGTAAACTAAATATAAACCGTTCATAGTAACTTCACTAGTACTTTAGCTTACAGCTTTATCTCCGTTGCTAAAGAGAAAATCTGTAGAGAATTAGGCACGCGATGTAACAATACATTATGTCTTCTGAACACAATAAGTTAGCTATCTGGAATGCTTTCTATTCATATTTAACATGTATGTATATGCATGAAATATAATGTATGTGTAATATGAGCATCTAAAACCGCGTTCAATGATACATAGACAGGGCATGGCTTAAGCGACAATAGCTAACCGGATTAGGTATTGACAGGCGATGGAGACGTAATCCCCGCTGTACTATTGTACGCAGCCACTGGTGGGCGAGTGGTAGTGCACGTTTACACGAGAGTTAGTCGAGTGGCTGGGAACACAACGCTGGTACTTGCTGGTTAGCTTATCACGTCAACATGGCATTAGCTGTTCTCCACAGGTCTGAGCAGCTTCTTTGTTGAAAGTAAGATGACTTTATCTTAGGTTTCTAAACAGAATCCAGAAACATTTGTATCGTGATGAAAGTTTTATTGAATCGAGTCAAACGAAGCTGTATTAAAAAAAAAATTCACGTAAACCTACAGGGGCACTTATGAAACGTCAGAAGCTAGGTGCACGGTTCCAATTGGTCGTTTCCTATGGAGAAGAGCCACCAAAAAACTCCACTCTTTGAAAAATAATTTGCTTTGACAATGTTGGTTAAATAATTAACGAGCTTTTCAAACTGATTGGTTTATTGTAGCATGATTTTGTTTATTCTTTGTCGTGTACATTTGAATAGCCTCACAGCCTCACAAGTCACGTTAGCAAATTAAATAGGCATTTTATGAGGACGGGTCTTTCAACCATTAACCTTTAAACCATAGCGACAAATAAGAAGAGGCAGCTAATTGAGCAGGCCGGGGGTTCGAGTCCGGGCGAGTACCGAGGCTCGTTTGAATTTCAGATTTAAATGATTTTAATGAATTAATCACCGCTAGTGGGCGTGCCTCGGATACATTCAGGACAGTTTTATTTTTACGTCCGTTTTAATTGCTCAATTAACTGAAGAACTTCTTTACTTACGTAAGAATTGGGAACCGAGTTATGAGTTTTATTAGGCTCCTAATTTAAAAAAAATTACAAAACTTCTCATAACGCAAGATCGGAAACTCTTTTGTTCATATAGGTAATACGGGCTGGTGTCCGCAACTCCACGTCAATGCGCGTATTGTGCGCACCATCTTTTGTTCATGTGCATCTTTTTTTCAGTAATGGATCCGTAAATTCTTGAGCTTGCCAGTTGCAAAACCCATAAATCTACCACTTCAACCCAAATTTAAATGTTTCCCTCCCCCCACACAAAGAAAGCAGTATTTTATAAAATCCCTAGTCTACTCGTATAAAGTTAGCGTATAGTGCTGTCCTCGCGATATCGACAAGTCTCGATGAACACGGAACAGCACTAGCGCTCATTGTCACCGCCTGCAGCCGCACATTGTGACCGAGGCAACTAATAGATTTACACGACTTTCCAACTAGCCCTGAATGGATGCCTTGTGACTGAGAGCTGAATGAATTGGATTCATTGCTGTATAGAGCTAAAAAGCGTTAAAATTGGCGTATTCCTACGTAGCACTTAGGTAAATAACTTAATATGTAGTTGGATTTATCAAAGAACTTTGCATCAAAAAGTATCACAGATACGACTATAATCAGACGGTTAAAAAAAATGATTAATCTACAAGTGGCCAAAATATTTTTTTTTGTGGCCGCTTACTGGAATATAATTATTGTACCGTACCTATTTTGCCCGACTACGGCGCAGCTAAGGATAACCTGACTACAGCGTAGCAAAGGATTCCGCGACTACCGCGTGTAGCAAATGATGACCTGAATGCCAATTCCCGTAATTGAAACCGTTCAAAATCAAGTCGCAATCTCATTTCAGTGACAATCAATGTTAAAAACGTAGGGATTTAAAAATTTAGAGATTGAGAATGAGATCTTAAGGCTAATTCTCGTAATTTAAAACGTTCAAAATCTAGTCGCAGTCTCATCTCGGCGACAAACAAATGTCAAAAACTTGTCAAAATACATTTTGACAAGTTTTTGACATTTGTAAAAAAAAAAATACCTCTAATTTCCCTACAGGGAAATTAGAGGTATTTTAGACAGATTGAGATTGAGATCAGACTGTGAACGTTCTTAAAATTACGAGAATTGCCCCTCTGGCTACGGCATAGCATCGAATTCCGCGACTACGGCGTAGCAAAGGATGACCTGTCTACGGCGTAGCAAAGGATGACCTGTCTACGGCGTAGCAAAGGATGACCTGTCTACGGCGTAGCAAAGGATGACCTGTCTACGGCGTAGCAAAGGAATGCACACTACGGTGTGGTAGAGTAGCAAATGAAAGCTAATGAAATTAACTTTTGTTTTAATGTTTCGATCTTAACTCAAAAACTACTGATACAGTTTTAACCACATGTAGGTGTCGGTGGTTACGTTCTTAAAGTTAGAATGAATTATGTTTCAATAAAAAAAACAATATTGCGTCAAAAATTAAACACTACTACTAAAGTACGAAACTACTACTACGAAACTATTTCACGCAAACTAAATAATTACATATAGAAGACTTTTTGCTATTTTGATCTTTAAGGTATATAGTATTTAAGTAAACTAGGTATAAAATAATGAATTAATATTTTTTGTCATTATTTCAAGACTTCTAATGTTAAATATTGTTAAGAATTTTATTGTCCAACAATTGCTATAAAGTATGCTCATGCCGCCTGTCATACAGGTTTATCCTAGTACAGGCATCTAACATTATTATACCTTTGTAAGTTATTTCTAAGACTTTATGTAAATATTTTACCAATTTAAATACTGAATAAAATATTGATTATTTATTTATTTAAAAATAGTGGAAAGCAATTAATAATAAAATTATTCTCAGTACTACTGGACACATTTCATAGTTCTAAACCTTGTTTATTCAGAGCGATTATAACAATCGTTACAGTACAAAAGGTCGATAAAGTAGTTACAATAGTATTAATAAAGTCTTACTTGTACGTAGGTACTTATGTACCTAAGTACAAGTAAATCTGGTACAAACATGTCGATATGAATAATTTTTCAATTACCTCAATAAAGAGTGCGCCCACTCAGTAACAAATGATGTCCGCCGGCTGTTTGCCGAGCAGGCGAGGGATCGAGTCCTTTCCTTACTATTGGCGATATTTCATATAGGACGTGAAATATAATTTATTTGTGCTCCGAATATAACTGAGCTGAGATCTTTTAATGATGCTCCAAAAAGGAGGACAATCTTTTGAACGTTACGTTTGCTTCATTCTCATTTCATTGAAATATCAATAAATACTAGAAATGGAAATGGTTATATTGAAAACACAAAAATACGGGCCACGGGCCCCTGCCGAAAGTGCTCCCCACGGGCCCCTGCCGAAAGTGCTCCACACGGGCCCCTGCCGAAGGTGCTCCCCACGGGCCCCTGCCGAAAGTGCTCCCCACGGGCGCCTGCCAAAAGGGGTATAATTTGGTTGTGTCTCACTAAACTGATGTTTATGTACACAAATATGGGGCAAACTCGTATATTATTTCAAATTCCCGCGGCAAATAACTTTTTAGAGTTACCTAAAAAACCTCTTTTTATTACAATCTCACAAATAGTTCAGTAAAACATCTTAAAGAGATGAGGAACTATGTCATAAACTCCCGCCCGTCTAAGAAATTTAATTAAAAATGACCACTAAACGCTTCAGAAGGTCGAGTGCAAAAAAGTAATGTGGTCGAGAAAATCTGTTAAAATGTGGACGTAACACTCTTATCTTAGTTAAGCATAAAAACGAAAGGGTTTACAAAGTTGACGGCGACGGATGCCGGCGCTAATGAGAGAGTATCACGGCGGCCCGCGACGCACCTCGCCGCGATATTCACACCACTGTCGCGATCAAGCACAGCTCTCAACTTGAAAAGTTTTAAGTCCACGAAGTAAAGTAGCAATGTATAGAGAACCACGTTTTTCGCTAATGAAGTGGCGAGATTCATTAGCAGTCGGCGGCTAACAATTCCGCAAGTATTTCTCTTATTTCCTGCGGTGACTATTAAAATTTCTATGGAGCGAAGCACACCAAGATCTCTTACTTATTCTCGGCAAAAGAAACTTGTATCTAGCTCGCCAGTGTAATGAGAAACGTCTTTTTTATTTTTTGTGTTTAACCCAGTAACCTGGAATGCAAAAATAGGGTTTGGTTTATTTTAAATGCGAGGTTTTAAATGTCTTCGTGCAAAACGGTGCTTCATTTTTATCGCTATTTCTGTGAACATTTTTTAACCGCTACCTCTCGCTAATCATAGCCGTGGATATACATTTAGATCCAAAAACTTTGAATCTCATATTGTGTGATCTATGATCATTTCTTAGTGGCGTTTTGAAGACACCAACTCAAGTCCACCGACTGGTAATCAGCGACATCAGCTGTCATTTGTTTAACTGACGCCTACATATTAAATTAAAGCAACCACCATTAAACTAACATAAAGTCCATCAATTGCGAGATCAAGATGGAATGGTAATTTCGAGCAACAAATACTATTTAATAAAAGATAATGTAATCCATCGATGGCAGCTGAACAGTCCGCGGCCATCTTCTTGTAATGTTGGAACAATTTACACTTATAATTAATTCGGGGGCACGCGTTATTATACCGGACCCGACCCCGTCCCCCCGGGACTCGCAGATAGTTGCGGGATATTAAACAGCATTCACGAAAAATAATGTATTCTGAATATCAGTGATGTGTTGATACGGGGATGCTTTTAATAACACGTAATTATGCAGCAGTTTTACATATTAATAACTGCTGGCGGGACTTCATTACGGTTTATTTTGTGTAAATTAAAAGACGGTTCAAGGCAGTACCTGATGCTTAAAAACACAAGTGAAGTTTAAAGAATTCATAAATTCAATTCCATTCAGAAACGTCACATGCCTGACAATATATGTGGATAGAATACCTCGTTACTACGTTCATAACATCGTATTTGCTAGTGTCCCTGCGGGGCAGAGAATTCTATACATTTATTTTACAACTGTGGCAATTTTACAGCAATTTGTTATCATTAATTACGGGGATTGGGAAGCGTCTTAGGCCCCACATTATTCTTGATATACCTTAACGAATTAACTAATCTCGAAATTGAGAGAGGGTAAGTATTCTCATATGCGGACGATACTGCCATTGTATTTAATGGTACTTCCTGGAACTCCGTCTTTGAAGCTGCTGAGCATGGCCTCCATAGGGTTACAAACTGGCTCAAGTCTGCCCTTCTTACCCTAAATATCGCCAAAACAAAATACATTTGCTTTGCTATAAATAAGCGTACACTTCCCCCCCCCCAAACTTGGTATTGAGGATTCATACTTGTGACTTCTCTAATACTACGCAATGTGGGTGCGAAGAGATGGGATGTGTTAAATCAACTAAATACCTTGGAGTAATCCTGGACCACCGACTTTCCTGGCACCCTCAAATTGAAGCTATAAATGATAGGATCCGTAAACTCATATGGGTCTTTAAAAAGTTGAGACATGTCACCTCTCAAGACCTCCTAAAGCGTACTTATATTGCATTGGCACAAACAGTTATGTGTTACCGTATTCCCACCTGGGGTGGTGCCACTAAAATTAAATTCCTTGAAGCAGAAAGAGCCCAGAGATGCTTGATAAAGACAATGTTCTTTAAGCCATTTAGATTTCCTACTGACGAACTATATCTAAATCATAAAATATTGTCACTTTGAAAACTTTATATTATCAACTCAGTACTAAAACTACATAAAACATTACCTTACGTTTATATAGCTCAAACAGGTAGAAGAAAATGTAATGTGGCCACTGCTCCTCGCTGTAGAACTCTTTTTGCCAGGCGTCAACTTCAAGCCCACTCTGCCTATCTATATAATAAGCTTCACAACAAATATACAATATACAACCTTCAATTCCATGAATGTAAAAAAACAATCGTTCACGAGCTCGAGCGACTTGGTTACTGTGATATAGAGAAGCTATTATTTAAATACGAACTCTAGACAATATTCGCGACTTCTAGTGGTACTTCCCGATCCCAAGATATTACATCTTAGGGCTAGAAGTCTCCTAATTAGGAGTCAAATTCACACAGCCTATATGAGAAATAGTATGTTCTAACTATCATAAAGGCACACACACCCCCACACACTCACCACACACACACACACACACACACACCACACACGCATCCACACACACACATAAAGAGAAGTCATACCGATATCTCTAACTTTTCATTCATTGTGTACTTGTTTGTAATTACTTAAAATAGTTTAGTTATCTAGTTACCTAAAAATATGTTTATCCGAGGGAGGAGCAGAACCAATTAATACAAACATTACTACATGCTTCCTGGGAGGTTCTAGACACAGAACAATATTGTACAAGAAAGTTACAGAAATAAACTATTTTAATTTTTAATTAATCAATCGTTAGTTACTGTGTGTGACTTCCGTTGACTTAAAATATACATGTATGCTATACCACCTTACAAGTCTACTTCGACATATAATAATGTCAAACCTACTAAAAGTTCAATAATTTATAGAATTATTTTTTGTTCAAAAAACTATTTTCTCTCTATCTGATAATAATATACACGAAAAAGCTTTCACACGTCCAATGTTAATACCAATATTATAACTTGGTTGGCCGCTACAAGGTGATTAGTTTAGTTCCTCAGCTGTCTGTGCGCCTGGTACTACGTGACAGCCTTGCTAATGGCGATCCTGGATAATTTGCTTAGTGTACTTCTAATAAACTAATATGGAACAGTATTAGGTAACTAGGTTGGTTTAGATTGAACTAGCAACACTATGGTTTTCGTATGGGATAGGTCTCCTAAACATTATAAAGGAGAATGTTGTAGCTCGGAGAATCTTCCACTTTGGTGTCTCAGATCGAAATTGCCACATGGTCGGCGACGATTGGTCAAAGTTAAAGTTATTGGTCCGTGGTTGAAGCAGGCAGCAATATCGTGAGACAGATACACTTTACTATGAAGGCGATTTTGGAAGACGTTTCAGCCCTCAAACAGCCAGAAATGTTCAGATATACATATTTGAACTAACCTGCTAAAGAAAATAGGACTAGTGATTGAATAAAGATGCAATAAAGATTTGAGTATTGAGTAAAACAAGTAATGAAATGTTACATCAGATGATTAATGATTACGTAATTTGTTAAGAGAGCGAGTAACTCGACGCCCTCCCGTTGTTGATACGAACTACTTAATCCATCAGAGATTTCCTTCACTCGAGGATTTCCATAAGATGTTTGAATAAAAACACAATATTCCGTGTACCAGACACTTACGGAGGAAGGGCGGGAAAAATGAGGGCTGTTGTGTCAATAGTTTGGCAATCTATCTTTATTTGCAACCAATTTGGATGTGGTCTTTTGAAGGATGGAAAATGCACAAAAACTATTGCCTAGCTACTTAAGCATTCTCGTAAGTGAGACTGTTGTCTACGTCTGATTTAATGTCTCTGTTTCCGTTTAGCTGTTTTGTTATAACTTGTGAACACGTAGACTTAGGATGTCTGCATAATTGAACAATATTTACTAGTGTGATTTCTTTCCACACTGTTTTTCCCTAAATCTGACTAACGGAAACATCTTATTACATTGACAACGTGCGCACAGCCCCTTATTGCAAACACCTCATCACATTTCAAAACCGATTTTATCCGAAAATCCTCGAAGACACAGCTCAAGGGAGTGGCTTGGCCGGAGTGGTCGCCACAAAGGATATGAAGTCACCTCTGCCCGGCCATGTCGCCGTCTGTGGATCATAGCCGCCGCCGCGTGTAGGCGTGTCTGTTTGCCATCTGCCATCGGCCATCAATCTCGTCGGCCGCGGTGACCCACATCGCGCACAAAGATCTTCCACACACATAATTAGGTATAAGTTGGGACACAATAAGTTTCATACAGAAGGACCACTTTTTCGTTTCTTTAATAAGAGAAAAAAGCGCTCTGTCTGTCCGTATGTAACAAAGCTGAATGTCGTTCGTACCTCTTTTATTATACATACTTATTGTATCTGTTTTTATTTTCACATAATATTGTGTGTCGGTATGCTATAATAATATTTGTAAAACTTTTTGTGTTAATCTTTCCTCTTTCCCGTTCAGCTTTTATTTAATGTTCACTTTTGATAAAATGTAAATGCCTGGCAGTGTGTGATGGGTGTGGCCGCCTTCATGTCCGCAAATTTTACAAAGTTTGCCTTCTACCCTCTACGTTTACTGTGGCATTAGAGTTGCCAGCATGAATAATATCCCACAAAGAGTGGATTTATTCATAAAGGTCTAGTTCCGTAATCTGTCGTGGGAAAAGTGCAGTGTTGCGGCTCAGGCTGGTAATACTGAGGATTATCACGTTTATACAGTTTGTAGGGAATAGGAGGCCTGTCGCATTGTGTCATAGAATCATGCTAGCTTTGTACCAATAGTAGATAAAGTATCTAGTGATGAGCTTACCAGTTTGTTTTGATGTAGGTAGTGCATCTATTTATTCTCTTCATCTTACAATAGTAAGACATCGCTATCATCGTCATAGAGACAGAACGTAAAAGTCTTCCAATTACTTATTATGTCCATGCCTTCCAAAAGTGATAATTGACATTATCCTTAACTGTTCATTGGCAGTCACTATTATTTATCAAAATTGCGTACACCTCTACATAACATAGTGAACACAATCATGCTAGACATACATGACGATACCAATGTCATGTGACGTCACTCGTCAAACATTCAACGTGACTATGTTCTTGCTCACCCCCTACGGCTTAGCGCGATGTTTGTACACTGATACATTAGAAGATGTGGGATCATGAATGAAGAAGGCGTTGATAGAGCAGTGTTGTCGATAGTTAATTAACTTTAAACTCGAACTCGGTTACAAACTTGCCAACTGACATACGAGTAGCTATAGTAAGTACCATAACAAATGTCCTGGTCTATTGCGGAACGTTTTCATTCGTGTACTATGATTTAAGGAACTTCTCCAGAACTTGCCCCCTTTAGATCTCAACACTTTAATCGTCGACGCCGGGACTCTCATTCGTTCTTTTTTACTGAACTTAGCCAATTTTTCATTTTTATGGTTTTTGGTGTGATTTTGTTCTCTGAGAAACGTATATCAATCGTAAAGTATAGAACTCGTTGGTCTAGTGGTCACAAGCACTACTGCTGAGCATGAGGACCTGGGTTCGATTTCAAGAACGGGCAAAGTGTTATTCGGTATAGCAATAGGCTCGCCCCCTGTTACATGGACTAAAACATGACTGGCGATATGTGGGATTTTCAGTGTACTATAGCTACGCACGGCTACACGTCAAGCTTTACATAACCAGTATAAGCTGACTTCTGATTGTACGAAAAACCTTAACAATACGAGGTCAGCTAAAACTGGAAATATATAGCTTGATGTGTAGCCGTGTGTACAACTGCCCAACCCCACGGGACAACAAAGCGTGATGTTTTTGTTGTTTAAGATCAATGATTTCTAGAAATTAAATCCGTCTAATTTCTAAGTCCACGGTACGTCGATCGACATGCCGGTACCCTGTCATATAGAATACAAACCTTTTGCTTCTTACTGGAAATCCACAGCACTTTTTTTTTAATTAGCTGGAAATACAGCTGCGCTTTCAGATATTTAGGCCAATCAACACGTTACGTGGAAACATGAACTACGGAAGCTATAAAGTGATGAAACTACCCTTTTATTTAGAATATTCTATTTCCATTTTAAAATCACTAAAGTCACGTTTCATTGCACTACTTCGAATTGGGATTCTTTTTTGCAGATTCTTTGAATTTATCCCAAAGAGCACGAGTGTGTTTTTTTTTTCAATCTAATTGAATATTCAATTTTCCAGTTTAAACTGTGAATTTTAATTGGTTTCATTTACTGTTACGTGCCTAAAATATGCATCTCGTTTAAAAGTGCACGATGTTCAACAGTTTTTCAGTTTGTGGTCGAACAGCCGAGCACCCGGCCAGCAACACTTCATTGTCTCATTCCACATCACCGCGCACAAGTATAAATCAAACGAGAACCACTCGATTTCACCCACCGTTAAATGGGCTCACGATTGAACCTGTCACAACCTGATAGACCCATTATATTGATAACCGCTGTTACTCTTTAATTGAAAACGTACAATAATAATAAAAGAGCGCACAGTACCATTTTAGGCAACCTCAATCAATTAACAATTAAAACGCAAAACAAAGCTCTGTACACAACTATGACGCGTGCGATTACCATACAAATTGCACTGAAATCGCTTCACCGTTATACACAACAATCAAAAGAGGATTTTTAATAATTCGATATGCGCACAATATAAAATTTAACGAACAACTTTACGAATCAGTAAATAGAACAGAATTTTAATTGAAATTATTTCGGCAGGTGTACCATAGACAATGGCTCGCGAGGCATGGAGCGCGAGTTCGTTCAGATTCAAATTTATAATTGGCTCGCGTTCGCGTCAAGTAGTTCCAAGCAAGTTGTGGTGTAATGGCGGACGCTAGATGTGGAAAGGTGTAACACAAATATAATACTTACGACAGGAACGTTTCACAAGGGAAATAACGCGATGTTGCGCAATGTAAACGTGATCATTTATAATTCTATTATATCTTTTAGCTCGAGAATATTGTTCTTGTAATGGATGAACAATATATTTTATTATTAGTGTCGAGAACATTCCTCTGTTGAGCTGAATATTGCAATGAGTAAATAAAGTGGTGAGAAAACAACTTATGCGCTACCAATCTATTATGGGAGGAGGAATTGGCTTAGTTTGTCATTCATCATTATTGTTTTATTTAATATCTTTATTTCGAAAAAAGGCTTTGATCGCATCATTATTGTTTAGTAGGTAACTAGTTGTCAGTTTTAACTAACTCACAAACAATTACCTACGCTTCATCTACCGAGTGACAAGGCAGGAACAACAACAGAAGTATTGATAAACAATCAAATTAACACGTCACTTTAATTCCGCAATTACAGCAACAATAGGAAACCTAATTCAAGCGGTAGCTCGGAAATGTGGGTTCATAATATTGCCATAAATAATAATATGTATACCCTGTCACCTGTGACTCCCCCCTCGCACCTCCGGGGAGCGCAATTACCCCGCGTTCGAGTAAATAAATTTAAATAAGCACTTACACCGCTATGCGTGGCAACAGTCCTCGACACCCGAACGTTACAAATTCAACCAATATTTAGTTAAACGTCTCTCAGCATCGCTTTCAATTAATTTGACGTTTCGATTTTACGTCGCCCCCATTTTTATTTGGGTATTCAGGTCGCAGGTAAACTCGGTTTTATCATTGACTGTAACTGTAAAGCTAAAAGTGTCAAGAATTATAAGTTTTAATTAATGAAATGCCTTTGGGCCCTAGAGTAAGTTGATATGGAGATAATGAAATACCTACTCTTACGATTATTTAGATCTTTGACATGACAGCTAGTTGCCTTTAGGAATATTTCATTTCCAATTAATGAAGTTTAAATAAAATACAAATATTTCAACCAAAAATATAAGCGTCGCGAGCCATTGTTATCTTGATATTACAAGACGCCGTTGTTATCTTGAGCACTACTAACAGTACTAACATATATAAAAAGCTTTACTCTTGCAGATAAAAGGGCTATAAACACACGATCTGTCGGATAACTGACACGCCGTTAATAAAAGTGGTAACAGCACACAGTACACGTCGCATACGCCGAACGCGCTCGTAAACGATATCAGCGCCCACCGCGCGCCGCGCGTGTGTTGCCGGCCTTACTTTTATAGCGCGTTTTGTAGTGTTACAACTCACCCAAGTTTAATGTTGTCGCGATAATGTTCAAATGTAATGTAATGTACAGATATTATCTGTTTAGCTCCATTTTAGTGATCTTTAAATCTTCGCTCTCTATTTACTTTCAAAGCATGTTATATCACTTTTCAAGAACAGACAGTATTTGTTATTTAGGATTGGGGAATACGAATTCCCCTCTTTGAGCGTGTGAAGGATGTTCTGAATAAATTATGAATTTCTAGACAAAATTGTGTTTCTCAGATTGATTTAGAAATAGGATTAGACAGGAGAAAGGTATTACCAATGTTAATAAATAAGAGATTTCGATGTGAAAAGCAACAGGTGCCTATCAATGACGAAGAGGACACAAAGTGCTCTGCCGGGAGACCTCGTCACAGGCACTAAATGATTTATCCATTAGGTAGTAACAACGACCCACTAAAAGATATGACAATTTAATGCAATTATCAAATAAATTAAAGCAGTTTTACATATTCATATTAGACTTTATTTATTTAATACGTTAAGCACACAAATGTACAGAGGCGGACTTAATGCCACAGGCAGTTTCTACCAGTCAACCTTTGGGTGATGCAGAGACAAACAGTGGTAGGTGCGATTGTGAAAATTGTGGAATAAATATTTTTAAATATACGCAACAACCTATTAAAACTATAAATATAATAAGTATACCTAATTATAAAGGGTATTTCAGTAAGCGCTTCCTACCTTTAAATTTAAATTAAAAAAAAGTGTGTGTGAGATATCATCGAATTTTTTTATTTGTTTGAAAGGCCTATCGATGTCATTATGTATTGAATATGACATCTAGTTCAAATGTCCGCCGCGGCTTCGCTGGGTGGCGCGCATCCGAAATGTCCAATTTTCCATGAATCAGGCTGAATTTGACCGATGGCATGGATTATGTTGGCTTTGAGGGCCGCTGTGATTGGTGGCTAATTCGCATAGACCTGCGACTTAAGAAAAACCTACAAGAAAAAGTCTAACGGGGTCAAATCGCACGATCTCAGTGGCCAGTTCACATCACCTCTACGTGAGACGATCATGTTTTCAAATCGCTCGTGCAGAATGTCCAATGTGGCATGAGCTGCGTGGCACGTAGCGCCGTCCTGTTGAAAACACATGTCGTTGGTCCATATCATCCAATTCAGGCCAAAAAAAGTTGGCATCATCGACCTATAGCGCTCGCTGTTGACGGCGATGGCCTGGCAAACGTCGTTCTCAAAGAAACATGGACCGATGACGCCGCCAGCCCAAAATCCAAAGTACAGTAGAATCCGTTTATAATGACATCGAAGGGAATTGACAAATACGTCATATTAAGCATTTTTGTGAAAAAAAAAATTAGCCTTCTTTTTTTAGGTAAATACTTATTTTAATAGAGAAACATAGCATATTAAATAAACATAAAAATTGCACGTAATACATGTATGTATCTATGTATATTTTTCATTTTTTACTTATGAAATCTGTAATTTTTGTCTGTTTTTGTTTTTTCATATTATTGTACTAATAACAGTATCTGATACAATTGGGTATAGAAGACATTGCCATGGTCAAATTATCATTTTTAATATTGCTATGAACAAATCGTGATAATAATTCTGCAGCCTTTAATGCCTCTTCTGCGGTAGGTAATGGTTCTTCCTTACATAGGATATCACAAAAAAATGCGTAACGTTCAACTGTCAATTACCCACTGAGATTTAAAACAAAAACAAGCCACGTGCCGGACGTCCTCGGGAATCAACGAACATTGCCGAAAGTGTAAAGAATCATGTCGGTCACTATAAACGGACAAAATTGATTAAACATGGGTCATAATAAGCGACATGTCACTGTAAGGGAAGTCATTATATCCGGAATTCTTACGAAGAATTTTATATGAAAACCAAACTTCGTTGTCTAATCACGTCATAATAGGCGGTTGGTCAATATAGGCGGAGTCATAATAAACGGATTCTACTGTATACAGTTTCAAAAAAAAAACAAATACATTTTCGGTATGCATTGGACGCTCCTGGATCTCATTTGGATTAGTATCATCACCAGTGGACTCAAATTTATCCACCACACTGCGAATAGTCCTCTCGGTAGGATGATTATGGCGACCGTAAAATGGGCGAAGCGCGCGGAACGCTGCCCGAATAGAACACCCATTTTGATAAAACAATTTTATCACTTGCACGTGTTGTTAAACGCTATATCCGTCCATGGTGATTTGGCAAAACAGACTGAATGAATGACAGCCAATTTGACAGATGTAGCTTCAACAATATGGTCGCTATCGACTGTCAAAGTTAGGAAGTCCCTATTGGAAGACCCTTTACTATTATTATACTTTGTCTATGATTTAAATTGAATGAAGTCCGGTTATTCTAAAATGCCAGAACTAAAGTCAATAACAAATAAAAGGAATGCGTAACTATTAATCTTTTCTCCAAAGCGTGGACATCCAGCGGAATGTCATCAATTTACGCCCTAACCGAAAACTCTCATTACATAAATTCTCGCTCTTAATTTGGGAAAACTCAAAGTTGCCAACACCGAAAAGTCAGCATTCAATTTCGCGTGCGGCCATATTTCATCGCCGCTGGCAACACCGCGGATAACTCTCGGAATGGGTGTAAATTATTGCGTTTACCTATCAAATAATTTGGCTCTGATTGGAAAAATACCAACGATAAGGATTTCATTGACACGCACCTTCGTGGCGTGGAAGTTGCTGTAACGACCGTACGTAGGATCGTCTATATCTGTTGACTTCAATATTTTAATACATTACTACATATTTTATAAGAGGTTCTTTGAGTTCAGGTGTTGTCTAGTTTTGTATATTTCATAACAAATAATTTAGCGGCTAAAATTGTTTTACTAATGACTGATACATAGCGATACCTGCCTCGGTTAACTCCTAGCATATGCAAAGTTTTAAGAAGGAAGAAGAAAATTTTATTATAAAAGTTACCGCTTCCACTTTACGTCACCGACAGATATCACGAGTCGTTAATTCTGTTCAAAACTCCTGTCTGGTTCAAAAGACGGAGTTTACTGTGACATAAGGGAGGCCATAAGCCGCCAATATTGGAAACTTTCACTCAAGCGGTGAGCTGCACCAATACATAGCTGAAGTTTACAGTTCACCCGAAAGAAAGTTCAGACTGCGTTCAGCATCATGTGCATCATTTTTCGATCGTGAGGCAATTTCAAATGATTATGCGATCGTACATACGTACATACGTGTACGTAGGTGTTTTTTTCATTATTCAACCTGTTCTGTTCTTCCCACTGCTGGGAAAAAGTCTCTCCCACAGCTTCCCACTCTTCCCTGTGGGTTGCCTTCTCCGGCCAAGCTCGCACAAACACCTCTATCTCTCCCACCTGTCCCGATGCATCCTACATACATACATGGCCCGCTCAATCCCATCGGTGATTAGTTTGTAATTTATTTTTGTTCATAAACCAGTGAACAAAAGCGACGTGTCCGGTATAAATGTCGCTGCCGGCTCGTTGCGGTGGCGGCGCGTGCCAGCCGGCGCCGGGCATGGATCGCGGTGATCATCATTAAGCCTGTACTCAAACAACCGCTCTTTTCGCTTGTTACACGAGTAACTGTACGTGCAGGTGTCGGTAAACTGATTGTTTGCATAGAGTTGACCCCAATGGGTTACATTTTCCGATGTAGTAGGAACAACGTGTCGCATTTAAACCTATTTTTGGTGTCACTCTATGAATTGAAACCATTTCCCGGGTTCCATTTCTAGCCTTGTGCCGATTTTACTACAATTCTGTGAAGCAGGCTGTCGTTCTGAGAATCTGACTCAGACCTATCAAGCTAGTCTGGCATTTAAAATTAATCTAAATGAAATCCGGCTCATTTTAAATCTCTCGACTTCTTCGTGCGATTTTTCTTCCAGGCACTAGTTTTAGTCCGAATTTTAACCTCCATTTTCTAATATCTCCGTCTCGTAGGAGGATCGTTCATATCTCAAAGTTTTATTGCTCCGGCTGCAGGTCGACACTGCGTATGATAAAACACGTTTATTAAAAACATCTGTCGTGCTACTCACTCGGGTAATATTGCTTCATGTGTTGCCGAATGTTTTGGGACAGATCTACTCACTTTTTCATTCACATTATGAAATACAATTAATACATAGTGTCGCGGTTGCAATTCCTGTAAAGCTAGCGAGAGGTGCACTACACCACGAAACCATTCCACAGCCCATTACAAGTCTCGCGTCATATTAGGTACTTAATTATTATCTATCTATAAAAATATTATCGATAAACTTTATTGTCTTTCACGGGTTGTTTGTGCTTATCTTGTGTTCGTACAGTCGTAAAAAAAAAGATGTTCTTTTCTGAGAATATCGATCACACTTATGATGGCTCAGCAATAATCTGCAATCAATTGAGTCGAGTACGTGCGAGCATGAGTAATGTACGCTGTCACGTGGGTCCGTGACGTCACGCCAGCAGGTTGAGGCTGCACCGGCTGCACTGGCGGGGCTTCGCTGCAGCGCACAAATAGTATAATCCTAATCCACTACACGTCAGCTGCTCGATTCAATGTAGTGTGATATGTTGTGTAAGAACTGCAATACAGTGGAAACGGCTGGTAAGCGGTGGGTAGTGGTCCTTCTAACTCGTCGCTCCTTATAACTTATTTACAGCTTCAGTTGATAGTGGAAAATACCTTGGATATGTAAAGTTCGCGGAAGCCTAAATAAGTAAATATATGACGATAACAGAACCTGATAGAGCGCCGTATTAGCTGATGATAACAAACACATTCATGAGTGGGAACACAGATCAGTGCACTGAGTCGGTCTTTGTGTACACAACATATTATCACAATTGTAGTTACAGAAAAAAACCTAAAATCTTAGCTTTTTCAACAATGAGCACACTAGCCTACATACTTACGATGCTGGTAGTTGAATTATGAGCATCGTAACGACTGCACAAGTTTAAACTGATGAGACAGGTTACAGTTGCCCATCAGCTGTCACCCCGCCTCCCGCCGCACCGGGAACAACTTCACATTAGTGTTGAAGATTGGTAACACTGAAGCAATCTGAAGACTAATTCTCGTAATTTAATACGTTCAAAATCTAGTCGCAGTCTCATCTCGGCGACAAACAAATGTCAAAAACTTGTCAAAATGTAGGGAAATTAGAGGTATTTTTAACATATTGAGACTGAGGTCAAGCTGTAAACGTTCTTAAAATTACGAGATTTGCCCCTCTGAAAATGATACAAATAACAAAATCACTGTAGTTGAATCCACTGACTTAATTCTACATTATTTCGTGTTTCAACTTTGTGTTTTTTGTGAATTTGTTTTACTGATATCTTTCGACCTACTTATGAAGAGGTCATGACGTAGTAGGTACCAGAAATAGCCTCTTGTGTAGGCTATCTTAAGGTCGGTATTTATTAATATCCGTGTCACCTAACACATGCTTTTAAACTGTGCCGGTATGTATTCTTCTAAAAATATGTACCTACATAAACATATTTTGAGCGTCACAATGGGTTGACAAACGACAATAAACGTTAAACACAAACCATAAAAGTCATCTCTGTCATAAACATGAATCACACACGCCCTCTGGCGGTGCGGCGATGTATTGAATGAAACTGAGCAATCTGTGTGTGAATAACGCTAAGTTACGGCCGGCCGAGCGGGTCCCATTCCGTGAGCGGGTCGCTGTTAAATATAGCGGAAAGAACGGATGCTATGGACTGTTAAATGTCAACTCATAACACACATAACGTACGTAGAACTTCGGAATTTTGTCAGCACAGTCCATATTGTAACACTTTTTTTCTGAACAGTGTCAACCATTACTAAAAGAAGTGTTTATGGGTAGCCTAGAATCTATTGTCGGTGCAGATATATATATTTATCGTTACTGTAGTACTATGTAGAAAGATTAGGAACTACTCCGCTATACTAAGTTTTATGATCTCCGGACGATCTCTAACAAAACTAGCCAGACATTCCCTTAATTTCCTGCGGCCTGACTCACCGCACTGCACCGTGTCGTACCGCACCGTACCGCGCCGTGCTGCACCGTACCGCACGGCCCCGCACGGTGTCGGGTCGTCACCGAGCGCTCATTACGAATTCATTAGCCTCGCACAGCCTCGTTGCATCGCTAACGTGCCTATATTTGTTCGTCTGGCACTTAAGTGCTGACTGCGACGTTTTTAATATAGTGAGGTAAACGTCTCGCAGGCATGAGCGTGAGACTGTGGAGATACATTATGATATGTTAACAAGCAACAAGGGGTGTTCAAGTGGACCAGTTTGATTTTTTATGTTTTGATTATGAAGTTCTTTAGCTGTTAAAAATAAGAACCTAGTGCAACAGTGACATTCTAATTGTAATAAAACTACGATAATTAGACAATCAAATGTACTTATAGAAATGTTCCCCTCGCTCATTTTATAAACACTACCTTGCAATATTTTTGTAACCGCATACAAACTAAATCCAACAAATAGCAAGTAAATCGTTAACAAATAGCATTTACATTAATTACCACCGAATACCGATCAGAATACCTAATAACACCATTCTCTTGTCATTAACTTCGTTGAACTAATTGCCTAATTCCTGTGCATGTCAAGTGTAGCGGTAGTTGTGATCGTGACGGTGACGGTGACAGCCCGTTTATAAGTTGAAGTGAGCGTCTGCATCATCCATCTTGCTGATAACATCGCCGGCTGCTATCGACAGCAACCCTCGGCGACACCAACACGAAGCTGCTCTAAATTGTTTTAAACTTACTCCAAAATAAGTCATCTTTTCAGGAAAATCTGTTGGAACTGATAAGATGGAACATTTATAGAATATTTTTTTAAAGTGGAGAAAGCCGTCTTCTGTTTTAGGCATAAAGTTGAGATTGTATCGGCGACTGGGGCGTCATTAATCATAGTAGAAGTTCCAGCCATGTCGAGCGGCCGACAGCTTTGTGAATAATAAGTATTGACGCTAGTTACTCCTATAATAACTGTTACGATGATTAATGAGTCCACGGCCAATAGCTTAGAGTTTTCTAAATAATTATTACTAAAAGTATTTATTTTTAGGCCATCAAAAACGCGACTACTTAATGGGAATTGGAAAGTTAAACAACTAGGTATATAACTACTAAAACAGATACTGAAGGATAGAATTTTCTCGAATACACAAAAAGTTTAATAAAACACAAAAAGTAAGGATTACCAAACCAGCGATCTCTAATAGGCAACCTAAAAGACATTACACATTCATTTGATAAAACATTTCTCTTGATGCAAACATTTTGTCGAAAAGAACGTATAAAACGAGAGAGGCAGCACAAACTAGATCTTTAAACAAAGTAATGAAAGACGCAACGTAAAGCACAGTACGAGTATCTCCGCGGTGTTACAGAGTGCCTGGCGGTGGCTGGCCGACGCCGTGGCCATCGATGGGCCACAGCGTGACAGCTCAATCACGCCGCGATAGACAACCTGCTTTATTAACCCGTAAGCGCTTGTATACGCGGCCTTATAACCGTCTTGAGAGTAAGGGGAACTCGTCCCGTTTGAAGGGTTTATTAAACGAGGCTGTCGCGCAAAGTATGCGAGTTTACAAGGCTTTGTTTAGCGTGTCTTTTTTATAAGAGTTTATAAAGTACAAATTACTTACATAATTGTTCGTGAAGACCCATCATTTTATTGGCTGTCAGTCTAACGTACGTGTTTTGTTTAGCTGTGTCTCTGATTGGAAGCCTGGCTGTTTCTTAAATATATACAGGATTATTTCATAGTTTGGAAAATGGAGAGGGAGGCCTTTGCCCTGCAGTGGGACAATACAGGCTAAGTAGTAGATAGATAAATAAATAAAGGCTAAGTAGTAGATAGATAAATAAATAAAGGCTAAGTAGTAGATAGATAAATAAATAAAGGCTAAGTAGTAGATAGATAAATAAATAAATAAAGTCCGCCAGACCGTATTTCGGCCACGGCAGCCAATCTCAACGGAGACCAGCCTTCGGCGCGGGAGATGTTATAGTGCACAAGTGTGTGCAGACACAGGTGCACTATCCCCTCCCTCACTCGCATAGTCCGATGGGACGGCAACCCGACACGACCAGAGAGAGATCAAGCGCAGGACCAACGGCTTAACGTGCTTTCCGAGGCACGGGGGTACACCGCCAACTCCGGGTTACGGGCTGTTACTAAGACATCCCTAAACAAAAATCCTAGTTAGACAGATAGATTTCTTAGTTCCAGCCAAATAAGCAAAGACCGCGCACGTTGTAAGTATTTCCACGGTTTAATTATTCGGGCATTATAAATGAGAATCCAATTACTGTGAAAGGAACCGCCATGAATTCATGAATGATTCAAATCAAACTCAATACCCGTAATATTTATTCCAAACTGTATAAATAGAAATTCATTGGTGAATGTGTCTTAAAATAATAGCTAGGCTCTTTATAATCCGTGGACGGACGGACCGGTCGACCGGACGGGACCGCAAACGATCTGGAAAATTTGAATAGTACCCGACTAACAGATTTGCATCCGTCCTCTCATATTAATATCATCGCTTTCATAATATCTGAGTGTTTTACTACAAGTTCGTCGCGGGCGCGACGCAAACGGATCATTACGATGTTAACTCGCGGTTTTGGTTTTATAACTATAACCGAATCGGCCATTAGTTAATTCGTTGCGCGCTTCGAATGTCACTGGTAAATACTTAATTAACTTGATTGGTCTTAATTTAAAGCAATTATGTATTTACGTTCATAGTAATAATAGACGCAACTTTAAAAATATATTTATGAATCTTTGGATATGTTTGTTTCCCAACAAACTACTATTTCTGAAGGCCACACAATCTTGGCAGCTAAGTGCTTCACTTAGCAGGTAATTGCCGGCAGTCGGCACTCGTCGGCTGTCGTCTTAGTGTCCGCAGTTCCGCACAGCATCACTCCGAACATCGCCGAATTATGAACATGCCGTCGTTGTCGTGACGACACGTCAACGTTTTATGACGAATGAGGAAAGGGTTCAATACAACATAAACATACGCAGTGTAATATTGTATTATTTACAGCCGCCTCCTAAAAGTTGTTCTTTGTTTTTTTCTGAAGAAGTTTCAATCGGTAGAAGACTAGTGACGATGTTTGTCCTCACCTAGTGGCGGAGGAGGTTCATACTAAACATTATGTAGATTAAATCATCAATACTCACGTGACACGCAGATGATTAATAATGAAACTGGCAGCATATTTGATAACTTTGGCACTTTCGTTGCACTAAGATATTTTAAAAACACCATCAGGTAGCAGGCCCCTCCCTTCCTGTCTCTCTCTTAGGTACCTAGTGTGTAGAGCAGATCCCGATTCTTGAATTTTTCACTTGCATATATTCTGAAACACAATGCAATGCAAATCAACAATATTTGATTTTCTTGAAGACCTATCCTATTACACTGGGTAGTACTAATAACCCTACAAGACTATGTACTACACAATACTCTACATAGTTCCCTCGATATCCGCCGTAAGCAGCAACTCAAACAAACTAGCGAGTGGAACTGCAGCGTGATTCGAGTTATCAGCTCCATCGCCCACACTCGGGGAACAAAGGACCAACTTGATGCTGGTGATAAATACGCCCGTAATCTGATCCTGAAGTAATTGAGACGTGCGACTGTTAAGGCTGGTAAATATGACCAACTTTTATATAGAACAGGGCTATAAGGACCAAACTTGAACTCTGACAAAGAATATTACAATAAATATATAAATGACAATGTTTCGTTTAATAACCTAAACTACATAATCAAAAATATGGTAGATGGTGTAGCCAGAAGACATGTTTGAAATAACGAAAAAGCAACATGAAAGTATTACATAACTGCATTCAAAAACATTGTCAATTACTTGCACGAACGAGTTAGTAATCCCGGACACTGGGGACTGGGGGTCTGAGGCGGAGGGAATTTACTGTAATTTAAATGTTTGCAACATTTTTGGTCGACATTTGTCTAACTTGTCACACAGTATAATTGTGTTTGGAAGGATCGGATTCTCAGCTTACCGAGCTCATTAGTTAGATCTACTGAACTATGCATTCACTTTATCGATTTTGTTTGCGGCACTTACTAAGTATACATCTTTGATTCACAAAATAATCTTAATAATTACCTGCTTCCAAACCAGCTGTTTCGTTCGGTCATCACTTACAAACTGTTGATTTCATTTGTCAGATCAGACTCGCGAGGTGACCCGCTGCCTAGGGATGCCCTACATAGCGCTTTCGTGGAACACCTGAGCACACAGCGTTGACGGTTATGTCTTGAAATACTTGTAAATATATAGCAAATCTGTCTGTGTATTGAAGAAAGTGGACTAAAATATGTATATCTAATTAAAAGAGTCACTTGTTGTTCATAACAATACAACAAATACAACAATCATTGAGCACTGATTTACCATACTAGTATATTCATATAAGTATTAGCTGTAGGTTCGCTCACTCATTTTAAACCTCCCTGATACTAGTGAATAATTTGCGAAAGTTTCAAAGTGTACCTACATTAGATTTTTATACCTTTAATTGAATTAGTTTTACAACTCTGATTAATGTGACTAATTTATTCAAAAAAACTTTCATGTGGTCATTTTCTCATTCAAGCTCCGTGATCGAACCCGCGGCTAACACTTGTATTGAGAATACAATTAATTTTAAACAGACAACTTAATGAATTGGTGCTAATGTTACGGCTCCTAATATTGCGTGACACAATATTGACAATATGTCAACTAATATCTGTTACGCGGCGTTGCTTGATGCTCCAATAAGTAAAGCAGCTCCATGCTGAATATCGGTTTTCCAACTTAGTTGGAAGGCGACATTGTCTTGTCATGTTTAACATAACAGGAAATAATACTAACGAATACCCTACCCGTGTTAGATATCGTCTCCCATATCCCCGGTGCCCGGCCTAGGTCCTCGGTGGCCCTTGCGACCAAACTTTTATTTTGATGGTCCTTTGTTCCTATAAACACTGCGGTTACATTACGTATTCCTGTGAAATTCACTGATTGTTTCTGCCATTAACTTTATCATTCCACAACAATCAGCGGGTCACCGATGCATTCTATGGCAAATTGACGACTTAACCATGCGTAAACTGTACATTTTTGATCATTTATTTTATTTTAAACATACAATTTGCGAAAAATAAGAACCTCAAGCCTAGGAACATTAAATTATGTATATGCATACAAGTGGAGACGTTGTTCAGCAGGCAGTTGGCGGTCGGCAGCTCAGCTAATTGTGTATCACTATCTATCAGAATCTGAATCATTGTGATATTGCCAATCCATTGCTTCACATGCAACATTTGTCTGCTAACCAACGTAAATAACGCAATGAATGTGGTTGAACTGTGAAATGAAAGCCATTCCTACTGTTACTGTTGTGTGTTAAGCAACCACCCTGCAGTTCTGGATTTTTTCGGGGGATATACTCAGTATATTTTACTCTCATAAATAACTTGTAGGCACGCGAGTCCCTAACTTTACCTCTAAGGTCAGGTCTGTTGGAACGTGAACTGTCCTTGCTCTATGACTTCATACGATGATGTTTATCCAGTACATCAAACAGACTCGTTTCTTAGTAAATAGTAAATAGTATAGTCCAAAATAAATATTCATTAATTGCATAAAAGTCTGTAATAAAAAGCCGTTCTAAATCGATACAAGCTCAGACAGACATGTTTGACGACTGTGAGTATACATAATATGTGGAGTGGAACTAGGCTGGAATTAATTGAGGCAAGAAGTATTACAAGCAGAACAATTCGATGATATTAACATAGTTACTCATTTTAACAGTTGTATCAATGTATGAGGATAAATAAATCTGAAATGAGGGGCTCGTGGCTCAATGATAACAGCTGCACGAGTCGATCGAAGGCTAACTACTGAACGTCCTTTTTCTACGAAATTTTTGTATGAAGTTTTGTTCAGGACGTGCTCTGTCGGGTCGCTAGTATTGGGTATTTTTTGATTGCAATTGTGAACTTTTAATAACTTTTAATTTTTTCCGCGTCTTTATTCAACTCTTTGTTATATTTTTTGAGACACCTGAGGCTAATTATTATTATTCCAAGTCTATAACAAAATAATGGTTTTCTATACTTTGACTTTCGACACGACCTACAGTCAATAATTGATCCAATTAAAACCATTATATTTCGGGCTTGTTGGTATGCTCACCATTATTTAGCAGTCAACAGTTATTGCGGCTCCAATTAGTGAATAAATAATAACACCACTTCAACTCGACCACCAAACACGTGGACTGGGCTGTTTAGTAAAGTGTGCTATGAAATAGGTAGGTAATTGGAATACTTGCTTGGGCTTATGAACCTGACATGTTTACTGATTATTTTATATCATCTATACTTTCATGTCGTAAAATAAATATTCATAGCGAAAGTACCTACCTATGTAACAGTAGACAAGATACGTTCACCCTGAAGATTCCACCAACGGATCATGGTCCTTCAGGAACAGTAGCCGTGTTTCAACTAAATAAACTTTTGAAGGGGAAGGCCTCTCCGTGGTCCGACCCTTTACTGATCAACTGATAGTGACGTACTGTTTAGGGAAAACACTGATATTATTAGACATATTTCATGTGTAATAATATCAGTATCCTACCCTGTTACCTACACCTGTATCATACATGATCAAGTCACAATAAAGCTATCTAATGTATCTACGCGCGCAATTTTTGAATATAGAATCAAAGATGGCCGATACAAAAACACTGACGTTGCTGAGTGACGTCACGTGAGCATGACTAAGGTATTTTAATATTCTGCCTTTAAAGAAGTGCTGCTATTATCGCCGTAAGTAATGTTTACGGTTCACGACGTGTCCCCGCGGTGGGCCGCGGTGGGCCGTTGTGGCCGCGGTGGGCACTTACCTGCCCCAAGGCGATCGATGTGCTCAATGAATAAGTAAGTAAGTCGCATCGATTGACACTTTGCTAATAATAAATACTAAACGGTAGCACACTTAGATTAGAATAGAATAGAATAGAATAGAATAGAATACTCTTTATTGTACACCATACAATTTATAAAACATAAATATACAAAATTTTTACAAAGGGTGACACAATGGGCCCAATGGGTAGATTACCTACTAGTCTCCAAACTTATACCATTAAAAAGAAAAGCAGACAAACAATACGTAAGTATGCTAAAAAGCTCAATCGAAGTCACATGGCAATGTTTCAGATTTGAATTGATTAATGTGGTGATTTTACGAAATCGAACTAAAGTGTTATTTATGCAGGACAATCAGCTTCATCAAACGAGTTGCTGATACTTCCACAAACTCTAACATTGCACAAATTAGTAATTATGCTTCCCATTTAAAATGTAATTAAAACAGTGTGCATGAATATTTAACAGCTGCGGTGCTTAGCTCACGCCTTTAAATTTATTCTTCAGATAGTTAAGTTCACGTTAAGTTAACCGGCTGTTATGTGACACTGCAAGTATTTACATAATTGATACAAACTATCAGAGCGTCGTTACAAGTTGCCGCAAATTTCTGCAAGTCTCTGCAAGTTGTATCTACATCACTCGTTAATAAAAATAAGCCGTTTTTAAATAAACTAAGTTTGATTAGTTTGAATCTGTGGTTAAATTACTTACTTGTCTGTAGCCAGTCTGTAGTCTGCAAGTGCAAGTGTGTCTACTTCCTGGCAAATATTCCTATTTAAGTTTTTAATTACCTACCACCGAAATCACTAGTACTGCGGGTATGTAACGTGGGAGTTGCTGAAAACAAGGAAAATCTCTTTTTTTTTTTCAAAATGTCATTTTATAACCGTACTGAAATTAGCCTAAACATGTATTTTATCAAAATAACTAGGTACCTCTAACTTCACAAACACAAGTGTGACTGTGTGTAAAACTTACAAGTTTATAAAAAACGCTTTACTTTATTATACGCTTTGTTAGTTGGTCGCTCACCGCCGAACTTTGTTAGTTGGTCGCTCACCGCCGAACTTTGTTAGTTGGTCGCTCACCGCCGAACTTTGTTAGTTGGTCGCTCACCGCCGAACTTTGTTAGTTGGTCGCTCACCGCCGAACTTTGTTAGTTGGACGCTCACCGCCGAACTTTGTTAGTTGGTCGCTCACCGCCGAACTTTGTTAGTTGGTAGCTCACCGCCGAACTTTGTTAGTTGGTCGCTCACCGCCGAACTTTGTTAGTTGGTCGCTCACCGCCGAACTTAGTTAGTTGGTCGCTCACCGCCGAACTTTACAGTCATAACACTTATAACATAATATGCCTACAATGGAAATCTTTCCCGTGTTCCCCAAAGTTACGTAAAATATTTGTTTTGTTCCCCGAGTATATTTTATATAATTAAATTGTTTCGTTTAAACTTCGTATATAAGTTATGCCTTCATTACCGACCAATGAAAACAAACCGTATCGTTCGACTTCATGAAAACTTACCATTATTATTTTATTCTCGTATAGACATAATAAACTTTTATTGACACAAAGAACGAAAAGCATCACAGAATAACTATCGTTTTGGTCGAGTTGAACAATGGAATATAAATGATTATCATAAATAGGTCGGTAAAGTGTTTGTGTAAACACAACTACTGCATTGGCCTTCTTACTTACTTAGTAACAAGTTGTCACCAGTCTCACCTACCTAGGTACTAGTGACAAGTTGAATCCATCCGAACAACCGGACTGTTAACATAAACAACTACTTAATCCCACAATTACCTACTTTTCTAAAATAAGTTCTAACTCCGAGGAAGGCTCTGTATTTATCCGTGTTCTACTTCCGTATTTCGGTTATTTTCAAAAAATGTTCTGTTTCTATTTCAGGTAAGCCATTCATCTCCTCGCCGCAAGGTAAGGGCTGTCTCCTCCTCCGCGCTGAGGAGTGAAGAGTACCACTTACCAGCCGCGACAAGAAGCAAACTTGTTTTAATTTATTTTGTTGGCGCGGATCGATTACTAATCGTAGCGAACCGATAATCGAGTCGGTTCGGTTATATTCGAGTCTATTCGATTACCGCTATCACCGTGCGATTAGTGACGGCTCCTGCTCAAGCCTACACAGGGTTGCCCCAATAAGTGATCCTTACCCTGACAAGGACAGGCTTCATTCACCTAATAACAGCCTACACAATAGAACGTCTTTAGAACCGAGGGTGGGCTGACTTGTTAGCATTTATTTGAGAAATAATAATGTAAATAACGAATCCCAAATAATTTTACATTCAACTTTATTGTAGACTCGACTCTCATTGAACTCGAATCCTTAAAAGAAAATCGAAAGATTCATTGTCCAGGCAGGGACGATATCGTCCACCACCGCCACACCGCTTAGCCACCGTGACTCGACACTGACGTCGCTGACTCGCCCGCCACGACACACGCTCACAGACACTCGAGTGCCAGGTGCCAGCCCTAGCCGAGGATTACGATTGTCTTACACGAATACTAATAGTTTGTTTGAGCTGATTTCACTCCAGCGCACTTATATCTACTAAACTCAATAGTCTTATTATCCCCATATAATAGGATTAGATACAGGTGGCGAGAGATTCTTAAACAGATTGAAGCTATCATTATAATAAAGATTTAAACTTTGCAGACTTCATTAATAAACGTGGTTATTCATATTGCTCCCTCTTACTTCTTAACTGACTTTAAGAAGACTTACTGACAAATCTGCCTCTCCCAACATAGATTTTCATCTCATTCTCTTCGAGATTATACTTTTTCTCTCGATGCTGATGTCAAACCTGCAGCGGAACATCAAAAGCCAATACTCCGCTTAGCTACAGTCGCTCAATAATATCAACAGATGTCTGACAGCCCCGAGAGCGGCGACACAGGTGTCGACATCACTCTGTTGTTCTCTGTTGAATGTTTCACGTGATCACATACAGCCGACGTGACACGGGTCTCGCGGGGGGCGGCTCTCCCGTTGACACATTGAATTGCCAAACTTCCTGAACGGTTTATACGATACTTTTAGAATATTTCTATGAGGAACTTTGCTTACTACCTATTTTACAAAGGGTTAAATACAGTGGTTTGACGGGTTACAATTATTTGAACCAAGGAAGGAGCTGATATTTTGTAAATTCTAAGTGACGAACAATTCCTGAGCAACAATTAACTAACGTTAAAGTTTAACGCCAAACCTCGAATAAAATACTTAAAAAATAAATTAAAATTTCACCGTCAATGACAACAAAAGCCACCAAAATGAGTTTGAAATCAACAAGTAACCGAGATTACCAACGCTTCAACTTTGACACACTTCGAAAGTCGACGCCGACTTTTGTTTCTGAGGCGGCGACTTCGGAAGCCAGTATTGCCAGCGGATTTTTGGCAGGTGTCAGTTAAAGGTACAATAAGGGTAAGTCTGAGGGCACATAATAGAACTTTGTTATATTACACGCTTTACGAGTTTTGGGGAATAGCCTCGTTAATTCGTGTTTTACTGCTTATTATTACGTGTGGATGTGTTTCATTGTAGAAAGATAAGATGAAGAGACTAGAACAGGCAAACTGGTAGTAGGTAGTCAATTAACAAACCACAGCGTCGATGACACGCATCACTCGACCGACACAGCACTGTTCCGGGACGTAACATCATCCTGTCATTATTGTCAAACTTTTGAAATAATAAACGTTTATGCCTCGTCAAGGGTCCGGACATCATAGACCAATTACTTCATCGAAATGTTTCCATAAATTAATATTTCCTTAAATTCATTTATCATGAAAAGTTCAAAATTATTCATTGTGTGTCACATTTTCCTAGATTTCAAGTTACCTCTGCATTTCCAAATTCAAATCCTAATTATAAAAGATATTTAAATGAAACTAATCTAATGATGCACATGCATAAAAACTTTCAGCCACCAGCTGGTGGCTGAAAGTTTTCGGGCGGGACTCACAATAACACAACTGTCTCCAACCGGCTCACCATTCAACGCAGGTTATAACACAAAACACGTTAGTAGCACAAAGTAACAATGCACGCACACTGACTACGGACCTCGGATCGACGGATACGGACGGTACGGATGGATTCAAAAGAGCCTGAACACTGCGGCTTGATGTACTAGAAACTGAATTATTTTGTGACAATATGACGTCATGTTTGTAAAGTTGATGTAGTACTGGATAGGGTCTTACCCCATAGGCTTCCATAACGATAATTTGTATACCCCATAGGCCACTTTTGGAGTTCAAAAGTGGTCACCTATTCTACCCCCATGAAGGTAGCTTTGCATTAAAACCTATTCCTAAAGATACTTGACTTTGATGCAAAGCTTTTAACATACAATTCTCATAAATGCAACATTAACCACTCCGTAAGTGACGGCTCAGCGAGCTCCACGGGAGCAGTGGTGGCCCAGTGGTAACGGCCGCGACTTACGAGCTGTAGGTCTGGGTTCGAACCCAGACAGGCACTTTACTTTGTGTAAATAATTTCATTACGACTGCTCTCAGAACTATGAACGAAAACATCGTGAGGAAACCGGCATGTCCTAGAACCTAAAATTCGAAGGCGTGACATCTAGCAACCCGCACTGGGCCCGCGTGCCAGTCCCTCTCACCGAGAGGAGCCCTGTGTCCCAGCAGTGGGAACGCTATAAGCTGATTATGCTAAGCGACGGCTCCATTAGCGTCCATTTCTTACATTGGTACTACATCGAGTATCTCTCGCCGTGTGAGTGTGACGTCATTTGTCGGCGTAATGCCACACATTAGGCTGCCCCGAACTGTCCCGGTTATTGGAACCTTCCATACCGAAGCTCGTATAAACTAATCACTGTTACTAGTTTCTCCTATTAGTGTGAAATAAAAGGAACATTAAAATAATGTACCCATTTTTTTTTTTTTTTTTTTTGGGATGGGAAATCATCAAATGACTCCTCCCGCTCTGGGTGGAGCGGAAGGGAGTGTCAGACTCTTACTGACTAAAACCCACCCATGTTCCTTCCTTCGCCCTTTATGTTCCGGGGTAGCGGTAACCCTTCCGGACAATCCCGCTGCCCCGGCAGGCTTCGGCCCTAAGGGGCCCCTCGAATTATGCTGACATCTCTTTGAGGCGCGCGTGGAACACTTACGCGCCGTCCGGCACGGGCCTGGTCCTGATCGGGCGGTGAGCTACCCATTGCTCTCCGCCCGCAGGCCCGCGCCTACGGTGGCCGGTAGTCTCCTATAGACTCCCGACGCCCGGGGCGTCTCCCGCGGCGGCTGGGACGGGAGGCTCTCTCCCTCATCCGTCCCGCCACCTCCTTCGCTAGCATGACTGCTTCGCAGAAGGAGGCGACTGCCTCCCACTCCCTCTCGCTCCGGACCATGGCTTGCACCAGGGCCGGGCGCGAGAGGCCGCCGCCGCTGCCGATCGCCTCCACGAGGACACGGCGGTGCTCCGCCCAAGCGGGGCAGACCTCCACCGTGTGCTCCACCGTGTCCTCTGGGCGATCCTGGCAATGGTGACACCCGGGCGTTTCCTCCCGCCTGATGATGTGCAGGAACCTCCCGAAGCTTCCGTGTCCGGTGAGGACCTGCGTCAGGTGGTAGGTGAGGGCGCCGTGGCGCCTCTCTAGCCACTCCTCAAAGAGGGGTCTTATCGCCGCTATCGCGGCGTGCCCTGCGCTGGGTTGCGACAGTCGCTCTTTCCATGTCGCCATGAGATCGAGCCGGAGGTCCGTCCGCTCCGCAGCAATTTGCCGCGGGAGCGGACTTTCCCCCCGGCGTAGTGCCTCCGCGCGCCACTCATGCAGGCGCGCGAGGACCATCGCCTCCAGATCCCATGGCGGCAGTCCGGCAAGGAGGCTTGCCGCCTCGCGCGAGATCGTGCGGTAGCCCCGGATTAGCCTTACGGCTACCACCTTCTGGGGCGCGTTCAGGTAGTGGGCGGCTCGCAGCCGCAGTGAACGCGCCCACACCGGGGCCCCGTATAGGGCCATGGACCGCACGACCCCCGCGTAAAGCCTCCGGCAGGAGGCGTTTGGCCCCCCCAGGTTGGGCAAGAGCCGCTTGAAGGCGGCCCCAGCCCGTTCCAGTTTGGGGGCCAAACGTCGGAAGTGCTCGATAATGTATCCATTAGACTGTGATTGGTTTTAGGTGATAACAGATGATAAAAGTTATAAGTTTAATATTCACTCCTTTGACATTAGTTATCTACATGTGGGTGTACATACACTATAACATCTACTAATGTACAAAGTACCTCCTGTCCTGCCTGTGGCCGCCCTCCAGGGAACACAAGATCTAACGAACTTACCTAATGGGCTTTTATTCTACAAGGATGATTAGGCATATAGCGGAGGATTGTGAGCTGAGCGTGCGACTGTCTGTAGTTGTATACTTTATATTATAGTCTTTGTGTTATCTAATGTAATTAGCCCTGGCCGGTTTGTCTTACAACACGATTACTGACAAACGCGTGCACTGACTGGACATGTCCACTCAAAGCTGTGTGGTTGTTTCCTCAAAAGACCATCTCACACCTGCATGGTCCTCACATGATCTCACCAGGATTATGTCTGGACTTTACAAAAGACGGAGACCTCCGAGTTAGTTGCGGTGTTTCTGCTCAAAGTAGTCGATTAGGAAACACCGACCTCATCATATTTTAAAATATCATAATTTCTTTTTGACGTGTTAAAGTACTTTATTACCAATTTACGGAAACAAAATATTATTTACTCTATGTTTAAATCTACCGCCAACATTGCCAAGTCATCCTCTCGTGCGTTTATCGTGGAATAACTCATCGATTAGCATCCACGAGTCGATACATTGAAGTTGCCACACAATCACCTACTTCCAGGAAAGTAATTTGTGAAAGAATCAATAAGAATGAATGTCAGAGTTCGAGTGCCGTCAGTAGTCTACAGGCGATTAATATTTCATCATTAAAATGAAATGAAGTTAACATTAGAGGTTACTCAATATTTTAAATTAATAATTGATACTAAGTAAATACACTAAGCAAAAATATACTAATCCCTAAAATATTACAAACTAAAACTCAAAGCATTTATTTCAAATAAACGACTTACATGCACTTTTGGATTGTCAAGGGGTCGGTCAGTCAGAAAGAAGAAAGATGATGCCTGTTCCAAAAGCGTAGTCTGTTCCTATGGAGAAGAACAAGTAAGAAACCCCGCGGACACTCTTATCTGAAGAAGCCCCTCTATATTTTTTATATGACTCTTTGAAGTTTTTATAACTAACTTCGGAACTGACTCTGATACTTTTAAATGACGGTGCAATAAGAGGGCTCTCATGTAACAGCGAGTGCTCGATACAGACGAAGCAATTGTAGCAAATGGTCTCGATCTCTATCATATGTACCTACCTCTATACCTACAGTGTTCGGAATAAAGGAGAACTGTAAGTGGAGCCACTACTACTACGAAGCGAATTGGAAAGTTCGATGCGATAGAGTTACAGACTTGAAGTACTTCTGTCAATACAAAATATGTAGTCCGGAACAAACAGTAGTCCGTGACTCTGTAGTTCGGCAAATCCGAAATTAACTCAAATGTTAAACCCGAAAATCATGTAGAAGTTTTTACTGAAAACCTTTGATCGCTCATCATATTGTCCGCTCATAAGCTGCTGACTATAAGCCTCAATGTAGACAGCTGTAACTAAATGTCGATTATATTTTTATAGTGCTAAGTATAAAACGACACACTGTCGTGTAGCGACAGGAAACTAAGTTTAAATTAAAGAAAGGGAGGTTGAAGTTAATTAAAGATTTAATAAAAGTAAAGATTATATAAAAAATGGAGATGAAAAGACAGTGGTGTGTAGTGTGTGGGTGAGGCAGGATGAAGATGAGTGATTAGTGGGTTGAGGAGGCTGAAGAGGTAGACGCGACGCGAGGCAGGTGGCGGTGACAGGAGCAGGCAGACGTGGAGAGGTGCTGGTGCGTGTGCGGCACGGAGGATACCCGTAGGGGGGCCCACGCGACAGTAGTAGGTCGCAGCACGGCCGCACGACACAGCAGGCGCGCAGGCACGGTAGGGGCCCACGCGACAGTAGTACGTCGCAGCACGGCCGCACGGGAGGGCAGGCACGGCGGCGCGAGCGAACAGGCACGGCAGGGGCCCACGCGACAATAGTGGGTCGCAGCAGGGCCGCACGGTAGGGCAGGCACGGCAGCACGCGGTCAGCCCGCCAGGAGAGACGGCCCTGGTTGAGAGCAGGCCAGTAGTTTCAGGAGGACGGAGGACGAGGTGCAGCGCTGGTACGACAGGTTCCGGAGTCAGAGAGTTCCCTGGCTAGGTGACTCCGGAGTACCAGCACTACTTTGAGGGTTCCTTTTAGAGGCGAAACTCGAACTCCAACTCGAACTCGAACTAGAACAGAACTAAAACTGAAACTCGAACTTGAACTGTCACCGCGTTGCTTGGATTCCGCAGGTAAACTCGCAGAACAGCAACTTGAAGAAATAAATATGAATTTGAAATATAGTGGCCAGTACCTATTGATTTGCGTAAGTCTGAATATATTTTCAGCTAAAAGTTACATGCTGATAAGAATTTATAAGCAAATTTGTCATGGCGACGTATTAGACGTCGTTGACAGGACTGTCATAATAAAATATATTAATAAAATACAATTAAATATATAGTTATTTCGTATTAAAAGCGTATTAAAAGTATAGTGTTTATAGGTAAAATGATATCAATGAATGTGGGCGAAATTTCCAGCCCTTGGATGTTACTAAATCGTCGTAGTGTTATGTTGAAGTTTGATGACTGACTATGGATTAAACGTGACCTGGTGTCGTGAGGAATAGCCAGATCAGCACCTAACGGTGACGGAATGCTTGTCTGACCTGGAGGAATGAATGTAGATAACTGTGAGTATGTACATTACGTTACAACACGATGACGCAAATAATCCCTACTTAGTCAGAATGAAATCTTATGTGACGACCAGCTTAGCATGAGCTGCGAGTCGCACACAGTTTGTATGATTTTATTCATTCTTACATTGAACGGAGGGTGCGAGAGAGGCCTGGTTACGTCGGCGGGTACACGGGGCACAGGTCATCGCATCGATATCCTATTTATACTGCAGTATCGACCGCCACACGTCACTCGATGTCAATCGAAAGCCTCGCTCCACGAACCGTTCACTTCAAGCTACGTAACGACCCTTGGAACAAGATATAAATAACGTATCGTACAGCACACTGTACTAATCAACGCGGAAGTTAAACATTCAGCGAAAAGTTCGGGGAAGTCAAACGAACAAGTTTTATTTACTTCAATTAACTTCAGCGTACAATAAATCTACATTGAACCACAAGATGGATAAACTTTTCCCCTAATCACTTTTAAATATTCAAATTCCCGCCTTGATTTTTAAACAGATATAAACTAAACAATTAAATACAAAACACAGCCTGGTCGACGACGTTGGTAATACCTTGGCGGTGGTACCTTTCACGAAAGCGAGCAAAGTGGCGATTACAAAAAACCAATAATAATTTCTTTTGACATCGAGAGTGTGATATAACGAAAATAAATTCGACTTACAGAGCAGAATCGAATGTTTCGTAAACAACGCGAGCGAGGAATCGACTCAATTATCGATATAGAGAGGCTGCTGGGAATCAATTGGAGCCAGACACACGACCGTCTGAACTAATATGTTGACGATATGACGATCAGACGGCTCTCGAAGTTACGGAAATTGTGTGACAGCAAGTTACTTTGTCTCTTGTTTTAATTCAAAACTAAAGAATTTCAGTAAATTAAAACGCCCTTTATTTGCTTCCCACAAACATCGATAAGTCTTTTTCGTAGATTCGTGAAACATATTGAAATGTTTCGCCTAAATCCTTGCTCAACAAAAGGCGCATATTTCTCTTACAATACAAATATACGCATACTGGCTGTCAGCTCCACCAACAAATGTTACACAATGAATAGACTTGTATCTGTCGGAAAAGGTTACATTCAAAGAGGTTGCTCTCCATATGTAACCTTTTCAGAAACACGCCGCAGACCTATATACCTACCACAAGTCGAATACATACATATAGGTATAACGCTTACATACAATGTTTCCAAAATATTCTTGGTACCTATATTTCTGAAGGTACCTTTCCTTAGCTCAGTGATTCTACATTGAAACAATGAGGTACTGTAGAGGTTTGTCTGCCGAAGGCAACCTCACATAGTGCAGGCGGGCTATAATTTAGCGCGGGTTACATTCGAACGTTCAAGCTAATGTCATATTTCTTCTATTAGGATTTTTGTTTATAACAGTGAGTGGTAATTTAGCAAGAAATATGTAAAGACGTGCTTACAATATAATCTTAAAGGAGTCTTATAGTTGTTCGATTCCTCCCGTTACCTCAGAGGGCTCTTCAAGCCCTCTATAGTACACAAGTTCCTTAACGAACTAACTTTATTACAAAGTTTTTATTAACACAAAGTGATATTCCAGCAGTTGTAACCAACGTTTTGTATAAATTCTTCCAGTCAAAACGACGTCAAGACTTGTAAACACACAACTCGCTTTAAGCTCCCAGCAGTTGGTCAAAGCTCTCATTAAGTTGCACTGCGGTGAGGGGCGCAGGGGGGCAGTAACCCTTTGTTCTAAACTCAGCTAATGAGCCTCAAACACTTAACACGTAAAGAGCTGCTAAATAGCAAACTTCATTTGTAAGTAGAATTTAAGTCGGTGTTAAGTGATGCATAAGCATTTATAACAAGCAACCGACATGAAAAAGAAACAGGTTAGTCAAACAGCAGCTAAAATAAAATGTGACAAGTCTTCAGGTCTATCCACATAATATGGACTACTAACAAACATGATAAAAGTAACCTACCTATGGGTAACTTCCGACTGACCACAGAGTTACCTCCGCGGTCAGTACGCCCATTTAATAGCGATTTGCATGTTGTAGCGTAGGTTTCGTCGCGATTCGCATAAACTTGTAGAAGGTATTAAGCATCAAAATCAACTGCTTTCTTCTTTACTTAAAATTCAATTCTTGCAATCTTTCGATCTAAAGGATCCTATAAAATCAAACGCGAGTATACTAACAATAACCATAATTCCCTTTAATCGTCCGATATTACCATTTTAATACTCTTTCATAAGACGTGATCACACACAAGCTAGATATCTTGGTACTAATAGTCTATCTAATAGTTTTGTAGCTGGCAGTAACAGTCCACTCGGTGAGCCCTCGCTGTAGAGTGCGGAGGGTCCTCCACGTCTTATTGTGGACGATTGACTCCTAATCACGCGGAGCATTTGTTGGCAAATTGCGGTAGCGCTGGGTCCAGTGTATCGATGATCTAGAGCTGTATGTATGCAGTTTAGATGGTGTTCGAAGTACTAACTTGCGTATTACTAAATTGCGTCGGATAGTTAACATGCCTGCGATTAAGTATCAAATTCTCTACAATACAGCAATGTTGAGCCACATTGACTGAGGCGCTCAACTTTCGTTTGGCCTCAAAGACAGTTTTAAGATACTAGTCAATGTCTTTATTTGGCGTCCATCTGCAGAACTCTGGAGACAAGTCGACGTTGTAAAATAGTGCTCAGAAAAGTAAGGCCTGTATAAACTCTTGGTTTTTTCCTTAGCTTCACGTCTTACTAAATTATTCATACGTATCAACGTAGTTTTTCAGCCATATGTAGATGACATCGTCGTCGGCCATCGAAGCGCTCCGACGGGACGAGTATCAAATGTGCTGACGCAGCTCGCGTACTGTGTCGTAGTACTGTGGGGAATGTTAGACACTCTCATAGTTTCCAGCACTATAAACTTGTTAGAATCTAGAGCAGTGTCAACATCTGAATATCTATACCAGTTAGTACAATACGAATAAGCATTAGTAACTCAACACACTTGTATCTCAACACACCTGCATCTCAACCAAATTGTCGTGAAGTGATGTCCGAACGATTCCGAGCAACGAAGATATTCGAATAGCGTAGAGAGTTTCATGAAACTTAGAAAATTATAAAGTTGGCAATACTCACAAGATGTTAGCGACACGTCGCATGACATGTAGCCGCCATGTGACAAGAGTGCTGACGCGCGGGCGACAGGGCTCCTCATCTACGTCGACGCGGCAACCCTAGCAGAACAGATTGTTCAGTGTTCAATCTCTTTCAATCCGACGCCGAGATAAACTGAGCTGTGGAAATCTGGTTCGTTGAGCATTTTGAGAATCAGCGTTTACCGTGTCTGGCGAAGGATTGAAGGACACAAGCAGAAAAATCTAATCCTACAGCCATTTTCATTAACGAAAAGTTGAGATCTATTGTTCCCCATATGAACACACCGACAGTTCCTTGATGACTACAGGGTTTTCCCTAATAGACAATCAATTACTCGATTTCAACCCTTACATCCGGGGCCTCGAACGCGTTTAAACCTCAAGCCGGTTTTATTTTGTTCTTCCTTTCATCTTCCTTTTACGTAAATCCAGGATTCATTTTACACGTAGTCTAGAAGAATTTTACTCAAATTACCTATTTAGTGCATAATAGGAATGATTCCTTCCTAATGCACGTTGTTATTATGCGCACCGAATAACGCTATCCTTCTGGTTATTAATGTACAGTTTAATTCAAATGTCCTTTGAGGTCCATTGTACTCATAAGAGCAGTGTCCACATGAGCTTACCGAGCTCAGTGAGCTCAGCGAGCCACACGGACATGCAACTCACCGAGCCACTATTAATCACGTTTATTCCCAAATACAACAGAACCAGCTCATTGTTAACTAACTATAAATTAAAGTTCCCGCATTCGGAGGAAGCTTTTTACATAAACCTACAATTTGTTATCCACTGATTTGCGTTAAAGTTGCCACAACGGGGGCTAACTCGTTTATTTTAATATGTGTGGCAATTAAAACTAGATAGTAACCCTATTAAAATGTGAAGGTGGACCAGACAGAGGTAGTGATTAATACTGTTAAATAGACGAGGTACGTGTAGTGAGTCCACTACTGGAAATAGTCTGTAAGGTTTGGGACTGACTCAACGGTGTCTTTAGAAAGCTCAGTTTTCTTTCACCTACACGTATATACAGTGCAATTGATACGAACATGAACCATCCATACCTGCTCAAACCTGCCTGCTTACCTGTTCAGCTGCTTTGCTTTTGCGTATAGCTTTATTGATACTCATTCATCTAGGTATTTTCTTCGTGCTGTGGATGGCACGACAGTGTATCAGTTGGCCAAACACTTCGCCACTTCCACGGCATCGTCGGTGGCCGCGTAGTTTGCGCCACATCTCCACATTCACCACACCCTGCTGCCGTACCGTCGTGATCTATCCATCACCCATCATTAGAAAATTCGGTTGGTTTGAATGAATAGGTTAACAGAAGATGTCGTTATTGTCTTGTGTACCCAAACCCTCTGCCTTCTGAACCCCCATGGGAGCAGGCGGCTGACCTATGATAGGAGCCGCAAACTAAACAATAGACGAGCGATAATCTCTCACCAACCAATCTACAACTGTAGTTAAATTGCACTGTCACTCAACACTATTTGACCCGTATTTACACAACCGCGCGTTTTATCCCGAGCCTCAATTACCTCCATGTAGTCGCGTGTTAACCGCGCGTCACCCGCCGTCATATCGCGCGGTATAGACGCGGCGCGGCAGCACGACACCGTTCCATGCCCGAACGCTTTTGTCTCAACGTCAGAAATGCCACCGATTTAATCATTCAATTTCCTGAGTAGCTACTGCTATTGTCGCGTTTACACGTGGTGCCCAGTAGTATTGTGTGTCCATATAGGTATATGTTGGTTCATCGCATGACTAATTTCAAATTAAATAACGCAACTATTTTATCTCCCAAAGGCCGCTACAATAAAGGGCTATGAGGCCATTACCACATTCGGCAGACAGAAATATGTATATTTATATATTCCTAGGTAGTTGTATAGAACACGTCTCTTTGTCGTTGCTATTAAATAAATCCTGATAATATTTCGATAATATTTAGTAGCTCATTATGTATTGAGGGGACGTCTAATGAATATTGTTTACAGTTGTTTTTCTTCAGATATTAGATAAAAGTCGTCCTCCATAATTGAATATTGATAGGTTTCAGAGCTCCCTCAAAATAAAGTCAATGTTTTTTTAAGAAAAGTATACTTTTAATTTGTATGAAGTTCAGCCCTAATACAATAGTGTGAAAGATGACCACGGAATAGAAGTTAAACGGCTCGTGAAAGGAAATAGATTCGTTGAAGTAAGTTGTCCGGACAAGCAGCCGGCGCTACTCGCCCGCTGCCGGACGCCGGACGCCGGACACCGGACACCAGCCACTGTTTTATGTTCAACCCTAATCGAGTTGACCTTTGTTATTGAAGCAGTCCGAAGTAGTGCTGGCTTTTGAACTAAATACCTTTCTGTGATTGTTTTACTATTTAGTAACGTGTGGCAGGGTTCCACTTCGTAAAGCAACATGAGTGAGCACTTTGGGAGACGGTTTATTTCACTTTTTCTTTATATATGTATGTGCCTACTTTCAGCAATATTGAAAGAACTTTCTTATAATTATTTGAAGAACTTTCGTAGCTTACGGGTCATATTTCTAAACAATCTTATTTCTGACTCTATTAATTAGACTAGCTTCTGCCCGCGTCTTCGCCCGCGTGTATGTCGGAAAAAATCCCACTGGAACATACTACCCAGACAAAAAGTAGCCTATAAAGCCTATTAAATCATTAAGTCAGCCTTTGTATCTTCTTGTTGTGCGAAAAGTTTAAATCCTAACTAATATTACAAATGCGAAAGTAAGTGTGTTTGTTACGCTTTCACGCTAAAACGGCTGAACGGATTTGAATTAAATTTGGCACACACATAGACTATGAGCTGGGTAGGTTAGGTTAGTAGGATATAGATTTAGGTAGGTAGGATATAGACTACTTTTTATCCTGGATCGCAGATGAAGTCGAGGGCACCAGCTAGTAATTAAATACATATTACTCCATAACATCAGCTATCTGCCAGTGAAAGTCCCGTCAAAACCGGTCCAGCCGACTCGAAGATTAGCCGGAACAAACAGACAGACAGACAAAAATTTAAAAAAAAACGTCTTATTTTTTAAGTAGGTAGTGTATATATTTTGATATTTGAAGCTTCTGTTATTTTGATATTACAAACAGACACTTCAATTTTATTTATTTGTATAGATAGGTACCTATTTAAAAATTAGCATCCGGTTGAACTGGAAGCCGACCCCAACATAGTTGTTAAAACGCTAGGCAGAAGTATTCTGTACTATTCTATTTTTTTTACATACATAGCACTCACCCGCGACTTCTTCCGCGTGGATTTCGTACTGTCTCCTAAATTTTTCAAGACCTCCCCCTTCAAAAGGTAGTTTTTAAAAATTATGATTAAGATTTTATAATTTATAAAGAAAAGCTTCAAGCTTATATATGAAAGGAATAAAATTGTTCATATAAACTACATAATATATGTCCTCCCTTTTCACTTTTTAAAAAAAAATCGTTTGGTACGTTTCAATTGGTCGAATAAAACGTTATTTATACCCATTTTCGCAGTAAAATCTGGCTCGTTAAACTGTATTAATTCTTTTCACCCCGACAAGGATTGATTTTTGAAAACCCCTAATACACATGATTCTTTATCTTTTCTTTTAAATTAATTCGACATCGACAACTTGTTAAAATATTTCCATAGAAACTTTGACACTCCTTAAACCATTCCTGAGGGGTAGTTTAAAAAAACTTATAAGTATAAACTTTATTGTTTACTACCCCTACAAAGGGTAGTTTTTGAAAATGTATGATTAATTTAGATAGGCAATTGAGCCAAGTTTCATTTTTTTAGATCAATGAAATGAGATTTTTCATATTACCTGTATCCCCCCTTTTCACCTCCAAGGCGACTAAAGTAGTTTGTGACCTTTCCATTATTTCTCTTAGACGTTATTTATACCAATTTTCAAGTAAATCAAGCCACGCAATAAAATACTTCCCCGTGAAATTGACTACCCCTCTTCACCCCGTCGGGGGTAGATTTTCGAAAAATCCTGATACGCTCAAACTCAAATCATTTATTTCAATTAAACCATTGACAGGCACTTTTGAATTGTCAAAATTAAATAGTCGGTCAGTTAGTCAGAAAGTTGAAGCTAGTTGCCAATTCCAAAACGTAGATCTCTATGGAGAAGAACGGGCAAGAAACTCCACGGACACTCTTTTAAATCAAGATATTAATACAGAATCCTGGGTACATTATTCTTATTGCTTCTATATGTGAGAACAATGTAAAAAAAAAACAAATAAAGAAACAATTGAAAAATTAAAAATAAGCCCTGGCAGTTAAGAGATGACCAGTCTCAACCGACGGCGCCCGTTCACGAACGTGACGCGTGGATCAGCACCACCCAGCTCAACCATTTTGTAGGGAACCGAATGATCCAACACACGCGCCACCACCAGTGAGACGTTTAAGTGAGCATGACATATTCTCAACTGCCATGCTCTTTCAAGTCAACATCAAAATATCATAATAAACGGATCCATGGTTCTTACATTTACAAAATTTAAAAAATGCTTCTAAATTATACAAAACTATAGTTTGCAATTTATTTAAGAGATAAATATTTTTTTTTTCCAAAATAAAAAACCGACTTCCAAAAAAGACACTGCAAAGTGAAAAATAACTTTAATTTCGAAAGTCGGTGTTGTTGGGTTCGCATTTTCGTTGTTTGCCACCGGAAGTCGATTTTTTTTTGCAAAAAAGTTTTTATTTTTCACTTTTTAGTTGTAATTTTCATAAGTAATTTTAGTTTAAAAAAACGATGTGTGGGCCCATAAAATTTGAGGGTTGCCCTCGATTTCTCCAAGATCCAATCATCAGATCCTGTCTTGGTGACTATGGGACCACTTCAGAAGTATCTCCTTTCGGACAGAAAAAGAATTTTGAAAATCGGTCCACAATTGGCGGAGTAATCGCGTAACAAACACACAAAAAAAAACATACCGTCGAATTGAGAACCTCCTCCTTTTTTTGAAGTCAGTTAAAAAAGAATTACTACCTAATATATTATTTTATAAAACCAGGAAGAGGTATTTAATATTGAAGTATTCTTCCAAATATTGAAATTGTGATCAATTAGTGAGCCCAAGTGCCTGTGGAGCAGGACCAGCATTAAGCATACTCATCCAACTTATAATACGCTTGTCTACATAGTGTGCGTTTAATGCATGTTTTTTCTTCTCATTTAGTTGAAGAATATCGAGTGATATTTTACTATAACATTTTACACAGTAACCCATAAAAAGAGTTTTTACTTTAGACAATCTGAAGCGCGGTGGATTTAGTTTGTTCCTATTCCTAGTGTTAAAATTATGCCTGTCACTTATCTTACTAAAAGATGTAGATTTTTTCGAACATACATATTGTTTTCGTATATATATTGACAAGGAACCATCATGATGCTAATTTTTTTAAACAGTTCCCTTAGAGATTCGTATCTGCTGATATTGTAGATGGCTCTGACAGCCCTCTTTTGCAGAATGAAGATAGAATCAATATCTGCAGCCCTTCCCCACAGCAAAATACCGTAAGACATGATGCTATGGAAGTAACTAAAATAGACCAGTCTCGCGGTATCCACATCTGTTAATTGACGGATTTTCCAAACAGCGTAAGCGGCTGAACTTAGCCGCCCTGCAAGTGATGTTAGGTGAGGACCCCACTGCAGTTTTGAGTCAAGCGTGATCCCCAAGAAAACCGTATTTTCGACGAATTCAAGTATCTCCCTTTTCAATACAACGTGACATTCACTACTTCTAACATTCGGTAAAGCGAATCTAATGCATTTAGTTTTCTTTTCTCATTTAATACTAAATTATTTACAGTAAACCAATTATGAACCATAAGCATAGCGTTATTTACGTCGTCAAGCTCCTGTGCACGTCTGCAAATAACACCATTTGTGGTCGGGTTTTTAGTAAATGAGGTAAATCATATATATGTATATACTAAAAATAGGAACGGCCCCAATATTGAGCCCTGCGGTATACCCATTTAGACTTTTAAACCCAATGAATTCACACCGTTTATTTGAACTTGCTAAAATCTATGATTTAAATATGATTTTAATAAGCTAAGAGCTAGTTTACCCAGTCCGTAATGCTCAAGTTTCAAGAGCAGAGTTTCACTTTATTATTTATTATGGTCTTAAATATACATACTGAGTATCGAGTTAATTGAACCGCGCGTTAAAATTATTCCGTACAACTTTAACACCCCCAATTTCCATTCAGTTTAGAAAAACAAAAAATTACAAATTTCATAATTTACTTAGATAAGTATTTGTGCCAAGTTTCAAGTTCAAATTTATTTATACCATTTTTTTGAGTTAATCAAGCCACGCACGAAAATCTTCCCCTTAAAAATCAAGTTACCCCTTTTTGCCCCGGCAGGCGTCAATTTTCAAAACCCTATGTACTTATTATTAATTATTTTCTGTCAAAAGTATTAATACTGAGTTTCGAGTTAATCGGACTGCGCGTTAAAATTCTTCTACACAAATAATACCCCTATATGGGGCTTTGAGCGGTAGTTTTGAAAAACTTATAATGATAAACTTTATTACTTACTTAGGAGAGTATTCTTGCCAAGTTTCAAGTTTATTAACCCAATGAATAAAAAAAAATATATAAACTGTATCCCCGCTTTTCATCCCCGCAGGGGTGGAATTTCGAAAAATCGTTTGGAATGTGTTCATAACTTGACTCAAAGATTATTTATACCAATTTTCCAGTTAATCAAGCCACGCAATAAAATCCTCCCCTGTAAAATTGACTACCCCTTTTCAGCCCGTCATGGGTAGATTTTCGAAAAATGTTGATACACATTATTCTTTACTTTCGATCCTAGGTCTAAATACTGAGTTTCGAGTAAATCGGACCGCGCGCTAAAATTCTTCCATACAAACTGTTTAAACTCCCCAATCCCCTTTTTAGGGGGTAGTTAGGAAACCAAAAAATGGCAAACTTCATAATTTACATAGATAAGTATTCGTGCTAAGTTTCAAGTTTATTTATTCAAAGAATAAAATTTTTCTCACAAACAAAACCCCCCATTACACCCTCTTAGGGGTGGAATTTCTAAAAACCCGTTCTTAGTCACGAAGAACACACCCTCCAAATTTCATATCTCCAGGACCAGCGGTTTTGGCTGTGCGTTGATGTAGCAGTGCCAATTGTGGTCACCCATCCTAGTTGGAACCACGAACGGGGTTGCTTAACATGAGTTAACGCTACAACCACAAAGTCATCGAGCTTCTCACTCATTCCTCATTGTATTATTTACTTCAATGATGAAATGAAATTTGAATGATTAGGTAATACCTACGTAAAGTTTCAGCCAATTCAACTGATCGGTTATTCTATAGCATTTTACATGTTATTCTTTAGATTGATGTAACTTTTTTATTTATGAACCGATTGAAATGAAACAAACACTAAATGTTAAATCGCATTCAAATCCGTTAAGCCGTTTCTGAGATTAGCGTGCACAAACGTACAGGCAAACAGACGAAAATTCTAAAAATCATTGTTTTGGGTTCTATTCCGTTCATAAACCCTATAATAGTTTTACAGCGACCAGTTACGATTTTATTATATGTATTGATACACAATATGTACATACTTCATTAAAACTACTTGAGAATCACAATCGCTACTTCGGTACAACTTCAGATCTCCCACACCGCAAACTATTCACATTTGTTAACTAAGTGTTGAAGCAAACTCCGCGACAAGTGGCGGCGCGGAGTGCGACACGCGTCGGTGTGATATGTGGCCGGGACGTTACGAACTACATGCAGAAGTTACACTCCAAACACTGTTAAAATAGTGTTGAAGTTTACGTAGAATTATACTTATTTACCTGAAATTGCAATATAAAACACAAGGAAAGAGTCTTCTGAGAAAATTAAAAAAGCATCTTCAACCACGCTCTATTTTCAATTACATCATTGCATCCCCTCACTCGAGACTGCAGATGAACGCGGGCTTATCCTGAGTAATAATAATATTCTTTGTAGTTTCAGTGGCAATCTCAGGCACTACTTCGCAGACACAAATGCTCGCGCTTTGAGACATATTTTTATTTAGCTTAGCATTTACAAACTCGTGTATCGGACGGAGAAGATATTCTGTCCCTCTGTACCGTGTGACGTCGGTGACGTGGGTGTGTACTTCACCAATACCACGGCGACATGATCGCTAATTTGTTGACACGACACATCACACGACACATCACACGACACGTTCCACGACGCAAACATGATTACATTATACACGCACGGATTTTTGATACAACGTCAAACGAATCGGTGCCGTCTGTTTAACCTGGAAGGGAATCAAAACACACTTATCAATCAAAACACATTTATCAATCAAAACACATTTATCAATTACAAATGCCACCAATTCAGTAAACTTAATAAATAAAAAGGCGTGTTTAGGGAAACATAGCGTGTGTCCATCACCAGCTACAACATTAGCATAGAGCGACGTGAGCACAGCTGCAGCTTGACCGACAATATAAGAACATAAACAGCGCAGGGTGTCGCTACAATTTCTAAAATAGCCATTCTATGCCTAGGTACTGCTGCTCCGAGTAACAATATTCGTTTCCCAGCGTGATTAGGGTCCACAACCTCCATTACACCTCTATTACTAATAGGATTACCGAACCCCCGAGCGATATGTAACAATACGTCCAGATTGTCGTGAAAACGTCCCGGAGTCGAGCATGACACATTGCGGGTCGGTGCGGGTCGGTGTGGGCCGGCGCGGGTCGTATTGGCGGCCCGAATTGTGAGACAAATGGCCCTCATTCGGTGCGGGCCCTAATCTGTCGCTACAAATGTTCGCGCCATTTCAAATGGTTAATGTTGGCCGCTCATTGTCGGCCATTACGGGCCACTTCTAGCAGGTGGCTATGGATATTAATTGAAGGTTAGATTTATACATCAACTTGTACTTTGAAACCATTTTCATACGTCAAGATGTTATTGAAGTCTCCTGCGACTGTTAACTGTTACCTGAAAGATAAAGTTTACAATCATACCATTTCACGCCTTTAGAAATATCTCTTCAAACGGCAAAAGGTTTTCTTTTCATCCGTTACGAGCTTAATTTGTCAAAACTTCCATCTGGCATTCCATGAATGGACTAAAAATAAAGAAGGCTTCTTTGAATTTAACGCGAACTCGTTTTAAGAAAAATACGTTACTTATTCATAATGCTCGAATCATAAATACCAACATCAAACTTATTTTTTTTTTTTATATATAACAATAGTGTACTTAAGTACATACACAGCGGTGGCTCACAAGTTGTCTCAAAGACGCGCTGAATGCGTCCTCGCGTAAAGTACAAAAATAAGTAAATAACATAAATATAACATTCGTTAGGTCTTCAGAAAATGTCACGTGTTTTAAACAAAATGTCAATGACTTCACAACAATAACAGTACGTAAAGAAACCTGACGCGTAGCTCCACAAAAGCCACTATCGCTACGTGTGAACCCGAGCTTCTAAGTCATCGCTATTTCCATCAAAGTGCACGTAAATAACCGCGCGTGTCGGCGCTGACCTATCGCGCGGCAGACCGCGGTGACATTTGCACGCCCGGCTCGTCTGCAGACACCTGTATTCCCACGGCGTGGACGTCGCAGGTCGCAGGTGCCTGACGTCGTTATAACTGACGCGATCCTTTTAATGTTACTGCGTATATCTGTGGTGAATGTATACTTAGAATGTGACGTCACACGTCTACGTCGCTCAATCAGATGGAAACTTAATTCAAGTTTCCATCTGATTGACAGCGACGTACATAGTGATGACAGAAATAGTGATGACGGCACGGTTGGCGCAGTGGTTAAGCGATTGACTGCTGTGCTGTGTGTCGCGGGTTCGATTCCCGCACGGAACAAATATTTGTATGACCTACAAGTCGTTGTTCCGGGTCTGGTTGTTTGTGTATGTGAGTTTAAATGTTTGTAAACGCACCCACGATACAGGAGAAATTCCTAGTGTGGGGCAACGTTGTTTAAAAAAAAAAAAAAAAAAAAGAAATGAGCTCCATGCATTGTCGTCATTATTTCTTCTACTGCCTACGCTACGCACGTTTTTGTATTTTGCTTCATCATCAGAATACATAACATCAACGTCACATAAATTAACTATTAAAGAATCCATGCTCGACTTTTTTATAGACACTTTACTTACAAACAACACTAAGTTTGTTATTTAAGATGAATCTCGCTGGAGCTCAGCTGCCGTCCGCCTCAACCAGCATTCCTCCACTGCGTGTTTAACGACAGCGGTGCATTCATCTTAGACAAAACTACTTCGTTAACATTTTAATTTTGTACCGCTGGGGCGAGGTTGAACATGTTGCGTGGCTGTGGACGTTAAGCTGGGACTACACCGCACAGAGCGCATCTTGACTTTAGCCCCGGGTCGTACAAGCACCATTGACATTTCCTGTTACATTTTCAAAAACGAATTAATTTGTTTTAATGTGGAATGTTTCTTTGTCCACAGATGCGTTACTGCGTGGCCGCTCTGTGGCTGTCCGCGCTGACCACCCTCGCGGTGGCGGCCGCCGACGAGGCCCACCACGACCCCGCGCCACCACAGGTCAGTGCCACACCTCCTGACCACCACCACCAAGGAAACATATCATCACACATACCACAAAGCAAAAAGGTCCACGAGGACATTGTGAAGTACGAAATGAACATGTTGGTCATCGACCTCAACGAAAAGACAATACAGAATCATGACGTGACACAGAACATGAAATTCATTTAGTTTTGAAGAAAATTGTAAAAAGAATAAGAGACTTAATTAAAATTCCTTCCCGCACATCGACACCACACTGAGGAACAAAATGTTATTTTTCTTCTTTATTTTTCTTGTCACCGAAGAAGCTTATTGTGCAATGCCAAGTACAGTATAAAATTATTTAAAGGCACGTATTCGGAGGGTAGTTTCGTTTTACCTAACCTAACCTAACGGCACAATCAAGTTAATTGGAACTCGATCACAACTCACAACATAATGGATCGTCATTTATTTATTTATTATTCAAAGTTTACGTCTCCGACCAAAATAGACACGTTTAAAATTAAACTAACTTTAATACCTACTACGGCACTTACCGGTGGCAAGACTACTACATATTACAAAAAACTCTAAACTTAAGACGCGAGCAATGTTTTACACATCCCACCATCCAGCATGTATTACAGACATGTCTCGTCTTTACAACATTTTTTATGTTCCCACAACACGCCGAGCCACTAATAGCGGGGCAAAGTCGAGCAATCTCGAGCAGTCTCGAGCCAGCCCCGACACGAGCACATTCCCAGTAGTTACCGAGCTCGCTGTAAAAACCGGAACAAACGCAAACTCAACTATTTTAAACGACGAGGGAAAACTTACAACATCCCCTTTTGGTTGCGACTGTACAATGTGGAGCCACGCAACCCGCTGCAGCCGCACCTTGTGGTTGCGACTGTACAATGTGGAGCCACGCAACCCGCTGCAGCCTGCAGCCCGCGCCTTGGAAATAGCTCTTGTTATAAAAATGCCAACAAACGGGCTGTAATTGCTTGTAGAGACATTTCGCCCTTGTAAACTTCATTTCGGGCTTTTCAATATTCCTAAAATAGCACGATTTGTAGGTTAATTATGCTATTTTAGTAGAAAGAAATTATCTTTATCAGTGAATGTAGCTTTGTCATTGGAAATTGAAACAAAGCATCCCTTTTAGTCGTATAGGAGCGTGGTCAGAGCCCGCAAAGTAAGTAAAATGGCCCCGCTGTAGCTGGTCGTAACACATCTGTTCGGGGAATTAGGACAATGTTTTCTTAGCGAAAGAAAAAGTGTGGCAAAAAGCGAATCCGCCGTTTGAAGTGAACAACACAATTAACATTCCGTGCAGCGACAAACGCCTCTTAATAGAATAATAAAACAACTTGTGGCTCAGCTCAGTGGCGCGAACTTAATGTTGTGGACAAATTTTTTCACCGAACAATTCCCCCGAGCGAGCTTTGTCCCAGCCAGCTGTACCGATACCAAACGACAATGTTCTGTGAATAAACAAAGAACTAATAGAATTGCTTACCTCATTGTACGTTTGAAATCTTTCAACGAGCGCTCTTTGCACTAAAAAGAAAACTGCTCGAAGCAGTTTCCTTTCATAACAACCGCTCGTGGTGCACTGATTTAAATTATAATGTGTTCACAGAACGACAACGAAATAGAGTTAACTGACGAGGAGAAGCGCGCCTGGTCCAGCCTGCACGGCGGCGGGGGCTGGGGCAAGCGCGGCTGGCAGGACATGAGCTCGGCGTGGGGCAAGCGCGCCTGGCAAGACCTCAACTCCGCCTGGGGCAAGAGGGCCTGGAACGACATGAGCTCGGCGTGGGGCAAGCGGGCCTGGCAAGACCTCAACTCCGCGTGGGGCAAGAGGGCCTGGCAAGATCTCAACTCTGCCTGGGGCAAGCGCGCCTGGAGGGATATGTCCCAGTCACCCTGGGGCAAGCGCGGCTGGCAAGACATGAGCTCCGCATGGGGCAAGCGAGGCTGGAATGACATGAGCTCGGCTTGGGGCAAGCGCGGTTGGAATGACATGAGCTCTGCCTGGGGCAAGCGTGGCTGGAACGACATGAGCTCTGCCTGGGGCAAGCGGGCACCTGTAAGTACATTATTTTACTATTATTAGCATTACCTCCAAATGTGACATTCAGTTAACATCGTTCTACACGTCCGAATGTCAAAGTGTTAAGGGCGGCTGTAGAACTATTAAAAACTACTACGATTGATTACAAATAGATATGTAATACATTTTAAAATTGTATGGGGCGGTAACAGGCCAGGGGTTACAGAACAATAGGGAAGCGTGTCAGGCTGGACAGGGTAGTTGGCTTCTGTTTAACTTTTATGACCTTTTACTGAAGAACACAGTGCAACCTCAGCTGTGATCTGGTCTCCGCGGCCAGCATAATATTGTGATGAGCATTTTTTTGGAGGATGAAATGTCTAAGTAACAGACAAGAAATACAATCAAAATAAATGACTTTACTTTCCTTCTGTCTAGGAAAAGTGGGCCAACTTCCACGGATCGTGGGGCAAGCGCGCCGCGGACCCTGACTACGAAGAGATCGACGCGGCCATCGAACAACTGATCCCCATCCAACAGGTGCGACATAGCCTATCCCTGCTTCGTAGGCCCCGACTTCAGACCGTGCTCAATATAGAATAATATAATGTACTTATTCTTTCCCCTCCACAGCTTATTCTAGGAAAATATTTTAACATTACTTACCTAAGAAAACTTTTCTAAGAAATTCTTAAAGTAAAAAAAGTTTTGAATATTAGCATATTTTCACCGAATTTTCCTAACTTGGGATGCAAATTGTATGCAAGAATTATTTCACCGGTCCGGTCCTGCTAAAAACTCTTTAGAAGAAATACAGGCAATTTTTGTGTGTTGTATTTTAAAATGTTTTAGTTTTTTCAGCTATCGGACATCGAGCGAATGGAAGCGCCCGAGAAGAAGGCTTGGTCGGCGTTGCACGGCGCGTGGGGCAAGCGGCCCGTGAAGCAAGCCCAGTACAACAGCGGTACGTACGCCTGCCAGCTTAGCAAGTCCAGTAGAGTATTACGATGTGTGCTCCTGTGTGAACGTGTCAGAGATGCGAAACTATTGGTTCAAAGATTTTTTAATTTCCTCGGCTCCATAGATTGATTGTTCTGTAACGTAGTTCAAGTGGTTACATTACTTATTTAGTTTTACTATTATAAAGCTCGTAACTCAATCGTTTATAATTAGATTACGCGCTGAACATTAACCCGATTAGTTAACACTCAGTAAGTCTACTGAATCACTCTAATAGAATTATCAGCTATAATATACATCTACGCTAAGGTTACGACATCAATCAGGCAGAGTATTTCGAGACGCACGAAATTACGACAGCTCATAAAAGTTTAATAATAAATTGTCGATGGTAGTTAAGTTCGTCGGTGAAACAATAACAGAAGGACGTAATTATCTCGCGTCGCTCTGATTGATGGCTCGCGTTACATTGATTGATCAACATTAACAATTGTCCGCTGGCCGTTGTTCAGTTTACCGGAGAGTGGACGCGCCATCAGCGCCGAACATTAATAACTAAAGTTTAGATAAAAGATAATACTCGACTTAGAGAATGTAATTTCGCAATGGAGTTAGAAACGAGCTCGTATTGTTATCGCGCGGCGACTAACATTCGGGATCGCACTCTGATTGTTAGGTCCCCGGCGTCACATATCTACTCGTATTAGAAGTTTTCCCTGTGGAGCATGCTGCCCTCAAGCATGAGCCTCGTCCCTCTCGAGCTCGGCACTTCCCGCGCCACCTCGTAGACTCGACATCGGTGTCGCGGTAATAAACTGCTCCTTCATTTCGTGTGTAATTTAAACTGCGCCTCACAAGCCCCTAATGAATTTGTAGCCAAGTTGGAATTTGTGCGAGCCGCCGACAGAATTAGATAATAATCCTCGCTCGCCTTTTTAAATTAAATAGCCCCCAAGTCAATATGGCCGCGTCGAGCGCCGAGCCTTCGCAGAGTTTTTCGCGCGTTAACATTCATAATTTCGTATTAACGATGAACGATTTAATGAAAAATGTTATCCATTCATGTATTTATGAATATCGTATGATATTACTTTTCTGGATTTTATTTAAGTCTATATGTCGTTGTAGTATTTAAAGATGGTATATTAAAGTTCTGAATAGAGCATTGAATTAGAAACGCGACTTGTACAGACCGCACGTAGCAGGTGACGTCACACGCACGCGATAGGTACAACTTTATTCGAGAAAATACATAGATATATGCTATGAACCAACAGGAAATTATTACTGGAAGCGAGAGCCCGCCTGGACTAACTTAAGAGGAATGTGGGGCAAGCGCTCAGCGCAAGTGGACGCGGACGCGGTAGACGATGATCATGGTAACCACACTCGAGACTTTTCTAGCAGCACATGCACCTGTGTTGTAGAAAGTTCGAAGACATAGTGACACATTAGCTTTATCTCACTCACACTAGTCTGTCGTAGCACCCTGTCTATCTTCTATCTCATTTTCACCTTCTTCCTATCTCTGTGTAGTTATTTCTTAGAGCTTGTTCTTGTAGTTTCTTCTCTTTTCTAGCATACTTAGTATTTCCTTTGTATTAAGTTGATGTTAGATAATAGCGGATAGTATGAATGTGTAAATAGTTTACTTGAGAATGTATATTTATGATTTTATTCTTGATTTTATTCTTAGTTTAGGCATCTAAATATTGTTTCATTGAGTATCTCCTATTCCTGGAACTCGGTTTTGACTCATGTTTACTGAACATTAAGTCAACTTTCATGAAAAATAATACCAATGTAAATAACTAACGGCTTGTGACGACCTACTTACCTCAAACGTTCCTGTCTCTTACGAATAACCAATTCCATAAAGTCATTTTTGAATATGTATTACGTGCGGAGGGAACGTGTATCATTTACATACTTAAATATTTAAATATTACTTAAATATCAAAAACGAAGAAAAACGAGAAGTGTTTCGAAAATATAACTCGATGCTAAAAATAAGTATTCTTTTACAAATTTCCGTGATTCCAAAGATTCAGTGAGTCGGTGCAGGAAAGTTGAGCGTCGGTCTGGAATACACGAGTTGGTGCGAACCAGCCGAGCGGTCAAGCGGCCGCGCGGCAAAACTTACGTTTCCGGAACAGTAGCCGTAGCGTCGTGACCTACCGTTGTGCAGCCATTATTCTGATTTACATATTTTATTGAAATGTTACACTCCATGGGAAGCCAACTGTTTATGTGCAAAATGAAAATATTCACACTCTAGAAAGATGGATAAATGGATATATTCAACTCTCACAAAACATAATGCTTACTTATATGTTTAGCATCACTCGCATTTTGACCATTCTTAATGATCAACCAAACCTGTTCGACTATTTACCAGCTATTTAAAAAATTTACCTAATCTCAGCATTTCTTCGTAAGTATCGAACAAGCGCGGTGTAATCAATCGAATAAGGCGCTCAGTGAAGCCGACGCGATTTAAAAAGTTGAAACCGAAACTGTTCGCTAAGTAAATCAAACGATTACCGACAAGTATCGCAATAAGAGTCTAATTAAATTAGAGCTGCGGGCTTCCAGCTCACAGCTCACGGGCGAGCTGAGAATAGAGGTGCGACGTGCTGTAATAGAGGTGCGACGTGCTAATCACAGCCGCGCGGAACGGTTACGAATGCTCTGTTCACACGGCGGGAGAATCCAGTTGATTTTGTTTTATTTATAAAACTACTAATGTAATAAGTAGTTAGATGTGTTCGTCATAGTTGGCTGGGAAAAGAGCAAACCATCGCAACACAGTTCTAGGTCACTTCATACTTAGATTAAATACGCTTCTGTAGACATGTTAGACCAGCTTTTACTTTACCATTCTTTGTGCAATAGGTATACCCACTTATTACGTACGTACTCAGTCGTCTTCTCAAAAAACTTTGTACATATTTTGTAACTTTTTGTAAAATATTTCAGAATATTAATATTTCTCATCATTTCTGCTTGTAACATTTTGCTTTTGTTTCCGCAGAGAGCAGTGCGAGGGACGAGGCCTAGACTACTGGAAACTGTATTATAATATATAACTAATAAAACTAAATATTGTATAACAACTGTCATATCTTAGGTACAACTGTCTGTCTGTCCAACCACTATGTTTAGCGAGTCTTCATATACCAAAGCTTAATGATCTCTTAAATATAATATCTCAAATGACGCGAACACCAAATTGTTACTCAGATATTATCTTAATGTTGTGAAAAATAGTATTTTCTTCAAAATTCGTTAATTAAATGAAATAAATTAAATGAAGTAAAACTTGGACTTTTGTTTTATTTTTTCTGTAACGCACACGACCATAATATTTTTCACAAACACTTCGTTAAAATTGTGAACTACAATTTTGATTTCGCGCCATTTAATTTGACAGCTTATAGTTTTAATTTGTAAGGCCACAGAGTATGAAGTAGCGTGTAATCCGTTTCACTTCCAACCAGTGAAGCGCATTACCCGCTGGCGGTCGAGTTCCTATTGCTTGCCTATTTACATTTAGTTTTACACATCTTTTACTCAGACACCATTAAGAGTAGCGGGACATTAACTTTATTTAAGTAATAATTGAGTTAAGATTAATTTAATTTCGCTATATTTAATTCCGCGTTTATTGTTAATTAGCAGTTCGACAGTCCCGCGCTCCGCTTTCTAAATTGTAATACTCGTACAAAATGTAGTTCTTACTATGTCACCTTCTAGTGTAACGAGATTTTTATCAAATATAATATATTTGCATTAAGTCATAGCGTTTATTTTTACGACAATTGATATTAAGCGTGTGAGCAACGCCCGCGCCGCGTCGTGACTCGGTGACGTCACGGTATGTGTGTACTGCTAGTTAGTTAATTAATTGTATTTTACTAGTCAAGTTGATGTACATTGTACTATACGGCTTCGCGAGAAGTTCATGTTTGTCCAATAAAAGTTTATTCGGAAGCCGAACCGCGTTTTATTTATTTTTAATCCTCACACACCCTCATCTCATAGGAGAAGAAAATAAAAAAAAACTATAAAATTATGTCATCAGTTCTGAGAGCTCACATCATCTCGGTCCACGGCACTGAGAAATTAATCAGGAAAATCCTAGCCTCCACACTGATTAATTTTGATGTGCCTTGCTTCACCGAGGCTGGATAGATGTCCTGGAAACTCGCTTGCCCGAACTTAGATCTTCCCGATAATCCATTTTCCCAGAGACGGTGGGATGAGCCGCTCTGCAGAGTAGTACAGGGTAATTACTACTGCGGAGCGTGCGGGCCTGCTGGCTGTGGGTAAATGGGAGTCGGGGCTTCATGCACTACCATCGTCGAACATAGGCACTTTGTTCAACGACAATATTTTCCGCCTCGCTGCTTCCTTACGACTAGGAGCACCGTGGTGTTCTCCTCATCGCTGTCACTGTGGCGAAGTTGTCAACAGCCTCGGTCACCACGGCCTGTCTTGCAGCCGAAGTGCGGGTCGCTTAGAGCAGCACGCAAACATTAACGACATCATTCGACGAGCTCTTGTCACCGTCGGTGTTCCAGCTGTATTAGAACCCAATGGCTTGGCACGCGACGATGGCAAGAGACCGGACGGTCATTATTTCCATGGAAGGTGGATAGGCCTTTAGTGTGGGATGCAACTTGTGTCGATACTCTTGCGCCATCCCATCTTCCAGGGTCGGCGCGCTGCGCTGGTACTGCTGCTGCGGCCGCGGAAAACCTCAAGTGGCGTAAATATAATAACCTTATTGATAATTATATTTTCGAGCCGTTTGGGGTTGAAACCCTCGGGTCGTGAGGTCCGAGTGCTCATGGTATTTTTAAAGAAATTTCAAAACAACTGGTTGACACTTCCCATGACCCAAGGGCTGGCTTTTACCTTGGCCAGAGGTTAAGCATTGCCATACAACGTGGCAATTCCGCCAGTGTCTTGGGTACATTACCAGTCGACAGCGATGCGGATGAATTTTTCGACGCTATATTTTAATTTGTAAATAGTTCTAGTTATGTTAGGATATAATTTTGTTTATTTATTATTTATTTATTTACCATTTATGTACACACATATATAAACAGACAAGAAAAACAGAACAGAAAAAAATAGGTACAGAGGTGATGCTTATTTCACAAGAAATCTCTTCCAGCACACCCGAGACAGGACAATAGATACAGAGATGTAGACAGCGTGTGAAATAGTAAAGGAGACAAAAAATAATACATACAATCAAAAACATTTCTCTTAAAAAACTAAAGAAAAATTGCTAGAATATACTAACATACATACAAATAAACGTACATACATACATAATACTAAAATAAATATCACTTGAATAATAATAAAAAGCAAAAAATACATACACAACTATGATGAAGTGGACAGATAGTGTTCTTTTACTCTTCTTTTAAAAACTGCAACAGTTTTGTTATTTTAGTACTAGATTTTAAATCAATAACTAATATTCAACTTCATATTTTTACAACTCAGTCGGATGTAATGAAACCTACTCTATCTGATACAAGTTAACAGATTGCTCTCCCGTCCTCACAACCATCAAACAGCAGCGGCAATATGCAAATATCACGAAAGACTGCAGACAACGGGGCATAGATATCGATATACAAATCAACAGCTGTTTACCGCAGTACACTGAAGGATATGGACGTGTTGCTTCATGCTTCTCATTGCGGTGTAAACAAGCCTAAAGCAACACGTACCAAACAATCTGAGTAGAACAACCACTGCGCGCTAGTGATGTCAATATTGAAGTAAGGTGTGTGCAGCACTGAGTGATTGATAGCGATCATAGTGTACATCAGCACAATAATATAAGTGGGTGATGTAGGCCAGTGGTTCGGCAACAGTGTCAATATTATATGTACTTAGCCGGTGCGATGGGCAAAGTTACTTCAGCGATTAGATGTATTAGGTAGTTATCTACTAGTGCTTACCTGTCAATCATCCTAAAGTGAGCGTATTTACATAATTATATATATTTGTGTAAATTATTTGTATTATTCTAGTGATACCAAGGCCCGTCTCTTATTGCCCGAGAAATATAACTGGGGAATTGTGGGTGTACTATAGTGTACTGCAGGTACTGCTCTGCCTAGCCCTTTGGGGATTACGGACGTGATGTTATGCTGTGCTACTATAAATGTATCTATATGAAGCTACACGTCATCCCGTCAGAACTCTGTCTCGACATAACATAACATCACGGCTGTATGCTCCGAAGGGTTGGCTGCTATCTCCTGAAAAAGCTAATCATAAGCTTAAGATAAGAGATCCTTTTCATCCCTTAAATTAGTAGCAGAATATTTTTTTTTACAAAGAATCGATTAGCTAATACGAAGCAATATAAAATGCTGAGTTTAATAGGACCAGGAAACTGACCAAAATGAAACCTACCAGTGCCCACCAGAGACACTATTATTAAATTAAACTTATTCCCATTGTGTATTGAAATTTCGCCTCAAAACTGTATTGAATTTTGCTAAAGTAAGTCATATAACATGGAGACGTCGGAATAGAAATAAATCTCCCTGAGTGGAGTGCGAGACGCAATCCGGCGGTGTCGCGCGCGGGGGCGTGACGAACAGCCGCGACCACTCCGCGAGATTGTGTGTGCTCAGCACACACAGAACACAGCACACAGCTGGTACACAGACTACACACACAGTACACGAGATTGTGCACGCACTGACGCAGGCGGCGGATGGGATTGCTGTTTGTTGTAACATCTGTGTCAGTGAATTAAGACTGGTAAGTAATTGTGGCCGCCGCTGTTTTATTGTGCACGTGTGCCTGCGGCGCAGTGGACGCTACAGCTGAGGTGATAACTAAACTATCAGAGTATAGTCGCATCATCATGCAGTCACAACTTTTTTCTAAGTTAGGTATGTCTTGTCTGCACCTATATGTTAATATTATTAATTATGATGTATTTAATGTATCAAACACAATATAAAATGTTCCAAATAAATAAACCTAGCGGCCCCTTAGCCAGAACAGAGCGCGGGTGGTTCCAGGGATTAGTTATATTTTTGTTACATTGATTCTCACCTGGCCTCGTCATTTCTTGCAATGCTTCTGATGTCGACCTCCAGCCAGCGAACTACTTCTTTAATATGCACACACCTAATTAAGTAGTAGTCCGTTGGCCTTAATACCAGCCGATGCCGCGAAGTTCCTTAGATTAGTCACAAACTTTACTTCTGCTTGTGTGCTTTTCGTATAAACCTTTTTTTTCTATTACGCTTAAATTCTTAAAAATGGACCGAAAACGAAACCACAATTACACTTACGACGTCTTTTTTATACAGTATTAGCTGCACCCCGCGGTTTCACTCGTATAAGTTTCGATCCCGTGGTAATATCGGGATAAAAAGATAAAAATCCTATATGTTAATCCTGGTTATAAACCATCTGTGTACCAAGTTTCATCCAAATCCGTTCAGTAGTTTTTGCGTGAAAGAGTAACAAACATCCATCCATCCATCCATACAAACTTTCACGTTTATAATATTAGTAGGATTATAGGAATAGGATATAGGATGTAACGAAAACCCTGATGTTCCTTGTAGGAGCGTATATCGGGGAAGAACCGACTCCTTTTCCTGTAATTTCCACATAATTAGGAAAAACGAAATTTTTATCAGCCTAGGGTAATTTAGGAACAGTCACATGTTGTATACTCCGTACTGTCCTACGTAGACACACTATGTTACCAATCAGTTCAGAAGCATTAAGTAAACCCAATGGCTTTCCAGTCTGCAAAGTCACCAAATGTCGCACTGCTCTCGCGTCCAGACACGTGCGTTAAGCTCAAAGATCTAGAGCCGGGTTAATAAATCTATCTCGATTTATAATAAGGCAAAGCAAATTTTAAGACCTTGGCTTCAGTCCTTAAGTTATGACGACACTGAGAAGTTAATTTTATCAGTATCATAAAAGACGCATAGAATTATTTTTTTCACTCAAATGCTTTGCACTCGCCACCACACATACACACACACCCTCACATACACACACGAACACACACACACACACACACTCACGCGCGTGATCACACTCACGCGCGTGATCACACGCCCGCTTTGTTTCTTTTTATTGTTTAGTTTTGTACTGTTTCAATACCTACTAGTGTTACTTATTATTTGTATTTTATTACATAAAAATTGAAATGTGTATTGATGTAAGGCGGAGATCACTACGGTTGTAATATTTTTATGTCAATAAAGATTATTATTACTATTATATATACCTATAGGCTTAACATTAATGAAGTTATAATAAAAAAAAAACAAGTGGTGGCCGAACATTGTCCACAATCAGATAGTTTTTAAATTCAATACATTGTTACAAAATGTTTTTAACATCTGAACTTACAAATACTAATCGATCTAGCGTACGCACGGTCGATAAAGATAACCTGCCGGCGGCGGCACCTTTGATTCGCGATAGCTAGACAGGTTGGCGCCAAAAACACAAAGCATGCCACCTGCCGCCGCGTTTGATGACACGTGGTGCACCCTTTGTACGACCGCCACTAACCGATTGTCCCCCTCACTGCCCCTCAGTCGCCTGCGCAACTTACTTCCGTATGGATGTATCGTTAATCTACGTTGACACAATTAGAAAAAAAAACAAATTATTGTGATTTTGTGAGTGAATTTTGTGTGTGCGTTTTTTTCAAAATGTCTTATTCAAATGAGGAATCCTACTAATATTATAAACGTGAAAGTTTGTATGGATGGATGGATGATGGATGTTTGTTACTCTTTCACGCTAAAACTACTGAACGGATTTGGATGAAATTTGGCACACAGATGGTTTATAACCAGGATTAACATATAGGATTTTATCCCGATACTCTCACGGGATCGACACTTAAGCGGGTGAAACCGCGGGGCGCAGCTAGTATTTTAATATGTTGATGTGCCTCGGGAAATGCGACTGCAATTACGCAGAAGCAGATGGGCTGTACCAAGAACGTTTTGCAACTCCAAGGACAAGGAGCATAACATTGCCGTCGACGATGGCTTTCCAACGTCTCCACATACGAACATTCAATACCAGGTCTGTGCCCGGTCGAGACCAACATCGTATTGACGCAGGAAGACCGAGGACTCGAGACCATGACATTAAGGAAGAAATCCTCGAGATGTTTGAAGAAGATCCTACGGAAGTACGAGCTCTGTGACAATGTTTGAAGAAGACTCTACGCAAGTACGCGCTCTGTGGGTAAATAAATTAGTTTTTAAAATGGTAGTTAAGTGTTTATTGTAATTATCAATCGTGCAAACTTGATAAGCCAACTTTTTGAAAAAGTCAAACTAACGTCACGGTAATATGGTCTATACAGTATTGTAACTCGGCCGTATCTTTGAAATAAATGCCTACAGCCGCGCGGTACGTAAACATGCGATAGGGCTGCCTGTCTCCAGCATTTTAATTACATTTGCCTACTTTGTGTACCATTTAGTTTTGTGATTGCAAATATACTTTTTTTATATAAACAAATAAAATACTATAGGAAGTGTTCAATAAAAATGCATGTTGTTTTTTGATTGGTAGATTTAATTAAAAAAACCATGTTTATGTTTGAATAACAAATCGGTCTTATAAAGGAAACCGCCAAAATTGGGCTAAAGTATGCACAGAATCGATATGTATATAAAAAAAAAACTAGATTTTTTACTGATTAAAAAGAACATGTAACAATAATAACTTTCTATCGGAATGAGCTAAAAATTATGATTTTAAATATGGTTTTTAATTGAACGTAGTTCTAAAACTAGCTCTGTAAACAAGCTGTCAGGTCATTTTAAGTTCGTTCTAAAACTAGTAGGTCTAAAGAAGTTATTAAAAAAACACTATCTATTTTGTTTTAGCATTTTTGACATGAACATTATAATCGTTTATAAAAGAAAAAAGGACATTAGATGAATTTTTGTTGTTTTAGTAAGTTATTTATTTATTTAACAATAACATCTTTCAAAATCGTGTATCAGCGACTGTTTCAAAACGAAAACATATCAAAATGTCAATGTCACGTAATAAAATAAGACGTGACATTGACATTTTTATTTTACCTACCTAATTCCTTTTTTGTGCTATGCAATAATATGCTAATAGTAACATACAAATATGTTTTCAAATAATTAAATCAATATGTCTATTTGACAGTTTGTATTTACAATACATTTTGGCATTATAAATACAATTCTTACCATTTGCCGCATAACCTAACCTAGTGACCCAAAAACATATTTTCTTCCTAATTCCCATAGATTTTTGAAAAAAATCTTTCTGATATTGATATGTACGTGTTTTATCTATTAAATAACACATAAATGATTCCTGTTCACATTTTGGCCCAACGATATATGGATTTCTGGTGGTCTCCTTTGCGACCGAAAAATATTGCGCCTCGACTAAGACGTGCGAAATGCTTTATTATTAACTTTTAAAGTATAAAAAATCCGCATTCTAATATAAAGCTTAATTAAAAATTGTTTGACGAATTCATGCAACCAAAAACAGCACAATATATCCTCCTCGTCATATTAAATATGTACTTGAACTTATTTTTAGTGAGAAAATCGCGCGGTTATTGTTAAAAAAACAACATACCGTCCGTTCGTCACTGCGGCACAGTCGCGACTGTCTGCATGTCGAGCGCATGTCGAGATCGAGGCGCGTCATAACTCGCGCTTCGTCCGGTTGTATGAAGTTGGAATACTGTATGGATAATATTACCGTGCTAACGTTCCCAAAGTGTTATCAGCTGAACAGCTGAGTGATGTGAACGTCACGTGACGAGTTCATGACCTTAGTGCAGTATGGTAGTGTGTGCGGCGTGGCGGGCGGCGACAAAGCGAAAGAGCGGCGCGGCGCGGCGCCTTTGTTAAAAAGCAAGTTGCTACCTATTTCTCTTTGCAGAGGTGAGCAATCAGTGTTACTTTTCAAATATTAATTTTAAAATATTTATTTTGCTTTTTTTTCTTGAATATTTTTTTAATTGACTTACGTAATTACCATCGGATATCGATTCTGAAAACAACTGGAACAACAGGGTTATTCTTACATACTGTATAGTACTAGCTGACCCGGCGAACGTCGTACTGCCATATATTTTTTTTCTTTTAATTTTCTTCTATACAAACCTTGTCCTGACAATAAGAAACACAAAAAAAAAGAATTATAAAATGTGGTGCAGTCGATCGGAAGTTATGCGCGTACATACATTTCGGTGATTCATTTTTTTTATATAGATACTTATTCCACAACAATGTATTGCATTAAGCCCGCTCGGGGGCCGCTGGGTGCGCCTGCAAATGATGATGGTGCGGGCCCACGGATGTGGAAGGCAAACTATGAATAGGCCATTAGTAGAATGCGTCGTGCTAATTAGTAGTATTAATGGCTATTTGTAATTAGAGCTGACCGAGCGCTTTCAGTATATGGTATTCAAATATTTCTCCTTTCCTCCTTCCTTTTCGTTAGGTTGAATCACCGCACATACGAAAGTATCACACATTAATAAGTGCAATCTTTGTTTTACTTAGTAATTCGTTCTGCTTTTGCGTGTGTGTGAGTTAATTTTATTTTACTTAGCCAGTCCTAAGTATAACTAACTTGCATACAGAGAAGTGCACTTAGCGCTTACACCGGGTATGTACGATAGCCTAATGATAGCGAATATAGGAGAGATAGGAACGACGCGAGCGCATCCGCCGTGAAGGGTATCCGCACCGCGGGCTAAGTACCTCACTAGCTAAGTATGCTAGGTGACCCGGATTAGCTAAATAAGAAAATGCAGCAAATGGCATCTGTAATTAATAAGTGTATTCGTGAATCACTTAGTCTCGGCTATGAGTTAGACTGTGTGCGCTCGTGCCAATGAAGGTGTGGACATATAGAATAGACTACTCTTTATTATGTTCAACATACGAAGTACCGATATACATGTAGACATTTTACGTAGGGTGTACCACGGCTGTTAGCGCTGAAAGCGATCTTTTAAAGGATACCTTTGGATGGATTTAAAGGGAGAAGGAGACATAATACTGCAGGTGGTCTGCGGTGTTACATTTAAATATACAATAAATTCATACATAAAGGTAAACGGGCTATACTGCCACGGCAATATGTACTATTGACAACTATTGACAACTATTGCTCGGCCAACAAAAAAACATTTTATTACAGCTTATGGCTGAGCAATCTATGGCTGGGCCATGCGATGCAGTATATCTGCAATAATATGGCCCATGATAATTCACACTCGTAAACGGGCTACAGAATCAAGCAACAATGGCCGACAGGCATTACTGGCAATATTGCCGGATACTGTGTTGCGGCTGTAACACAGTGTCGGCTGCAACCCAGTGTCGTATGTGGCTACATATTGCAGTAACATATTGCAGTAACATATTGCTCGTTGCGAAGCACCTTTAGCTAATACTTATCTATATAGGTGGCAGGGACATCGACGCGCCAACTGTAACTATGAATACAGCACATGATTCTAAAATAGCGCATATTTTTTTTCGTCAGTTTAAAAAAAATGTCTGCCGTTTCATAGAAAAGTGCTATACTTACGCGGTCAAAATGTACTGAACAGATAAGTTTTGGACATTACACAGTACAGACGCCAGCAGGTCAAGCTACCCGAAACTGAAAAATTTTCCCAATCAACCTTGAACCTAATGCTTTAGCGATAAAGATGAAAATCTATTAAAGAAATTTGACAAATTTTAGTAGCTTGATGTGCTGGCGTCTGTACATTTGCACACAAGAGCAAATAACGATGAAGGTTAAGCAGAGAGGAAGTGTGTAAGTACTCTGAAAAATATGCATTACAAAAAAAAAAAAACAAAAAAAAAACAATTTTTAAACCTACATAGACAAAAAATAATGACTACTAACTAACTAGCACCTACCTCCACACAAAGATGCCGCCGCAGCAATCATTTGGCAGAGCCGAGTAGTAAGGCAAATTGATTTAGTTCAAATTCAAATGAAATGTTCTACATTTCCTTCCAAGATTATCATCAATTTCTATTGAGCCTCTATTATCTAATCTGCGAGCTTGCTCATCTGCTAGTACCGCGACTGAATCCCGCCACGTTACCATACTGTACCTGCCTCGTCAGCAGTCACTCGAGCCGCTCGCGTCGCTCGTCGCGCTCTGCTCGCTCAGCACTCCGCGTATTATCGCGCAGGATTGCTCGCCAATCGGGCGGACAGGCGGCGCCAGCTCGTGAAAAAGAATTCTTAGTTACCCAAGAATTGTTTTTCGTTAGACGTGACGGCGAATAAAATTGGTCTAATTATGATAAGTGTGGTCTTACGTTAAGTTTTCCTTTTTTTTAATATATTTATGATCAAATCAAAATTGTTATTTCTGGAATTGTTTGATAAAAGATAAAAAAAAATCGGTTACTATCACTTAACAAAAAAATGCTTCTCAAAAGTGTGGAAAGCTATTAACTCAAAGCAACATGCAGTATCGCCCCTTACTTTTGACATTGTCGCTACGAGTCTACGACGTAACCGACGGATTCAAGAATGTCGTAGCTACGCGGAGTACGCGGCTACGCCTGCTACGCTTTTGTAGCGCAAAACCGACCCCGTTACGGAATATAATCAATATAAAATATATTTTTATAGTGCAGTATTATTTTGATCATAGTGGACATTTATGTTTTTATTTAATAAGCTAACATTACATAAATTACTTGAGTTATTGCTGTTTATTCCATCTATAAATTGAAAAATGATTACCGTCATAATGGAATGTTTTGCACATTAGGTACTGTTTCTTGAAATATATTTTGATAAATTAGTCGCTTTTTAGTCAAATAAAATTATTGATATTGTCTGTTCTGTCACAAAACAATGTTAATTTGCGGTTTATTCACAGTTTGTATTGTTATTCGCCGAAAAACCAAATGGCGTAAAACTGTTTGTTCTCATATTTTATGGAAATGGTTGTACGTTTTATTTGTTAAAATGTCAATAAAAATTCTGCGGATTTTCATCTCATTGACATTTATTTGCGGTAGTTTTTCGTGTTAACTGAGCAATCGTCTGTGGCAACTCGCGTGCACTCACCTTGCGACAAAATGTTAAACCATAAAAATAATAATAACATTTTTTTTAATTTAACATACACTTATTAATTACTATTTTTACAAACTAACACTAAAATATATATACCTATATTATATACAAGTATATAATAAAAAAAAATAAAGAAAAAGGCAAGAGCTCATTGGGCATCAAACAATTCGTCCGCATCGCTGTCAATAATAATTGATTGACACCAAAAACATTAACATTACAAGTAACCACATTATGTAAAGAATTAGTAGGCATACAGTACCGTCAAGCAGCCACGGTAATAATACCTACCTATTTTAAAATCGAAAATGAATGAAGCCGTTAGGTACCTTGTCATTCACTTTGCTGTTTGGCACGTTGTCACTGTCGGGCCCTTTGTGCACACGTTCCACGACGTGAAAAACGACAGTTTATTCGCCGTGTGTAGGCATGGTCGTGTTGTATGGATCACTATGGAAGCTTGTTGACAAACACGTTTTTTCTACGGTGCGATATTTACGCCGTACCGTAAAGAAACCGTGCCGTGTATAAAAAGCTTTATTGTACGAAACTGGTTTTGATTCGGTAACTTACCTAGAGGAGAACATAATAAAAAGTTAATAACGAGTGTCAATAGACACCAAAAGATGGAGGAAATAAGCCACACCTTAATATTCTTATGTATTGATGTAAATTGGTTGGTTTGGATGTAAGTTGGTTTAGTTAGTGTTTTTTAAATGATTATTATTGTGACACGTCAAAACATGTCACAATAATAATCATTTTAAAAACTACTCGAGGCGGTGCTTCCTAGATTCCATTAGATAGTAAACAACACAAACATCTCTGCACACTGCGGACTGTGCGACGGTCCCTGACGCGTCGGTGTCGTCACGCTTGTAAACCATCTGCCCACAAGTTTACAACCCTAAACACGCGATGTGTCGTAAACATTCGCGAACACAGCATAGGGTCGTGTCCTAAACGAAAGCGACTGTCGCGCGGTAATGCGATCGTCGCGTCAATCAAGCCTACTCGCGCGATCAATCAAGGCACGTGTACGACACTGGGTGGTGTAAGATGTACCTCTTCACCACCTGAACTAACGCTATCAATATTAATACAAGTTATTAAATGTTTTAACGTATAAAAAGTTGAAGCGGGAAAAGTTTTACAAGTCGATCTAGCAGAGCATTACGCCTGTGTTCTTGAAGGAGCTACCAGAGATGTGTAGGACCCACATTTCGCCAGTTATATTTAAGTCCCTTGTAAAAGGGGCAAGTCTATTTGAGAAATCGATCTTTTTTGTTTTTTTTGGTGTGATCATATTTTAACCTGGCAACTTCACCTGTAATCTAAACTTAAAATGACACAAACTAAAATAAGTTATTAAACTAATAACATTATTGATCAGGTTTTCACTCAGATGAATGTCCAGCTAGACTTTCTAATAGATAATGCATTCATTTCCATTAAACATTTAGCACAGTTTCACGTCACTGATCGCGATACTAATCTGACTCCCACACAATAGCTCAAACAAAGTCGCTATTCGAGTCTGTCTGTGTGACCGCTTAGATCTTCTAAATTACACGATGGATTTTGATGAAGTTTTCAACGTCGTTTAGACAAAGGTTTATTTGTATTAAACATTAATATTTAACTTCGATGTAGCACGGCAACACCAATGTTTAGACATGTCGCCATTGCACCCGTGAGGAGCAGGGGCGGGTCGCATAAATATTAAAAATACGTGGTTAGGCCAGGAGTACATCGAGGAGTTAAATGTAATGAAAAATATAATGTGGTTGGGTTACCGCGCTAAGTAAGGGTCGCAGAGGGTTACCGAAGGGCTTACCAGAAGCTTACGATTTGTACAGTCAATTGTTTATCTCTGCTTATACCTATTGGTACCTATGTTTATTACTGAAGCTGAAAGCTAAATGGATTTTTAGGCAATTTAGGGCTGATTTTCAATAGTCAGATAACAACCCAAACTAACTCACCTGCTTATACCAGGCAACCCGGGAATAGCGAGCGTAGAGCACGCCAGGCAACCTAACTGTTACACGTTCTGTATGCTTTATGCTTTTAATTGGAATCTGATTCGTTTGGTAAACAAGTCAGTGAAAAGAAAAACAAAATATCTCAACTGTTTTTCATTCATTACAGCCATGAATAGTTAGGCAACCAAAGCCTAATGCTCGTGGCTACATCACGGACTTACCATGGATCACTATGAGCTATGGCAATCAATTTGTAAACGTGTTATATTTGATTTTAAAAAAAAACATATCCATCCGGTAAACAGCTGACCCGGTGGCAAAAAAAGGAATTAACGACGCTGCTTTGAAATGTCAATCTGTCTGCCATTCGCTAATATATCCGCCATTGGTTGTTTACTCTGTGTGGTTTTTGTCGTCTAATGGTTATAGCTAGTGAAAAATGCCGAAAGCTTTAAACAGTGATGCGAGGAACGTTATATGACAAGTCTTAGATTTTATGAAGAAAGAAAAGTGCCTTCAGACACCGACAATACCGTTCGAAAAAATGTATAAACGCGTAGCTGCCGCCACAAGTTAGTGTTGTCAGCTTTTGAAAATAAATTCCACGAAAACACTATTTCGCACGTGCCGTGCACGTGTGAATAGAGGTATGATTTTTTTAATTTGCCGTTACTTTTGTTGTAGGTGTTGGGAAGCGATTTCTTAGAAAACTCGTGAAGGAAAAAGAACAGGCAGATGAAACTGGAACAAAAGTTTCCACGCCAGGAAAAAGGGAAAAGGACGAAAGGTAAAATTGAAGTGGATGATTTCGATCTCGGTGTCGTAAGAAGGAAAATTCATGAATTTTACATTATGCGGAAAGAATTTCCCACAATACCTAATTTATTAAATGTGCTCCAAGAAGACATTGATTTTAAAGGGAGTCGAGAAACTCTTCGGAAAATACTCCATATAATTTCGTTACAAGAAGACAAAATCGAACAGAAAAATTCTAATAGAACGAAATGATATTTCAGCATGGAGAGCCAATTATCTGCAAAAAATTATAGACAATGAACGAGGTGAACAAAAACCAGTTATATTTTTGGGCGAGACCTATATTCATGCATCTCATACAGCTGGGCGCTGCTGGCAGAGTGATGAAATGGACGGTGTGCTAAACCCAGTCTCCAAAGAAAACAGATCGATAATTGTTCACGCGAGAGGATAAGCAGAGTTTGTGGAGAATGCTTTATTAGTGTTCCAATGGACCACAAAAAGTGGCGATTATCACGACGAAATGAACAGTTAGAATTTTAAAATATGGGTGACCGATAAAATTCTGCCTAATTTACATCAGCCAACGCTGATTATATTGGATATCGCCCCATATCATAGCATTTGCATAAACATAACTCCTAATGGAAATCATAAAAAGGCTGAGATGCAGAAGTGGCTGACGGAAAATAATGTAGAATTTAACGAACAGTTTACAAAACCGCAACTCTAAAGACATAAACCAAAACCTGTATACGAAATAGACGAACTGTTGAAAAACAGTGGACATAGCGAGTTAAGATTACCGCCATACACATTGCGACTTAAATGCAATCGAAATGATTTGGAGCTCGATGAAACGGAACGTAGCTAATCAGAACATTAATAAATCAAATTCTGAAATGCCTACTTTGATTGCAGAAGCCTTCAATAAGATAACAGTGCACGAATGGCAAAAGCACTGCAATCACGAAAAAAAATTGAAAACGAGTATACATAGAAGTAGGGATGCTACTTAGACAAGCCTTTCATCGTTAATTTGGCCAGTGACAGTGAAAGTGAAAGTAGTGACTCTGATGATGAAGTGACTGATGAATCAGGTGGCTTAGGAATACCTGGTGTATTCCCGTTACAGAACACTCGCCAGACATTTTATGTAGATGATCGTAATTACCTATATTGTGTTAAAATATAGATATTTTCGAGGAATATGCTTGTTTTGGTTTTTTAGGTACCTAATTAACATTTTACCTACATTCTTTCAAATCGCCAGGTGTTACATAGGTAGTATGTGCATAATTTCATAGTTTTAAACAACTTCAAAAAAGGAGGTTATCAATTTGACACGTATGTACCTACTTATATATTATTATTGAAATTGCGATATATTAACATATAATAGTCTATTACGGCTTCCAAACCAATATACAAATTTTTATAGGTATGTATGTATGTTTGTATGTGTATGTTGTGTATATGTTGGTCCACATATTTCTCCGAAACTATTAATCGGATTGAAAAATCGGTTCAGTAGTTTTCAAGATTTGGACCAAAATGTTTTTGTTACATCTTGACTTGCTTTCCCACTTTATTGCAAAATTTATTTTTACTGGCGACACAAAATGTGATATCAGCGACTCCCTCACCGGGCCAGATAAGTTTGTGGGACTGTACAGCCGGCATTCGTTAGTAACAGGTGTCCCCATTTGTTATACAGATCATTATCAAATATTGTTTATATTGGTAGGTGATCATTTAACTTAACATTATACATTATACAGGCAGCCCTAGTCTCTAATGATGAGGTAATGTTCCCAGCATGGAATTAGTACCTATGTAGTACAGTTCCCACATTTATTAAGTTTAACCTAAATATTTGGATAGTTAAAAAGCCATTGTTGTTACATAATTGTTCCTACCAAACGTAGCCAAAACCAAGATTCTCCGAAGGGTTAGGCAGAAGTGTAGTATGATATTTACTTGTAATAGGGGGCCAATTTATTGCCAGCATATTTATATTTGTATTCATATATTTATTTGCATTCCATAATGTTGTCGAGGTTTTACAGTGGCTTAAAGCTAAGGTACAATTTAGTAACAAAGATGCTGTGCATCTTCCATACATTAATATGATGGTGTTACAGACTAGCCTCGAATAGGCAGACGAGTCTCTGCTTACCAACAAACTGTCGCATCTAGTCAGTAAGTAAGTTCATTGGTCGCGGTTGAGTACAAGAAAGTGCACTCAGTGCGGCCGCCATTAGAGGACGATATACGTCATATCGATATCGTCGATATGATGTGGTATCGATACGGTATTGCGCGACTGTTATGAGCCAGCACTCAGCTTTATCGTCGAGACACAGGGCGGGGCCGCGGCCGGGACCAGTGCGTTATAGTGTAATATGCTAAATCTTCTTCAATTAGAAGAAAGAGACCTTTACTACTTACTTCTAACGACACCTCATTCTTCCAACCGCTGTTCTTCTGCATAACTGTCCAGGACTGCATGTGTGCCGGTAGTAGCGAGTGTAGCGACACACAACCAACGCCATAGTACAGTATTTAGCTAAAGTTCTTAACAACACAGTCTTCTAAGCACATTGTTTATTTTTCAGCTTAGAAATTGTGTTGTTAGACAAACTGGCGGCGAACAGTCATGTCTGCAGTCACTGCATTACTCTCTGCAAAAGTCAGGTATCAGTGGAGTTAAATTAGACGGTTACTGCCAAGCATTGTACCATTGCGTTCCACATCCCGCGGACTCTCGACCTTCACCAGGTCAGCTGTCCACCATTTGAAGGTCGCGGAATGTGGGTCTACCGACGCTGTACTTTCCGGTACGCGGTCGACACTCCAGAACTTTTCGTACCCATCGGACATCCGTTCTGCGAGCAAAGAGTAAAACTTTACACATTAAACACACTTAACATTATTTTTCACTTTTTACTTGTGGCATGTACCTACCTACCCCCCACTTCCACACAATCATATACCACTTGCTTATAAATAACATTGACAGGAAGTTATGATTATTATTGTCGCCGAACACCAGCGCTGGGGCTCTGTCTCGCATAGGGTCTTAGCATTATGCTGAGCGATGGCCGTTTTGAGTGGATGTGGCGCATATTTTCCTCCAACTTGTTATTTTGTTTGTGTCTTTTTCTGCGTCATGATTACCGCAAATAAACGTAATTTCATTCTTTCTTCTATTATATCATATAATAAGTGCACTCATCATAACTTGATCAACTTTATACTCGTATGTGACCACCTAAAAAGTACCCTTTCAAACAAATCAAAATGATCAAAACCGGTTCATAAACAAAGAAGTTATTCCCGAACATATATATAAAAAGAAATAGATATAGATAGATACAGAGGAATTGAGAACCTCCTCCTTTTTTTGAAAACGATTAAAAAACAGAACAATATATTATATAATATCTACCATAAATTATTGGTGGTTTTGTGGACTACTGTTGTTTTATGTTTGAATCAAAACAGAGTCAACATTCACTCACACGTTTGTCCTTTATATAATGAAAGTTATTTTATTTTGTATGCGAGAAGATAAAGGGAGATTCTCTTACAAGTAAGTTGCTAATACAATTTGCGTATGCGTTGCCACCGAAGCCAAAGTGGAAAATAATTTAACAAAACTAAATAACACGATAAAGTGAAACAGTTTGTTTTTATACAGAACAATTGACTATAGTTCACAAAAGAGCCTCGCCGACCAATACACAATGTTGCTTACACAACTGTTTAAAGATATAAATACCATGACGGTACCTTGTCAATATATCTATGAAAACATCATGTACATAAGGAAAATTTTAAATCTTTTTAGTAAAAGAGGTGACAGACACATCTATAGAACTAGAAATAGGGACCAATTAGTTCAACCAGGTTTCACACTGGCTAAAGTAGACTCTTCCTTCATGGGGAACTGTTTAAAATGTTACAATAAAATACCTCCCCATATACTCTAACTCAATGAAACGAAATTCAAATCTTACATAAAACGCACACTATGCAGCCAAGCATATTATAATTTGGGGGATTACATCGCTGACAAAAATGCTTGGGTAAACGCTGGTCCTGCTCCATAGGACCCATAAATAAATTGATTAGCATTTGAAAATACTTTACACACGCCTACCCTACCTACATACTGTTGGAGCTGCTGAAGATTTTAAAATACTATTTTGCATTATATAAATTCAATCTCCTAGTATTGTATAATCGCATAGCACATATGTGAGCAATATGTATGTACATACTATAAAGCTACCATTTACTGGGTATGTTCTGCATCGTTCTCACATGCATAATTTTTAACATGAATGATGTAACCAACACTTTGTAACCATATTATTGTGATTTAAAAGAGTGTCCATGGAGTTTCTTGCCCGTTCTTCTCTATAAGTACCTACTGCACTTTGGAATGGGCAACTAGCTTCATCTTTTCGACTGACCGACCCTTGACAATTCAAAAGGGCCTGTAATTGGTTTAGTTGAAATAAATAGTTTGAGTTTGCTCTTTTTTATACGCTATGAAATTGTATGGAAACTTTTTCATATTAATAATGGCAATTTTATGATTGCTAATAATACATAATTGCAATTCTTGTACGTTATTGAGACAAATTGGTTGCCCACTTTAATGAATCACGAACAGTCAGAATTCAAACAAATTCAGTTTCCTGCCAACAATGCTACGCGCTACGGCGTAGCACTCGTAGCAAAATGTAGCCGAACCGTAGACCCTAGTATCATTCGATTTGCGAACCCTATCATTAAATATTCGTGCAGTATTAGTACTCGCACTCTCTAATCTAATGGGTCGTAGATTAACGCACATCCGAGCTTCAGGACTTCACTTCATAAAGGCGCGTATACACTTTTTGGCCAACTTTATATGTTTTACCATCGTTGACTAATTCTCCTTTATGTGTATCTTCTTTAATACATTTCGGTATATTTATTTAAAGCCTGCAGGTACCGAAGCCCACGTGGATGTGGGGCGCAGGGCGGCACGGTGCGATATTAACTTTAGGGACGGAATTTAAATGGTTCAAAGGTTTAACATTTTTATATCCGTTGTATATTTATAACTGGATGTTAAGTACTAACTCTGGTGTATCTAAAGAGAGGGATTATGCACGATGTAATTATAACAACGAAACATGAACAAAAAATATTACGAGCGTTTCCCCGCGACTTCTTCCGCGTGACCCCCCCGCCCCGTCGCATCGCATCGCCTGCGCGCGCTACTTCGTTTTCGCTTCTAACTTTTTTCTTTTTGCTCGGTTTCTAAGATGTGACGTTAAACCCTGTAGCCTTCCTCAAGAATTGGGCACATCTTCAAAAATAATTGTTCAAATCCCACGGTAGTTCCAGACGTTAGCGCGTTCAAACAAACAAAATAGTTTAGTTTAATAACTTAGTAGGTATAGAAAGATATATTTTCGTCGTTTAGGCGGATATGACGAATATTAAATAGTATATTGTACAAATACCAGTTCTTATTTTACAGTTTACCGCTGATTTACTTAAAAATATGTAGGATAAGAAAAAATAAAACAAAGCTTTTAAATCGGCAACATTGTTTAAAATACCTTGTGTAAACAACACAAATAACGGGACCCCTCGTCTCACCTGCGTGCAGTCTCGACCGCGGCTAACATTCGCTAATGTTTGTCGCTTGCACACACTATTAGCGCTGCAGCCTGCATTGTGTTCCGATTACTATACAAACACTACTTCCTGGACATGTAAAATACGAAACATTAAATTACCATATTATAAGGATACATATTTGCTTTGCTTTTACATTAAACATGCTACTATTCATAGTTTATTTTATTAAATCGTTGTGCCCGACGGGCCATACATGAGAACTTTATAATTATCATTAAAACCTTGTATAACACATGTGTTACGCAATAAAGATTTGAATTAACGTGGAATGAAACTGTCTGCAAAAACTGCGTTTTTGTACAGATTTTTTCTTGGAAAGCAGACTTTTTGTCACCTTGGTTATTGTAGCAATTTCACAAGCTGATATTAGGTTCAGTTTCTAGTAACAGCAGATGCGACTGAATATCATTATACTATACTACACAACATATCTTGCACATAACATTAGGTCGCTACAATTTAATTTCAAGATACACAGTCAGTTACCGCTTCGTGTTGTTATACCTATGCCACGCGCCGCTGTGCCGACTGCCGGCGGAGCTTGTCGTGCGGTCGTCGGCACGTCAACTGTTGTTATACCTATGCCACGCGCCGCTGTGCCGACTGCCGGCGGAGCTTGTCGTGCGGTCGTCGGCACGTCAACTGTTGTTATACCTATGCCACACGCCGCTGTGCCGACTGCCGGCGGAGCTTGTCGTGTGGTCGTCGGCACGTCAACTGTTGTTATACCTATGCCACGCGCCGCTGTGCCGACTGCCGGCGGAGCTTGTCGTGCGGTCGTCGGCACGTCAACTGTCTAAACTTATTGCTTTACAGACGAACATTCACTTATAAACTAGACACAGTTTACAAAATTAACTGCTAAATTTAGCGAGTCACCACTGACACACAATGCGGTCGCGGTGACCGCTCCCTGGCGAGCGGCGGCCACACAAGCTACTAAATTACCCCACAGGTGAAGTTCAGTTTGATTTACAAACGGAACTGCCCCCAAGTCGCCGCTATTAAATGTGAAGTGCGCTGTGATCCGGTCCGGTGCGGTGCCGGGCGTCCGGCGGGACACATGATGTGGTCACAGCCTGCTAATGAGGCGAATGATCCGGCTCAGTAGGTAGCTATACTAATAATGCAATTGATCCACAGTTCCTGATTGACAATTGAGCATGTGCGGGCTGCGCTGATTAAATTTGTAGGCAGCGACGCGCGACCACATTATGCGTGGGCCGAGTGTAGCCGGAGCCGGGCTAAGTGGCCACGAGTGGCCGGATAAGCTAGTTAAGCTATTAGCCGACCACTGATTTACTAACAATACACACATACATACATCTTTAAGTCAGTGGGAGGTACTGTGCAGGACCTCAACACAGATGTGGGTATCTTGACTTTCAATCTTCGATATGAATATATATTAGAAGTGGTTACGCTTAGAGTTAAGGCGTAAGCAGGTGAACGTGGGCGAATGAGTTTTCACACAATTATAAAGTTTCCAAACAGTGCCGACGTTACAAGCTCGCTATCCGCCGCGAGTCTTGTGTCTAACTCTGTTGAGACGGATACACAACGGAAGCGTTACTAATAAGTTTTACTTGTAGTATCTACTTACCTACTCTATTGTCTATGACAAGTGGCAGCCACGCGTGCGTCGGAGACAAGGTATATCGAAGGGCTGGGCAGCAACATCGTCTGACTCGCAAGTATGCTTTTGTTTATGTATTTTTCGTTAACTTCGATTTTTTTTTATTTAATTGTGTAAAATGCAGCACAAGAACAAAATAAAAGCTTGATCTCGTGTCAAGCATCAAGTCAAAGTATTTATTAGTGCTAGTTTTGGTGATATAACAGGTCTTACAGATATTTTATAGAAACTCAAAAATCTACCCTGGGCATACACTATTAATTTAACAATATTAGAAATTAAATAAAACATTATATACGATACAATTCAGATAAATTAAAAGTCTTCAGATAGGAATATTACATTATAAATCATAAATATAGGATCAGTCACAAGAAAGGGTTTAGCCGTCCTTCCATAAGCAAACTGCCCCCGATAGGAACCTATATCGTAACCTGTGTTATATTGTAGAGGGTACTAATAGTAGTTCATCGCGTAGATATTAGCTCTATATCTTAGGTAATTGAGGAGCTATTTGAAAATCAGTGTCCGGAGACGACTTTTTTTCAAAGTGATATATCTCTGTTGATTTCAAAGCTAGAAAAATAAAACCAATTCCAGTGTTTATGGTACACTTTACAGTTTATTTTATATAAATTTTCATGAGCCAAGCTAAAAGTATATACTGGACTAAGTTGGGAAAACATCATGGAACTGTCGAATCTTTTAACATCATTAAAGTCTTCTCCTTCGCGCAATGTTATTCAAGCATTAGTGATTTTTTTAATGAAATTACGATTAGGTATTTCAAATAAAATGATATCTTCAATATTACAAGTTTTCTTTCGTTTTCCAGTCTTCCGCAATATAAAGCCACAATTATTACATTTCCCAGACATAGCCGATATATTTTTAGGTCACTGGTTTATTCACTGCATTCACTTGTTATTATATTATATATTTTTAAACATGAACAAACAATACGTCCCTGAATCAGGAATTTGTAAAACTGCGCAAATAATAACAGCGAAAGCGTACCACGACTATGCACTGTGATCATGTAGGAACATGCACGCGCGAGTACTTTGATAATCTAGTCACTATAAAAGTAGATCGACAAAATATTGTGATAGGCTAAAGACACCACAAAACCAACAGCAATACCGCTGAATATCTTCGTGGCTTTTTCCATTGGGGTTGTATTCAATGTAACATACATTGAATACAACCCCAATGGAAAAAGCCACGAAGATATTCAGCGGTATTGCTGTTACTGTGCAAATGGAAATCGAACAGTTGGGTGTTGCTCTCACGTGGCAGCAATTATATATTATTTATCAAATGCAAGATATAAATCGCATATAATTCGCCCAGCAGAAATATTATCCAGTGTTTTTTCTATAAATAAAGATCACGTTGTAATTAATGAAAATAGTGACGATGACTAATAAAAGCTATTTTTTATTAATATGGATTTAACTATTACTGAGAAAATATCCTTCCGTTTTCTTTCAAACCTTTCATGCCCAATATTGAAAAATCAAATATGTAATACGATTTAATTAAATACTAGATAATTGAAAAATTAAAAGCATCAACAAAGTGGTCATAAGGTGGTCCACTTACTTTTTTTTTTTTTTTCATCATGTTGCACCTTATGGATTTTAATGAAACTTGGCATGCTGTTAGGCAAGGTATAGACAATTATTATATATTTTTTTCAAAGTGGTAATTCAATTCGATCTGATAGAAATCAATAAAAAAAAAAAATATTTGCATTTTTTTAATATTTTTATTTAAGCTTGGCTCATGAAAATTTATATAAAATAAACTGTAAAGTGTACCATAAACACTGGAATTGGTTTTATTTTTCTAGCTTTGAAATCAACAGAGATATATCACTTTGAAAAAAAGTCGTCTCCGGACACTGATATTCAAATAGCTCCTCAATTACCTAAGATATAGAGCTAATATCTACGCGATGAACTACTATTAGTACCCTCTACAATATAACATAGGTTACGATATAGGTTCCTATCGGGGGCAGTTTGCTTATGGAAGGACGGCTAAACCCTTTTGTCAGCAAGAAATTCGTCAATGGTATAGTAGCATTTGTCTATTAAAGCTTTCGTCATATCCATAAATTTAGCGCTGGTGGGAGTTCTTTGATCGACATCTGTCATTATAATACTAAAGAAGTCATAGATAGCCATATTTATGGAATTATTTTTCCTAAAACCCTTCTGTTCCTTTACTAAAATGTTGTGCTTGGTGAAGAAGGAATAACATGCGGTTATAAATAACTTTCTCAAATATTTTTGATATTACCGGTATAAGTGCAATTGGTCCGTAGTTAGTTATGTTAGTCTTGTCATCTTTCTTAAACAAGGGCTTAACTAAAGTGGGTTTTAGCTTATCGGGATAGATTCCACGGTAAATACTTAAATTATTATATGACTAATGGGGCCCGATATCACTTCAGAAACGAATTTCAATACTCTTGTTGAGATGTCATCATAACCTACACTAACTTTATTTTTTAGGTCTTGTATAATCCGATACACTTCATTAGGAGTAGTCGGGGCCAGGAATATTGAGCTGTCGCATATGTTTGAAGTCTTGCAGCTATGTAGTAGATTTTGAAGCTATAAAATGTAATTCAGCTTGATCTACGAAGTGGTTGTTAAATGCGTTCGCTATATCACTATTTATTTCTGATACATAATCATGCGGAGGGCAATATCTATTTTCATTTATAATTTTCCATGTATCCTTTGATTTATTTGTTGATGTCATTATTTTATGGTTATTTTTTGCCTTTTGTGTCAATTTTATTATTTTCTTAAGTCTATGTGAGTATTTTTTTAGTTTTGTTTTGATAGTACAATTATGTTTTAGCCTTAATTGCCAGAGAAGTCGTTTATTTTTGTTATAAGGTCTTATACCAGGTGTCAACCAATTCGGATTCCTTTTTGACTTATTTTTTTAATAATTAAGGGGAAACATAGATTGTAAAACAGCTGAAATATTTCCATAAAATTATTGTACGATATATTTGGATCATCGGTGTGATAAACTATAACTAAATCAAGGTCCATAAACTTATACAATACTAGCGGATCCGGTAGAAGTCGTCCTGCTCGGCAAAGCAGCGCCACCTACCGGGTCCAATTGTGTTTTCAAACCATCCAAGAACACATTGGAATATACACACAAAATTTCATCCAAATCGGTCCAGCTGTTTAAGAGGAGTTAGGTGACAAACAACCGTACAGAAGAATTTTATATATATTAAGATATATTATATATTAAGATTATGATCCCGCTGATCAGATATTAGATAATATCATGTCAAATCCCAGTAAGCTCTTTATCGTGAGCGTAGTAGATATTATACGCAGTAGTGATCCGCTGTAGTGGCTAATGTGCCGATAGCAATTAGCGCGGTAATTAATGCGTAATAATGTATTTATGAAGCCATTCGTTTACCCCGCCGCCGCCGCCCGCCGCCGCGCGCGTCCCACTGCAGACTAAGCTTCTATTATCCCGAATTAGTAGTGCGTACTCATTTGTTGAACATATTAAATGGTTCTTTGATAGTTTCGTATCATTTGTATTTGTTTATTCACTTTAAACTTATTCAGCAGAACTACCTAACAGAGCAGGCGCAACGGTTGACTTATGTACGAGTATGTGGAGCCAGTTGTCATAGTATGTAGCGTTAATGTTGTCAGTCATTTGACAATTTGAATCCACCCTGCATATTGGGCTTAGTATGCATAGTTACGCATTTCGAATAATCAAAACAATATACGTTTTCTGCCCTCAGCTGTACTCGTATATTGTGTCCTCTCGCATCCGTTTACTAAACGATCATTGATAACCAACCACGACATTAAATCAGCACCCGACACAGTTCCTACCACGTACCACATAGAGTACACAGTTCCTACCACGTACCACATAGAGTACAAAATGCCTAGGTTTGTGAATTGAGTGTAGTTTTGTGTGGAGGCTAAATAATTGTTTAATAGTGGGACATAAATCGTGGTGCGCGGGTGAGCCCGCGCTGGCCAATTTATCGGAGCTGATCACCGACGCGACCCGCGGCGCCCCAGCGGTATATTATGCAGTTGTTAGACTCTACAGTATATACTAGAAGTATATGTACCTATATCACAATATCGTGTGAGCACTCGATACGCAGTACGCATTACGCTCAAATTAACAATTGCCGTCAATCTTTTCGTGATGCCATAAAGTTTTATTTTGTATTATTATTTTGTTCGCGATGAAGAAGTGTTCAATTTGCAATGACCAATTTAACGACGGGGTTCAATGTGCGAGCTGCAAGAAATTCCTGGACTTCTCTTGTGCCAATATATCTGAGGGGGGATGGAGGAAATTGGGTGCTGACCGAAGAGCTCAATAGAAATGCCCTACATGTAGATTGTCGTCGCCGGCGTTACTTTCTCCTAAACCTGCAGCTTCACTTGACACAGTGCTGAGTGAGATTCGAGAATTGAAGGAACAGCTGCTGAATTTACCAACTTTAGTCAACGACATAAAATCCATTAAAGATGACTTGACCGAGCTCAGGAAAAGTATGACTCGTTTAATGGTAGACTGGATGAATTCGACACTAGACTTGTTAACCTTGAAACAAAAGCCGCAGAGTTCGAGAAGCTTCAGGATACAGTTTCCTCATTGCAAGCGGAGTTCGCTTCAACAAAGCTTGAGCTTTCCTCACATGATCAGCGATCTCGGCTAAATAATGTGGAGATTAAGGAAGTCCCCCTGAAGAAGGATGAGAATTTATTCTCAATCGTTGACGTCATCGGCCGCAAAATCAACTTCAGCTGTCCCTAAGGCCCAGATTAATTATATCTCGAGGGTACCTATACATAACTCCAAGGAGAAATTAGTGAGCTTTCTTAATAGGTATATAAAGGAGGACTTTATTGCGGCTGCGCGTGCTGACAAGGATCTGTCCACCTGTGATATCGGTTTCCAAGGAGCACCTCAACGTGTTTACGTCAATGACCATCTAAGCGTTGAATCCAAAAAACTCTTAAATAAAACAAAAACCACTGCTAAAGAAAAACGCTATGAATTTGTATGTGTGAAACATGGTAAAATTCATGTGCGCAATGATGTTAACTGCAAAACCTTTATAATTAGAAGGGAAACGGATTTAAACAAAATAGTTTAACCCGCTACTTAATATGCACTCAAGACTCACTTAAGTAGTTGCTTTTTTCTGATATTTCGTTTTAATTTTAAAATCTATCAAAGTTTGCAATTTGAATGTTCCTTAGTTTGTTATTGTAAAAGGATTATCACCTCGACATCACTAATAAGCTTCTATTGTATTCAATAACGCACTGTTTGTTTTGAAGATCTAACACTTAATTGCATATCTATCTCGCTTGTACACACGCGTGTGATGTATAGGTGCTTGCTTGCTCGCTCAGTCGTGTCCTGCCTGACGTCGTATGATCAAAACATTCTAACTAACCTAACTTACTTTTACCCACTTTACAATTATTTAATTCTGTTATGCGTAATTAATGTTTATTTCGAAGTGAATTGGTTTATTATGGTATATTGGTGCTTATTCAACTATTGTTCTAAATATAGGTATTATAAATTACTGATAATAGTGAACAGTGTCTAATTGTTGTTTACCAAAACGTGCGGGGATTGCGAACGAAAGCAGACTCGTTTTATCGTCAGGTCTCATTGAATTCTTACGATGTCATTGTTTTAACGGAGACGTGGCTAATGGATGGTATGTTAAGCTCAGAGTTGTTTGATGATCGATATATAGTGTGGCGCCGTGACCGGGATTATGCTATCACTGGACGAACGCGAGGTGGTGGTGTACTTATCGCGACGCGCAGGGAGCTACCTGTTACTCCGCAACCGCTCCTTCACTCCTCGGCGGAGGATCTCTGGATCAACATAATACTTAAAAAACGGAACTCACGAGATTACGTAAAGCTTTATATTTGCGTTGTTTATTTGTGTAAACAAAACAAAGGATTTTCGTTTTTGTATCAACTTAATAACTTTTTGACAAATTTGAACCGTACAGCTTTGAATTATACCTCTGATGTGTTTTTAGTTTTAGGTGATTTTAATATGAGTGGTATATCGTAGGCTCCATCTTATAACCATTCGCTGGTCCCAGTTAATCCCGCTACCAGTCACCAATGTATGCTCGCAGATGAGTTATGTACGCTGGATTTTGGACAATACAACGGAGTGGTCAACAGCTATGGAAAAGTGGTGGATTTAGTCCTCTCAAATAAGTTAGCCAGTGTTAGCGAGTGTATTGACCCTCTAGTGACTATTGATCCCTATCATCCCGCTTTGTTATTAAGCATCGACATCTTTGAAATACCTCCCCTTGACCATGCATCGCGGTTACGATATATCTATAGTAAAGGAGATTTTGAGTCTTTAAACAACGAGATTGTTGCCATTAATTGGGAGGGCGAGTTCTCATTCCGGTCTTTGGATGGCTCAGTTGCGTACTTTATGGACACAATAACTTAGTTGCGTACTTTATGGATACAATAAAAGAGTTACAAAATAGGTTTATACCGCAAAAGCTTATACGTAATAAAACATACCCTATCTGGTACAGTACGTCGCTCATCAGAACCATTAAGGAAAAGTATAAATACTTAAGAAAAATTAAGACGTACGGAAATAAAGCTGATGAGTTAACTTTTAAATGCTTGCCTGATAGAGTTAAGACTATGGAAGCCTCATGTTACAAAAAATCTATTAAAAACAATCCTAAATATTTTTGGACCTTTGTTTAAAATCGCTACAACTCTATATATCTAAATAAATATATCTAATGCTATTCCTAACACGTTCAATTACAAAGATGAATTATTGCTCACTGGTAATTCTATTTGTGAGGCTTTTTCTTTTTATTTTCTCTCTACCTTCCTTGATTCTACCTCAACTAATAATCCTAATTCAGCCTCTGTTTCTCCCTCTAGCACTACTAGACATTCATCTGACATTTGTCACATAGAAGTAAAGACCGATGTGGTGACTGATTTAATCTGCAATTTGGATCCAACAAGAGGTGCTGGCCCTGATAATATATCTTCTAAATTTCTCATTAAATGTGCGTCTTCCATAGCCCTACCTATTTCAATCTTGTACTCCAAGTCTTTATCTCAAGGTGTTGTCCCCTCCGGTATCACCGAGTGCCGCCCTACCTCCGTCGAATAGTCGAGGCGTATCTGACGGACAGAGCCGTCAGCTACCCCGGTCGCGATGGGGAGTGGAACCGGCGAGAGATGTCGTGCGGTGTCCCGCAGGGATCGGTTGTGGGGCCGTTCCTGTGGGACATCGGCTACGACTGGGTGCTGCGGGCCGACCTCCCTGATGGCGTCAGCGTGGTTTGCTACGCTGACGACACGCTGGTCCTGGCGCAGGGGAGGTCGCATCAGGCGGCGGCCGACGCGATGACACGCGGGGTTGCGATAGTCGTGGAGAGGATCCGGCAGTTGGGTCTCGAGGTGGCATTGCACAAGTCCGAGGCCATGACGTTTCATGGGCCCCGGAACGCGCCACCACCGGGATCCCAACTAACGGCAGGAGGGGTTCACATCGGCATCGAGACGACGATGAAGTACCTGGGTCTCGTCCTCGACAGCCGGTGGAACTTCGTCGAGCACTTCCGACGTTTGGCCCCCAAACTGGAACGGGCTGGGGCCGCCTTCAAGCGGCTCTTGCCCAACCTGGGGGGGCCAAACGCCTCCTGCCGGAGGCTTTACGCGGGGGTCGTGCGGTCCATGGCCATATACGGGGCCCCGGTGTGGGCGCGTTCACTGCGGCGGCGAGCCGCCCACTACCTGAACGCGCCCCAGAAGGTGGTAGCCGTAAGGCTAATCCGGGGCTACCGCACGATCTCGCGCGAGGCGGCAAGCCTCCTTGCCGGACTGCCGCCATGGGATCTGGAGGCGATAGTCCTCGCGCGCCTGTATGAGTGGCGCGCGGAGGCACTACGCCGGGGGGAAAGTCCGCTCCCGCGGCAAATTGCTGCGGAGCGGACGGACCTCCGGCTCGATCTCATGGCGACATGGAAAGAGCGACTGTCGCAACCCAGCGCAGGGCACGCCGCGATAGCGGCGATAAGACCCCTCTTTGAGGAGTGGCTAGAGAGGCGCCACGGCGCCCTCACCTACCGCCTGACGCAGGTCCTCACCGGACACGGAAGTTTCGGGAGGTTCCTGCACATGATCAGGCGGGAGGAAACGCCCGGGTGTCACCATTGCCAGGATCGCCCAGAGGACACGGTGGAGCACACGGTGGAGGTCTGCCCCGCTTGGGCGGAGCACCGCCGTGTCCTCGTGGAGGCGATCGGCAGCGGCGGCGGCCTCTCGCGCCCGGACCTGGTGCAAGCCATGGTCCGGAGCGAGAGGGAGTGGGAGGCAGTCGCCTCCTTCTGCGAAGCAGTCATGCTAGCGAAGGAGGTGGCGGGACGGATGAGGGAGAGAGCCTCCCGTCCCAGCCGCCGCGGGAGACGCCCCGGGCGTCGGGAGTCCACTGGAGACTACCGGCCACCGTAGGCGCGGGCCTGCGGGCGGAGAGCAATGGGTAGCTCACCGCCCGATCAGGACCAGGCCCGTGCCGGACGGCGCGTAAGTGTTCCACGCGCGCCTCAAAGAGATGTCAGCATAACGAGGGGCCCCTCAGGGCCGAAGCCTGCCGGGGCAGCGGGATTGTCCGAAAGGGTTACCGCTACCCCGGAACATAAAGGGCGAAGGAAGGAACATGGGTGGGTTTTAGTCAGTAAGAGTCTGACACTCCCTTCCGCTCCACCCAGAGCGGGAGGAGTCATTTGATGATTTCCCATCCCAAAAAAAAAAAAAAAAAAAAAAAAGGTGTTGTCCCCAGAGTGTGGAAATCTTCGTTTATTACACCCGTACATAAGAAGGGGTTCCAAAACTGAAATTACTAATTATAGACCGATATCCAAACTGTGCATTGTAGCTAAGATATTTGAGAGGATTATCTATAACCAGTTATACCCCGCGCTTGCTAATTCGTTCAGCTCTTTCCAGCATGGTTTTTTGAGGGGACGGTCCACCACTTCGAATTTTGTCTTATTTAACGACTTCATTGCCGAGGCTGTGGACGATGGCGGGCAGGTCGATGTGGTTTACACTGATTATAGCAAAGCATTTGATCGGATCGACCATGACACCCTAATAAATAAGCTCAACCACATGAGCATTCGTGGAGACCTCCTGAGGTGGTTCTCATCTTATATAGACAATAGGTCGCAAGCAGTAGTGCTCAATAATTATATGTCTGGATGGGTATCTGTGCCCAGCCGAGTACCTCAGGGTTCGTTGCTCGGTCCCTTCTTATTTGTGGTATATGTAAACGACATCGATCAATGCCTGCATTCATCCCAATTAGTATGCTTTGCTAATGACATGAAAATTTTCATCAAGATTTCATCACTTGATGATGGGTCATCACTTCAGGCTGACTTATATCGTCTTGAAGAGTACTGTCGGGCTAATAAACTCGATCTCAATCCATCTAAGAGTTCAGTGATCACTTATACTAGGAAACGGGCTATCCTACCCACCACCTATACTTTGGCGGGCCTAACGTTGCCTAGGTGCGATACTATCCGTGACCTAGGCGTCCACCAGGATAGTAAGCTAGTTTTTGACACACTTTGACGCCATCGTCAAAAAAGCCTCTAAATTGCTTGGGTTTTTAATGCGACTCTCTAAGTGCTTTACAGATGCTAAAACACTTAAAATATTGTATTGCACTTTTGTTAGAAGCCAGCTAGAGTATGCATCTCGGCTATGGAACTATTTATTCGTGTTAAAAATCTTTAACGGTAATATTGACAGCCCTGAGTTATTATCAAAATTTTATTTCAATGTTCCAAACAAAACATTTCGATTTATACAACCCTTACGTGTACCTCTCAGTTCTACGAATTATCGGCAGAACAGTTATATTGTGCGTGCAAGCAAAAATTGTAATAAAATATGTAAACAACACGATTTGGATCTCTATACAACCAGTGTGACCTCAGCTAGAAGGTGCTTAAGCCTCAACGTTTTCAAATAGTTGCAGTGCTTTTTAGTTATTGTATTTTTTCTTATTTTATTCTCTCACTTTTCAATTGCGAACACAAGTGGTTATTTTAATGGTTTTAACTATTAAATATAGTATATAGCAATATGTTACTGCTTGTATGTTCACAACACAAATTTTTAATTTTATTATAAGTCTAAACGCGAAGACTTGTAATTGGCTTTCTGTCGACTATTGTTTCTTTTTTTTGTTGGTTTTTTTAGCTGTAAGTCTTCCATGCTGTAATAAATAAATAAATAAATATATTACCCAAATAACAAGCTTTGAATGTCAGAATGATTACTAGTTAGTTATTTACTGTGTATGAAAGTTATTATTGAATATGGTTTGTAGGGAAAGGGTTTTATGAAGTAAAGCACAGATAGACAAGTCTCAACATTTATTTAAATGTAGGCTTGTCAGTAATTAATCAGAAAACTAGTTGTCCGTTCGCAAAACTAGGTCATCATGGAGAAGAAGGACAAGAAACTCCATGGAAACAGTATTAAAGTACTCTATCAATACATTTCTTACGTTGTCATAAATTATCGTTATCTTTAAAAACAATTAATTATATCTCTTGGACAACGGTTCAAGAGAATTCAAAATAATAGCAACATAATAACGATAGCTAGGAATATTGGCCATAATATGACTTACACAACAACATAGTCATAATAAGCAATAATTAAGGTATAATATCAAATTACTTAACTTGCGTGACATCTGGTCGATCTATTTCAAATAACAACGGCACTAGAACTAACCAACTGAACATCTACCAAGTAACTAACTTGATAACGTCATTACAATCCTTTTTATAAACTACGCTACTACTACTAGCTACTAACGTCTTTTATGTCAAACATCTACCGCCATTTTGAACCAATCACAGATCATCATATATTTTGGTTTAATATCTTCTAACACAGGTAGTAATAAACAAATATTATGTACTGAAACCGTTTTAAAACATTATAAGGTAATTAATCAATTTAATAGGAGTTAAATCGTAATTCTTAGACATCATCAAAAAGTACATCAACATCAACTGACAGTATTGTGCCAATCATTTGAAACAACCTATTATATTAAAATAGCAATATCAAATCTAAGATATACTACAAGTATAATCATATATTACTTAATCATTTATAGTAATAACATTTATGTGTTTTTTACAAGTTAAGACTGTTGTTTGTTGTAAACACAATATCTAGTCAAATTAGGTACTTCTACGTTGGTCCCAAGCTTCTTAAATGTGACAGATACCATTATCGAAATAAACAATATTCTAATATTATAATTATATCAAAATGAAATATCTAACACAGTCGTGTTACAGCTGCAACATTAGTGAATCATAAAGTTCACCAGTATAGATCGTGTATCAAGGGACTATTTACTTATTTCTCAGTAGGTAGCCGGAGAGGAGTATTAACGTAGATTATCGTGCATAATCGCGTTGAATCAAGTATAACATTGACGAACACGATCCTACTGTGACTGTCTGTCACTTACTCCTATTTAATAACAAAATGTGTTATTCAAAATTCTTATTTTAACATTGTCCCACGATGTCGGCCCTCTTAGAAACGCATTAAATCTCAATTTTATTGTGTGACAGCTTGACACGTTACCCTAATCAATAACAAAATATCCTATTTCTTTAAAATATTAAAACAACATTGAAACCCCTACAAACCCATTTCATTTATATTTTATAGGAAACAGACCGGCATTTATGGCCAGTCATCAGGAGAAAGCGATAATTTACGTCACTTAAGATGCAATATTTTGTACGAATTCTAAGAACGTTGAGAACCTTACATGCAACAGACAATACGAGCCACACATCTTTTGGGCATAAGTTGGGCCCGTAGGCCGTGGCACGAAGGGACCGGAACGAACCTTGAAAGGGGCTCAACGCCCGAGCAGGGGATTTTTGAAGATAGGAGAAAAGGATAACGAGACGGGGGAGGCAGTGAGTTTCGAGTCACGGAAGAAGACGGACTTCCGAGTCCACGCTAGGGTAGTTAGGAGATTTAGGGAATAACAAGAGGCTCTGTCGGAGTGGGCTGTCGCGAAATAGCGAGCAATAGTTATTAAATTAAATATAGTTGGGTTGAAGCCCAGACTAGACTAATCTAGTATTTAAAGCAGTGTGTGAGGCGGTTGGTTTGAGACCACGCGAGTGAGCAGTTGACGTAGACTAGGCTAGCAGAGTTAGAACTTAGGGCAGTAGCATTGAGCCTGTGTGTCTGTTGAGAGATCGAGAGTGCGGGAGTAGAGACACTAGGTTATATTAGCCTACTATTAATGTAAGTAGCGTGTAAGGTGCGTGGATCTCAGTGAGTGTGTTTGTGACCGTTCAGGTGAGTGTTGACTATTTTATCCCTCCATGTTCCTTTCTCTGACGTTATCGAGGTATCCTACACATGCGTTTGGTCGTAGGGACTCGGGGAAAGCCCGCTATAAGGTGTGACTCTTACCATCATACTGTAGACAAATGCTGTACCAACTGACTATAGACAACCTCAACCAAGACATGACGCCTAAGGTAGTCACACCGCTTATGGAAGGCTGAACCGAACTTGCAGCTCGTTAGGGCCAATTTTAATTTTAGTGCTTCCTTGTAGTCTGTTGTTTACGAACACAGACCAACCAAACGTTAGTGATGGCTACCTTTTCCCTACGGACAGACTAACTGCAGGATACTTTGCATTGCTCTTGATGTATATCAAGAGTGCGTATGCACTCTTCCAGGGAGTGGGGTAGGCTTCACTAAGTACCCTTAACTGGATTGATAGTCGTTCTAAGGAACGCTAGGAATTCTGTCTAGTTAAATCACACCCGGCCCCCGTAGGCAAGATGTCGTGTAGCGACAAGAAACTAAGTCTAAATTATGAAATTAAAGAAAGGGAAGTAAAATCAATTAAAGATTTATTTATAAAATAAGAATGGAGATGAAAAGACAGTGGTGTGTAGTGTGTGGGTGAGGCAGGATGAAGATGAGTGATTGGTGGGTTGAGGAGGCTGAAGAGGTAGACGCGACGCGAGGCAGGTGGCGGTGACAGGAGCAGGCAGACGTGGAGAGGTGCTGGTGCGTGTGCGGCACGGAGGATACCCGTAGGGGGCCCACGCGACAGTAGTAGGTCGCAGCACGGCCGCACGGGAGAGCAGGCACGGTAGGGGGCCCACGCGACAGTAGTGAGTCGCAGCACGGCCGCACGGTAGGGCAGGCACGGCAGCGCGCGGTCAGCCCGCCAGGAGAGACGGCCCTCGGTTGAGGCGCGGCCCAGTAGAAGGTGTTCCGGCGAGGCACGCCAGCGGTCCGACTGGTACGGAGGACGGAGGACGTAGGTGCAGCGCTGGTACGACAGGTACCGGAGTCAGAGAGTTCCCTGGCTAGGTGACTCCGGAGTACCAGCACTACTTTGAGGGTTCCTTTTAGAGGCGAAACTCGAACTCCAACTCGAACTCGAACTAGAACAGAACTGTCAGTTGCGTTGCTTGGATTCCACAGGTAAACTCGCAGAACAGCAACTTGAAGAAATAAATATGAATTTGAAATATAGTGGCCAGTACCTATTGGTTTGCGAAAGTCTGAATATATTTTCAGCTAAAAGTTACAGGCTGATAAGAATTATTTTATATGCAAACTTGTCATGGCGACGTATTAGACGTCGTTGACAGGACTGTCATAATAAAATATATTAATAAAATACAATTAAATATATAGTTATTTCGTATTAAAAGCGTAATAAAAGTATAGTGTTTATAGGAAAAATGATATCAATCAGTGTGGGCGCAATTTCCAGCCCTTGGATGTTACTAAATCGTCGTAGTGTTATGTTGAAGTTTAATGACTGTCTGATTATGGATTAAACGTGACCTGGTGTCGTGAGGAATAGTCAGATCAGCGCCTAACGGTAACGGATTGCTTGTCTGACCTGGAGGAATGAATGTAGATAACTGTGAGTATGTACATTACGTTACAAAGAGGCCTACGGGGGCCGGGTGTGACAGATAAAAAAAAAATATTTAGCGAGACACATAATTTGGATGCCCAGATAGAAAGGCTCCGTTTCTACATAAACAGGTAGACAAGAATGGACGCACGACTGCTGATTACACTGCAAGCATCCTATAAATTGGGTAGATTAAGGAAGTGCGAAGTGACGATTTAAATAACCACTTCGGTGTATAGCAAGGCAATCGTAAGGAATTATGCAACCGACTGACGATGCGGTACGCTTGCGCTAGTTTTGTATTGTCTTAGTAAAGGGTGAGTAGGCCGTTATGAGGGGTTATTACTACTGTACGCGTCCAGTACCTCTGGAAACCTGTCTCGCTCAATGGTAGAGGCACTTCGCAGTCCTTTACCTTAGGTAAAGTAGTCCTTTACCTTACATTATCATACAAAATAAGATATAAACAATACTCAAACATATTGAAAATGTGTATTTTTAAATCAAAAATGAATTCTAACATTTTTATTACAAATAGCAAAAACAAATGCAGAGCCACGTGGTCGGTTATTAATCATGAATTTGGGAATGCTGGTTCATGTATTAATAATATTTCTGAAATACAATTAGATAAGCAATTACTGACAAATCCCACTGACATAGCAAATGCTTTTAATAATTATTTTACTGACTCGACTAATACCTTGACATTCAAAAATCAACATTATTATAATGCCACTAATTATATGTCAATTTCTAACTCCATGTTTCTTAGCTCCATGACTGAAGATGAAGTTAGAAAGGAAGTAATGGTGTTAAACAACATTAACTCTGAAGGTTATGATGGAATAAACACAAACACAGTTAAAGCGTGCAGTACAGAGTTAATTCCTATTTTGACATATTTAATTAACCTCTCGTTTTCGTCAGGTATTTTTCCTGATGCCCTAAAGGTATCTGTCGTGAAGCCACTGTACAAAAAACACGATAAAAATGACGTCAAAAACTATCGCCCGATTACTCATAATCCCATACTGTCAAAGGTTTTCGAGAAATGTATGCTCAAGAGACTTGTCAACTTTTGTAGCAAATTTAATATTATATCAAATGAACAGTTTGGATTCCAAAAGCACAAATCAACCACACAAGCAATAAACTCTTGTGAGCAATATCCTGAGTAACCTAAACAATAATAAATTAACAACAGGTCTATTTTTCGACCTGTCACAAGCTTTTGACTTCGTAGCGCATGACGTATTATTGAGAAAGTTGGAAATCTTGGGAATAAGAGGAGTTGCATTGCAGTGGATTTCGTCTTATATAAGTGATCGTAAACAATACGTCGTTATAGACAAAGTAAATGAAAACTTACTTACTTCCTACTGTTCAAACTCTAGGGTAAATAAATGTAGCGTCCCTCAAGGAAGTGTATTAGGTCCCATATTATTTTTATTATATTTAAATGACATACCACTGGTGACTAATCATACTTTTATATTATTTGCAGATGACATTTCAATTATCGTGACATCTGATAAAAAATCAATATCTGATCATGAAATTGACATTAATAATACTATAGACAAAATTTTACAATGGCTACAGATTAATAAATTAAAAATTAATTTAGATAAATCAAATTACATACAATTTAATAAATCGAAACATGCCAAATACAATTTTAAACTTAATATTGACAGACTAAAAGGAGTAACGCAAACCAAATTCTTGGGTGTACTCATAGATCAAGACTTAAATTGGAAAGTACATTTAGATGATTTATGAAATAGAATTAATAAATTTACTTACGCTCTCAGACAAGTAAAGAACGTAACAAACGTAAAAATGGCAATTACTACATACCATGCATATATTGAATCAATTTTAAGTTACGGACTTATTATATGGGGGATACAGTACGGATAAAGACAGAGCATTCATTGCACAAAAGAAGTGCATCAGGGCCATTTGCGAACTTCGTCCTGACGAATCTTGCCAGCCATTTTTTAAAAAGTTAGGTCTGTTACCACTTCCTGCACTTTACATATACGTAATCTGTAACTTTGTCTACAGTAATATGGGATTGTTCAAAAAAGCATATGAAGTAATCACTCGTCCAACAAGGGATCCACATAGACTTGTAACAAAGGATAATCCTAAATCAGCCAAGTATGCGAAAAGCTGCCTTGTGATGTGTGTACGCATATACAACAAAATCCCTAAAGAGTTAAAATGCATAAACAATGCTGATTCATTTGAAGCTCAAGCTGTATAAATGACTGAATGGACATAATTTCTATGACATTAAGGATACATTTATAATATATCTATTAATATGAATTACCTAAGTAGTACTCACTGTTATTTTGACATCATAATTGTTTTTGCATGCGACTGATACATATTCTGTACCTCCTTGCCGGACTGCCGCCATGGGATGTGGAGGCGATAGTCCTCGCGCGCCTGTATGAGTGGCGCGCGGAGGCACTGCGCCGGGGGGAAAGTCCGCTCCCGCGGCAAATTGCGGCGGAGCGGACGGATCTCCGGCTCGATCTCATGGCGACATGGAAAGTGCGACCGTCACAACCCAGCGCAGGGCACGCCGCAATAGCGGCGATAAGACCCCTCTTTGAGGAGTGGCTAGAGAGGCGCCACGGCGCCCTCACCTACCGCCTGACGCAGGTCCTCACCGGACACGGAAGTTTCGGGAGGTTCCTGCACATAATTAGGCGGGAGGCCCGGGTGTCACCATTGCCAGGATCGCCTAGAGGACACGGTGGAGGTCTGCCCCGCTTGGGCGGAGCACCGCCGTGTCCTCGTAGAGGCGATCGGCAGCGGCGGCGGCGGCCTCTCGCGCCCGGCTCTGGTGCAAGTCATGGTCCGGAGCGAGAGGGAGTGGGAGGCAGTCGCCTCCTTCTGCGAAGCAGTCATGCTAGCGAAGGAGGTGGCGGGACGGATGAGAGAGAGAGCCTCCCGTCCCAGCCGCCGCGGGAGACGCTCCGGGCGTCGGGAGCCGCGTGACGACTCCCGGCCACCGTAGGCGCGGGCCTGCGGGCGGAGAGCAATGGGTAGCTCACCGCCCGATCAGGACCAGGCCCGTGCCGGACGGCGCGTAAAGAAAAAGAAAAGAAAGAAAGAAAATACGTTTATTTGCGGCAAACATGACGCATAAAAAAGAACATAAACACAAAAAAAAAAAGTAACAAGTTGGGGGTAAGCATGCGTCACATTCACGCAAAACGGCCATCGCTCAGCATAATGCTAAGACTCTATACGAGACAGAGCCCCAGCGCTGGTTTTCAGCGGCAGCCGGCGTTAACGCGTAAGTGTTCCACGCGCGCCTCAAAGAGATGTCAGCATAATTCGAGGGGCCCCTTAGGGCCGAAGCATGCCGGGTCAGCGGGATTGTCCGAAAGGGTTACCGCTACCCCGGAACATAAAGGGCGAAGGGAGGAACATGGGTGGGTTTTAGTCAGTAAGAGTCTGACACTCCCTTCCGCTCCACCCAGAGCGGGAGGGGTCATTTGATGATTTCCCACCAGAAAAAAAAAAAAAGACATTGTTGAGTGTAGGGAGCGTGTCCCGGTGGAACTGCAACAGGTCCTCTCTAGGCCCATGCACGTTAGTACTGGTGGTACACGCACGACGTAACAGCTGTTGTAAAGTGGCCCTACGTCTCTGAGGGGGTCCCTCGATTATTGTAAGAACATTCAGTAACGTAACTCAAAACAAAGTACTCTCCAACGCAAGCGTTACGTGTCTATTACTCCTTTTGTGTTCCTCTCATCTTTTGTAACTTTCATAATCAAAAAAAAAGTAGATTTTCTTTCCTTAATCACCTTATCTATGAATTCCCAGCCCTATATTATATTGCAATTGTTTTCTTTTTTCCCCTCCTTGCTCCCCAGCTTTCTAAGTCGGGACAAGGCAAAACCCTTCTTGGGAATTCATTACAATCGGTGAAAGGGTGCCCAGTCTGGAGCCGGCCCTACAGAACAGTACGGAGGAGGGGTACTGTTCTTCCCCAAAAGGGGAACCGACCCATTTTCCTGTCATTACTCACTTAATTAGGAAAAACGAAAATTTTATCAGCCCAGGGTAATTTAGGAACAGTCATAGTACCGTGACACAGGCATTTATAATATATTGGATAGTAGCTGTTAAAACAATCCCTGTTACACCCGCTCTATATCCCGCTCACGCGTTTGTAGCAGTGCGTTGTTTGTCAGACAGTCATTTACGTACAAATATATTGCTATATTCTTACAAACAGAAAGAATATATGGGTGAATTTCAACAAGAGATTTTTATGTATCATTTCGGTGGGATTTTTTTATTTCAATGCAATCTATATATTTTTAGTGACAAATAATACTTTAGTCTATTTTATAACATTGTGCGTGAGTGGACATCAAATATTATCAAAACTTACATAAATATTTAAGGATAAAGTTTTAAGAGTCCACTGAAATTAAAAGTGTCCACCGAAATGATAAAAATTACCACCGAAATGATAAATCCACCGAAATGATACAGCTAAGAACAACCGTGCCCCCAGCCAGGGTTCCGTACTTTGTTAGGTTTGATTTCCACAAATTTTAGATAAACACTGAGACAGGACAGTACACAGTTTTTTTAATATCATCATTAATATACAGATATTACAGTTAGTATTATTACATATATCATTCTTTGAGGTTACAATAACCTCAAAGAATGATATTAATGTAATGTAATGTTTATTATGATATGAATGAATAGTTTCTTTACTTTTATAACCTTTGGTAATTTTTGTGGTTGTTGTTGTGTGAAAATGTTGGAAAACTTTATCGTAAATGCTGGTAACCTTAAATAAATATTTTTGCTTGTTTATGTACTAATACTAATTTACTTGATATATTTTCAAAAGAATCAACGTATCGCGATTAGAAAGCTTAAAGTTTCTGATTAATATGATAGAATAGAATAGAATAGAATAGAATACTCTTTATTGTACACCATACAAATTATAAAACATAAATATACCAATTGATGGTTGCATTTGTAAGTTATGCCATTAATAGTAATACCTAATGTCTACCTATTGCACTAAGAGAAAAATGCTAGGTATAATTTAGTTAAATTGGTAACGAGAGGAGAATAGTGTTTCTACAGGTATATCAGTAAAACTTCTAAAATTAAATCAACTCTTATATTTTTAAAATACAATAAATGAATAAGAAACATTATAAAAATATCTTAGTAGTAATAGCTTAGTACTTTTAATCCTTTTACATAAACGTATGAAACATAACAGAAACCTGAGATTGAGATCACTTTATTCTTAAATTACTACAACAATAGAGAAACGTACATATCTAAATAGAACAAAAAACAACAAAGTTTTGTTCTACCTATAACTATAATTCGCAATTATGTATAAGTAATTCTTATACCTAATGCGAATTATAGTTATTCCAATAAAACAGTCTTTCTGGGTACGTATTTACGAGTAGGTTCAAGTATGTAGCTTAAAGATTAATTTTTCATCATGTCACTTTAAATCACACAATTATTTCTCAAATTCACTAATCAGCCTCTTTTCATGACTATAAATATAGGTTTTTAATTTAGATATGTACCTAATAAACAAATCTTCTTTAATTATCACACCACAGCACGTCTTTACTATAATTATTAAAATTATAGTCATCAGTCTTCTTTAATAAGTTTAAATTCCTACCTAAAACAAGTCATGCCATTAAATGACAGCAAATATTTAAAAAACTAAATATACAATAACATAAATCAAAAAATATTCAAATCAGAACTGGACGAAGACGAAGATAATCTTCTTACTTTTCTCTTCTTGGCTGTAATCATGATTTCTTCTTCGCTGTCAATATTTCTTGTCCGTTCATACTTTTCAATAATTTCAGTATCATTGTTTTCAAAAAATGAACACGATGGAGTGCTAAATTCATTGAAGTTTTCATATTTTTCGAGCAATGATTTGGGTATTATCGATGATTCCTGCTCATTCTCTCCTTTTTGATTATTCATTCCATCAAAGGAATGGGATGTTGAGGGCTTAATAATTGATATTTCAATGTTTGTGATTGAGTGTGTGTGTGGTTCACTATTCCTTTGTAATTTTTTGGAAAGATTCTTTTCATTGAATGGCTTGGGACGTAGTACTAATTTTTCTGACAGTTGAATTGGACGCAGATGTGCTATATTTGTATTATTTGCAAAATTCGTTGATTGAATCCCAGTGAAGTCATGAAAACCTAAATGCTTGCCGTGAGGGCACCTAATAGTTTTATTTAGGCATTCTCTTTCAATACAGGACAGATGTCGAAGTGCCAAACGGTTTCCTGACTCTTTAGACCAAACAACTTGGTGAACTTTCATAGTTCCCGGAAAAGTCTTTAAGTCTTTGGGCAAGAGCCAATCTTTTTCTGTCACCTGATAATCTTCAACTGTTTCAATTTTCACACCTTTAACATAACACTGTAGGTTTTGTACCAGCGATTCAATATTGGTAATATCATGTTGATATGAGACTTGTTTATCTAGCGTTCTCTTTAATACTCCACCCACTCCATCTGCTGCGCTTTTTCCATGACCACACTCACAATAGTTCCAAATTATGTGGGTCAGCATCGGACAATAGGAGGATAACTGAGTTATTATATATAATATATTTTTATTCCTGTATTGCGCAGATGGTGAGTCAAAAATAACGTAAAGTTTACGAACCAGAGGAGCAGTTATCTCAATTTCTTGCAAAACAGGAATGAGGTGTGCCCATACTGCAGCAGCATCATGCCTTAAAGAGGTACTTACAGTACAAAATGACTGAGTTTTGCAAGTTTCGTTGTCGAGTTTGAAATATATTACGACAGTATGCAAAGTGAACTGTTGTCTGCTACCACCAAAATGAAGGGATTGAATTTCGGATCCATATTTGGCATTATAATTTTCACTGAAATCAATTTGTATAATACAGTCTTCCGTAGTCATATTTTCTTTTAACGTTTTGAAAGCTTGATTTTGATTTTTATTATTGACGCAATGTTTAAGGAATGGTTTCAGGCTATCTTCGAATTTTTTTATTAAATCTAGTGGTTTCACCCAACGCCTTACTTTTTCAACTTTAATAGCAGATTTTTCTACATTATTTTTGACATATATGCTTTTATTCTTCTCCCAACCCCAATACGCTATGTTCACTTCATTATTAAACTCTTGATAATCAATGTGTCTATTTTTACAACTTGAGCATATTCTTTGCAGACAATCGATGTTATCTTTACTACAACATAGGCTACTTAAAACGTCGGATATTGTATTTTCTTTGATAAGGCGGTTTCTTTTCATAGATTCAATCAAAAGTTTCATATTTTCGTGCTTTTCACATAGGCATGTATTTCGTGCATTCACATTTGGTTGAGTGACCCAGAAAGGCTTCATTCTTGAAAATGTTGAATAGCTTATCGGTGGTTCTCCTGATCCCAAATATTTCAAGTGTAAATTTTTAAGTGTGTCTGTCAATAGTCTTTTTTGTTTTTTTAATCCATGTCTAGATATGGTGTCATTTTTTCCAGGACACAGTGTTGAATTTTCATCATCTTCTAAAAATTTCACCACCCTCCTGAGAATTCGATTTTTTTTTTCATCAGGTTTTATGACTTCTACTGCTGGTTTTTCTCCTTTTTGGGTACTTTTCTTCAAAATCATATAATTGCTTTGTAGTCTGTTACACCTTTTTTTGAACATTTCTTTTTCCTTAGTGACCTGTAATAATTTGTTTTGTAATTCTGTTATTAGCTTAGTTTTAGTTTTTTGATATTTTCGAAATTTGTCTTTAAGTCCTCGCTTGAATTCTACAGATGTAATTGACGAGTCTGAAACAGGGCTGTTGGGGCATAATGTTGACTCGATACTACTTAGATTTGATGGACATGTTATTCGTTGTACGCCACTTGGTTGTACACAATGAGTGCCAGTTACTACATTGTCATCAATATGATGTTGAATATTGGAACCAATTGTACTATCGCTATTCATCGGCAAGCAGCGCCGAGCCGAAGATGGATTCCCTTGACGAGAAGTGCTTGGACCAGGATTGCTATAGTCAAAATTTACAAAATTTTGATGCGTTGATAGCAGGGTTTGTCGTGGACTGCTTGTGTATACCCGATGAAAGCTTCTAGCTTCTGTAGTATTAGAACGTTGGATTTGGATATTCGTACTAATACTATTGCTGTTCAATCGTAAGCTGCGCCGTAAAGTAGGCAAGAAGGAACTGTGACAGGAAGTGCTTAGTCCAGGACCATCACTTTGATCCCCAATTGTCTCATCCAGAGGGTTAGCACGAGCCGCTATAGGAGCTGGAGCTGCTCTATTTTTTTTTCTTTGGTAATAAGCAGCAGCACTTATTTTGTTTTTTCTTCTTAGAATTCTTAATTTTTTAGGGGTCATTAGATGCCTTGAAACAATTAATCCCGCTGCTTTTTTTCTGGCATACCTTTCTCTGTCTTTTCTCAAAAACTCTTCGCGTGAGACTTCATTGCTCTTAATTCTCTCTTTTCTTCTTCTTTCATACAACCTCCTTTTTTCCAACCTTTCTTCTCTAGTCTGTTGCTTAGGCCGCGGCATCCTAAAATCAAAATACACGCTTTTCAATTTTCTTCTTTCTCATATCCACAGACATACATTCATACACACTATACTATGATCCTATAAAATACTATACCTTCAGATACACCACGCGCTCACACACTAGCTCTCTTGCATTGACTCAGACAAACACTCTCACAGGCAATTTCTCATCACATAGGTATATCTCTTTTTTTTTCATATAACGTTTAAATGCTAATTAACTTATTTGTTATATCTTGTAAAATTAAGAAATTTTGTAATTATATCAAATATTATTTATTATTGTTATTTACTCGTAATAAATGATATAAAAATAAAGGTAAGTGACTTATATTGAAGGTAAACCCTCGAAATAATTATTTTGTTGACAATTAGTAGGTATAATAATCTACACTGTGGTGACCCACACACTCATCACATTTTCGTTGAGCCGAACAAATGTGTATCTAAAGTATAGTAAACATGTACTAACTACATAGATATATGTATATATTATATATCTTAAGCACAAATATTACACAACAAATACACCTAAATAATCTAATCGACACTCTAGGTAAAAGTAGGTACATTACAAAACTATGACTTTGTATTTGACACCAGGATCTCTAAAACTTTATGTTTTTATCATTTCGGAGATACTTTTAATTTCGGTGGACTGTAATTGGTATAACAGTCCACCGAATCCACTGAAATGATAACACTGAGATGATAAAATAGAGGTTAGTTCTACATTTAACTCCGAAAAAAAATTATTTAAAAAATATGAACACTACTCAAACAAAACAGTACTTACTGCGAATTTAATACACAATTTTGAAACAAATTAAACAAATCTAGCACGAGTTATAACAGCCACCGAAATGAAACTATTTTTGTCCCCATATTACTGAAATGATAAACTTACTTTTTTGGCGGGAAACCGCAAGACGTTGGGACCGGTGCGTTCGCGCCGAGAGCTTAAGCCGGACTGATCCGGAGTGAGAAAAGGTGAAAGGGGCGTAACAACGCAATGTTGATGTGGCTATTCTACTAAAACTTACTGTCCTCTGAAATGATAACTTTTTTCCAGACAAAAGTTGACTGCCTGTCAAATCCATGAGAAAGAAGATAAACAAACAAAAATTGTTTTATTTGATCGAATATATTATAATTTAATGATAACAAAATCAATTTAAATCCATATTACGAATGTATTTGCAGGAGAAGGTATGTTATGAGCGGAATTGGGTTCAGGACAGGTCACCGTGATGATAAAATAACACTTTGTAATTTTTTTTTTGGGTATATTAGAGGGTAGATACCAATGATTTTTTTTGCCAAGGTAGAGAAATACTTACGTTGTTGAGAAAAAATATATAAAATTAATAATCAGCACATTGCACTACCGTTCTCAGGTTTGCCGTGTATTTTTTTGCTTGGGCAATTCACCCATATCGTGAATACTCCGCGGTATATTACCAACTTCCAGTTCCACACTTGTAAGGTTATACGATATAATTAATTTAAGGATCATAATGATTAGATCAGGAACATCCGCCTCACACTAGCGCTCGTACTCAATTGACGTAAGTTTGTTATCTACAGGTTCTCACACGGTTCATACGTCGCCACGTCGTCGGCTGGGATACAGTAGCTTGCCTCCGTGTACGTTTGAGTAGACGGGCAATTTTCGTTATTTTAAGAACGTTCAGCCTGATCTCAGTCTCCATTTGTCAAAAATACCTCTCATTCCCTACATTTTTGACAAGTTTTTGACATTGATTGTCGCTGAGATCGCTAGATTTTTAACATTTTTAGTTATGGGAATTGGTCTTTAGTCCTACGCCCGCTACGAAAGCCCGCCCGCGAGGCCGTGTCGTAGCCCTTCTAGCCTCTTACTACACTACGAAAGCCTGTACTGGTAAGTACTGTGAAATAGTGCGCTCTAGTCACCAATTATTTTGGTGACAGAACTCTAAAAAAAACGAATACTATATCTATTGAATATTCTGCCGGTAGACATAAGGAGTGAAACCAGTAAAATCAGATTTAAAAATAAATTAAAAAGATATTATTTAGAAATGTATTAAAGTGCTACTTAAGTCTTAAGTGTGAAGTTTTAGTAGTGTATAAAGATTCGCCAGACCCCACAGTCAAACCACTACTACGGTTTTGTGGAGCTTAGTTTTAGTTTATATTATTTAGAATGCAAAAAACAAATAGTATGTGTAATCATCATTCTTTAATATTGTGTATTTCGATATTAAAAGGTTTCAACTCTCTTGAATATCCTAATATCGATTTATACAAGGCTAAATATTATACTTAGGTACATGGGCCATAGGAACATAGTAGGCCCAAAATCGGACGGGGACGGAAGCATTGTTCACAAGAAGATATATTACACGACCGCTCATCAATGACGATATATTCCCTCCCCTGTCGATATTATGTCAGATATAACTAATCACTTATGATATTGCAGAGATTCAGCGAATTGTAACAAGCAATATGTTGAGAGCAATACGTTCAGTGTTTACAATATTCGTATTAAAAACTTAGAAAGCATTACAGCAGCATTATACTGTAAAATATTATGCAGATTCTTGATCATAAGTACAGCTTCCTGCATCTTGTTGTCGCATTTGAAAAGGGAAAATGGAAACATGCAAGTGCTCGCTGTTAGAAATTATGAATTTGGAGATGTTCAATAAAAAATCTAAATTTAGTAAATTCATGCGTAAATTATATACTATATTAGTACAAAAATGTTACTTTTCTCTCAGCGACTACTTTGATGACAGTTCTTTGACATAACATATTTTCACTTCAGTAGCTCAAACATGTAGGTTTTGCTGCGTGAAATCAAAGGGCAAAATGCGATTTCGCTCACTGAGTGAGACAAAGTAACTTTTTAATTTTTTTTTTCAGAAAACCGCGTATATATTATTCGGCCTTGGGTTAATCATACAATTCGAAACATTCACACTCTATCTCTTTCCCGCCATTAGAAAGAGAGAGAGACAAAGACCAGCCCTTTCGAAGTTCGGATTTTGAATTCGACCTCAAAGACAAACACGTTCGGAATTTCGTACTAACTAAAGAAATTTTGCAAAAAGAAAATTGTCTTTTAATGTAATTTATTGAATTTTTAACTTATTGTTGTATTTAAACGAAAATAAGTATTTACTGCAAATAAAACTGATATTTAACTTGTAAATATTTATTTCTAGTTTCAATAAATGTTAGGTACGTAATATATTTTGAATAATAAAATATCATGGGTGCTATTTCCGAACACGCCTTAATTTAAATAAAAGAGCGGGAATAAAATTTCGTGACTGGCGTACAGAGTTGAATAACTTAAAAAATATTAAAATAATCGTAAAATATGAGTGAAACTAGCGACGAGAACAGTATTTTAACACCGGAAGAGTTAAAACAACAAGTTATTAATGCAGAATTAAGTTTCCTACCTGAGAAGTCTCGCGAGAAATATCTGAAAGCATACCATGTCTTCAATGAATGGAGACTTACAAAGGGCGCAAGCAGTTTATCGGAGACGGTGTTGCTATCTTATTTTTTAGATTTATGTCAGACGAGGCGATCATCTACAATATGGAGTATTTACTCAATGTTGAAAGCTACTTTAAAAACAAAACATAACGTGCATATTGAAACATACGCAAAACTCGTATCTTTTCTAAAAAGAATGTCAGTTGGGCATAAGGCTAAAAAGTCCAAAATTTTCACGGCCCTTAACATAGAAAAATTTCTTAATGAAGTTCCGGACTGCAATTTTCTTGCCGCTAAAGTAAGTGGTACCTATGAATCTATGTTGTTAGTTATTAAAATTTGTGTGTAGAGTGTTATGTATAAAGGTACTTACTTACTGCCTACTACTAATTTTTGGAGGCGCATTGAATCCTAGTCTGGCTTAGCAATACTGTTAAAATATTTATTACGATATGTAAAAGATGCTGTAAATGTTAAATTATGCATATTAATTATGTAATATTTTCATTACAGGTTGTACTGATCATAGGAATTAGTGGAGCGTGTCAAGTGCAAGTTCTCATCATGGCCAACAACAGTGAACAAGAACTCTCCGGAGTGTCGACGTCGATGCGCATCCCGAGCAAACACAACCACTCGGTGCAGTCGCTGCAGTTACCTCCGTTCCCGCAACCCCGCATGCATCTACATCGATTGAGGAGAAGATCGACGCGCTCACGAGAGAAATCACAAGAGCTGAAAGCACGTCAATCGAATCATCATCAGCATCGACGCAGACCATTCGACAGACGGCGCTCAAGATCGCGTTCATCGAGCAGGACCAATCGCAGTCGCGCACATAACGACCAATCAGCGATCTGCTTTTATCATCGCAAGTTCGGCAAAGAGGCGCGAAAATGTACGCGTTCTTGCAGTATCGAAGAACCTGCAAGCTCGGGAAAGTAACGCCTGCGTTGGCTGAGGCGGCAACCGACGCAAACAACACTTCTTACCGCCTATTTATAACAGACAAAAACTCGCGTCTATCGTTTTTTATTGATACTGGCGCCAAGGTTTCCGTGATACCAAGAGGAAAAGGCGGTAAAGCTAAACCAACAGATGTTTGCTTGTATGCAGCGAACAACACGGTCATTCCAACGTACGGAGAGAAAAAATTGCAATTCTCAACCTACGAAGACCATACACCTGGAAATTCATCATCGCTGCAGTCAACAAACCTATCGTCGGTGCCGACTTCCTGAAACGTCATCAACTTCTTGTCGACATAGCCGGCCGAAGTCTCGTCGACAAAGTTACAAGCCTGATCGTCAAGGCACCAATCACGTACCTAATCCGCCGAACCTACAGTCCGAAGTATTGACGTTGATCAGCCATATCAACTAATCAGCAAGTTTCCTGACATCCTGCGACCGTCATGCATGAAGAATACTCCAAAACACCGGGTAGAACATCACATTGAAACTACCGGTCCACCAGTATACAGCAAGAGCAGACCGCTTCCACCACATCGGTACATGTCCGTGAAGAAGGAATTCGAGTCAATGATGCAGCAAGGAATTTGCCGACCAAGTAAAAGTCCTTGGTCCAGTCCACTACCTGTCGTTCCCAAGAAAAACGGTGACATTCGCGTCTGTGGTGACTACCGAAGACTCAATGACGTCACCAAACCCGACCGCTATCCAGTTCCACGTCTCAAAGATTTTACCTACCTACTTCACTGCAAGAAAATATTCAATACCCTCGACCTAAATCGTGCTTACCAACTTATCTTTCTTTGCCTGTATACGAACCGCATATCGGGAAGACTGCCATCACAACACCCTTCGGCTTATTTGAGTTTCCATGAATGTGTCCAGGTCTTAAAAATGCTGGACAGACATTCCAACGATTCATACATGAAGTACTCATCGGGTTAGACTACGCATTCCCATTCATCGACGATGTTATCGTCGCATCGTAAAATGAAACAAGTCACATCAAAGATCTGCAGGAGGTGTTACGCCGATTAGACAACTATGGCATCACCATAAATCCATCAAAGTGTGTCTTCGGCAGAGAAAATATCAAGTTCCTGTGCTATGAAGTGTCGAGCAACGGAATCAAGCCACCACAAGACAAAATAACTGCTATCACTGTTTACCCCAAACCCGAGACAATTCAAGACCTACGTCGATTTATTAGTATGGTAAACTTTTATCGTGACGGCATACCAAACGCAGCCCACACTCAAGCACCTCTCAACACGTTCCTGCACAATTCTAAGAAACGTGACAAAACAAAAGTCGAGTAGCACACAGAAGCGTCAAAAGCATTCGAGTTATGTAAAGTTAGCATACAGAACGCAGCTTTACTCGCTCACCCATCTCTATTACCAACCGATGCCATCTCACTCATGTAAGACGCGTCGAATACCTGCGTCGGAGCAGCACTTCAACAACTCATAAACAAGAAACGGACACCGCTTACCTATTTCTCAAAGAAATTCCCCGAAACTCAACAGCGATACAGTACATTCGACAGAGAATTGTTATCGATCTATATGGCAATCAAACACTTCAGAAAAATGTTCGAAAGAAGAGAACACATTGTTTACACCGACCACAAGCCGCTGGCCTACGCTATTCGTAAACCCCCGTCCGATAACGATACTCAACGGCGCACTCGTCAACTTTTGTTTATCAGCGAGTTTACGACCGACATCCGGCACATAAGTGCAGTAAACAAAGTTCACGCATCGAAACCATCGAATTGCCATCACCAATCAACTACGACGAATTATAAAAGGTCAAGAACAGGACAGCTATATTCCAATATTATCACAACAAACAAATATTCAACTGAAGAAAATCGTCATACCCGGTACCAACAAGCCAAAATTCTGCGAAACGTCTACGTCACATGTTCGTCCATACCTACCAGCCGACTATCGTCGCATCGCATTCAACGCCGTGCACAATTCAAGTCACCCTGGAATACGAACAACCCGAAGACATTGGCGAGTGGACGAAAACATGCACTTCGTGTCAACTATCCAAAGTACAACGACATAATTACAGTGACGTCACAACATTCCCACCGAGCGAACGATTTCAACACATTCACATCGGTATTGTTGGACCGCTACCTACATCTTCATGTGGACATCGATACCTACTCACTATGATCGATCGCGGTACACGATGGCCCGAAGCCATACCCCTTCAAGAGATAACCGCCGAAATCGTGGCAAGAAAGCTGTACGAAGCCTGGATATCTCGTTTCGGTTGTCCTACAAGGATAACAACTGATCAAGGACGACAGTTCGAAAGTCGACTATTCCAAGACCTCGCAAAATTACTTGGAGCAGAAAAAACCCGTACTACTGCCTACCATCCGCAGAGTAACGGCATCGTCGAACGCTGGCACCGAACATTGAAAGCCGCACTCATGGCTCGACTAGAAAACAGCAATAAATGGATCTACGAATTACCTACTGTTTTAATGGGTCTACGAGCCGCCATGCGCACCGACACCAACACAAGTGCCGCGCAGCTTACATACCTACGGCCAAGCGATACGCCTACCCGGCGATTTTATTTCACCATCGCCAGCCGCAACGAAAATGGACCATGACTACGTCGATCACCTGCACGACGTTATCACGAAGCTCACACCTACATACAAACCGCATTCAAACAAGCGATGTATATTCGTGCACAACGACCTACAGACATGCAGCCACGTGTTTGTACGTGATGACACCGTCCGCAAACCTCTGTAGCATCCATACAAAGGCCCATGCAAGATCATCGAACGTAACGACAAAAACTTCACGATACAACTACCAGGAAGATCTAGCAACATATCGATCGACCGTCTCAAACCGGCGTACAGTTACAGTTTACAGTTGCCAGTCAGGTATACCTACCTGACTGGCAACTGTAAAAGTAAAGACGTAAAGTATTAAAGTTTAGACGTACCTGTCTAAACTTTTAATAAATAATATTAATTGATTGACCTTTCCGGTGTAATTCAACGACTTTCATTCAGATGGTACAGATGTAGTCGGTTAAAATCACAATGACTAATACAGAATACGACGCCGAGCGATTAATTTCTAAAATACAGCTATGTCATTCGAAATGAGAAATTCTATCAAACCGTCAAATGTTGCAATCTTCGCTTAGTACCAACATAAACAATGCGAACAAGTTAAAAAGTGTCGGCATATGTATGTAATTAATATTGTTTGAAATAGATAAACCTACCGATTCGCTGTTTATGATTGTCACTTGTCAGCACAATACTTTGGGCAAATATGAACTTCAACTATTGTGAGCCCTTAGCATAATAATTTCTACACATACGATCCAGGAGTTGTTTCGAAAAATCGTCAGCTCGAATCAGAATTGATCATAAAAATCGAATCCTTACGTGCATCCAGGAATTAATTGCTTAAATAAACATTATTATTTGCCATTTGAACTTAGAATAGAAAAAGGATTTAGTAACAATTTATGTCCAACTGAACCCAAAACATCATTTCAATTCACCTCTTCGCAACTTATTCTTGTCCTAGTACAAATAAAATCACAGTGGGTCCCGTTCATAATTTTTAAAATAAGGTCATTTTTTTTAAAATAATTTTAACGAAAGCTATCAAGTTAATAGTTTTTTTTTAATTAGAAAATAATAGCACGCACGCATTATTTTTGTCTTTAGGACTAACCGAAAGAATTATCGGAAGTTCACGGTCTGTTGGTACTGTTTGAGTGGTAATTATCGGAAGTTCACGGTCTGTCGGTGCTGTTTGCGTGGTACATGGGTTTTATTGGTTTGAGCACGTCTAGTCTTTATTCTAATTCAAATGAAGTCAATAAAAAATGTCCCAAAACTACATCTAACTGTGGAAAGAAATTAATAAAGTACTAGGACCGCATGAGTAACAGGAATTGTTATTGCCGAATTGAAAATCGTTTGCTCACAGAACCCTGATTAGGTCGTTACACACACAATGAAGCATTATCAACAGCTACCCTGTATCAGGATAGCAGGGAATAGGAGTTTTATTTAGCGTTATTGTTATTGTTTTGCTCGTCAGTCGACGTCTGACCCGCTTCTAGTGCACTCGTTTCTATCCCTGTGATACGCGAATCAGTTCAGTACAGCTACACCTAATTGACTTTTTTGTTGTGTTTGCAAAATGTCGTTAAGTAATAGCGAATATTACGAAATGTTGATGTGTGTCGGAGCAGAAGATGGTAAACATCTCAGTGGGTTGGGCGTGGTGGTAGAAGCGTGGCTTGGCCTCTGCGATCCCAAGACCTAACCACGTTAGACTTTTTTTTGTGGTGGTACATTAAAAATGTAGTGACGCAGTGCAGTGTGATACAATGGGCTGAATAAAAGTGCGGATTGAGGCCGCTTTCCGGACAATAACACCAGACATATATGCTAAGCAATGTTCAGTCAGGTGTCCATAAACAAGCGAGCGGCCTTGTGCATACAATACCAAGGTCGCCACATCGAACCCCATCTTTAAAAATGTAAGTCAATTTACTAAATTAAGCATAGCTTTACGATTTTACTGTTTACTCGGTAATAAGTAATAATAAGGGCTCAAACTAGTTAACCTACCTAAATTTTGTTTCGAATTTTTACGTAAGTTTTGTTATCTCAGTTTTTACGTGCAATTTCTGGCTTGATATTAACGAGTAACCTGTAAATCAATAATTACGCATTAATTTTTACATCACGGTAAAGTAGGTATGTATGGTTTATTGCGCGCGCGCGCAATGGAGGCGCGGCGGGCGGCCGACAACGAACACCGCCGCCTGCAGTACGCTACTACGATACTAGGCGCGCAGAATTACGCGCGCAATCCCTTTGGCGGCGTCATTTTTTATTTCGTCAGTTCGGACCGACAAAGAATGTGGTAGGTAGACGATACTAGGCGCGCAGAATTACGGAAGAGATTTATCGTACTATTGGCCATTAACGTGGAAGTCATTGACCTACGTAGTGAGGTGACACGTTTGTTATGATTTGAATTTAAGAAACTTAAGAAACCGAAAATTTGGTATCAATTTTCAGAGTAATTTATTTTGAGTTGAAACCCTTCCAATATCGTTTGATATCATCCAAACAAGCCGTGCCCTTGGTATGTATACACCCTTTCGTTACACCTTGTACAGCTCAATAGTGAAATGGATATACTACCTATGACTAGAAATAAATGTAAAAATTAACTCTCGAAATTTATGGCAGGAATGGACTATGAAAGCACGGAGAAGTACCTTAACTCATGGACGCAACACACATATTCATCACATAAATACAATAAGGTTGATTTGGACAAAACGAACTAATGCTTATTCTGTCCCCACTCTGTCGGATTCCCTCAGTCTAAAAGGAGTGAGAGTATTCTTATGTTGGTCTATCCATACCTAAAGAAATGATAGGGATGGCAGGAGGAGTGCTCTTACTCTTGCTCTCGCTCGGTCTTCGATTGGTCTAAAACCACCTTACCTCACTCATTCATCACACATCCACACCACACACGTATACAACACACTACACAAGTTTAAATTTAATACACCTATAAGTTAACTACATAGTTATATTTAATGAATTTATTTGTTTGGAAAAACACCCCATTATTGTCGCCTCAGAAATCATACCGACCGATGCTATGTACGAAGCCTACCTATCATGTACCTAATAATCTTGTAAGACGAAGGAGACTAGTCTCCACGACACAGGGAATCTTGTAAGACGAAGGAGACTAGTCTCCACGACACAGGGAATCTTGTAAGACGAAGGAGACTAAGTCTCCACGACACAGGGAATCTTGTAAGACGAAGGAGACTAGTCTCCACGACACAGGGAATCTTGTAAGACGAAGGAGACTAGTCTCCACGACACAGGGAATCTTGTAAGACGAAGGAGACTAGTCCCCACGACACAGGGAATCTTGTAAGACGAAGGAGACTAGTCTCCACGACACAGGGAATCTTATAAGATGGGGGCCCACGCACCAGCACCTCTCCACGTCTGCCTGCTCCTGTCACCGCCACCTGCCTCGCGTCGCGTCTACCTCTTCAGCCTCCTCAACCCACCAATCACTCATCTTCATCCTGCCTCACCCACACACTACACACCACTGTCTTTTCATCTCCATTCTTATTTTATAAATAAATCTTTAATTGATTTTACTTCCCTTTCTTTAATTTTATAATTTCGACTTAGTTTCTTGTCGCTACACGACATTCTGGAGACTAGTCTCCACGACACAGGGAATCCTAGTGTGAAGGCTAGTGCTATTCGAATATTGTAATGTTTTTTCTGAACAATAAAGTTTTTATTATTATTTATTATTTATTATTTCCTTTATTTCAATGTAAACATATAAATTATATTTTTAAATATTAGAATATAAAAGGTATAAAAACATTTAAAAATATAAAAAATAGTAGCCCACCCTGGTATCAGGACCAGGGTCCAAGCTACCGGCGATCAGGGCTCCAGAGAGAGGAACCTCCTGACTATGCGAGCCATGTCCAGAAGTACCGCTTTCTGAATCAAGCCCTTGATCCAGCTGCCCAACGAGAGCCTCCTCAGGTGTTGGTCGAGGCTCTTGGCTATTAAGCCATTGGTTGTCACGACTATCGGCACAATGATCGCTGAGTCCACATCCCACATGTCGACAACCTCGCGAGCCAAGTCAAGATACTTGATTTGTTTATCTTTCTCGGCTTTTACGAGGTTCTCATCATGCGGGACGGTTATGTCAACAATCATTGCGCGCCGCTCTGGTCGATCCACCACCACTATATCAGGCTTATCGGCAACAATAGTCCTGTCAGTGATGATGGATCGATCCCAGTACAATGTGATATTTCCATTTTCGAGAACTGGGTCGGGCACATACCTGTAGTACGGCACCTCCGATTCCACAAGGTTGTATTTCAGAGCAAGTTGCTGATGGATTATCCTAGCTACAAGGTTGTGTCTATGCAAGTACTCTCCATAATTGTACAGACAAAACCTTCAGTTTCTCCAAAGAGGTCACCAAAACGCAGCCAGGTTAAGGACGCTAGTAGATCTACATCAGGCCCATAGGGCCCGGAAGAAGCGTCCGTGAAGCTCCTTACACTGCCATACCTCCATGCGTTCATTAGTATGAAGCACTACTGGTTTGGGTTCTCTTTACCCAAGGAAAGCGGGGTGAGACCCTTGTCCACCGTGACTACATCTCGATGCATCCCCACGTCGGTTTCTAGGAAATATTCCCTGGGACTGCATACGAGTATCTCGCGATTGTGGAGGTTCTTAGCGTTTAAAAAGCCTCGACCTCCACACTTTCGCGGGATATACAGCCTCATTACCGATGAACGTGGATGATGTATTTGATTTGCAGTCAGCAGCGTACGGACCCTCCTATTCAGGACGTCGAGTTCGGTCTGAGTCCACTTGAGTATGCCGAAAGAGTACATCAAAACCGGCATGACCCAACCGTTGAAGGCACGCACCTTGTTTCCACCTGATAAAAGACTACTAAATACTTTTTCAGGCGGCCAAAGAAGCGCTCCTTCAGCGATTGCTTCATGTCAATAACATTGATGCCCAACGCTTCCAACATACCTAAATACTTATAGGTTTCAGATGCGGAGAGGGCCCTAAGGTTTGTGGAATACGAGAGTTGAGTTCCCACGGATTCCACAATCTCCCCTCGCTTTACATGGATGACCGCACATTTTTCCACACCAAATTCCATTCTGATGGCGCTACTGAAGGTTTCAGTAATTTTCAGTAGCTCCATCAGTTGCAAATTGTTGGGGGCAAAGAGTTTTAGGTCATCCATGTAGAGGAGGTGAGACCATCTCTCCTCAGCCGATAGCCTAGGCCTGAATCTTCCAGCAGCGTGCTTAGAGGATTCAAGGCTAAGCAGAACCAAAGCGGACTCAAACTGTCGCCCTGGAATATGCCTCGCTCGATCCTTATCGGCTCGCTATTCCTCTGAATATTTCGATATCCTGGATAGCGAAGGACCGTCCTCCATTGCCCCATACACGTGATCAGGAACGTGCGCAGAGTTGTATCTACTTTATACAACTCCAGCACCCTCATGAGCCATGTATGTGGCACCGAGTCATAGGCCTACTTATAATCTATCCAGACATTCTTATTATTATTATTATTGACATTATCGTATTTCAATAAAGATATTACCTAATCTATTTTATTAAAATTGATATTGACATTACTAATTAAACTTTTACCTTTTTATAATAATAGTGTTCACTTGATTGGTAAAGGTCTCCTTTAAATTTATATTTGTACGTCAAATAGCAAAACACAGAGAAACTATAATATGTATAACAGTGACTGTAACATACAACATCTATACTTATAATAAATCTGTAGAAGTGAAAATTCTGTATATTGAAAATATCAAAAAATAAATGGCTTCGGTCACCGAACCCAAAAATGTGATTACAAAAATTTTTGTCTGTCTGTCTCTCTGTCTGTCTGTTTGTTCAGGCATCACGCAAAAACTACCGGTTCAATTACGATGAAACTTGGTATAATTATTCTTTAATATCCTGGGCACCACACTGGGTACTTTTTATCCCGGAAAAGTATATACAATAAAAAACAAACTTAATTTTGCGGCTCGATCCCTAGACCCGACTACTGTACCAACCGCAAATAATAAGTTTGTCGTAGGTTACGTCACCCGCAGTGGAGTTCACTAAGGGGCGCTGCACACGGCTAAGATACTATAATTACGGGTACGTATCAAAATCCCGAATTTTAATAGACCAAATTTTAAAATACCGATAGACGAAATCCCGATAATTGAAACGCCGAATGGTTGTTTGGTCGAAAGTTTTAAATCCCGAAAGTTCATTTGCCCCAAAGTTTAAAATCCCGAAGTTTAAAATCCCGAAGTACAAAAATAATGTTCATTTGATGTAATGTTCAGATGGTATAACCATGTATTTTATCGAATATTCAATTGGTGTAATGTAATGCAGAAAAAAAACATTACTAAAGAATTAGGCGTCAAGGGTTAGGGTTTCCGTCAGCAGGTCGACGGAGCCCCCGCTGCGCGGGCCTCCTATTTCTGTCTGCAGGGTTTAAAGGAACCTAACCAACCGAACCTCGGGGTGCCCCTGACGTCGACCTGCTGACGGATACCGTATCCCTAGACGGTCGACGTCTTCTCACAGTCCATTTTCGTCCATTCGGGATTTCGTCCTTTCGGGCATTTGAACATCGGTATTTTGTGTTTCGATATAACGACTATCGGCATTTAAAACTTTCGGTATTTTGAATTTCGGTGTTTTGGACGTCGGTATTTCAATCATAGGTATTATGAACTTTCGGGATTTTGATACGTACCCATAATTACAATATCGCTTGCCATACAATTCAATGGACTATCACACACGACGAAGATAATAAATAATATTTCATATTTTCGTATCTTAAGATGAATTTGTATGGCGAGCGATATTGTGTCTTAAGATAAAATATTATAGTATCTTAGCCGTGTGCAGAGCCCCTTTTTTTTTTTTTTGTTTCCGGGGTGGAAAATCCTCATGGATGTCCGCCGCCCTGACTCTTACTGACTAAAAACCACCCCAGTGTTCCATCTCACACCTACGCCGGGGGTCGCGGGAACGTAAGATCCTTCCGCAACCCCCGACTGGTGCCGGCCCGCCACCGCGGGCCTCCTCGGGTCAGGGGGGGGTGTGAGGTGTTAGACTCCCCCCGCGACGTCTAAGAGGGGCGCGCGTGGAACACTACGCGCCGCCACCTCGGGTCCAGATGTGTGGGGGGCGACGGACGTCCCCTAGTCCGTCGCCCCTGGACCCATTTAGGGGGGCTGGAAGAGGGCGTTGTGCGCCCTCCGCCGACGCCCGGTGCGCCTGCTGCGGGCCGGGTGAGAAGACGAGATCTCCCTCTCCCTTTCCGCAACCTCCTTCTGCGAGACGATCGTTTCGCAGAAGGAAACCACCGCGTCCCAGGACTCTTCGCTGCCGACCATCGACTCGACCACGGCCGGCAGCGACAGGTCACTGCCTACTTCTGAGACGAGGGCACGGCGCGGCTCCTCCCAGGCGGCACACTCTGCCAGCGTATGCCGCGCCGTGTCCTCCCGGCATTCGACGCAGTGGTGACACCGGGCGTTGTGTAGCGCCCATAAGTTAAGCTGTAAATGTAGTGCTGAAGGTTGAATTTGGCTTGCACCGTTCGCAGCACACGCGTGGCGCGCGGCCGCCACAGATCGCTACCGTATATAAGGACGGAGTCATTTTTTGAACTTTGATTTGAACGGACGTGTCGAGTGGCGAGCGATCGTTCTTATTAGCATTCTATAAATTGTATGTTTTAACTGCTACTTGCAATTCTAAACCGGGCTTTTCAGTGCGACCTTTTTATTCCTTTTAGTTTTTACTAAGTACAGTTTAAGGTAGAGTTATTTAGGTTTATTTTTATAAGTCGTAGGTATAGATTTTAATTTTAAAGTATAGGTAGTATATTTGATAGTGTACGTAGTGACCGTAGGTTATTTTATAATACCGTTAGGTACGATTAGTCATTCGTATAGATATTAGTTTTTGGAAATTTTGTAACGTAATGTACATACTCACAGTTATCTACATTCATTCCTCCAGGTCAGACAAGCATTCCGTCACCTTTAGGCGCTGATCTGACTATTCCTCACGACACCAGGTCACGTTTACTCATCAAACTTTAACATAACACTATGACGATTTAGTAACATCCAAGGGCTGGAAATTGCGCCCACATTCATTGATATCATTTTTCCTATAAACTATAAACTTTTAATACGCTTTTAATACGAAATAACTATATATTTAATTGTATTTTATTAATTTATTTTATTATGACAGTTCTGACAACGACGTTTGTCAATACGTCGCCATGACAAGTTTGCTTATAAATTCAGCCTGTAACTTTTAGCTGAAAATATATTCAAACTATTGCAAATCAATACTGGCCATAATATTTCAAATTCATATTTATTTCTTCAAGTTGCTATTCTACGAGTTTACCTGAGGAATCCAAGCAACGCAACTGACAGTTGAGTTCCAGTTTGAGTTCTGTTCTAGTTCGAGTTCGAGTGGGAGTTCGAGTTTCGCCTCTAAAAGGAACCCTCAAAGTAGTGCTGGTACTCCGGAGTCACCTAGCCAGGGAACTCTCTGACTCCGGTACCTGTCGTACCAGCGCTGCACCTACGTCCTCCGTCCTCCGTACCAGTTGGACCGCTGGCGTGCCTCGCCGGAGCTCCCTCTACTGGGCCGCGCCTCAACCGAGGGCCGCCTCTCCTGGCGGGCTGACCGCGCGCTGCCGTGCCTGCTCTCCGCGCCGCCGTGCCTGCCCTACCGTGCGGCCGTGCTGCGACCTACCACTGTCGCGTGGGCCCCCTACCGTGCCTGCTCTCCCGTGCTGCCGTGCCTGCTGTCACGTGTGGCCGTGCTGCGACCTACTTCTGTCGCGTGGGCCCCTACGGGTATCCTCCGTGCCGCACACGCACCAACACCTCTCCACGCCTGCCTGCTCTTGTCACCGTCACCTGCCTCGCGTCGCGTCTACCTGTTCAGCCTCCTCAACCCACCAATCACTCATCTTCATCCTGCCTCACCCACACACTATACACTACTGACCAGATCATCTCCATTTTTATATAATCTTTACTTATTATTAAATCTTTATTTAACTTTTACTTCCCTTTCTTTAATTTCTTAATTTAGATTTAGTTTCTTGTCGCTACACGACATTCTGGCGCCCCACGTTGGGCGCCAGAATGTCGATTTAACACAGCTATGTAAATATACAGCAGCGCTGTACCAGGTAAACCGACAGTTTTGTCGGGAGCAGGTGCTCTGTATTGAGTCGAGTCCGAAGACCGACTGACTAGCAAAACAAGTGCACGCTCTTTTATAGGATGATGCCTCCACGACAACTCTGTCCGATGACACACGACGCGAGTTTACTTGATACAAAACACTAAAATATGCTAAATCTAATAAGACTTACTTTATAAAGTAATCAAATAATACAAGAATAATTGTCATAACTAAACAATGGTGATTTCACAAATTAAATCATTTTAAAAACAAAGTAACATGTCATCCGTTGTTTTGAATAAAACCAACGGGTACAATTTATCGAAATAAGTTGCCAAAAATCAATTAGGGCGTACACCGAGTACCTACTCAATAAATTACGTTTTGATTTATTAGACAATAATTAATAATAATAATAATAATAGTTTATTGTCACAAAGAAACATAACATTAGTATACACACAGTAACATGATATTAACTACGCTGTAGAAGTCTGTATACAGATTTTATGAGCCCTGCCTCTTAAACTAGGATAACCTGTATCTTAAGAGACAGTGTACAGCTGTGAGGTTACCTAAATATAGGGATTATACAACTACGGACTGTGCAAACTTATTGTTTGTGCTGACAATCAGATTTACTTTTAAGAGTATTATATATTAAAGAAAAAAAGGAAGGAAGGAAAGGAAAATATAAAAAAAAATATATATTAAACTATCAAAAAAGAATACAAAAAAAAACAAATAACAATTTAATACCTATGTTTTAAGAATGGTGTGTGGAGTGTGTTTATGATGTAGGTACGTATGTGTGGTGAGTTTTTGTATGAGTGTAGTGAGTGTGAGGTGTTTATGTGAAGCAATAAAAGGAAAACAAGCCATACTAGGCAATGTATTTTAGTAGTGATTCAGTTTGTGTATAGTCCTGTTTTAGGAGCCATTCCATCACCTTAGCTTTTAAATTAAACTTATTGCAATCGAGTATATTTAGTTCTTTATGAATTTTCTTGTAGATTAGTGTACTTATTGTGAAGTATTGGTGTCTGGCAAAAGCGGTTTTGTGTCGCGTACCTGGGGGAATATTGGTTCGCTTGTTGGGATCAGACGGTGGGACACTGGAGTGTCTTCTGAGAACGGTTTGCAACACAAAGAGCTGACGGACTGTTAGTACCTTACAATCTGAGTAGAGTTGATTTGTTGGATAAGGTTTTCGTAGCATCACTTTCAGTATTGCTCTCTGGGCTCTCTCCACTCTAAGAAAGGTGGTTTTAGCTGCACCGCCCCATACATTGATGCAGTACCCAAGGACGGACTGACACAGAGCATAGAACACCATTTTTAGGATATCCAGGTTTGCAGAAGCTCTAAGTGACTTGAAGATATGTATTAGTCTTAGCGTTCTCGAGGTTAGGGCATCAATGTGTTTATTCCAGCGTAACCCGGCGTATCTATTTGAACACCAAGGTATTTGACATGATCGGTACGCATGAGTGTTGGACATTGGCATGGAGATGACAGCGGTGAGCAAGTATGCGCTATTATAGAAAAGGTGTGGTTGGGTGCGGAGCTCTGACGGATGGCGAATGGAATATATAATGACTTGCTACAGTTGAGGGTAAGTAGGTTTAAGTTGAGCCATTTTATTATTTCACGTAATGCCAATTCCGCGCTTCCTTTAACACTATCCCATGTGGAACCGTCAACTATAACCACGGTGTCATCAGCATATACAAAGATCGTCGAGTTGGGGAAGGACATTCTGCATAAGTCATTTATATATATTTGAAATAAGATAGGACCCAAGATGCTACCTTGGGGAACTCCGTAGGACAAGTTTTCTTCATCACTGAAGTGATTATCAATTTTGGTTCTTTGGGTTCGGTTGTTCAGATAATCTGTGAAGATTTGCAGTGCTATACCTCTAACACCAAGAAGCTCCAATTTGGCAATAAGTATGGGAACAGAAACTGTGTCAAATGCCTTCGAGAGATCTAGAAATATTCCCAGACATTTGGTTTTCCTATCGAGATTCCCAGCAATCAACTGCGTCAAATCAAGTACTGCATCTTCAGTCGAGACGCCGGAACGGAAACCATACTGATTGTCTGCTATGATCTTGTATCTATCCAAAAAGTTCTTAAGCCTGTTACTAAGAATCTTTTCCAGAACCTTGGAAAGAGCAGTCAAAACCGAAATGGGTCTATAGTTGTTGACACAGTCTCTGCTCCCACCCTTGTGGATTGGGTGCACAATTGCTTTTTTAAGTGCGTCCGGAAAAACACCCGCCCGGAGACAGCTATTAAAGATGTACGTCAAGGGTTTTATTAGTGTCTGACGGCTCATTTTTAGCACTATAGGCGATATGCCATCCCAACCCAACGCACAGTCATCGCGTAGCTGCGAAACAAGAGACTCTACCTCAGATTCGTCTATATCTAGCAGCACGAGGGAGTTAGCGGGAGATAGTGTGGTGTTATCACCGATATTCAGAGCCTGGCTGTTCATATTTCCGGGACACTGACCCTGTGATAGAATTTTATCCGCTAAGTTTTTTCCTGCATTACTGAAAAATTTACCAACCTCATTTATGGATGCTTTAGGACCGTCACATATTTTTAGTAGTTCCACAGGACTGGTTTTTATCTTAGCTGTGTTTATAACATTTTTAATAGTGTTCCAAAGGGCTTTGGGGTTATTTTTTGCTTTCTCAAATTCACTACTTTCGTGACCAATCTTTAGTTTTCTAAGCAGGTCATTGCAAAAATTGCGGTAGCGTGTATAGGTTTTTTTAAGGATTAAATTATCTGGTTTTTTATTTGATTGAATATGCATTTTGTCTCGATTTTGGATACACTTCAATAGGCCTGGGGTTATCCAGGGTTTGATGGTCCTTTTTTTGCTTGGTATCTTGAAATACTTGGTGTGTTTAGCAATTACCGATGTTAACATATTTATAAAAGTGTCCATCATTTTGTTTGGGTCGTTAAATTGGTAAATAGCTGTGAAATTGAGGTTTTTTAGCTCTAGCTTAATTGCCTCATAATTTACGGAAGTAGAATAGTGGCATGTTTTGCGACTGGGACTTGCGTTGGCGATAGTAAGTACAAGTGGTTTGTGGTCTGTGATGTGTGATTCAAGAACCAGTGTGGTAGTAGGCAAGCTAGATTTAATGAACGCGTGGTCTAGACAATTTTCAAGCCTAGTAGGTAACAGGTGGGATGGTAGCAGCCCATGCGATGAATTTAGTATGAGGTAATCTAGACTTCGATCATTTCTACTGCTCATGCTAATATCAATATTCAAATCACTAATTAGGGCAATGTTCTGCCAAGTGGAAAGTTTAGTGTAAATATTGTTTAAACTATCTAGGAACATATCTAAACTTTCCCTAGAGCTGTGTGACGGGGACCGATAGACTACCACTACAGCAATTTTTTTATCATCTATTTGGCAGACTAGGCAGTTTCCACCCATAAACGCAGGCTCCCACACTGAGACTTGCAGACTCTGTTTCGCATATATAAGAATTCCATCGTTCTGGTTCGAGTTTATGTCCGTTCGATATGATTGAAAGCCCTGTAGTATAGGTAAGTTAATTGCCTTACTTAACCAGCATTCGGTCAAAACGATGATATCGATGCTAATGTTTGTTAATTGCAAAAGTACTCGCAATTGTTCAAAATTTTTATTTATACTTCGTATATTTAAATGTAGGATTTTCATAGTGCCATCGGAATTCTTAATAAACTTAAGGCAGTCTTCTGGGTTACAAGTCAGTGACTTGCCCACGTCTATGGAGTCTAGTTCAGAGTTTATATTATTTATTAAAGCCATTTGAAAACTACATAAGATCCAAAGACGTGACCTGATTAAGTAATATTTGAGAGGGTATGCAATTTGAGTGCAAGGAAACCGGACGTTTTTTGCCTGTTTTGGCATATAATGTGTATTTATAATGAACTCGTGTGATAATGGAAGTGTGAACTGTATTTATTGGTGTAGTGTGAGTTGTATACGGGATGTTTTTGAGTGTGTGGAGTGTATGGGAGTGTGTGTAAATTCTAGGTGCCTGAATTGCAATATGAGCTAACTTATCTAAAGGAAAAGCAATGAGAAGAGTAAAATTTGAATTAAAGGAATACGAAAGTGAGCACTTACTTATGACTAAGGGATGATTTTTACTGGATAGTCACTTATAATAAAAATCACTTAAATTAATAATAAACACAAATCATACCAAATTTTGTCGACTACCCAACCAACTCCGACATATACATCTTTTATCTGTTCTGTGATATACATAGAGACAAAAATTACAGTGTTTTAACAATAATGCACAAAATATGTCCATCCTATCCTTTGTGAGAGACTGGCGTCCATACTAGGTTACCCTGTGCGACGGATCACCTGGCTCTCACCCTGAATTAAAGCTAATTAACATTACAGTTGTCAATTTTTACACTCTAGACCAATTATTTATTGCTGAAGGGAAAAAACAGACTTTTTTAAATTAATTAACCAGAAAAAAAAATAACAATAAAAAATAGATATATAATGTCAGTTCCGGATTAGCCCCTAAGCATATTAAGCAATTGCTTAGGGCATCACATCTCGGGGGGCACCATAAACCAGGCGCGGTTTTACAAAGCGGAGTTACAAATATAAAATGCAGTTAAAAATTAAAGGAGGTCCCCACACAAGAAACGGGTTTTTTTAATATTGTACGGTTGTACGGTTGGCGAGTCGGACTCGCACACGAAGGGTTCCGCCCTTCGTGTGCGAGTCCGACTCGCACTTGGGCGGTTTTTTGCAGGAGGTAAATAAAGTTAACTTGGTATACATCAAGGAAATCTGTTGCTCACCTACATGATAATCTTTGTTCAAACTCAAATAGTATTTATTTCAAATAAACCATTTACTGCCGCTTTATATCGTCAAGGAGTCGTTCAGTCAGAAAGTTAAAGCTAGTAGCCCGTCCCAAAGCATACTCGTAGGTACTGCGATGTGTGTACTGTGTGGGGGCGTTCAATAATACAACGTATGCTTTATACGTTTACTCCAAGCGAACAAAACCTAATACAAACATTTTAAAGCTCATTCTAAACTCGCATGACGAATGCCACCACAGTTGATTTTACTGCCAGCCATAAGCTCGACTTTTGCAGACGACCTTTACAGAACCTGTGGAGAAGAACGAGAAAGAACATGACCATTCGTTTATTTAAATCAAAATATTTTGTCAGAAAATGTTATTCCGTGGTTCTTCGATACTCCCGGATGTCGTTCATTGCGGCATAATTACAGTTTTGCAATTCATGAGGTCGCCGCGAGTCCGCGACCATCCTGTGAGGTTGTGGTACCAGTTAATAAACTGTACGTTGCCGAAATGCCATATTTTGTGATATCTAACCTATTTCAGTGCCAGGAACAAGGAAATTAATTAATTTTGCAAAATCTTAAGCAGGAAAGTCTTGCGTTTAAACTATTATTTTTTTTTCATATTAAAACATAAATAATATAGCCTGTTAATCTTCAATGGAAGAAAAGACACGTGTTGCCGACCGCAAACAAATTGAGATAAGGGCAAGAGAATGGTGATGGCCTGCTGATCTTCGATCCTAGTAGTTAATCTGATAATGTCTGACCGTTAGCGCTCTGATATTTGCTTTGCACGCAAAAAATGCTGGAATTGTTCTTAGTGGTCTTCCAGAACCTTCAAAGTATCCAATCTCTGAGTTTGTAGTCTGGCAACACTGTCAGCATTAATGCTCGGGTCGGTGAAGCTCCACAGGCCTATTTATTATACATTCAGTATAATTTAAATGAAATCACCCCAACCGCTGTCCGCCTCACAAATATTTTGTTTTATAATTGTAACACCCGAGCTAATACCTGTTGACGTATTTGAAATATCTTTGTTTTCGTGAATATTGATGATTTTAATACAAAAAAGCGTTTCCAGCTACCTCAGTAAGCTCGCTCTAGAGATCGGGTACGAAGGCAATGCGGTTGAGTACCGTTTGAGTGGCAACACTGGCGATCCTGAGGGAAGTCGTAAACTTGTCATAAATTAAGTAAGTAATATTTGAGTCACATTTCCTCGCGTAGCACCGCTCCGCACCGCACCGCACCGCACGCCGTCGGCCAAACGTTAGACATACATGTTTACCATTTATGAGCCATTACGTTTATAGCAACATCAACAAATTGGTGATGAACGTAAAACATGGTAACTGATCTACTTGCGTTATTGATAACTGACAATTTGTGTTCGTATCGAACATCATACAACGATCACGCGTTAAGATTAAGTTTAACTCAAACAGCTATGTTCTATGTTCTATGTTACGGGTTTGGTTTCCGCACTTAGTCCTTCAGGTGGAGCAATGGGACACGTGGGCCATGGCGGCCGTCGGTGGTTATTCCAACCAGCCCACCTCCCTCCAGAAGCTTATTAGGTCTCCTGGTCTGTTGAGAACATCTGTGTAAGATCTGGGTATCCCGAGGGTTTCCGACCTAATCTGGGTGACGCCTGTGCACTCAAAGAGCACATGCGCGACGGTTTCATCAGCCTCCATGCAGGCTCTGCATAGGGGGCTGTCCGTTATACCTATCGTGTGAAAATGTTTGTTTAGAGAGCAGTGTCCCGTGATGGTCCCCGTCATCAGGCGCAGGCCTATCCTATCCAGGCGTAGTAATCTTTGGTTAGTTTGCCATCTAGTAATGGCATGGCCTCCTTGTACTGCCTGCCTCCGGTGACGAGGACCACCAGTTCTCTGCTTGTGTGTGGGTGTGCTCCTGTAGCCACCTGCGTAGTTGATTGAAGGAACTCAAACAGCTACAATTATATCTCTAGCATCGCAGACCACCTCTGGAAATAAGCAACATTTCTTCTGAGGGGAAAATCCTTTGACATTGGCCTTATGACCTTCAGATCGAATTGTTTAAACTACGGGTGAGGACACTTTCACTCCCCTGATTCCTTCCACACGATTGTACGGTCAGCCACACGTCAGTAAGTAGGTACAATTGAGCTGCAAACTTACTGCTACAACATAACGGCACTGTCAAAGTGAAACTGTTACCTGGACATGCGGTTGAGTGTACGGTGTAATCCAAGCTTAGCTCCCGACAGCGGTCAGCAGACAGCGGCGGCGGCCACTGATAACGACTGATAACGTCGCGTCGGACTAATGGCACGCCGCTACGTTAACTAGCAAGAACAAGCGAGCCCCCACCGAGATCGCTTATTTATTAATGCCGATTCGAGCTTTTTATTGCTTATCTACTAGCTTTTGCCTGCGGCTTCACCCGCGTAGAGGTCGGAAATTATCCCACAGGGACGTACTACCGTGATAAAAAGTATTCTATGCCCTTCCTTAATCACTTCCTTCACCTCCAGGACGAATAGGATCACCTGAACCACCGCCAAGATTAAACAAAAGAGGATCACAAAAAACATGAGTTCATCGAGCTAGCTCCGACGCCGACGCCGACGACAGGAAGGCTTCGTGCTTGAGACGCTACACACGATCCATTGTGGGCACACTGCATTCAGCCGACAGAAGAACAACAACAACCACTTGAAAATGATAATGGAGATTAACCAAAGCCCACGTGTCTCCGGCCCCTTAACTACAGATTCAAAACTTATTATATTAATAAGTAGATAACTACTTAACGTACCTACTTACTTTGGCAAACTTGTTCTACTTTAAGTTGGCGCCTTATCTGATTTTAGAGACCTATAGGTACCTACTTACTTACGCACGTAGGTACTTGCCTACTTCAATATGTAAGTTCAAAAAAAAAATACTGTTTTATTCTACAATATTAAAGTGTAGGATAAAACAGTATTTATTATTATTTAATACTGCATGTGGGTTACTAAAAGCGGATTAAAATTAAAAAATGTCTCTACCTCATACCTCTAGGAGTCTAGGGTGCACAATAAATGAAAAGGAAATAAAATCAAAATAATATTTTAACATGAATGAACAGAAAACTGAGATGGAATTGTAATTTGATTATTTACAACTTGGGATAGCAGAACCTATGCTTAGCCAAAGCTCATTTCAAATGAAGTCGCCGATATATTTGTACAGTGGGCGTTCTGTACTTCTGTGTCTTTATATGCACTATCCACCATGTTACCTCGCCGTGTCTCGCCGCACCTCGCCGTACCGCGCCGCGCCTCCTCGCTTATTTTTCAATATCCGGCCACGTTTGAGTCCGCCGGCGCCGGGCGACTCACCTCCACACAAAAATACTTTCACTTCAGAATGCTTATCGAGTTGAGACATCGTCACGGATATTCTTATATATAAAAATTCATTCGCTGTCCGATGAAGCAAATTTTTACGTGCACATTTTTTAATAAGTTTGAAACGTTAAATCGTCAAAGGAGAACTTTCTGTCAACAGTTTATTTTGCGACATTTCTACAAAGAAGCAACTTATTAAAAACCTAACTGGGCTAGTAGCTAACTATATTAGGAAACCCTTTTCTTTTAAAAGACCTGTGTCAACACGGTAGGCTCAATGGCGACATTATTGGCTATGTATGAGTATGATACCGCGGCTCGGCTCTAGCCTGCGACCGGGTAAGACGCGGGAATCCGCTCACAAAATGTACAATGAATGTAAATAAGAAAATCCGAACCCTTTTGTCGTTCACAAACAATAAACTTGAACGTGAATGTTCCTCGTGAACACCTAGCGCCATCTCTGAAGTGCTAGTTGTACTCAATTTTCTTTGAAGTTAACACTGAGTTGGGCCGTGGGCTGTTGCGCGACTTTTTCTTAAAATATAACTCTTTTGTCCCGATATGTTTCGTTACGAAGCCTGAAAGCTACGTTAAGCTATAACAAACGTTGTAATAAAAATTGAGTTGTTTGTCAAGTGCTGCCTTTTTTGTGTCGTAGCGTGTGATGTTCTAGGGGTTCGCAATGTTAACATTTAGCGAAAAATAACAAATAATATAGAACCAGCCACAAGCTTTTTGTGTACGCGTAGGATTTAACCCCATAGGCACTTTTGTACCTATCTAACTACCGTCGGTATACATGTCGAAGGATAATTCCATGCAGTCCTCCACAAGCATCCTGTATCAGGATTAGGGATTCCTATAGGTACCCACTGTTCCTCCCAAGCTACGAGTAGGTAAAAAAGGTCCGGTACAAGCGAGCTATGTGAATTATTCTTATCCCTACTTAATAAAAGTCCCGCCTGAACGCGTCATCCGGCCGAAGTTTCTCGATACCTTTTAAAACTTTGCAGTTCGACACCCTAATTGCGTAACACAGTTCCAATCGCAGTGCCAGAGTTTTGAAGGATATTTCTAATCCATTGCTTCATAGATTTAATAAATTCGTCTGCTCAACAATGTAAAAAACGCAATGAACTTGGCTGAACTTTCAAGATGAAAGAAAATGCGATTACTCACCTTGCGGGTCAGTACTGCCTACTACCTATGTGACTTTATGTTCATAGCGCACAACTGTTATGTAGCTACTTCAACTTTTTTGGTTTTAGGATAGTTGAGTTGTAGTTATGTACATTTATAAATAATATTTTATTCTATTATAGTCAAGTTTTAATTTCAGAACAATTCTCAAGTATCGATTCATTGATCATAGTTCATTAGCGTTCCACACACGGGATGACAGGACCCATAACAATGTGAAAACTATAAAAAGAGGAGCAGTTTACAAGATAATTTTGTTGAGAAAATTACGATACTTAGGTACTCTAATAAATGTGGGGTTGTACTATTCGGGACCGAAACGCTGATTTCTTAAATAATTGGGCTCTAATGGTATATTTCATATTTCTAATCATGTGGAGATCAGAACAAAATTGATAAATAAAATAATTGAAAACAGGCTGATGCAGAAATAACACACATCTCTGCTTGAGGCTCGATTTGAGTCTCGATTCAGCCGAGTATGGATGATTACCGTTCTGGTATAAGACCGATGCTCAAGTATTGATTGTTTTCTTAAATTGCGAACGTCTCATTGAAGATCCAACTTGACCTGAGGATCGTTCTGAAATACAGACCTTAGGTTTATTTTCAGAGAATGCAATTCCGCCAAGTGGGTGCCAAGGTTACTTCCGAAAAATGTAATGCGCTGTGAGCCGCGTTGTTACGTTGTGCTACTTGCGCCGATGTATTTTCTCCCTCAGTCCACCAACAGGTTACAAATTGTGATCGTTCGGTGAGTGGCGAGTGTGGAATCAATCAGTCAGGCACCGCGGGACACCCTCAAATGTGACTGATTTATATCGCAGACTCCCTGCACACTGTACCGCCGACATATTGACTTACACGCGCAACAAAACAGATTTCATAACACAGCGGTTGAGTTATAGCTCCCCGTTGTGGGACCGGACACCGGACACGCGAGGTTGTTTAACTGATGTTACGGAAAATACAAATATGATTTTAGGAGTCGAACCTTCGTACAACATGCTGCAGATGAGCCACAACTTGTGAATGAAACAAGTGTACGAAAGCGGCGGAACAACATGGGTACCTACCTAGCGAACTCAAATCGCACTATCTATCTACATAAATTATGCAGGTGTCATTCTGATGAATCAATCAAAAATCAAAATCAAAATATTTTATTTCACATAAACCTACATGGGCACTTATGAAACGTCAGAAGCTAGGTGCACGGTTCCAGATGGTCATTTCCTATGGAGAAAAGCCGGCAAGAAACTCCAAGGTTACTCTTTAAAAAATAATTGTCTTTTACAATGTTTTCAAATTACAGTAGGTATGGGAGGACAGCGTAGGCCTGTCACCAAGCACCAGGTACTTGATAAAATAGAAAATCTATATAAATAAAAATGAATCACCAAAATGTATGTACGCGCATAACTTCCGATCGACTGCAGCAAATTGGATAATTCTTTTTTTTGTGTTTGTCAGGACAAGTTTTGTATAGAAGAGAATTTTAAGAAAAAAATATATGGCCGTACGACGTTCGCCGGGTCAGCTAGTAAAATATAAAAACCTATTAACAGAGACTATCAATGAAAAAGCAGATATTAGAAAACTAAAAAAATATATTTATTACAATATGGTTACAACACTATTCAACATGACTTGTCTTGGTATTGTGACAATGGCGTTGCTTGCCAGTCAATTTTATGACATTCTCGCATCTGAATTAGGGATGTAGGTGGCAGTCAGTGTACACGTTGGTTATCGATTCTAATAAGTATTCTTATCTAATATAATATCTATCCATATCTAAAATACGCAAGGATTTTAATGTAGTAATAAAAAAAAATTAAAGCACTTCACTAGACTTAATCGCCTGCGCTTACGACGTCACCGTTGTGTCATAGATTTATGACTACGGCGTACAAGGGACTGATAATATTGGTTTGCGCTAGGGATACGCAAGAGATGAGTTTAACAAGTGTCCATATTAGACATTTGCATATTTTATTTTTGATTGTGTAGCTAGAGGCATGGTTGTATAAGGCTGAGTTGTTTTAAAAATACGTTTTATTTCTCCTGATACCAACTTATACACAAATAATATACTCTGGACTAAAATTTCATATTCATCTTCTTAAGTTGTTGTGTGACGTTGGCGTTCAGAGTAAGATTTCGTTTGTCACATATATGTGACAATGGCGTTCAAAAGGTTAAGTGGGCGCTGTTAAACCACACAAAACAAGGTATTGCATAGACATAATAATTCTCACGAAGCCTTGCGTTTTAGGGTTCCGTACTCACGGTACCCAAAGGGTGCCAACGGGGTATTTTAATAAGGCTCTGCTGTCCGTCCGTCCGTCTGTGACAGGGCTATATCTTTTGAACCGTAATAGGTAGACTCAACGTGGCGAACTGTAGACTACTAAATAATGAAATTAGAACAACAAGGAATGTGTTTTCTTCATCCATACTTTCCTACATACTTAGTTTATTTATCCTATATTTAGCAAACAGGCAGACGCTCGGTCAGTCGACCACTTTGGAAGCGACCGCCGCTGCATAGTAATCACGAGGCGGGTTGACGTGAAGTGACCAGACCGGGACCCTGGGCCCGCATCTATTGGACCCCGCACATGACACATTTGATGTCAATAGCGCTAAAGTCTTGAAGTGGCACACACGACTCGGGAGCCGTTGTAGGTACGTTATGTAAATCTTAACCTCAGCCTTTTGAACTTTCAATGCAGCTTTCATGCTTTTGCTTTCAGTTTGGGTGCCAGTGGAATAATCAGTGATTTATGCAATTAAAAAAAAAAAAAAAATTATTGTCATAGAATTGACCTTATGAAAATTGTAAAATTGGAAAATAAAGTTATTTATTATTATTATTTATTTATTAATTTCTTGAGAATTTTTTAACGTATCTTGGTTATTTTGAAAGGTTGAGTAAGATACGACGTGGCGAAGGCTACAGCATCGAGTCTCTGCTAAAACAACGAACTGTGATTAACCACGGTGATTATATGGGACCTTGCCATGGACATGAATATTGGTTAGCCCTTCTTTCTAAATCAGTTTATCTCGCTGAGACAATCGTACAATATTCACAACTCAAAACTTTTTTGGAACCAAATAAAAGCCGCAATAAAAAGTAAGTTCCTTCAGAAATTGTTCAGTGTGAGAAGAGGATTCATTTATTACCTACTAAGCAAAGCAGATTGCAGTGATAAACATTTAAAAACGCGGGAATAGGATACATTTATTATTTACTAGCTGCGCCCCACGGTTTTACCCGCATAAGTTTCGATCCCGTGGGAATGTCGGGGTAAAAATTATCCTATATGTTAATTCTGATTACAAACCATCTGTGTGCCAAATTTCATCCAAATCCGTTCTGTAGTTTTTGCGTGAAAGAGTAACAAACATCCATCCATCCATCCATCCATCCATACAAACTTTCACGTTTATAATATTACTAGCTTCGCCCTGCGGTTGTATCCGCATTAATTTCGATCCCGTGGGAATATCGGGATAAAAAGTATCCTATACGTTAATCCTGATTACTATAAACCATTTGTGTGCTAAATTTCATCCAAATCCGTTCAGTAGTTTTTGTGTGAAAGAGTAACAAACATCCATCCATCCATCCGTCCATCTATACAAACTTTCGCGTTTATAATATTAGTAGGATTAGTATTATTAGTATATTAGTATAGTATTTATCCTCACACTGGAACGCCAGCAAAAAATCACTTCATGTGTGTTCTTTCCATCAATCCTGTGCGCGGTGGACATCGAACGAGTGGCGATGGATCACGCACGCCCACACAGCGCGCAAGTGCGTGATTTGGGAAGGTACTGTGTGTGCTACTTATCTTGCTAAGTAGGTAGGTATAGAATTGACCTCGAGACCAACACTAGAAACAAACAATAAATTACTTTAAGTTTCTAATGACTCTCTTTGTTAATGAGGCTCAAGCAGGTAGACAGTAGATCGTGACAATCAGTTTGATGTCCCTGATAAACTCCAACATCTCAAGATCTGCTGTTGTATTGTCAGGAGTTTGCTGTCTCGAATACAATTCAGTTTACCATCGCCAGGCCATTGTGGCTTGTGATACATTAGTGAGCCGTCAGGGGTCATCATCAAATTTGCTACAGTTGCGAGTTGCGAACTATTCTAAGTATGGAATCCCTACATCGGTACAGTTGCTGCCCATAACCACCTTTATTATACACTTACCTCTCTAATCGAAACTGTTGGCTAATAGTGATATGTATAAACTGAATCTAGATGCCGTTAAATATGATAAATGTTCAAAGGGGTGTGAGCCTGGACATCTGTCATACAGGTTCCGAGCCTAGTTCAGACTCCCGCTCTCACAAAGGTTCTAGCATGAGCCTGGACATCTGTCATACAGGTTCCGAGCCTAGTTCAGACTCCCGCTCTCACAAAGGTTCTAGCATGAGCCTGGACATCTGTCATACAGGTTCCGAGCCTAGTTCAGACTCCCGCTCTCACAAAGGTTCTAGCATGAGCCTGGACATCTGTCATACAGGTTCCGAGCCTAGTTCAGACTCCCGCTCTCACAAAGGTTCTAGCATGAGCCTGGACATCTGTCATACAGGTTCCGAGCCTAGTTCAGACTCCCGCTCTCACAAAGGTTCTAGCATGAGCCTGGACATCTGTCATACAGGTTCCGAGCCTAGTTCAGACTCCCGCTCTCACAAAGGTTCTAGCATGAGCCTGGACATCTGTCATACAGGTTCCGAGCCTAGTTCAGACTCCCGCTCTCACAAAGGTTCTAGCATAAGGCAAAATTGTATATACACACTACTGTAACAATTTACTTTTATGAGAGAAAATAAACTATTATTATTATAACTCAGCCAGACCGCGGCTAGACGGGCTGAGTACTGACAGTACTGTGGAACGTGATAGATTCGTACTAAGGATTGTGCTTAGGTACTTACTTATACTATTAAATTTCTAACAAAATTATAATTGCCTTAAGAAGAAGTTGGCCGTTTAAAACTCAAATACATAGGTAGGTTCTCAGCTAGGTACTTGACAAAGGAGATCTAAGAACATCTTTTTCTGTAGAGTTTTTAGGAGGAAGAGCTCAAACTCAATGACATGGAAATGTGATCGGTCTGCTCTCCCTGAAAATATAACATTTACTACGTTTACATTCACTGCATTTTCGATGTAATAACTCTTATAGTAGGCATTCCCTTTTGAAACTTAATAACTGTCGCTAAGATTACTTAGCAGACAGTCTGCAGTTATAGTAAAGTAGGTAAGCAGAGCTGGCACGAGCAACCGTCGGCAGCCGCGCGCGAGCCACGAGTTCGCGCCGCCGCCGTCGCGGTCGCCTTACCGCAGCCGCGACAAGTTGGCGAAACTTAGGAACTGTCTGGAGTTGAGACGCTGACAGTAAATACCTGTGTGCTACTAACATAAGGCTGCGACCATTTCAAATCTACTTATTCAAGTTTCCACTGAACTTAAATAAAATTTTACTTACTAAATGTAATTAGCACTCTGAATGACATATTATTATTATGGTTTGACATACTTTTACTCCGTTTGACATTTTTTTTTTCTTCACTAAAGTATGTTAAACTGAAATTGTATGTACACTATTTGCATGCCCATTTTACGGTAAAATGTGGAGAACTTGGTTATAAATATGAAACATCTACATGTATCTTTTACCCATGTTTGCAAAACATTAAATGATTTGATTTGATTCTGAAAGCTTCGGTCAAAGAATGTTCAATCTCCGAAGTGACGTGGTATCTGTGTGCGACAGAATGCTACAATACTCGTACACAGCGCGACAACTATCGCCGTCTAGCTACTTTTCCAAAATCAATTAAACACTAAATCTTGACGAACGATCTCATAACGAAGACAAATTCACATTTTCGAAGCAAAATAACACAGAAAATATCTCTTAAATACGTTGAAATTGGCAGCTTCAGGCAAAGTTCAAAAGAAAGTGTTGCAGAAATGGAGTGATATTGTATGGTACGGCAAGTCGAGCCGCGCCGCGCCGCGTCTTGCGCAAGTGACGCGGCGCGGCGCCGTCGCTCATTATGAACGCGGCCCTGGACGGCACTCACTACTTTATTATTTGAGCAACATCTCGCGAACACGTCAAACACTAGGATACTTGCGGAAACTACTATTATCTATTCTGTGCTGTTGCAGTGTTCGTTGCAAGAGCTGCAACTAGTGGTGCCCTTCAACATCAATTAGTTTAGCTGCTGAAGTCTATTGCGACCGATACATACATGCTAACTATTTATTTTCTAGGATTGTCTGTCGTATAGATTGTGCTACTACCTACCTACTAGGTCCTAGTACTACTAACCGTTAGGTTTAAGCACTTTTATTAGCTGTCTTACAGTCAGAACCTCACAGTTCTTGTACAGTTGTGCGGTGGGGAAAAGGATACGTTTAAAAGTGCAAACTTTGAGTACTGCACGTTGGGCGATCTCAAGGCTCTTCAAGGTGGTTTTTAAAGCCCCTCCCCAGGAGGAAATACAGTAAGATAATAGCGACTGACAGAGAGCAAAATAGATCTGTTTCAGCAGTTGTGGATCAGCGACATGCCGTAAATTTTTAAAAATAAATATTAGTTTGCGAATTCTTCCACATAGGAGTTTTATATGTTCTTTAAAGTTGAGACTGCTATCAATTGTTACACCTAAACATTTAATCGTCTGAACCCGTTCCAGTGAAGGGCACGAGCAGATAGATCTCGATTGACACTCGTGTGAGACGATTTTCTGGCTCCTAGTGACTCCACTTACATTTCTAATACCAAATCAGATAAATTTCGTCTTTTCTACATTTAAAGTAAGAATGTTACTCTGCAGCCACTTCCCAACCATATCAAAACCAAGCTGAGCAGCACTGAAAGTGTCAGCCCAGTTATCGGTTGCGAAACAGAGGGCAGTATCATCTGCGAAGGAGATTATTTCGCCCTGGGAGAGCTTAAGATTTGTGAGTTGGTTAATGTATGCTAGAAATAACGTAGGCCCCAAGATGCTGCCCTGCGGAACTCCGTGTGTGATTGGTTGGCCATAACTTTTGTGTGCATCAAGTCGAACACATTGAGATCGCTCAGACAAATAGCTTTTGAAAAGCTTGTGCTGCGTGCCTCTGATTCCCAGTCTTTCCAGCTTAACCAGTAGGATGGAGACAGAAATAGTGTGTGTATTATACAAGATAGGTGAGTAAAGAGTCTGTGTAAGAGTAATTCTTAAGGAGCAGCCACTCTGTTACTTTAGATTTTAGTGCATGTGAGTTTAGATTTATAATATTGAGATGTTTGTTAATGTTTTTATAGATATGGGTACTTAGTATATACACTTCTGGACACATCTATTGGCCTCGCACCACAGTCAGGGTGTGAGGATAGTATAAAAGAAAAGTTCTGGAAGGACTTCGATTGTGTGATGATGGATGTGCAAGATAGTGAAGAAGTGTATGTGGGGGGTGATTTTAACGGACATGTGGGAAAACAGAAGGATGGTTATGAAAGAGTGCATGGCGGTTGGGGATACGGAGACCGTAACACTGATGGCGAGGTACTGCTGCAAGCCGCCACGGCCTTCGACCTGGCAATAACAAATACGTGGTTTGAAAAACGAAACGAGCATCTGATAAGCTATAAAAGTGGCCGCCACGCGACACAAATCGACTACTTCCTGGTAAGACGAAACAGCCTTAAAAGTGTGAAAAACTGCAAAGTGCTCCCAGGTGAAGACTTAGTCGCACAACATAGACTGATAATAATGGAGGTAAAAGTCAGTGTCTCGTCCAGTAAGAACAAGGAACGGCCCCCGCCCAAAACAAGATGGCGTATGATAGAAAAAGAGGAATTTGCCAGTATGTTTAAGAGCCAAGTGGTAGATAAGATGATTGAAATGAAGGATATGGAAGGAAAATCTGTGAATGAATGTTGGAAAGAGATGGCGGAGTGTATAAGGAGCGTAGCAAAATATGTGTTTGGAGAATCGAAAGGGAAAGGTATAATAGACAAGGATACATGGTGGTGGAATGAAGATGTGCAAAAGTTGCTTAAAGAAAAGAAAATTGCGTTTAAAGAATGGCAGGGTGTAGAAAACGGGAATGATAGTTTGAAAGAAGATAAGAAGAAGATGTATAAAGAATGGAAGAGAAAGGCAAAAAAGGCGGTAGCAGTTTCGAGGGCTAAGGCGCAGGAGAAGTTGTATGAGTCACTGGACAGCCCTAGAGGCCAGAAGGAGCTCTACCGGATTACAAAAGCAAGAGAAAGGAGAACGAGAGATATAATTAACATTAAATGTATGAAAGACGACGCCGGTAAGGTTCTGTACAAAGATGACGAAATAAAAGAACGATGGAAGGTTTATTTTGAAAAACTAATGAACGAGGAGAATAAGTGGAATGGTGTGCTCAAAGAGGTACAAGTAAATATGGGTTTGGTGAGGGAAATTAGCATGGATGAAGTAAGAAAGGCAGTTCAAGGTATGAAAAACGGGAAGGCTATGGGCCCTGATGATATACCAGTAGAAGTATGGAAGTGTTTAAAAGAAGATGGATGTATGTGGCTGACTTTATTCTTCAATAAGTTGTTGCACGAAGGAGGGATCCCACAAGAATGGTGCAATAGTTCCCTAGTGCCCATTTTCAAGAATAAAGGTGATGTACAGGACTGCAACAACTATCGAGGGATAAAGCTCATGTCACATAGTATGAAGGTATGGGAGAAAGTAATAGAGAAAAGATTGCGAGAGGAGAGTGAGATTACCCCAAACCAGTTTGGGTTTATGCCAGGTCGAGGAACAATGGACGCCACTTTTGCACTCCGCCAAGTGTGCGAGAAGTACAGACGTGCACATAAGAACTTGCACATGGTGTTCATTGATCTGGAGAAAGCGTATGATAGGGTACCTCGTGATGTGCTGTGGTGGGCCTTGAAAGAGAAAGGTTTGCCCGGGAAGTATGTAGAGTTAATTCGTGCTATGTACAGTCAATCTCGTACCTACGTCCGGTCGGCTGCTGGCTATACCGACGAGTTCAGTGTGGCTGTAGGCTTGCACCAGGGATCGGCTTTAAGTCCTTACCTCTTCCTGTTGATTATGGACGCTCTTACGTCAGACATCCAGGAGGAGGCACCCTGGTGCATGTTGTTTGCCGATGACATTGTTCTCGTCGGTGAAGATGTACCTGAGATCCAGAGCAGATTGGAGAAATGGCAACAGAAGCTGGAGAATGTTGGCTTGAAAATCAGCAGAACCAAAACGGAATATATGTTCTGCGATTTCGGCGGTCTCTCCAATTCTGGAGCCATAGCGCTTGATGGCGCACGTCTCCCAGTCTGCTCCGACTTTCGGTATCTCGGTTCACTCGTGCAAAGCGATGCCGAAGTAGATCGGACGGTTAAGCACAGAATTAACATTGGATGGATGAAATGGCGGCAGGTCACGGGAACAATCTGTGACTCCCGCATTCCCCTTAAACTTAAGGGGAAGATATATAAAACCATGATTAGACCTGCTGTCTTGTATGGATCAGAATGTTGGGCCACAAAAGGGATGAATGAAAGGCAATTGCATGCAGCTGAGATGAGAATGCTAAGAGGGATGTGTGGTGTTACACGAATGGATAGAATAAGAAATGAGTACATAAGAGGAAGTCTGAAAGTGGCACCGATAACTGAAAAGTTGTGTGGAAATCGGTTGTCATGGTATGGGCATGTGTTACGGAGAAATGAGGAAAATGTCGTGAGGAGAGTTTTGAGTATGCATGTCGATGGGTATAAGAGTAGGGGAAGACCAAAGAAACGATGGATGGAATGTGTGAATGATGATATGGTTAGAAAGGGGGTGACTACCGAGATGACGACTAATAGAGAAGTATGGAAGAAAAAGACATGTTGCGCCGACCCCAAATAAATTGGGATAAGGGCAGGAGAATGATGACACATCTATTGGCCCACCTTGTATTTTCAGTTTCGTTTGGTCCTAGCTCTAATTTTATATTAGGTCGAGCAAAAAGTTTTTATGCAGTTTTGAACCTGGCACATTCACAATTTCATTCAATAGTCTTTTTTTGAATTTCGAACACAGAATTTAAAGAAACAAAAGACAATTTGGAGCCTGTTTGTTGATATCAAACAATCGAATACTAAGAAAACTTGGTTTTATTGGTTTACTTGGATTTAATTCTTGAAAAAGTGATTGATATCTTTGGTTAAAACAATACGATCGAAAAAGATGGTAAAATGTATCAGGTTTAAAACTGCATCAACAGTTTTTGTTCAATCTAGCAATCATATTTCGGTAGGGGCCATCGAAACCTAAACTCTAAGGTGGGGCAATAGATGTGTCCAGAAGTGTAGTATTGATGTTTGGCGAAGGTGGTCTTATGTTGTATATTTGGTGGAACGTACGTGCGTTTGTTTGAAATGTGAGGAGGAAGGCCTGCGTGCTTTCTAAGGGTGGATTTAAGCACATAAAGCTGACGGACCGTAAGTACTTTACAGTCAGAGAAGAGTTGAGTTGTTGGATACCGGTAGGGCTTTTTCGTCATGACTTTAAGTATAGCTCGCTGTGCTCTTTCCACCCTCAGAAACCTAATCTTAGCCGCGCCGCCCCACGTAACTATGCAATAACCAATCACTGATTGGCATAGTGCAAGGTACACCATCTTAAGAGTTTTTAGATCGGCGGATACTCTAAGAGACTTAAATATATGTATAAGACGTAAGGTTCTGGTGGTGACGGCGTCAATTTGTCGGTCCCATCTCAGTCCGTCGTCTATGTGTACTCCGAGGTATTTAACGCTTTCGGATCTAGCAAGCGGAGGACAAGTGCAGGGGGTGGACGAGTTTATGCAGGAGTGGGGAGTTATACTAAAAGAAAGAAGGAGATGGTTTGGCGTTACGTCGTATAGCAAAGGGAATATAAGTAGTCTTTTGTAGGTTTAATGTAAGAAGGTTCGAGTTTAACCACATCATAACTTTAGCCATGACCACCTCCGCATTTGCTTTCACAATGTCCCAAGTGATTCCGTCCACAAGAATTGCAGTGTCATCTGCGTAAGCGTAAATTCTACCATTTGGGAGGCTCAGTCTACAGAGGTCATTTACGTAGATCTGAAATAGGGTCGGGGAGAGGAGCCCTCCCTGGGGAACACCATAGGACACGAGAAACTCATCACTTAGGTGAGTATCAATTTTAATGCATTGCTTACGGTTTTTTAGGTAATCCTTAAATATTTCTAGCGGCATTCCACGCACACCGATACTTTCCAGCTTCATGATGAGCTTGGGAACAGAGACTGTGTCAAAAGCTTCGAAAGGTCCAGGAATATACGTAGACATTTCGATTTTTTATCTAGGTTTGAGGCAACCTGTAAAATAATTATCCGGAAAGTAAGATTACTTTAAACATAACGAATTTCCCACAAGGGTAAGCATTTTCGTACATTTAGGAACTTATCCTAATTACAAAAAATTTAAAGTTTTCAGTCTTTGAAGAAGCTGGAGAAAACGAGAAGGTTGATTAATGTCCGGCTAAACAACTTACTATCAACTATGTTGCGTTTCAGTGTGCGGCCATGAAGCTTGCCGGCTGGTGGAGACCTTCAACCTAACCAAACACATGACGAGCAGCGCAGGGACAGACGAGTGTCCGAGTGGACAATCAGATGCTCAACGAACGATCTTAAGATCCAGGTCAAAATTATCATCATCTTCCTGCCCCTTTTTTTGTTCCAATTTGGAAAATCCTCATGGATGTCCGCCGCCTTGGTGTGGGCGGCGGGGTCTGTGTGCGGGGCGGTGGAGTTACTTGCCCATTCTTCTCTATACGAAAACTACCTTTTGGAAGGGGCGACTAGAATAAATGTTATTTTAATTTAATTTTTGACGTTCAAAAGTGCCTTTTATGTGCCTATTAGTAATAAATGATTTGTCTTTGACTTTTCTGTCAGAATCTTACTGAATCTTACCCCGGTGTTCCCTTCCCCCACTTGGACCGGGGATCATGAGAACATGTGCGCCTTCCACGATTCCCCGGCTGGTGCCGGCCCGCCTTTGCGGCCACCTCAAGTCCGCGGGGGGAGTGAGGTGTAAAACTGCCCCCGCGACGTCTTATAGGGGCGCGCTTGGAACACTACGTGCCGCCCGCGCCGCCTCATGACCTGCTAGATGGGGGGAGGCGGACATCCCCAAGTCCGCCGTCGCTCAGGACAAGTTTATGGCTGGAAGAGGATGTTGTCCGCCCTCCGCCGAAACCCGGTACGTCTGCTGCGGGTCGGAGAAGTGGTCTCGACCCCCAGAACCTTTCCACAACCTCCTTCTGTGTAATGACGGTTTCACAACGGAGATCAACGCATCCCACGACACGGCGCTTCCGACCATCGAACGAGCGACGGCCGGCAGCGACAAGTCGGCTCCGACTTCGAATACGGCGCGGCTCCTCCCATGCGGCACACTGCCAGCGTATGATGTGTTGACGCAGTGATGACACTGAGCGTCCGGCTCCCTGTTTATGCGACACAGGTACTTCCCGAAGCAACCAGGCCCCGAGAGCACCTGGGTCGCCCGAAACAACAGGGGGCCTTGTCTCCTCTCGATCCATTCGTCGAGCACTGGTCGGATCGCCCCGACGGTAGGGAGGCCAATCCCAAGTTACTTGGGGTGGGATCTTAAGATTCAGATAAATAAAATAAATAAAAAAACCTTTATTTCTTACAAACTTAAAAGCTTAAAAGAAAAAAAATTAAAAAAAATAAAAGAAAAAATAAGAAACTCTATAACTAACTGTTATGTTTAATAACGGATTTCTATGTAATTGACAAAATTATAAAAAAAACGTATAAAATATGTATAGATTATACTTATAATCTGTGCTTTTAACTATTAATTATATAATCCTATGTTATGCTTTTAATTATTATATTATAACTTTTTTCTGTTTATCTATGCTTGTATTACTTGAGTAGGTATCTATTTTTTCTAGTAAGTATGTATATTTTTGCTGTTGCTGTTTTTTTTTTTTACATAATATTCTTTGTAACTTTTAATATTTATTTGTAATATTTATATAAACATTAACATGTAGTCAATGCGTGTGTGCATGTGTGTATCTTAATATGTACCTACTAATTAGGTTGGTTTGTAAGAACCCCTCCTCGGGTGAAGGTCTCCTCCAAAGAGTCCCACTGGTCTCTGTCTTTGGCTATTTGTAGCCACTTTGGGCCCGCTATCTTTGTATAAAGCTTGGTTGGTGATACAGATACGGGGTATGTTAATGTGGTAGTATTTTTCTTTGGAGGGGTTTGGTCGTGATCTTCCTCGGTGACCGGCCGTATTGGAAGATGGTTTGTGTTCGTGGGACGTGGAGGAGGGGATTGGTTGCTATGTGTTTCTGTCTTTGTTGTTTGTTGTTATGTTGGTGTTTTTGTTGACTAAGAAGTTCAATATACCCGATTTCAGGACTCCTTCTGATAGACTATTTGATCTTTGAACCGACGCTGTCTGTGGAGGTTGGAGCGTTTTATTCTTTTTGGTGGCTTGAATGTTTCTATCGTTTTGTGGTAGGGGGTTACTTTCGGGTGATGTAGGGAGTGTTCTTTTATTTTTGGATTTTTCTATGATCAGTTTGTCGTATTTTATTCTGGCTATAAGCTTCAGATATCGAGTACCTACTAATTAATGTCGTGACAAAGTCAAACAGACAGCACCTGCGGAGTCTTCCGACAATTAGTACTTAGAGATTCATCCGTCTGTCAACTACGATACAATTAGTACTTAGAGCTTCATCCGTCTATCAACTGCGATACAATTAGTACTAAGAGCTTCATCCGTCTGTCAACTACGATACAATTAGTACTTAGAGCTTCATCCGTCTATCAACTGCGATACAATTAGTACTAAGAGCTTCATCCGTCTGTCAACTACGATACAATTAGTACTTAGAGCTTCATCCGTCTGTCAACTACGATACAATTAGTACTTAGAGCTTCATCCGTCTATTAACTGTGATACAGTTAGTACTTAGAGCTTCGTCCGTCTGTCAACTGCGATATAATTAGTACGAGGGTGACACTGAAAGTTCTTAGAAAATCAAAACGCAAACGCGGCCACTGCTTCCTCGGCGTCCATAAAACGTTTTCCTCTAAATTTTTCTTTTATTTTCAGGAATAAATAAAAATCGCAAGGTGCGAGGTCGGGGCTATAGGGCGGGTGACCCAGTAATTCCACGTCTGACGTCGCCAAGTAGCCGATTGTTTGCTTGGCGGTGTGCGACGAGGCGTTGACGTGGTGAAGGAGGATCCTACTGCGAGGTCGTTTCTCCCGAAGTTCTTCCAAGACAAGTGGCAAACAATATTTAGTGTACCACTCTGCAGTACTGTTTTTCGATCCTCTAAAACAATTGTTGCGTAATGAAAATGACATGTCCTTCCGAAGAACGAGGCCACCATCAATTTCCCACGCTTCGACTTCTCTTCACTTTAGTTGGCAACTCCTCGGAAGGAAACACCCAGACAGCAGACTGTCTCTTGGTTTCAGGATCAAAACAATAAATCCAGCTTTCATCACCCGTAAGTACAGACGCCAGCAGGTCAAGCTACCCGAAACTGTCAAATTTTCCCAATCAACCTTGAACCTTAATGCTTCAGCGGTAAAGTTGAAAATCTATTAAAGAAATTTGACAGATTGTAGTAACTTGATGTGCTGGCGTCCGTACCTATGTCGAACACAGCATTTATGTCACCACCGTTAATTCATTGAACCATTTCACGACACCAATCAACACGACCTGACCATGACCTGTCCTTCCGATGAACGAGGCCACCATCATTTTTCCCACGCTTCGACCTCTCTTCACTTTAGTTGCCGGTTGTTGGAGTCTGCTGTCGCAGACTGTCTCTTAGTTTCAGGATCATAACAATAAATCCAGCAGTAAGTATGTCGAACACAGCATTTGAGTCACCTCCGTTAAATCTTTGAACCATTTCACGACACCAATCAACACGACGGAGCTTTTGGGCCCCTGTCAAATTATGAGGTAACCACCGGGCCCAAAGCTTCCTAACCGCTAAATGTTCATGGAGGATTTTGTGCACTTGACTCATACCGAGGCCTAAGCTTGTCCGAATCTGCTGATAGGTCACTATTTTGTCAGTCTCTATCATACTCCGCACAACACTGATGTTATCTTCAGTCGCCGTAGAAGGCCGTCCCTCACGCAGATCATCGGTGAGATTAGTGCGACCACGTTTAAACTCATTAAACCAGTTGTAAACAATGGCACGAGATGGGGCTTCATCGTGAAAGGCCAATCGAAGTCTATCATAATTTTCTTGTTGACTTAAATGACATCGAAAGTCATAAAAAAATATTGTAAGAAAATTTTCTCGCGTTAAATTCATGCTGAAGTGACGCAGACAATTTTCAATTTGCCGCCAAATCGTAAACAAATGACAAATGAATAAAATACATACCTACACAATAATATTGGCAGAGTTCCATTTTCAAAATTTGAACTTATTTTTTTATTATATCGTTTACAAGTGGCCAGGTTCTAAAAACTTTCAATGTCGCCCTCGTACAGCGTACTTAGTTCACCCGTCTATCAACTGCGATACAATTAGTACTTTGAGCTTGATCCGTCTATCAACTGCGATACAATTAGTAGGTACTTAGAGCTTCATCCGTCTATCAACTGCGATACAATTTGTCATTGTGTGCAATAATTCGCTATATTGTATCCATCATTACGTATGTACCTGATTGTACCTACTTACATAGTCACCTACCATAGTCATAGAGGTATTCCATGTGGAATCATCCGAATCATCCTGCAGCTTAATCATAAAACTACGATTAGTCGGAAAACCATGAAAAATCACCTCTGTAGTTACCTATTTTTCTGTTTTTTTTTTTTCGACTTTTTATAAATAAATAAATAAAAATCATTAAATTATTCACGAGGCAACTTTGTCTTGAGGTCACATTAGAATGCAATCATGAGTACGGCCCGCTGTCTCCGCGGCCCGGAGGCGCGGCGGCTGGCCGGTACGTCGTAACGCTCTATTAGAAGCTCGCTCTTTGAGAGCCGCCGCCGCCGCGCCGCCTGGCGCTGATGAGATCACGCCGCATTTTAAATTAAATAAGTATCTCTAGCGAACTAACAAGAATTCATACAAGACTTCGACGTTTTACAGCATAAGTAATGAAACTTTGTAATTAATTAAAGATTTTTCCTTATGCTTAAATAATAAATTGGCATTTGTTCCTAACATAATCGATTCATACCTATTGGTCGACTGGGAGAAAATGCCTTAGACATTAAGTTGACTTTCGTAGTGTTTTTTTTTGCATATATTTTTTTCGCTTTAAAACCCTCTACAATACAATATGGGTCCAATAATCAAAAACTTGACTCGCGTGAACAATCACTCATTGTTCACGCGAGTCAAGTTTGCGCGAGATGTAATTCTGCGGCACGCGGCGGTCCCGCGTGCTCGCCACGTGCCCGCGGCAGAGTCGGCACGTCACGTCGGGCGTCGCTGTCGTCGCGAGCGCTGATTGGCTCCTCCGGGACCCTGGACGTGACGCAATACAACCGCACTTGAAACATCTTGAACACACGCTGAAATACTTTATAATTTTTCCTATTTTCCTCTCGTTGGAATACTTACTAGGGGTTGGTAGGTAGACATACCATAGGTACTAATGATAGGTGCGAAAGCGCAAAACACAAAGAAACGATGCGGATCGAGCGCGTTGCGTGTGCCGTTTCGACCGGCACCCGTTCTCTGTTTTGCGCTTTAATCCTCTCGCGCGTATATACCAAGAGTCCATATTCTGAAGATATTTCACAAAAAACTGGAGTTAAGACTGACATCAAACTACGGCCGAAAAATTAATTAGGTAGGTACCTACCTCATAAAATCACGTTCTAAAACAAACGTATCCCCGGGGAGTGTCCGGTCGCCGTAGGTATCCCCTGCCTCTTACACGAGTTACACGGATCATAAATTCCCGTTAATTTGGGCTCGCAGACCATGTGTGTAGTATGTGATAAATAAGAAATATGAAGCGAGGCAAGAAGTAGCCTTCGGCGCATATCTAATATCGGATTACATCGTGGCGTCGGGAGGTGAGCTCGCCTGAAAGCTATCCGTATTAGTTGAACTTCAATATCCGCGGATCAGCGCTATTGACGAGCGCTCGCCATTCATTGCGAGGCACACTAGCCACTAGCTGGACATAACATACATAAGTACATACAAACAGGTATTAGAAGCTGCTGTACTTACACTATTTTATTTTGCAGCAGAAGATTAAAATATATTGGTTAAAGTTGTACCTACTGCGGTAGAAGTTAGTTTCATTTAACCTTGGTGCTGACTTTGATCTAGTCTTAGTAAGTTAAGCAGCTCAACAGCGGCTTAACTTAGGTACTAAGATTAGATCCTCTGCACCATAGATCCGTAATGGAACAACATTTAAGTCGTCCCTTGCTGTGCGACGCGAAGTCATCTTGACGTTGAGCACATAATGTCTAGTTGGCCAAGACGTTCATTGCGTTTGGATCATTCCCGAGCGTCCTGCCACATTCCTGGCCTGTCCCACGTGAACACAACAAAACCCAGCAATGCATAAATATGTAAGCTGTCACGCCCTTTATGCCTGGAGGCTTTTATTTAGGTAGTAAGTTTTTATTTTCATTTTAATTTTAATTAATTATTTTTTACGTTACTTGAGTACGTATAGTTTATTTTTTAATATTTATAGGTACCTAGTATTGTATACAATCAAGTATTTTCTAATTGAACAGACAGCTATGCTGCTGGGGAGTTTGTTGCGCCACTTCTTCCCAGCGAAAGCACAAGGAAGTGGTGAAGGGCGGGCGTTTTTGGGGGACTGTCTTTTGTAATTTTGTACGTTCGAAAAGTGCTGATTCTCGGCCTAATTTGAATAAATGACTTTTGATTTTGATTATTGAGTGTAGTCACTTCGAGGCTCTATCTATGGTTAGGAAAAATAATAAGTGGCGAGGACACAACAAAAACAAACTTTGGAACTCTTACATTTTAATCAATATGTCTATTATGTACAAAAAGTAAGTAACACGATGTTATCATTACCTTATCACTTAAAATTACTCAAATAATTGCAACCTTACGTCAACTGAACATGAACACATCTCATACACACACACGATACGCACACATTTAATTATTTGTTACAAGTCTAGCGTCGTGAATATTTCATTGATTCGCGTACAAACATGTGACGAATAAATTACAAAAATATATTATCATCCATTACTAAGTACTCGCATGCAACCAACCGTTGTCACCGAACAGAGAGGCACGAAGGTCGGCTCCATTGCCGCACACGACATGTGGACGTGCGACTACTTCTATTGGCGCACGTACTGAGAGTGCGCGGCGCGCGCACTCGGTCGGGAATTCGTTGACATAGTTCAAGATGGCAGCGCACGTGACGCCTGCCGTACGCAGCCGCGCTCGCGCGCCTGTCGCGCGGCCGGCTCACGCGCACGTCGGCACGCTGCTCACGCGCACGTCGGCACACTGCTCACGCGCACGTCGGCACACTGCTCACGCGCACGTCGGCACGCTGCTCACGCGCACGTCGGCACGCTGCTCACGCGCACGTCGGCACGCTGCTCACGCGCACGTCGGCACGCTGCTCACGCGCACGTCGGCACACTGCTCACGCGCACGTCGGCACACTGCTCACGCGCACGTCGGCACACTGCTCACGCGCACGTCGGCACACTGCTCACGCGCACGTCGGCACACTGCTCACGCCCACGTCGGCACACTGCTCGCGTGCAGAGCACGACTCGTGTACATAATGATAATTCTCTACATACAACTTTATGATGAAAAATTAATAATGGTGTTATTGCTCTGCTCCATACACACAAAACTCGATTTAGTTTCACAATTTGATAAAAAAATATTAATAATATGTACATTCCATAAATCTCGATGTTAATTCAAATTAAGTAAAAAACAGTCGTGGAACTTGCCCACGTATAGAAATTATTATTATATATAGGATTGATATACAGATAGTATTTAAAGGATCGGCCCACAATCGCAGTAGACCGGGAAAAGTGGAAAGAGAGAAGGTAGGCCTTAGCCCTGCAGTGGGACCACACAGGCTTATAGTAATAAAAATACATAATAGCAAACCAAACGTGGCTTCTAAAAATATTTTTCGTCGTCAGATTCATTCTATACATTCGTGTTTACTCGAAACAATATATAAATAGTGAAGGGAAATCAACATAACGTTCGGGTTTCGCACGGTGTCTGCTATTTATTTGTAAAATCATCTAAGGCTACACCGCGCCGATGCCGCACCGCGGCAGTGTTCGGCATTAATCAATTAATATTTTAATCTTAAAATTTAATTGCAATTAATTTAATCATAATTAATTTAATTGCAATTAATATTAGTTGTATATTGCAATTAATTTATTTAAATTAACTCATGTTAATTGCAAGATACAATTAAAATAATGCAACTATTATTTTTAATTGTTGTAAGAAACAATTAAAACTAACAATTAATAATCATGTTTCACTGCTGCACCCACACACATGATCTTTCTTGTTGCTACTTGTTTCGCCGCGAAACTTTCCGTCCGTTTCTTAACATCGTTTGACAAGTGTGTATAACTCCAGCTTCCTCATATGTGATAGAATAATTCTACCTATGCCAATATTTAAGGCATAATAGCTGCAATCAATATCCCAGTCTTAATTTAGCTGCCACAAAAACTTCGTTAATATGAGTGATTTAGTTTGTGTTAGCTGGAGTGACGTCACCCCAGCTTCCTCATTCAATACAGGCAAACCAGAGAGGTTAGGGTTTTGGACTATAGTCAAAAAAATTATTATGTATTATAGCTCAAAAAATAAGGCTTTAGCTGCCATTGGCAGCAAAATTTTCAAATCTCTGGTCAAAATACTCTATGAGTTATTAAGCCATCGTATAATCGTATTGAGGTTTTTTTATAATCATATTGTGTGTGATATATGTGATAGATGTGGATGAAATAAAAAATTTAAGTGTAACAATTTCGTATATTTTTATCATAAATCACAATTTGAGTTGTTCAGATTAATGGATGGACATTCACCAGGTAAAATATTGTTGTTATTGTTGTTTTGAGGTTTGTTTTAACTAATATTATAAATGCGAAAGTAAGTTTGTTTGTTTGTTACCTTTTCACGCCTAATCTACTAAACCGATCATCATGAAATTTTGCATATACATTGTCAGGGGTATAGAAAAGGATATAGGGTACATTACATTCAGAAAAAAAATACTGTTCCCGAGGAAAATAACAATAACAATTGCTTTAGAAGGCTAGATGGCGCCACGTGTCTTTCGAATCATGATTGAAATATGACCCGACTTTCTGAGCAGCATTCTACGAAAAGTGCTTGGCTTGCATGAATTCACGATAGTATTCCAATCATTAGTATTGTGCTTTTAATAGGATTTGGATATTTGGCACACAGATAGTTTATTATAACCTTCATTAACACATAGGATACTTTTTATTCCGGTAATCCGTTTCTCCACGCGGGCGAAGCCGTGGGCAAAAGCTAGACCAATAAACCAATAGACCAATTCTAGTTTATAAATATTTTTATGGTCGTGAATCATATTTGATCAAGATACAACCTGACAGTGACCTGTAAATTGCAAAAACGTAACAAAATTTTAATTTCGCGGGCTATCTTTGCTCATCCACCTTAACCGAACTACAGAGAAGTCACAAAAAAAACCAATAATTACTACTTTTTAATATTACATTCATAGTTCCATTAAAGTTCAGTCGGCTCGCAGTCTATATCTTCAATATACAAATTTAAAATGATTTTGAGCGCAAGCTAAAATGACTTGTAATAAAATGCTTGGTAACTTCAAATTCGGTTGTCATAATGTAGCGCAAGGAATGGCAACGCCGCTCGTTACCTACTCCGAAGCAAAAATTTAATGTTTTTGGCGCGAAAACTGTTTTTTTGTTTATCACGTGGAAACTACAAGGCCTAGAGATTCGAAAAGTTTGCTGCCTATGCCAGCTATTATGCCTTAATTTTTGAGCTATAATACATAACCATATCTTGTTTCGTTCGGAAGATATGACATGAGCAGCTGGGGTGCTGTCACTCCAGCTTACACATGTTTATCGGCTTAATAACTCATAGAGTATTTTGACCAGAGACTTGAAAATTTTGCTGCCAATGGCAGCTATTATGCCTTGTTTTTTGACCAATAATACATAATCATATCTTCTTTCGTTTGGAAGTTATGATATGAGCAGCTGGGGTGACGTCACTCCAGCTTACACACGTTTTTGATCGTAGTTTCAACACTTTTTAAGTATTATCGTTCAGTTTTTTCCTTCCTTGTGCAGCTATTATGCCTTATTTTTCTGACTATAGTTCAAAACCCTAACCTCACTGGTTTGCCTGTGTTGAATGAGGAAGCTGGGGTGACGTCACTCCAGCTAACACACACTAAACGACTCATATTAACGAAGTTTTTGTGGCAGCTAAATTAAGACTGGCAACTTTGATTGCAGCTATTATGCCTTAAATATTGGCATAGGTAGAATTATTCTATCACATATGAGGAAGCTGGAGTTATACACACGTTTGACAAAGTTGTAAGCTCTCGCTCAAAGTGAAGGCCACGTAGGTGACGTACGTAACTTCTGTCTCTGTCTTTCTCGCGTCACGTCGTCGCTTGCGCCGCGGCGCCCCGCCCGCCCGTGCGTCCATTTGCAATTTGCAAACATCAGTCGCCTGCAGCGTGAAATGCAAAGTAGCCGTGTCTATGTCGCTGGCTATTCTAAGTAAAACTAGTTCGCTTCACTGTACGAAAACGGAAACAAACCATATTGTACGAAATGGGTGTGTGAGACTGAAATATTTTATCCATTCTATGATTCCATTACGTGCAATACAACGCCCATACTTTTTAAAGATTTTTAAGGATTTAGAAATATCTGAAATGGACATCACACATGAGTCGGCGTACTCTAGGGCGACGCATAGCAAATTACTACGAAAAACAAGTGACGACAATCAAATCTGAATATATTATGGTATAGTGATGCCTTGTCTTCTGGCCCTACGCAAAAAACTACAGAAAATTGAAAGAAAGAATAACTTTGATTATTGCCTCTGAACGAGGCATACAGACATGGCGTTGAAAATAGATTTAAAAAAAATCGATGTGACCACACCTGAAGCAAAAAATGCTGCTATAGCTTCTCTATCATATCCTCGGTTCAAAAACAAGTGGCTGACTTGCTTGGAGCCCTCAGACCGAACAAAAGACTTGTATTTCTAAACTAATAAACGAAAACGAAACTGCAACAGTTGCTACAAGAAAACATATTTTTCAATTTTGATGCTGACTCGTCAGACTACGACACATCTATGACGAAAACTAACTCTTCTGCTGCGTCTTTGACTAAAGCCGAACTCTTAGTGTTGCATTTTTTGGCTGAAAAAGGCCTTGATGTTCAGCTCCTAGATCGATATCCAGAGATTAAAGCTGTTTTTATTAGATTTAATACACCGTTGCCATCGTCAGCATCAGTAGAGCGTCTTTTTTCTTTCGCAACAATGACTAATTTGCCGAAAAGTCACAAATTGTCAGATAGTATGTTTGAAAACAGAGTTATAAATGCAATTTGAATTATTATAAGAAATAATACTTGTGATTTAATATATGTAATTAAAATGTGTGTATTTTGTTGTCTACCTATATTATGTATAGTTTGACTGACTAATTGAAATAAAAAATATTATCTGATTACATATAACTGGGCTTTTTTTCTATTTACGAGAAACATAAACACCACCATATACCGTCCACTGCTGTATATAAGCCTCTCCTAATAACTCCCACAAAGTATGATTTAGCGCGGCCTGGATCAACGGCTTCCTGCTGACTTTGCGAGATCATCAGTCAATCAGAGCCCCCCCTCCATCTCATATTATTTCTATTTACATCATTTAAATTAGATTAAAGTTAATTGCAGAAACAATTAACGATTGATTAATTGAAAAAGTAACAGTTAACAATTAATTCATTGTTAATTGAAACGTCACAGTTAACAATTAATTATTTGTTAATTGATATTTCACAATTAACAATCAAACAATTGTTATTTTTAATTGTACCTTTCAATTAAATTTTGCCCAACACTGCACCGCGGGAAACTTCGACGCAACGGGGCGCAGTTCACTTCACTTCGTAACAATCGGACGGCGGACGGACGCGGCTCGAGGGTTCCGTGAGAAAATATAAAGTTCGACACGGACAGAGCCGCCGCGCCTCACTCGTGGTAGGTCGCGGCCAGCACGTAGAACCGCTGCTCGGGCCGGTGCGCCAGGCGGCTCACGTACTTCGTGAAGGAGGCCGCGCCCGCGTCGCAGTACACCAGCGACAGCGCGTTGTGCGCCGGCGGCACCTCCACCAGCGCCGGCGCGGCCGCCGCGTCCTCGGGCGCCACGAACTGCGTGCGGCCGCCGCGCGCGCCGCGCCCGCCCAGCGCCAGCTGCGCCACGAGCCGCGCGCGCGCGTAGGCGGCGCGCGGCGGCAGCAGCGAGTAGTCGCCCGGCGCCCAGCGCTGCAGCTCCAGCGCCGAGTAGCCGCCCAGCGCCAGGTCCGTGCAGTCGCCCAGCAGGCGCACGAAGGCGGCGCTGGCGAACAGGCCCAGCGCGCCGCGCACGGCGTGCTGGGCGGGCGCGCGCGCCAGCCAGGCCGGGCACACGCGCCGGTAGTGGCGCTGGTTGGCCGGGCCCACGTCCTCCCACGGGAGCTCTGCGGGGATCGGACCGACGCGTTCGTAAACCGAGATAACATTATTGCATATCCCGGATACATTTTTTTTTCGGACTTCAAAAATACACACATCGAAAGTGTCTAGGGATCGAGTACGTTTTAGAGTATCGCCGCAATTGAGGATTATTATTTTACCTTTTTTGGATCGTTATTGATTCTCTTTACTTAATTTAACTATTTGAATAAAGAATTTCATTAAATTTTCATTAAAAATAGAAAATCAACTCTCAATCAGGATTCCTACAAAAGGTGTGTAATAGCATTCTTACAAAACCATTACAATTTTTGCATCGGGACTGAAAAACATTGCATTGATGTGGAGCGACGACATCATTTGACAGGAGAAGAGATGATGAGCGCCGTCGAAATGTTGCAAGCTGGTTCCAGGCAACGCACTGTGGCTGTCGCTCTTGGCACTACACAGAGCATCATAATATTAAGCCGCCTCTGGAGACACTATCGCATCACGGGTAGCGTGGCCGAGCGACATGAAGGACGATCTCGCATCACCACTCGCAGACAGGACCGGTACATCCAAAATACTGCTCGACGGAATCGTACCATGACCGCCATGAAGTTGACTACGAGGCTCTACAGCTCTTCAGGCTTGCTGATAAGCGAACAAACCATCCGAAATCGTTTACGTGAAGTGGGTCTGCGTTCCCGAAGGCCGCTGAGACTTCCACCTATAGCACCCCGCAATAGTAGGGCACGTTTACAGTGGGCTCGCGAACACAGAAATTAGGAGGAAGAAAACTGGCGTTGTGTTTGCTTTTCCGATGAATCTCGTCCCGGTATAAGGCCGGATACAAGACGTACTCGAGTTTGGAGGACCTCTGGACGTCAAGAACGTTTGAAATTTTGTCAGGAAGTTCATTTTATATGGAGGGGAAACAATAATGGTTTAGGCCAGTATTTGGATCGGTGGAAGAACCAATCTCATTTGGATCAGGGGCAACCTCAATGCTCAGATTTATGCGGAGAAGATTGTTTCAGACGTAATCATCCCTTGGTGAAGCCGGTTGGGTGATTCGTTTCGACTAATGCACGATAATGCACGTCCACACACGGCGAGAGTCGTAACACGCACTCTTGCCAATGCTCGCATCAACATTCAGCCGTGGCCTGCTCAATCGCCAGACCTCAACCCAATTGAGCACGCATGGGATATGTTCCAAAGAAGAGCTCTGCCGAGTATGGATGCCGTGCATACCCCACAACAACTTTTTGACTTGTTACAAAGAACGTGGTCGGCCATTCTTCAAAGTGATTTTGATGAACTGATTTTAAGCATCCCAAATCGCTGTGATTGTGTGATTCGTGTCAATGGTGGATACACAGATTATTATTTTTTTTATCTTCACAATAAAAATGTATTTGCCTTTTTGCCATTTAATTGACCACATTAACTTAGGTTAATTTCCCACAATTTGCAAAAATTGCAATTTTTCTTAATTTTTACAAAATACGGGGGTAGGTTGTTAACTTAAACGTAGGAATTAAAGTAAAAAACCAGTCTGGAAGACTAGATTTGGAAAATATTAATTGGATAATTTTTTATAGTTAAACATGTTCTTGATCTCTAGACACTCGATGTGTGGAGGGAATTGTGCACTCGGCGAGTATCTTTTTTTTTATTGGAACAAAGTTCTAACTGGTCTGGACTAACTGGTAGAAATCGTCACGTAACGAAAAAGCGTTATGCCCCCTTCATGCATAATCAACCTATAACGTTCCCACTGCTGGGACCCTTAAAACTATTAAAATTCTGCCTTGAAACACTCGGCAGTTCTTCAAGGCATAATTTGCGGCAAAAACGAAAATACAAAAACATTTGGAAGTCGCTTGTACCTGGCTCGTCGAGCGCCTGCATAAGCTCGGCCAGCTTGTCGTGCAGCAGCAGGTCGGCGAGGCACACCTCGCTCTCGCGCTCCATCTGCGTCTGTATCTGCATGCGCGAGCGCGGCGACATGTACGTCGCCTCCACCCACTGGCTCAGCACCACCTGCGCAACACAACCATGAACAAACTTGTCACATATCCATGCCTCTCACATCACCTTTGGGTACCTCGGTAACTCGTTCACGTTTCATAAGCAACTGATGCATCTATAATTGACTCGAATTATGAAACGAAACCACTCCAACCAATCACCAATTTTTGTTATAAAGTAAGTTTTTCTAATAAAATATAACGTGGTGGTTTTAGTGTGTATCTTGAAATCGAAATATTGTATTTACGTGTTTTGTACTTCTCGAATAAGATGGAAAGGGATAATTAAATTTTTTGGGGAGGACTTGAAACTGATCACTTCGATTAAGTCGAATCGAATCGGTATAAAGTGTTAGGGTCCGCGGTCACGTACGAGGATCGGCTTGTGGTCGGACCATAAATTGGTCCAAATTACGCAACTAGTTTGTTACTGCGCGGAGCGCAAATTTTAAGCGTTCTAATTGTTGTTTGCCCGAGTGCCCACTACTCGGGCAAACACAGGGGGAGCCACCGACGTGCTGCTCGGCGAGTCATCGTGGAGCCCAGGCCCCGGGGCCGACGCGCACGACTGTCTGGGCCGCCACGCCGGGGCCCAGGGGCCGCGTCCGGCGTCCGTCGCCCCCCACACATCAGGCCCCGAGGTGGCGGCGCGTAGTGTTCCACGCGCGCCTCTCGCCGACGTCGCGGGGGAGTCTAACACCGCACTCCCCCCCCTGACCCGAGGAGGAGGCACCACGAGGGGGTTGCGGAAGGATCTTACGTTCCCGCGACCCCCGGCGTGGGTGTGAGATAGAACACTGGGGTGGTTTTTAGTCAGTAAGAGTCTGACAGACCCCGTCGCCCGCCCCAGGGCGGCGGACATCCATGAGGATTTTCCACCCGGAAAAAAAAAAAAAGGGGTCGCGTCCGGCGTCGAGTCGGGCGAGTTAACCGCCGAACATCGGTGACGCGTCGTGCGGTGCGCCGCGGCCCGACCCGACCCGACGACCGACGCACCAGCGGGAGGAGGAAGAGGAGGGGGAGAACGAGAGCTGCCGCCCAGCGACGACATCGGCGCCTGCGCGCTGGGCCCGGGCCCGCCGCCCAGCGACGACATCGGCGCCTGCGCGCTGGGCCCGGGCCCGCCGCCCAGCGACGACATCGGCGCCTGCGCGCTGGGCCCGGGCCCGCCGCCCAGCGACGACATCGGCGCCTGCGCGCTGGGCCCGGGCCCGCCACCCAGCGACGACATCGGCGCCTGCGCGCTGGGCCCGGGCCCGCCGCCCAGCGACGACATCGGCGCCTGCGCGCTGGGCCCGGGCCCGCCGCCCAGCGACGACATCGGCGCCTGCGCGCTGGGCCCGGGCCCGCCGCCCAGCGACGACATCGGCGCCTGCGCGCTGGGCCCGGGCCCGCCGCCCAGCGACGACATCGGCGCCTGCGCGCTGGGCCCGGGCCCGCCGCCCAGCGACGACATCGGCGCCTGCGCGCTGGGCCCGGGCCCGCCGCCCAGCGACGACATCGGCGCCTGCGCGCGGAGCCCGGGCCCACACAGATAGCATATCATACAGTACGCCAGCGATAGCGGCGCTGGTTTACGACCAACCACGCTGCTGCCGACAGTCTCCAAGGTATTCGAAACACTCCTGCTGCGACATCTCCAGCCGCACATCTCGCCACGTCCGGAACAGTTTGGGTTTCGGACGGAGCACTGTACGCCGCTCCAGCTGTCGAGGGTACTGCACCACCCCGCAGCACCACACAACAGAAGGGAGTACTCGCTGACCGCTAGCCCTGGGAGCGCGGCGGGCGGGAGCTACATACTTATATGAACGTCGATTCGGCAGCTCTGTCGCCGGCCGCGCCTCGCCGGGCCCGCCAGGGAGCTGCGGGCTCGCCTGGCGCGGCCCATAGCTACCGTGGCCGATAGCGGCGCATACGTACGATGTCGGAGTGCGGCTTGCAGAGCGGCGGCGCGGGCGCGGGCGCGGGCGGCGCGGGCGCGGGCGGCGCGGGCCCGTGGAACCAGCCGTTGATGGACAGCCGCGGCAGCTCCAGGGACAGCACCTCCTCCACCTGCGACACACGCGCATCAGTCGACCTATTCTAGAGAGCTCTCGATGTGAAAACTTAGGTGAAGTGAGTTTCGAGCTGTCTATAGTGTCGATCCCTAGCATCGAGTGGAATGACAGCTCGCTTCATGTAAATTGTCACGGTGAGATTATTACGGAATAGACCAGCAGATCACGACATAACATAACACCTGTATTTAACGAAGGGGAAGGCAGAGGTGTACGTACTGACTACATTGTAAGGTTCAGTCAATTTCACTTAATCGTTTTCTCACCTCACTGTCACTACCTTTTTTTGTCAGAAACTGAACATAAATCAATTGCTAATTTCATCAATGCACGTGAACGCGATCGTCACATCTAAACCGCGTTCAAGAGCTGAAAGCTTTTGAACGCGGTTTAGATGTGTGCTTGATGAAATTCACTCTAAAAGTCCATGTATACAATAATGGACATGGGCAAAACTCTCCTAGCATTGCCCAGCGGTATGGCAATATGGGTTAAAGAAAAAAAAATGAGTTTCGTCATGATATGAGTAGTAGAGCTAGACCCTCACCTGGTGGAAGGAGTCGGCGCCGACCTTGAAGAAGGCCAGCATGTTGTTCCTGGGGCTGACGGAGTGCTGCACGCAGGTGGGCCCGCGCGCGTCGTGGCCCAGCAGCTGCAGCGCGCCGCCCATGCCGTCTGCCCAGCCGCCCCACGAGCTCTGCTGGGGAGAAATAACTTCAGTTTTCAAGCTTCCTTTCTCCTACCAGCTTTTATGTGCCCGGTAGGGTAACCATAATGATCTCATTAAAAAGTTACCACCCAAGCACACGTTGTGGATTGCAATAAAATATTGAGTAATGAGTATTAGAGTACAACACACTCACTATAACATACTTAGGCCAGCTTGCACCAATAGTGATTTAAGAGGATGCATCCTGAAAGTTGGCAATGTCGCAAATAGTTGTCAAATATTTCGCTGGTTTGATTAATGCATCACTAAACGAAATTATGAAATATTGCTCTGTGTTGTACTCAAATATTGATTATGAAATATTGCTCTGTGTTGTACTTAAATATTGATTATGAATTTCAATTACTTAATATATCATGTTCATGACGCTAAATATTTAGTTTTAGGTGTAAAAAAGCACTTTCTAAATCATTTTTTTTTACCTAAAACTGTTGCAATTCTGGTATTTTTATTGCAAAAAAAAAAACACAGCGATATTACATAATTTCGTTTAGTAACATTGATTACTACCCGTTCGCGCTAAGTTTGCCGGGCCGAAGAATGCGCGTCCCATCTCCCCCGACCGCCTACCGACCGCCTACCGACCGCCTACCGACCGCCTACCGCACCGCTGCGCCGCCCTCTCAGTGCCGTTAGCAACGTCATCGCAAGCACGTGTGATTATTACTTATTCTACTTATACAAAGAGAGAATGTTTTAAATATGTGTACAGTGTAACAGAGCCTTCAGCTAGACATTTTTTTTAATTGTATGGTAAATAAACAAAGGGTTTAGCCGTCCTTCCATAAGCAAACTGCCCCCGATAGGAACCTATATCGTAACCTATGTTATATTGTAGAGGGTACTAATAGTAGTTCATCGCGTAGATATTAGCTCTATATCTTAGGTAATTGAGGAGCTATTTGAAAAAAAGTGTCCGGAGACGACTTTTTTTCAAAGTGATATATCTCTGTTGATTTCAAAGCTAGAAAAATAAAACCAATTTCAGTGTTTAGGGTACACTTTACAGTTTATTTTATATAAATTTTCATGAGCCAAACTTAAATAAAAATATTAAAAAAATGCAAATAAATTTTTTTTTTATTGATTTCTATCAGATCGAATTGAATTACCACTTTGAAAAAAAAATATAATAATTGTCTATACCTTGCCTAACAGCATGCCAAGTTTCATTAAAATCCATAAGGTGCAACATGATGAAAAAAAAAAAAAAAAAGTAAGTGGACCACCTTATGACCACTTTGTTGATGCTTTTAACTTTTAATTTTTCAATTATCTAGTATTTAATTAAATCGTATTACATATTTGATTTTTCAATATTGAGCATGAAAGGTTTAAAAGAAAACGGAAGGATATTTTCTCAGTAATAGTTAAATCCATATTAATAAAAAATAGCTTTTATTAGTCATCGTCACTATTTTCATTAATTACAACGTGATCTTTATTTATAGAAAAAACACTGGATAATATTTCTGCTGGGCGAACTATATGCGATTTATATCTTGCATTTGATAAATAATATATAATTGCTGCCACGTGAGAGCAACACCCAACCGTTCGATTTCCATTTGCACAGTTACAGCAATAACGCTGAATATCTTCGTGGCTTTTTCCATTGGGGTTGTAGTCAATGTAACATCTGTAGGTTTTGTGGTGTCTTTAGCCTATCACAATATTTTGTCGATCTACTTTTATAGTGACTAGATTATCAAAGTACTCGCGCGTGCATGTTCCTACATGATCACAGTGCATAGTCGTGGTACGCTTTCGCTGTTATTATTTGCGCAGTTTTACAAATTCCTAATTCAGGGACGTATTGTTTGTTCATGTTTAAAAATATATATATAATAACAAGTGAATGCAGTGAATAAACCAGTGACCTAAAAATATATCGGCTATGTCTGGGAAATGTAATAATTGTGGCTTTATATTGCGGAAGACTGGAAAACGAAAGAAAACATTGCAAACCGAAGATGAAGTACGTAAATACAACGTTCCTCAAATGAAGATACTCAAAGTTGGAGATGTTCTGTGTCATAAATGTCGATTAATTCCGTATACTAAATCACCGGCTACTGACGACACACGCCACAGTTCTAATGAAGACTTGATGATACTCCCGTTAAAAAGAGTAGTTTCAACTCATAAGTATTGTATTTTGTGTGGCTCAAAATCTAATATTAAAACGATACCAATAGAAGCTCGATATCAATCTTTTGTTAAACGAAGAATTTTCATTCCGAATGGAGATCGTTGTTGCTCACAACATTTAATAAAAAACAAGTTTTTTGAAGACGAACTGTCACGCTTGCGCGTTCACTCCAATTACAGTGTTTTATCTGCAAAAGAAATCTCAATATTTTTAGATTTACTTTCAGAAAAAGTTAACGCTACTTCGTTCAACCAAATAGGTGATTTTACCATGCCTGAAGAAAAGCTAAAAGTATATACTGGACTAAGTTGGGAAAACATCATGGAACTGTCGAATCTTTTAACATCATTAAAGCCTTCTCTTAGTCACTATAAAAGTAGATCGACAAAATATTGTGATAGGCTAAAGACACCACAAAACCTACAGATGTTACATTGACTACAACCCCAATGGAAAAAGCCACGAAGATATTCAGCGTTATTGCTGTAACTGTGCAAATTAAATGGAAATCGAACGGTTGGGTGTTGCTCTCACGTGGCAGCAATTATATATTATTTATCAAATGCAAGATATAAATCGCATATAGTTCGCCCAGCAGAAATATTATCCAGTGTTTTTTCTATAAATAAAGATCACGTTGTAATTAATGAAAATAGTGACGATGACTAATAAAAGCTATTTTTTATTAATATGGATTTAACTATTACTGAGAAAATATCCTTCCGTTTTCTTTTAAACCTTTCATGCTCAATATTGAAAAATCAAATATGTAATACGATTTAATTAAATACTAGATAATTGAAAAATTAAAAGTTAAAAGCATCAACAAAGTGGTCATAAGGTGGTCCACTTACTTTTTTTTTTTTTTTTCATCATGTTGCACCTTATGGATTTTAATGAAACTTGGCATGCTGTTAGGCAAGGTATAGACAATTATTATATATTTTTTTCAAAGTGGTAATTCAATTCGATCTGATAGAAATCAATAAAAAAAAAATTTATTTGCATTTTTTTAATATTTTTATTTAAGTTTGGCTCATGAAAATTTATATAAAATAAACTGTAAAGTGTACCCTAAACACTGAAATTGGTTTTATTTTTCTAGCTTTGAAATCAACAGAGATATATCACATTGAAAAAAAGTCGTCTCCGGACACTTTTTTTCAAATAGCTCCTCAATTACCTAAGATATAGAGCTAATATCTACGCGATGAACTACTATTAGTACCCTCTACAATATAACATAGGTTACGATATAGGTTCCTATCGGGGGCAGTTTGCTTATGGAAGGACGGCTAAACCCTTTCCGCCCGATCTTCAATCGCCACCATAACCTCTATGGACATCTCTGGTACGGGCACTGCGATCCCATAGGCTGTTTTCTATTTATTTTTTTACTTATGAACACAAAAATAAACCTTTTACCAAAAAAATCCAATGTAAAAGAAATTCAAAAGTGAAAATCACAATTTTGTCTAAGTTCTTAAATGAATGTTTCTTCTCAGTGATCAGTCGCCAGTCGTCTAGTTTTAAACTATTGACCAAAAAATTCACGTTAAAATGTGTCTAAAATAATCTAATAACAGAAATAAACATTTTTTATTACAATTGTTTATTTTGAGACGGCCAAGGCGTCAATCAACCCCTATTTTTCATCCCCCAGGGACAGATTTTATTTTAATTTTAAAATTATATCGTAGTACGCTGTAATTATATGTGCTATAGACTTGAGAACCTCCTTCATTTTGTCGTTGTTCAAGAATCATAATCGTTACCTCGTGATGGTCTCCGTCGCCGTTCTCCACGGGCTTGGCGCGCTCGGCGGAGCTGGCGCGCGGCGGGCGCGGCCGCCACGGCGCCAGGTACAGGATGAAGGCCACGCGCCGGTCGGCCAGCAGGTCGTCGTGCACCAGCAGGTGGTCGCCGGGCCCGTACAGCGAGCACGACGCCGACACCGAGCGCAGCGTCAGGCCCGTCACCGACGACACCTGTGCGTCGCACGTACGGCACCCATTAGCCAGGCGTCCATGCCACGAGTTTCAGATAGACAATTTCACACATCGCACATGATTCTCGACACCGTTAAATCTCAAAAAACGCTATTTCCAGATATTGCGTTTTAAAGATTTGAAAAATCCCTCGGTCTTACATATTTATGGCCAAATAAAGATTTAATTGCAATACTTTATAATTAAACTTGGTACGTTTAGTTATCTACTCGTATGCTGAAAAATTCATGGAGTAAGAACCATTTTTTTTTTATTTTAGGATATTTTTTCCACCATCACTGAGTTGGCACTTTATTGCTCGCTCAAATATATATTATAATACTTCATCAGCTCCAAAAAACATTCAAAACTGATTAATTTGAAATGATTATTTATAAAATCGATCAGCAATATTAAGAAGTCAAAGTTCATAAATACACTTTAGACAAGTTACAGTTGTCGCGATTGTTTCCGATTCGATGTCTCACTATGTGGGAAACTCCGAGTGGCCACAGAATGTACTAAGATGGGACTATACAACCTGTCCGCGACAGTCAGGGAGGTCAGGGCAGTCTTGAAAGACCTTTTGCGTCATCAGAAGAAAATCTGCTATCTTACCCCTATCTGCTTTTCGAAAGTCAAAATTGCAAAACTGTTGAGTTATAACTAAAATTACTGATAATCATTTGACATAGCTCTGCTCTACATTGATGGGTTTTTTTTAAACACGACTGGCGTACTGTATGATGACTCTTGCTTTCTTGGATTTCATTGTTCATATTTTGGTAAGCGCATCACTTGAGAATGGCTGGACCGATTTTTACTATTTCCTGTTTTAGAATGTTTGTAATAGCCCAAATTAGGTCTCAATAGTAAGAATTTTTTGTTTTACTTTTTGTGATATTTGTATGAATTATTAAAATTTGGACAGGACAATGTCTGTCGGGTCAGCAAGTTAATGATAACATTCCTCCTACAATGAAGAAAGATATTACAAAACAAGCTTGCCTCATTTCTCAATAGATAAGGGATAGGTAGACGTTATATGCAGCTCACCCAACTCATAACTTCAGTCTTGAGCAGCTCATAGATGCCTCTAATACTGCGCTGCCAGGTCAAGCTAGCCAGGTCTGCGGTCTGGTGGAACTCGTACAGGTCCATCTTCTTGCGTGACCAGTCCAGTGTGTTCATATCGTCCACAATGTTGTTAATCATCTCGGGGTTAGCCAGGAAGTCATGCAGGAGGCACAGTCTGAACGGCTCACACGTCAAGGATACTTCGGGAGTCTTCAAGTCTTTCTGTTCTGACCAGTGTGTTTGTAGTCTCTCTATTAATTCTTCAGACTGCAAAGAAAATGTTTTCTTATGTAAGTGTAACATGGAAACATCATAAATGAGATAAGTATTCAACCTTTCATGACAGCATCGCAGAACTTGCTGTTTACAAAAAAAAAGGTACACTGTAGTGTTGTCAAATGACCTTAATCCTAGGGTTAAACTGTGGGTCATCCATTCTGTTGGCACGAGGGTTGAGCTGCGCCTTCATTGCCTTTACATGACTCTTGTCATCCTCCACCAAGATGGAGTCATCCTCCCAGGATGCCTCCGAGTCAGAGCTGTAATCTGACGACGAGGATGATGAGGAGTAGTCCTCTGAAAACAGAACACACTGTTATTTACTTTGTAACATTAGAGTAGATGAAGCCAAATGAAGCTGTAAAAATATCAATTTCAGAAATCATTGTAAAGAAATCTAATAGCTGGTGTTTGTAATGGTTGGTGCTTCTTAGTGTATCAAAGGCAAATGAGAAAGTTGTTGTGAAAATTCACTTGTTGACCTCTGTACACAAGCATTAAATACATAACTCTTTACAAACTACTGCTTGGTTTACTTCAGCTATCAAACAAGAGATCCAATAGGACCTGTTAGTGCAATGTATGTGTCCAGCGGTGCACAATGATTAGATATAAAATAAACATTGAAGTCAACAATGTGGGTACTTTCATGCATCAATGATGTTTGATGGAATAACGAGATCTGATCCACTCTCGCGTACGGCACTAATACAGAGTCCATTACAAAGTTTACAAACATGCATCACATAGTTTTGCATTCCTATTAAGAATTCAAGTTTCCCGCGCAAACTGGTGCAAACTAAAAATGTATGAGTACTGACCTCCACGGATCCTCTTGACCTCGTCAGCAGAGGCCTGGTAGGAGTTGACGGCGCACACGTCTGAGTCATCGCTTTCCGTGTCCGAGATCTCGATCACTGTGCTGGAGAGCCTGCGCTTGGCGGGCGGCCGGGAAACCGCCGCGGCGCCGCCGCTGCTCGCGCCCGTGCCCTCGTCCGCCGGCGCCGTGCTCGATGACGGTTCCTCGTTGTCTCTACTGGGCGAACTCATTTTGCACCACCAGCACTACATAATACGTGAAAGAAAAACAAAACGAAACCAATACGATGCGACGCCTAACCTAAAATTTTGTTGACGTCCAAACCATTACAATGGCCATATTGAAAAATAAAAAAAAATCGTAAGGTTTTTGTTACGCTACGCATCAACTTTTGTTTAAATTATATATACCTATTTCACTATTTACTGTAGTCAACCACTTCATTTTTTATTTGCATTCTAAAAAATCCACCAATCTTTTGCTATGATATCTACATTTGCTTGAATCGCTTCGTAATCTCATTAAATCTCAACTCATGTTACGAATAAAATGGCAATGTTTGAATCGTATGTCAGTTAACGTCACGTCTGACGTCACATAACCTCAATCAAAAGGTTCAAATATTTGTAAACAAAATAGAAATGACGGATTCCTTCTCACAACAGCCTTTAAACGCCATAATTGAGCCTCAATGCCAATACTTTGTGTTAAGGAAAAAGCGGCTGTGCCGGATGACCGTCCGGCCAGGCCGGCAGTACTGCGGCGAGCATGAACCTCAGCCGAAGACCACTAATGGTCAGGTAGGACCACCAGCTTCAACCTTTAGAACAATTGCCACATGCCATAACTATAATAATTACATACATGTTCTTTAAAATTGCATAAGATCTTTATATATACATATTAATTATGGATAAAGAAATCATGAAAACTGTTCCGTAAGGAAGAGCTACAGCAGTGTCATCATTGGCCTTTTTTGTTTTAGGACGACACACGAATACCTTGCCCAAATGATCCCAAACAGTAAGTATAATGAATATAGAATTCTATTTCATTTTACTTGTGGTATTTATAGTATAGCTATGCTCAGCATTGGGTGAAGTCAGGCTGCGGATGATGATGATTACTTACCATGAGGCTGTATTGTGTTTTAGCACTGTTTACTTCAGTAAATTGGAGAAGCACCTCTCGATCTGCAATGCTCGGGCGACAGAGCAGCCGCCATACATTGTACCAAATATCAATGCACCCACAGCAGTAGAGTCATGCCTTCGGAAACCGCTCAGTCTACTATCTCGGGAAACAGTTATGAAAGTCATAGACAAAGTTAACTATTTATATGATAGTAAGTAATTTATTTGGAAAGTTTAGTTTCAGTATGATGGCTTCTCTTGAATTATAAAGAACCAAATGAAAGGACTAACCACAAATTCTGTGATTCTACAGAGCATGTGAAAGACAACATAACAACTGCTCCTGAGCACCCCATCCACAGCACCATGATGGAGGAGTTCACGGAGAGTGACCGCGCCGAGAGCTCCTTGCGGCACCTGCGCCAGGTGTCCAGTCTGCTGTGGCTGGCTGAGGAGGAGGGGCTGGTTGGTGCCAACACCTGCTATGTTGAGCTGGGAGCTGGGAAAGGTAATGTCTATCTATATTTGTGTTTTCTTAGGAAACTGTATATTTATGGTACTATCCAACCGAAATACGATTTTAACCTAAACCGAATTTCCGGCTCCCCGTCTAGTTTTGGCCAAAACAGAAACCGACCCTTATGTTACTGGAAGATAAAATTGACTTTTGGCAGACTTCGTGTAAAAAAACTTTAAATTTTTAAAATGGCCGTTGCAACTTACATAGCGGCCAGCAGACAGTAGGGCCGAAGATGATGCTACTTTTTAGCCAAAAACCTGATTTTATGATTTTATGGCCGAAACTGGTCGAAACTGAAACTTCGGTCGGACACTAATTTGTGGTCTAGCATGTCCCCATTTACAATTACTATTCGATTGTTTCCTTTTATTTTGACCAAAGACATCTAAACATACATAGGTACATTTTGGCAGAACTAAGCTAATTGATCCCACTGGTCACTAATCCAGTCACTTTGTAGTTGCTGTGTGTTCAAAAGTAAAAACTGTCTTGGGGTAGTAAGGTATTTGAAGTTGAGCTGATTTTAACTTCACTTGTAACTACCTAACAATGTAAGAAAATCTTAGAAGTCAATTTTAACCTACTTCTAACTGTAGTATCGAAATGAAACTTTGTATGTATTTGTAGTTCGGAAGACAAAACTATAATTCGGTATCTTGGAGCTGATCTGATGATGGAGCCAGGAGGTGGATAGTGGAATTTTTCAGTGGCTACTAGTAAACCCCTCGCGTGCTAGTAGCCCCTAATCGTCATAACTTCGTTGACTTTATACTTATTGACCTAATAAGGAATATACTAGACGCAAAAGTAAAAAATCAGTAGTAGTTGCAGTTTCAAAAAAGCGCTTTTTGAATCTAAACTAATATTATAAAGCTGAAGAGTTTGTTTGTTTGGTTGAACGCGCTAATTTCAGTCCATTTATCGAGGAAGGCTTTAGTTAGGCTATATAACATCACGCTGCGACCAAAAAGAGCGGAGCATCAATGAAAAATGTTGCAAAAACGGGAAAAAATATTCCTTTTTGAGAGCTTCCGTTGCGTGCCCTGCGTAAACGGTTTAAGTTACGCAAAAATCATGTATGATGGAATTGTTCCTCTTTAAAAGTTAAAAAAAAAATGTCCGCGACTGCATGTCTTTTAAGATTGACTGACTATAACCTTTTTTATGGTAATCAAATTTGTTCGAAATTAATGCATTATTTGTGAAGGTGTTTTATCAACATGATATTAATCCTTAACCAAATAAAGACGTTATTCATCACAAGTATTTCATTGTGAACAAAATTGCGCTTGTCATCACTTGATTTCAATCAACATCTTAGGAGATATCATAATTTTAAAATAACTCCGCAACAAAATAGGTATGATAACGTTCGGGTCGGTTCAATTCAAACGCGCAAACGCACAAGGCGGGCGAAGGGGAGCGACGCTGGCCGGCGGGGGAGGGCTAGGGGCGCTGGCCGGCCGCCGGTAGCTCTGCGAGGTACCATGCCGCGCGGCTTAGATGCGTGGTCGACTCCTTACGGAACGGTTGTACTCAGCGAACTGATTGTTATAATTTGTTTTTACGATATCTCATCGTATAATAAAGTGGAAGAGCGGAGTCTCCTAACACAGGCATTACTTGCTTAACAGGAGGCTCCAATCACCAACTAATGTAAAACTTTTTGGTTCAGAAAATAAATTTGATTTGATTTGATTTGATAATAATACTTTTTAAATAAATAAGTTACACTTTGATTTTGTAGTAGTTTTCTATTGGGTATTGTTTTTATTTTAATTACCTATTTAAACTTTTCGCACACAAAAATGGTACAAAGGCTGACTTAATGCCATAATAGGCTTTATAGGCTACTTTTTGTCTGGGTAGTATGTTCCCGTGGGATAACATCCGACATCCACGCGGGCAGAAGATAGTTATAAGTACGCTCCACGCTTTAAGAATTAAATTTAAGTCAGTTTAATTATTTTTAGTGCGTGATAAAAGCGTGCTTTTTTTTTTTTTTTAAACTACAATTTTTTTGCAACAATGCTAAGACAGTAAGATTCATAATATCTATTTTTTCTGTTTTTTTAAAAACGTTGCCCCACACTAGGAATTACTCCTGTATCGTGGGTGTTTTGACAAACATTTAAACTCACATACACAAACAGCCACACCCGGAACAACGATCCGATCGCTCAGTCACTGCGGCAACCGTGTCGTCATGATATAATCCATATTATTATGTAATTCCGTGCAGGTCACGTGTCGTACTACGCGTGCAGCGCGTGGTGCGGCGCGGGCGGCGGCAGCGCGCTGCTGGTGGACCGCGCGTCGCTGCGCCACAAGCGCGACAACGCGCTGCGCGGGCGCGCCGCGCGCCTGCGCGCCGACCTGGCGCACCTGGCGCTGCAGCGCGTGCCCGCGGTGGCGCAGTGCGACGCCGTCGTCGGGCTCGCCAAGCATCTCTGCGGCGTCGCCACCGGTGACTATGCTACTTGTATCTATGGTCTGTTCCAAAACTATCTGATGAAAGTGTACACAAACACTGTTCTGGTTAAATTCTTACGCAATCACTCACTGTAGGGAATTAGTAACAACTTTATATCTCGACACTTTTTCCAAAAATTATTGTTTGAATTCCATTATGTATCGAATTGTATTTAAAACATCATCGGAGAAAGTAGCGGTTATAATATTAACCACAAATTGTCAAATGAAAAACATTGATTTAAAATTAAAATTGTGTTTTTGTATTCAAATACCTACACAAATTGGCTTTCACAAGTACGTTTTCTGATCCAATTGTTTACATTTTCATCAGAATGTTTTGAAACAGACCGTACTAGTCACTGTCTGCCACTTGACGGTTGTTAGAGGTGATACACTGACGCTAGTGTTGTGACTGATACTTGCGTGGAGGCAGGGGAAAGGTCGCCAACCATGTCGTGGTTCAGGCTATTTGACTGCTTCGCGAACATTAAGGCCCACATGCACGACAAATCGGTAAACATGTTTAACGCTCAACGAATTTAAAACGTCTTTGTATTTTGACAATCGTTTGAAGATAAACGAGTGATGTTTTAAATGCGCTTAGCGTTAAATGTATTTTACTATTTAGTGATTCGCGGTGCGGTCCTAAGTATTTGAAACCTGACCTTTAAACTTGATGACATGCTGTGTTCAGACTACGCTCTGCGCTGCATCACGGCTCCGGGTGTTCTGCACAAGACGCGCGGCATGGTGCTGGCCACGTGCTGCCACCACCGCTGCGAGCGAGCCGCCTTCGTTGCCAACCAGCAGCTGCAGGTATGTTGCACCTACACAGTCAGTGGCGTAACGATATAGTCCCCTCAACAAAGGAAGCTGGGACCTAAGCGATTTCTTCAGAAAGTTGTTCAGGGTGCTTAGGGAGTAAATATACTAAAAGTCCCCGCGTCTAAGAGGTGAGCCAGAGTGGGGGCGGGGGGGGGGGGGGGGGTAAAAATTCCAACTTTTGAGTTTTTCGCTAATATCTTTAAAATGATGCATCGCAGAGGAAAATTATCTTCTATACAATTCAATTCAATTCATTTAATAACATGAGGAGAAGCGCTAACATGAAGCTGCATCCACCTCGTGTATCAGGGACAGGTCCCACTGCTCCGACAACACCCTCAGGAGACTGTTCGAGCTGCTTTGTAGCCGAAATAATAGTGAAGCGCTCCGTTTCCTTATGATCGGGAAAAAATTATCCATCCGCGCATTATCCTGAATGCATTGTTGTCCTGCACGGGCAGTGCGCTGTACGCCCGCTGCGTAAAGTAATGAAAGCTCATAAAATTTTCTACAACTCTCAATCATATACACTGTTTTCAAATTCCCACCCATTTTCGAACTACACGTTCCGGAAAAGTGAAAATTTTCACTTTTACGGAACGTGTTGTTCGAAAATGGGTAGGAATTCGAAAAAATTGTAAAAGAGAAAGTTTTTAGGCGCGTTATGGCGCCTTGTTTACTTTAATGAAACTCGATCCGGTTGTAACAGATGTGTATTTGTATCAAAGCACAGTATACAAGCGATAGCGGAGGAATGCACCTTTAATCAACACAGGATAAACAATCGTGTTAGTAATTCACATAGAATGGAGTAATAAATGGTTTTATATTCAGATTCAAATTCAGACCAACTAGTAATACCTGTATACCATAGACATAACCTCTTGACCACCGTAGTGTTGTCTTTTACATCTCACAGTGGGAACCATAGACAGTTAGTTTGGTTCGCCACACGTGGGGGGGTCCCCACGGAGAAATATAAAGTATACACAGAAATAAATAAAATAAAAACTATAAATCTAGAATGTCCCTACATTTAACCCATCTGCCAGCTCTGGTGGTGACAGTGTCTGAAGGGACTGGAGTAGTTGGTGTGGAGGGAGTTGGGTGTGTGGAAGGAGAATCTGGAACGGACACTGAAACAGGTGGTAACGAAACTAGTTCAGATTCCAGGTATGCTGGTTTAACACGGTCTATGCTGACCGTAGCCTCTCTTCCGTTCCACTCCAAGGTAAGGGTTTTGTCCCTTCTCCTCAGGATACGGTATGGGCCAGTGTATGGAGGTTGCAGAGGCCGTCGAACAACTGTCGTCGCGGAGTAAGACATGGGTCGACGTCGCCAAATCTTTGAACACGAAGGTGACGGTCGAGCGTGTCGTGAGGCTGGTATCGGACTGGGCACGACGCAATTGCGGCGATAAGTCCCCTCTTTGAGGAGTGGCTGGAGAGGCGCCACGGCGCCCTCACCTTCCGCCTGACGCAGGTCCTCACCGGGCATGGTTGTTTCGGGAGGTTCCTGTTCAGGATAAGGCGCGAGGAAACGCCAGGGTGTCACCACTGTGTGGATCGCCCGGAGGACACGGTGGAGCATACGGTGGAGGTCTGCCCGGCTTGGGCGGAGCACCGCCGCGTCCTCGTGGCGGCGATCGGCGGCGGCGATCTCTCGCGTCCGGCCCTGGGCCAGGCCATGGGACGGAGCGAGAGTGCATGGGAAGCCGTCACCTCCTTCTGCGAAGCAGTAATGCTCGCAAAGGAGGAGGTGGAGCGCGTGAGGGAGAGGCAATCTCTGCGCCCTCACGCCCCTAGTCACCGCAGGAGACGCCCTGGACGTCGGGAGTCACCAGCCGACTCCTAGACCTAGCATCTGCGACTACGTTGTCGGTACCCTTAGTACTCGTATATCTAATGTCGGTGGTAAATTGGCTGATAAAAGTTAATTGTTTTAGTTGTGTTGATGGAAGCTTGTCACGACGCTGCACGAAGGCATACACGAGGGACTTATGGTCCGAATAAACTGCGGCGTTTTGCACTTCTAGTATGTGCCGAAAGTGTTGAAAGCTCTCGTACGCAGCTAGAAGTTCCCTATAATAAGCAGGCCACTGAGATTGTTTCTCGGTAAGCATTTTGCTGAAATATGCTAGGGGTTGCCAGTTATCATCCACCTTCTGCTGTAAACATGCACCTATGTGCATGCTCGACGCATCGGTAAAAAGAACTAAAGGGGCCTCACTATTTGGGTGCGATAGAGTAGTAAAATTAGCCAGGCTCTTCTTGCAGTCATCAAAACATTGTTCGAGCTCGGGCGTCAATGGGAATGGTTAAGCGCCTTTGCTATTAGTTACAGCGACTGCGTCAATTAAGGGAGCCTGGTACTTGGCGGCGTCGGGCAAAAATCTGCGGTAATACATAATTAACCATGCTCAAGAACCTACGTACGTCTTGCACGGTCTTAGGGAGAGCAAAATCCACTAAAGCACGGATACAGTCTTCGGGAGTGAAGTTGCCTGCAGCATTAATATGGTAACCCAAAAACGTTATCTCATTTGCCCCAAGTACACACTTCGCCGGATTGATGACCACTCCATACTGGTGCAGTCGGTGAAACAAGAGTCTGAGGTGTTCAGCATGTTGCTGGGGGTCTCTCGAGTACACGAGAATATTGTCAACGTAGGCAAAACAGAAATGAAAACCTCATACAACTTCGTCTATGAACCTTTAAAATGTCTGTCCGGCGTTTCTAAGGGTAAAGGTCATGTAGGGAAATTCATAAAGTCCAAAAGGTGTAATTATGGCTGTTTTACAAATATCATCAGAATTTACTGGAATTTGTTGGTATGATTTAACGAAATAAAGGGTGCTGAAAACTGAGCATTCTGACAAGTTGTGACCGAAATCCCCTATATGGCGGACAGGATAGCAGTCCGAAATAGTGCGGGCGTTTAGTGCGCGGTAGTCGCCACACGGACGATAAGTCTCGTCTTTTTAAGCGCGAGATGTAGCGGCGAGGACCATGAACTGCTGGAAGGTCGAGCAGTGCCTACGCGAATCATCTTCTCAAATTCTTTCTGAGGAGCTTGAAGCTTTAGTCGGGCAAGACGACGTGGTCGCGTTGTCACGGGTGGGCCATAAATGTGTGTGGTAGTTTTGATAAAGTGCACCGAAGTGTACTTCACCTCTTTAGGCGCGCCGGGAGGAGGAGATATGCTCGGGAATTCGGTCAAAATGTGCGAATATGGCGAGTCATTCTGTTTCCGCTGATAACCCTGTTCTACCATCTCGCAACCTTCCATGAGCAAAGTCTGGTAAAAGGTTGTAATGAGCCAGGAAGTCTGAACCAATAATTAGAGTTCCTACTTCGGCGACTATGAATTTCCATGCAAAGTCACGTCTTAAGCCTAAGTTCAATTTAAGTTCGACTAGACCAAAAGTATTCATTTTAGTGCCATTGGCTGCTAAAAGTTCGTACGGGAGTGGCTGCTTTGATAACCCTGGCCCTAGCACCCTGGGAGTATCGTCTAGGTAGGCACGAAAGATCGGATCCGGTGTCTATTAAAAATCGTCGGCCCGAATACCGATCGGTAATAAATAAAAATAAAAAAAATATAAAATAAAAACTTTATTGCTCAAAAAATTACAGATATTTTACATTGGCCCCAAACTAGGCAAGCCTGTATCTTGGGCACCGATATGGATGTTTGTGTCGATATCAGCAGATAGTGCTTCTTCAGAAGTTGATAGTCGCTGAAGTATCCGCTCAGACAGGATTTTGCCCACTGTTGGAAAATAGTGATTACAGTAGTTAAGCGATACCTGTGTTGTACTTTTCGCTTTTAGTAGATAAGCAGAGTCATTTCTTCTAATTCGTAGTCCTTCTTCGCTTTTCGTAGAATGTCTATAAAGAAGTTTCTGTACCTAGTATACGAAAATTTAAGAGTGTCATTTTTAGGGTTTATATGTACTTGACGGTGTAAACTATCTCTATGACGCATACATCTCATCAAACCGGGAGTGATCCATGGCTTTAGGTTGTACTTCGAGCGGCTACTTTTCATTAAATGAGTGGGAGTGTTTACTGCAGAACTGATTATATTATTGAAACATTCTAACGCCTCATTTACATCGCTTTTGCTGGTAACGTTGGTCCAATCGACCTTTTGTAGATCAGCATATACAGCTTCAAAATTTGTCTTCAACATTATCCTTTTTTTCCTATTTGGTTTTTCATCATTTGATATATTGAGGCCGACCATAGCAATGGCATGACCTGTTACCCCACATTTACTAACCACACCTACCAAAGAGTTAATTTTTTACAAAAATATGGTCCAAGCAGCTGCGTCCCCTTGTAGGCTTTGTAATGGCCAGACCAAGTGCACGGTTGTAAACACCTGGAAGCTTTCGCCGCGAATCGTCTGTGATACCAGCATTGGCCGTTAGGAGTGTGTGAGCCTGAGCTTGAGTGACTGCGGTTATTTCTGTCCTTACTTGTGAGGCCGGTCACAAGCCGTGTCAAGTCCGCCACTTGTTGTTGGAGCATCTTAAGTTGTTCCTTGGTGTCATCACTAGATGATGATGATGATGATGCCCTACCTGCTGCATGGACATTCATTGGTTGCGGACTGATTTCTTGCAGCTTATCAGCCAGCTCGCCCAAGTCCTCCCAAAGGATGAATGCTTTTGGGCAACTAAAATACCTTGCATGTAGTAAGGCAACCTGTTCGTCCAAACACTTTGGAGGAAACGTTCTGGGAATGAAGAACCAGCAAGAGTCCTGAGATGACGGAATAATGACGAGGGTTTCCTATTCACTATCTCCTCTTTTTCAAGAAGCCTCCTATATTTCTCTTCATATGACTAGACAAACGGGAGATAAGGGCATTTTTAAGACAAGTGTATGGTTGACTTTTTGGTGGCTCAACTTCCGTCGCGGATTTGGTGTCGAGCTGACTTACAGCATAATAATATTTAGTCAATTCTTGTGTGACACTATTAATGTGGAACTGTGCCTCCAAACTTGCAAACCAGAGACCTGGTTGGTCTAGCCAGAAAGGGGGAACGCGAATGGATACTCGATTTAGTAATATAGGTTGAGATCTAGATGGGGACGCGTCCGCGGATTGTTCACCACCAGTGCCAGGTTCAGGATCCAGAAAAATTTCCTTTCCCTCGGTAGTCATTGCGTTACTATACAAATTATGTTTACCTCACAAACAAAAACACACAACCCTAAGAAGGGGAATACAGTATAACTTATACAATAGTAGCACAGAGGTGAAATCAAAGAGTTAATAAGCAGACACCTGAGAAAGCACATTCATAACAAATAGGACACACAAAACAAAACAAAATACATATACATACATCATACGGGCAAATAAAAACTAAAATGTAAACTAAGGGTGTAAACAATCCGAGGGGCCCCTTAGGGCCGAAGTCTGCCGGGTCAGCGGGATTGTCCGAAAGGATTACCGCTACCCCGGAACATAAAGGGCGAAGGAAGGAACATGGGTGGGTTTTAGTCAGTAAGAGTCTGACACTCCCTTCCGCTCCACCCAGAGCGGGAGCGGTCATTTGATGATTTCCCATCAGAAAAAAAAAAGGGGTGTAAACAGTGACATGGAAAGAGCGACTGTCGCAACCCAGCGCAGGGCACGCCGCGATAGCGGCGATAAGACCCCTCTTTGAGGAGTGGCTAGAGAGGCGCCATGGCGCCCTCACCTACCGCCTGACGCAGGTCCTCACCGGACACGGAAGTTTCGGGAGGTTCCTGCACATCATTAGGCGGGAGGAAATGCCCGGGTGTCACCATTGCCAGGACCGCCCAGAGGACACGGTGGAGCACACGGTGGAGGTCTGCCCCGCTTGGGCGGAGCACCGCCGTGTCCTCGTAGAGGCGATCGGCAGCGGCGGCGGCCTCTCGCGGCCGGCTCTGGTGCAAGCCATGGTCCGGGGCGAGAGGGAGTGGGAGGTAGTCGCCTCCTTCTGCGAAGCTGTCATGCTAGCGAAGGAGGTGGCGGGACGGATGAGGGAGAGAACCTCCCGTCCCAGCCGCCGCGGGAGACGCTCCGGGCGTCGGGAGCCGCGTGACGACTCCCGGCCACCGTAGGCGCGGGCCTGCGGGCGGAGAGCAATGGGTAGCTCACCGTCCGATCAGAACCAGGCCCGTGCCGGACGGCGCGTAAGTGTTCCACGCGCGCCTCAAAGAGATGTCAGCATAATTTGAGGGGCCCCTTAGGGCCGAAGCCTGCCGGGTCAGCGGAATTGTCCGAAAGGGTTACCGCTACCCCGGAACATAAAGGGCGAAGGAAGGAACATGGGTGGGTTTTAGTCAGTAAGAGTCTGACACTCCCTTCCGCTCCACCCAGAGCGGGAGGGGTCATTCGAAGATTTCCCACCAGAAAAAAAAAAAAAAAAAAGACATTGTTGAGTGTAGGGAGCGTGTCCCTACACTCAACAATGTCTTTAACTTTTTTTTTAAGTACTTGAAACTAGCTGTTGTAATTTAGTTTTTACATATTTCGATTCTCTATAGTTTCAGCTATACACACGTATTTTTTATTTTGGTGTAGCTGCAGCAGTTTACTAGATAATAAGCTGTATGTTGGATATGGCACGGGGCGCTTGCGCGCAGAAATTCCGTTCTCGCGGCTGGACGTTCAACACTACCGCAGCTCCGCCGCGTGGACGTTTGAGTGATTATGTAACGGACCAAAGTCCGATTAGTATAAAAGATAAAATGGTTAAATGAAACGATAAATAGTGAATTTAAACTATTTATTGTCCTTGAAATAAAATATATTTGTTTAATAATTGTCGGAATTGCGTTATCTTTTTTAAAAATATGTAGCCTTTTTTTGAAGTTTGTAAATTGTTTTCATAAAAATGCTCTGAACAGATTCTATGTACTTGATTTTGACGGCATCCAGTTCTGTCTTCCCGTAGCTTCTATCCATTTCTCCTTGGTAAAAGGATCTTAGGGAAAACTGAAATATTTACATACTTTATTAGTATTAGTTACTTTTGAGTCCTACGTCCAGCTATGAATGAATGATTGGTTTATTTGTCAGAATATAAGTACTCAAACTCCAACCATTTATTTCAATTAATCGAGAAGAACGACAACGAGCATATAATATGTCATGGTAACGTGTAAGTTTCACTATATAAATACACATTTTATTATTTTATCGATACCGAACTATTTGAATGTGTCCCATCCCTAATCGAGTAGCGTCGAAGTTTCTAGAATGTATACGATGATATTCAAGACAGCGAGCAAGTTGATTTAGACTTTGAACAATGGACATAAGGTAGTTTTTAGTTCGCAACAAAGTAATAAATATGGTTTTGTCAATAAAAACGATTATATTGAAATATATCATAGTTTTATAATAACCGGTGATACGATACACCTCCGCAAGATACATTTTTTGTCCTGCTATCGTTTTTGCATGTAAAAATTGCACAATAAGGCATATTTGTAATATTTTTCGTTACGTTCGAGACGACATATCACAGCAAGTAGCTAATCCCGACTGAGCCGGTGTTGCGGAGCTCCGCATAATTGTGACACGCGCGATAGCTGCGTGGCACTTCCACTGTTTTTTCTATTCCGTGATTACAATCAAAATATAAAATAGCATCACTGTGACGACAAGTCCTATTGAACTAACTAATAAATGAACATATTTAAGTTATAAATGTACTTATTATGCTCATCAGTTAAATAACAGGAATAAAGCAAGGCACAAAAAATAAATTTACAATTATTAGTCTCATTAAGATGCAACATCAAATGGACACATTCAATCAAGTGCTTTTTCCTTACATTTAAACTATCCCCATATAATAATAACATAGTTGAACTGGGGTTTATTTTTGTCAATTTGATTTTACTAATTAACTGGCACCGGGTAAACAATTATTAATTACATATTGTTGCGAACACTGATTTAACAAGCTACCAAAACCTTGACCAAATTTATCTGAAAAAATATAAGTAGTGTTAATCAAATTATTCATGCTATCATCACTAATACAGCTACCTACTGGCTGAGCCATTGAGGGTGTGGGTGTAATAAGCTGGGGTCCCCGGGAGCAGGTACAGCTAAAAGAGAGGTTATTTGTCAAAGACTCTAACCTCTCCGCATTATACTTGACCAGGTCTGCCAATGCTTTAGCCTCCTGCATGCGCTTACTCAGGCCTTGTTGAGAAGCCCCATATTTACTAAAGATATCCTTTAGAGCGTATTCCTTAACAAACAATTCATCCTGAAGGTGCCGAGTGTCTGTTACAGTTTTTTAATTATTGTATTAAATTTACTTTTTTTGCCTAAGTTTTGTATTTAATTTGTTTACTTTTTGGCATTTTAAAGATTTTTGAGTGAAGTGATCCTATAAGGGTTCCGTTTTTTCCATTTGAGGTACGGAACCCTAAAAATAGCTTAAAAATTTTCTTAAAAAACATTTTACCCTTTTTTTATATGTATATTGTGAAACGAGAACAACTGCCGACGAACTCTTTTGCAGTTTGGTAGATTTTTCATATGTTATTGTTATACACATTTTGAATTAAAAAAAAGAACATATTTATCTTTCTTTCCTACGCGTGGTATAGGTACAGGTAGGGGCCTGAAGCATTTGCTATCCAGACTTATCCACCTGCCGTTAGGCAGGCATTGCATCGGGTTAGCTTTGGGGCCCTTATGCTGAGGAGGCACGGCTCCCTGTCGTTTCGGGTGACGCAGGTGCTCTCAGGGCATGGTTGCTTCGGGAAGTACCTGTGTCGCATAAACAGGAGCTGGACGCCCGGTGTCACCACTGCGTCGACTGCCGGGAAGACACCGCACGGCATACGCTGGCAGAGTATGCCGCCTGCCGCGTCGGTGGAGCGCGAACAACGCCCTCTTCCAGCCCCCCTAAATGGGTCCAGGGGCGACGGACTCGGGGACGTCCGTCGATCTTACGTTCCCGCGACCCCCGGCGTAGGTGTGTTTTTTCCACCCTGGAAAAAAAACGCGTCGTGCCTGTTGCAGAACAGGCACGTGTCACGAGACACACTTCAGCGTTGTTGTTCCGCAACAGGCACGTGTCACGTGACACATTTCAGCTTTGTCTCTGCGATGGCAACTCACCTGCGATTAATGCCCATGAAGGAGTTTGTAAGGATCGAAGCAGGTTCTGTAGTTTCTGCCGACCCCCATGGGAAGAGCTTGAGTTTATGTACATATGTATGGGGGGGGCGGCTTCTTTACTAACGATTACATAATAGAATAACAACGATGAAAACGGCAAACTTCCTTACAAAATTGTAAATGGCATGCCCCACAGAACAGATAAAAGAGGATAGAAAGGAAATAGTTCCTGATTTGTATTAGAACGCGTGTCGCCGCATGTCTCCCACTCTGACTCTCCACTACAAGCAAGAGATCAATACGTACGCGCATTACGCACACAAATAAACCACATGCACTTAGATCGCGTGTTTGCTATTGGTTGTCACACTAACGCAAATTCTGCTCTGGACGTACACTCACACACGTGTAAAAGCAATTTTGTTTCTCAAATATTTTACGGCGACCAAAAGGTCGATTGATCATATCGATAAAATTATTGTAATTTTGGTAATTAAAGTTTTGCAATTTTTTAAGTTGCGGGTATGGTACGAATAATGTGGACTTCCTATCATATCAGCCGCACGACACCCACTGCTGGGTATAGGCCTCCCCTAAGGATCTCCACGACGATCGGTCCTGCGCTGCCTGCATCCACTGGCTTCCCGCGACCTTCACCAGATCGTCGGTCCACCTTGTCGGGGGCCTACCCACTGAGCGTCGTCCGGTGCGCGGTCGCCATTCCAGAACCTTTCCGCCCCAACGGCCATCGGTTCTTCTCGCTATGTGTCCCGCCCATTGCCACTTCAGCTGAGCAATCCTTCGAGCGATGTCGGTTACTTTAGTTCTCCTGCGGATCTCCTCGTTTCTGATTCGATCACGCAGGGAAACGCCGAGCATGGCTCTCTCCATTGCACGCTGGGTGACCTTGAGCCTTCTTATGAGACCCATAGTTAGCGACCATGTTTCACTGCCGTAAGTCATCACTGGCAACACACACTGTTCATAGACTTTTGTCTTGAGACACTGAGGTAAGTCGGACGCGAAGATTTTTCGAAGCTTCCCGAGTGGACTATAGGTATATCGAAGTGTTGAGGTACTTATACCAAAATGCCACCATGACGATCCGAGTACAGAACCAGAACACAAATCCTATCCAACTGCAGCGTGGTGTGAGACAGGGAGACGTTATTTCTCCGAAACTGTTCACAGCTGCGTTGGAGGATATCTTTAAGCTCTTGGACTGGAAAGGACTCGGCATCAACATTAATGGCCAGTACCTAACACACCTTCGGTTTGCCGATGATATAGTCCTTATGGCTGAGACCATGGAAGACCTGAACACAATGCTCGAAGATCTCCGTAGTGCTTCCCAAAGAGTGGGTCTTAGGATGAACATGGATAAGACGAAAATTATGTCAAACGCCCATGTTGTACCCTCTCCAGTTCATGTTGGGAACACTACACTTGAAGTTGTTGACCATTACGTATACCTAGGACAGGCAGTCCAGCTAGGTAGGTCCAACATCGAGAAAGAGATCTCTCGTCGAATCCAACTTGGGTGGGCAGCATTCGGGACTTCCTAATTACATATAAATTAAATTAAATCGAAGTGAAATTAAGGCGGAACATCCAATACTGCCGCGAAATTTAAATTTTCTTTCGTTTTATGCTAGTTGCAGCTCTGTTTTACGTCATAATAATAGAAAGAAAGAAAAATAACATTTTGAATAAGTAACATAAAATGTAAAACACAGCTACAATTTGCAAAAAAACTAAAAAGAAATTTTAAATTTCACGGCCATTTCGAATGCTAAGTCGAATTAACATAATATAATCTAATTAATTTATTGTGAATTACTCTGTGAAAAATGTATTTATTAACTTCATCATGTTAATTTATGAATAATAGCTATGCCCGCCGGTTTCACTTGCGTTAATTTTAGGAAAAATCCTACTAAAATAATACATATATTCCATTTTATTTTTGTTTTTTCTGGTGGGAAATCATCAAATGACCGCTCCCGCTCTGGGTGGAGCGGAAAGGAGTGTCAAACTCTTACTGACTAAAACCCACCCATGTTCCTTCCTTCGCCCTTTATGTTCCGGGGTAGCGGTAACCCTTTCGGACAATCCCGCTGACACATATATATGTTACGGCTAAAACCCGAAGCGCGGCTGCACCTAGTTTTAGCCGGTTAGAACTAGGTGTAGCCACTTACTCTTGGTTAAACCTAGTACGAGCCGATTGTTTTCGGGTAAAACTAGGTCTAGCCTTCATCATGCCGGCTACAACTAGGTCCAGCCATTCCTTGTTGGATAAAACTAGGTCTATCCGATATCATTCCGGCTAGAACTAGGTCCAGCCATTCCCTGTTGGATAAAACTAGATGCAAACAAGTTGAAACAAGTAACAGGCGCCTAGCTCACGCGAGTCGCGTCGCGCTCGCGCGCCCCTGCCGCCCGCTACCCGTACACCCGCGTTTGCCCTTGCGCTTTGAGTTTAGTACGCGTTGTGCCGTTGTACAAAACAGACGTACTTTCTTGTTTTTGCGCACTCATACGTTCGAATTCAGAATGGCTGTGAATGAAGACCTACAGACTATGAAGTCAAGTTTTTTGGAACAGTTTCAGTGTTTATTAGCCACAAAACATGGTGAAAATCAAAGCTATATGAATGATGTGCAGTATTCCAAGTTTATAGAAGACGTTAAAGCTGCCAAAATATCCATGAAACGTTCTACGTTACAATATCGCCGTTTGAAGCGCTTCGATGTTTGTTGTATTGGCGACATCGAAAAGTTGATTTCTCCTGTGTCGAGCACCGAAAATTCCGAAAATATCAAATATTACGTCAAGAATGAAGACTTGTTTGATGTTCTTCATGAAATACATCTGTGTGTTGGGCACGGCGGAAGAAACAGAATGGTTGCAGAAGCTAAAAAGAAGTATGCAAATATTACTCAGGAGGCGATTCTTTTGTATCTTCGTTTATGTAAGCCATGTCAAATGAAACAAAAATCTACCAAAAAAGGCCTTGTTGTAAAGCCTATTTTATCCAGCGAGCTAAACAGCCGTTGCCAAGTAGATTTGATAGACATGCAGATAAACCCAGATGGTGACTACAAGTTTATACTAGTTTATCAGGACCACCTCACGAAATTCGTACAACTTCATCCGTTACAAAGTAAGACTGCGGAAGAAGTATCAAAGAAATTACTTGATATATTTTGTATCTTTGGATCACCCTCAATTCTTCAATCCGACAATGGCAGAGAGTTCGCGAATCGAGTTGTGGAAAGTTTGACGCAGATGTGGCCAGGTTTGAAGATTGTGCATGGGAAACCACGACACAGCCAGTCACAAGGTAGTGTTGAACGTGCCAATCAAGACATCGAAAAAATGCTTATGACTTGGATGGCTGACGAGAACTGCCAAAAATGGTCCGAAGGCTTACGATTTATTCAGCTAATGAAAAATAGAGCTTACCATCACGGAATTAAAAGATCGCCGTACCAGGCAATGTTCGGTTCTGATGTAAAGGTCGGGCTGAAATCATCTGATCTACCAACTGAAGTCTTTGCAAATATAGAAAGTGAGGAAGATCTTGAGAAAATTCTTAGAGAGTTAGTTGATGATGAGAGTGACGAAGCTACTAAAGAGAATGAGCCATCAACATCAGGAAGTTGCCAGAGAGAAATCGAAATGACATATTGCGGGCTCTGTGACCAGAATGAGGAGAAAAAATGTAAGCTGTGTGAAAAGAAACTAAAAATTGACACTAACAGGAAAGGCGCACAGGAAGGTTTGGTAAAACAAGCTATAAAAATGACGGCTTCATCAAATGAAAAGTTTCCCCCATGTAAAGTCGGTGATACAGTCCGAGTAAAAATTCCTGACGTGGACAGAGGTAGAGGCGACTTTCCCAATGTGTTAATGGTTGTACTTGAATGTAACGACAAGGGGTTATACAAATTAGGAAACAAATACGGCACTATAACAGAACTATTTTCAAGAAATCAGTTCACTGTGTGTGACTCAAAATTTTTAGATATTGACATGGTTTCACCCGAAAAGAAATCACTACGCCAAATAGCCAATGCACAATCGACCTCTGGTGGGCAAGGCTATAAAAGATGCCACTGCAAAACCAAATGTGGCAACAAAAAGTGCCTTTGCAAAGCTGCTGGTATTTTGTGCAACTCAAAATGTCACTCAAGTTTAAGTTGTTCTAATAAATAGTTTGTTACTTTATAAAAGTGTGATTTATAATTATAATAACATTCTTTAAATTATAATATGCAACTATTGTCTGTTGTTAAAAAAATGTTCCTGATTGTTCCTATTATATTAAAAATTGTACTCCTAATAATTTGTGTTAATTATTACAATGTGATTTATAAGAATAAAAAAAGTCTACGTTTCTTTTTATTGGATTTTTTTTTAATATCTAAAAAAGCTCTGCCGATAGCATGCCGGCTACAACTATGTACAGCCAATCCCTATTAGATAAAACTAAGACACGCGCTGCTGCTGCAGACGCTGTGAGTCACACTCGCTAGTAGACCTGCAGTAGATCAGCAGCACCTGGCGCTCACAACCTGCAGAGGCGCGTGCCTCGCTATGCCCTCCACCCCGTGCCGCTGCTGCAGATGCTGTGAGTCATGAGTGTGACGCGGGGCGGAAGGCTTGGCGGGACACGCATCTAAGTTTTATCCAACAGGGATTGTCTGGACCTAGTTCTAGCCGGAATGATATCGGATAGACCTAGTTTTATCCAACAGGGAATGGCTGGACCTAGTTGTAGCCGGCATGATGAAGGCTAGACCTAGTTTTACCCGAAAACAATCGGCTCGTACTAGGTTTAACCAAGAGTAAGTGGCTACACCTAGTTCTGACCGGCTAAAACTAGGTGTAGCCGCACTTCGGGTATTAGCCGTAACATATATATTCCATTACTTTAAGAGTATTACTTACGATTACCACTTAGTTAGTACATTACTATAGGAAGCTAATGACCGGCCGCCTTGCGGAGTTATTTTAAAACCATGACATCTCCTAAGATATTCATTGAAATCCAATGACGTCAAGGGCAATTTTGTTCAAAATTAAATACTTGTGATGAGTAACGTATTTATTTGGTAAGGATTAATTAAGAGGGGCAATTCTCTTTATTTTAAGAACGTTCACAGTCTTAACTCAGTCTCAATCTGTCAAAAACACCTTTAATTTCCCTACATTTCTGACAAGTTTTGGACATTTTTTTTTGTCGCTGAGATGAAACTGCGACTAGATTTTGATTTTTTTTAATTACAAGAATTGGCCTTCTGGGCTGTCTGTGTCCGTGATTAACGTCATTCAAGGGTACAAAGACATGGGGTACAGTAAGTACATAAGCAAATAAATGACACAAGTAAAAATACAAGAATATTTTAATATTCAACAATAATTTAGACTCAATTTCAACTTTTTAATTACATAATCATTTTCTGAAAAATGTTGCGAACAAATTGTGCTACATTTGGTAGGTATCCATGCAATTCTACCAGTTGCCTCAATCCACAGTTGTCTTGTCTCTTCTTATCTCTGGGAAAACAAAAAAAAATTTTTTTCTTCGTAAATTACTAACCTCAAACCAAATTTTAGACGAAAAACCAACTAAGAAATTAAATTAATAATTCACATTACACAATAATTGGTGTTAATAAAAACAAAGTTATTTTAATTGTAATACAAATTTCTGAACATAATTATTCGTATACACTTACTTAATATCGACATTGTTTACAATTTGGTACAACACTATCGACGCGCATTTTGGCTCGACGCACGCGACGTTCGCAGTGACCGCAATACATTGCGCGACCGCTCATGTCGTACAAGATCGTACCCATGTATTGCAAGCAATGTATAATTTTGCATCTGAATGCGATTTTATCGTTTTTGTCTACAAACTACATAATACTTTTGTAATAATTACAAATATCACTCGTATTTTAAGGTTTTTGGATTAACCGGTGAAAAGAAATCCCTCCTCAGGCCACATTACACTCCTGACATTCCGACACGTTATAATAGCGCAAGACGGTATAATTCTTATTTTCCGCGGAGCTCCGAACGCTGTCACAACAAGAGCGCGATTGTTGACCGGTGATTCAAATTTCGGTTGACTTTTGAGCGTCTGCTCAAAAGTGCGGCGCGCCTGCCCCGCCCACAAGGCCCTTCTAACTACTTTTATCTGTTCTGTGGCATGCCCACTCTTAGGAGTACCTATAATTTGACCATTCGTAACACCAAGTCCTCAAGTTGTGTGTATATTTCCAGGAGCTGGGCATAAGCACTGAGGAGTTCAACGTGATGCTGGGCATCGTGTCGTGGGCGACGTGCGGCGACGGACGCAGCCGCGATTCGCGCAGGCTGAATGACCGGCCAGGAGAGTTGCCCAATGAGAATCGACAGCCAAGCAGTCAGGGCCATGAACCAGCCTATAGTAATGGAGAGCCTCATGAAGAGCCAGTAGACAGTGTTGTGTTGCCGCAAGAGCACCGCGAGCCGAGCAAACTCAACGACCAGCCAGGAGATGTGACCAATCACAATCAACAGCCAAGCATTCAGGGCCATGAACCAGCCAATGGAGAGTCTCACGTGGAAGAGCCAATAGACCGTGTCGTGTTGCCTCAGCAGCAGCGCGAGCGCGTGGGGCGACGCGCCAAGCAGTTGCTGGACTGGGCGCGCGTGCTGCACTTGCGCGGCTGCGGGTTCGATGCCCGCCTGTGCTACTATGTGCCCACCGCCGTGTCTCTAGAGAATGCGTGCATTGTCGCTAAGAAACGCAGCTGATGCTGTATCAACTGTCCCGCCGCCGACGAGGAAGCGACTAGCTGTCGACTATTTTCTCGCTCAAGAAACGTACAAAAGATTATAGGTCCCGTGTCAGTAACAGATAATAAATGAAAACACTAGCAATACTAATGCATAAGAGTATTTTAGAAGTATCAATTTTTTTTTTGTACTTATAGAAATTTAGAAAAAGTGTCTTTTTTTTTAACAAACTAAATAGTAGTGATGGGCCGCCTATGGGTTTTGCCAACTTTTGACTAAAATGTTGGATATATTTGATTGAATTTTATCGTATTCAGGCTGGCTGAATTTAAGTTATTGTCGTATTGTCCTCTCCACCTTGCAGTTGCATATAAGTTGAAGATAGATTGCCGAATCCGCTGTTTTAGCAGTTTTACAAAATAGCTCTGTTACGTGTACCTATATAATATGGAATGCCATTGTGTTACGTTTTACAAAACCGCTCCACCTTTATATGTAATGCAGAATAATGCTTATCTGCAGTCACTATAAGCGTTTGCTGTCGCTTCTAATACCAAATCGGTTGCAGTAACTAAGCTAGACTGACCAATTGGTTTAGGTTAGATGTGAACTTTCAGCAACCGCGACCGTGCCGAGTAAGCGAAGCGAGCGGTGCCGCGGCGGCGGCTGGCGAGCGCTACTTCCAAATTGGTCACAGTTACTTAGCTATTTAGTATTTTTAGGACCGACTTTCATAACTCTGAGAACTTCATATTAAAATTGTCCTTAAAATAACTGTTTTTTTTTTTCCCGTATGGGAAATCATCCAATAACCCCTCCCGCTCTGGGTGGAGCGGAAGGGAGTGTCAGACTCTTACTGACTAAAACCCACCCATGTTCCTTCCTTTGCCCTTTATGTTCCGGGGTAGCGGTAACCCTTTCGGACAATCCCGCTGACTTTTCACTTGAGTTAGGGTAATTTCTTTCGCCACATCATATTACTCGTTTTATTTATTTCTGTTTCGGACGCCATTATTGTTGTCACACGTTAAAACGAGAATTGTGTTAACAAAACAATCATCAGGGGGTGGCAACTGGTATATGGTTCAACCTAGTTCAGGCAAATTAGCAACTGTGCGCTATTTTTAATTGTTAAGGTAATCAATGTATTCCCTTTTGATAAATAAAACGATTTATTATTATTATTTCCTTTATTTAAATGTAAACATAAATTATATTTTTAAATATTAGAATATAAAAGATATAAAAACATTTAAAAATATAAAAAAATAGTAGCCCACCGGTATCGGGAGCAGGGTCCAAGCTACCGGCGGTCAGGGCTCCAGAGAGAGGAACCTCCTAACAATGCGAGCCGTGTCCAGAAGTACCGTTTTCTGAATCAAGCCCTTGATCCAGCTGCCCAACGAGAGCCTCCTCAGGTGTTGGTCGAGGCTCTTGGCTATTAAGCCATTGGCTGTCACGACTATCGGCACAATGATCGCTGAGTCCGATCCCACATGTCAACAACCTCGCGAGCCAAGTCAAGATACTTGATTTGTTTATCTTTCTCGGCCTTCACCTTCATTTTAATTTCTTACTATTCAGCGCCATCTATCTACCAGGACATAAATAAAAAATTAACAGTGTTGCCAGCTTAACCCATTCCTTGTCCCATGAACCACATATGGTTCAGGTTGATTGTTTAACTATTGTGTCTACTTTATGGACTGTGAAAGTGTTAAATCCATAACGCAATTGGTAGTATAATTTAGTAAAACTAAATAATTTTTGTTTTTGATCTATTGTGAGTTATTTATTATTTTTCGAATTTTTTTTATGCGTTTGTAAAAGTTTCCCGGTTATAGTATTTTATTAATATTTTCTTCATATTGAACAAAAAAGAAACTATTAGTAGAATTTATAAATATGAAATGTCATTTTAAATTCAATGTAAAAATGTCTGCGGTTGCGAGTATTTTAGAAATTGTTTCGTTTGCTTTCCGATTTTAAGTGTAATTTAAGAGTCGTTACTCCGTATTTACTATAAATCTTGGAAGATAAACGTTCACATTTTGTGTCTGTTCTTTCTTAATCACGTTGAGTTGAGCCCCCTGTCCTCCGTGCTTTAATCGAACAGATTTGCTTAGGCCCTCCGTAATTTGGAGTTGGAACATATTATTTTAGTGTTTTGTGTTTACCTAAATAACAATGTCTCGAAACAAGTGTTGTGTGCCCACCAAAGATGACGGAATATAATTATTATACAAAGTGAAACTGGGTCCTGGTTACAATCAAAGGATTTTCAATCATTTGAAAAAGATTGTCGCAAAAATGCCACAGATACAGAGATACTGTTCATTGGTGTTTGATGAAATGGCCATTACCACATCATGTTCGTACAACAAAACAAGAGACTCTATTGAAGGCTTTGTGGATGATGGTGACCAGAAAGAAGACAAGTTTTGTGACCATGTTTTGGTATACATGATAAGAGGTATTGTAAAGGCATACAGGCATATGAATATGAATATGAATTGCACCGATCCCAGCGTGGTTAAACCAGACTCGATTAATCGAATGAATCCCAAGATTCGCACTAGCTCCTGTAGCCTCATGTTCATGGTGCTACAGCGACCATTGCATATCAAGGAGTAGACCGGGGGGCGCGGTAATTGTAAGGAAGAAGAGCCCGTAGGGAAGGGTAGGATTTAAGAGCCTACCGGATATGCATCCTAGAGTAAGCATTGGACTAGTGGAGAGATGGGTGATATTTGTCTATGGATGGGCATCTTTTAACGACGTCGCGGCCAGATGCAGTTCAGGTCGAGCTTCACCTGTGAATCTTTTGACGGGGTTTCAACTGCTTTCTCGGCTCTTTTCTATGTCCGTGCTCTGCTGTGTTACATGTTGCTGTTTTCAATGTCTTCGTCGTGGGTCTTGCTCTAGCAGTTTTCTTGATCCTATTTCTGTGTTCCGCCGTATCCCTCCAAAAATTAATTCCCTTGTCGAAGTATATCATGTCCTATTTTGAGTTGTCGTTCCATGCGTAAATAGGTTGGCCGATTTTCTTGGATTTGGCCTTGTACTGCATTGCTGTATGCAGCAGGTGTAGTTCGCGGCGCCTATGAACATGTGCGAGTTAGCACATCCTGTCGGTCTTGATGCGTTTGGTAACAGTTTTTGCACCTGAGATTTCATGCATTTCCTTTTGTCTTGATTTATTCCTAGCGTGGTTGTCTCTCATGATAACTCGCTCATATAGCGAGTACATAAATTCTTTTTCACACCACCTGCTCGAAAATGTCAAATTATATGTCAAGCAACCTCAACCTAAAGTGAGTCATTAGTGGCCGGGGGCACAGCCGGTCAATAATGTTGTACTGGATTTCATTATGACCCGCTGGTCAATAATGTGATTTGAATTTGGAATCTCACATGCTAAGCTAAATTGGCAGTATAGTACTAACAAACACCCTTTGGTGCCATAAAGAGGAAAGCTATTCTCGATACCCTCACTACGCGTGGATGATATTCTCGATTTCCTACAAAATCATAACGACTGCTTCTTCATATCGTTATATATAATAATTAGATAACTACTAACCATTTTTTAAAAGGAATGGAATAACATTAAAACTGGCATTAATAATAACAAATACCGTACCGCGCCGTAATACCGTAATAGTAATTGGCTGTAACATTAGTTAATTTATTTTAAGTAAACTGCGCAAAGATTGCTGTGGATTTTGTGAATAAATAAATAAATAATAAAACCTGTCTATACTACAGTCGATTTATCACATTTTATCAAAAATACTCTATTTTCACGAGCGTCTCCAATGACGTTCTAAATTCAAAATCCATACAGCCAATCATCCAAAACCATTCTACCAGCCCTGTATAAAGCTTAGTTTACACAAACGCCACTTCCATGAGAGTGATATCAATAGACACACACGACAAAACCGTAGAAGAGACTTTTTTTTTTTTAATCGAATTGATCGTGTCTTGGCTACTTATTGGTAGACGCAATAAAGGCGCGAACTTTTGGCATTTAAACTTTTTTATCAACAAAGTATTATAAAATGTCGAGTGATGTAAGTGATTGTACTCCTGAATTCATTACAACCGAAGCTAATAATTTTTCGTACTATGGCTATTATTTTCTCACAGTAGGTGTAAAAAGTAGAGTATCCTCCTCTGGGCTAAAGGTGTCTTTGCCTTGGGCTAGCTTGAATCCCTCGCTGCATTCAGGATTCTTGTATTAACTCCCTCGCTTCGCTCGTGAGTTAAACTCTTAACTCCCGAGCGCAGCGAGGGAGTTAAATCCCGAATCCTTCATTGCGCTCGAGATTCAATATGACGCCTGTGACATAAGACACAACTTTAGCCCCTCGGTGCATAATCTACTATTACCTGCAAGCCGTTCTTCATCTAAGACCCTTATAAGCGTAAAGATGTGGTCGTCTGTTGATCTATTATTTAAAAAGGCAGCTTGATAGTTGCCCAACTCCGTTATTCATTCGCATCTTTAGGGTTATTGTTTTTCGGAATTGGTACCTGCTCCAGCCACGTGTTGGGCGTTTCGTTCTGTGTCCAGGCTTTGTCCATGTGTTTGGTGACGCATGTGACGGTTTCCTGTAATAAATAGGATATCGCTTTGTAAATCTCAATAAAATTACCACTTGGTCAGTTCCGGGAGCCGTCCCGTTACGCATTTTATTAATGATTCCCACTACATTTTTGTTGTTCATACTGTGTTAATGAGCTAGCCAATCGAGGTCTGTTTTTTGAGACTGGGGTTTCATGGATTTTCCTTGCTCTTCACGTGTGTTGTACTGGTTAACTAAAGGCTTAATATGTTGTGGTGTTTTGACGTTGGTTGTTTCCACAGATTTATAAACTAAAGGGAGATATGGTGTGGCTGCCCAACTGTTTGAGTCCGGCTGTCGCCTTCAAAAATTACAACTACATATGCACTACAATACGAACACGCGCTCACTCACACTATAACAGTCACCACACTCAACGCGAGCCAATCGCGTAACAGCAGATCGCAACGTAGAGACACACAACTACATTGACATCGCGGCACCGAGCAGCGAGCGTGCCAGGTAGCGATGAAACTATGACCGCGTTGTTTAGCATTTAAGTCTACCGCTACCGCTAAGGACGGAGTCTGAGCGCGCGCATCATACATTTTTTGAACTTCGATTTGAACGGACGTATCGAGTGGCGAGCGTTCGTTCTTATTAGCATTCTATAAATTGCATGTTTTAACTACTACTTGCAATTCTAAACCGTGCTTTTCAGTGCGACCTTTTTATTCCTTTTAGTTTTTACTAAGTACATTTTAAGGTGGAGTTATTTAGGTTTATTTTTATAAGTCGTAGGTATAGATTTTAATTTTATAGTATAGGTAGTACTTTTGATAGTGTACGTAGTGGCCGTAGGTTATTTTGTAATACTGTTAGGTAGGATTAGTCATACGTATAGATATTAGTTTTTAGGGATTTTGCTTATTTATTATTTATTGAGTTTAGATTAGTTAGGTATCATCCAGAACCTTTCCGCCCCAACGGCCATCGGTTCTTCTCGCTATGTGTCCCGCCCATTGCCACTTCAGCTGAGCAATCCTTCGAGCGATCTCGGTTACTTTAGTTCTCCTGCGGATCTCCTCGTTTCTGATTCGATCACGCAGGGAAACGCCGAGCATGGCTCTCTCCATTGCACGCTGGGTGACCTTGAGCCTTCTTATGAGACCCATAGTTAGCGACCATGTTTCACTGCCGTAAGTCATCACTGGCAACACACACTGTTCATAGACTTTTGTCTTGAGACACTGAGGTAAGTCGGACGCGAAGATTTTTCGAAGCTTCCCGAATGCTGCCCACCCAAGTTGGATTCGACGAGAGATCTCTTTCTCGATGTTGGACCTACCTAGCTGGACTGCCTGTCCTAGGTATACGTAATGGTCAACAACTTCAAGTGTAGTGTTCCCAACATGAACTGGAGAGGGTACAACATGGGCGTTTGACATAATTTTCGTCTTATCCATGTTCATCCTAAGACCCACTCTTTGGGAAGCACTACGGAGATCTTCGAGCATTGTGTTCAGGTCTTCCATGGTCTCAGCCATAAGGACTATATCATCGGCAAACCGAAGGTGTGTTAGGTACTGGCCATTAATGTTGATGCCGAGTCCTTTCCAGTCCAAGAGCTTAAAGATATCCTCCAACGCAGCTGTGAACAGTTTCGGAGAAATAACGTCTCCCTGTCTCACACCACGCTGCAGTTGGATAGGATTTGTGTTCTGGTTCTGTACTCGGATCGTCATGGTGGCATTTTGGTATAAGTACCTCAACACTTCGATATACCTATAGTCCACTTGGCAACTTTGGAGAGACTGCAGTACCGCCCAGGTTTCAATCGAATCAAAGGCTTTCTCATAGTCCACGAACGCCAAGCAAAGTGGCTGATTATACTCCTCAGTCTTCTGTATAACCTGCCGCAGCGTATGGATGTGGTCTATGGTGCTAAAGCCTTTTCGGAATCCGGCTTGTTCGGGAGGTTGGAAGTCGTCGAACTTGCGAGCGAGACGATTCGTAAGGACTCTCGAAAACAACTTATAGACATGACTCAGAAGCGAGATGGGTCTATAGTTCTTTAAGAGGGATTTGTCACCCTTTTTAAAGAACAAGATCACCCCACTTATGTTCCATGTCTTTGGCGTTCTGCCCTCGACGATGACGGAATTAAAGAGCCTCTGGAGGACTTTGAGTATCGGCTTACCGCCCGCTCTCAGTAGCTCTGTAGTGATTCCATCGTCACCCGCCGCCTTGTTGTTTTTCAGCTGTTTGAGAGCCAAACTAATCTCGTACAGGCTGACGTCCGGGATATCTTGGGTATAGTGTCGGGTAAGCTTGGCTCTGGGGAATGGAGACCGCGCACCGGACGACGCTCAGTGGGTAGGCCCCCGACAAGGTGGACCGACGATCTGGTGAAGGTCGCGGGAAGCCAGTGGATGCAGGCAGCGCAGGACCGATCGTCGTGGAGATCCTTAGGGGAGGCCTATACCCAGCAGTGGGTGTCGTGCGGCTGATATGATGATGATGATGATGAGGTATCATCAGAAATAGGTTTATTTAAGTAGGTAGGTATTTTATTTTCTGTTACCTATTGGGTTTTTTTTTTTTTTAATTAGGTAGGTACTTAGGTTTACTTTAATTTTACTAAAATTCAACATTTAAGACTTTACACACTTATAATAAAAACCTCGAAAGTACATAGACTTATCAATTAACTTACTTCATCAGTAATGATACTTATGATCTTCAGTAGATCAATAGTCGGATATGCTTCTTTTGTCAATATTCGTTGCTTTTTCCCTTCAACAAAGCTTGCTTCCTCAAAATGTATTGAACATATAGTGCTATGCTTGGTTGGGAACCTATCTTTATTTCCCGTCGCCTCAATCCATTTTTCTTTCAAATTGGGTTCATGTGGAAAACTAAAATAATCACGAAACATTACGATTATTTATTAAAATTGTCTTATTAAGTACCTATAAAATACAAAATCATTCCTCTGTTTCCAAAATCGATTATTGAGAATCGATTGGTGTTGCATAACATGAACAGCACTAATCGCTAAAATGGACAGAAAAATGATAAAAGCGCCTGTACTACGAAACCGAAGCGATATACAATAGTATCACTTCGATATCCATCGTCTGTTAAAACAAAACATCGCATCAACCGCTCCAAGTAAAAGCGGCAATGTAATACGAATATGCATCTTACTTTTGACAACCTATGTTTTTCTCAAATTTAGTATTACGAGGTATTACTGTGCGTATTAGATTCAAAATAATTGATTTTAAAATTAATTACGCATAATATTAATCACAAAATGACTTACCGATGGAAGGAAACGTTTACTTTATTTTTTCTCACCAGATTTGAACTGTTTTTACAATTTATAACAGCGCAATTAACCATTTTAAGTTTTTTAACTGACGTCCGACTAGCGCGGCCACACCGATGCGACTGAGCGCGAAAGTGGCGGCTTATGATTCTGCATCATAAGCTGGGCACGCGAAGTAGTTGCTTTTGCGTTATCTATGTCTATCTATATCTGTGACCATTCTACATTATTCTATTCGGTACACTATAGCTAGGTATACGTACTAGGTAGGTATATTGCACGGAGTAAATTACTCCGTGGTATAGTCAGATGAATAGTGTATGTCCTGGTAACTAGATGGCGCTGCCTACGAAATTCTTAAGTTGCCAGTCTATCTCTAGTTTAAATAGTAGTCTATGACAATCACGTCGTGTTGTTGTTGATCTATCACCTACTGACGATTGCGGTGTTCTGCGTGAAGTTAATGGTATTGTTTTATTATTATTGAATGAACAGAGTATTTTATTAACATTATAGGTAATTAATTATTATTTTTAATGTTATTTATTTAAACTAGTCTAACTCAATATATAATTGTGTCACGCAAGTGCTTACTCGGAGTAAGTTGATCATAAAGGAGACGGATTGAAATAAAATAAAACAGTAGCAAATATAATTTTGTATATTTATATCAATAATTATTATCTAAAAACAAAATTCTATTACTATACAAATGTTCAATGAACCCAGGAGTGGCTGCGTGGCCGCGCCGCTGTGTCGCTAGAAGCGGAATATCAACATTACATACAACTGTACAAGGATCTTTTGGCGCGTGGCAATAATACAAACTAACGCCACCATCTCGTTTTTTTTTTTTTACATACAGATTCACTAATGTTTACCAGCAACGCCCGACGATATGGACAGGGTCCATGTCGTCCAGGCGCCAAAAGATCCTCGCAGCACTACACACGTGCGCGAGCGCACTGCGCCACCAGTCAGAACGTCATGTGGACACAAACTATCTGTTTCATAATCATTTGGATTGAACTTCGTAATAAATATTATACTTAGGCTTGTTTGCCCGGTTACCTTAATAATTCGCAACAAACTTACGCGTCGATGATAAAAATAAGTTCTAAAAATAAACAAGCTTACATACACTCAGGCTCGTCGCGCACCGGAGCGCGGGCGCACACGTCCAGTGCGCACAGCCCGCGCCCGGTGCGCACCGGAGCGCGGGCGCACACGTCCAGTGCGCACAGCCCGCGCCCGGTGCGCACCGGAGCGCGGGCGCACACGTCCAGTGCGCACAGCCCGCGCCCGGTGCGCACCGGAGCGCGGCGCACACGTCCAGTGCGCACAGCCCGCGCCCGGTGCGCACCGGAGCGCGGGCGCACACGTCCAGTGCGCACAGCCCGCGCCCGGTGCGCACCGGAGCGCGGGCGCACACGTCCAGTGCGCACAGCCCGCGCCCGGTGCGCACCGGAGCGCGGGCGCACACGTCCAGTGCGCACAGCCCGCGCCCGGTGCGCACCGGAGCGCGGGCGCACACGTCCAGTGCGCACAGCCCGCGCCCGGTGCGCGCGCCTGTGCGACGGGCAGCCGGTATTTGCTACAAAGACTGTCTCCAGTTTCGTACTAACATCAACTTAACCAAGTCACTATAAAAATAAAAATGATCTATCACCAAAAACGTTTACATAAAAATAAATAAATGATAAATGCTCCGTTACTGGCAGACTACTTCGCGTACTGGTCAGAGTGCGCTCGACGCTATTGGCAATCTGCATGTTTGATGTAATGTTCGAATATACAGTGGAGGCTGTCTTCGGCAGTCTGACCGGGCGCTTGCCGATGGTTAATTTTATAATAATGCAACATTCAAATTACGTTCAATAGTAGAAAAACAGATAATATACTAGAATTTGGAATGCGACAGCGAAGTAGTGTTCAGAGTTCCATAAATATGTTATTATGGGTAACAATATACATTCTCTAAATACTTTATACTGTTAAGAAATAACGTAAATAAACGTAGTGGACAGAATAGAAGTGAGAATACAATAACTTTCATATAAAACGTTCTAATGCTTGCGTGAGGCAGATAGCGCTAAGCGTCTAAATGCTGCTAGGTAGGTACTCAGGTAATGTGCACGAGTGGACCCTCCGCCACTATATACTATACAATTCACTATATTTTACAATATTTACATGCACGCGGGTGTGCAGTTCGTCCGCGAGCGGGACAGCGGTGCGCGCTGGCTGCGATGACACGTTTACCTACTTCACTTCTGATAACTGAAAGTGCACAATGATTCGAGTACACGAGAGGAAACTCGGACGTAGTCGCGGCCGCCGACACAACGCGTCTCGGCGCGCTCATTCATGAAGCGAAAGCTGTCATTAATGATAGTCGTAATAATGATCGTTGTACAAGAGATGACGCCACATGCACCTACTAGTCTTACTCTATGATTGCGTTAGAAACGTGAACATGTACACTCCATGAAGATATAGTCAATATATGCTCACACCGTCCCATACAGGTTTCTCTAATAGTTTACACAAATAACAATATTTATATAAAGGTTTGCGTCATACATTTTAACTTGCAGCAGACACATAGCTTTGTACACAAAATAAACGTAATAATAAACGCGTCACAAGTCAGTCGCCTGTTCCGGCCCGAGAGTTCACGTCGCGCATGTTAAATCAATATCAAAAAGATGTGCAAACCTGTTTCGTAGAGACTGTCAAGAATAAAGCAACCCTTATTGAACAACGTGGTGACAATTGTCCGGCGCTCACTAGAGTTATGTAAAACATCTTACAGGAATAAGATTATTTTCGTGATGACGAGGCGGTGATCGACTTGTGTTATGAGGTCATTTGTAACATAATCCGGCGAGGTAAAGGATCTCGTCAGTAGGACACACTAGTACACTGCGTCGCACCGCGGGGCTGCGGCCTACGTTCTGTCAACGTGTATTTTAAGCATGATGGAATTGTAATTAGCGATCGGAAACTTATCTGTAAAGGTTTAGAAAACTTATAAATTTGGGAAATCTGGCATTTTTATTATTATTGTCAAGCCACTAGCGAGGTCGCCACGTGCACGGCGGCCTCGGGAGACAACGGACGTCCGTCGTCGGCGACGAGCTCGGCGGCGCGCGCCTCAGTACCCGTAGCGCTCCTGGATGGACGACACCACGCCGTTGGCCAGCGACGACAGGCGCCCCGCCACGCGCGTCACGCCGGCGCGCACCGACTCGCGCACCTGCGGAGTGCGGCAGTGCAGTGGGCACGGGCTGCGAGCGACTGTCCACTTCGACAGCTCTCATCGCATAAATACATAATACAGGCTGAACTTTTCAAGTGGGCGTGGATGGCCTAATCCGAAACTATGAGGAATAGCGAAAAGTACTCAAAGGACTCTCGTGCTTGATTTTGATGCAAACGAAAACTGCATCATTGGATTTTTGAAAAATCAATATTTCTAGCCAGGAGTCGAACCCGTTGATTTTGATTTAAAAAAAAAACACTGTATTATTACACCATTCGATAGTGTCGCTAATAAAGATCAAATTCAGGGAAGTAATGACATACGGCAAACTTAAGGTAAATTAACGTGTGGTCCTGTGTCGTGGCCAGCCAGGTCACCGGATCTTTCCCCTTTTTTTTTTTTTTTTTTTTTTGGGATGGGAGATCATCAAATGACTCCTCCCGCTCTGGGTGGAGCGGAAGGGAGTGTCAGACTCTGACTAAAACCCACCCATGTTCCTTCCTTCGCCCTTTATGTTCCGGGGTAGCGGTAACCCTTTCGGACAATCCCGCTGCCCCGGCAGGCTTCGGCCCTGAGGGGCCCCTCGTTATGCTGACATCTCTTTGAGGCGCGCGTGGAACACTTACGCGCCGTCCGGCACGGGCCTGGTCCTGATCGGGCGGTGAGCTACCCATTGCTCTCCGCCCGCAGGCCCGCGCCTACGGTGGCCGGTAGTCTCCAGTGGACTCCCGACGCCCGGGGCGTCTCCCGCGGCGGCTGGGACGGGAGGCTTTCTCCCTCATCCGTCCCGCCACCTCCTTCGCTAGCATGACTGCTTCGCAGAAGGAGGCGACTGCCTCCCACTCCCTCTCGCTCCGGACCATGGCTTGCACCAGGGCCGGGCGCGTTTCCCCCTTAGATTATTTTCTCTGGGGGTACGTGAAAAATTAAATCTACTAAAACACGTTTAATGCAAATGATGACTTGAAACGATCCTTGGAAAATATTCTAAGTGGAATCAATAATTACGTTTATTTAAAAAAAAAAAAAAAAATATTGTTGTAATGCTAAAGGCAGTACAATCCTTGAAACGTCGAATCCAGCTATATATTGAAAGAATGGTCATCATTTTAAACAATTAAATAGTTAAGGTTTAATAGGTAGGGAACATCAATACATATAATAAAATCGTAACTGGTCGCTGTGTGTACATGGAAGATATTTAAGAAAAATACTTTCTTATTTTTCTTACTAGCTTCGGCCCGCGACTTTGTTAAAAATGAGCTCTTTTCTTTAGTTTGCCGTGTGTCATTACTTCCTAGAATTTGATGCTTATTAGGGACACTATCGAATGGTGTAATAATATAATGTTTTTTTTAAATCAAACTCAACGGGTTCGATTCCTGGCTAGAAATATTGATTTTTCAAAAATCCAATGATGCAGTTTTAGATTTCATCAAAATCGAGCCCGAGACTCCTTTGAGTACTTTTCGCTATTCCTCATAGTTTCGGAATTTTCCATCCACGCGCACTTGAAAAATTCAGCCTGTATACAGTGTGGGAACAGACTTGTCACATAGCCCTTACCTACGCATTATGTACATCAAACTTAGTAACGTTGAGCCAAAATTATTGCTGGGCAACTATAAGTAAATTAAGTTATACATATAACATTTAAAACTTGTTTTCGTAAAAAACCATATAGAAAGAACAGACAACGATAACAATGACGGAAATAACAAGTGGGTCTCGGCTTCATTGAGTATAGTTTTACACCAATTACATGAATACCGCTGAAATAATCAGTGATTAGTTTTACAAGAAACTCGACCACTCTGGTAAAGGGCAGCTGCTCACCTCGTCCAGGTCGGGCGCGGACACGCTGAAGGCGGAGTTGCGCGGGTGGCGCGGCGCGTCGGCTCCGAAGTAGTCCGCCGACGAGATGCTGGTGCTGCCCTGGAAGCGCGACAGGTTGCCGTCGCGCTCCCACGCGGAGTCCTGCCGAGCCACACCGGTTACAAATCACAGAAACGAAAAAAGGCATATATTTAATCGAACCTCTAACTATTCCCATTAATCGCTCCTAAAAATATTATTAAGGCATTGACTGCCACCGCGGTCAACGGTGACCGCCAACAATAGATTTTCTATTGTGTCTGTTGTCCGACAGTCAGTGTTAAACTCTTATCTCTAACGTAATATTTGCGCTTCTTTTTGTGAACGACACCAAAATTATCTTTATTTTAATCACATTTGATCAACGGTTTGATAGATTTGTGCGTCCGAAAAAAAAAACGGTCGTCAACAGGTGAAGATTCTATAACATCAGAAGCGATCTGCAATGAAGTGGTTGGTAACCTCGAAAGCTATTTTGGTCCACGGGAAATGTGAAATGTGCAATATACACAGTCTCTGACCTGTCACCGTTTTAAATTTATAAAAAATGAAATAATTCATGAAAAAATGTAAATAAGACACTTTTCAAAAAAATCCAGTTATTTTGACATGACGATGAGGTCGTAATGTCAAAAATAAACCGGTCAAGTGCGAGTGGGACTCGCGCACCGAGAGTTCCGTACAAATGTACAGTTTTCGAATTTTTTCCTTTACTCGTGCTACATGACATTGCTTCATGCCAAATTTTATGTTTCTAGGTCAACGGGAAGTACCCTATAGGTTTTGATTCCCTTGCGAGTATCAAATATGCGGCATAAACGCCCGTATCCTTTGATTGCGTTAACTTAGAAGTTTGATTGTTTCACTGCATCAAGGGATTGCAGCCCTGAAGTATTTGATAGGATATTAATTTCAACTTGATAACTCCACGCGTTCCTGAGAAAAAGGATCTTGACAGACGGACAACGAAGTGATCTTATAAGAGATCCGATTTTACTTTTGAGGTACGGAAACCTAAAAAAAAATTTTTTTGCCGCCTTCTTGGATTTTCACTTTGACCTCACTCCCGAAAACCATAAAAATTCCGACATCTTCAACAATCGTAATGATATTTCAGTTAAAAATCTTGAAATCGAAAAGTGATTCACAAAGGTGTACCCTTTGTGAATCACTTTTCGAATACGAATTTCCCGCTGAGCAGCCTTAAAAAAGCCTAGAAAGTAGCCTTAAATACGTATAGGTTTAAGTTAAATTAAATAGAATTAAGTAATACTAATAACACTAACATAGCATATGAGCACAATCTGTTACTAACCACTAACAACGTATGGACTGTTAAAGGTCTTAAATAAAGATATTTTATTTTTATTTTTTTTAAAGTCCAGGTAGTTTTTAAAAAGAACAAAAGTTAAAAAGAAACACAATAATTAAAAAAAAGTCCTCATCGTCTTAAGTTCAAACATTTGTTTGACGCGCTTTTATTAAATATTTCCCTTAAAAAAGCTCTATATGTATTGCTTATTTGTTTTTGCTGAAGGCTGTAGCGGCAGACTAAGGCAATATACGAGAATATATAGATATTGCTGTTTTGTGTCTGGTTTTTGGACTTTGCAAAAGTCCATTCCATTAATTCTCCGAAATAAAATGATTTTATTTTATTTATTTGAAACATGCGTGTGCGAACCGACCTGTTCACCGAAGAACTGCGCCGAGCTGATGGCCTTAGCGGAGCCGAACTTCTTGACGGCGGAGTCGTCGTCCGCACTGTCGGCGCGGCGCGGGCGCGGGCGTGCGGGCGCGGCTGCGGGCGCGCGTGCGGGCGCGGCTGCGGGCGCGCGTGCGGGCGCGGCGCTGAACATGCTGTGCACGGGCCGCGCCGGCTCGGGCGAGATGCGGCCCGCGCCCGCCATGCTGGAGATGTTGTCGAACGAGGACGACTTGCGGTCGCTGTCGCCGAATAGCTTGTCTAGGTTGCGACTGTTGCCGTACGGTTCGTTTCTGATTAACAACATTACAAATTAGTTTTATAATATTTGTTATTGAAGAACTGCCTGAATCGTGCACTGAATGACGCTTTGTATGAGCGCAACTACATAGATCGCGGCCGATGTCAGTCGCGCTAGTTGTATATCAAGGGGATGCGCTAGTTGTACATCAGGGGGATGCGCTAATTGTACATCAGGGGGATGCGCTAGTTGTACATCAGGGGGATGCGCTAATTGTACATCAGGGGGATGCGCTAGTTGTATATCAAGGGGATGCGCTAGTTGTACATCAGGGGGGTGCGCGAGTTGTATATCAGGGGGATGCGCTAATTGTACATCAGGGGGATGCGCTAGTTGTACATCAGGGGGATGCGCTAATTGTACATCAGGGGGATGCGCTAGTTGTACATCAGGGGGATGCGCTAATTGTACATCAGGGGGATGCGCTAGTTGTACATCAGGGGGATGCGCTAGTTGTACATCAGGGGGATGCGCTAGTTGTACATCAGGGGGATGCGCTAATTGTACATCAGGGGGATGCGCTAATTGTACATCAGGGGGATGCGCTAGTTGTACATCAGGGGGATGCGCTAGTTGTACATCAGGGGGATGCGCTAATTGTACATCAGGGGGGTGCGCTAGTTGTACATCAGGGGGATGCGCTAGGATGGACCGCGAAATTCATTTTTTTTCTTGCAACTGTAACTAATATGTATTTACAAACTTATAATCATTATTGCATTCTTGGCATTTGAGCCCAATTCTAACTACAAGAGATTGATGAAGTGGCCTCTAAAAGTTATTTGACATTTTTCCAACTCGGCCGTGACACACCACAATATGATTTAAAATTCTAGTGATCCAAATGTTTGAACTGCTATAACATTTTCATTGACTAATTAAACTACCTATGACTTATCGTAAAAAAATAATCGAGTAATCCCTTAGGAGTAGGACATCTCTAAGAATAAATGGCGAAACAAACACAAAAGTTTAAAGTTCAGACATAAGTTTGGATAAGCGCATTTACCGCATTGGGTTATATCCTGTAATGGTACATGTAATTAGATAGATAAATAAATAAAATAAAATAAATAATAACCTGTGGGTCGCGTATGCCAAAAGAGCGATGGACGCGCTGCGCGTCCAGTATAATAATATTTTTAGGATACTGTTGCGAAGGCCTCGCTTTTGTAGTGCTTCAGAGATTTGTGCAGAATCGAACCGATGGTTTTCATGAGGTGATTCGCAAAAAATCTGCATCTCTACTAAGCAGAGTACGAGGAACTAGCAACAGCATCCTCAAAATAATAGCGGAGGATATTACCTCTCCAGTTTTTAAGAAAATGGTAAGGACGGTGATCAATAAATAAGAATCACCAATATTGTGTCACTTTACTAACAATAGTCTTAAGTCATTATTGTAATTACTAACACTTTGGATCTTAGTTATCTGAAATAAAGAATTATTATATTATATTATTATAATCTTGGTCCGAATGAGGAAAACTGTGGCCATGTGGAAAACTGTGTCTGAAAGACCATTTGAGACACTAGTCTGAAATGAGGAAAGAACTGATGACTGCACAGCTCAACTCAAATCTGTGCGGGATTCGAGTCGACCTGTGCAGTCAGTGCAAGCATTAGTCAGTAATCGTGTCTCAACTCAGAACTTAGGAGATCAACAACTCTGCGAGTTGCAAAAAACGTAAGATAATTTATGACACTTCATCATTTCTTATGAACATGCGGTATAATGCAATCGCGCGCTACAACGTATGGCACCTGATCATGGTGAAGGAGGAGCTGAAGTCGTCGATGTCGTCGAGCTGCGCGCGCGCGGCCGGCGCGTCCTCCTGCTCGATCATCGTCATGTCCGAAGTGGCCGAGTGCGACACGCCGCTGTAATATCAACACAGCATTTACAACAACAATTAGAGCCACTTTGAAACTTTTCAGAAGTCCGTCAATACCTAATAGTCCGGGAAAATAACGTAAAGCAAAATTCACCTTATTTTTCTACCCGAAAGGTAGAAAAATATTTCGAAGCTGTATATTTGTAGAATAATGATGACGTTTTTGTGAAGAATTTATTAAGAAATAAACTTGTCCCAGCATAACATAGAGTGACGTAAAATTTATATTTCGGGACCTTCAACAGCATTTTTTTTTTCGCACACGTTATCGCAATAGACTTTTCCACAGTATTCCTAATGCCTGAATAAAGATCATTCCGGTGATAACTCTTCAGTAGCAGTTAATTCGCAGTTTTGTCTTTAATTTAATTTACTTTCCTGGGCTACTAAATCAGAGAGTCAAATTTAGTCGCCGAAGAGTTAATTTTTATGAAGAATAACGGGCAAGCTTTTCATGTCTTCGTCGTGCATATAGAAGTGATTCGGGAGAGACGTGTCAGGGGCCGACGTAGGAACCCGTGCGGGCAGCAGTACTCACGAGCGGCCGGCGGAGCTCGCCTGCGCGATGCCGAGCCGCTCGGCGTGCGCGCGCGGCGCGCCGGGCTCGCGGTAGGCCAGGCGCAGCGACGCCACCTCGGCCTGCACGTGCTCCAGCGCCGCCGCGCTGTCGGGCGGCGCGCCCGTCTCCAGCTTGAGCTTCTCGGCCAGCATGGCCTCGCGCTCGATGTCCTCGAAGTTCGCGGCCACCTTCGTCGCGCCCAGCCCTCCCTTGCGTGCGCCCAACTGTACGGCGAAACGATTGCTTTAATACTTCGACGTTTCCTTAGTCGAACGACGAATTAACAACGAATGCGACGCGTGCAGCGAGCCGTATCAAATATATGAAATCTTCGATTAAAATAAATATTATAACTATCATCATATGATCGAACAAATATTTCCGATACATAATTCATTAACGTATTTAAAAGAAAACTACTACCGCATTAAAAAAACACTGAAGGTGTTTTTTTATGGGATTTTTGTATGAACTCAAGATCAAATTTGGACAAGACACCGGACAACGTCCGTCGGGTGAGCTAGTCTGAAATAAATGAATCGTTATTGAAGTGACGACGCTGATGTATTACCCCGCCGCGCTTGGCGGGCTGCTTGCGCGCGCCGATGGTGCAGGCGCGCGCCGGGCCCGCCAGCATGTCGCCGCGCGCCGCGGGGCCCGCGTCCCACAGGCGCGCCTGCGCCGTCAGCGCCGGCTCCGCGCGCGCGCCCTGCGGACACACCACACTGTAGCGCGAGGCACGTCGCCGCTCGAGAGTGCGCACTAGACCCGCCGGAATATTCTGCAAAAATCTCACCGTAAAACCTCACGTGAAGCTGTCGTTCCGCCTGATGCGAAGGACTGACACTATTAAAAGCTCACTTCGTCAAGTTTTCACGGTGGGTTTTTTACAGAATAGATCGGCCGAGCATCACTGCACACATCACAGAGCAACCAGACAGAGGTCGACGGACGTCCACCGTCGCTTCGAACTATGTTAATAATGGCGCCGATTCCCTTGTTCACAAACTAAACTAAATTTAAGTTCAGTGCATCTTTTTCTTTCTATTTCATTAAGAAAAGGACAGAAGATAAATATTAGTTTAGTCTTGTCAAATTTAGATACTCCATAGTAAGTTTAGACGTGATTAAAAACATTGTTACTAAAAATACGTCAATTTACGTCAGGCGCTGGCTAATTTGACAGGACTACACTCATATTTATTTTCTGTCCTTTTCTTCCTTTGGGCGCATTATGTCCAATTCGCAAAATGTCCAGAGGGCTCAAAATGTCCAATTCTCACAACGTCCAATTCGCAATTTGTCCAATTCGCAAATTGTCCAATTCGCAAATTGTCCAAATCGCAAATTGTCCAATTAGCAAATGGTCCAGTTCGCAAATTGACCAATTCAAATTACTTATAGTCGTAATTAGGTATCGATATCCTTTTAAGGTAGGTATTTTATTTCTTCTAAATCTCCTTCATACACAGAGATTATTGTGCTGAACCTCATCACAGTATGACAATATTCAAAGCATTAAAAGAAAAGTCGTTTACGAAGTTTAGTAGATATATACATATATAGATAATATGTTACGTTTCCTTTATTATTTTTTTCGTTTTCTGATGTTTTTATAAACAACAAACGTATTTCAGCGTTACCTCTGCTGTTAAACCTTACCTCTTAGGTTAAAAACTTTGTTTCCAAATAATTACTTTTTTTAATGTACTTTTCAAACGGAGTTCGTTTTTGATTCAATTTAAAAAAATACTTATGGCTATGAAAATACTTATGGCTTAAAATACTTATGACATTACTACATTACGTGATTTTTTAAAGTGAAATCACCAACCCCGTTTGAGTAAGCGTGGTGTGGTGACCAATGCTCGTACCATATCTGTTTTTTTTTCTGTTCTTAATTAATAGCGATATTATGATTTATCAGTCCAACTTATTTATACAGATTTGTGATTTTTTTCTAATAAAAGAGTTATCATAAATTATAGGGTATGCATTTTTACTTCGAGCCGAATCTCACCCAATCTCACGTGGGAGTCGTGTCAAAAAAAAGCCTCTCGTAATCAAGGCCGCCCCCTAATTGCGAACTGGACCAATTGCGAATTGGACTAATTGCGAACTGGACTAATTGCGAACTAGACCAATTGCGAACTGGACCAATTACGAACTGGACCAATTGAGAATTGGACAGTTGGACATTTTGCGAATTGGACATAATGCGCCCAAAGGCTTTTCTTAATGAAATAGAAAGAAAAAAATGCACTGAACTTAAATTTAGTTTTGTGAACAAGGGAATCGGCGCCAATAAATATTAAAATATTCGGCCGCGCTCTGGTTGCACCCTTACAGTACAGTACTTACCCGGCTGTTGAAATGGCATACCAAGTTTTTTTTTTTTAAGTTAGACTTTGTAGAACGTCTTTTGCCACGAATACTAATGTGACAATCATGTTCTAACTCGGCGTGCCATATTAACGGCCATGTATACGAATACGACGTCACGTCGCGGCCTTGCGGCGGCAGACGACGTGCTAGTCGTACAGTCTCATCTGCATGTAGGGAAAGCTTTATGAAGTATTAATACTTGTTCTACATTCAGAAAGACATTCGACCAGTTTAATGTTGTTTATGAACAAAAGATACAAAGTGTTATGTTGTATCGAAAAAGAGACCTTCCGGACTTATGAACACAACTAATTGTGGCGAGATAACTGTGCATCTGAACAAAGAAAACGTGGATGGTGTCACCTGTCATTCCAATCAATTATAAATTATTTTATGTTGGTTCACGTTTTCCCTAAATACAAAATGTAAATACACAATATCAATAATTAGTTAACACAGATGACTGTATTATGTGTTACAATATGCTAATGAATTTAGTTTAAAACGCGTGAAGTACAACTGTTATCGCTGTGGTGTTGCGTTGATAAGAGCGCACGGGAGGGCGCGGGCCTTCGTGGCATGTGTCGTCGCAGGCCCGCGCTGCACATGGCCGGGTGCTCCCAGGACACGCCACACACAACTAGAACACACGCTTGTGTAGGAGTGCCCCCTGATTACTTTATATCTATTTATGTTTTTTTAAAAGGAGTGAACAGCCAATTCACATTTGAGTTTTAGCAGATTTTCAGCTTAATAACTGTACTGAACAGATTTGTTGTAAGAAAACGGAAGTAAGATACGACATTTTATCAATTTGCTTATGTTGTACATGAAACTGATTCTCAAGATAAGAAATTTACATGGAAATGACATTAACGGACAGTTGCAGCAGATACACACATAATGGCAAATGCTAGTCATATAAAAGATTTAACTTTACATGTGGAATGAAGACAATGTTAAGTCATTAAAAAAAATCAATCAATATATGTACATATTTTCTAGTAAAAAAAAAAAACACCAGCATACAACAAACTTGCCTAACTGAATAACATGTGGGAGTGTTTCTAACATAATGGTTGATGTAAACAGTTTCAAACCAAGCATGGCAAAGAAAACAAGCTCTTAGTACGAGACATACCTGAGGACAGAACATAAATGTATAGTGCAATGTATCCAGTAAGATTAGTCAGAGTACCAGCGCTGTCGGACACGCGCGGACGTGCATTCACTTCTACATCATACTGTGAATGTCACATTCATAAATATAAATAAACATAATTTCCTCTATGTTTAAAATACTAAATGAAAGACAGACAAGAACATTTATGTGGAGTACACTTTAAGGCTGAATATGCTCAATAACATCCTACTCCTCTCAAACATTAGCAAGTGCTATGTAAGGAGCCGACAAGCCACCAGCACTCAGTATGTGGCGTATGAGGTGTGAGGTGAGATGTTTGTGTTACCTGTGCAGTGAAGTCAAACGCGCTAGTGTTAGTGGGGGCGGAGTCGCCGTGCTCCGCAAACCAGTCTACCTCGCGCTCCTTGGCTTCCTTGGGCTCGGGCGCCGCCGCCTCCAGGTGCAGCTGTACACAAGGCATTGGTTAAACTCTCACGTGGACATAAAATGTAAGGAGGAACTGCAACAACTAAACTGATACTTTGATAAATGGAGCAAACTAATAATTGGCAAAGCAACCATGAGCTATGCTGTTTTGGAGAAAACTAAAATGCATTTATTATACTTTTATTAAAAGTTAGCCCAGTATTATTGCACTGACATAATAAAAGCTTGAAAATTCATAAGTTTCCCTCATCCGTTCTTCATCGTTTGTAGGTACAGACGCCAGCAGGTCAAGCTACCCGAAACTGTCAAATTTTCTCAATCAACCTTGAACCTTAATGCTTTAGCGATAAAGTTGAAAATCTATTAAAGAAATTTGACAGATTGTAGTAACTTTGTATTGATTGTATTTGATTGTACGGACGCCAGCACATCAGCTGGCGTCCGTACATTTACAATCTAAGCACACATTTGTAAGTAACAGAAATTGTTTGAAACTTGTTTTATTTGATTTCCAAGTCTTCGTAGCACCTCCGTAGTTAACCTTTTGAACGCCATTGTCACATATATGGGACAAACGAAATCTTACCCTGAACGCCAACGTCACAAATATATGACAAAATACACGTCGCACCATATTATGAAATAAACAATTTAATCATTACTTTTGTGTGTTTTTATTTATATAATTTAAAAGTTTAAGCTTCCGTCTATATTATGAAACTAATATAAAATTTGCTGAAACTAATATAAATAAACCACCAATATCGAGAAATTTGTTGTTTTAAAAGTAGATGTTAAACGCGTATAAAAGGAGTGTCTCACACGCCGTAGTCTGATATATGTGACAGCTAGTGTTGTGACATATGATTGTAAAATCAATAAAAACTTAAGATGAATGTGAAATTTTAGTCCAGAGTATATTATTTGTGTATAAGTTGGTATCAGGAGAAATAAAACGTATTTTTAAAACAACTCAGCCTTATACAACCATGCCTCTAGCTACACAATCAAAAATAAAATATGCAAATGTCTAATATGGACACATCTATGACACAACGGTGACGTCGTAAGCGCAGGCGATTAAGTTTAGTGAAGTGCTTTAATTTTTTTTTATTACTACATTAAAATCCTTGCGTATTTTAGATATGGATAGATATTATATTAGATAAGAATACTTATTAGAATCGATAACCAACGTGTACACTGCTACATCCCTAATTCGGATGCGAGAATGACATAAAATTGACTGGCAAGCAACGCCATTGTCACAATACCAAGACAAGTCATGTTGAATAGTGTTGTAACCATATTGTAATAAATATATTTTTTTAGATTTCTAATATCTGCTTTTTCATTGATAGTCTCTGTTAAATGCTGTGTAAAGATTACTATATTGGAATATAGTGGCAGGTTAAATAAAATTTCAGTGTCGTGAGTACGGTTTATTAGAAAATTAAAGACGAAAATAAAAACTCAGTTGTATATCGATATAAGTTTTGGAATCCCTATTTTTTATGAAGGTCATTTGACAGAAAAGTGGCCTGGCGTCAGGGGTACGGCGATACGTTTATACTCTGGCATTCAAAAGGTTAATGTTATAACTTTCTATAATACATCAATGTATTTATGTTCATGATAATGTTACAGTCACTTCTATGTTACTGTTATGTGGATAATCATATTGTTTTACTTAACTTGTTCTTGAATCATGTTAACACATGTTGCCTTTACGGTACAATTAATTGGCACCAACTCTCAAATAGATAAATAAATATGCGCAACAGATGTCTAAATTATATATTTTAACACAATCATAACCAGAAAGTTAAATTAGGCAGTCACTCCATGTAAAATACACCAGTATTTTACATGGAGTGACTGCCTAATTTAACTTTCCGGATTCCGGATTCCGGAAGCCAACCCCAACATAATTGGGAGAAGGCAGGCAGATTATGATGATGATAACCAGAAAGTGAAATTGATAACTTACATGAAATACTTACCCACATCTGTGAATACAAACAAGGAGCAAAGTGAAAACATGTCAAGTGATGCAACCTTTACATCCTATGTATGAACAAACGAACCTGTTGGACTTGTTCATGTCATAGTTTTACATTCATTGAGATAAACATACTGTTTTATATATTGATTTAAATTTCAATGTTTACATAATTTTGGCGAACTTCAAATACATGCATCTATCTTTATATGAGCTAAGAACTCATAAGCTCAGCCTTAAATTGTCATATTGTATTAGTTTCACAAAACTGACATGTGAATCAACTTCACTAACAAAACTGTGGTGGACTGACCTTGGTCCCATATGTCTTCATGGCCTGCTCGGACAGGGCACTCAGCTTGTCACGGTACATCTGGGCCACACGAGAGCTGTACTTTTGTCGAGCATCCTCTGTTGACAGACCGTGCGTGCGGAAGAACTGGGTCTAACAAGTGGACAAACATAATGTTAGCTATGCCTAATCTTTTGCAACTTATAAATAACAAATGTTACTTTAAATCGCTAATAGTAGTAGTTAATCGCACATTAATACAGTGCTACAACATTGCTTTTCAGGAGTGTATCAACACGACACGGTTGGCCTGGAAATTCAGTAACAAAGTTATCTTCATATTAGCTTGGTAAGATGAGCCAAAAATAAAGGCAGGAGTCGAGAAACTAGAGAAATATGATGCTAAATGTTGAACACACAGCGTTCGAGTTCCCGCCAAGCTGCATGTTTCTGAGCTGCTTCCATGTCCAGTTGGTGTCGAGCTGCGTGGAGCGCACGAACGTGAGGTGCACGCCGAGGCTGCGGTGCACCGCGGAGCAGTCGAGGCAGATGAACACTCCGTACGTCACCGACGACCACGTAGGGTTCTTCGCGTTGCAGTCGAAACATACCTGCACACCACACAATATACATTATTATCACTGAAGTTTTATTCTATAATTACGTAGCTATCGAAATCTACGCACTTTATTCGATGAAATAGAGCGTAATCTTTGGAAAACTGCTTCAATATCGGTTTTACTTGGCCCAGAGTCAGCCATTTTCGACGTGTTGTCACTATCTATCTGTCACGTAAATGTCATGTCAAGTCAACGTTTTACACACACAGCCGACTAGGGCTGCATTCCGAATTATGCCATGATCGCTCACAGCACGACTCACATCAATAATATGCGTTCCGATTTAGGTTGATGCAGGGCCGTAGCTAGGGGGGGGCATTGTGGGGCAATGCCCTACCTTGAAATCACAATGCCCTACCTTAACTGAAATCAATAGGCCTCAAACATCGATCACTAGCCTACGATCTACTAGTGATTGATGGCCTCAAAGGCTGTATGCCTTTATGCCTGGGAGAATGGCTGGTATGGTATTTCTGGTCTTTGAAAAAAAAGAACAAAATCAATTGATCTGAACGAAGTTCTTCGCATTTCTAATAACATGGCGAATCGTAGAATTCAGCTGTTTTAAATATTTTTTTATTATTATGTTGTTTATTTATTTAGTTATCTTATTTTAATACATTTTTAAATATTAGTATAAAAAAAAAACATTTAAAAATATAAAAAAATAGTGATCCACCGATATCAGGAGCAGGGTCCAAGCTACCGGTGGTCAGGGCTCCAGAGACAGGAACCTCCTAACAATGCGAGCCGTATCGAGGACTACTGCCTTTTGAATCAGGCCCTTGATCCAACCGCCTAACGAGAGCCTCGATAGATGTTGATCGCGGCTTTCGGCCATCAGGCCATTGGCCGATACGACAATCGGCACAATGATAGCCAAGCTTACATTCCTCATGTCAACAACCTCGTGTGCTAAGTCCAGATATTTAATTTGTTTCTCTTTCTCAGCTTTCACGAGGTTCCCGTCATGTGGAATGGTAACATCGACAATCATTGTGCGGCGCGCTTATCGATCTATCACCACTATATCAGGCTTATTGGCGACTATAGTCCTGTCAGTAATGATAGACCGATCCCAGTACAACGTGACATGGTCATTTTCAAGAACTGGGTCGGGCACATACTTGTAATACGGTACCTCAGAATCGACAAGTTTATATTTCAAAGCAAGTTGCTGGTGAATAATCCTGGCTACTTGGTTATGCCTATGCAAGTACTCACCGTTAGCCAGACGAGAACAACCAGAGATAATATGTCTGATGGACTCACCCGGGCGGTGGCATGCCCGACACACGTCAACCGTCCCGTCCTTCATAATATGTCTCCGGTAGTTATTCGTCAAGACAACTTCGTCCATAATTGCACAGACGAAACCTTCAGTTTCCCCGAAAAGGTCCCGAAAACGTAGCCAGGATACGGACGCTAAGAAGTCTACACCGGGCTCATGAAGAGCCCGATAGAAGCGCCCTTGAAGCTCCTCGCTTTGCCATACCTCCTTGCGGTCATCGGTAGTAAGTATTAATGGTTTGCGCCAGTTCTCTTTAGCCATGGAGAGCGGGGTGAGTCCCTTGTCCACTGCAACGACATCACGGTGCATACCCACTTCGGCTTTTAATAAATATTCTCTGAGATTGCACACCTCTCGGTTGTGGAGGGTCTTCGCGTTTAAAAAGCCTCGACCCCCGCATTTACGCGGGATGTACAATCTCATCACTGGTGATCGTGGGTGATGCATCCGGTTTGCGGTCAGTAGTGTACGGACCCTTCTATCCAGGGCATCGAGTTCAGTCTGATTCCATTTGATTATGCCGAAAGAGTACATCAAGACCGGCATGACCCAACTGTTGAAGGCGCGCACTTTGTTTCCGCCTGAAAGAAGGCTAATTAACACCTTTTTCAAGCGACCAAAGAAGCGCTCCCTCAACTTTTGCTTCATGTCAGCAACGTTGATGCCTAATGCTTCCGACATACCCAAATACTTATAGCTTTCGGATGAGGAGAGGGATCTAAGGTGTATGGAATCCGAGAGTTGAATTCCCTCGGATTCCATAATCTCCCCTCGCTTTACATGCATGACCGCACATTTGTCCACACCAAATTCCATCCTGATGGCGCTACTGAAAGTTTCAGTTACCTTCAGTAGCTTCAGCAGTCGTAATTTATTGGGGGCAAAGAGTTTCAAATCATCCATGTAGAGGAGGTGAGATATGACTTGACCACCTCTCTTCAACCAATAGCCTAGACCTGAATCCTCCAGCAATGTGCTTAGAGGATTCAGGGCCAAGCAGAACCAAAGTGGACTTAAACTGTCGCCCTGAAATATTCCCCGTTTGATCCATACAGGCTCATCATTCCCCTGGATCTGTCGACACCCCGGATATCGAAGGACCGTCCTCCATTGCCCCATGCACGACTCAAGGAAGGTGCGTAAAGTTGCATCGATCTTGTACAATTCCAGCACCCTCATGAGCCACGCATGTGGCACCGAGTCATAGGCCTTCTTATAGTCTATCCAGCATGTCGACAGATCCTTGCGGGATCGACGAACCTGTTGGCTAATGGCCATGTCGATGAGGAGTAGCTCCTTAGTACCGCGGGACCCATTCCTACATCCATTTTGAGAGGCAGACATAATCGAGTTATTGTCAATGTGCGTATTCATTTTTGCTCTCAAAATGGATGTAAGAAGTTTATAAACCGTCGACAAACATGTGATTGGTCTATAATTCTTGGGTTCCGCAAGACTACCTGACTTATGAAGCAGGTGGGTAACGCCTATTGTTAGAAACTGCGGTAGCGAACCAGACTCTAAGGATGACTGGAATGGAGATGCCAAACAACTGTGTGAACTAATTAGCCATTTTAACCAAAAGTTATGCAGTCCGTCCGGTCCCGGTGATTTCCAATTCGGTAACGGGCGGACTGCTCTGGCTACGTCTAATGGCGTAATTATGACTGGTTCCATTTCTGGTATAGTTCCACACACTCGCTCGATATCCTGCATCCAGCCACCCTCAGCGACGGGCACCGACCAGATGCTGCGCCAGAATGCATTCGTGTTGGCATCATCCGGGCGGCACACGTCCGTCACGTTTTGTTCAGGTCGCTCCCAAGCTCTATATACCCACCTCTCATCGCTCTGGAACATGCGATTGTGCGTGTACCGATCAACCCGCCGCTTATACCGCCGAATACGGCTCGCCCATGCACAAACTTTCTGCTTCAATGTGCATAGGTAGTTATTTATGTATTATGTTAATTATTATAATATGTAAGTTTGCAGAAACAATATGATCTAAATGGTATTTTTGGTCGTATCTATTTACTCGTATCACCCAACAATTAATTATTACCTCACTCTCACTCAGACGTGGATCTCTACATCCAAATCTGGAAGTTCAACCATCTTGTTCGCTTGTTCTTCATCATTGAGGATTTAATAGTTCTTATATCCATGCTCATGCTCTGTCATAGAAATTATTTGTCTACGAATAGCTATTGAATATACATCACTGACCTAGAGGTCAATGATATACATGGTGATTGATTTAGGAGCCCGTGCTTCGAGGGCAGATCAATTTATGATAATTTTTTTACTTCCGCCCTACCTGTAACCAATGCTGCCCTACCTCAAATTCGACTCTAGCTACAGCCCTGGGTTGATGTGAGCGTGCTTATTCCCGTTCCGAATTAAGGTGTCTGCCCACTATCCCGTAGCATACCATGACCGTACTAGGACCGTTTCAGACAAAAAACTATTCTTTGTATTGAGAAGTATGAGACTATGCCCACTAGACCGTTCCGTCACCGGCCGACATCGTAGCGTGCCATGTACGGGCCGTCAACTATTCGTCGGAGGGAATATTTTGCCGGTGCGGACACGCTACGTGCATGGCACGCGACGTTGCCAGACCGCTGCGCGCAGGCGGCTAAACGGTGACTGAGCGGGGAGTATGACCGTTACAAACCCGTTTTAAATGCGTTGTAGCAGTGTTGCTCTGTTGCCAGTCCGTTCATTAGTTCAACGAGAGGCGTGAATGCGTATAGATGTGTAAAAATGGAGGACGAAAAACTAATAGAATGTGTACGTAAATATGAGTTTATATATAATTTACAACATCCGAAGTATATGGATAGTGTAAAAAAAGAAATGGCTTGGAAGGATATTCCGGAACAACTAAATAAACAGGTATGTCAATTATTATTCAATTATCGTTTATTTGAGTAAGTAATTTAATTACAAAGTAGATATCCAATCTAATTGCCCTTGAGCCGTTTGGAAAAAATCGGCAAATTTATTGCGTACTTCAAAAGCGGTAGAAACTGCATTACCTCCTTGGTGTCTTAGGTTGTTAAACTGTACAGGAGTATTAGTTTCCGTAAAGGATAATACAGTTTCGCCGCGTCTTATGAAATTATGCAATATTCAAGTAGTTAGTACAATTTTTTCGGCATATTCTGGTTTTAAATGCATACGTCTATTATAAATACGAATTTTTTTACTTAAAATTCCAAAAGCATTTTCTACAAAACGTCGTGCACGGCAAAGGCGATAATTAAAATGGCGTTTCTTGCTATCGTTTATGGACTGTTGTGAGGGATAAAGTCTTAGAAGATTGTTTTTTAAGGGGAAAGCTTCATCTCCTAATATTACACACGGTGCACTGACATTAGTCCCTGGCAAACATCTATTACTGGGGATATTAAATTTATTTTCGAATATAGCTCTGCCCATTTTTGATTTTGACAAAATACCCCCATCACTATCTTTGCCGAAAGCACCAACGTTAACAGCTATGAAGTTATAATTAGCGTCAACTAAAGCCATAAGTACGATAGAAAATGTTTTTTTTATAATTAAAATACAAAGAACCACTGTTTGGTGGTGCTAAAATTATAACATGCTTGCCATCTATAGAAGCTATAGCAATTAGGAAAATTCCATTTATTCCAAAATTCTTCTATATTTTTTTCCCATTGTTCGATGCCAGGCGTCGGGATACTTTCTCGTAGTACATTTTTTATTACAGCATCACAAACTTCTAACACAGCACGTCGCACAGTACTGATTCCCAAACGATAACTAAAAGCAATGGTTGTAAATGAATCGCCTGTTGCTAAGTACCTGCAAACAAAATATCAATATTAATCGTGTAATTATTTTTTACAGCTGCAGCTTGCAAACAAAGATGGCAAGGGCTAAGGGATGCATACAGACGAGCATTAAATAAGAAAAAAGGCAAAAGTGGACAAGCAGCGAAAAACATTAAGAAATGGAAGTATGAAGATGAAATGGCTTTTGTTGCTTCGTTCGTTGTCGAGAGAAAATCTTTAGAATCCGTTGAGCTGACAAGTGACGATGGAGAGTCACAGCCGAATAGCGATACAGGAACTGAAATTCAGAACCATCACTTCAACAATGAGATCGATAATACTGTTGATATTGCTGCTGCAGAAAATATTACAGCCACCGAAATTCAGAACAAAGATGACATTACTGCCAGTAACAAATCCTCACAACCACTACTCAGTCAAGCAAAAAAGGCCAAGACAATAAAGAGAGGTAAAATCCAACCACCACAAACAGCATCCGCTGTATTGATGTCGAAATTGTTAGAAGCGCAAATTAGATCTCCACGACAAGACGATGAATTAGACCGATTTTTTTTGCACATATCAGATACAGTAAAGAAGTTTTTTCCTTACTTACAAGCCATCGCAAAAAACAAAATATTCAGTTTAGTTTCCGAAATGGAGTTACCACCGTATGCCTATGCTTCATCTCCAGTATCGACTTCTTCGAGCGTACAAGCGAGTGCTAATGCCTCCGTCTCCTGAGCTTTGGAACACTAACGAGTGGAATAATAATATAATCAAGCATAAAGCTTTACCATGAATACTAGATCAAAAGTTTGATTAAATATTAATAATAAACAAATTGTTTTTTACTTACCGTAAACACACAGCAAGCTTTTCTTTAGGTAGCAGGCATTCTCTAAAGTTTGTGTTTTTTTTGACAATGTCATTTTCATTTTTTTTTCAGCAAATCGTTAAATTTGAATGTACATACACATTCGGAAATACTGAAAAAACTTTTCTTCGTCATCAACTAAGTGCCTGAATAATGTCCAATATTCTCCTTCCGTTTTGCGTTTTTTTATAGAATTGTGAATCCAGTAGCGTCGAGTGTTTTTTGGGTATTCCTCTTCCTCTTCATCCAAAATGATAGCAATCATTGCCAGTTGTTCAATCGTTAGTTTCCTTAAAGCCATAACTATTTCAATATTTCACCACTTTAACGCGTCTACGCAACACTGATATTTGTACGAGAATGAACCGATGCTTTACGAGTGTATTGAAAGGATTCCTGCCGTGTTACATAGGGGCATCATACAGATTAAATACGGATTACATACGGGTTGTAAACGGGTTCAGAACGCTGTCGGCCCGCTTCAGTGGGCGAAATAGAGCGTATCGGATTGCTTTCCGTGCCGGATACGTTCCTAGCACGGTCATGGTCTGCTACGGGATAATGGGCAGAAAGCTTTAACGTGAGTGTCATAGAAATGTCCCGTGAATCGTCATAGAAGACGTCATGACATGCGCCATCTCATATATCATATCAAATATCACTGTGAGCGCTGTCAAAAATGACAGTGTGTATGTGTCAGTGTGTGTTTTGTATTGAGTTGCATAATATCTTTAAACAAACGTGGCATTTTCAAAATTGTGCTTTTGGCTGACATTCACCACCTAACCAAAGAAGAAAAAATGTGGTATATATACACAAAAAATACTGTAATCCAACCATAAGCACTGAGAGCGCGTTCATGAGCATTCCGAAAATAGCTCGAGTAGCGGCTGGATCGCCTCGATGGACGAGGCCGGGTAGGGCGTGAAAGCCTTTTTTTTTTCCGGGGTGGAAAATCCTCATGGATGTCCGCCGCCCTGGGGCGGGCGACGGGGTCTGTCAGACTCTTACTGACTAAAAACCACCCCAGTGTTCTATCTCACACCTACGCCGGGGGTCGCGGGAACGTAAGATCCTTCCGCAACCCCCGACTGGTGCCGGCCCGCCACCGCGGGCCTCCTCGGGTCAGGGGGGGGAGTGAGGTGTTTGACTCCCCCCGCGACGTCTAAGAGGGGCGCGCGTGGAACACTACGCGCCGCCACCTCGGGTCCTGATGTTTGGGGGCGACGGACGTCCCCCAGTCCGTCGCCCCTGGACCCATTCAGGGGGGCTGGAAGAGGGCGTTGTCCGCCCTCCGCCGACGCCCATGCAGGGGTGCATGTTGAAGAGCCTCCTCGTGGCGCACTCTGGGCAACGTCGGCTCCAAGTGCCCACCAGGTTTTGGTGGACACTTGGGGCTGGCGGCTAATCTTCAACAAACGGGGAAAGGTCATGGTTCCAATCACCGATCATCCTCGATGGTCGTTGAAGGGAACCGGGCTACAGACGGTCAATACGTCTACTACCCCTCTGCTTACAGAGGGAGGTGAGTGGGCGTAGACTGGGGAGGGGCGGTTCGCGCCGTTGCACCCACGAGAGTGTGGGTGGTGGAGGGTGTCCATGCCCGCGCTGCGTCTGTCCGGTATCCGGCGGCAGCGTGGGCACGCTGGGGCGACGGTTGGTTCTGCCAAGCCGTCGGCCACCCCGTAATCCTGAGCTCAGGACCGGGGGTCCGGGCCACTGAGGCCCGGGCTGCGAGGAAGACGACCTCTCTAAAAAATTACCCCAATCCCAAGGTCTACCGACAAGGTCGTGCCGAGGGGATGAATGGCCGGAGGGGATCCGGTCGTTAGCGCAGCGAAAAAGGGACCTCACCCTTTAAAAGGCTAAAAATGGAATCACGGACTACTGGCAATATTCCCCAGGCGGGTACCCTCCTACTCAAGGAGGGTCAGTCCAGCCCTTCTTCAGAAGGGAGCCCCATCGTATCTGGGGGGGGCACCAATAGTCTCGTGGGTCGGCAGACCACCGCCGACCTGCGTCAACCAAGTCCTGCGTCGCAAAAGGAGCTCCGGGTTAACCTGGAGCGCCTGTGCGACGCAGAAGTGCCGCTTGCCGTCGTGGACGGCAACAAGAGCCGAGGAGGCTCATGTCCTGAGAAGGACCAGGACTCGCGCGGGTGCACCTCCAACACTCGGAGGAAGCGCATGCGAAGCGGGGACTCGGGGTCGATGGGCCTCTCCTCCAGTGAGGAGAACCTGTCGGCCCCCAAAGTGCCAACGGCACAGAGCCTGCTCAGGAAGGCGGGGAGCCCTGCGGACTCGTCGTCCGCGTACCGGCCCATAGTGCTGCTAGACGAGGTGGGTAAGCTGTTTGAGCGAATAATCGCAGCCCGCCTCGTCGGCCACTTGTGCAGAGAGGGGCCGGACCTGGACGACAGTCAGTTCGGGTTTCGGCATGGGCGCTCCACCATACACGCTGTGTAGCGAGTGAGAGTCCTGGCGGAGGAAGCAGTGTCCCGGGGCGGGGTGATGTTGGCGGTGTCCTTGGACATCTCGGACGGACGTCCCCGAGTCCGTCGCCCGTGGACCCATTTAGGGGGGCTGGAAGAGGGCGTCATCCGCCCTCCGCCGACGCCCAATGCGCCTGCTGCGGGCCGGGTGAGTGGACGAGATCTCCCTCTCCCTTTCCGCAGCCTCCTTCTGCGAGACGACTGTTTCGCAGAAGGAAACCACCGCATCCCAGGACTCTTCGCTGCCGACCATCGACTCGACCGCGGCCGGCAGCAACAGGTCACTGCCTACTTCTGAGATGAGGGCACGGCGCGGCCGCCACCAGGACCTCGCGAAGCTGAGACCGACGCAGCTCCATGTGTCGCTGCATCGGTCACTCGCTCCGTGCCCTCGCTTCATCGCGCCACCGATACGATGACGCGAGTACTTTCGCCTCGAGGTCCCAGGGCGGGGATCCAGCCAGTACGCAGGCCGCCTCGTAGGAGATCGTGCGATATCCCCTGATGACTCTGACGGCCATCGCTCTCTGCGGTTTCCGCAGTGTCACGATACTGCCGGCCGTCAGGTCAGAGGCCCACACCGGGGCCCCATACAGGGCCATCGATCGCACGACCCCCACGTAGAGCCGCCTGCAGGCGGCGCTCGGGGCCCCAGATTGGGAAGCAGCGTTAATAGCGCCCCAGCCGCGCCCAACAACTTGAGTGCCAGCCGTCGGAAGTGGGGGTCAAAATCCCACCGGTTGTCGAGCACCAATCCCAGGTACTTCATGGTAGACTTGACAGCGATTCAAGCCCTCCCGATCACAATGTGCGATCCAGGTGGCGGCGCCCGCCAGGGGCCATGAAAAACCTCCGACTTGTTGAGGGTCACCTCCAGGAACCTAACTTTTTTTGTCAAAAAAAAGGAGTGCAGTTCATCACTAATATTTCAGTAGAGTAAGCTAGTATTCGATTGGTTGAAGTGGCTAAACACAAGAACTTACACAACACAACAGAAAGAATGTATTATATTTATCATAGATGTAGGATAGAGGGAGATATGCCCTGTAGTTGAAAATGTATCGAACTCCATGTCGCTAAGACGATCCCACTACCGTGCCACTACTACACTTATACATAGTTGTAAAATAAATATAAAATAAATAAAAAACGATATATCCACAAAATATTATATTATAAATCAATAAAAAGGGCAAAAAAAAATTGTAATTATCTTTTTTTAACATTATTTTACATCTTCTCAAGGGTCTTCCAACTGGGTTTCAACGTCAACTTTTTAGTTCTTCCAAACGGTTTAAAACGGTTGGCAAATTGAAAAATTAATTATACAGGTTGTCCCAGAACTCAACGTCAAGCCGAAACGGGGCTGGCGCAGGGGAGGTCGCATCAGGCGGCGGCCGACGCGATGACACGCGGGGTTGCGATAGTCGTGGAGAGGATCCGGCAGTTGGGTCTCGAGGTGGCATTGCACAAGTCCGAGGCCATGACGTTTCATGGGCCCCGGAACGCGCCACCACCGGGATCCCAACTAACGGCAGGAGGGGTTCACATCGGCATCGAGACGACGATGAAGTACCTGGGTCTCGTCCTCGACAGCCGGTGGAACTTCGTCGAGCACTTCCGACGTTTGGCCCCCAAACTGGAACGGGCTGGGGCCGCCTTCAAGCGGCTCTTGCCCAACCTGGGGGGGCCAAACGCCTCCTGCCGGAGGCTTTACGCGGGGGTCGTGCGGTCCATGGCCCTATACGGGGCCCCGGTGTGGGCGCGTTCACTGCGGCGGCGAGCCGCCCACTACCTGAACGCGCCCCAGAAGGTGGTAGCCGTAAGGCTAATCCGGGGCTACCGCACGATCTCGCGCGAGGCGGCAAGCCTCCTTGCCGGACTGCCGCCATGGGATCTGGAGGCGATAGTCCTCGCGCGCCTGTATGAGTGGCGCGCGGAGGCACTACGCCGGGGGGAAAGTCCGCTCCCGCGGCAAATTGCTGCGGAGCGGACGGACCTCCGGCTCGATCTCATGGCGACATGGAAAGAGCGACTGTCGCAACCCAGCGCAGGGCACGCCGCGATAGCGGCGATAAGACCCCTCTTTGAGGAGTGGCTAGAGAGGCGCCACGGCGCCCTCACCTACCGCCTGACGCAGGTCCTCACCGGACACGGAAGTTTCGGGAGGTTCCTGCACATCATCAGGCGGGAGGAAACGCCCGGGTGTCACCATTGCCAGGATCGCCCAGAGGACACGGTGGAGCACACGGTGGAGGTCTGCCCCGCTTGGGCGGAGCACCGCCGTGTCCTCGTAGAGGCGATCGGCAGCGGCGGCGGCCTCTCGCTCCCGGCCCTGGTGCAAGCCATGGTCCGGAGCGAGAAAGAGTGGGAGGCAGTCGCCTCCTTCTGCGAAGCAGTCATGCTAGCGAAGGAGGTGGCGGGACGGATGAGGGAGAGAGCCTCCCGTCCAAGCCGCCGCGGGAGACGCCCCGGGCGTCGGGAGTCGAGAGACGACTACCGGCCACCGTAGGCGCGGGCCTGCGGGCGGAGAGCAATGGGTAGCTCACCGCCCGATCAGGACCAGGCCCGTTCCGGACGGCGCGTAAGTGTTCCACGCGCGCCTCAAAGAGATGTCAGCATCAGCAACGAGGGGCCCCTCAGGGTCGAAGCCTGCCGGGGCAGCGGGATTGTCCGAAAGGGTTACCGCTACCCCGGAACATAAAGGGCGAAGGAAGGAACATGGGTGGGTTTTAGTCAGTAAGAGTCTGACACTCCCTTCCGCTCCACCCAGAGCGGGAGGGGTCATTTGATGATTTCCCATCCCAAAAAAAAAAAAAAAAAGCCGAAACGGGGCGACAGGATTGATTGTAAACATCATGATATTATTTTTGTTCATTTAAACTTTGGAATCGTAACCCTAAATAATATTTCTAATAATCACAGTCAAAAATAGCCCCAAGTTTCCTAGAATTAAGACTTTGTTAAACTATGAATTTAAAATTTTCAAAATTTGTCGACATTGAAAGGCCCTCCTTTAAAAAAAAATGTACTAGAGTACCTTAGCAAGTGCCATTAAAAGTTGGCGCATTTAATCAGGATTGTAAAATGGTACAATACTTGTTAGTTTCATACTAAAAAAACGAGTAAAAAAATAAAAACCTCAAGTAACCCGATTTTTGCTAACCCATTTTACTCAGTTAAAATGTTTTTTATTCGCACAAGCTCTTGGTAGGTTCTTAATTTTACGGCAAAATGATGAGAGAGATGGATAGTGGACATGTTTGCCATGAGTGAGAGAGACAGATAGTGACGCCACTTTTACCAAAGTCAACAAAAGTAAGTAAAATTAATAAAATAATGAAAAATATTGACCTACTTTAGTTTAGGTTTATTGAAATAAAAGTCAGATAGGGAAATAACATTTTTTATTACAACAAATGTTCAAATTGTTTACCATCAGCCTCAATACACACCCTACATTTTCTTAAAAAAGATCTACTTATTTGCCGGGCATATCCTCGAGAGTTGATGTCCTCAGCAGCTTGAGAAATTCGTTCACGCAGCTCAGCTACGCTCTCAATGGGCATTGAATAAACTTTTTCTTTGAGAACGCCCCAATAAAAAAAATCCAGGGTATTTAAATCTGGGGAACGGGCTGGCCACGAGATAGTGCCTGAACGTCCAATCCACCTTCCCGGATATTCCTGGTCAAGGAAATCTCTTACTTGTACTGCATAATGCGCTGGGCAGCCATCTTGTTGATACCACATGTGGCGAAGATCTGTTAGTGGTACGCCTAACAAAGTTGGTAAATTTTCTCGTAAAAAATGTAGGTAATTCGTGTCATTCAAGTTCTCAGGCAGCTTAAAAGGCCCAACAATTTTGCCGTTTAAAATTCCGGCCCACAGGTTTACTTTAAAGCGGTACTGTGATCTGTCTTCGCATTAAATGTGGATTCTCCACATGCCGCTCGTGAAAATTGTGTAAGTTTATGTAATCATCTTTTTTAAATGTAGATTCATCTGACCAGAGAATTTTTTGGATGAATTGGGGATTTTCATTATGCCTCTGTACCATTGTTCTGCAAAATGAAATCCTTTGAGGATAATCTCGAGGGAGATGACTTTGAACTCGTTGTACGTGAAACGGATGCAATTCGGCTCTTTGTAAAATACGATGTGCTGTGCTTTTGGGTATTCCCGTTCTTTCTTCAATTCCACGAACGGAAATACTTGGGTCATCTGCGACCTCTTACAATACTTCTTCCTCGTAAGGAAAGCGAGGTGTACCTCCAGCCCGTATTTGATTCGGGAAATGGCCGTTCCCCGTGAGTGAACGGTGCACATTAACAAACACGCGGTGATCCGGATAGCGCTCTAAATTTGGATATCTTTCACGATAAAGTCTAGCGGCGGCACTTGCGTTGCATCTGCATTCCCCATAAATGAGGTGCATGTTCGCTTAATCTTGTGAAGTGTAGCGCGTAGGCATGGTAGATAACAAGGATGCCAACACAAAAGTCCAATTCCAAAAGAGAGAAGCCAAAGTTGCCGGTATGTAATCAACAAGTTCAATTCACAAAAATCCAAGTCCAAAAAGGGAAACCAGAGTTGTTAGTACTAAATCAACACAAGCGAATACGGAAAGGTGCGCAGTAGACGAATGAGCAAAACGTACTAACTAGTGTCAGACTGGTAGCGTAGCCATTTGCTTGGTATGGCGTCTGTATCTGTTTCATTCGCACTCGTTTAAACGACGCATCTTCGTCTCATTGCGTGGCGTCACTATCTGTCTCTCTCACTCATGGCAAACATGTCCACTATCCATCTCTCTCATCATTTTGCCGTAAAATTAAGAACCTACCAAGAGCTTGTGCGAATAAAAAACATTTTAACTGAGTAAAATGGGTTAGCAAAAATCGGGTTACTTGAGGTTTTTATTTTTTTACTCGTTTTTTTAGTATGAAACTAACAAGTATTGCACCATTTGACAATCCTGATTAAAAGCGCCAACTTATAATGACACTTGCCAAGGCGCTCTAGTACATTTTTTTTAAAGGAGGGCCTTTCAAAATCGTCAAATTTTGAAAATTTTAAATTCATAGTTTAACAAAGTCTTAATTCTAGGAAACTTGGGGCAATTGTGTCATTATTTTTGACTGTGATTCTTAGAAATATTATTTAGGGTTACGGTTCCAAAGTTTAAATGAACAAAAATAATAAAAATTAACCACAATAAAGGAAAAATGGTGACACATTGACCAAAATTTTAGGTTTTTATTAAATGCTCATAATTTTCAAACTGCATGGGTTAGATTTTTTTTCTGATTTTTCTCATAATGTTTACAATCAATCCTGTCGCCCCGTTTCGGCTTGACGTTGAGTTCTGGGTGTATAAGGCGTTAAAAAATTAACTTTAAGAACTTCGTGTACTCACTCAGTATTAAAAAAATTATATAAACAAAAAAAAAATTTTTTTTCGAGCGTTTTTACTTTTTCATATAAAAATAAACATTTAGTAAAACATTTTTATGTGCGCTGTACGCAGGGCTGCGCTTACGCTCGGCGCTCGAGCACCGCGTAGTGCGCTTCCCCTACCCGCGGCTCCCACCAACCCTTCCCGCCCACTTCAGTCGTCCGATATCTGTCGCGCGGTAAGGGTGTGCTGTCGTGTATCTTCTCGCTACATCCGGGCGCTCGCGCAGTTTCGTATAAACAATGCCGTTTACGTATTCTAATCGGGAGTATTTAGATATGATAGTGTGTTATGTCATGACCGATGAGAGTTTAGCCACAGCACGTACGCACCGATACCGTGAACTTTATGGTGACCAACGACGAGTGCCTGCTGTCCAAACTATCCTGGGGGTCTACCAGCGCTTATTAGACTATTATTAGACTATTATTAGATTATTAGACTAGTTTCGTCCTTGTCAAGCCGATGCTGGTAGGCCACGGCTCGCCGGTAACATTGAAGATCGAGTGTTGGACTATTTCAACGACAATCCACACGCGAGCACACGTGACGCAGGGCAGGACTTAGGAATAAGTTACGTTACCGCCTGGAATGTGCTGCATGAAGAAGGCCAACATCCGTACCACTTTTTAAGAGTACAGGAATCATCAATACATCTTACGCCTCTCGATTTTTATCTTTGGGGTCGTATAAAAGGCTTAGTGTATGGACACAGTGGCAACAATATTCGAAACGTGGACGCATTAAAGACCCGCATAATTAGTGCAGTCGATCTAATAAAAAGTGACAAAGACAGTTTAATCGCAGTGCAATCCAATGTAATACCTCGTGCTCACTTGTGCATTGGACAAAGTGGTGGACATTTTCAGCACCTTTTGTAAATAAGGAAAAAATTAAGACTTCTTTTAAATAGTTTTTAAATGACTCTAAATAGGTTGATTCAAATTTTTTAAACGTACCTACCAACTTATCGAGCTTACTTAATTTAAAAACAGTAATTCATTAATATGGCCAATAAAAAAGCTACTTGAAAGAAATTCGATAAATTGCCAGCCCAAAGTCTGAAAAATGTGATAGGAAAATTAGAATCAGCTGTTTACGAATTTGCGCTGTCATAGGTGTAAACGAGCTCGAGCGCGGGGCCACGCCAGCGGCGGTTTACACGGTGTACAGTGCGCGTATTCAATAAATTTATCCGTAGTTAAAATATTGCATATCTTTGAAACGGATTGTTATAAAGAAAAAAAAAATTCGTGATCATTTTCATTTATTATTCCAAACAACTCCTCAACTTTCTTAAAGTTAATTTTTTAACACATTATATATTCGTTGGGTAATCGACATTGCTGTCGATAGCCTACGTTAGTGGATCTGCACAGCCACATCACTAGCTGGCCGCAAGAAGCAGCGGCCTTACCATGCGATGCGCCGCATAAATAGAGTAGGTATCGTTTTGGGATTTTTACATTGCTTGTCTAGTCACTTAGCGACATACTTAGGTAGTGGTTAAGGACCAATGTATTTACCGCGAAAATAGTACAGTCGCTGCGATATTTGAAAACAAAATTAATGTAGTTAAAGCAAGAAATATTTTACAATGTGTTGTTTTCATGATTTTAAAGACAGATATCGTAAAAACTTATATTTATAGTATATGGTAAGTGATTCCATGAGTTACAAAGTTATGGTTTTGGCTTCGGTTTTTACAAGAAACCACAGAACAAGGCGGCATTCTTATATTTTTTCACGATCACGAAAGTGCACTAGTTCTCGGAGACGGCCATTTGCATAGACATGGTCATTTTGAACATGCCGCAACGACACAGACACGCCCCCTTGCCACTTCCGTTTTATACATTTTTATGATATTTATGTTTTGAAGGTGAAAGAATTTTTTTGGTAGGTCAGTTCGAGTTCGCGGTTTGCTAGTCAAAGGCCAAGGGGCCGCTTGAGCTTGGTGCCCGGCACCGCCTAGCCCTCCGATAGCTACGCCACTGGTTACTCCCATGTTACACGACGCAAGATGTTACTTTAACGTTACATTTCGTACTTACAATAATTGCTGACTTAATGTTGGCAAACTTTGTTTTAACTTAGGTAATTTGTTTCTCTCACAATGGTTTTTTAGCACTTACAAGCTTGGCAAAAAAGTCGTGAAAATAATGGTGGCGCCACTATCGTGCATGTTGTAACCCTAAATAGTACGACTAAAACGGTTTTGATATTAGTTTTTTTTTTTAATTAATGTGAATATTGGCGGGTTTTATGAAAACAAGAAAAGCTCTGAAACGCTTGTTCAGCCACTGCCTAGAACGATAACATTTGCAGTTATTTAATTTAATGAATTAAAAATATAATTATGAGGTATTTCAAAATACTTTGATGTCAACTAATCCCACATTATGTGAGACAATTTTATGTTTCACAAGACCCCAGATCAATTCAATAGGGTTTAGATCCCAGTGACAAGTTAGAAGCTTTACTGAAGCGTGACTGTGTCCCACAAATCCATGTTCTCCTCTAACCACAGGCAAAATGTTCCATAGTTGGTGTTCTAATCAAAAACTAAAATAAAAATCAGAATAATTTTTTTAATCAGAATCAAAAATTTTAATTAAAAATGTTTTCCTCTAAGTATTCCACGCCCGAAAACTCTTCATCCATGTCTTGGTGTGAGCTTTCACCAAAACTCTGCTGGCTATGTTCAGATGTGTCACTGTTGCTGCTTTCATCTTGTAGGTTTATGATATTTTTTTCAATGTCACTATACACAGTTTGCCCCCTTCGAAAATAACCTTTTTTCTATTTTCATGACATGTTGACATTAATTTTTCCAGTCGTCAACTGATATGCTCTGAAACGCTTGTTCAGCCACTGCCTAGAACAATAAAATAAAAACAACTAAACATTTGCAATTACTTATTGTAATGAATTAAAAATATAGCCTTATAGTACTGATAGATTTAGCTAAAAAATACTATAGTTATTTTTGTTCAGTGATTTATTTTATGCAATATTAACAAAAAGTATCAAAATTATACGAACGCGCTGCATTCCGAATGTGTTTTGTAAACATAACCTCAAATTCGTGAATGTACATTTCAATAATTGTATGAAAGGTTTATAATAGATATTGCACCTTGAAATACACACATTAGATCTGATTACATGTATAAAATATAATTTTACCTGTCATTTCAGCGGTTCTTTCATACACATCGTTGAGATCGGTTAAAATTTGTCCGGCCTCGAGTTCCGCCAAATATCTCACGTACACTTTATAAATTATTGCTCTTGCGGAGCTGCGAATAACAGATCTGTTCATTATGAACACTGGGTCACCAGTATCACCACGATAAAGCAAATAAATAAATAATAAACACGAAAAACCGTCACCGATTACAAGAAATGACAGGATATGTACCTTACTCGACGAGGCAGAGCGAGTGTTGCCAATGATTAAATATTTTAGTTCCGTTTCAGGACTTTCTTGCCAAACTGTAACAGTGTTATTTTTAATAATTGCCAATCAAATGAAAATATCGCTACATGTACACACGGCTACGGCGACGCATCGAGCTATACATTTCCAGTTTTGACAGAACTCACATTGTTGATTTTCATAGAATCAGTAGGCCAATTCTCGTATTTTAAAACGTTCAAAATCATAGTCGCAGTCTCATCTCGGCGACAAACAAATGTCGAAAACTTATCAAAATGTAGGGAAATTAGAGTCCGTTTCCCGAAAGAAGTCCCGCGGCAATAAGTGGAACTAATTATTATTATATAGTTAGCAACATTCCTACAACAACTCTCCTACCCCAGACACCTTTCTCTATTTAAGAATGTGCATTTTATTAACCAATAACCAAGCCTGGTACTCGTATATGATGTCGAGATAAATAAATAAATCAATATTTATGATTCCGTCCTACGACAGTGGCGCCGCGTCTACGAGACTTCTTTTGTTAAACGGACTTTAGAAGTATTTTTGACAGATTGAGACTGAGATCAGACTGTGAACGTTCTTAAAATTACGAGAATTGCCCCTCAGATGTCAGCTTTAGTTAGCTTGATGTGTAGCCATGCGTAGTTGATTTTATCTCTTTTGCCGTTTGTTGCTTTTCACGTACTTGCAGAACGAGTATCTATTCAAATATATATATATATATATATATATATATATTCTAGGTTCGTAAATGTGGTATTTATTAAACGAGTGTTTAATTATGAATTTGTCTTTAAATTATATTACAGACTAAGAAATAATTATATTTTAAAATGTATTTTTTTTTATTTCGGATTTCGACTAATCGGCCGATCCAAAATTTTGTTGCATGCTGGGTTGCATACAAGAACAAAAAAATGTTTTTGAGCAAATATTCCATTGTTTTTTTTTTAATTCGTAAAATCAATTTACATTGTGTTGAATATAATAAAAATAAAATGTTACTTTTGTCATCAAAATATCAAAATGTTACTTTTTGACTAATGTTATGTTACATTTGACAAAAGGGCACTGGCAACACTGCTTCTTTGCCTATGGTTGCTGATGGTTGTCGAGCAGACGCATGTTAAAAATTTCTAGAGAGTAGAGATAATTTTGTTGATAAACTTATTTACCACACGGTAGCAAAAACGTATAGTGAAGACCTAGACAGGCTTCAAAGTTAAAAATTTGCTGTGCAAACTATTATCGCTATACAGATAGTGTGAGTGGAAGGACGCTGCTGTGCGGCGGCATCTCGCAATCGAAGTGCTCAATTAGCTATGTGTACGTGCCAGTCTCCCCGGGCTGACGAGTGAAAGTGCGACAAACTAGCGACTGACCATGTCGGAGCCGCTGGTGAAATGAGTGACAAGTGGACGGGACAGGCAGTGGAATGGAAAACGTAAACTTTCAGCCGAGCGGGGAGGAGATCGAGCGGGCCTTGATGGACCTGGGCCCCCTGCTCGGCGTCACCATCAAGGAGGAGGTGCAGGATGAGCTGAGAGACGCCGGAGCGGCGCCCGCGACCGCGCTCAATGTACGCACTGCACACACTTCGCAACAACATCATGTATTTGTAAATAATGCAACCTTCCCAATTAGTTCTAGCCCTTTATTCATTCATTCAAATAACTTATAGATGTTTCTTACTTTTAAAAATATTTCAGAAATTTATATCATCAAATCAGAAACTTTTTTTTTTTATTAGATCAGGTCCAATGTTCATATTGCTGTGCTCTTTGTGTCATACTTTGATGAGATCTTTTATTTGATTGAAATTATTTTATGAGATTTGCCTATTTCTGAGAACACTCTGAAACCAACTCAATCTGGCTACTCTCTTGGAGTAGGGTAAGATGACAACATATTTCAATATTGTGTGACCTGACATGTGCACTAAATGTTCAGTTAACGATATATTTATGCTCATTGAATTAAATAATATTTAAAAACTCATAAGTCATTGAAGAGCCTCTACGATGTGTGTCATCAGACTAGTGGTAAGACAATTGTACAGATTGTATTGTAGTAGCACTTGTTGATAAGCACTCTAACATGTCAACAGGATGCTTGAAGCTCCTTATGGGACTGATAATACAGTTGGCTTATCTTGAGGTATTTCCTGTGAGGCTGTAGTACAGGGCAGGGTGAGCATAAGGGTGCTGGCACAAAATATAGAAACAAGTTACATTGTGAAAGTTGTAAAAATACTGAAAACGTTTTTCATAAGTTTTATGGTATTTTTACAAGTTTCACAAGTCTGCTGCAGCAGCACTATTGTCACCAGCCTGCAAACAATATTCTTCGTTTTGAATGTAATTGATTGGATAGTTATTGTCTTGCTATCAATCAGTGGAACAGGTGTCCACCACAAAAGCCATTAATGAAGAGTTGAAGTTAAATTCATGATATAAATGCCTTTGATTTTGTACTTGACAAATTAATTATAATAAAGAAGAATAATGAAATATAAAACCAAACATATTTAAATAAATAACCAGAATATAAAATGTTGAGATCTATGTACCTACTCAAAGACTTTTTTATTATATTGCGCAATGGGCCGGCTCTTGGCCTCAATCTCCTTGAATAATCTGGGCTAGAAACACATGATTCCACCGTGTAATCGTTTCCCAATTGCAGCATGCAACACTTTTGAATTGCTGACCATGCACACAATCAACAGCAGCAGCATTCAAAGTAACCTACTAAAGTTACCAACAAAATACAATATTATAATTTTTAAAACAAAAGAAAATGCATATAACATGTTTGAACACACTAATTCAGGAACATAGTCAATTTATAAATAAGGCTATTTCACATCACGCTATGATTTATAGGAGCAGGAGCTAGTTTAATTTGAACACTACACAAACCTTTTCTCGCATTTTCAATAGGTCATGCTATCACATGATTAGTAAATCCATAGAAATAATATGATTGTGTACGATGGAGAATGTAATGTTTGATGTATACAGGTGAGCAGTACGCCTGACGGTGGACTGGGCGCAGAGGGCGGCGGGGGCGCGGGCGAGGCGGGCGGGGGCTCGCCGGGTGGCGCGGCGGACCCGGGCAAGGGCTCGGCCGACTCGCTGGCGTCGCCCGGCGCGCGCGCTCCGCTGTCCGGCACCCGCTGCGTGCTGTGCAACACGGCGCTGGCGCTGGCCGACGGCACGCCCAAGCTCATGGAGTGCCTGCACTCCGCCTGCGAGCCCTGCATCCGCGCAAAGCTCGAGGAGAAACAAGCCAGCTCTAGAGACTTCTTGGGTATGTATCGCGTGATGTTCTTACTTAGTTCTTGTGTGACAAGCAGTGTGCCCTATGGGATTTCCCATCAGCAAAAATGACAAACTCTTATCCCCTATTTAAGGTGGAACTAGTCGCAAGCCCGAACTCACTGGTGGGCATGGCTAAAATGCACGCTGTCTCACCTGGCATCGTGTCCAACCGAGCTAGTATCAGTGATGAGCAGTTAGACCTCGTTAGTCTACACGCGTAAAAAAATACGAAAAGTCCTTTGGAAAATCGAGTTTTATGTAAAACGCACTGCATTAATCAATTATAAATAAAGTTTATTGAGCTTGTCGGTACTGACTTTGTTTTAAAGATTTTACAATTCTTTTACACCCAAAGTTTACTTTAAAATTAGCAAGAAAAACGAATCCTTGTTGGTTCATTACTTTTTAATTTTTATTGAACTATTCTCTTTCCATACAGACAAAATTAGTTATACAAAATGATAGTAAGTAACGAATAGTAATACGAAACAATATCATGTTTAAGTTTGAATGTACATTGTCAAACAGTGTAGTTATACCCTCCCGAAATTTTTATGGCAAAAACTCGACTAGTGCCACCTTAAGTCCATTATGGAATGATTTTTCAAAAATTCTAGTGTGCAAATTTTCATGTTTCTCGACCTAGCGGTTTAGGCTGTGCTTTGATTGTCAGTCAATGAATATAAGATTTTTATTAAGTACAAAATAATTTGAAATGAAATTATGGCATCTCATTTCATCAAAGCAAGTAATAATTTATTTACCCTCTATAATTATAACCGTATGGTCATAATTATAAACGTAAGGGAAATGTATGTTTTAACAGTTGCTGATTATTACTTAATTTGAAGTCACGTTTAACCTCTACATGTGCAGGTGCAGAGCGCGTGACGGTGACGTGCCCGGCCTGCCGCCTGCAGTGCCAGGTCGCCAACATGATCGACCAGCGCTTCGTGCTGGAGAAGATGGCGCTTGAGCAGGCCGGTTCCAATGGTTAGTCATAAGACAAAGTCAAATCATTTATTTCAATTAGGCACATGAAATAGAATTGATTCTATTAGCCCCTTCCAAAAGGTACTTTCGAATAATAGGGAAGAAACTCCATAGCTGTTTGAAATGTTTTACAATATTTTATATTTGAAGAATTCGAAATGAAGCAATGACAGAACGATAAAGATAAAATATTTATGAGGCTCACATATTTACAAATATTGTAACCATAGAATCCTATCCTAATATAATCCTCCTCATAAAATTGTAACAAATAATGAATCAGTGTGTGAGTAATCACAGAATGCCCCACACATGGTTCATGTATGTGTGGTGTCTGCCGTGACTGAGAGCTCTCGTGCTGTCCGCAGGCGGCATGAGCGGCGAGCAGCAGTGCAACAGCTGCGACGACACGGAGCCCGCCACCAGCTACTGCGTGGACTGCGCCGAGTTCATCTGCGACAACTGTGTGCACGCGCACCAGAGGTAACACACATTCCGGCACCGTGCACTGCCTCGCGACCTCCCAACTCCACGTCAACGTTCCGCGACTACATAAAGAGCCCGAAACAAGACAATTCAATCAACAAACCTGCCGGGACTCGGCAGCAAAATATTCGTTTCGCCGTATTCGGTACCAAGTCAAAAATTATTGTTTGTTGTTGCCGAACTTTCGCCCGACCTTCGTTTACAATTACCATTAGCCACTGTAGGCGTGCACTTCGATCTACCTTCGCATATTTTCCGTAGACGGAAAGCTAGACTTAATCGTTAAGGGCAGCAGCACATTACTGTGTCGTGATGCGGAGTAGACCAAACAAAGTTTTTCAGGAGAGCGGCATATCACGACGAGTTTTAAAGTATGGATGTTTATCGTTAATGTTCGCACTGATTCGTTGCTGAAGCGTGTCTCATGTGTGCAGGCTGAAGATAACGAAGGAGCACACCATCAAGTCGAAAGAGGAGGCGCTGGCGGAGCTGCAAGCGCAGGCCGGCGCGCGCAACGCGCACGACATGTTCTGCAGCGAGCACGTGCAGGTACACGCTCACATCGCTTACAGTACTTACTACACGGCTTGATTCAATGTTATAATGATTCACATAATTAATGATAATAACTATTATTCAATAATAAAAACAATTTAAAGGTTAATTGTTTCTTAAATTTATTGTTATCTTAAACTTTTAATTTTTTGCTGTGGCCACAAGATCTATTACCACACACACACAATGACTAGTACTAGTAGTTGAAGCGGAAACAAATTTTTATGTGTGGACATTACAGTTATTTTATGTGTGGACATTACAGTTATTTTATGTGTGGACATTACAGTTATTTTATGTGTGGACATTACAGTTATTTTATGTGTGGACATTAGGTACAGTTATTTTCAGTTACATCAGTGATTATACTGTTCAGTTACACCAATGCATAAACCATGAGTCTCCAGCATGGTCTCAATTTCAATTGAATATGGACTTTTATGAATGTTAACTCTCAATCAAGATAATCTAAAACTCTACTTTATAACTGTATTTTCAATCCACATTTACTTATGGAATAACATAGTATTAAGTGCTGCTAACACCTATTGCAAACCAAAATGGTTTTCTAATATTTAAATATAAAACTTATATTATTGTTTTTTTATTGAAGAAAATATTGTGTTTATTTGTACGCAGTAAAATTTAATCAATTAATAGAAATAACAAAATGATATCCTTATCAATAGCATCTGAAGGCTGTGGCGACAGATTCTTCCTCCGCCAAAATTAGGCAATTTGTGCAAAGACTTCTTCCATAGTTTCTGGGTGTGTAGTTGTTGAGTTCTCTTCGCATTCATTCGTCTTTAGTTTAAGTTACTAACAATAGTATTTAAAGTGCAAAATGATTACTAACAATTTATGGATCTCATAGTTGTCCGAAATAAAATGATTATATTTTATTATTATTTATTATATCCTAACTTAGCTAGAACTATTCACGAACTAAAATATAGCATCGAAATATTCATGCGCATGAATTTGAAGAAATAGGTCAAAAAATATTTGTATTTGGGCCATTTGTGTGTGCTGTAATAAATGGAGTATAGTTATGAACGTGTTGTGTACCCAGGAGCGGCTGTCGCTGTTCTGCGAGACGTGCGACCGGCTGACGTGTCGCGACTGCCAGCTGCAGCACCACCGCGACCACAAGTACCAGTTCAGCACCGAGATGGCCGCACAGGTACCCACACTTCTAGTTTTTCATTTATTCACATTATGTTTTAATACAATCCAGCTTGAAACAAAGTATTACATGTACAAATATATAAAAGCATACATAAAAATTTAAATTAGAAAATATTATTTACATTAAAAAAACACTTGCAATTTTCCAATCTTTCTTCATTCTTTTTTAAATCAATGAATGTTTGGTTTGAAAGGAAATAAAAAAGATTAAAAATAATACAATGTCATGCATTGCATTTTGATTTTGATCTATTGAGTAGACACAGCTCTCCAACAGGAATGCCTTTTTTTTTTTTTTTTTCGGGATGGGGAATCATCAAATGACCCCTCCCGCTCTGGGTGGAGCGGAAGGGAGTGTCAGACTCTTACTGACTAAAACCCACCCATGTTCCTTCCTTCGCCCTTTATGTTCGGGGGTAGTGGTAACCCTTTCGGACAATCCCGCTGACCCGGCAGGCTTCGGCCCTGAGGGGCCCCTCGTTATGCTGACATCTCTTTGAGGCGCGCGTGGAACACTTACGCGCCGTCCGGCACGGGCCTGGTCCTGATCGGGCGGTGAGCTACCCATTGCTCTCCGCCCGCAGGCCCGCGCCTACGGTGGCCGGTAGTCTTCACTCGACTCCCGACGCCCGGGGCGTCTCCCGCGGCGGCTGGGACGGGAGGCTCTCTCCCTCATCCGTCCCGCCACCTCCTTCGCTAGCATGACTGCTTCGCAGAAGGAGGCGACTGCCTCCCACTCCCTCTCGCTCCGGACCATGGCTTGCACCAGGTCCGGGCGCGAGAGGCCGCCGCCGCTGCCGATCGCCTCCACGAGGACACGGCGGTGCTCCGCCCAAGCGGGGCAGACCTCCACCGTGTGCTCCACCGTGTCCTCTGGGCGATCCTGGCAATGGTGACACCCGGGCGTTTCCTCCCGCCTGATGATGTGCAGGAACCTCCCGAAACTTCCGTGTCCGGTGAGGACCTGCGTCAGGCGGTAGGTGAGGGAGCCGTGGCGCCTCTCTAGCCACTCCTCAAAGAGGGGTCTTATCGCCGCTATCGCGGCGTGCCCTGCGCTGGGAACAGGAATGCCTTGAGCCTTACTTTGAAGGAGCCTGTATGTACAGTATGCTTGTTAACTCAATGGGTAATTTATTAAATATTTCAACTATACAGTAACACGCATCATCATCATCCGCTCCACCCTCTGCTGTGCCAACGTCCACAACCCTGCGTCAGTCTCATCTGAGTTCAACTCATAAGCAAAAGATTGAATCTTTCAATCAATCGTTAATCTTTTTCCAATTCATGGTATTGTGAGGACTTGAAGAGCCCTCTGAGGTACCGCGTGGAATCAAACAACTATGAGATTCCTTTAAGATTGTATTTTAAGCACGTCTCTACATATTCTAGACCAAATTGTCACTCACTGTTATAAACAAAATTCCTAATAGAAGAAACATGACGCTAGTTTGAACGTTCGAATGTAACTCGTTCTAAAGTATCTCCGGTCTGTACTATGTGAGGTTGCCCTCATGCAGATAAACCTCTACATGAGCTACGCCCATCCTTGAATAAAAAGATTGGTAAGCTCCCGCCTCTCAACAAGACTTTTATTCACAACATTCGAACACTCAGACCCTTCCTGCCTATCCCTAAGATAACAATTACCTAACGCCAGATAATATATACAGTGTGAGGTCCAACTCTTGCAAGAGTAGGCTTAAGTCAGGACAAACGACTCGCGAGTCCGACACTATGATAAGTGTCTGGTAAGTTAACATTTACATGTGCCACTGTGCACCAACATAAACTAACGTCGTCATGCTTAAGCCTCGTCGCGCCAAAACTGGCGAAAAAGAGGCGACGCGGCCTCCTAAATACTAACAATATGATGTGACAGTTCACATCAGCCTAGATGAGGCTTAAAGAAGATAGATGATCTTAACTTCAAACTCTTTTACCCCATCGGACGGTATTGAGCCAGAGGGAGGGAAAAGGCCAAGAGGTCAGTGTCCATCGAAAGAAAACTATCTCACGCCCATACTCCAGAGGAAATATTTCCAAAAATCCATTCCGTTCTCACCAAGTTCAAACTCCATGAAACATCAGTCAATACTGATAGAACTGTGGGTCCTCTAATATAAGTTGAACCACTTGTGCCAACCAGACACACTTTGCGAAGGCTATGCCCCGTATGCAAAGATGGTTTCAGCTTGGGGAGGGAGTGCCATCCCCCCCCAGTAGGAGTGACCCCAGTTTATAAATTTATGTATCCCTCCTAACTCGCGTTACTAAATTCTGGAGTACGTTCATGCTATCTCAGCCTATGAAGACGACGATATGTTCACTCCCTCAGACTCCTTGAAGCTGTGAGGTGAGCCACCTCACTCGCTCCCAGCCGCGTCCGGTGTTTTATCCCAGCATATGAAAAAAAATACAAATGACAACATGTTAATATAATGTATCATAATAATCAATAGTATACTAAAAGTGTTGTTTACATCTATCTAACGTTAACGTGACAATGAATGACAACAAAAGTTTGCAACATAATATGAAAAGGTTTTATCAAAAAAATTTTTATCTCTGAACTTACATTTTATAAACTTGCATTTTAAAATTAAAGATTTCTTTATATAATTTTGATAATTATAGGAAAATATATTTAGAAAGTTATTAATCATTGAAAAATATCTTGGAATTAAGCGTTTAGTTTCAACTTTTCTATCAAATGAGTATTTTTTCTTTACTCGTGCTTTTTCTATATTGTTAGTAGCACATTGTGAATGAATAATATTAACTATTAACATTATTAATATCATTAAAGATTGAAACTTATCTGCAATAAATGAATTGAACTGAAGTGAGATTGAATTATTAATCTCAGGGTCATCTATGTGATGTATGGTAAGATCACTACGATTAATGTCTGCACCCTCATCCGTAAGAAAATTAAATAAGTCTTTCAATCGCACAGAATTGTTCATCACCTCTGTGCGTTCGTCTCTGACTGCACACAACTCTACATCAGCTTTAACTAGATCAACTTCATAGTCAGCTTACCGTCGTCATTCGACATTACGACGCTCTGAGCATTCTCCATTATCTCCGTGGACAACTCGACAAGACCATTCTCCTTTGTCTCGAAATCAACAATTACAGAGTTATCCTCAGTAACTTTATCACCAGCGATGTTATTTTTATTAAATTCGACATCGTGATCATAATGCTCATCCTGATGTTCTGAAACACAGCTATATATATTAATAAAAGGACTGGACTGACCCGATTCGTTATCTTCCTCGTGTTCACTCTCGAACACTCCCATCGGCTCCTTCTCATCCTCTGCAGGGCTGTGGCTGCTGCACTCGACACCATCTTCTCCATCAGATTTTATTTCCACGCTGCTCTCTAGGCTGCTTCGCTCATCTTGTAGTGGACCATCTTGTCTTCCACTAAACAGTAAACAAACATCATCATCTACATTTAACAAATTTTCCTGTCCGCTTCCCCCAGACAGATGTTGTGCAATCTCCTCTTGTTGCCTCTTATAAAACGCTTTGTGACAACGGCACGGGAGCTCTGCTCGTAGTACATCACACAACGCATTGAATGTCATACCATCATGGTACATCATTTTAAAAACAGACAGGGCAGCACCCTCAAGATATACGCCCAATATCAGCGGCCAATCGCTCTCACGCCACGTATTGTAGTTAGCAACTACTTTGAACGCCTCAATAAATTCTTCTAGGCATGCGTTACTGCCCGTATAATATTCAGCCACCTTACTCTCTTTACAAAAAAAATATTGAACCACTTAGCTGCATACATATAATATCCAGGCGACTTTTCTGTGCCTGCTCTATCCTCTTGAATGTGAGCGGTCTCGCTTCTTCAAATATGTATTCATATAAACGTATGGGGTACTTTTCTTCGCACACCTCTTAGCGCAAGTTCGGCGCAAATTCCTCCTCAACTTTTCGTCAATTCAGCCTATACCTTTCGACAATTTAGCGCCTACCCGGCGCCTCCACCACATGTGAGGACTTGAAGAGCCCTCTGAGGTACCGCGTGGAATCAAACAACTATGAGATTCCTTTAAGATTGTATTTTAAGCACGTCTCTACATATTCTAGACCAAATTGTCACTCACTGTTATAAACAAAATTCCTAATAGAAGAAACATGACGCTAGTTTGAACGTTCGAATGTAACTCGTTCTAAATTATCTCCGGAGGTTGCCCTCATGCAGATAAACCTCTACAGTATTTCTACTTAAAAAGATATCAAAATATATTTAATTGGCTAGTGTCAATTAAGTTGATTTCATAATTACTTAAACTCGTAGATTTAGTATATACTATGCAATGTGTTGATTAGGGCGATACCAAAAATGCGGCGAGCCTTCTTGTCGGAGTACCGCCATGGGATCTGAAGGCAAAAGTCCTCGCCACATATGGGAGTGGCGCGAGGAGGCAAAACGCCGTAACTCCGCTGCCGCGAGAAATCACGGTACAGCGGACAGCTCCGGTGGGATCTCATGGCGACATGGAGAGTGCGACTGTCGCCACCCAGCGCTGGGCACGCCACAATTGCGGCGATAAGTCCCCTCTTTAAGGAGTGGCTGGAGAGGCGCCACGGTGCCCTCACCTTCCGCCTGACGCAGGTCCTCACCGGACACCGTTGTTCCGGGAGGTTCCTGTTCCGGATAAGGCGGGAGGAAACGTCAGGGTGTCACCATTATGTGGATCGCCCGGAGGACACGGTGGAGGTCTGTCCGGCTTGGGCGGAGCACCGCCGCGTCGTCGTGGCGGCGATCTCTCGCGTCCGGCCCTGGTCCAGGCCATGGTACGGAGCGAGAGTGCATGGGAAGCCGTCACTTCCTTCTGTGAAGCAGTAATGCTCGCGAAGGAGGAGGCGGAGCGCGTGAGGGAGCGGCGATCTTTGCGCCCTCACGCCCCTAGTCGGGAGTCGGGAACCCATTCCCGGCCACCGTAGGCGCGGACTTGCGGACGGCGAGCAATGGGTAGCTCGCCGTCCTGTAAGGACTGGTCCTTACAGGACGGCGACACAACGCGCGCCTCAAAGAGATGTCAGCACTAACTGATAGGGTCCGCTAGGGCCGATGCCTGCCAGGACCGCGGGTTGTTCGAAAGAGTTACCGTCGCCCCTGGCACAGGCAACTGAAGGAACACGGGTCGCTTTTAGTCAGTAAAAGTCTGACACGCTCTCCTAAGTAAGCTCAGTAATTTGATGATTTCCCACCCAAAAAAAAGGGCGATACCAAATACAAATTACACCAGTGCGCTGGGGATGCGCATGTGTGTGAGACAAATAGTACTGTGCTCACGCTGCCAAAACTTCTATTATCGATATAGATTGCCTTCCTTCGTGTCTCCTGATTTTTTTGCAAAAGACAGATTACTTTTATTTTATAGTCTGTTTTCATACGTCAATTTTTTTCAGCTTCTTAACTGCATGACTTAAATAAAAAGCTTTATTCATTTACCGCGAATTCATTTAAGGCGAATTTAAAACATCGTTCTGTTTTTGTCAATCCTTTGAAGATGACAGAGACAGAATGATGTTTTAAATATGTTTAGAGCTCTAAGTATATAGTGAGCTGTAGTGCAAACCTAAATCGTAACGCGTGCGTCTAAAGCGCAAATTCCACCGACCAGGTAAACTCCAAATTGGCTTAGTTCCGCGCTTCAGTATAACAGAATAAAATACGTATTAGTGACCGCAGCAAGTTGTTATTAGGGCACAGCAGAATGCAGCTATACATCCTCACGAAGCCTCGGATAAGTACTACTAAGTAGAAATATCAATGTACAAAAACACGAGTGCAAAAGTGTCTCGACCTTGATGTGCCTCTGTGAGATAACGACACGGACTGATGTTTTAGCGAAAATAAAAGTTGTTCATAAAAATTCAAGACGTTGGTAATTAATCGTAACAAGTATTTGGACCCAGTTATATACAGGGTGTCCGGTATTATGGATAACTTTGAAATGGCTTATAGCAGAACAAATGGCATATCAGAAAAAAAAATCCTAGGTAGTACCTATAATATGGTTTTTTTTTAAAGACTCCAATTTTTTATCTTATTTTACATTATTGTACGCTATGACCACAAATGAATGGATTACATCGTTGTTTTGTTGTTCTATTATTATATGCTAACTATGCCAATAGGTAGGCAGTAAATAGTATCACTCATGGGCGTAGCCAGCCATGGGCTCAGGGTGGAGCAGCAGTCTAAAATAATATGTAACTAGCAAACTATACCCGCGGTCTTACCCCTGTTAATTTTCTCATACAAAAAGGTTACAGCCTATAGCAACCTGTATCTGTATATATAATTCGAATTATCCAAAACACTTTCTTATTGCTCACCTACCTACATCACGAAATGTTCCATCCAAAAATGTGTCTCTAACTTCAGCCGTTTGGGCTCTGGGCGTACTCGTATGCCAATTTGTTAATCAGTCAATTTAGAGGTTTATATACCTAGTCTTGCCATAAATATTGTCACGAAGAAAAAAAAATATTTTTATTGCAAATAATATTTATTACTTTTACAGTGTGTTAGTTTAATACATAAATATAAAAAGCTTATTCGAAGTGGTCTCCATTGGCTGCAATACAATCCTTTAAACGTTGAGGCCAGTTATCAATAGAAGCACGCACTCTTTCCATGGGAAAATTCTTCACTGCCAATCGTATGGATTGTTTTAGAGACTCCAAATTATCATGGCGTTTAGAGCAAGCCGTACTCTCTAAAACTGACCATAAATCATAATCCAGCGGATTAAGATCGGGACTAGACGACGGCCAGTCTTCAGCTCTGATGAAGTCCGAAACGTTCACTTCCAACCAAGACTGCGTGGACCGAGCTTTATGACCCGGCGCCGAGTCTTGTTGGAAGGACCATACTTGGTTATTGAACATGGTGTTGTTAAGGGGCTTAACTACCTTCTCAAGAATGGTATCTTGATACACTTGTGCCGATGTTTTGATACCTTTTTTACAAAAATATGGCTCAGTCACTCCTTCCTAGCTAACACCCCACCAAACCGTCACTGAAGTCGGATAATGCCCACGTTGCACTCTGTAGTCTAATTGGGAAGCTTCCTTAGAGCTTTGAGCATAAATACGGTCATTTTGTTTGTTAAAATGTTGCTCAATTGTAAAGATTTTCTCATCCGTAAACCAAATTTTTCTGTGACCTCAAAAAAGTCAATGTCTCGTCCAGTAGGAACAAGGAACGGCCCCCACCCAAAACTAGATGGCGTATGATAGAAAAAGAGGAATGTGCCAGTATGTTTAAGAATCAAGGTAGAGAATGATGACATGAAGGGTATGGAAGGAAAATCTGTGAATGGATGATGGAAAGAGATGGCGGATTGTATAAGGAGAGTAGCAAAAAATGCGTTTGGAGAATCGAACGGGAAAGGTAAGGTATGGTGATAGAAAAGGATATATGGTGGTGGAACGAAGACGTGCAAAAGATGCTCAAAGAAAAGAGCGTTTAAAGAATGGCAGGGTATAGAAAACGGGAATGATAGCTTGAAAGAAGAAAAGAAGAAGATTTATAAAGAATGGAAGAGAAAGGCAAAAAAGGCGGTAGCAATTTCGAGGGCTAAGGCGCAGGAGAAGTTGTATGACTCACTGGACAGCCCTAGAGGCCAGAGGGAGCTCTACCGGATTACAAAAGCAAGAGAAAGGAGAACGAGAGATATTCTTCACATTAAATGTAAATATGAAGACGACGCCGGTAAGGTTCTGTATAAAAATGACGAAATAAAAGAACGATGGAAGGTTTATTTTGAAAAGCTAATGAACGAAGAGAATAAAATGGAAGGGTGTGCTTAAAGAGGTACAAGTAAATATGGGTTTGGTGAGGGAAATTAGTATGGATGAAATTAGAAAGGCAGTTCAAGGTATGAAAAATGGGAAGGCTATGGGCCCAGATGATATACCAGTAACAGTATGGAAGTGTTTAAAAGAAAATGTATGTGGCTGACTTTATTCTTCGATAAGTTGTTGCATGAAGGAGGGATCCCACAAGAATGGTGCAATAGTTCGCTAGTGCCCATCTTCAAGAACAAAGGTGATGTACAGGACTGCAACAACTACCGAGGGATAAAGCTCATGTCACATAGTATGAAGGTATGGGAGAAAGTTATAGAGAAAAGACTGCGAGAGGAAAGTGAGATTACCCCTAACAAGTTTGGGTTTATGCCAGGTGGGGAACAATGGATGCCACTTTTGCACTCCGCCAATTGTGCGAGAAGTACAGACGTGCACATAAGAACTTGCAGATGGTGTTCATTGATTTGGAGAAAGCATATGATAGGGTACCTTGGGATGTGCTGTGGTGGACCTTGAAAGAGAAAGGTTTGCCGGGGAAGTATGTAGAGTTAATTCGTGCTATGTACAGTCGATCTCGTACCTACGTCCGATCGGCTACTGGCAATACTGACGAGTTCAGTGTGGCTGTGTATGATGTACAATAAAGAGTATTCTATTCTGTAGGCTTGCACCAGGGATCAGCTTTAAGTCCTTACCTCTTCCTGTTGATTACGGACGCTCTAACGGCGGACATAGAGGAGGAGGTACCCTGGTGCATGCTGTTTGCTGATGACATTGTTCTTGTCGCTGAAGATGGATCTGAGATTCAGAGCAGATTGGAGCTGAAGCAACAGAAGCTGGAGGATGTTGGCTTAAAAATCAGCAGAACCAAGACTGAACATATCTTCTGTGATTTCGGCAGTCTCTCCAAATCAAATCCAATCATATATTTGTTAATAATTGGTACATACGAGGTGCATTCAATAAGTACCTAGCCTCATCGCCAGAGGGCGCTGTAGTTTCAAAAGAGTTTTACCACAGTGTAGCACATTCTTTTTTAATTCTTTTTTCAAATTTTCATTCCAATCCCTTCATTTGTTTTAATTTGACAACTTATGGAAGCGAACGTGTCGATCGGTTTTACAAAAATGGAAAAAGAGCAATATCGTTCGGTGATGCGATTCCTATTTTTGGAAGGGAAAACGCGCATCGAAATCAAAGAGCGCTTGGATGCTGTGTACGGTGACTTCTCCATCGATGGCCACCGTCAAGAATTGGTTCAACGAGTTTGCACGTGGCCGTACGTCGGTTTTTGATGAACCACGTTCAGGTGCACCGAAAACAGCTGCTACGGAGGAAAACATTTAAAAAATCCAGGATCTCGTATTGGCAGATCGCCGATTGAAGGTTCGGGAGCTAGCTGAGACTGTAGGCATTTCAGAAGGAACAGTGCATCATATTCTTCACGAGGAACTCGGCATGAGAAAGCTGTCGGCGCGATGGGTGCCGCGTTTACTCACACCAGAAAACAAGCGCAACCGTGAGACCACATCGGAGACGTGTTTGACGCTGTTTAAGCGGAATCCAGCGGAGTTTTTGCGTCGTTTTGTGACCGTCGATGAAACCTGGATCCACTGGTACACACCAGAGACCAAGGAGCAATCAAAACAATGGATCCAGACCGGGGAACGTGCTCCAAAGAAGGCGAAAAATCGGCCGGAAAAGTTATGGCCACCGTTTTCTGGGATTCACAAGGTGTGATCTACATCGATTACCTCGAGAAGGGTAAAACAATTACAGGGCTTTACTATGCCGATTTATTGGGCCGATTCGACGCCGAATTAAAGAAAAAATGACGCCATCTGGCGAAGAAAAAAGTGCTGTTTCACCACGACAACGCACCGGTTCACACGTCTGCCGTTGCCATGGCCAAATTGGTCGAATTACGCTACGAATTGCTGCCCCATCCACCGTATTCTCCAGATTTGGCCCCTCGTGACTTCTTTGTTTCCTAATCTGAAAAAATCACTCGCCGGGAATAGATATGGATCAAATGAGGAGGTCATCGCCGCCACGGAGGCCTATTTTGCAGAGTTTGACAAAAACTATTTTTCGGACGGGTTAAAAAAGTTGGAGCATCGCTGGGCTAAGTGTATCGAACTAAAAGGAGACTATGTTGAAAAATAAATTGCCACTTTTCCAAAATTTTCGTTTACTTTTGTAGGCTAAGTATTTATTGAATGACCCTCGTAGATGTTAGATCTCCATGGTCTGCCGTCACATGGGCATGCAAATCATAATCAATTAATATAATTTTAAATAACTATTAAAGTATTATTATAATTCCATTTTACAAATTATTGTCAAATCATTTGAAACACAACAAATAAAAATAAAAAAATGTCGCAATATTACATCCAGTTCTAGAGCCATCTCCACTTCTCCCAGTCTGCTCCGACTTTCGGTATCTCGGTTCACTCGTGCAAAGCGATGGCGAAGTAGATCGGACCGATAAGCACAGAATTAACACTGGATGGATGAAATGGCGGCAGGTCACAGGAACAATCTGCGACTCCCGCATTCCCCTTAAACTTAAGGGGAATATATACAAAACCTTGATTAGACCTGCTGTCTTATATGGATCAGAATGTTGGGCTACAAAAGGGATGAATGAGCTTTCATTCATCCCTTTTGTGGCCCAACATTCATTTTCAACATTCATTCATTCAACAACATAATTGCATGCAGCTGAGGTGAAAATGCTGAGGGATGTGTGGTGTTACACGAATGGATAGAAAAAGAAATGAGTGTATAAGAGGAAGTCTGAAAGTGGCATCGGTAACTGAAAAGTTGTGTGGAAACCGGTTGTCATGGTATGGACATGTGTTACGGAGAAATGAGGAAAATATCGTGAGGAAAGTTTTGAGTATGAATGTCGATGGCTATAAGAGTAGGGGAAGACCAAAGAAACGATGGATGGACTGTGTGAATGATGATATGGTTGGAAAGGGGGTGGCTGTCGAGATGGCGTCTAATAGCGGACTATGGAAGTAAAAGACATGTTGCTCCGACCCCAAATAAATTGGAATAAGGGCAGGAGAATGAATGATCTAATGTAAATAGAGAATTATTGCTATTAATGTAAAAAAGGAGTAAATTTGAATAAATTTAATAAAAAACAACATTTGACATTAATAATACTTTATTTGACATTAATTCATAATAAATGTTCAAATTGTTGCTCGTATAGCGTCGTTCACTTAATTATTATTGATGCGGCTGCCCTGACACGGCTACGTAAATCTTCTAAAGACCCGATTGACTTAAGAGAACATCACTTCTTTGAGGCAGTGCCAATAAAAAAAAAATGCAGTGGATTTATGTCAGGAGAATGTGGAGGTCACAAAATTGGCCCAAGACGCCCGATTCATCTGTTTGAGTGTGCACCGTTTAGGAGGGTTTGGGATTTGGTTTTGTGACCTGTCCTGGTCACAAAACCAATTTCAAATAGCGTGATTCTAAAATAGGATGAAACGTCAGATTGTAGATATTAGTTCTAAATTTGGTCGCTCGTGGCTCTGTCTATCGTAACAACAATAATGGCGTCCGAAATAGAAATAAATAAAACAAGTAATACGAGTAAAATTACCTTAATTCAAGTTAAGGACAATATTAATTAAAATTTATCAGAGTTTTATGAAAGACGCCATTCTGCATTACGTCTAAAGCAGCAGTCGGTAGCAGTTTTGTATAACGTAGCGCAATGACAATCCAGCTGAACGATGCGATGTTCAGTTGTTTTAAATAACGGAGCTGTTTCATAAAACAACTAGCGGTTTTGTAAAACAGCCGTTTCTACAATCCCTCTGCGACGTATACATACACATCCAAACCCACATCAGTTGAAATTAGCATAAGCCTAGCATAATCAGCCTTGAACGTTCACACTGCTGGGACACAGGCCTTCTCTCTGTGAGAGGTAGTGGGCTGCAACACCACGCGGGCCCAGTGTGGGTTGGTAGATGTCACATATTTCGATTTTTGGTGCTCTGACATGCCGGTTTCCTCACGATGTTTTCCTTCACCGTTTTGAGAACAGCAATGATGAAATAAACTACACAAAGTAACGCGCCTGCATGGTTTCGAACTCACGACCTACGAGGGGAGGTCCAAAAGTTCGTGGAATGAAACGGTTTTAAATAAAATGAAACAATAAATCTATTTTTCCTTTTCAATATAATCACCCTTAAGCTGAATACATTTATTAGATCTATGAATTAATTTTTCTAAACCATCGTAAAAATATTTTTCTCTTTAGCCTCAAAATGAACCAAAATTGCCTCCTTTACCTCATTGTCGTCGGAAAATTTCCTTTCCCTTAAACCTTTTTTTAAATTGGGGAACAAATAAAAATCACTTGGGGCCAGATCTGGGCTGTAGGGTGGGTGGACTAGTGTTTCGAAGCCATGCGTGTGCAGGGCAGCCATTGCGACTCTGCTCTTGTGAACCGGCGCGTTGTCTTGCAAGAGCAACACACCCTTGGTCAATTTTCCTCGACGTTTTTCCTTGATGGCCTCCTTTAATTTTTATAGTATCGTTGCGTAGTATTCTCCGGTTATGGTCCTTCCCTTTTCTTTGTAATCAATCAGTATTATCCCCTCACAATCCCAAAAAACAGTAACCATCAACTTTCCAGCCGACTCCGACACTTAGAATTTCTTTGGCGGTGGTGTCCCCTTTTTATGCCATTGCATGGACTCTTGTTTGGACTCAGGCTCAAAGTGATGAACCCATGTTTCATCTCCGGTAAAAATTCGCTCCAAAATCTGTGTAGGTTCATCTCCACACAACTCCAAAAATTGTTTTGACGCATCGACGCGCTGCTATTTCTGAAGCGGCGTGAGCATTCTCGGTACCACGGAATAGAAAAAACAGTGGAAGTGCCACGCAGCTATCGCGCGTGTGTCACAATTATGCGGAGCTCCGCAACACCGGCTCAGTCGGGATTAGCTACTTGCTGTGATATGTCGTCTCGAACGTAACGAAAAATATTACAAATATGCCTTATTGTGCAATTTTTACATGCAAAAACGATAGCAGGACAAAAAATGTATCTTGCGGAGGTGTATCGTATCACCGGTTATTATAAAACTATGATATATTTCAATATAATCGTTTTTATTGACAAAACCATATTTATTACTTTGTTGCGAACTAAAAACTACCTTATGTCAATTGTTCAAAGTCTAAATCAACTTGCTCGCTGTCTTGAATATCATCGTAGGTATACATTCTAGAAACTTCGACGCTACTCGATTAGGGATGGGACACATTCAAATAGTTCGGTATCGATAAAATAATAAAATGTGTATTTATATAGTGAAACTTACACGTTACCATGACATATTATATACTCGTTGTCGTTCTTCTCGATTAATTGAAATAAATGGTTGGAGTTTGAGTACGCACGGCTACACATCAAGCTATACAAAACCAGTATAAGCTGCCTTCTGATTGTACGAAAAACCTATACAATGCGAGGTCAGCTAAAACTGGAAATGCATAGCTTGATGTGTAGCCGTGTGTACTTATATTCTGACAAATAAACCAATCATTCATTAATAGCTGGACGTAAGCCTCAAAAGTAGTCAGCGGGATTGTCCGAAAGGGTTACCGCTACCCCGGAACATAAAGGGCGAAGGAAGGAACATGGGTGGGTTTTAGTCAGTAAGAGTCTGACACTCCCTTCCGCTCCACCCAGAGCGGGAGGGTTCATTTGATGATATCCCATCCCAAAAAAAAAAAAAAAAAAAAAAAAAGCCTCAAAAGTAACTAATACTAATAAAGTATGTAAATATTTCAGTTTTCCCTAAGATCCTTTTACCAAGGAGAAATGGATAGAAGCAACGGGAAGACAGAACTGGATGCCGTCTAAATCAAGTACATGGAATCTGTTCAGGGCATTTTTATGAAAACAATTTACAAACTTCAAAAAAGGCTACATATTTTTAAAAAAGATAACGCAATTCCGACAATTATTAAACAAATATGTTTTATTTCAAGGACAATAAATAGTTTAAATTGACTATTTATCGTTTCATTTAACCATTTTATCTTTTATACTAATCGGACTTTGGTCCGTTACATAAGATAAAAGATTTGAATTATTACATTGTACAAACATCGACATTAAATTATCGATATCTTGTCCTCATCCCTAGCTGAGTAGAAAAATAGATAACTAGTGCATACGAATATGACATCTATTCCAATGATGTTAGGGTGCCAAATAGAGTAAATTGGTTACAGCGCCCTCTAGCGTTGAGTGGCTGAACTCATTGTGTATTGCTCGAATTTGATTGTTACATGGAAAAATGGACTTCATTGATTTTGACATGTAAAATAAAAACAACACTCAGGAGTTGTAATAAGATTTAATTTTGAACAACAATAAATAAACTTTTCGCCAAAGTTGCATTTATAATTAGTAGCCAATTATATCATCGTTTTCTGTGTATTGAAATGTTCATTTTAATTTGCAAGTGTATGAGTTTGGCGACACTGGTTCCCGTACTAAAGAATTCTAAGGGCACTTCCACTGTTTTTTCTATTCCGTGCTCGGTACCCATCTTGCAATGACTTTTGTCATACCCAGGTGGTCATGTAGGATTCGCAAAATGGTGGAATCTGATACCCCAACTAATGCAGATAATTGTTTTTTCTTCAAACGGGTGTCTTCCAGTACAATTTTTTCCACTTTTTGACGATGTCTGATGTGGTGGCCTCAACTGGTCTTCTTGAGCGGGGGTCGTCTTCAATCGACTATCGACCATGTTTAAAAAGGCCATGCCACTTGTAAATCATTGATTTACTAGGGCACAGTTCCCCATAAACGGTTTCCATTTCATTCAAAATGGTCTGAGCGTTCTTTACCTGCTTGGTAAGGAATTTTGTTACAGCACGGTGTTCAATTTTCTCCATAGTTTCAGTTTTCTTCCGGATTGACTTGTTTAGCAGGCGAGTGTTCGTAAACGAATGACGCAATAGGGCTGGAACTCAATTTATATACTAATGATGAGTCCCCAATTAGTATGACACTAAGCGAGCGATCCCCACTTCATCCCCTCCATTCCTCGAACTGTTGGAGCTCCCCTCGTACATACACCTCGTAAGTCGGGGCCGTTACCACTGGACCACCACTGCTGTCAATCGAAATTATTCTAATGATTTTGTGTTCATCCTATCCTACTATCCTACTTCCTACTATAATATTATAAACGTGAAAGTTTGTATGGATGGATGGATGTTTGTTACTCTTTCACGCAAAATCTACTGAACTGATTTGGATGAAATTTGGCACACAGATGGTTCATAACCGGGATTAACATATAGGATACTTTTTATCCCGATATTCCCACGGGATCGAAACTTATGCGGGTGAAACCGCGGGGCGCAGCTAGTAATATTATAAACGCGAAAGTTTGTATGGATGATCCAGATGGATGGATGTTTGTTACTCTTTCACGCCAAAACTACTGAACGGATTTGGATGAAATTTGGCACACAGATACTTTATAACCAGGATTAACACATAGGATACTTTTTATCCCGATATTACCACGGAATCGAAACTTATGCGGATGAAACCGCGGAGCGCAGCTAGTAGTTAGAATAAAACTTATTCTGACTTATTATGTAAAGTGTATGGTTTACCTACCTACATACCGTCAGACTGAGGTTCTTAATACAAACAAATTAGACTCGGTTCTAAAGTTAGCTTTTGTATAAGAACTTTACCTTGAGTCGAAATAAAGATCAAAATACTAAATCTGCTTGAAGGTTCATCTTGGACAAAAGTCAAAACTCGTTCAGTAATAAGATGGAGAACTTTAAATCAATTTTAAGCATGGCTTTTTGATGTATATTGGAATGTGTTTGCTGGATAGTAATTTACTGAGTAAATATTGTTGGAGATCGAGAATGGGTTGGTAAGTCTTGGTACGTACGTAAAAGTGGTGGCAAGGTGTGGGTGTGGGTGTGGGTGTGGGTGTGGGTGCGAGTGTGGGTGTGGGTGTGGATGTGGATGTGTGGGTGTGTGTGTGTGTGTGTGTGTCAGTGTGTGTGTGTGTGTGTGTGTGTGTGTGTCGTGATCGTGAACGCCGTCAGTAGGGACTGGCCATCTCTTACTCTTGTTTACTCTGAAAGCTTTTAGAAATCATCTCAACGTGTTTGTCGAGGAACCAAATATGCACGACTGCAACAGATTGCTAGTTAAAATGGGGTCAGAATTAGCGATACTTGCCTTATATCGACCTCCCTCTGTTAGAAATATAAACAATTTCACCGGCTCTCTAAACAACACCTTGCAGAACCTATCATCTTTCAAAAATACCATTTTAATTGGAGATATTAATATCAATATTCTTCCAGAAAGTACTGACGCATCCGCTGAGGAATACCTTAACCTATGAGCTTTCCATGGTTTGCTTCCCGCTCACACGCTTCCTACACATCAAAGTGGCTCCTGTTTGGACCATATAATATTTAAGTCGAATTTCCCCGCACTTGCCCTTGTAACTAATTCAACAATAACCGATCACAGTGCTACCCTACTTACGAGGGTGACACTGAAAGTTCTTAGAAAATCAAAAACTGAACAAACTAGCAAGTTATTAGTTTTATTATATCTTTTTAAAGTAGTGTCCATTTACATCAATACATCGCTGCATCCGATGGAACCACTGAGAAAAGCACTTTGCCCACTCGTCCTTAGGGGTCTCTTCGACGGCATTTTGAAACGCAGCCACTGCTTCCTCGGCGTCCATAAAACGTTTTCCTCGAAGTTTTTCTTTTATTTTCGGAAATGAATAAAAATTGCAAGGTGCTAGGTAGTAGTAGTACTGACGTCACCAAGTAGTCGATTGTTTGCTTGGCGGTGTGCAACGAGGCGTTGTCGTGGTGAAGGAGGATCCTACTGCGAGGTCGTTTCTCCCGAACTTTTTCCAAGACAAGTGGCAAACAATTGTTAGTGTACCGCTCTGCAGTAACTGTTTTTCGATCCTCTAAAACAATTGTTACGTAATGACCTGTCCTTCTGAAGAACGAGGCCACCATCTTTTTTCCCACGCTTCGACCTCTCTTCACTTTAGTTGGCAACTCCTCGGAAGGAAAAACCCAGACAGCAGACAGTCTCTTAGTTTCAGGATCATAACAATAAATCCAGCTTTCGTCACCCGTAAGTATGTCGAACACAGCATTTGAGTCACCTCGGTTAAATCTTTGAACCATTTCAGGACACCAATCAACACGAAGGAGCTTTTGGGCCTCTGTCAAATGATGAGGTATCCACCGGGCACAAAGCTTCCTGACCGCTAAATGTTCATGGAGGATTTTGTGCACTTGACTCATACCGATGCCTAAGCTTGTCCGAACCTGCTGATAAGTCACTCTTTTGTCAGTCTCTATCATACGCCGCCCGCACAACACTGATGTTATCTTCAGTCGTCGCCGTAGAAGGCCGTCCCTCACGCAGATCATCGGTGAGATTAGTGCGACTACGTTTAAACTCATTAAACCAGTTGTAAACAATGGCACGAGATGGGGCTTCATCGTGAAAGGCCAATCGAAGTCTATCATAACTTTCTTGTTGACTTAAATGACATCGAAAGTCATAAAAAATCATTGTACGAAAATTTTCTCGCGTTGAATTCATGCTGACGTGACGCAGACAATTTTCAAATTTGACGCCAAATCGTAAACAAATTACAAATGAATAAAATACATACACAATAATATTGGCAAAAAGTTGCATTTTCAAAATTTGAACTTATTTTTTTATTACATCGTTTAAAAGTGGCCAGTTCTAAAAACTTTCAGAGTCACCCTCGTATTTTAAATTTTTAAAAAATTACCAAAAGTAGTCACTCGCACAATTTCGCGTTTACATGTAAATGAAGAAGACTTACGCAATATCGAATTTGACCCAGTCTACGATTCCGCTGATCCGCAGTTTTTTATGTTATACTTAATCAAAAATTTACAACATACAATTCAGAAGAACACTGTCATATCACGGCTAAGAAACACAAACTGCAATATAAAACCATGGATCACGACGGGACTCATTCGCTGTTTGAAAAATAGAGATAAACTGCATATGAAAGCTAAATCCAATCCAGATAATTTAATTTTGCAACTGTCGTATAAAAGATATCGCAACTTTTGTAATAATCTTCTAATAAAAGTAAAAAACAACTACGATAAAACTGCACTAGAAAAGGCTGGTACAAATAGTAAAAAAATCTGAAATTTTATTAAAAGTCAGAACAACTCGAAACAAAATCAGGCATCTTCAGGTTTATTACAAGCACACTCATCACAATTAACAACTGCCAACATCGGAAATAATTTCTTTTCTGGGAAGTGTTTGGCTGAAAAAGTTGGGGCCAATCACAATATTTAACAAGCACACCATTTACGTGTAGCACTATTTCATCATCCTTTGCGTTGCTAGACACTGATAAAGCTGAGCTGAGGTAGAAACGATAATTATGAGTTTGAAAGACGACTGTGCAGTTGGCTGGGAGAACATATCAAATAAAGTTATTTACAGTTCAGGCACATTTTGGTACTGCCATTAAATTATATTTTCCAAAAATGTTTATCTACAGGTGTTTTTCCTGAGTGCCTAAAAAAAGCTGTTGTTGTCTCCGTTTATAAATCAGGCAGTAAAGATTAAGTCACAAATTATAGACCTATTTCGTTACTGCCTTCTATGTCTAAAATATTAGAAAAAAATATAAATAAAAGGCTTTACAAATACTTGGAGGATAAATTAATTTTGTCTCAGCGGCAGTGTGGATTTAGGCCTAAAATGTCAACAGACGATGCCGTACACCATCTGACTGACTAGCACAAGAACTTGATAATGGTAACCACACAGTAGGAATCTTCCTGGACCTCGTCAAAGCTTTTGACACGGTTTCTATTCAAATTTCAACCTGAACGATGTTATCAGTATTGTGTAACAATATTTTGATTTAAAAGAGTGTCCACGGAGTTTGCCCGTTCTTCTCCATAGGCACCTACTACGCTTTGAAATTATCAACCAGCTTTTTCGTTCTGACTGACCGACTTTTTGACCGTTCAAAAGTGCCTGTAATTCGTTTAATTGAAGTAAATGGTTTGTGTTTGCGTGCAGGCGCGTGCGAACATCAGCTCGCTGCTGTCGGAGGTGAGCTACAAGCGCGTGCTGCTGGGCTCGGCCATGAAGGTCATCCGCGACCGCCAGCAGCTCATCGCGGACAAGAAGAAGGCGCTCGTGCACGAGATCACGCAGACCGTCGTCAAGTTAGTACACACCAACGACTACAAGCAAACATTTCGCTTAAGTATGTGTCACTAATGCTTATTGAATGAACCGCATCAGATTAACGAACGCCATCAACACGCGCGGCAAGCAGCTGGTGCTGCGACTGAACGAGGTGTGCGACGCCAAGCAGCGCACGCTAAACGAGAAGAAGGAGGCGCTGGAGCAGCTGGCAGCCATCACGGACCACTGTGTGGCCTTCGTCAACCAGGTCAGCCACGACAAGCTTGATTGTACACAATCAAACTGGTTGCTAATTTCATTACTAATACATTCTGTTAGTATCTTATCTCAAACGACACAATGATCCAGTATGCGCTAAAATGTTATGAAAAGTCTATGGTTGGAATATTTAAAATATGAGCCTGGTGTATCTATGAACATAAATATTGATCTTTCATTGCTTAATTTTTAATTTTAATACGTAGTTTGTACCTATTGTTTACAAAATATTGTAAAACATTTAAAAAGAGTAACTATTAAAAATGGAAATTAATGTAAAAAGAATTTCTTGCCCGTCGTTCTCCAAAAGAAACTGGAGGAAGGAGTACCTAGAATCAATAAAATTTTCTTGTTTTGGCCATTCAATGGCCTACTCGAAATAAATGCTTCGACTCGGACTCGCCCAGGCGCTGGACGGCTCGGACACGGCCGTGCTGCACGCCAAGCACGCCGTGTGCGCGCACCTGCAGCGCATCAAGTCGCGCCGCGCCGACATCCCCAACCCCGAGATCCCCGTGCGCATCGCGCTGGCGCTGGACAAGCTGCCTGAGCTGGTGCGCGTGCTGGCCGGCCTGGGCAGCATCGTGGTGGACGGCAAGCCCGACGGCGCGCCGGCCGCGCAGGGCCCCTACCACCCGCCGCCCGCGCCGCACGCGCACGCGCCCGCGCCGCACGCGCACGCGCACGCGCCGCACGCGCACTCGGCCGTCGTGGCGCTGCAGCACGTCGCCATGCATCAGGTACTGTGCCGTCGCTGTACCTTATCGACGCTCTGTCGTACAGTAGCGGAAGACCGAACGATCGATGGATGGACTGTGTAAAAGATGATATGGCTAGAAAGGAGGTGACTACCGAGATGACGACTGATAGAACATTATGGAAGAAAAAGACGTTATGCGCCAACCTCAAATAAATTGGGATACGAGAGAATGAGGATGATGATCAATACACAATTTTAAATATATAAATAACTTTCAGTGACTGGATGTTCTCGATGTCGGTCGACCGAGAACTACAGGCATCCGCACGTTCACGGTTACAATTTGACATTGGCGCCGATTCTCTTGTTCGCAAACTAAACTAAATTTAAGTTCAGTGCATCTTTTGAAGTGAAACTTCTTTACGCACGCTTGCCTTGGGGAGTAAGCTGGCGAACGCGTGACGAAAAGTGTGATCGGGCGAGGCGAACGGGAGTTGAGTGGGGGATATAAGCAAGAGAAAGCAGTGCGCGGGTACATTTTCTTTCTCTCTTCCTCTCATAGCCAAATACGTTCCGTATATCTAAGCACAGTGCAGGCCTATTGTCTGTATCACAGTGTAGGAGCAAGAGAGAGCAGTGCGCGCGCACATTTTCTTTCTCTCTTTCTCTTATAGCTAGTAAGTGAAATATGTATACAGGATGGCCGGAACATTGACGTCCAAAAATAAAATTTAGGTCCCTCGTATCGTGAGGTATCCGAATCACCCCCATGTATGTTCCGCGACTTTTCATAGTTTTCGAGTTACGAATTTTTTTCTGATTTTTTGAGAATGATCGACCTGACCAATCTAAAAAATGGCTTTGTCGAGATTTTTTTTTTGCAACTGAATCTTCGTGAGTAGTACTTTTATGCATAAAATAATCAGCTTCGTAACTGTGATGAAAGTTATGAAAAAGTTGGTCTAAAGTGAAAAAATTACGTTCGGTAAATTATGGCTTAGCATTTTAACTTTAAATAAAAAATTTAAACAGGAAACTTCATGGTTCCTAAGTAGGCTTCAAGAATGCGCCAGACTCTCAGCTTTCATAATCATAAAAAAATTAGCACTTTAGACCAACTTTTTCATAACTTTCATCACAGTTACGAAGCTGATTATTTTATGCATAAAAGTACTACTCACGAAGATTCAGTTGCAAAAAAAAATCTCGACAAAGCCATTTTTTAGATTGGTCAGGTCGATCATTCTCAAAAAATCAGAAAAAAATTCGTAACTCGAAAACTATGAAAAGTCGCGGAACATACATGGGGGTGATTCGGATACCCCACGATACGAGGGACCTAAATTTTATTTTTGGACGTTAATGTTCCGGCCACCCTGTATATCTCAGTCAGTGGTTCGTTTGCGAGTTTACTAGCGTTACGCGAACGGTGATTCTTTGGTTATTTTTCGTAATTCTATTTCGTTTTGAACAATTTAATGAATTAATATTTTGAGAAATATGTTTCACTTCAGTCGTGTGGTCATAAGCACACTCGGTTTTTTTTTTCTATTTCATTAAGAAAAGGACAGAAGATAAATGTTAGTTCAGTCTAATCAAACTAGTCAACGCCTGACGTAAATTGACGTATTTTTATTATCCATGTTTTTAATAACGTCTAAACTTGCTATGGAGTATGTTAATTTGAAAGGACTAAACTAACATTTATCTTTTTCTTAATGAAATAGAAACAAAAAGATGCACTGAACTTAAATTTAATTTAGTTTGTGAACAAGGGATTCGGTGCCATTGACTCCCTCTTTATTTCGTAGCAGTAAGGGGCGGTTTTCATAGTTGAAGTGTTACTAGTGAGGTGCGAATGACCGTTCACTGTGATAACGACCAGTCTATTCTGTAAAAAGTCTCACCGTGACAACGAAGGTGAAGTGCGCTGTCAGTCCACCTGATACAAGTGATTGACACTGTTGACAGCTCACTTCAACCAAGGTTCCACAGTGATTTTTACAGAATAGTCCGGCTGATGTGCGACGTTGTTCCATGTCTCAGACGTTGGCTCGCTACCAGGTCAGTGCTCATCTCGTCGTTAGCGAATGACTTCTGTCTGTATGTTGTCGCATCTGCCGCCGAGCGAACTACCCACGCCCACGACGTTATCGCTCTCTTTCTATTACTTACGAGTAGTGTGGCCGACTTTACTGTTTGTATTCGCTTGTTAGCTTCTTTACTTTCCATTGGTGTTTATCTTCTGCATGAACTTACGACGTTTTATTATGTATAACCACAGTGTAACTATTCTTGCGGTTCATCACCCATACATGATGACGATGAGACAGGGCAAAATAAATGCCCAAATTTATGAAATTACTAAAAAATAGAATAAATTAAATTTGTACTTGGAGTTTTTGAGGTTCAAACGTGCCTTTTAATGACCTACTTGAAATAAATTAATTGACTTTGACTAAGGTACTATACTATCAAAATAATGTGTTTCGTATAAACATTTTGCCTATACCAATTAATTCACAATTTTAAATGGATGCCATCTTGCTATTCAGAATCCTCAGTTTCGTCAATAGCGTCCCACAAAACGTCCTTGTTGCAACAAGGACTAAAATATACGGTAAAAATAAACGATAAACCTATGCATGATGACTTGCAAAATGACACTCGTGAAGAAAAATCACAGTTTTAAAATACCCATCTTATAATTTGATTTTGAATTTTTTTCCGTAAGGTAGCTAGATTGTGGTATAATTGTCCGAAGTAGTTCTCGTTCGCGGTGGAACTTGTTTTTTTTTAGATTTTTTATGTTATAGATATATATGTTTAATGGACGTGTCGGGCGCATACGAGCCAGTAATATGTGACGTCGTAGATCAATGTTGCCCGTTATGGGCCGGCCGCTTAACTCTCGCGTTGTCTGAGGTAGCTGCGCGGTGCGGGAAGACTGATAGTTCTCACAAGTTGACGAACCACTGGGTTCTCGCATCACGTCACCACACCCCCCCGCGCTGCTACCTCAGGCAACATCTCAGTTAAGCGGTAGCCCTAGTTGATTAGTTGTCAGGTGCCGCGCCGGCGTCACGCTCGCTCGCTGTACAGTCGACCGCGCGGTTTGACTTACACAGCGCCTTTATTTCGTAGCTGTTAAGGGTTACAACGCTACAAGCTTATTTTGGCGCGTGGCCAAATTCGGAACTAACGATTCCGTTTTATTTTTTCAATAAAATATCTGTATCAATTTCACAAATGTTTACCAACAGTGCCACCCTGTCAATATTTAGGCGCCAAAATATGCTTGTATCACTCTTACTACAAATGAAGTGCGATTTATCGTACCGTGACGTGGCGCACAAGCTGCCGTATTAATGGATTGTCCGTGTGTGCAGTCGTACGTGCAGGCAGGAGGCGCGGGCGCAGGCGCAGGGGGCGCGGCCGGCGCCTTCCTGCCGCTGCAGCACGGCCTGCGCACGCGCACCACGCCGCTGCGCCACCCGCACGTCACCTCCACCACGCACCCTCACCACTTGCACGGTACATAATATTTTTTTTTGATAAGGACACGTTTGATGAGGGTTTTGAACTTTCCATCGCTAAGTTCTGGAACATAAAAATTTGTAATGTAATGATTGTTGTGTGTAATGTTTAATTAGAATAGATAAAATTTATATAAATAGTAAGTTATTCCAAAGGAATGTCAAAATAAAAATTTGCATGCTTGCATGCAGGCAGAGTACTATAACTTTTTAGGTTTTAAGAACTTACCTTTATACTACGAATGTATCTCTAGCAAATAAACATTTGATTTAATTTGATTTGAAGTTCTGTAACCGGCATTGGCAACTTGTAATAAAAGCGGATGCTGTTTATAAGAAACGACTTGGTAGTTTTAGTTAATCTAAAAGGTATCAGAATTTAATTTTTACTACGTGTATTTATATCATGGAAATCGCTTCTTATTTTGAAAAGTCCTAAGTTTTTGCGAACATACAAAGTACTATAATACTATGCGTAGATAACGCCTATGCGATGGGTGTCGTCATGTCATGTCAACCCTCTGACGTTGTGTGTGGCGCAGGTGTGAACGAGATGAACCTGCGCGGGCTGCTGAACGCGCAGACGGCGCGCGGCGCGGCGCGCGGCCTGCCGCCGGCGCACGCGCAGCACCCGGCGCAGCTCGCCATGCACCACGCCTACCACCAGAGTGAGTTCCGCTGCCCAATCCACTAAGAGCGGTATCGCGATAGGTAGCGCGCGCGCGGAGCGTTTTGATTGCGTTGTTTGCAATACATTGCGCACTCAAAATGCCAATTTTTTAACCGGTCATTTCCGAAATGAATGACTTTCGTAATGTTATTTATGGCATCAGGTGTAACCTTTTCACGACGTTTGCGCGTCGATGTCCCCGCCACCCTGTATATTTTGCGATGCAATTCATTCGACAATAAGACTCATAGCAATTGTACAAACCGACAACAATCAGTTGAGTTAAACGCCGTATCTCCCGCAGTGATCGGCGCGTACGCATCCAACGCGTACGGCGGCGGCGCCGGCTCGGGGCGGCGCAGCGGCGGGCCGCGCACGCCGTCGCCCGCGCCGCCCGCGCCGCCCGCGCCGCCGCCCGCCTACCTCGCGCACCCGCAGCCGCAGGCGCAGGCGCAGCCGCACCAGCAGCACCAGCCTGCCGCCGCCAAGTGGCACATCCCGCAGCAAGGACTGTCTAACGGTGCGTAAAGACACTAGCTATTTTTTAATTATTCTTTGAACGTATCACCCTCATGGGAAACTTTTGTCACATGCAAAATAAAAAAAAACGTGTGGGTTCGGGGGACCCGGCAGGATGTGATAATTTTCGCAGCCGCCGTTTTGGATTTTTATTTGACTTCACTATCGGCTGCAGCGACCTCGAAAACCATGACGAAAGTTTTAATTTTCAGCCGCCATCTTGGATTTTCATGTTTCCTCACTATTGGCATCGGCACCCTCGAAAACCATAAAAACGATCTCTCTTTCTATATTATGTAAAAAAGTCGTATCGAGCGGGGCCTACCGCAAGCTCCGTTAAAGGTTCCTAAAGCGAGTGTCGGTCGCAGGCGCGCTGGAAGCCAGCGCCGTGTCGCCGGGCGCGTGCGCGGGCGCAGGCGCCGACTTCAAGATCACGCTGGGCCGCGCGCGCGCGCCGCCCGCCGCCGTCACGTCCACCAACCCCAAGACGCCCAGCCCCAGCCTCAACGTGAGTAGCCGCGTTCTTGTCGGAACTCAGTTCGCTCGCTGCCAATAGTCAGTGCGAGCGAATGGCTTTTAATGTATACGAATATTTTATTTTATTACCTGCACATGGTTGTTTCACATAATTTTGTAGTCGTCGATTAATTTTCTAATATAAAACCGGTCAAGTGTGAGTCAGACTCGCGCACCACTGGGCAAAGTACTATAGACCCAGTCCCCAATTTTTTTTTATCCAAATGTCATTATTTATGTCTTATATTTTTCGCTACGGTCTACAAAACAACGAACCGTCTGTTTCAAGTCTTAAATATATGGGGCTTCCTGAAAGGAACACCTTTCAGTTTCACTTATCTAACGTAAATATGTATGTGGCTTTTCTATTTTCCGTCACAATAAAAAAGATAAAACATAATAATTGCCGACTTATATAATATGGAACATAAAGCAGCACGCCTATATCCCACGAAGCAGTCGGTACACGTGTGTGGAACATTCACATTTCGCAATTTGTTATATTTCGCGATATCTATTCTATTCATTTTACCTACATACATCATCATTCTCCTGCCCTTATCCCAATTTATTTGGGGTCTATTCATTTTACCTACATACAATTTTTACTTATTTTTTAATAATCAAATATATTTCGTCCTACAATTGTACCATTACATTTCCTTCTTTTCCCTTTTCCTTTACTTGTGCTACATGACACTGTAAAGGTTTTGATTTCGGAATATATACGCCCATATCTTTTTTTTGCGTTTACTTAGAAGTTTGATTTTTTCATTGCTTCAAGGGATTGTAGCCCTGAGTATTTGATATAAATTTCAACTTATAACTCCACGCGTTCCTGAGAAAAAGGGTCTCGACTGACGGACAGACAGACGGACAACGAAGTGATCTTATAAGGGTTCCGTTTTTTCTTTTGAGGTACGGAATCCTAAAAATCACCACCTGTTCACTGTTAACCACTGTGACGTCACATATCTTAAGAACTGTCCAGTGCACATTTCGCCTCTCGTGTATCGCGCTGCTCGCGCCCCGCCCCTCCCCGGCCCGCGCAGGCGACGATTCGATCGAGCGGTTTGTCTATAGCCGCATGAAGGGCAGTCTCTCAAACAAAAATGATCGCTTAACACGTGTGACAAATTGTCAAACACGTATAAACTGCTGTGATCGGTGGCATGATTTATAATTTTCGTTCGATATGAATTCGATCGCATCTCTCGAACTCGGCCCCTCGCCGATGGATCTCGGCAACCGTGAGCGTGTTGCAGGGCGGCGTGCCGAGCGAGCTGGACAAGGTGTGCGCGGCCTCGGTGCAGGACCTCATGGCCACCATCGCCAAGCTGGACTCCAACGGCGTGCAGGTGGTGGCGGAGGCGGGCGAGCCGGCGCCGTCGCCCGCGCCGCACGTGCACAGCTCCACGGACGAGCGGCCCGGGGACCCCAACGAGGACTGGTGCGCCGTGTGCATGGACGGCGGCGAGCTCATGTGCTGCGACAAGTGCCCCAAGGTGTTCCACCAGTACTGCCACATCCCCACCATCGAGAAGCTGCCGGAGTGAGTGCTGCCCGAATGTCTTCTATTTATATTTGATATCGACCAGTTTTCGATAGTCCGCTATAGCTTCGAAATGTATGATGTGTCCTAACTTAATCAAGCAAAAGATTTGAAATCTGACGAAGATACAAAAGACTCGAGTGTACCGCGGCGTGTGCCGGTATATGTATATGTCGCCGCCGACTAGCTTAATTAGCCATTCAGTTAACAGCCTACCGCCTTCAACTAGCGGCCTGAATGGTATTCAGCCGCTAGTCGAACGGCACACGTTAAGTTAAACGGCAAATTAAAACATGAATAGTAATAAAAAGAAAATTGGTCGGTTTTTAATCCTACAATGTCAATCAAATACTCAAGTAAGTAGCTTAGTAAATGTATGGCCAGCAAAAATATTGGAATGGGCAGTCAAGTCAATAGTTCATAGTTTAGGCTGGAACAGTGTGTGATCAACGACGCGCGAGCAGAATTGGTCGCAGTAACTAAGCCAGGCCGCCCCGACCAACTGGGTTAAGTTAGAACTGTGACCAAACGTGCGCGAGCCGAGCGAGTGCTGCTGCAAAATTTTAGGCATTCCACTTTGCCCCACCGGTGGGGCGGCTCGGTGGGGCAAAGTGGAACGATTCTAATTTTTAACATATCATGCAAATACAACAGACCTTTTGTAAAAAAAAATGTAATACACTGTCAGTGTCCATTCATTTAAAAATATTCCTACTAAATACCAATTTAAAAATGGTATCACAATAACAGATCCTATTGTTTAACAGAAATACATCCAATTTTAATTGAAGAAAAGAAGATTTTCATCAAAATACACTTTACAATTTAGTTGCGTTGATACTTACGATTTTTGTAAAAAAAAATATACTACACTGTCGGTGCACATTCATTTAAAAATATGCCTACTAAATACCAATTTTAAAATGGTTTACTATCACTAGGTAGGATCTGTTATCGGTACATAACAATCTGGGAAGGTTACTGAAGCATAGTGTGTCGGCAGCGAGACGGAGACGTGGCAGTGCCTGCTGTGCGTGAACTTCGCGGAGCTGGCGTGGGGCGCGGGCGCCGAGCTGGCGGCGCCGGGCGGCGGGCTGGCGGCGCGCGCGCAGAAGCTGGTGGAGCGCGTGACGCTGGAGCTGTACTGCCAGTACGAGGCCAGCCTGCCCTTCCGCGAGCCCGTGCCGCCCGAGAACCTGCACTACCACTCCAAGGTACGCCCGGTGGGAATTCTCATCGTCGAAAACGACGAACTGCGATACGAACTTTCTTCCTGTGCCTATTGAAGCCCTTCACTTTCATCACGCGAGGAACTCTTCTGAAAAATTTCATGGTTAGCCAGCGGTTTAGGCCTTCTTTTAAAGTGGAACTTTTATTACATCGTCTCACACTTTTTCGTCTGTGTGTTGCATGTCGCGTGACGGTCGGCCGCGGAGTAGGGATAATTTTATTTTTTCTGTGGTGTATAGACTATTACTCATTTGTGCCAGTGCTCCACGCTATTTTGTTTGTTTTTGTCAGTGTTTAATATAAATGTATTTTTTTTTTAAGTTTCACTTTTACCGTGGTTTCATAAAACCACACTATCCTTTTTTTGTAATGTAATTTTCTGGGATACAATAAAGTAAAGCACATTAACGAAGTTGATGTATTTAACATCAACTTCGTTAATGTGCTGCCGGTCCATTCCGTAAACATGTTACCTTGACAACGTAGGTGTTGTGAATTTGAAGTGAGCTGTCGCACTACCTTATGCTAGGGATTGGCACTATTAATAGCTCACTTCACCTAAGTTTTCACGATGAGATTTTTACAGAATGGATCGGCTGGTCGTTGTCCTACTGTTATTGTCAACGTTTGCACGAATGAAAAACAATTTTGTCTTTAATAGAAGAGATATGAGGAAAAGAGCAGTGACCGCTAACACTAGACGACATCTAAATGAACGCCTAAACAAAAACGGAGCGTAGGAGTTTCAATTTTCGGCGTTAAACCGAAAGTTGAAAATACATCAGCGCGCTTCTCACAAGTACCAGTATAGTAAAAAAAAACATGAATTGGTTACCCCCTTTTCTGTAATGTGTGCGAGTTAGCTACTGGCGAGTAAGGAAGTATTCGTGCGCAGATCTCGCGCCCGATGTGCCTGGACATGATCCGCCTGAAGCTGCAGCCGCAGAGCCCGCAGCGCTACACGCACGTGGCGCAGTTCGTGGCCGACGTGCGGCTGCTGTTCCGCAACGCCTACAGGTACAACCCGGTGAGTCTCATGCGCAGGCGCAGCACACGCCGATTATTCGTTTAAGGGCTGATTTTTCCATCGCCAGATAACTTTTATTCCAGGAATAAAATTGACGTATGACAGTTTTTGTATGAAATAACTGTCAAAATTTCAAAATTATTCCTTGATCAAAGTTATCTGACGATGGAAAAATCAGCCCTAAGAGTGGGAAGTAACCGAAATCGCCTAACTTCAATTTGATTTTTCATGAAATTGATAAGACTTAGATATAAAATTAAAATAATAGAAGTAACTACTCGTACATCATATTTCCACACTTATTGTGTAACAGAAACACAAAATATTAACATTTACTCAATTAAAAAACATTTGATTTTTATTTATTTCTATATCAACCTTACAACTATCATAACAGGTCTAACCTAACGTGACAGTGTAGTTATCCACTTACAATTAACTTTAATTATTTAACCTTACATACCTAACAACAAATAATATAATTTTTACCTATGTAAGGTAAAAATTACTAACCTAACTAAAAACTAACCTAAAACTTCACCACACGGATTGTTTGGGTCCTCACCCGAACAATCCGTGTGGTGTTTTCGCCTCCAGTTTTCACGTCTTTCACATTTGTACTTAATATGCTCATGACTATACTCTGTCTAATAATAATATCATTTCATCTGTGAATATGATATTTCATTGGTCAGGCAGGGGACATAGACCTTCCATAGTTCAAGGTAACCGATTCACTATAGTCAGCCAAACCCATAGCCCGGTATATTTTGTTTCCATGTTCTGCAATAGTCCTGCACCAACCGGTGGTTGTCCTTGGGTGCACTTGCATTGCCGGTGCTCGAGCGCTGGCTCGGGAGGAGGCACGGCTCCCTGTCGTTTCGCGTGACGCAGGTGCTCTCGGGGCATGGTTGCTTCGGGAAGTACCTGTGTCGCATAAACAGGGAGCCGGACGCCCGGTGTCACCACTGCGTCGACTGTCGGGAGGACACGGCGCGGCATACGCTGGCAGAGTGTGCCGCCTGGGAGGAGCCGCGCCGTGCCCTCATCTCAGAAGTAGGCAGTGACCTGTCGCTGCCGGCCGTGGTCGAGTCGATGGTCGGCAGCGAAGAGTCCTGGGACGCGGTGGTTTCCTTCTGCGAAACGGTCGTCTCGCAGAAGAAGGCTGCGGAAAGGGAGAGGGAGATCTCGTCCTCTCACCCGGCCCGCAGCAGGCGCACCGGGCGTCGGCGGAGGGCGGACAACGCCCTCTTCCAGCCCCCCTGAATGGGTCCAGGGGCGACGGACTTGGGGACGTCCGTCGCCCCCCACACATCAGGCCCCGAGATGGCGGCGCGTAGTGTTCCACGCGCGCCTCTCTTAGACGTCGCGGGGGAGTCAAACACCTCACTCCCCTCCCTGACCCGAGGAGGAGGCACCACGAGATAGTGATGGGCGACTCGGAAAGTCTCCATCATTCCACCCGGAATATTCCTGGGAATATTCCCAAAACGGGTATTTACCCGGGTGCGTTCCCAAATCGTGGGTAAATTAGTTTCTATGACGATTGAATTAGTAAGTACTGAATAAAAACAAAAACACCAACTCCAAAATCATTTAATCAACAACGGGATGGTTCAAATATGAAAATTATTGTTTAAATATCAGGTTATGGGCGACAAAAATCACTTCAAGTTTAATACTGTTATAATAGTAAGTAGGTAAAATGTCATTGAGATTAATTTAATCACTGTCTAAATCACTGTCATCGGAGAATGTTTTTGTTATATCGCAAAACTCTATTTCTCTTGTATTTCTTCCAGAAGTTGATGGTTGGGGTTCAATATTGTTTATGGTCAATGGGCTAACCATAAAAGGACTTGAAGTGGGTTCCTCATCTTCTTCATCTACTTCTTCATCTTTTTGATTGTGTAACAAATTCCAGTTATATGATATGTAGGCCAGCTTTGCAGCTCTTTCTGTTGTTAACCTATTCCGTTTAAGGCTGTGGATATTTCCATGAACGCTGAAGGTACGCTCTGTTACGGCTGAGGTGCAGGGACCAGTTAAAAGACAAGCTGCAACTTTGCTTAGAGGTTTGTTTTTGCAAATTCCTTTCCACCAAGTTAAGGGATTCATTTTCTGGAGGCTGGTCCAAACAAAAGATTTTCCCCACAAACCTTCTCTTGCTCTATAATTAGCTAAATTTGTCATTATGTCCAAGTGTAACTACCTTCCTTTCTCATGAATATAATTCATGGCAATGATTTCTTCATCGTCGTTGAGTTCGATGCCTTGAGATTTTGGATCTAGCATATAGGCTGCTAGATGAATAGGCTTTATGCAGTTCCCTCTGCGTTTATCAACTGCATTTAAAATCCTCTCCCTGACATTATTGTTAACCAAAGAAGAAAAACCAGGAAGCAGAAAGACCAGACGTGATTTTATATCTTTGAATAACATATACAAGTCATTTATGTACGCTTCGTTTCCTTCTAGTTTAAATATGTAATCTGTTATTGGCTCTAAAATTGCAGTAGATTCGTCGATCATTTACCAAAATTCTTCGTCTAGTAAATTTGCTTTAATATCAACTGGGATCATTGTTGCATCTTCATGTACTGCCAAACATTGCAGAGCCGCCTTGCTATTTTGCAAACTACGCACAGCATGAAGGTAAATGCCCCAACGCGTCTTGCTTAGCAATTTTAGTTGCTCGCCAGAACCTTTTTCTACAATTATCTGCTTGAATAACGCACTCAGAATTTGACTTTTTCTAATAGATTTGATTACGTCGACGGCAACTGAAATGAAGGCTTGTATAGCATCTTCTTTCATTATATCATGACAAAGTAAACTCAATGTGTGCGCCACGCAATTAAGTGTGATTACGTTCGGATGTTGCAGTTTTACTAAATCAAAAGCTTTTTGTAGGTTTTTTGCGTTATCTCCTATTAAAGTCACAAATTTATACGTTCCGTAGGTTCTTATTACTATTTGAATTTCTTCACTTAGGTATTCGGCAGTGTGACGATGGCTAGTTGTAGCTAAACTTTTCACAAATACGGGTTCAGGTTTTGCAATAACAAAATTAATAATACCCTCGTTCCCGCGTCGGTTACTCCATCCATCGCACTGAAGATGTAAATTGTCAGTCGACTTCAACTCTTCAGTTATTTCTCGTTCCATTGGTTAGCTTTGTTTTAACCGTTAAGCGCATCAGTTATTTATTAATGCTTAGTTTAATTATTGTAGTATGGTTATATTATGCTGGATGCGAGTCGCACGGGACCGGTCAATGTGGCGACACTTGGGGGAGGCCTATGTCCAGCAGTGGACGTCTATCGGCTGAAATGATGATGATGATGGTTATATTATATTAATAAATAACAACGTTTCTTGAATAAAGCAGTGTAACACAATTTTATAGTTGTTATTTTTGTACAAGGAAATCGAAAACCTTAAGTTTCATAAATCGATTTATGCGAAATATGTATAAATTGATCATAAAAATATAAATACCCGAATAAATACCCATTGGGTGGATTCAATGGGAATATTCCCATTTTAGGAATTTACCCGGGTAGAATCCCATCACTACCACGAGGGGGTTGCGGAAGGATCTTACGTTCCCGCGACCCCCGGCGTGGGTGTGAGATGGAACACTGGTTTAAAAAAAAAACTTGTGCACTTGCATGGTGCATACAAGGATAATCGTCGGTTGATGAAAATGATGACGATGGTGCCTCCTCATCATTTAAAATTGTCTAAAGGGCCTCTGCGAGTTGGCTTCGGCCCCTGGTAAGCCTTTCAAAGGTCCGGGACCCCAGGGTCCCGAGATATGCCAAGAAAAAAAAAAAAAAAATTTAATTCAGATTCATCCTAAGATTACATTCATATTTGTTAGTAAAATTGCGAACTTACAAACTCATGTCAATAAAATAATGGCAAATAGAAAAAAAAATAGTGAAAATAGTGGCAGGTCCGGGTGGACTTCCCGATGATAGTGGCAAATCACTAAACGACTGCGTGCAGCCGTATCCAGCGAGCCAGTATCGGAGAGTCGCGCCCACGTGGCGCAGGCGCCGCAGTGGCGCGCCAGCCCCACCAGCACTCGGAACGCGTTATTGTATTAAACGCGCTGGTCGCTGTATGTCCGCTGTGTATAGTTAACCCACAGGCTGCAGGTGTAAAAGGACTGACAGTACGCTTTAAAAAGCGCAACTTTGACAGTCCCCGTGCACCGTGAAAACCTGCGGGCCAACATGTTGCATCCACGCTTTCCTTAAGGTCCTCGGTGACCCAGTGGCCCAAATACTTAAATTGCTCGACTTTGTTTAGAGCTGTACCACTTAGAGTGAAATTCGGAACGAATGTGTATCGCTTGTTGTCCAATCATTATTTCACTCTTTTTCGCGTTGTATTTGAGCCCATGAGCCACCGCGTAGGACTCACAATTTTCAGGAGCTTTCGTAAGGCATCAATCGACGGGCTCAGCAGCACCATATCGTCTGCGTAGCTGATGTTATTCACGCACACTCCATCTATATGACACCCTACCCCGGTGCTGCTGAGCTCATCGATCAGTCGGTTGACGTACAGGCTGAAAAGCGTAGGAGAGGTCAGCCCCCCTGCCTCACCCCGCGTTCCAGCCCATACTCCCCCGATAGAGAGCCTGCCCATCTTAAAAAATTCTTTTGATTGTTATATCAATGCATAAATAACAGCACAAATTCCCTAGGTAGACAAGTTTCATCCCTTAATTTACCCCATAGAACATCGTACGATACAAGATCGAACGCTTTCGATAAATCGAGGTAGCATGCATAGACTGGGGTCTCCCTACTCGTGTAATACTGTACAGTCTGCTTGAGGTACAGGATAGCACTCTCGGTGGAAAGCCCGGGTCTGAAACCGAACTGCGCGTCGTTTAGCGAGACGTGTTTATTCAGGTGCTGACCAAGCAGACTGTCCAGCACTTTGGCGACCACTGTGGCGAGAGAGATCGGTCTATAGTTGTTTACATCTGATGTATCACCAGTTTTATTTTTGGTAATTGGTACAACTATAGTACGCATCCGGCATCAGATCATCGGGCAGATGGGAGTGGCCTAAACACAGGGTAAAAAACATATCAAGCACTCTGGGTAGGTGAACACCTGCGTGCTGCTGGTGCTCGATGCTAAGGCTCACGTGACCCGGGGATTTACCCCTCAGCATGCCCCTGATCACCGCACGCACTTCCTTTGTAGTAAACTACTGAACATTACGCTCACTACCTTCCTTAGCATCGGGCACCTGCCGCGCTGGCCCCAGCAGCGAGTCCACCCTGAAATGGTGGGAGAACATAGTGGCTATCTCACTAGGCTCGTGCACTCCCGCCACGCTGACGGGGAGGCCCGGCTTTTGATTCATTTTATTGGTGTTTTTCCAGAACTGGCCGAATTTCTTGTTTGAGTGAAGTTCAGCAATAATATCCATTTTTATTTGTTGTTGGTTATTCTGACACCACTTTAATTTTGATTTAAAAGCGCGCCTAGTTTCACACATATCATTATAAAGACGTCCAGCCCCGGGCTTACCCCCATACAACCAAGCCTGAAAACAGCCGAGCCCTCTCATGAGCGCCGCGGACGTGCCTATTCCACCCGGTAATGTATTTACCTCTACGCTTTTCGGTAACATTATAACTACATATAGCGGCCTCCGACAGTATACAAATAATATCGCCATACATGTTATCTAACAGGATTTTATGACCTTTGTTACAACACATATTATCTGAGCAGCTTCTTAATTCTGAAGGAAAATCAATTTTACGAAGTCTAAGAGTGACATACATTTTTAAATTTCGATATCGAGTCGCGTCACTTTCACCCCAGACTATTCTATTTATACAAACAGTAGGTATACAAATCTTAGGCTTTAGTAAATTAAAATTACATCGTATAGATACAGGGTAATGATCAGACCAATAAATATTATATAACAGAGGCCGCGGACACGGAGTGCCTCGCGGCACTTGTCACAAGACAGTGGTCGAGCCAGCGCCGACAGCCGTGCCAACACTGACAAACGTATGACTGTCCGACGGCATAAGTTCCAAGTCTACACAGTTCCACGACTGTTCCGCGCAAAAAGTTAAAAGTTCGGTAGAAAATGACTCACCGGGGTGCGCATTGTAGTTCCCTAACATAAACACCGACTCCACGTTGTGATTGCAGCAACGTCATACATTGGGAGAATTTACACTTAATATGTGTGTAGCAACAATTATCGATTTTTTGCTGTCGAAAAAAAATGGTGCGGTTTCTATGTCTGTGTTTATTTCCTTTATTTCATTTAAATACCTACAAATTACATTTTTAAATATTTTTATAAACAAAAAGATAAAAAAACATTTAAAAATATAAAAAATAGTAGCCCACCGGTATCGGGAACAGGGTCCAAGCTACCGGCGGTCAGGGCTCCAGAGAGAGGAACCTCCTGACAATGCGAGCCGTGTCCAGAAGTACCGCTTTCTGAATCAAGCCCTTGATCCAGCTGCCCAACGAGAGCCTCCTCAGGTGTTGGTCGAGGCTCTTGGCTATTAAGCCATTGGCTGTCACGACTATCGGCACAATGATTGCTGAGTCCACATGCCACATGTCGACAACCTCGCGAGCCAAGTCAAGATACTTGATTTGTTTATCTTTCTCGGCTTTCACGAGGTTCTCATCATGCGGGACGGTTATGTCAACAATCATTGCACGCCGCTCTGATCGATCCACCACCACTATATCAGGCTTATTGGCAACAATAGTCCTGTCAGTGATGATGGATCGATCCCAGTACAATGTGATATTTCCATTTTCGAGAACTGGGTCGGGCACATACCTGTAGTACGGCACCTCCGATTCCACAAGGTTGTATTTCAGAGCAAGTTGCTGATGTATTATCCTAGCTACAAGGTTGTGTCTATGCAAGTACTCTCCGTTAGCTAGACGAGAACACCCGGAGATAATATGCCTGATTGATTCCCCCGGCCGGTGGCATGCCCGACAGATGTCAACCGTGCCGTCTTTCTCTGTGTTTATTATTATTAAATACAAAACAATATAAATTAGCCGCTTTGTTTACTGTAATTTCGATTTTGCAGGTTTCATAGTGGAAATCAGCGTAAAAATAAAGTATGCGCTGGTTTGCCGTATCAATTGTGTTGTAGTGCATACACATAAATATGGGGCTTACTACATATTAAAACACAACGTTTTTTATGCATAAAATTTTATGAAAGTTTTAAAATCGAAATAAAACATTAACATATTGGTTATGGTGGCAAATCCGCATCCTGGCAAATAATTTATATATTTTATGGATATTTGAGTGTAGGCAAGGTTTTTCTATACTGATTTATCTATAATATAAAATGATTATTTTCGATATATTCATTTGAAGCGATTACATTCGATCCCATCAATTAGTAGGATAGAATGCAGTAATTTAATACGCATAACAATTATATATTTTTTTGTCAAAACTGATACACTTACGGTATTATTATGTCTGTAAGAAGTCATAAATAAGATAATTCAATAAGATAAGGCAGTTTATATATTTATTTTATTACTTATTTTAAAGTTACCTTTTACGGAATTTGGAATAGTTACGTTCTAAAGCAGCTGTCAAAAAACGGTTAACCTAATGGATAGGGTATAAATTTCGAGTTTCAGTTTGATTTAGTGACCACGCGCAGTACGCGGCCAGGTCGCCGCGGCCAACTAATTATTCCGTGACATATGCAAGTGCGCGCACTAGGCGGCCAGTGGCCAGCGACCACGTATTGGCCGCGCGGCCAGCAGGATCATCGCGACCCGCACGCGGCCAGTTGGCCGCCGATACCAACGAGATCCACCATTTCGTATGAAAGAGATCAGGGTGCGCGCATTTGTCGCAGCGGCCACAAGTGTTTTATATGTACATGGTGGCGTTTGATACGGAGCGTTTCAAAATTTTCTCTTTTTTTTTTCTTTTTTTCGTTCGCTTTTGTAATAAGAAAATCAGCGCAACAATAATTCCTTCTTCGACGTCCATTTTGGAGCACGATGTGAATTTAACTGACAAATGTGGTCGCTACGTGGCCGCAGATGAATTGATAGCTGCGCGGCCAGGCCGCGGCGACCTGGCCGCGTACTGCGCGGGGGCACTTACGGAACTTTCAACTTACTTTGGCACCCATTTAGATGCCCATTTTTTAATCGGTGAATCCGACTATCCTGTACATCTTTTGTATCAAACTTGGCCTCTTTTTCACAAATGTATTTTTCCTACTCGCACTTCGCGCAGGAAAGGTTTTCGTGATACTTGTCTTTGCACAATACAGTGCAAAATCCTCCATGCCAATATAATTTTTGACTTGGGTATCACTGTTGCTAATTTATTGACTTTGCATGATCCTGCAAAGCAAAATCCACAATATATCATTTTTTTTCATACTTGGTTAACACTGTTTTCCACGAAGATGTCGGGACGCCCAAATTGTACAAGGTCCTAATGAAAGGTTACATTGGAATTTAAACTCTTTCACGTCAAGATAGTGTTTCTAGTTCCAAAACATGACTAAGACATGACATTCTAAAATTCTGAATTCAAGTTTAGCATATAGTAAGTATTTGCAAAATAAACAGATCTTTTTTACGTACTGAGGAATTTCATTGAAAATAAAGGGCCAAAAAATAAATGGCCAATGGTCATATTATTCCGTTTAAATATTGTAATTGAGAAACCATTACGAGAAATAGGGTTACTGATCACTGCGGTGCAACCATAGATATAGGATAGAACGAGATATGCCCTGTAGTTGAAAATGTATCAGAACTCCCATGTCGCTAAGACGATCCCACTACCGCGCCACTAGTACGCATGTAGTTCAGTAAAAGCAATAGATACAAAGTCGCGCACACACTTGCAATCCATAAATCAGAACGTATTACACAATCAATCTAAACCTTAACTCATAAAACACAGCGTGCATTTACCTTGCACCGTGCAACTTACTCACACAAAAACATCTGTCGCTATCGTTGTGCTGTGCAAATGCCATTAATTTTACATATACGAGTACACTAGTGATTGACCAAATCGGAAAGTTATCGATTCTCCCATTTATTATTGTACGGACGCCAGCAGGTCAAGCTACCCGAAACTGACAAATTTTCCCAATCAACCTTGAACCTTAATTCTTTAGCGATAAACTTGAAAATCTATTAAAGAAATTTGACAGATTGTAGTAGCTTGATGTGCTGGCGTCTGTACTAAAAAAAATTGGCGTCCTGATAATAAAATAAATAAAAAACGATATGTCCAGAAAATATTATATTATAAACAAATAAAAAATAGCAAAAACAAAAAAAAGTTAGTAAATAAAAATTTTTAATATTATTTTACATATTCTCAAGGGTCTTCCAACCGGATTTCAACTTCATCTTTTTATGTCTTCCAACCGGTTTAAAACGGTTGACAAATTGCAAAATTCAATTCAACAATATATTTTTTACAGTTCAAAATAAATATACAAAAACATGTTTATAGTGTTTCTTTTTTCCCATTGTTATTTATTCCTTAGACATATTTATTACACAAAGATATATAACAATTATGGGAAAAAATCACAATGTAAGAACATCATGCAAAAGGTATCATTTGGCGTGCAGATCCACGCCACGTACGTGAAGAGTCGTCAGCTAGTGAAGGGTAAGGAAAACAATTACGATAAAAGCTTTATGAAATATTTTACGAAAAGAAATTAAAATACTTCACTAATATATGACGAAAATTATTTCTCGTCTACTACATTTTACATCAGACTAAATACAAAGCAAAATATAAAATAAAAGTACCGTATGTAGTGACAAACTTTACAAACTTATGAGTAAAAAGTGCAAATCGATAACTTTGTGGCAACTCTCGCGCATCCATGTCAGCGGAATCCTTTACAGTGCCACGGTAATATTATCTATACAGTATTGTAACTCAGCCGTATCTTTGAAATAAATGCCTATAGCCGCGCGGTACGTAAACATGCGATAGGGCTGCCCGTCTCCAGCATTTTAATTACATTTGCCCACTTTGTGTTTCCGTTTAGTTTTGTGATTGTAAATATACTTTTTTTATATAAACTAATAAAATACTTTGTGAATTGAATAGGAAGTGTTCAATAAAAATGCGTGTTGTTTTTTGATTGGTAGATTTAATTTAAAAACCATGTTTATGTTTGAATAACAAATCGGTCTTATAAATTTGCGACCGAAAAATATTTGCGCCTCAACTGAGACGTACGAAATGCTTTATTATTAAATTTTATAGTATAAAAAATCCGCATTCTAATATATATATATATATATCCTACTCGTCATATTAAATATGTACTTGAACTTATTTTTAGTGAAAAAATCGCGCGGTTATTGTTAACCACTGTTAAGGAGCAATGTATTTACTGCGAAAATATTACAGTCGCTGTGATATTTGAAAACAAAATTAACGTAGTAAAAGCAAGAAATATTTTCCAATTTATTGTTTTTCATGATTTTAAAGACAAATCTAGTAAAATACTTATATATGGTAAGTGATTCCGTGATTTACAAAGTTTTGGTTTTGGCTTCGGTTTTTACAAGAAATCACTGAACGTAAAAGAATGCCGTGCATTCTTATATTTTTTCACGATCACGGTCGAAAGCGCGCAAGTTCGCGGAGCCGGCCATTTGCATAGACATGGTCATTTTGAACACGCCGCGACGACACAGACACGCCCCTTGCCACTTCTTCGGTTTTCTACATTTCTATGGGTGCAACAAATATTCTAAGATTTTGGATAGACGTCGTAACATATTACGAAGCATTATAAGCATTTTTAGAATGACGACGTCGTAAGTAATTTCATCAGCTCAAAGTAAAAAAGTTTAAGATAACTGATATTAGTCTTCATATCGTTAAAATAATCAAAATGAGTTTGTTTGGATCATGATTAATGATGTAGTATAAAAATCGAAACCCTTACAGGATCACTTCATTGTCTATCTAACTGACCCTTTTTCTCAGGAATGCGTGGGGGTATCAAGTTGAAATTGATATCAAATACTTAGATCTACGGTTCCTTGGAGCTGTAGAAATATCAAGCCTCTAAGACGTTTACTTAGAAGCTGGCATAAATTGCCATTCATGTCGCATATTTTGACACTCGCAAATAAATTAAAATCCTATGGGATTAATTATTCCCGTTGAATCATGACATTTGGCAAGAAGCAAGGTCTCAGAAAACGCGAAATAAAAATCAGCTGTTCCCTACATTTTGACGAGTTAGACGAACATAAATGTCGGGAACAGATGTTTTTTTTTTTTGCGATTTCTGGTTTGGTCCCATAGTAAAAGTTATTCATAATGATGAGTACAATGACCTCTTAAGAGGTTGTTGGTGTTTTACCAATAACCCTGTATAAACAGACAAGAAAAACAGAACAGGAAAAAATAGGTACAGAGGTTATGCTTATTTCACAAGAAATCTCTTCCAGCACACCCGAGACAGGACAATAGATACAGAGATTGACCCTCGTAGTCCTCACATTCACAACTAAAATAATAATATAATACTTTACAGAATAAATATTCATGTCTAGTGTCATTCATGTATACACATGAATGACACTAGACGTGAATGGTGATAATGATAATGGTAATGATCTGTAACAAATAAATATCGTTTTCTTGTGTGTGTTGTAACGTGTGGTGTGTATTCAGCCGGACAGCATCATCTACAAGGACGCCAAGCGGCTGGAGGAGTTCTTCGACGCGCAGCTGGTGAAGTGGCTGCCCGAGTACGCCTACTGGAGCGGCGAGGGCGAGCCGCCCAGCAAGCGCGCGCGCACCGACTGACGCGCGCTGCCCGCCGCACTAGCGCAGGCGCGCACACCCTGCACCACAGACTATAATGATACAGTGTAACAACACTACTCTTCCGTTTACTAACGAGAACTGAACTGGACATATTTCACCCTCAGAGATAACTGTGTAATATTAAGGCGCGTCGTCGCGAAAGTGACTGCGAAATGTAAATATTTTATTGATATTATTAGATACGTTGTTTTCTTATCTTGAAAGTTCCTTTTTAGTGTGCCGACACTAGAGCCACACGTGCAGACGCCCGACGCGGCGGTGTCACTCGCACTTGTTTATCATTTAGTGCATATTACTTTAGGTAACGTTAGCTAGTGGCTCCTGTTCTTTGTTCCGAGGCGCCTGACTCGACTGAACTATGAATATTATGTTATTATCTAGCACTACATAATTAGTATTTACGTTACGATGCGGCCTCACAAGCCGCATTATATTCTTATTTTATTCTAGACTATAATAATATTTATATCACAATATCTTAAACAAAGCAGTTATATAAATTATAACTTGCAGCAATTTGGACGATATCGAATGATCTATTGCGTTCGCACTTGTTCAAATGTATACTTGACGATTATAGCATAAGTAGCGCATTGTTCGCACGTCGCAGATGTCACACTCGCAAGTGGCGAGCGTGGCGTGTCTGCAGTTGATCGAGCTCTGTGATATGAGGCGGTGACTGACGTTTCTTCTGTTCTTAATTCGTTAGTAAGTTACTTTACAAAACTGATCGTCAGTGGGACGACCTACGTCGTTTTAATTTATTGTATATCTTGGATCACATCTGACACATTGTATAGATATCTATAAGGTACCATTACGTTACGTTAATATTACGACATAAGTATTTTTATAATTAGATACAATATTTTAATAAAATATGTAACGATTTATCGCGTAAAATAGGCTAAAACATCTCAATTATTTCAAGTTGATGAAATACATTGTACATTGGACTTCCACTCCTTCCTTCTTTCTGCCAATGGCATTAACTCCGCCTCTGTACATTTATGTGCTTGAAATGTTAAATAAATAAATAAACTTCAGCATGGAGAGGTAACATTCTCGGTCGCGTGGTTACGGTACGCGTTCTAAATTCGCTCTCTGAATGTGATTTTATATTTTTGTAATATTATGTAACTTAAAAAAATGTTTTCCGAGTTACCGGTTTAAAATATTGTTGTAAAAGGAAGATTTGCTCCAAAAAGTATCACCTACAAAATGTAGTAGTTCTGTTGTTTTTGTTAGACCGTGTTATAACGCGCCTCACACAGACGGAACAAGTCCTAGACATCTTCACAATATTATTGTTGTTAAAGTTCTAAGAGCTAGTTGATACGGCGGGGGCTTAGCGTCTCTAAGTTATTGATAATCTCCGGATAAGTATTATTGTACTAGAAATAAAACACATTTATTGGAACTAGCGTTTTATATTTCTCTCCCGTACTGGAACATTTTTCTTAGGTATCAACACTGGTCGCCGATTGTCAGTTGTCAGCGCGTCTGACGTTTACACATGTCAGTGCTTGCGTCAGCGAGCGTGCACTATCATCGTTATCACTCGCTAGTGGCGTCCTAAACAAGCCAGGCGTTTTGTTATTGTTGGCGCACACGCCGCTCATCAAATAAAACAATATAATATCTGAGAGCGAGGAGTGCCACGCAGAGTGCGCCCTGTGACCTTCACACGCTAAAGGTAAGTGACCGCTCTAAAGGTTGTTGACACTTCGCGTTGCCAAAAATATTCAAATTAAAGTATGTCCCGTAATCTTACAAACTACTTACTTTTGGTCAGTTATTTCTATTGATTAGATGTCCATAGTTCAATTATTACAACATTACTGCAGACGTAATCACGTAAAAGAAAAATTGTAATACTTAACCTTCTTAGTAAGTGTTAAACTTCTTGATCTAGGTAACTACCAAACCGGTCTAGTATTTTTGCCCAGTTTGCAAGACTCTAGGTCAGACAATCTTCAATATCGCATTTTTACTAGGTGCCTACACGAAACACAAAAACAAGACGTAGGCACTATCAAATATAATTTATTAACTATTCTTAGCGAGAGTTTACCCTACTGTGTACTGTACTTGTGCCAGGAGGTGTATTTCGCAAGCTCTACAGAACAAAACAACTGCAAGGTGCAGTTGTGTTTTGTTCAAAATAAGCGGATGACTATTTTAGCTATAAGATCAATTTATTTGTTTTGTTACTTCCGATTACAGACTAATCTGAGGTTACACACTGATAAAATAAGCCTCAATAACCGTAACAGATTTTCGTCAAAGTTAATTTCTTTGTCCATATCTGCAAATAAATAAGTTCAATCAACTATAGTATTGTTAGTCACCGCAATACCGTCGATGTAGATAACGTGCGGTAGGTATTATTCGAACGATCACCGGCCGCCATCGCCCGCCGCCGCCACTGAGTCGAGTATTGTTTTTATCGATATTTAGGACGACGACACTTTATCTCTTGTGCCAATGCTACTTTAATCGAATAAACAAATAGTCTTGACACTTGAAATGATGCAAAGCTTCGTCCGACATAAAGAGGTCCTTGCCTTTCAAACGCTCACACTGGACTCATGATTCAATTACAATGTTAGTGGTAATTTTTTTTATGTACATACATAATTATAGCAAAACTCATAACAATTAAATATCCTGGCAAATTAGTTTTTTTCTACTCTTTCGTAACAGAAAAGGCGCAGTTAAAAATCTGCACAGCCTTTGAATTGAACTGACCTATGCAGCACACGAAGACTGTTCCGGTTACTTAGGCCTAGGTACTAGCACCGCTAATCACTAAATGCATCATCATTCTGTCTCCGTCATCTTCAAACGATTCATAGAAATAGAACGATGTTTGCATTTAGTGACAAGTGAACATTTCAGTGGCACAAACAGAAACATGCGCCTGATAATCTTGGAGGACGCTGACGTGGTGGCAGACTGGGCGGCGCGCTTCGTGCTGCAGCGCATCACGCAGTTCGCGCCGGGCCCGGGCCGCCGCTTCGTGCTGGGCCTGCCCACGGGCGGCACGCCGCTCGGCATGTACCGCCGCCTCATCGACTTCTACAAGGAGGGCCGGCTCTCCTTCAAGTACGTCACCACCTTCAATATGGACGAGTACGTCGGTTAGTACACGATACCAGGCTCGTCTAATACAGATACTTATTGGATAGAAACTGTCCGAGGTACACCTAGGGCCGCAGTCTCGATATTCATAGCGATCGCTTTACGACCGAATTCGGTCGCAACGTCCTGTCACTCCATACATTACACCTTGTCAATCCGGGCCTTTGCGACCGAATTCGGTCGTGAAGCGATCGCTATGAATGTCGAGACTACAGCCCCTGGCAGGTTAGCAGATACCGACATCTTGTTTGGACCATGACCTCAGAGTTTGTTTCGGTTTTCTTGTCGGGGATCAGTCGGCAAATGCCGGCGCAATCTAGTTTTAAAAAATTGACGTGTAGTGTCTTACAAGATCTACTTACATAAATAAACATATTCATTTCACCGTACGTGATAACATGCTTAACTCGACAATTAGCATTGTGAAGCAGAGATAAATCACTTGCGAGGCATGCCTGGTTTGGGAGTCGCGGAACAGCGGGTTGCATAGAACGTGACGACGGTGTACATTACACAGTTACTACATCTTCCTATACATATACCCAGTTATTATGAAGGATTGTTAGCTTTTAAATACTGTTATCTTTACATAATGTTACTTTGTGTCAAATATGTAGGCACTTTACCTGGCGTGATTGGTCTCCTACACATTCCCTGCCTACATAAGCGAGCCGGGGGCGCGCGCAGACCTTGCAACTATAATTTTGTGAACTAAACTTTTTACTGTAGTTCTCATCATTACAATATTATTGTTGTCGCTTCCCTATTGGTCATAATCAGGCCATACCCTATAATGTGAACTGCCATGATATACTGTAATTGTTACCTGTAGTAGTTGCCTTGTGAATAAATAAATAATGGTTTGTCGTGGTCAGGTCTGCCGCGCGACCACCCGGAGTCGTACCACTACTACATGTGGAACGAGTTCTTCAAGCACGTGGACATCGACCCGGGCTGCGCGCACGTGCTGGACGGCAACGCGCCCGACCTGGTGGCCGAATGCCGCCGCTTTGAGGGACTCATCGCCGCCGCGGGGGGCGTGCATCTCTTCATCGGAGGTAAGCACGGGCCGCGTCGAAGGCCACGCCGTAATAATTTGCAGTACCTGTCCGGTCGAAGTGTTGATGCGTTGCATCACACGTTTCAACTTCACTTTTCGTCTATATCATGCATGGTTTCCTAGCCGGAGAAAAAATTAAGGCTGAATCCAAAACCTTTCATAATACTTAGGTGCTGTAAAATTAGGTTCAGCTTTTCTGCATAAGTCGACAAAATAAGTTTTCCTATTTCTGATTGACTGGGCAAAAGAAAACATGGCGGGGTGCTTTAATCTTCGAGCTTGCTTCGCTCACTCTTACATTCTACATTCTTGAGTATTTTTGCGTAACCGCTGGTCATATCGACCTGCTGTCAGTGTGTAAATGCGAAGTAGTGTGTCGGCTGACGTGCGGTATGTCCGGTGTGCGCAGGCATCGGGCCGGACGGGCACATCGCGTTCAACGAGCCGGGCTCGTCGCTGGTGTCACGCACGCGCGTCAAGACGCTGGCCTACGACACGCTGGAGGCCAACAAGCGCTTCTTCGGCAACGACATCAGCAAGGTGCCGCGCCAGGCGCTCACCGTCGGCGTCGGGACCGTCATGGACGCTAAGGAGGTGTGTACACTCGACTCGTTATATCTTCGTCAGTTTTCAAATGCTTTCCTTTATCAAGTCGGGACACATGGTAGGTACCTTTTGAAGCTACGGCACTGAGCAGTCTATTGCGTAGGAAATTATATTTCAATGATGGGCTGATATACGTGACTTCACACCACAACTTGATAACAAAAGTCAAAATGTATTCTTTTGAGAAATAATTGTCTTAAACCATAAAATAGCTGAACAACGTCGGGTTGACATAAACCTAGACCCTTTATAGTGGCCAATTTAAGAAATATATATTTTTATTTAACTGCCAGAGTCATGTAAAGAAGATGGCAGAATGTTTCATTCTGCGGCAATGAAATTACGACGCAATATAAATAATGCCGAGACGGTAAAGCAGATTATATCGTGCAATATGCACAAAAATATAAGATGAAGAACATATTTTGGCTGTGACTGTAGTTACTATCAGTCACTTCGTACCATCACAAGACTCGTGTCTGCACGTAACTCTCTGCGCAGGTGATGATCCTGATCACGGGCGTGCACAAGTCGCTGGCGCTAGCCAAGGCGGTGGAGGAGGGCGTGAACCACATGTGGACAGTGTCGGCCTTCCAGCAGCATGCGCAGGCGCTGTTCGTGTGCGACGAGGACGCCACGCTCGAGCTGCGCGTCAAGACCGTCAAGTACTTCAAGGTGAGCACAACACAATGCACGACCACTTCCAGCCGCCGCCGCCGCTCGATTGTGAGGTGCCAGAGACACGTATGTCAATACTCGAAGTTGCTAACTAACCTAGCTGCTATATTCCTTAGAAACTTTAACGCATTCAACTGTCTGATCATAGAACGACCTGTAATTAGCTTGGCTCGTGCGGAAGGGCGCATGTGCACTGCAGTGTGTACAGACATGGGCAGGCGGTGCGAGTGGTCGCGTGACTGTGTGTGTGTGTGTGTGTGTGCAGGCGCTGAGCGAGGAGCACCAGCGGATGATCGACGGCGTGCCCGTGGAGGAGCAGCGCGTGTTGCACTGAGCCGCGTCCCGCACCGTGACGTCACGCGCCTCTGACGTCACACACCGCACGCCCTCCCTCCGCTACACTGACTAAACGATGATATCTATTATAGTACTTGCTACAAACAGAGAATATTTATACAATACTAATAAACGTGCCCTTCGATATAAAAATAAAAAAAAACGTATTTTTGCCTAGAACAATGCGTGTGACATTCCAGACCGTAGGATGATGGTGCTGCTGGATATTACCAGTGTCTGTGTTATTACTTGTAAGTTTGAGGTGTGAGCGACTGACCGCGCCGTACGACGGTTGTGTTGCAGAGTCTCATGGCGGAGCACAACAAGCTGCTTGAAATCATCGCGCGGTGAGGCGACGCTCGCGAGCAGAGCTTAGCTTGGGGCGCGCGATCTGATCCAACGGCCCCTATTTTTATACATTGTTAAGACTTTTATATTATATTAAAGTGTAATCTGATTGAGGAATAAATTTTTATAGCACATAATTGGTTTAATGTCTTTTATTAACACTTTAAATTACAGATTTCGCTCAATATACACGAATTTACCTATACAGGCAAATTAAAAATAAAAGTTAAATAACAGATGGAAACAAGATGACCTATTTCTGTCTCCAATTCCACCCCCCGTACTTATGCCCTGTAGGCTGTAGGCCGCACAACCTCATGCAGTCGGAGGCACCTTCTTAAATTTAACAATAAACACAATTTCCTTTTATACATTTTTATTGTACACTTTTTAGTTATTATTATTTATTTATTATTAATTAGGTTATGTTTCTCTCACTGTATAAAGTAACGCTTTAGGTTAATCAAAGCAGTATAATTCTGGGTTTATAACTCGATTCTAAGAATTATATAATAATTATTATTTTTCATGTTAATAAGACCTACGATAAGGGTCAGTTCACACCGAGACGCGACGCGACGCGACGCTGCGCGCAAACTTTAAAAGAGTGACTTAAAATATACCTACTTTATTTTCTACACGAAAAGGTACACATTCCATTGTGAGAGTTCAGAATACGTTGCGCGATGCAGCGCTGCGCCTCGTGACGCCTCGCGGCGTAGCGCGACGCATCGCGACGCAGCGGTACTTCGCCGGTGCGCGCGGCGTGCGAGAGCGGCGCTGCGCAGCGCGACGCCGCGAGGCGCAGCCGAGGCCGCCGTGGCGACTTGTCTCTACTATTTCCGTCCAGACTTCGTGCAGAATTGATGCAGTATGGTCGAGTGATCGAGTGATATTATAATGATATACTGGGATCTTGTTATAATCGGACTTCTTGTAGAAGAGGAAGAGGAAGAAGAATACAAAAATAAAATTAAAAAGAAAACATCACACAGGAGTATTTGGGTGCATAATTTATGGAGAAATAGATTAATTCATGGTGAATTTCATACCTTGGCTTATGACCACATTGCCACTTATCCAGAAATTTTTTTATGATTATTTGAAAATGGATTACAAAAAGTTACGATCTCCATAATGCACCCGCCAAATATACGTCGTTCTCATGCGCTTGCAAATGGTAGACTGCGGGTGGACGCGGGGCGGGGCGGGAGCACGTAGCGAATGTAGACACGTCCCACTTCGCCGCGCGGCGTCGTGTTGCCAACGATTTTACGATGCGTCGCGCGGCGCAGCGCGAAATCACTGGCCTCTTCCAGTACCAGTATCGTCGCGTCGCGTCGCGCAGCTAGACGCCGCGCGGCGCAGTGGGACGTGTCTACATTCGCTACGTGCTCCCGCCCCGCCCCGCGTCCACCCGCAGTCTACCATTTGCAAGCGCATGAGAACGACGTATATTTGGCGGGTGCATTATGGAGATCGTAACTTTTTGTAATCCATTTTCAAATAATCGTAAAAAAATTCTGGATAAGTGGCAATGTGGTCGCCAAGGTATGAAATTCACCATGAATTAATCTATTTCTCCATAAATTATGCACCCAAATACTCCTGTGTGATGTTTTCTTTTTAATTTTATTTTTGTATTCTTCTTCCTCTTCCTCTTCTGCAAGAAGTTCGATTATAACACCATCCCAGTCTATCATTATAATATCACTCGATCACTCGACCGTACTGCATCAATTCTGCACGAAGTCTGGACGGAAATAGTAGAGACAAGTCGCCACGGCGGCCTCGGCTGCGCCTCGCGGCGTCGCGCTGCGCAGCGCCGCTCTCGCACGCCGCGCGCACCGGCGAAGTACCGCTGCGTCGCGATGCGTCGCGCTACGCCGCGAGGCGTCACGAGGCGCAGCGCTGCACCGCGCAACGTATTCTGAACTCTCACAATGCAATGTGTACCTTTTCGTGTAGAAAATAAAGTATATTTTGAGTCACTCTTTTAAAGTGTGCGCGCAGCGTCGCGTCGCGTCGCGTCTCGGTGTAAACTGACCCTTAAAGACGACGAAACGACGATACGGTTAAAGTTCTTGTAGGACTTTATCACAGCTTTATTATAAGTTTTGAAAATTTAAGTGAGAATGGTTGGTGACCAACTTTAAATCATTATTATGTAGATCCTAAATTGTCATCCAAAACGATTAGAGAATGTCGTGTAGCGACAAGTAACAAACTTTAAATTAAGAAAGTAAAGAAAGGGAAATTGAAGTTAATTAAAGTTTTATTTATAAGGCATATAAAATATGGAAATGGACTGGTCAGTGGTGTGTAGTGTGTGGGTGAGGAAGGTTGAAGATTAGTGATAGGTGGGTTGAGGTGGCTGTGGTGGAATTGCAGATGGAGCTGAAGAGGTAGACCGACGCGAGGCAGGTGCCGGTGACAGGTGCAGGTGCAGGTGAGATCAGGTGCTGGTGCGTGTGCGGCACGGAGGATACCCGTAGGAGGCCCACGCGGCAGGAGTAGGACGCAGCACGGCAGCAGGAGAGAGCAGGCACAGCGGGGACGCAGTCAGCCCGCCAGGTGAAGCGACCCTCGGATGAGGCGCGGCCCAGTAGATTCAGGAGGTTCAGTACTTCAGAGTGCTCTGGCGAGGCGCGCCAGCGGTCCGACTGGTACGGAGGACGGAGGACGGAAGGTGTAGAGAGAGTCCGTCGGGTACCGGAGCCTTTTAAGAGAGGCACGCTGAGTGTTCCCGGGATAGGTGGCTCTGGAGTACCAGGCCTATTTTATGTGTTCGCTTTAGAGGCGAAACTGGAACTGATCCTTGCATTGCTTGGATTTATAATGTGAACTCGTAGAATAATACCATGTAGAAAATATGAATTTGAAATATGCTGGTGGCCAGGATTAGTTTTGTATGAGTATGAATGTATAATCAGCTAAAACCTTACAGGCCGCTAAGAATCTAAATGCAAACTTGTCATGGCGACGTATTAAACGTCGTTGTCAGAACTGTCATAATAAAATACAATTAAATCGATAGTTATATCGTATTAAAAGTATAGTGTTTATAGGAAAAATGATATCAATCAATGTGGCGAAATTCCCAGCCCTTGGATGTCATTAAATCGTCGTAGTCTTATGTTAAAGTTGATGGCCGTGTCTGTGTACTAATTGTGGATAAAACGTGGCCTGGTGTCGTGAGGAATAGTCAGATCAGCGCCTAACGGTAACGGAATGCTTGTCTGACCTGGAGGAATGAATGAAGATAACTGTGAGTATGTACATTATGTTACAAGAAACCTAAAGATGATACCCGACTTGACATAGTTCGTCACTCTTAATTGTTTTCTTTTTCAATGTGGCATCTGGTCTATATCTTATCTGGTATATATCTTGCCTATGTATTTAGTGACATGACAACATTAAGACAAATCGATTGACGTAAGAATCGTCAAAATCGGCCCACGCGTTTAGTCTGTAGAGCGTCACAAAGGGACAAACATACGTACATGCTTATATAGGCTGATAAACACTTTACCCTCCTTTGCGTGGCACAGTCGGGTAAAAATAATATCCTAACATGAACAACTTATAACTAACTCACTTATGTATACAAATGCTGTTCGTTGGGAAGCGCATCACTTGAGAACAAATCATTTTAGTTTTGAAAAGAATAAAGTTTTTTAGGGTAAGAAAAATTTGAAAAGGAGTTCGGAAAATTGGATAACTCGGGAAAAACTGAAAGTGCTTTGTTCTATTGTTTAAAATTTGTACAGGACAATGTGTGTCGGGTCCGCTAGTAAGTTATATTACACATTTCCTATGGAGAAACGCCTGCACCACTGCCCGGCGCACACGGGCGGCTGCTCAGGTGAGCTACGCGGCAGCAGCGCGCCAGCAGGCCGGCCAGCTGCAGCGGCGACGCCAGCCCGTCCGCCACGCGCATGTGCGTCAGCCCCACCTAAAAATCAAAATCTTTTATTTCACATTAACCTACATGGACACTTATGAAATGTCAGAAGCTAGATGCACGGATCACATTGGTCGTTTCCTTTGGAGAAGAAACTCCAGGTTACTCTTTTACCTCGCGGATGAAGGCCAGCCGCGTGGCCTCGGCCGCGTCCAGCGTCTTGCACACGCGGAAGATGTTGCTCACGATGTCCTCCGCCGCGTAGCCCAGTTTGCACAGCTTCGCGATCACCTGCACACGCGACTGTTCGCATATCACGTACATTCCGCTCCAACACTGGCAGTGTGCCTCCGACGTTTCAGAATGCAATTATATAAAAGGTAGCAAAATGAAGAATACAATTAGCATATCTAACTAAACATAAATAAACGCTTTTCTTCATCATAAGAAGTTGCTTGGAATCACCACCTTGATAATCAAACATCAAGCGCCTACATAACTGCGTTGCTCTCGGGAGCACCACGTGCCCGGCTGCAGCTCGGCCGGTACCTTGTAGGCCTCGTGGATGTCCTGGCGCACGCAGGCCTCCAGCATGGCGCGCACCAGCATGGGGTGCGGCTCGTCGCACACCTTGAACACGTGCTCGGCCGACACGTGCGCGAAGCCCTGCGCCGTGGCCTGCAGATTGTTGAGCGCGGCGCGCAGGTCGCCCTGCGCCGTGAACACCACCGCGCTCACGCCCTCCTCTGTGTACGACAGCTGCTCCTTGTCGCACACCTCGAGCACCTGGGGCAGACGAGCAGAGCATGAGCTATCAGTCACTCGTGTCATCACATAGCGCGCAACTTACGTGGCCGTGCAACATAACAAACTACTCACTAAATTGCTCCATTTCGCTTAATTAAGTGCGGCATCCCTACCGACAATAAAATAACTACTGACTTCGCCATTTTCATGTATAAGAGGTATATGATCAGATCAGACCAGACAGAAAGATCACACTTTAAGGTAATATAAGATGTTAGGGGTGGGGCACTGGGGCACTGGCATACTGTCGTTACCTTGGCGAGTATCTGCGCGTCGGTGAGGCGCGAGTAGCGCAGCACGGCGCAGCGCGACTGGATGGGCTCGATGATCTTCTCGGAGTTGTTGGCGGCGAGCGCGAAGCGCGTGGTGTGCGAGTATAGCTCCATGGTGCGGCGCAGCGCTTGCTGCGCGCCTTCCGTCATGCTGTCCGCCTCGTCCAGGATCACCATCTTGTGCCGCCCCGCCGGCAGCGTCACCTGCGCACACACTCGCTTGTTCTGCAGCCGAGAGCTACGCAAAGACTAAGAACACCCGTGGCCCGTGGCTTCTTAGGCTTTTTGGTAGTTCAAAGATCTATTGACAACAGTTTTAACAAACATGTTAAGCAAACGAATGGTTCGCCTTGATCAGCAGCAGTTGGCCATGATAGCCAAGGAGGGGTGCTGTTCCCCGCGTATGGAATCTGGTGGTTAATGACCTCATCACCAAGCTCAACGCCAACCGCTATTACACAACAGCTGACAAGCTGCGGGAGGGTGACGGGTACGATCTGCAACCTCACTTAGCAAGCGCTACGTATCGTAGAGACATGGTGCAGGGAATTTGACCTATTATGAGTGAACCCCACTATAACTGAACTGGTCATGTTTTCCAAAAACGAGAATTAGGCCCTAAAACTTCAATACAGAACTCCAGTTGCCCAACGAAGACGACTACCTCGAGGTTATTCTAGACAGTAAGTTAAACTGGAGTCGTCATTTGGACAACAACCTAAACAGGGCTTGTATAACCTTCTGGCAGTAAAAATGATGGATAAGAAGTGGAGGCCTATACTCTAAAATTATACTATGGCTGTTCACCGCAGTGATCCGCCCCATGGTCACCTACGGGGCCGTGGTCTGGTGGAGCAAACAAACTACAACGCATGAAATTACTAGCCTGCTTGGCGACTACGGGCTGTATGAGGAAATTCCGACTGCAGCAGTCGAAGCCATGCTGGGACTACCACCGATCAGCGGTATGTCTCAATGCACTTAATCTACAAAACTGCCCGGTGCTCGCCACATACAGGGCTGTGTACTTCGGCAACCCAGGTACCCTTCGTGAGATGGTTACTAACACCAAGGCGTTGCTGGCCGTCCTTGAGGAGCTGGGGTGGCTCGAATAATCGATTTTCCCGCCCATACGCAAATTGACGTAGAGTTGTGGAGACCAGCTCGTATTACCTATTAACTGTTTTAACACTTTCAGTGATTGTGGCTACGTAATAACAGCCGCACGGGTCGATCGATCAGGTTAAGTTACGATTGCCGCGGTTGGTTCGTGGATGGGTGACCATCTTCACATACCAAGACCCCTTCGTGCCTCGGAAAGCACGTTAGCCCGTTGGTCCCGGGCTCCCGGCTGTCATTCGCGGATGTTTGACAGTCCTTACGGGTCACCAGTAGCCCAAAAGTCTGACAACCAGTCTTACCAAGGGGTATTTCCCCCTTTCACCGGCTTCATAAGGTTCATAACATGTTTGTTGGGCTTGGTATAACCTTTTATAACAAGATACCCTCTTCTTTGCTAGACTTGCCTTTCAATGCGTTTAAAGCTCAAGTAAAATCCAACCTTTGTTCAAAAGCATACTATTCCATCAACGACTACTTACACGATAAGAATAGTTGGTTGCCTTAGTTAACACAAGACAATGTTTGTGTTCTTTCTCCAGAATTAGCTTACTGACAGATTATTGCTATTAGTATTAACTTATTTATTTATTTTACTTCGATGGTCATAGTTGGTTGACTGTTGGTGGTTGCTTGGTTGGTTTGCTTCGGGAAGTACCTGTGTCGCATAAACAGGGAGCCGGACGCCCGGTGTCACCACTGCGTCGACTGTCGGGAGGACACGGCGCGGCATACGCTGGCAGAGTGTGCCGCTTGGGAGGAGCCGCGCCGTGCCCTCATCTCAGAAGTAGGCAGTGACTTGTCGCTGCCGGCCGTGGTCGAGTCGATGGTCGGCAGCGAAGAGTCCTGGGACGCGGTGGTTTCCTTCTGCGAAACGGTCGTCTCGCAGAAGGAGGCTGCGGAAAGGGAGAGGGAGATCTCGTCCTCTCACCCGGCCCGCAGCAGGCGCACCGGGCGTCGGCGGAGGGCGGATAACGCCCTCTTCCAGCCCCCCTAAATGGGTCCAGGGGCGACGGACTTGGGGACGTCCGTCGCCCCCCACACATCAGGACCCGAGATGGCGGCGCGTAGTGTTCCACGCGCGCCTCTCTTAGACGTCGCGGGGGGAGTCAAACACCTCACTCCCCCCCCTGACCCGAGGAGGCCCGCGGTGGCGGGCCGGCACCAGTCGGGGGTTGCGGAAGGATCTTACGTTCCCGCGACCCCCGGCGTAGGTGAGAGATGGAACACTGGGGTGGTTTTTAGTCAGTAAGAGTCTGACAGACCCCGTCGCCCGCCCCAGGGCGGCGGACATCCATGAGGATTTTCCACCCAGGAACAAAAAAAAAAAAAAAAATTGGTGGTTGCTTGGTTGGTTGGTTAGTTGGTTGGTTGGTTGGTATTTGTGACTTCAAGTGACAGAGAGCTATGTGAACAGAACCCAGTAATGCATTGATATGTAAGCTGTCACGCCATTTATAATAATAATAATAATAATTCATTTATTTCAGGTCTTTAACCCATATAAATTTAAACAAATAATAATGCCATGCATGCATGTGTATTTATGCCTGGAGGCTTTTATTTACATTTTTATTTTAATTAATTATTTTTTAGCTTGAGTATGTATAGTTTTTTATTATATTTGTTGGTATAATGGCGTGGCTAGCTGACATATGGCAAATAATTTAATTTTATGTTCTGTGTCTTGTAATGTTAATTGCTTAACATAGGTACCTAGTATTGTATACAGTCAATTTTCGAACTGAACAGACAGCTGTGCTGCTGGGGAGTTTGTTGCGCCACTTCTTCTTCCCAGCGATAGCACTAGGAAGTGGTGAAGGGCGGGCGTTTTTGGGGGACTGTCTTTTGTAATTTTGACGTTCGAAAAGTGCTGATTCTCAGCCTAATTTGGATAAATGTCATTTGATTTTTTTGTATCGTATTACCCAGTAACTGGGTTGTGGAGGTCAGATAGGCAGTCCCTCCATGTTGAAATACTGGTATTCAGCTGCATGCAGTTAGACTGGAAGCCGACCCCAACATAGTTGGGAAAAGGCTAGGCAGATGATAAATACTTTCACAGTCCAAAGCAGACAATCTAATATGATAATTACACGATTTTTTCAAGAATTTAGATTTGGGAAATGACAATTTATAATGATTACGTAACAGTTACGAACCTCCTATTTGGAGTTGTCGCAAGTTTTCAAAGTAGAAGTTATAGTTGTGTCAATGCCATGCATCAATAACAACCTCCCATCTAGAATTCAAGTCTTCTAGATAATGTACTGACTAATGACATGTCATGTCATGTCTTCTAGATAATGTACTGACTAATGTCATGTCTTCTAGATGGGTGGTCAGTAAATCATCTTGAACAACCTCACATAACATGTTTAGTTTCCTACTCTGAGGTTTAAGCTATGTGGAAATTGTTAGTTCAGAACACAGTGGCTGGGCCTGGAAAGGGAACGCGGACACAATTCTTCCAATATACAATCTCAGTGACTAGGTTAAATGCTTTTAAGCACTATACCTTATTAGAAATACACAATGTACTTAAATAAATGTAAAAAATAATAATAATGGCCCAAAGATCCTCTGAGAAGAAGAAGCCTCTCTTATCATAAACATAACATCACGCCTGTCATCACTGAAAGGTTCGGCAGTGGTATACCTATAGCACACCCACATATTGCTAGGTATGTTTAAGTCACATGTAATAGGGGGCGTGCCATTGCCATCAACTGGGCACAAATCCATACACCGGGCTGAAACTGAAAAATTCCTGTTAGAAAAACCCCAAAAACACTTGGACCGACCTGGAACGCGAACCAGAACTTCATGCTCAGCAGTAGTGCTTGCAACCATAGATCAACGAGACAGATAATAGGCTATTCTAGCAGTTACAATAAATTGCAACTGCAGACTTTAAATTTCAAACCATTTACACAGACAGAATTTATACAGGCCCCTGCACCCTGATATCTACTGCTACTTTCCCCATCAGTTGAAGCTTGGGAAGGGTTGGCTCTGATACAAGTGGAAGTCATACTTTTTGCTGTGCGAACATCTTAATCTTGTTGCGGACGACGTCAATGCCGCGGTCGTTGGACGCGTTGAGCTCGAGCACGGCGTCCTTGAAGGCGGCGCCCAGCAGCGCGCGCGCCAGGCACAGGATCGTCGTGGTCTTGCCCACGCCGGGCGGGCCCGCGATTATTATGTTCGGAGCGTTGCCCGTGCGCGCGAACACCGCCAGCCGCGACACCGTGTCCTCGTTGCCCACGATGTCGCTGAATGTTATCGGCCGGTACTTTTCTATCCATGGTAAATGAGAAGTAGGCCTGGAACTGCTGGTGCCGGCTTGTGATTTGGAGGGTATTGGCACAACTTCATCCACCTCCATAATTGTAACATCGTCATCACTCATTTTGAAGATGGGGAGAATACAGTGATATAATTATTATTTAAATTTTCATAAAAAAAGCATTAAAACAAAATTTTGCGCGAAAGTATTATTTCCCCGAACGAAACGTCATTCATTCACTCACTGACACTACTGACAGCGACAGTCACATGTCACATGGACTTTATGGACAGTATTAGCAGCAGGCCACAGACAAGCATTGCCATTCGACTTCGGTGAACTTCGTTCAATAGTTGTTCACTTTTATTACTCTCATAGTACGATTATTACCAGAACTAAATTAGGCTTGCTTCTGACCTGAATGAAAATTGAACGTTTTCTTAAAAGGTCATAGTAAGCCCCGTAATAAACCAAATGTGTCTTTCATACAAATCTGTTCAGTACTAGTTTTTTTTTGTAGTTATTGCGTGAAAGAGTAACAAACATCCATCCATCCATCCATACAAACTTTCACGTTTATAATATTACCTAACTAATAATTAATAATAAGTAGAATTACCTACTAATGCGGTTAAATGCGAACGATATACCCAAATACTTGTAGGTTTCGGATGCGGAGAGGGCTCTAAGGTTTGTGGAATCCGAGAGTTGGGTTCCCACGGATTCCACAATCTCCCCTCGCTTTACATCCATGACCGCACATTTGTCCACACCAAATTCCATTCTGATGGCGCTACTGAAAGGTTTAGTTACTTTCAGTAGCTCCATAAGTTGCAAATTGTTGGGAGCAAAGAGTTTTAGGTCATCCATGTAGAGGAGGTGCGATATAACCTGACCACCTCTCCTCAGTCGATAGCCTAGACCTGAATCCTCCAGAAGTGTGCTTAGAGGATTCAAGGCTAAGCAGAACCAAAGCGGACTCAAAATATCGCCCTGAAAGATGCCTCGTTCGATCCTTATCGGTTCGCTATTCCTCTGAATATTTCGACATCCTGGATAGCGAAGGACCGTCCTCCATTGCCGCATACATGACATCGGGAAGGTACGCAGAGTTGGATCTACTTTATACAAATCCAGTACCCTAATGAGCCATGTATGTGGCACCGAGTCATATCAATCTATCCAACATGTCGACAGATCCTTTCGGGAACAACGAACCTGTTTTCTAATGGCCACATCAATGAGGAGTAGCGCCTTAGTACCACGGGACCCATTCTTACATCCATTTTGAGAGGCAGACATCTTACATCCATTTTGAGAGGCAGACATCTTACATCCATTTTGAGAGGCAAATTATTATAATATGTAAGTTTGCAGAAACAATATGATCTAAATTGTATTTTTGGTTGTATCTATTTACTCGTATCACCCAACAATTAATTATTACCTCACTCTCACTCAGACGTGGATCTCTACATCCAAATCTGGAAGTTCAACCATCTTGTTCACTTGTTCTTCATCATTGAGGATTTAATAGTTCTTATATCCATGCTCATGCTCTGTCACATAAATTATTTGTCTACGAATAGCTATTGAATGTACATCACTGACCTAGAGGTCAATGATATACATGGTGATTGATTTAGGAGCCCGTTCTTCGAGGGCAGATCAATTATGATATTTTTTTTTACTTCCGCCCTACCTGTAACCAATGCTGCCCTACCTCAAATTCGACTCTAGCTACAGCCCTGTGATCGGCTGGTGACCTGTCATACTTAGACGACAGATAGACACTTCGAGTCGTGAAAGGGGGGGAGGGTCCAGCGGGATGCAGTACAGAGCCTTTTTGTAGTAGATTAGGGTGCCACCCTTGTGACAGCTCGAACTGTCATTGCGAACTAGACGATAGTTCGCAATCGAAGGGCTGCGGTGGTGGGGCTTGAGGAAGGTCTCTTGGACGAGTAGGATGTCGATTTGATGATCGCGGAGAAAGGTGGCGATTTCGACTCTTTGTTGACACAAAACTAAATGGAACACAAAGTAGGCAATGTAATTAAAATGCTGGAGGCGGGCAGCCCTTATCGCATGTTTACGTACCGCGCGGCTGTTGGCATTTATTTCAATGATACGGCCGAGTTACAATACTGTATAGATAATATTACCGTGACAGTGTTGTGTCATTTTTCTACCTCACAGTAGTACACTACAACTTTACAACAACACATCTTAATATTTATCACCTAACGTCATTTTATATGAAAAGGACTACACTAGTGGCAAAAATTTGACATTGACATTTTTATAAAGTGACATTTAGAGTAGGTAAATATCTGAAAATCTCGTGTAATTCGAGTAAACAATATTTTAATTAATTCCCACATAATTCGTTTCGAACTAAATATGATATTTAAGTTGTACAACCCGTGCTAGTTCAATCTCGAACGATTTAAGAAAAGTACGGTAATTAATTGATAAGTCGGTGACCTCAACCTGGGGATGGTGAATCATCACTCCAAATACCTGGACGTTGTTGTTATTTAGATTGAGACTACTGTTTTATCAGGTAATTAAATTCTTTCGCAATAAGCGCAAGAACAAGGAAACCCTAGTGTGACCCTCTGATCAAACGCTGGATCATAAGGAAAATCATGAACTACGACTTGGTAGACACATTGTTCCCCTAGAAAACTACAATGTCTGATCGAATTCAAAACGATTTTACACTATCAAGACGAAAGTCTGAAAAGCTGGTACCACAACCGTCTTTTGTGCTACTGATGGAATGACCCTGTTATATGCACACAATGTTGGGTTAACCTTTCTTTTTGAGTACTCCATCTTATCTTCATTCATCATACAATACGTTATATTACTATACAAGAGCAACCACACATTTTATGATAATTTTTTCTCAAAATATGAATTTTGTTAATTGTGTGCCTTTATGCTAAGACTGTTGCATATTATAAGTAGCATTTGGTTTAGTTTAGCTGTTTCAAGGCATTATTAAATTCCAAAACAAACCTGATATCCACAGTGATGTAACACACATTGTCATTTCAGCAGTAAGCATACTGATTGTAACAATGGAGTGGTTATTTGGGCACCGGATGTCGCCGGAGGAGATGCTGCGCAAGAACCAGCGTGCGCTGAACAAGGCTATGCGGGACCTGGACCGGGAGCGCATGAAGATGGAGCAGCAGGAGAAGAAAGTCATCAATGACATCAAGAAGCTCGCCAAGGAAGGACAGATGGTCAGTACCAGCTCTGAGCTCCGTCAGTGACTCATCTCCTATTTTATTTATCTTTCTAAACTTTGTAAGTATGCAATAATATATTTCATGGCTATATACACACATCAACAGAATCTAGGGATATTTTATATTTCATCAAATATCTAAAAACTGATGAAGAATTTTCTGAGATAGTAAATGGAAGAATGATAGGTTATTTTAAGGTCTTTAATAAAAAATGAAAAAATATTTCGTGATTTTAATGTTTTAAATATAAATGTTATTTTTTTTAATTGCCGTGGAAAATTCGTATGATAACAAAACTTCATTTCTTCTTATAAAACTATTAATTTTAATTAAAATTGAAAAAAATCGTATAAAATCGAATTATTAACAATCAGTGTTGCCGCTTCTTACATTAATTACACATCAACATCATCTGTTCATACTTAATATTAAATTGTCAATGTCTTCCTGCAGTATAAGGTCCCATGTTCTTTGCAAGTGTTCGTAAAGTTGTTGTTCCTTCGTCAAATTGGGCGGGAAATCTCTCAAAGCTTTTCGTTATAACATGTCCCAGGCATGCTCGATAGGATTTAAGTCGGGCGACTATGCAGGCCAATCCAAAACTTAAATATAGTGGTCTCGGAGAGCGGCCGACATCAGCCGCGCCGTATTATCGTGCATGAGTAGAAATTCCTGGCCCATTTGGATACTGTGTGGGACAATAACAGGCTCTACTACCTCTTCGTGGTATTTTTGTGCAGTCATGCTGCCTTGGAGTCAAACGAGCTGGGTTCGTCCGCCAAGACGAATTCCTGCCCACACCATGATTGTCCTGCTTTGGTATGAGTGGACCTCCTGAGGGTGCCGTAGTCGGCTAACTCTCCCTGGAGTTCTCCAAACGCGTGTTCTTCGTGAATCCGGATGAAACCGAAACCGGGACTCATCGGTGAACAGCACCAAAGACCACTGTTCGTCACTCCATGGTAAATGCTCCCGAGCCCACAAAAGCCGCCGACTGCGATTGCCACGTCGCAATGCTGGAACACGTAGCGGTCTTCGAGCATGAAGACCGACTTCATGCAACCTCCTTCGCACGGTTTGGTCGCTTACCAGCAGCTGGTGGTCCTCCTGGAGCCTTTGTACTAGTTGCATCGCTGTGATATTGAGTTGTCTTCTGGCGGTCATTTGGAGAAATCGATCCTATCTCTGCGTAGTAACACGATATCTTCCCGTGTGCAGTTCAGCCACATCCCCAGTACTGCGATAATGTGACCACAACCTTGATATCACGTTTTGGCTGGTGTGTAGGGCCTCAGCAACGACGCGTTGAATAGCACCATTTTCTAACATGCCCACGACTCGTAACATTTCATCTCGACTCAAATGACGACGTGACATTACTCTTAAAGCTCACACGGCACTTTAAATTAAAAAAGAAAAACAATCTAACCCCTTTTCATTAATTAATATTAATAAAACAATTTTAATTTTCCTTAACGTAACGGATTATTAACAACTTTGCCGCCGTATTTTGTTTTTCCTTATGTTTTTTTTTAATTTAAATTTTTAAATTTTGAAAATAGAATAAAAGAGGTTTCAATCTGTATATAAACTTTTTATGGATATCTACTAAAAAGATTTTAAACTATAAATTCGTAAATAATTTAGGATTAAGGTATCCCTAGATTCTGTTGATGTACAAGACACTGTGACTCACAAAAAATCATCCAAAGTTCTAAATAGACACAAAATTCTTTGATACATTTCCTTATTTCAAAGTGAGTAAAATATTATGTGTAAATGTATTGGTTTGTATTGTTAGTTGGTAAGGTTGTTTGGTCATTGGGTGCATTCCTAGAAACAGGTGATACTCGAGCTAATTTGCAACATTTATGGCCCTGGTAACTTGGGGTCCAAAATGGGTTGTTATGCTGATAGTGATATTAAACTTTTTAAGTTTGTTTGAAAACTATCCACCTCTCGTACACAAACTGCTAATTGTGAGGCATTTCCTGTTTTGGAGTTAAATGGATACTTTTTTGACAGCTTGTGAACAAATAATAAGTACACTCAAAAACCAATTTATCAAAAAAGTCCCATGTTCGTACAATTTATTTCTTGATACAGTTAGCCTAGCTGAGCATAAACTGTATGAATGTGATCATGATCACTCGCTGTACCCCACTAACTGATTGTTTTTGACGCTATTGTTTTCCCTTTTATCTGCTTTCATTAATTCTTGTAATTGGTTTTAAACTGTTTTCATTAATCAAAATAAATAATTGTGGTTATTATGATTGTTTGACACATTGTGGGCACTAAATGCTCCCAGAAGTAACAATACAGCTTATATTGTGTCTCGTTCAATGTCCTTCAACTGATTAATGTTCCATGGCCAGGACGCTGTGAAAATAATGGCAAAAGACCTGGTGCGCACGCGGCGGTACGTGCGCAAGTTCATGCTGATGAAGGCCAACATCCAGGCCGTGTCGCTCAAGATCCAGACGCTGAAGTCGCAGAACACCATGGCGCAGGCCATGCGCGGAGTCACGCGCGCCATGGCCACCATGAACCGCCAGCTCAACATGCCGCAGATACAGAAGATACTGCAGGTACACACAGCTTCATCAACTAGGCACCCCAGCAAGAGGCGCAACTTCAAATCCGACAAAGCTGCATCACAGTAGCAGCTCTTCGTGAAGGAGCTCGTCTGGGCAGTACGAGGCCAGGCGCACTCCGCATTTTAGGTATGAAGCTACAAGTACGCGGCGGGTTCGATTTGTCCGGCTAATTCGGTGGGCTGCCGCGCACCGGCCGGGTTGCACGTTAGTTCTGTACTCAGTCACGCGCCGCAACGCCTCGTCCGTTCGTCGCTTAAAATATTAACTGAAATGAAGGTAAGCATATTGCATAAATAATAACAAGGATCCGAACTTCACGTTTTTCACAGTTCCAAAGGACATCGAAAGGTAAAGAAATGCACGTCTCTTACAATATATAAACTTTCCCGGACAAACAGTTAATAATTTAAGTTACGAGTATCGTCCGTCGCGGTGGAGTCCGTTGAAGCGAGTGGTCATCGGGCCGGGCCGTGTCGTCACCGCGGCGCGTCTCAACTCGCCGATGACGTGCTGATCACGATGCCTGCGTATGCAGGCTGCGCGCAAGGTGTTGTGTTTGGTGCGATTCCCAACATCGGCCTTAACCCAATAGTTTCTAGCCCACAATTGATGATGTTCAATTGACCCTAGTTAAAATATATAAATTTAGTTAGGGTCAATTTAACATGATCAAAGAATTTAAACTTGCCAACTATCAAAATACGTAACGATTATTTAATGTAATTGCACCAAATGCTGCAATGACATTAAATAATCATCTAATTAGCATACTAATTAAGTCGAAAAACTTATCCAGGGTAAACTAAATGTTAATATTTTGTATTTCATGACAGCAAAATCTGAAAACACAAAGACTGAGTCTGTCCATGGGCATTCTCCTTTGTTGAAGTTTGTTGCAATAACTTTTAAAAAATGAACGCGACAAACCCACCCACTACTACACAGGGGCGTCAGGGGCCTCGTCATCCTTACGTGCCCAGGGCCTCCATAGGACCTATTGGAGGCCCTGTGAAATTACCTATTTTAATTTAATTTTAGTATTTTTGTTTTAGTGCGTATCTACCATGGACTACCTATAACTAAATATTATTAGTAAGGCTTTGATTATGTAGACAACAGGGTACTCGTACATCCTTATGTATTCGCCCAATTACGTAGGTACTAAAGTACCTAGCCTGGGTTTATTTGAAACGTCATTTGTTCGCAAAAGTAAGTAGTATGTAATAGGCATATAATATTCAGATTAAGACATAGGCAGAAGAGATAAGAGTTACACGATAGAAAGAGGGGCAACTTGTAGGTAAATATAACTGTAGTCAATTAGCGCCGTGCGACCAGCAGCCTAATGGCGTAACACATTATCAATCACAATTTGAATCATTTTGAAGGATATTGCTAATCCATTGCTTTATATGTTCGAAAAATTTGTCTGCATCAACCTAAACAACGCAATGAATGTTGTTGAGCTGTCAAAATGAAAGCTGTTGTTACTGTTAGTGTGTTACGCAATTACCCCACTGAATTGCGCTTTATTGTGTCGTAGCAAGAGTCGCTATTTATTTAAATGATTTTGCCGAGTGAATCTTCTGTACTGGTCTATTTCTGTCGCCAAGCAGCGTTACGATGTTCCGGTTGGAGGAGAATGGAATGGGTGCCAGCGTGTAATGGTCGGAGGAGAATGGAATGGGTGCCAGCGTGTAATGGTCGGAGGAGAATGGAATGGGTGCCAGCGTGTAATGGTCGGAGGAGAATGGAATGGGTGCCAGCGTGTAATGGTCGGAGGAGAATGGAATGGGTGCCAGCGTATAATGGTCGGAGGAGAATGGAATGGGTGCCAGCGTGTAATGGTCGGAGGAGAATGGAATGGGTGCCAGCGTGTAATGGTCGGAGGAGAATGGAATGGGTGCCAGCGTGTAATGGTCGGAGGAGGATGGAATGGGTGCCAGCGTGTAATGGTTGGAGGAGAATAGAATGGGTGACAGTGAAAATTTAAAAAAAAATGTTCAGTAGTCGACTGCATCAAAACAATTCGAAACCAGCATCTATAGCTTTTTAGTTGCAGTGCGGTTCTTGGATCTTTTTATTTTTTTAACCGACTTCTAAAAAGGAGGAGATTCTCAATTCGAATGTTTTTTATGTATGTTCTGGCATAACTCCGTCATGTATAGACGGATTAGAAAAACTCTTTTTGTGTTCGAAAGAGGTTTACTCCGAATTGGTCCCATTTAAATTTCGTAAAGATCTGAGGGGCAATTCCCGTAATTTTAAAAACGTTCACAGTCTTATCTCAGTTTCAATCTGTCAAAAATACCTCTAATTTCCCTACATTTTGTCAAGTTTTTGACATTTTTTTGTCGCCGAGATGACACTGCGACTAGATTTTGAACGTTTTAAATTAGGAGAATTGGTCTTCAGATCATGAGTTTCGGAGACAGACAACGGAACTCTTCAATAAATGCCAGCAAATCAACCGCGATTGCTGCTATCGCTTATGTATGCATTGTTTACGCAATCACACAACATAGCATCACGCCCGTACCCTCTAAAGGGAAAACTTTGCAGATGTGTTAGTATAAGTAGTTAGTGTACCAGGTACAGTCACGAGCACCAATATGTCAACACTTGGGAACTTTCAATTGCGATTTTTTCGTGAAATAATGAATGCAACGTTGAAATACGACACATTATATAAACCTATGGGTTCGAAAATGCTATGTTAGTAACAACATAAAGTTTCATTAAAAAATAAAGGAGTAAATCGCCTTTGAATAAAGCCGAGTGTATACATACTTTTGCTCGTGACTGTACACCCTCATTTCTGTCAAAGTTCTTATTGGGGTACCTCTATGTTCTATATTACGGGTTTGGTTTCCGCACTTAGTCCTTCAGGTGGACCATTGTACGTGGGCCATGGCGGCCGTCAGTGGTTATTCCAACCAGCCCACCTCCCTCCAGAAGCTTATTAGGTCTCCTGGTCTGTTGAGAACATCTGTGTAAGATCTGGGTGTCCCGAGGGTTTCCGACCTAATCTGGGTGACGCCTGTGCACTCAAAGAGCACATGCGCGACGGTTTCATCAGCCTCCATGCAGGCTCTGCATAGGGGGCTGTCCGTTATACCTATCGTGTGAGGGGTACCTCTAATCTTGCAAGTATATACGAATTTGTGTGGGGTAGGTACAGTCGAGTTCACTAATATATTGACAGTGACAATTTTTCAAAATATTGTAAGCGTTTAAATGTTCATATAGTTCTATACAAGCTTAGACGAGTCGGCAGACACCTCGTGTATTAAAATCTATCCAGCCGTTAGGATGCTTCGCGGGTATAAAGAATCCCACATACAAAGATACGCATAAAACACACAACCGTCTTTGCTGTCGCGTAGTCGGGTGAAAAAACTGAATAAGTCCAACATACTGTAACTAGAGACCTTTTCTTTTCATGGTAAATAAAATATTTGTTGCGACTCAATATCACAACTTAGGTAATGTTGTCATAAACTGTACTGTTTTTCTGCAGGAGTTTGAGAAGCAGTCGGAGATCATGGACATGAAGGAGGAGATGATGAGCGACTCCATCGACGAGGCCATGGCGGCCGACGACGACGAGGAGGAGAGGTCAGTTCCTCCACCTACCAGCCAGCACGCCACCACGCAACTGAGCATAGAGTGGCATCGATTGGCGACTAACTTGTTAAAACGAAAGCGCCAGTCGCCAGCCGTTTTCTTAAATTTGCAAATCAGTATCAGAAGGCCAATTCCCGTAATTAAAATCGTTCAATATCTAGTCGCAATCTCATATCAGCGACAATACATTTCAAAAACGTGTCAAAAATGTAAGGAAATCAAGAGGTATTTTAGACAAAGTGATACTGAGATAAATAGTCTAAAGCATCAATACAACTCGCGTGTCAATGACCTTGAATCTTGATGTTTGAGGACAATTCTAACTAATAGAGGTGTATCGATAATTTTAATAAATCAACATTCAACCTGACACTACTCTGCAAATTGCAAAAAACATAAGCAAAGGGGTTTGAAGGTTTTTCTAAGGAGCTTGGCATACCTACTGTCACGCAATTTTCTTTTTGTTTACAAAATGGCGGCCACGCATGTGTCCTATACACCGTGTTCTTCACGTTATCCATAAACTTTGGCAAACTATTTGTAATTTCATTTAATTCAATTTAAGAATTCATTGATCCATCATGAAAAGTGTTTATTTTCACGGTCTGAACAACTGGTCGAAGTTTATGTATATCGTCCTATATAAATCGATGACGGTAATATCTCGGAAATGCGACACTTTATACGCTGTCCAGTAGGTTAACAGTTTTTTGGCAGCTACCTTAGAACATAACTATTCCTTAACTTTAAAATGCGTAATAAAATAAATATATAAACTGCCTTATCTTATTGAATTACCTATCTTATTTATGACTTCTTACAGACATTATAATATCGTACGTGTACCAGTTTTGACAAAAATTGTTATGCGTATTGCATCCGTCAAAAAACGGTTTACCTAATGGACAGAGTATACGGGGTTTGGTCTTATTATGTTTTCTGTTTGCATTATTGTCAGCTGTCGAGTTATATGTCGAGTCATTTAAAAAAAAAAATATAGCGGACGCTATGTATGCCACGGATCTTCAAAGCCCTTAAAATTTCGTGGGCCACCTCATCGCACCCCTTAATGGAAACTATTGAAGGTGTAATGTCTGTTGCAGCGACCAGGTGGTGTCGCAGATCCTGGATGAGCTGGGCCTGCAGCTCAATGACACGCTGTCGGGCCTGCCGCAGGCCACCGGCTCGCTCTCCGTCGCCGGTCAGTGCGCGCGCGTATCGTCTAGCGATGCCACGCAACCATTGCCAAACGTTATGTTACTAGTGTCATTTAAAAAAAAATATAGTTTTCATTTTATTGAACATACCTTCGATCAATAATCGTACTAGATTAAGGATCAGGAACAAATATAAGTCGCTCAAGTGGCCACGTTTGCACACACGTGAACATACAGGGTGGCAGGGACATCGACGCGCAATACCATGGATTCAGTACATGATTCTGGAACCCCTGCGTTGAAAATTTTCGTCGGCTTTTTCTTAATTTTTACGTTTTTTTCTGCATTTTTTTTTTTTACTGTAAACTGTATAAAATCATTGTTTCTATCTAACCCAATGAGATGTTTAATTAAAAATAGTAAATTGGGTAGTTGCATGATATTGAATACTATATATTCTAGTAGATAATATATTCACATGGGTGATACGATAACAGAATTCGAAATCAAATTGGAAACCGGTCGAAAAATAAAAAACTTATAACTAGTAAAAGCTTATTGTCTTAGTTTTGCATGTAATTTATATGGCGATACTGAACTATGATGTCACAATTCAGTATTTCCCTCTGTCTAATTGAGAGTTTTGAACGCTTATATCTTTTTAATTTCCGAAGATATTAAAAAAACTGGTTATACCAAGCTATTGGTGAGGTAAAAAAGCTTCAATATAAATAATAAAAAAAAAATAGTCAACTAGCCAATTCACTTTTTTCACATAAAACAGCAATGTAAATAAAACTCGAAAGGGCAGCGCGCGGTATCGCGGTAGGTAGCGCGCGCGCGCGCCATCCGCGGAGCGTTTTGATAGCGTTGTTTGCAGTACATTGCGCACTCAAAAATATTTTTTTTTTTAACCGGTCATTTCTGAGATGAATGACTTTTGTAATGTTATTTATGGCATCAGTTGTAACGACTTTTCACGACGTTTGCGCGTCGATGTCCCTGCCACCCTGTATACATTCAGCGGGATTGTCCGAAAGGGTTACCGCTACCCCGGAACATAAAGGGCGAAGGAAGGAACATGGGTGGGGTTTAGTCAGTAAGAGTCTGACACTCCCTTCCGCTCCACCCAGAGCGGGAGGGGTCATTTGATGATTTCCCACCAGAAAAAAAAAAAACCTTGTATACATTTCTTAGAAAAAAGTTTATTAATATTAACAACTTCAGTTTATTATAAACCTTAAGAGCGTTAACGCCGTCCATGCGCTGTTTAACCAAAAAACTGTACTTTTCAAACCTGTTAATACCACCAACCACTTATCTTACAAAAATGTTAATAACCAATAACTTTAGGGAATATCGTCGTCTCAAAAGTTAGTGAAGAAAATATTTCGATTAATAGAGCATTTGTACGTTCCATCAAGATAAATTAACAGAGGTTTTCTTAATTTCCCTTTAAGCATCAGTTTCGAAGAAGAAAATATCGTCCCCTTAGACGTAGTCGTAGTATACCGTCTACTTAGACGTCTCGAAGGCCTTCGACAGGGTATGGCATGTTAGCCTTTTGAGTAAGCTTCCAGTGTACGGCATTTCCCCTGGTCTGACTGGCCGGGTAAAAGACTTCCTGAGTGAACGGTCTCTCCGAGTTATTGTCGGCGGATGCTCATCGGAGCCTATGACGACTAATGCCGGTGTTCCTCAGGGGTCTGTTCTCTCTGCAACTCTCTTCTTGCTGCATATCAACGATCTGCTGATGCCCGGAATCTATGGGTATGTAGATGACAGCACAGTTGTAGAGAGATACCTGCCGAGTGCTCGGGCTTGTAAGGAAGTAATCCGGTCCGAAAGAGAGGCTATGGTAGAGCTTACGAATCTCGCACTTCAGGCAGTCTCCAAGTGGGGCCAAGCCAACCTTGTGGGAGATTCAACGCCGCCAAAACACAAGCGTGTCTGTTCACCGCCAAAAGGAGCCCGTTCACCCTGGCTCCTGCTTTTCAGAATGTAACCTTGGAGTGCACCGACCGCCTTCAGCTCTTGGGAGTTGAAATTTCCTCAAACCTACTTTGGGCGGTAACAGTAATAACGTTTGATTTATGGCGTCACATGTAAGGGTTTACGAGAAATCAATAAAAACTTAATGTCCAGCCAACCTGAGTTCAAGATGGCTGGACACATGTATCTCCACTGCCTGATGATCTACGACCTTCGAAATGTGTTCAAAATGTTGTGACGGGGACGATAATGATAACCTGAAATTGTGACGGAGAAACTTTGCGTAGTTTCAAAGATATTGACCATTTAAATTTTTCCATACAAACATCCATTAATATTGTGAGGTGACCATAATTTTACATAAATAAAGGATTTAGTTTTAATCGATTAATTGGCCGGTAGGTAGCATCCACGCCTGCTTTGTATTTGATTTCCCCGTGGGAATAAAAGGTTTTCCTGCAGTGAAAAGAGTAAGTATGTGTTAATTCAAAATAATAATTGACCACCAGCGCTGCAAGAGAGAGCCCACTTGTATTTCTACATTTCTTCATTTTTTCATTTTTTCTTGCACTTCTACATTTTTGTCTTCTATTGATTTAAACAGTTGTTCGTATTAGTATCACCAATACACGGATTTTCGTCCATTAAAGAAAACACCTTAAAATATACTTGTCCTACATAAAACCTACAATATTGGTTACCCTACTGCAGTGTTTGTATGGGGAAATTTAAATGATCAATATCTTTGAAACTACGCAAAGTTTCTCCGTCACAATTTCAGGTTATCATTATCGTCCCCGTCACAACATTTTGAACACATTTCGAAGGTCGTAGATCATCAGGCAGTGGAGATACATGTGTCCAGCCATCTTGAACTCAGGTTGGCTGGACATTAAGTTTTTATTGATTTCTCGTAAACCCTTACATGTGACGCCATAAATCAAACGTTATTACTGTCACACATTGCGTCACCAAGTATTAGTAAAGGAACCATATTCGAAAACGCCCCCGTTATTGAGATTCGGAAGTGCCAGCCATAAGTTTTATACGTGAATTCAAGATGGCTGGACACAGATTTTTGCATTTTTCTACTAAACCACTGTACTTATCACAAAACTTTTAGCTCGGTGCCCGTCACAAATTTATGTGACGCCCGTTGATATGCAAAAAGTCGTCAAAATCACTTCCGTTACCGAGATTGAGAGACCAGCGAAAAGTGGTTTTTCAAGATGGCTGGACACGTTTTCGATCGATTATCTAAGATTCTGTAGCGTCACAAATTCTGAAATAAGGGTGTTTAGCCGTCACATAAAATGACCTATTGACCTAGTTAAATGCAAGCTATTTTGAAGATTTGTCCAGCCAACCTGAGTCACATGATAAATCTCTTCCGTAATTCTGCGCGCCTAGTATCGTCTACCGCATTCTTTGTCGGCCCGAACTAACGAAATAAAAGATGTCGCCGCCAAAGGGATTGCGCGTGAATTCTGCGCGCCTAGTATCGTAGTAGCCTACTGCAGGCAGCTGTGTTTTTTGTCGGCCGCCCGCGCCGCGCCGACATTGCGCGCGCGCGCAATAAACACGCACTGTACTGTACCACGATAGCAGGGAATAGGAGTTTTATTTAGCATTATTGTTGTTTTGCTCGTCAGTCGACGTCTGACCCGCTTCTAGTGCACTCGTTTCTATCCCTGTGATACGCGAATCAGTTCAGTACGGCTACACGCTACACCCAATTGACTTTTTTGTTGTGTCTGCAAAATGTCGTTAAGTAATAGCGAATATTACGAAATGTTGATGTGTGTCGATGCAGAAGATGGTAATCATCTCAGCGGGTTGGGCGTGGTAGTAGAAGCGTGAGGAGGCACGGCTCCCTGTCGTTTCGGGTGACGCAGGTGCCCTCGGGGCATGGTTGCTTCGGAAAGTACCCGTGTCGCATAAACAGGGAGCCGGACGCCCGGTGTCACCACTGCGTCGACTGCCGGGAGGACACGGCGCGGCATACGCTGGCAGAGTGTGCCGCCTGGGAGGAGCCGCGCCGTGTCCTCATCTCAGAAGTAGGCAGTGACCTGTGGCTGCCGGCCGTGGTCGAGTCGATGGTCGGCAGCGAAGAGTCCTGGGACGCGGTGGTTTCCTTCTGCGAAACGGTCGTGTGACAGAAGGAGGCTGCGGAAAGGGAGAGGGAGATCTCGTCCTCTCACCCGGCCCGCAGCAGGCGCACCGGGCGTCGGCGGAGGGCGGACAACGCCCTCTTCCAGTCCCCCTGAATGGGTCTAGGGGCGACGGACTCGGGGACGTCCGTCGCCCCCAAACATCAGAACCCGAGGTGACGGCGCGTAGTGTTCCACGCGCGCCCCTCTTAGACGTGGCGGGGGGAGTCAAACACCTCACTCCCCCCCCTGACCCGAGGAGGCCCGCGGTGGCGGGCCGGCACCAGTCGGGGGTTGCGGAAGGATCTTACGTTCCCGCGACCCCCGGCGTAGGTGTGAGATGGAACACTGGGGTGGTTTTTAGTCAGTAAGAGTCTGACAGACCCCGTCGCCCGCCCCAGGGCGGCGGACATCCATGAGGATTTTCCACCCCGGAAAAAAAAAACGGTAGTAGAAGCGTGGCTTGGCCTCCGCGATCCACAGACCTAACCCCGTTAGACTTTTTTTTGTGGTGGTACATTAAAAATGTAGTGTACGCAGTGCAGTGTGATACAATAGACCAAATGAAAGTGCGGATTGAGCCTGCATAAACAAGCGAGCGGCCTTGTGCATACAATAGGTACCAAGGTCGCCCATCGAACCCCAGCTTTAAAAATGTAAGTCAATATACTAAATTAAAAAAAAAAAAGCAAAGCTTTACGATTTTACTGTTTACTCGGTAATAAGTGATAATAAGGGCTGAAACTAGTTTTGTTATCTCAGTTTTTAAGTGCAATTTCTGGCTTGATATTAACGAGTAAACTGTAAATCAATAATTACACATTAATGTTTACATCACGGTAAAGTATGTATGGTTTATTGCGCGTGCGCGCAAAGGCGGCGCGGCGGGCGCCGACAAAGAACATCGCCGCCTGCAGTACTACTAGGCGCGCAGAATTCGCGCGCAATCTCTTTGGCGGCGGGATATTTTATTTCGTCAGTTCGGGCCGACAAAGAATGCGGTAGATGATACTAGGCGCGCAGAATTACGGAAGAGATTTATCGTAATATTGGCCATTAACGTGGAAGTCTACCTACGTAGTGCGGTGACACATTTGTTATGATTTGAATTTAAGAAACTTAAGAAACCGAAAATTTGGTATCAATTTTCAGAGTATTTTATTTTGAGTTGAAACCCTTCCAATATCGTTTGATATCATCCAAAGAAGCCGTGCCCTTGGTATGTATACACCCTTTCCGTTACACCTTGTATAAATAAAGATCTTCTCCAAATGTTAAATATGTATAAATTTTAAACGCTTGAGGCACTGATATTGTATTGTAGATATAACGGATAGCGTGCATCAAGGTTTGACCATTTTTTATTTATTTATTTTACATTAAAAGTGGATATAATACTTTTTTTTTAACTTTATCGTTTTCTACTCTTCAAGCATTTCATTTGATACCCAATATGGGTATCAAATGAAAAGGCTGGAAGGGGGTTGAAAAAAAATATGTAATCCGCTATCTTGAAATTAAGAATTGAGGCCATATTGAAATTATTACAATAATGAGTATTGCACATTGTATTGTCACTAGAACTAAAGGTGTATGCAAAATTTCAGCTCAATCGGATACCAACAAATGGTCGAAAAATGTTCAATGTTAATCATAATTATACCTATACTTGCAATATATCATCAAGTACTTATTTTATGTACTCGTAGTTTAATCATCCGTGTACGCTCAAATTCAAGTAAAAAATTTGCTATAACAATTACACTCGAACGGATCAAAGTGGGTTAGTTTGACTATAGCGGAACAGAACGCACCTGCGTTACGCACAGTCACGCTCACTTCTGTGTGCGTAAAAGTTGCATTGAATTACCTAAACTTGACGTCCCGCGCTAGATGTAACGCTCTTAATGCTTAAACATAAAGTTTAATTACCATTGCAAAATATATTTATTTAAGTCCTTTCATCGGAGAAAGGATATAAGCAATAAATTTAAAATGTCGCTTGAAAATAAAAAGTCATTAGTACAAAAATATTTATTCTAAAATGAAACTTAAAGTCTAAATAATAAGGTTAAAAACATTTCGTTTACAATTTCGTGCTTATTCTATTGTGAAACTAGACGTAGTTCTTGGTATTACATTTCAATGCTCAAAACACAGTAAGTATTGAAAGAAGTAGAGTTGCAGAATATTTTTTTAGGTTCGTTTTGTATGGTGGCAAATATTTTTGACAGATTCAAAAAAGTAGTAGATACTATTTTACATTGCCGCTATTACAACAATAGATGATAAAACAAATAAAGCGATTCATGAAACGTGTTTTCGCGTATTCTTTATTCAAAAGTATTTAAAATAGTAATGTAGGTATGTTTAATTACCTTTAAACAGATTCAGCTTTTTATAAAGCTGACTTTTAGAAGTAATTTTTATTTGAGCGGTTTCTTTTTTACAAATATAATGTAATCTTACATCAATGAATTTTTCTATAATTAGTTTAATATATTCTCGAATTTTTATAAGGGTTGTATGTTGTTGCATATTTCTTCTCCTCTTTCTTTCGCGACGATAGATACTCATTCTGCACAGCGAAATGGGTCACTAGGAAATGGGTCACTAGGAAATCTACAAACAAAAATAATATTATACAAAAACAACACTACTCACTTGTATAATGTTTATTTTTGTTTGTAGATTTCCTAGTGACCCATTTCGCTGTGCAGATGTTTGGTACAATAGTTCGTGCGTTGTAGCAAACATTGGCCAAACAATTATAATATTAGCTAATTAAATTATATTTACTATTTAATTATATTTTTATTTTATGAAAAACACTTAATGGTATAGCCTTACCGAAAAAAAGATATTCCTTCCAAAGCCTTGGTGTTACGGTGGTTGTTTACACAGTTTCTGAACGCGCACTGCGGCATTTTGACGTCTTAATATTGGCTAGGACTGGACCATACTAATTTGAAATAAGACCACAAAAGTATTTGTGGTCTTATTTTTCGGGCCGTTTTTGAGGCGGTTATCGGGAATCTAGTACCTACTATTATTGATCGAAGGAACATGCTGACAAAAAAAAAACAATAAGAAATGTCAAAATCATTAAATTGGTAGGAACATTCTGCAATTTGCATTGTTTAGCTGACATTTTATTTTATTTTGTTATTTTTGGAAAACTTACAGCTAATTAGATACAATAGTTACTAAGTTTATAACATGATGATGGCCAATTACAAGTTTTCACACATAGAATAACAACTACCTACGTACTAGGTAGCAGACAGTGTTACTCTGGCATACTTCAGATTCGTGTATAATGCAAGGGCTATGTTATCATGTCGAAAAAGTGATTGCAAAGAGCCTTCTTTAAATTGGGCACACTAGTATTAAATAGATCTATGTCAACTTCCTGGCAGGTTTCATTATACATACGGCTCGCCCTAATCATGTAGGTAGGAATTTTGTCTGTAAGTTGTTCTTGTTGTTGGTATGTGCAACAAACGAGGTTTACGAAAAAACGAAGAACATACGCGCAGCTCAAGTTTGCTCAGCAGCTCAGGGATGTCGTTGGATCCGTTCGCAATTTTGGATAAAAATGCTAAATCAGAAATTTTTCTTCTTTCGTAAAATGGAAGAACATGAAATTTTTTACATCGCCCGTTGTAACTAGATAGGTATGTTTTGGAACGAAATTGAATGTACCTAAGGAATTTTCTTTGTATGCCCTCAATACGATCGATATAAGTATTGTAGTTAGGGTTCCAGACTTGAGAGGCATACTCGAGGTGACTACGAACAAAGGAGCAATATAATATCTTAAAAGTCTTGATGCTTCTAAAATCAGACGAGACCCTGCAAATAAAACTAGTGCTTTCGATGCTTTGTTGACAAGATTATTAATGTGAGTGTCAAAAATAAGCTTTGTGTCAAAAGTAACCCCGAGGTCTTTAATAGAATTGACCGGTGGAATGTTGTCTGGGCCTGCGGACTTATTCAAATCAATTTGTTTTAGCAGCCTGAGAACCTCATCCTCACATACTTCCACAAAACTGATGTCTGATGTGCACTGTGTCGTACTGATGTGCACTGTGTCGTGCGAAATAGGATCATTGCCAGCACCAGTGCCTAAAAGAAAATTGGAGTGAAAGTAGTCACCAAACATGTTGCATATTACGTCACCGTCGCTAGAAGACAGCTGCCCAAAGTTTAGAACTGAGGGATATGAGTTTGATTGTTTCCTTGCTTTAAAATAACCCCAAAAGGCCCGAGGATTATTAATTATGTCTGATTCTATTTTTGTTATGTAATCTTCAAACATAACCTTTTCCAGGTCTTTAACCCGTTCTCTCAATAAAGCAAAACATTCGAAATCTAATAAATTTACATAATTTTTTAAATTTAGCCTGTTCTATAATTATTTTGATCAACGGGCTTCTTTACCAGGGCGGATACTTCGATTGGGAGACTACTGTTTTTGTTGGTATAAAGATATTACGTAGCCTATCAGTAACAGTGTAAAAGTATGTGAGGGCGTCTCCCAACGGCCGACAGTTTAAGTCGCTCTGCCAATCCACCAGATTAAGTTCGTCACATATTGTATCATAGTCACCCAGGTGATACGAGAATTTTACGTAGGGACGAATGGGAAGACTCTGCAACTGAACAAAGTCCGCGGTAACACATAATGCATGCACATTTCGTAAGCGACGTATCGACAGCATCTAACCTGCGTCTAGCTAGAATATTGTTATTAATTTTATTTTGAACTTGTAAGTTCTATTGACTGTAACCATTCTTTGCTATTAAGCTAATAGTTTGCCGATTAAAATAAAATATTGTATCGCACATAACACCCTTCTTAAAAACTAAATGCATTGGATGAGTGTATCACATTTGATGCAATGACGATTACAGAGAAGCTTTGTTCCCAATTTTGTTGTGACTTTGTGTCTGTTTTGAGCATCAAATCTGATATTGAACTATTATAACTGCCGCGAACTGCACCAGACTGCAACAGTGAGCTTGTTTTGAACTTTTTAGAAGCAGTCGGGCTTATTATTTTTTTTTTAATCATTTTGTGTGTTATATTTTTGGAATCGTTTCCACGAGCTTTTTATTTCGGTACTCCACATTCATGCTACTGAAAATATTTTTTTCAAGCCATAACCCATAACCCTGTCTGTCGTCTACAGCGAAAAACCCGGCGGCGGCTGCGGCGGTGGCGCTGCCGGGCGGCTCGGCGGGCGGCGCGGGCGCAGGCGCCGCGCTCAGCGACGCCGACGCCGAGCTGCAGGCGCGCCTCGACAACCTGCGCCGCGAGTAGCTCGGCGGGCGGCGCGGGCGCAGGCGCCGCGCTCAGCGACGCCGACGCCGAGCTGCAGGCGCGCCTCGACAACCTGCGCCGCGAGTAGCTCGGCGGGCGGCGCGGGCGCAGGCGCCGCGCTAAGCGACGCCGACGCCGAGCTGCAGGCGCGCCTCGACAACCTGCGCCGCGAGTAGCTCGGCGGGCGGCGCGGGCGCAGGCGCCGCGCTCAGCGACGCCGACGCCGAGCTGCAGGCGCGCCTCGACAACCTGCGCCGCGAGTAGCTCGGCGGGCGGCGCGGGCGCAGGCGCCGCGCTAAGCGACGCCGACGCCGAGCTGCAGGCGCGCCTCGACAACCTGCGCCACGAGTAGCTCGGCGGGCGGCGCGGGCGCAGGCGCCGCGCTAAGCGACGCCGACGCCGAGCTGCAGGCGCGCCTCGACAACCTGCGCCGCGAGTAGCTCGGCGGGCGGCGCGGGCGCAGGCGCCGCGCTCAGCGACGCCGACGCCGAGCTGCAGGCGCGCCTCGACAACCTGCGCCGCGAGTAGCTCGGCGGGCGGCCTCGTCGCTGCGTTGACCGACAACTTACTTTCGTTGTATCGCCTTGTTTCGTGCCTCTAAACTAGGCCTCGCTCCACTTTCATGTAACTATATTAGAAGTGATATAGTAAACCTCACGCCGTGGAGTGGCGACACGCGCACGTTAACAGAGGACTCACTGTTTCATAACGGAAACACGAGTGATTCTGATTATTGAGTTGATATATTTTTATAAAGCAACAAGTGCATCATACGCGTCTCAACTTCATAAGCACTCGTGCTCAGACACACGACACGCGCTGTCGCACATGATCTGTATAAATGTAATAATATGTATGTTACGAGTGTCGGCGGTCGCCGCACCACCTACACATTGTTGTTAAGTTATACAAATTAAGTATATCTAAGAATATTACAATAAATATTTTTGTAAAATAAAATGCCTATTATTATAAAAGTACTTAAAAACACAAGTGTCAATTCCAATCGTTTATTATGCACATAATGATTGATTATTATTACTTACACTAACTACAACGATATAACTTTTAATAAAATATTGATTCATTATATAAATCACATTCAATAATCACATCTATAATAGGTAATAAGCCCTCGCGGGCCTCGGCCCTCGCCCCCTCAGTGCCCTCGCGGCCCTCGGTTCTTGCTCCCTCAGTGCCCTCGCGGCCCTCTGCCCTCGGCCCTGGCTCCCTCAGTGCGCTCGCGACCCTCGGCCCTCGCCCCCTCAGTGCCCTCGCCACTCCCACCCCGACGTTTCGCAGCTCTGAGGGAGCGCACTGCGGCCCCTGGGGAGCATGTTCCGACACTACCCGCTAATACTCTACGGAGATATGTCTGGTTGCTACCTAAGTGATGCTAAGACGTAGGTACATCATGGGCCTCCTACCCCATAGCCTAGCCTCACCATTGCACTAAAGATGATCATAATGTGCTGTAATCTGTCAGCACAATTAGCAGATTATTCTATTTGCTCGGCGAATGTACAATCAGGGAAAAAATTGTTTATCAGATTGACATAACGTTAGTTTGGCGTGATAAAGTCATTTATTTAATTTCAATGACAGTTGTGATTTGAATATAAGGACAATTCAAAGTGGTACCACTTTGAATTGTCCGTATATTCAAATCACCTAGGTAGGTAGGTTTTCTAGCTAGGTACCTACCTAGTCAATTAATAAACAATGTCCCTGTCTTACTTATTATATCAACTTTATATCTATCGCTGCACTTACTACTGATGAGCTACATAATATAATACCGCTATAACTAATCAATACTAAGAAACAAATAGTATTGGCATGTACGAGGGCGGGTCAATAAGTCCGTGACTTTTTTAATTTCTTGTCTTTTAACTGAAAGGGCAACACTGCTCCTGTCAACAGGCAACTATCGGTTGACTTCTGTCAAAATTTGAACAAGCTGCGCATAAAGTAATATATGAAGCTGCGTCTTTAGCAAAGAGTACTATAAGATACCGGTCTTTAGGTTTGTCTTTGACAGCCATTGATAGCAGACTACTGGCGCGTATTTTGAGAAGAAAATGGAAAAAAGTGATCTTCGTGTGCTCATTAAGCATTATTTTTTGAGGAAAAAAACCATCACTCAAATCAAGGCTAAGCTTGAAAAATACTATGGGGACTCTACACCATCAATTTCAATGGTAAAGAAGTGGTTCACAGAATTTCGTTCTGGCCGTACAAGCACGGAAGATGCCGAATGTTCTGGACGCCCAGTTGAGGTCTCTACACCCGAAACAATTGAAAAAATTCACGATATGGTGTTGGCCGATCAGAGATTGAAAGTGAGAGAGATTGTGGAAGCCATCTCACACGGCTCAGTGGTTACAATTTTAAACGATCACTTGGGTATGAGAAAGCTTTCCACAAGATGGGTGCTGCGGTTGCTCACAATCGACCACAAACGCAATCGTGTGACAACTTCGCAAGATTGTTTGGCGTTGTTCAACCGCAATATGGACGAGTTTTTGCGCCGTTTCGTAACCGTGGACGAAACATGGATCCACCACAACACACCAGAGACCAAACAGCAGTCAAAACTGTGCAGGACGCCCACCTATATAACGGCGTAATCCTAAGACAAATGTAAATAATAGTGCATAAGCTTCTTAGTGACCAATGTAAATAATAGTATATAAGTTTCTTAGTATTTAAGTAATCATTGTACATAGATCATGTCCCATTCTCGAACAGTCGTGGGCGAGTCGAACTTATACAAACTCGCCGCCGTGATTGGCAGAAAATAAACGGCTGTGATTGGCGAACAGTCGTGGGCGAGTCGAACAGTCATGGGCGAGTCGAACAGTCACGGGCGACTCGAACTTGTATAAACTCGCCACCGTGATTGGTAAAAACAAACGGCTGCGATTGGTGGACCGTACGAACACACGGTCACGACTGGCGGACCGAGAGTGAGGCACGATCAGAGATAGCCGATTGGCGTTCTTAGAAGTTAAGATAGTTTTAACCCCACCACTACCTGCGCCCCTGTAGAAATGTATAAAAGCAGGGCGTTTTTGGCCTTAAAGTCAGTTCCGATCAAGATCTCACAGCGGCAACAAGAAAATAAATATTCTTCGATCAACAAGGAGTTTTCATTGAACCAAGCGGTCTCCTCCAATCCAGCGCAAATATAGTTTGGGAGCACAAGAACTCGTCGCATCCCATTTATAAACAGTGGGTTTCTGAATCGGCGCCAAAGAAGGCCAAGGTGGGTTTGTCAGCCAATAAAGTAGTGGCGACCGTTTTTTGGGATGCACGCGGTATTATCCATATTGACTACCTTCAAAAGGGTAAAACAATCAATAGTGAATATTATCCCAACTTATTGGGTCAATTTAATGCGAATTTAATAAAAAAAACGACCGCATTTGGCCAAGAATTTCTTCTTGGCCAAATGCGGTCGTTCTTTTCCACCAGGACAATGCAAGGGTGCACATATGTGCAGTTTCCATGTCAAAAATTCATGAATTGGGCTACGAATTGCTCCCTCATCCGCCCTATTCTCCGGATTTAGCCCCGAGTGACTATTTCTTATTCCCAAACTTGAAGAAATGCCTTGGTGGAAAGAGATTTGACTGCAATGATGAAATCATCTCACAAACAAATACCTATTTTGATGACCTCGACAAATCTTATTTTTGGAAGGGATAAAAAATTGGAGAAACGTTGGACAAAGTGTATAGAGCTCAAAGGAGAGTACGTTGAAAAATAAAAAATAAAATATCTAAAAGCCTGTGTTTCATTTAAAAAGTCACGGACTTATTGGAGTCGCACTCGTTTATAACAGTACAAAGGAAAGACTCGCGGTTTGCACTCGCCTGCCGCGGCTACTAGCTACCACTAGGTGCTCCAGCACACAGAGTGCACCGCACACCGAGCTGCGAATAGACCCCCCGAGCTGTGGTAGCGCACAGACACAATACGAAAATATATACTTAGGGAGTAAAACATCAGTCTTGGTACTAGCGAACACTTGATTGTTGGAGACAAGCGGAGCGAGCGCCCCCCGCCGCCCCACACCGCGCGCCCGCCCCGCGCCTGCGGGCTCAACCTAGCTTCAATCTAGGCGCATTTTCGACGTTCGACATCAATAATGTATGTAACATAGAAATAACGCGACGCGGCCATAAATAAGACAAGCTTTCACCCGACCGCGGTGCCGCAGTGCCGGAGTGCCGGACGCGGCCGGGCCGGGCGACACGTTCACAGCTACACGCACGTTCATAAACTGCTTTGTTGTGTAACGTGTTGTGATGTTGAAACTAGCACTGTGGAGTTTGGCACATACCACTAGCGGCTACCACTCCTGCCTCCAATATAAATAATGCAGCCGATAACGATTGAGTCATACTAAGTCTTTAAACGAATAGGAAGAGATACGTAGTTGTAAAACATTTTATAAATTAGTAGTAGTTAATGGATCATATCACAGACACAGGTCACCCAAGCTCGTTGGATGTTCGTGAGGGCGCGGCCGGGGTGCGCGGCTCGTGTAAACGCTCTTATAAAATATAAACTAACTACGAAGATTATAACAAAATATCTAGGTTCCTTTAACTACAGGATCAATATCCCAAATATATATCAGCTTACGAAATAAAGGAAGAATTCGAGACGCATGGTCTCGGAGCATATGTATCATGCCCCTGGACCTATTGGAGCTAGGTGCGCTCATTACATGCTACGTACTACTTGCACGGATGAAGTGTATTTGAAGTAACTGAAACCTCCTGTAAAGCAGCTGGTCCCTACATTTCCTCGAGTTATGCGAACATAATGTAAAGTTTATTTTCCGCAATTTATGTAGAAGTTGTTTGTACGTATAATGACCCTAATAGGTATCAGTTATTTCATTAACATCTTGTAGGTTCGCGTGATGAGTCTACGGTTCATGTGAGCAGGCTCGCAGGCGCTCACGGCTGCGCCTCCTCCGCCGCCCACAGCGCACTCAGCGTGATGCCCAGCTGCGCCAGGTAGTACGTGGACATCACCAGCACCTGGGGAAACAACGCTCGTCAGATACCAGTCACGCACGGCGGCGCGGGACGGAGCCACACCCACCTGCTGGTAGGGCACGGGGCCGCCGAACAGGCTGTAGCCGAGGATGGCGTCCGATACCAGGAACAGCAGCGCGCCGGGCGCCGCCGCGCCGCCGCGCGCCGCGCCGCGCCACGCCATCGTGGCCAGCAGCAGCGCGTACGCCGGCACCAGCGCGCGCAGCCCCGCGGGCGGCGACACCAGCGCCAGGAAGCAGCCCGTGGCCGCGTACAGCGCGACGCCCAGCGCCGCCGCACGCCGCGCCCAGCCCAACGCCGCGATGTAGGCCACGTGCGCGCCCGCGAACGCCGCCATGCCGGCCACGAAGTGCTGTGGCCACACCAGCAGCGCGTCGCCCAGCGCCGACAACGCCAGCCCCGCCGCCACGCGCCGCGTGTACCCGCCCCTTCATCATTTAAATGTATTAATAAGAATTAAAATACTTAATTATTATTTCTCTAAAGCGGCCGCTGGCAGTGTTTCTCGAACTTTCTATCAATGTCGGTCGTAATGTTTACCTGTAAACGTTGTGAAATCGTCCTTTGAGTCCTATGGTCAGGAAATAAAAACTTTGGCAAGTAAAGTGTCAGTTCTGGAAGATGAGATCGAGACAATGAAGAAAACCAGAGAAGTGATATTCAATTTGCAGGATACAATTTACCCAGCTGGAGAATCGGCAGTCTGAGAGTGGACAGAGGTCTCGCATGAACAATGTTGAGATCAAAGGAGTGCCAATATCTGAGGATGAAGGCCTATTCGAAGTACCTAATCAGCCTGTAATGTTCCCACTGCTGGGACACAGGCCTCCTCTCTGTGAGAGGGAGTGGGCCTGGTGGGAATCTCACCGTGAAAAGTTATATTAGGTGAAGTGAGCTTAGAGTGAGCTGTCAATAGAGTCAATCCCTAGTATTAGTTGGAAGGACAGCTCACAGCTCACTCCACGCTCACTTCACCTAAATTTTCACGGTGAGATGGTTACAGAATCGCACCGCAGTGCGGGTTGGTGGATGTCACTGTCTTCAAATTTGTGGTTCTAGGACATGCCGGTTTCCTCACGATGTTTTCCTTCACCGTTTTGAGAGCACAATTTGCAGTAATAACCAAGATTTGTAAATCAATGGATTTTCATGTTCAGAAGGAACAGATTAACTACATAGCAAGGGTGCCGACACGTAATGACAAATTAAATAAAAACATTATTTGCTCTGTACACAACAGTTACCCTAAGAACGATTTTATAGCGGCATCGAGGAAATATAAAAACTGAATGCTGGAGATCTGGGCTTACAGGGTGTACATCAATGACCACCTAACCCTAGAAAATAAACTCCTACTTAATAGAACTAAAGCAGTAGCCAAAGAGCGTGGCTTTGAACGTGTGTGGGTTAGAGGATGCAAAATACTTGTAAGAAAAAACACTACGTCTCCAAAACATTGCATTAAAACAGCAAGATTTTAAAAAGTTTATTTGTTAATTAAAACGTCTCATCTTACCTGCGAGTTGTTTGCTCTTTTTGAAAAAGTTTGTTTATAAACAAACAAACGAAGAACGAGAGTCGTTTCGTCGTTTGACTTAAGTTTGAGAAACACAGGTACGTATTTTTTGCACGCATTCCATTCTCGCCTGCCTTTTGTTCTCTTATCGCTTGGTGTCGCCTATTCATTGAACTCATTAGGCTTTGTTTATTATTATTTTATAAGTGTCTGTGATTAGAGGTGAGATCTGCTTTAAATACTTGAAATTTCTTACTTATACCCTATACAATTTTAAAACTAAATGTTTCTACACTTTGAATACGATTTCTTGCGCTTATTCTATCGAATCTGATCTGTTTAATATCATTTTCGCTTTATTATGTCACCACTTGCTATATAACTATAAGCCAACTTGTATTACCTATAGCTTTTCCTTGGCACTAAGTCTGAGTGTACTGTGTCTGCTGTGGGGCAAAGCCGCTGATATACAAAATATATTTGTCCTTAAAAACGAGCTGTTCGAGCAATTTACCAGCTAGGTGCCAGAGTTTCTTTATGAGATTTTTTTAAAGATATTGGTATTCTCACGGTTGCATCACAATTCATCTTCACCAACATCTTATATATTAGGCAAAATTTACACTTGTACTCTAAACACAGTGATATTCACAGTGATAAAGCTCAAGTAAAATCCACCTTTGTTCAAAAGCATACTATTCCATCAACGACTACTTACACGATAAGAATAGTTGGTTGCCTTAGTTAACACAAGACAATGTTTGTGTTCTTTCTCCAGAATTAGCTTACTGACAGGTTATTGTTATTACTTATTAGTATTAACTTATTTTACTTCGATGGTCCTAGTTTATCATTTGTGACTTCAAGTGACAGCTATAAGTTGAATAAATGACTTTTGATTTTGATTTTTGTATTAGCTGTAAGTTTTCTTAAAATTAATAAAATAAAACACTTTATCAGAAAAATCACAACCATCTGCCATCTGCCTGGCTATACATCTGCCATCTGCCTGGCTATACATCTGCCATCTGCCTGGCTATACATTCGATACTGTTCATGATAGCTATCCGCAATCTGAAGATAGAAAACCACAGACACATTGTGCCGAGGCGTTACGTTACGTTAAATTCCAAGTCCAATATAGAAAATGATTGCCTTTAGCTGGTTGAATGCCGTAATTACAGAAACAATTAGAAAAACATTGTGTCTCATGTGGATCCACGTTAAACCACGATGTGGACAGCGGACACGATATAGACTGGATGAAGTGTCCCACAGGGAGCTTAATTGGTACTCTGTTTGTCTTGGTACCTATAATAGGTAAGTGTTGAAGTTTTAGATTTGATTAATTAGCTAAATTAAGTCACGTACACAAATTCTTTCATTTGGCTATCTTTGATTAGTTATGTACAATAAAAAAGTAAACATGACCTACGAAAAGAACAACAATACAAAAGCGTCAATATTTATCTATATTATTTTTAAATCGCGATTCCCGCGTTATCTAATCGGTCAGGGCCAATGTCAGTGAACTATTCGTCATTGTCGCGTACTTGTGATGCGGCAGCGCGGAGTGGTGCAGTAGCACGACTAGCAGCAGGCACAGCACGGGCGCGCACTTGGCGGCTACGGCCCCCGGGGAGGGCCCCGCGCCGCCCGTGCCAGCGCCCAGCGCCACGAAGTACACGCACACACACTTGAAAAACGGCACCAGCTGCCCGCCCACGCCCATTCGCTTCACCTGCACAAAACACGCAATCACCACCTTAGATGATTGTTCTGCACACATAAATAATATAGCGATGATGAGCAAGCGCGAAACACAATAAACCTTACGACGAACGTGTCGACACATGGCATTGTACACTATGAGCGGTTCTGCACTGCATCCGATCCGAATCAGAGAAATGTCGGTCCGAAGTAGCCAACTTGCTATTTGTATGAGGGGTTGCGCACTAGATTCAAACTCTGTCCGTCCGAATTTAAAACATTCATAATTCAGATTTAATTCGATTCGATTGGGATCGGATGCACTACAGAACCGCTCTAAAGCCTCATCCAGGCTTAGGAGCTTGCGCGGAAGCCAAAGCGGGCGCGTAATATTCTATCCGCTCGCTTCGAATGCCCTGCTGGCAGGGGAATTGTACAAAGCATAACGAACTTTATGTCAATTGTAGCGAGCGTATTTTGGACAAATCTAGCGCATTCTGGGGACCGCAGCTAAGGTCTATGCTATTGTTACGAGCTTCGGGGTTCGTGACAATTAAAACTGCCGATATAAATTACCAAAAATTACACTTTAATTAAACTCAAACTCAAAGTATTTATTTCAATTAAACCAATTACAGGCACTTTTGAATTGTCAAGGGGTCGGTCAGTCAGAGAAATGAAGCTAGTTGCCCATTCCAAAGCGTAGTAGGTACCTATGGAGAAGAACGGGCAAGAAACTCCATGGACTCTTTTAAATCAAAATATGGTTACAAAGTATTAGTTACATCATTCATGTTAAAAATTATGCATGTGAGAACGATGCAGAACGTTAAAAGCATCCGTAATGAAAAGCCTAAAACAATCCAAATATTAAATTAAATTAAAATAAGCCATGGCAGCAAAGAGATGACCAGTCCCCAACAACACTAATAAAAACTCAAACACACTAATTATAAAACACAATTGCACTCAAGTCGCACTTGAAGATCGCTTTCGATGTATTCGCTTGTATCGCTTATCCAACTCTGTGTCTGTCGTCGAGAGATCGCGTCTTATAGTATAGTGCCGCAGATAGTTCTAGAACCTTCTATTGTAGAAACATCTAGAATGTTCGAGTACATACCGGCCCCGACTGACCAGATGTCGATATTTCTAGAAAGTTCTAGCATCGAAATTTCTGGAAGGATCTATTAGTTCTGCTACTCGATACTAGATGGCGCTAGTGGTAACTTTTGGCGCGCAACACTATGTACAACGTTACAAAAAATCATTTTCATTCCGTTTCGCAGAAATGTAAATGAAGCCTAACCCTGTGACTTTATTTATTTAAAGTAGGTACGCCAACAGTAAATAATGTAGACATTATAGTCGAGGTACTTTATAAAGGAAACTCCCAACTATTGTGCATGTAAACTATGTATCTAAACTAATATTATAAAGCTGAAGAGTTTTATTGTTTGTTTGGTTGAACGCGCTAATCTCAGGAACCACTGGCTGGAATTGAAAAATTATTTTTGTGTTGGATAGTCCATTTATCGAGGAAAGCTATAGCAAAGGAGCACTCTTTGATTGTAGTAATTAGAGACACAATAGAAAGACAATTGCTTATGTCGGACTGTGTAACATAAGACATTCGAGAGGTTAATGGAAAATGTTGCAAAAACGGGAAAAATGATTCCTTTTTGAGTGCTTCCGTTGTGTGCGCTGCGTAAATGGTTTAAGTTACGCAAAAATCATGTATGATGGAATTGTTCCTCTTTAAAAGTTGTAAAAAAAAAAGTCCGCGACAGCATAATGTCTATCTTTTAAAAAGTTTATAGTGATGACTCACTATAAACTTTTTTATGGTAATCAAATTTGTTATTAAATTAATTAATTAATTTATTATTATTACCTATTATTAATGTTGTTATTATTTCCTTTATTTAAATGTAAACATATAAATTATATTTTTAAATATTAGAATATAAAAGATATAAAAACATTTAAAAATATAAAAAATAGTAGCCCACCGGTATCGGGAACAGGGTCCAAGCTACCGGCGGTCAGGGCTCCAGAGAGAGGAATCTCCTGACAATGCGAGCCGTGTCCAGAAGTACCGCTTTCTGAATCAAGCCCTTGATCCAGCTGCCCAACGAGAGCCTCCTCAGGTGTTGGTCGAGGCTCTTGGCTATTAAGCCATTGGCTGTCACGACTATCGGCACAATGACTGCTGAGTCCACATCCCACATGTCGACAACCTCGCGAGCCAAGTCAAGATACTTGATTTGTTTATCTTTCTCGGCTTTCACGAGGTTCTCATCATGCGGGACGGTTATGTCAACAATCATTGCGCGCCGCTCTGATCGATCCACCACCACTATATCAGGCTTATTGGCAACAATAGTCCTGTCAGTGATGATGGATCGATCCCAGTACAATGTGATATTTCCATTTTCGAGAACTGGGTCGGGCACATACCTGTAGTACGGCACCTCAGATTCTCACTATAAACTTTTTTATGGTAATCAAATTTGTTCGAAATTAATGCATTATTTGCGCAGGTGTTTTATCAACATGATATTAATCCTTATCCCAATAAATACGTTATTCATCACAAGTATTTAATTGTGAACAAAATTGCCCTTGACATCACTTGATTTCAATCAACATCTTAGGAGATATCATAATTTTAAAATAACTAGGTTTAATTCACGCGCGCATGACGCGCAAGGCGGGCGAAGGGGAGTGACACTGGCCGGCGGGCGAGGCTGGAACGAATCTGATCAACTCACTGTAGCCTGTAAGACCTTACGGGGACGTATCGCTGCCCAGAGCTGCATGGTCTTTTCTGCCGACTATTTGTGCCCGACAAATACATCGGACACCGTCAGAACCGCCGGCACAATGTTTTTTTTTTTTATAAACTAGTGCTTGACTGCGATCCCGCCTGATGGAAAGCAGATGATGCAATCGTTGATGGTAAAGCGCACTAATTTATTATGAGCCTGTTCATTCTAGCCTTGAAGACACTTAAATTATAATCGGACGAGATAACCGCTGCAGGCCTTCGATGTTCGCGGTATAAACGACGAGGCGAAACACTTCGTCCGGATCGTAGCAGTTTCAACAACGTAAGGGTGGAAACTCGCCGTGCGACGGGTTGTCCGATGACGGAACGGTGATGGCGGAATTAAGTCATGTAATTCCCGCGCACACTCTCCAGAACGCATCCTATAGAATACCGAAAGGCTGGCTACCCTACGCCTGTGCTCCAGGCTTTACAGATTGGTCTTAACCAAATCTGGATCACCAATTAGCCTCTTCGCACGCCTCTCCACTGAGTCCAAAGCTGCTAGATTGCATTTTGCAGCACTAGCCCATATGTGGCTGCAGTACTCCACACACGATCGGACCTGCGCTTTGTATAACATTAGAAGCTGTCCCGGTGTGAAGTACCGCCGGACCTTTGCAAGAACGCCACGTTTCCTAGTAGCCATATTGGCTTTGGACTCAATGAATCGCCCAAAGTTTAGGTTTGAGGAAATTTTAACTCCCAAGAGCTGAAGGCGGTCGGTGCACTCCAGGGATACATTCTGAAAAGCAGGAGCCAGGGTGAACGGGCTCCTTTTGGCGGTGAACAGACACGCTTGTGTTTTGGCGGCGTTGAATCCCACAAGGTTGGCTTCGCCCCACTTGGAGACTGCCTGAAGTGCGACATTCGTAAAGGTGATGAATGGCCCTTCTGGCTGCCAACCCTGAATGTGCTGTGTTTGCGGATGGATGGATTAAAATTATGCGTATATGTCTGGTGTTCTGTGAGAGAATGTATGCGAGGGAGTTCACTGTTCCATGTTAGTTTAAAGTTATATTATTGTGAACGTAATTATTGTCTCTATGTTAATCAATCTAATTGGTTTTGTAACGTTTTAATTAACTATAAATAAATAAATAAATGAAGTGGTAGCGCGGGCAGGTGACGCGATGCGACAGGGTGAGTCGGGGCAACAAGAAATTTCAGGCGGACGAAGTCGCGGGCTGAAGCTAGTATTGTTATAAAACGATGTACAGGAAAACAGTGTGTTACTAATTACTTTTACACCTTCCATGCGCTGTTTAACCAAAAAACTGTACTTTTCAAACCTGTTAATACCATCAACCACTTATCTTACAAATATTTTATTACCAATAACTTTCGGGAATATCGTCGTCTCAAAAGTTAGTGAAGAAAATATTTCGATTAATAGAGCATTTGTACGTTCCCTGAACTTAACAGAGGTTTCCTTAATTTCCCTTTAAGCGTCAGTTTCGAAGCTTAAAATATATGAAACCACTAACAGACCTAATTAGCAAAAAAAAATAACCAATTGCAAAGATCCTTAGGAAAATAGTTGGTTAAAAAGATTTTATGATTTAGGTATCTTACTATAAGAAATTAAAATTCAAACAATGTGAAATATGAAGAAAGTAAAAACTAATTTATAGTTACTGCTTTTCTATAAATATTTGTACTAACAAAAAGCTGCGCGCGATTATTTCAAATCAATCATTCCGCCGCGAGGCTTTCCAGAGTGAGGACATGTCGCTCGGCGCTCTGCCTGACCTGTGTTTACCTTTGCCGTGCGTACAAGGATAGCGGACGTTTATAGTGTGATCGAAAAATCTTGGTATACCAAAGTACCAAGATTTTTATTATTACTTTTGATGACTGATAATATTTTTAGAGTGACAATAAATCATATTTCAGACGTAATGGGAAATAAGACCAAGTTGTCTTGATGCTGCTGTCTGTTGTTGTTTTGTGTTGTCTTGTTCTTTATCGGAAAGCAGATACCGAGATGTAACTTTGCGATCTCAATACCAAAACTTGTTACGCACAGGATATAGGACTGCTTTGTTGAGGAAAAGTGTTTTTGGTATGGCACCGACTTTCATCAATATTTGCGTGCCAAAATGGTAGAATGTACAAGGATTCTTTCATATTATTGTAACCACCTTATTGTAAATACCTACACTCTGAGAAAATAAATGAATATTCTATTCTATGCCATCATAAACTCAAATGAATTGTTTTTTTTTTTCAGAATCACTTGAGACGACGAGTTTTGGCAAAACGAAATGAAAACCAGAGTAGTTAATTATTATAATCAGTGTGTTTCCAGAAATTGTAGACCCACGAAAGTCTAGATCGATGCCACTGAGAAGCACGACCCACATTTTGTTTTATTGGTACAAGCCGGCTACACTATTCTGAAACCACTGCATTATTTTTAAGGTTAAAGCCGACCTGTATTTCCCTCATAACAGGTCAACCAATCAATCAATATCTTTATTGTGGATCATACATAGGTAGGTAAATAATACGGGTCTTAAATAATAAAATTGTGATCAGTGTCCCGCCTTTAGGGCATACAATAGTTATAATGAAATGAAATTGAATTTCATTATTGTTACAAATTATTAAGATGTCACATAAAATATTAAAAAAAAAAACATAAAAATAAACTTAACGAATTTGAGTAGATCAGATACACATCAGTGGGCCACTGAACGCATCATGACTGAAGGGGACTGTATTGGAGCAGTGTTTTGTCTGATAGGAAGTCTTTTATAGAGTACATAGTAGCATTTGTTTACTAACAGATCATGGAGATTATTTTTAAATTTTTTCATTTCCGTATTTATTCTAATAGGCCCCGGAATATTATTAAAAATGCGTGAAGCAGTACAAAAGATACTTTCATGCATTAGATGAGTCTTGCTAGCTACTGTGCGCAATTTGTACTTACGCCGTATACGCGTGTATAAAAAATAATAATTATTATTTATTTATCTCAGACATAACTCTATTCCAACTCTATAGTATAAACTCATACATTGAAATTACTTACAAACTATTTAAAATTGTATACCGGTTTAAAAACCAAAATAAAATTGTGTTTATTTAATTTATATTATTCATCAACACATAAAAAAAGAAGAAAAAAACACGCACACATCACACACACACACACAACACAACATCACACACACACACACACCACACATAACACACATCACCCTCATACACACACACATCACACATCACATCACATCACATTTACATTATACATGTTACGCGCATCACTATTAAGTATAGCGCTGACACAACGGCACGAGGCACGCCGCGTGTGCATCATCGACCCAGTTGCTACGAGGGGAAAATGCTGACACAGGACAGGACACGAGGCCCGAAGAACCGACTACGTGACCGCACCCGCGCACTTCGCATCCACCATCGATCGAGTCAATTCCATTTTCAATAATTGTAATTTCTTTTATTAAAATAAATTAGTTTGTAATAAATTCGGTTTTTTTTTAGTCCTCCGGCAGCAGTCTACGTAATTTACATGTAAATATTGTTTTTGACAAATACTGCGGCCTCAAATATATACACAGTCTGGCCATAAATACTGTTACAATTAAAAATAAGAAAGATATTACATTTGAATTTGGAATCTGCCATTTTTATACAATTGTTCATTGATCTTTCTAATTTTGGCGCCAATACATTGTACAATATTTTGCGATATTAAAATGGAGTGGTGTGATAAAGAGAACCGAATCGCTGTGATTGCATTACACAAAGTTGGTATGGAGCCAAATGCAATTTTTAAAACTCTCCATACGCTTGGTATTAGTCAAATGTTTGTGTACCGGGCTATTAATAGGTACAATGAGACCTCCTCTGCGTGTGACAGAAAAAGATCTGGCCGTCCACGTAGTGTTCGTACGAAAAAGGTGGTCAAAGCAGTAAGGGAAAGAATTCGAAGAAATCCTGTTCGAAAGCAAAAGATTTTATCTCGGGAGATGAAGATAGCACCCAGAACCATGTCGCGTATTTTAAAAGATGACTTAGGACTTGCAGCCTATAAGAGACGCACTGGTCATTTTTTAACTGATAATTTAAAAAAGAATAGGGTGGTAAAATCGAAACAACTACTGCAGTGCGATTCTGTAACCATCTCACCGTGAAAACTTAGGTGAAGTGAGCGTGGAGTGAGCTGTCATTCCAATTATTGCTAGGGATTGACACTATTGACAGTTCACTCTAAGCTCACTTCACCTAACTTTTCACGGTCAGATTTTTACAGAATCGAGCGGCTGAAGCGGTACGCAAAGGGAGGTCACAGAAAAATTTTGTTTACGGATGAGAAAATCTTTACAATTTAGCAACATTTTAACAAACAAAATGAGCGTATTTATGCTCAAAGCTCTAAGGCAGCTTCCCAATTAATCGACAGAGTGCAACGTGGGCATTATCCGACTTCAGTGATGGTTTGGTGGGGTGTTAGCTATAAAGGAGTGACCGCCAAATTTTTGTGAAAAAGGTATCAAAACATCGGCACAAGTGTATCAAGATACCATTCTTGAGAAGGTAGTTAAGCCCCTTAACAACACCATGTTCAATAACCATTAACCAAGTATGGTCCTTCGAACAAGACTCGGCGCCGGGTCATAAAGCTCGGTCCACGCAGTCTTGGTTGGAAGTGAACGTTTCGGACTTCATCAGAGCTGAAGACTGGCCATCGTCTAGTCCCGATCTTAATCCGCTGGATTATGATTTATGGTCAGTTTTAGAGTGTACGGCTTGCTCTAAACGCCATGATAATTTGGAGTCCCTAAAACAATCCATACGATTGGCAGCGAAGAATTTTCCCATGGAAAGAGTGCGTGCTTCTATTGATAACTGGCCTCAACGTTAAAAGGACTGTATTGCAGCCAATGGAGACCACTTCGAATAAGCTTTTTATATTTTAAATTGTTTTATATTTATGTATTAAACTAACACACTGTAAAAGTAATAAATATTATTTGCAATAATTTTTTTTTTTCTTCGTGACAATATTTATGGCAAGACTAGGTAGACACATGGCAGTGATAATACGTTCATCTTTTTAAAAAATGGCTTACAGGAATCAGTTTCATACAAGTTAAATATAGCCCAGATGCAACGTTTTTGAGCAATGAAAGCACGCTCCTTGTCTGGACTGTTGTCCCAAAATATTACACCGTATCTGAGGATATAGCTAACGTATCCGTGGTAAGCTGTTAGCAAGTAAGTCTGATTCGCTATTTTCCCCAATTTGCGAAGCGCATATGAAAACTGTCCCAGCTTTTTGCATACATGGTCAATATGTACTTTCCAATTAAGTTTGTTGTCGATATGCAACCCTAGACATTTTGTTACTTCAATTTCTTCAATGTCACTATCTACGTAATGGATTTTTAAAGTACCCGTACGTCGAGTTCGTATTTTAAAATTCATTATTTTTGTTTTGTCAATGTTAATTTTTATTTTTAGCCAGTCTATAATTATTAATATTGTTTGGTTAATGTCACATTAACTGGTATTCAGCTGCATCCGGTTAGACTGGAAGCCGACCCCAACATAGTTGGGAAAAGGCTAGGCAGATGATGATGATGGTTAATGTCACATTAAAGATCAATTGTATTATCATTAACGAACGCAAATAGTGTAATGTCGTGATTAGTTACCGAAGGCATGTTATTTATATAAGGTGTTAAAACTTCCAAACAACTCCTTAACTTTAAGTAAGTTTAGGAGTTGTTTGGAATAATAAATGAAAATGATCACGGATTTTTTTTTTTCTAAATAAAAATCCGTTTCAAAGATAATTATGCAATATTTTCACTACGCACAAATTTATTGAATACGCGCACTGTACACCGTGTAAGCCGCCGCTGGCGTGACGCCGCGCGGCCGCGCGCTCGAGTTCCTTCACCCCTGCGACAGCGCAAATTCGTAAACAGCTGATTCATTTCATTCATTCATTACATTGAAAAATTTGAATCAACCTATTTACAATCATTTAAAAACTATTTTAAAAAAGTCTTAATTTTTAACTTATTTACAAAAGGTGCTGAAAATGTCCACCACTTTATCCAATGCACAAGTTAGCACGACGTATTACATTGGATTGCACTGCGATTAATGTGTCTCTGTCACTTTTAATTAGATCGAATGCACTAATTATGCGGGTCTTTAATTCGTCCACGTTTCGAATATTGTTGCCACTGTGTCCATACACTAAGTCTTTTACACGACTTCAAAGATAAAAATCGAGAGGCGTAAGATCGGGCGATCGAGGCGGCCATGCAATAGGCCCACCACGGCCTATCCAGTGGTTAGGATAAGTAGCATCCAGGTAAGCACGGGCTTCCCGGTGATAGTGTGCAGGCGCTCCATCTTGCTGGAAGAAGTGGTCCCTTATTTCGGCAACAGAAACATTTTCCAGCATCTCTTGCACAGACTCGAGCAACTACAGATATGTTTCGCCGTTAAGGCGTTCTAAGAAGACGGGTCCAAGTACCGTCTGCCCTATGATACCAGCCCACACGTTCACTGAGAACCGGTGCTGAAAATGGTCAGGGACCACAGCTCGCGGGTTTTCGTACGACCACCAGTGAGCATTGTGGATATTGAATAAGCCCACTCTACTAAAAGTGGACTCGTCCATCCATAAAATTTTGCGACCAGGTTCTTCCACCAACCGCCTACAGAATCTTAGCCGTAGTTCATTATCTGTTGGTATTAGTTCCTGTACTCTTAAAAAGTGGTACGGATGTTTGCCTTCTTCATGCAGCACATCCCAGGCAGTAACGTGACTTATTCCTAAGTCCCGCCCTGCGTCACGTGTGCTCGCGTGTGGATTGTCGTTGAAATAGTTCAACACTCGATCTTCAATGTCACCGGCGAGCCGTGGCCTACCTAGCATCTGCTTGACGAGGACGAAACTGGCCATAGTCTAATAAGCGTAATACACTCGTCGTTGGTCACCATAAAGTTCACGATATCGGTTACGTGCTGCGGCTAAACTTTCACCGGTCATGACATAACACACTATCATATCTAAATACTCCCGATTAGAATAAGTAAACGGCATTGTTTATACGAAAACAAACATACGACAGCACACCCTTACTGCGCGACAGATATCCGACGACTGAAGTGGGCGGGAAGGGTTGGTGGGAGCCGCGGGTAGGGGAAGCGCGCCGCGCGGTGCTAGAGCGCCGAGCCGTAAGCGCAGCCCTGCGTACAGCGCACATAAACATGTTTTAATAAATGGTTATTTTTAAGGCTCGAAAAAAAAATTTTTTTTTTATATATTAGTTTTTTGATACTGAGTAAGTACGGACGCCAGCAGGTCAAGCTACCCGAAACTGTCAAATTTTCCTAATCAACCTTAAACCTTAACAGCTTAGCAATAAAGTTGAAAATCAATTAAAGAAATTTGACAGATTGTAGTAGCTTGATGTGCTGGCGTCTGTACACGAAGTTCTTAAAGTTAATTTTTTAACACCTTATATAAACAAGGAAGAATAAAGAACCCACGAAGTATCGTGGGTCCTTTATTCCTTCCTCATCCCATGAGGAATGCTGAATTTAGCAGTTCCAGATTCAGAAGCATATATGTGTTTCGTCTGTTTTAGTAATGGGATTTAACCTCCTTACTTCTGTAAATTGCTAATTGGGAAGCTTGTGGCTAAGTAATAATAGCCGCACGGGCCGATCGGTCAGGTTAAGCTACGCTTGCCGCGGTTGGTCCGTGGATGGGTGACTATCTTTACATACCAAGACCCTTCCGTGCCTCGGAAAGCACGTTAAGCCGTTGGTCCCGGCTGTCATTACCAGTGGTCGGAATAGGTAGAGCTGTTTGGGGTGAATGACCGCAAACATTGATGTTCGCATGGATATGCCTCTGAAATCCCGGGATTTTGAAATTGTTGATTGATTTAAGTGAGTTAATATGGGTAAGTGGGCAGTTATGAGCAGGTAGTAGGTGAGCACCCTAACAGTATATACTTACTTATATACACACACAGGGATCCTGGAATGTTGTTAGAGGTAGCTTCGTGATATATGAATTAATTAAGTAAAACTGTTAGAAACAATACTAAATATATTTAGTATTGTTTCTAACAGTTTTACTGAACAAGGAAATATTAAATGCCTACACAATACAGAATAAAAAAGGATGTAAAGAGTTTTTTTTTTTTTTTTTTATTTAAACAGAGAAGAAATTTTTATTGATCACTTTTTTAATTACCTGTACATACTATTTTTCTTGTAGTTAATATTTAGAAAATGTTTTCCGTCTTTCTCTAACAAAGCAATTTATCTCTCTTTTATTTTTATATGTTTATGCTCTATGTTGCCAACCCGTCGTACGCGCTGTGTTCGTCGCTTATTGTTTGCCTCTTTCTATCTTAAAACGTCCAAAGTATTAGCTATCTCACTTACACAGATACAGGTACAGTACAGCGGGCTTCATCCACTCTCTTGTTTCGGCATAATTGAAATATAACGTTCCAATAATAAGCACTGACAAAAGAAACTACTTTTAACTAGTTTCTTTTGGAAATACTTGGCATATCTATGTTATGTTCGCATGTATCAAATAACAAAAATACCTCTACCTACTCCTATAAAAAGTACTTAAACAATGTTTTTTTAATTCCGAGAATTCCCGGGATTCCGGGAAATATTTGGCATATCCATGTTATGTACGCATGTCGCAAGTAGCAAAAACAGCTCTACCTACTCCGACCACTGGTCATTACAGTCGTTACGGGTCGTCAGAAGCCCGAAAGTCTGACAACCAGTAGGGGTATCGTATTACCCAGTAAATGGGTTGTGGAGGTCAGATAGGCAGTCGCTCCATGTAAAATGCTGGTATTCAGCTGCATCCGGTTAGACTGGAAGCCGACCCCAACATAGTTGGGAAAAGGCTAGGCAGATGATGATGACTTCTTTAATTGTTGTCTGTTGTTAAAGGTATGATTCTATAAGTTTTTACACATTACCTCTCAGACCATATGCCTACATCTTTCATAAGAGGATCTTTTAGTCAACCCGGTTGAAATCCTTCGACATGTCCATGTTTAGCGCGACAGCCGCGACAGCCCTTGTTGGAATGAAAAGTATAGTCTTTCTCTTTCTAACTCATAAATATTATTTTTACCATCGAGCCCGCCCTTACCACTTGACCGAAATCCTTACTTTCGCATAGCGACTGCACTACTCTTTTATCCTTGTGTGGGATCAAACGTCTCACGTAATATTAGTAAACACATCTTCCAATTTATAAATATAAAAGGATAATAAACGTATTATATAAATCCTTATAACAGCCTTTCCTTTGGTGTACCTCCATTAACCCTAACAGGTTATGGGCCCAGAGCGCTAAGCCAAGGTGCGATTAAATAATTTAAACTGAAAGTGATTGGACACTAAATAATTCATAAAAAGTTATTTTAGTGCAAGTGTTTAAAAAGATCTAAAAGGAACATCAAACAATTTGATGTGGAAAAGTATAGTTTGTGGAAATTTCGAATTCGCAATCTATTAAGTGAAATTGAGGTTTTGAATGTTATCGACGAGGAAGCTCCGATAGAAACAAGTGCACTCAGCACTTGTTTCTATCGGAGCTTAAAAATAATGCATCAGCTAAGAATACGATAATAGAATGTTTGTCAGACTCATTATTTGGCCTGGCAACAGAACAAGACAAAACAAATGGCCAGCGCCGCGACATCCATTTTTTTTAAATGTCGAAGCATCATGCTGAGATAGGAGCCTTTTGGCCTCGTATAGGACTTTCTGTTTCATTTTACCTTTTATTACTTTTTTTTATAAATATTTGTTCTATTTTTATTTTTAACTGTGTTTAGTTTAGTTTATAATCCTGTACGAGTCGCAATAAATACTTTTTCACTTCAGTAGCTCAAACATGTAGGTTTTGCTGCGTGAAATCAGTGAGCAAAATGCGATTTTGCTCACTGAGTGAGACAAAGTAACTTTTTAATTTTTTTTTCAGAAAGCCGCAAATATATATTATTCAGCCTTGGGTTAATCATACAATTCGAAACATTCACACTCTATTTCTTTCCCTCCATTAGAAAGAGAGAGAGACAGAGACCAGCCCTTTCGAAGTTCGGATTTTGAATTCGACCTCAAAGACAAACACGTTCGGAATTTCGTACTAACTAAAGAAATTTTGCAAAAAGAAAATTATGTCTTTTAATATAATTTATTGAATTTTTAACTTATTGTTGTATTTAAACGAAAATAAGTATTTACTGCAAATAAAACTGACATTTAACTTGTAAATATTTATTTGTAGTTTCAATAAATGTTAGGTACGTAATATATTTTGAATAATAAAATATCATGGGTGCTATTTCCGAACACGCCTTAATTTAAATAAAAGAGCGGGAATAAAATTTGTAGAATTGCAGTAATTTTACTTTTAACTATTAAAATGTTCCATTTTATAGAATTGGTATCTAGCTACAATGTTAATTATTTTGATTCACAATAAATAGTTATTTCAATCTATTCCTGTTTATTATTTTATCTCCTAAAGTGTTCTCGCTGCTGAAGTGAAAAGTTATGTGTGTTACACGAGAGCAAAGTTTTTTTGCATCTCGTGCCTTTGAATCCCTCGCCACACTCAGGATTCAACTTTAGAATCACTCGCTACGCTCGTGATTCAATCTTTGAATCCTTCGCTTGCTCAGGATTCAAAATCAGCACTCGCAGCAAAAAACTACTTTGCTCTCTTGTTGCACAAATAACTATTTCTTTCCTTCTTTCTTTCTTTCACTGCAAAACAAATTTTCGCGAAGCTTGATTCTATCTTTGAAAGAAAAAGCGTGGTGACGGAGCTATCTGTTAGAAAAACGTTCTTGAAATTGGATAGTGATACCAAATTAATGAAATATTTGATGAGATTTTCACCGAAATTATAATAATAAAGGAAATAATAATGATTTTTATTTCGGACCACAGAATCCATAGAGTGTTAGTAACATAATATTAAAACAACTTATTATCTAGTGTTAGTACCAATCACCCTCTGCACAAACTGCTTTACAATCGGAGAGCCGAAACTCCCCGCTACAGTTCTCAGGATGCTGTTGCGACTGTCTCTCACTCTCCTCAGGAGTGATGCTGTTTTTTTGCGAATAATCGCGTGAAACCCGTCGGTACAAGCAAACGCAAACATTTCCGACGCGCTGCAGTAGCGAGGAAGTCCTAACAACATCTCGAAACCATTATTATACTGAACGCGAAGGATATCCAGCGACCTTTTAGTGTAATTGACCCATTACTCGTGTATAGACTCTGGCAGTACGCCCTGAAAATTGTTATTTTTACCAGGTCCGTACACCGAGCAAATCTACGGGCCAACATGTTGCACCGGACAGCGAGTGCCGTGCGCTCCCTCTCTATATCTACATGGTCCTTAAGGTCGACGGAAATAAAGTGACCTAGGTATTTAAAATTAATACCCTTTTAATTACTGACCCGTTTACAAGTAGCTCGGGTCCCACTTCACAGCATTTGCCACCGACCCCGAAGACCATGTATTCACATTTTTTAACATTATAAACTAATCCATGTGCAGCAGCGTAAGCTTCACAAGTCTTTAGTAACTCTCTGATTGCCCCTGCAGACGGACCCAGCAGCACCATGTCAGCATAGCTGATGTTGTTTATGCTAACCCCATCAACACTGCATCCGATATGCATGCTGCTGAGTCCCTCAATGAGGTCATCTACGTAGAGGTTGAAGAGCCTGGGAGACGTCAGACCTCCTTGTCACACCCCGCTCTCCAATCTATACGGTTCAGAGAGCATACCATCCCATTTCACATGATTGGTCTGATTATTGTACCAATGGCAAACCCCTGCTTACCATCTTCTCCCAGAGCACATCATACGAGACAAGATCGAAGGCCCTGGAAAGATCAAGGAAACAGGGGTACACCGGCGTCCTGCGATCTAGGTATATAGTATTGAACGGTATGCTTGAGACCTAGAATAGCGCTTTCAGTTGAAAGTCCGGGACGAAACCCGAACTGCGCATCATGAAGATGAATAAACTCATTTAAACAAGAATCAAGCATACCGTCCAACACCTTTGCCATTATTGTCGCAAGGAAAATGGGACGGTAGTTACCCTTGTCCGAGATATCACCCGTCTTGTTCTTCACAATGGGAGCCACGATGGTCTTCATCAAATTAGCAGGTAAGTACGCATGACTAATATACATTGTGAAAAACATAGACAGGACTCGCGGCAGGTGTACACCTGCGTGCTTCAAGTGCTCAATACTGAGCCCATCAGGTCCCGGAGATTTGCCTCGACTCATACTTGTTTAGCTGAGAAACGCATCAGAGGTTTGACTCCGCGACTGCTGGGCTCAGAATCTACCTTCACGATTGAGGGAATACTATAATAGTATTAAATATTACTTATTAACACTACTCTTTGTTCAAACATTTGATCAGAAAGTTTGTGAGATTTTGGTAAATTAGTCATTGAAGCATATGAGAATAATCTCTCAACAGGGCCTGATGACGGCATTAATGTATTATACTTAAGAAACACCTGCTTAATCTCAGGATGTCTGTTTAGTATTGAAGTGTCTTTAGCCGGATTAGCTAGGTACTTGGACATAAGAATTTCAGGTCTTGTCGAACGGAGTGATTCAGTCAATTCACCTTCAGAAGAATCTGTTTCGAAAACAAAATACGAATCATCATCATTCTTTGAGCTTGTGCTCGCAGATTCTCTTGCAGTTTCCTCTTGGATTTCAGTTTCTATGGCTATTTGTTGTTTAAACATATTTTTTATTCTGCGATGGTACTGCTGCTCAATAACAGTAAGCCACTTATCCTTAAATCGAGGATAAGAAATAGTTGCAATTACTGCCTTATTGCCCCTAGACGTAAACAAATCAAAAAATTCTTGAAATCTCTCATTGACGCTTTCTAGGTATTGGGCTGCCAAGGCGTTGCAGTGTTTAAAGTTTTCCTCTGATAATTTTGCCAATTTTTTTCGGAGTCTGGTTTAACCACGCTGGGATCGGTGCAATTCATATTCATATTCATATTCATAGTGAGAGTAATGTAGGCAGTACAATTCCGTAAAATATTTTTTTATCACCCTGTAGAATGTCAAGTGCTTCAGCTATAGGCTTTGAGCACTTTAAATATTCATCAATATATAGAAAGTCAACTTCCAATAATGGTTTTTTTATGTTTAGAGCTATGTGTAATTGTGCACTCTTAGTACGGATTGACGCTATTTGTTTTAAACTGTCATAAACACTGTTCCACCTTGTAGTCCCAGGTCTTGAAAGTGTATCTCCAATGATGCTCTGAATAATTTCAGCAGATTTTGGTCGGTTAGCAGCATTCCATAATGTGGTACATTTTTGCAACATTTGGTTATGTATTATGGAAAGTCGTGTATTAGGTACGTTCAAAACTTTGTTGCTGTCCGAAGTGCAACACAAACTAAGTTTGTGAGCACAATATATTAAGTGAGATGGTAACTGTCGAATTGATGGTGGCAGCGCTGCTGATTCTTCGGTAGTCACATCTTCCATGGATAAGGACAATGGATCTATGTCGTTCATAAGCACTTGGTTTGTGCTGCTACTGGTGCTGCTTTCTTGTCTAACTACAGACATCGATTCGTCTACTTCATACTCAGATTCTTCGTCAGAAAAATTGCAAGATTCTTCTTCCAAACCAAATTCTTTGAAGGCTTTGACAAAGTTACTTCCGCTATCCGTGACAGTTGACAAAACTTTTTGACAGTCTAAATTAAACTCAGTATGGATACTTTCTAAAAACAAAGCGATCCTGTCATAACTATGAGTACCAGCAAAACGACGACATGTTAAAGTAGTTATCGATGCGAGTTTATCCAGTCGCACGTCACACCCAAGAAGCTTCGTTTTTTGCCAGACCAAATATCTGCTATAGTAAAAACAGCTTTGATGTCCTGCAGCTGTTTTTTCAAATCAGTTAGTGTCTTCCCATAATTGTCATTACTACAGCGCCCAAGTGTTCTGCGACTCATAACAGTGAGTCCTGATTTAGATATTTCCAAATAACCAAATTTTTTTTTGAAATAGGGATTATCGACGTTTTGCAGCGGACTCCTGGAATGAATGAAATAATTAGCAATATGGCGGTTAAAGTCGTCTTGACTTAATAACGACTGGGTATTGCCGGAACTAGAGGAATGCCTTTTCGGTCTCTTATGCGTTTTTGAGTAGTTTATGTATTCATTTAGGGTCACTTTGCCATGTTTTCTCTTTAAATGTGTAACAAAATTAGAAGTCGCATTACGAGATCCACAAATTTTAACTTCTTTTGGTGTGCATAATGTACACCGTGCTACTCTTTTTTTGTCTGATGCACCGGGCAAAAAAGTAAAAAACTTGCCATCAAAGATACAGGGCAATACTTCCTCACTTCTTGTGTCATCTTCATTTGGTTCAGCATCAGATGCCATCGCACAAACTACTAATTAATTACACAACAATATAACGCGAAGTAACAGCAAATAAGTACAGAGATGCGCGAGCGATATGCGTGTGAGCGAAACCACCATTATAGGACGCACTGACGCCGGTGTCATTGCCGTTTCGCCGTCTCGTTCTATCCAATGTTATTTGTACGCGTGTTGTGCTGCATGCGCGCAGCAAGCGACCAACCGCACAATTTAGGTGGTTTTGTATGTTACCAGCAATATTACCCCGTAAACAGTAATTGGATAATTTGAATTACAAATTAATGTAATTAGAATTAATTGTGACTTATGTAATTGAATAACAATAATTTCAATTACATGTAATTTTAATTAAAGTAATTCAATTACTTTTCATTAATTTAGTAATAAAATTACAAAAGTAAATTAATTACGCCCAACACTGCCGCCGGCGCCGTCGCATCCGGCGCGAGTGAAGCCTTTACCTCACTCGATACCGACGCATATGATGCCGCCGCCGTGAGAACATTCACTCGCTGATCGTTCGTAGGGGACAACTTAGCACAGGTAGCCGGCGTCGAAACCAGCTGTTTGTCGTGCATCAGCGTAATTTTGCTCGTCATACACTCGGGCTCACTCGCACTCTCCACAGCTACCATCCCGTCTCGCTCACCCACGTGCCCACTATTTTCTGTCGCACCCTGTTGTTCTTGTAAAACAGAGATGCAGTTATTATCGCACCGATCTGAAGGCCAATTCTCATAATTTAAAACGTTCAAAATCTAGTCGCAGTCTCATCTCGGCGACAAACAATGTCAAAAACTTGTCAAAATGTAGGGAAATTAGAGGTATTTTAGACAGATTGAGACTGAGATCAGACTGTGAACGTTCTTAAAATTACGAGAATTGCCCCTCTGGTGTTGTCGACATGTTTTTTGCCGTGCAGCCCTTTAACTTTGAATCAGCTGTTACTTGCGAATATTTTATGGGCACATATTGTAAATCGATAGGGCCACTATCAAGATCAATACTGCTTTGCAGACATGCTCCTCTCCTTTTGTTTACATTTCTCTCTATCGTGTAATTGTCAATTAACGACGCGTGCTTCATATTTTCTACTTCTACCTTAAAAAGATTAAATTGTTCCGTTGTAACAACTTTTTCTTCTAAAACACTAACCTTGTTTTGCAGTTTCACTAGGTCCTTTAGTAATCGGGTTACATCCACATGATCATGATCATGAAAGGATCAAATCCCGAACTTTTTCCGATATTTGTGGCGAAGGGACTGCATAAGCTCCCGACACAGGAGGGAGCTTATGCAGTCCCTTCGCCACAAATATCGGAAAAAGTTTGGGATTTGATCCTTTTAGCAAACAAATCATGTCATCAAGGTCCCGAGACATTTTCTTTTTGCCATCCTTCCTCCGAACAGGCATCTTCTTCCCGCTAGGTATCGACTCATACAACAGAGTCTTGGCTTTCACTATTTCTTCCGCCGTGAAAGAGGAAGTACACAACTGATGCACACTATCTTCATCCATAACGTCCAAAACATGTCGTAGGAACGCCAATAGCTCGTTAATAACAACATTACAACTATTACACTTCACAGTAATGAGCGACATAGTTCACAACGTTGAAACTCCGAAAGTTACAGGTGCTACTTATTGCACTGTAGTACTTTAGAGGTCATTTCCGATACAGGTCCATGACCTCCGCACGCACGAATACAAACAACCGACCGCGATCGCGACCGATTATGGCTGCAGGTGCAAAATTAGAGAAATCCGATAAAGTGGCCACCTTTTCATGACTCTACCGAACAGCTGTAGCAGCATCGTCAACGCAATCGAAACATTGACTGAAGACAATATAACTTTAGCTTTTGTGAAAACGAGGTTATCAGACCATGAAATCAAACTAATAAGCGAAGGACATGATCTAAGTCTAAAAGTCTGAAACTTTGAAAAAAAGTCAATAAACCCGTACAAGGACAATTTTAAACCCAAGAAATGTTTACACAGTGGCAAAAAGGGACATTTGAATAAGCATTGTTTTTCTTACAAAATGGTTACTTATTGAGAACAATAGAACCAACAACAAAACGGTTCAGATGTGAGGTCGGCACTAAATACTTCTGGATTTGCTTTTATGACGGGCAGTGATACAAATGACAATAATGACGGAAAAAACGATATTATATTATTATTATTGTACTTTTGTATTGGATTCTGGAGCCTCAGATCATTTGATAAATCGAGAAGATTTGGCGCTAAACTTCACTGAGCTTGAAAAGCCAATTAACATTTCGGTAAAGCAAAATGGCAAGTTTATACAAGCGACAAAGAAAGGTGATCTCCCCGTTACCGGTAAGATGGGCGTACCAGGTATACTATAGGATGTACTGGTCTGCAGCAAGCAGGTATGACTGTCGTTTTTGATAAAAAAATGGTAGTAATGTTGTTAACTTTCTGTTTTCTAAACATGCCATTGCCATTGTCTTAGATAAGAATTCTGAATTGTGGGATCAAAGGTCAAGTGCCAAACGATAAATTATGTGGAGCTTGTGTTGTCCCCGTGGCCTGCCGCCATTTCATCCATCCAGTCAATGATGTTATAAGTAAATTTTACTTATAACATCATTGCATCCAGAGTTAATTCTGTGCGTAATCGAGACACCGAAAGTCGCGTTTCTCCTTTATTTCATTATATACATATAAATAATATTTTGAAATATTAGAATATAAAAATATTTTAAAATATAAAAAATAGTAGCAAAACACGGTAAGCTACGGTCAGGGCTCCAGATAGAGGAACCTCCTAACAATGCGGCCGTGTCCAGAAGTACTGCTTTCTGAATAAAGCCAGATCCAGTTGCCCAACGCTATTAATCCATTGGCTGTCACGACTATCGGCACAATGATCGCTGAGTCCACATCCATATCTGTTTTTATTTTGAATCATTTGAGAATACAACACTTTAGATAGACAGGAAAACGTTGGTATGTATAGGTTAATTTATTAACAATACAATATTTACATAATTTAAAAAGCTTAAAATAAGAATAATATGGACAAGTATATAAAAAGGAGGGGAAATAATCAAAGGGCATCAAAAAATTCGTCCGCATCGCTGTCAATTGGAAACGTGCCCAAAAGGCTGGCAGCATTGCCACGTGTTTCAACCCTAAACGGTTCGAATATATAAGTTCCAAAGAGATTGGAGTATTTGCGCCGTTTGAGGTTTTCCGCACCTGCAGCAGCCGCCCCAGCACAGTGCTTGGAAGATTCCCATCGTCGCGTGCCAAGCGATTGGGTTCTAAAACAGCTGGCACCCCGGCGGTGGCAAGAGTACGACGGATGATGTCATTGATGCTGGCGTGTCGTGCTATCCGGCCTGCGCTTTTACTGCAGGATAAGCCATGGTGTCCGAGGCAGTCGGCACCTTCTCCACATTGGTGGCGATGCGGAGCCACGCAAGGTGCGCCCTGACGTAGACAAGTAGCGAGCTGGAAGGTGGTGTCACCCAGCAAAGTGCCTATGTTGGGTGATGGTACCGCCTGAAGCCAGAGGCCCGACTCCCACTCACCCACAGCCAGCAGGCGGGCACGCTCAGCAGTTTTAGTGGACGCATTAATAAAATTATTCCGTACCAACCTGCAGAGCGGCTCATCCCACTGCCTCTGGGAAGGTGGGTTCACGGGCCGATCTGTATCCGGGCAAGCCATTTTCCAGGCGTTCACCGCGTCGGCCAAGCATGGCACTTCAGAGTCAACCAGGGACGGGGCTAAAATCTTCCCGGTCAACTTTTCGGTGCTGTGGACAGAGGACAGGAACGCCGGTAAGCTAATACTAGTAATTTTACGGACGCCGAGGCCACCAAAACGGACGGGAAGTGTGGCTTGCAGCCACGCTCGGTCGTCCAAGGTCACATTTAGAATGGATGTTAGTGTGCTATGAATCAGTTGGTCAATTTTTTCCAACAGTTGAGGCTGCTTCCATAGAGTAGAAGAGCGTAAAAAATATATAAAATTTGGGCCAAAACAACAGTATCTAATCAGGGTGAATGCCGAATGTAAATTAATTTTGGAGAGTCTGTCCGAAATGTCGTTGAACTTTTTGTTTATTTCTTCGATGAAAAGAGAAAAAGTATCTTCCAAAATTGGGGAACCTAAGAGGATAGATAGAACAAGAGCTGCGTGGGTACGTACGTGCGCAACCAAATGTTACTATCTAATATTATGTAGATTTGGTTGGGATTGGAATGCGCATTCCTGTCCACCACAAGGTAGTCGGCCTCGATAGCAAAACCAGTCAGTTGCGAACTTTTAAATTCTACTACTTATGCTTATGGCACATCTAGAATGCGCATTAGCAGATGTGGATGATATTCCATACGTCCCCATTTTGGACAGAAGTAGAATGTGATGGCGATTAGCGACGAATTTTGAACGAAATAAGGCAGTCTGGTTTAGACGTCAATTAACATTTACATGAGCGCAGGTATAGCAGGAGCATAAGGTCATCCCTCACCGCACCGCTCTAGGGCGGGAAGTCGACGTCCGCTAGGACGTCAAAATATCGCGGCGGGATTTTATCGCGCGCTGGATTTTCAACTTTCGGTGTTGAGCCGAGCATTGGGGACGGGGAGACAGCTGCGACGAGGGGTCCCCGCGCGGACGGCGTGGCGCCAGCATTCGTACCGCTTGCAGGAGTTTCTTCACCTGGGAGCGGGCCCCTGTTTGTCTCGCTAGAACCGCGCGCGGTCGGCGCGACGTGTGACGGCTCGCGTGCAGCGTGCTACCGAAGAGCTATCCACTATTCTGTATTGTCATCGTAAAATTTGATTTAAAATCCTAACTTGAATGACAAGTTATTTGCTGTGTCTGAGCGGTGCTGTTATAATGAGTGCTGATGACCTTAAGTCTGCACACTGCTGCATAGCACTGCTAGCTGCTGGCGAAAATAACGCCGATAGAATCAATCGGCAACACACTACCTACCTACACAGGCAACAGCTTATAGTTACTCTGAGAAGAAAGGGTTTATATCCGAATAATTATTTCTTAATTAAGAAATAGAATAAGAATAATTTGTTTGTAAAACATAGGTACCGTACCTAATACAAAGACCATAAAAATTAGTAATGCGCTATACTTTGCGAATATTATACATACAAAACAATTAAATTACAATGATAAATTTAAGTATTACAAAATAATAAGAGTATTTCAGTACCTAATTGTAAAATACCATTACCGGAAAAAAAATGATTTATAGAGCGAGAATCATACGATATTACTTCTCAGTATTTAGAATACTCAGTAGGTAGGTACCTAAAATGCATAGCAACTCGTACAATGAACATCAAGAAAGTTATTGATCTGTTTCGAAACAGGCAAACATAGTATTCAACAATAAACAACGTACGTACCAGGTCCATGGGAGATATCATAGTATCTGCGAAGCGTACTTCCTTCTTAACTCGTAAACAAACTGCGCACCAATAAGTGAAGACATCTACTAACGAACAGTAATAACAAGCAACGCTCGACTCCCCGTGAAGCGCACGACTCACGACTACACGAGAATAAATTTAATTGTTTGTTTTGATTCTTGTTTTGATAAAGCAAGTAGCTGAACAAATGCGCAGCTGTAGCAATAACAAAACAAAAATACTATTGCTTCGTTCCCTGAACAATGAATACTGCTGCCCTTCTTATATTGGAAGTATAATAATGTTCGTTCCGAAACGAGATACTTTTCTAAAATGATATTGATTTTGCCACGAAAGGCATGTTTACTTTGGCTATTAATTTAATAACGTTTTCCATTTACTGTGCAAGACACAACAATTACAATTAACAAGCTAACATTAAAATAACAAAATTATATCTTATCTAAAACTATTCACAAACTAAAATATAGCATCGAAAATTTCATCCGCATCCCTGTCGACTGGTAATATACCTACCCAAGAGACTGGCGGCTTTGCCACGTTATATGGCAATGCTTAGCTTCTGGTCAAGGTAAAAGTCAGCCCTTGGGTCATGGGAAGTGTCAACCAGTCGTTTCGAAATTTCCTTGAAAAGACCATGAGCCGTCGGATCCCACGGCCCGAGGGTTTCAACCCCAAACGGCTCGAAAATATAATTACCTACCAATAAAATAAATAAATAGATCGTTTATTGACCAAATAGTGTTCTTACATTTCCTTATAACTAATTACAAATACACTAGGTACTCCTATGATTAATTTTACAGGGGAAATATAATAAGGTTATAAGGAAATATTTACGCCACTTGAGGTTTTCCGCAGCCGCAGCAGCAGCACCAGCGCAGCACGCCGACCCTGAAAGATGGGATGGCGCAAGAGTATCGACACAAGTTGCATCCCACACTAAAGGCCTATCCACCTTCCATGGAAATAATGACATGCAGTCCGGTCTCTTGCTATCGTCGCGTGCCAAGCCATTGGGTTCTAATACAGCTGGAACACCGACGGTGACAAGAGCTCGTCGAATGATGTCGTTAATGTTTGCGTGCTGCGCTAAGCGACCCACACTTCGGTTGCAAGACAGGCCGTGGTGACCGAGGCTGTTGACAAATTCGCCACAGTGACAGCGATGAGGAGAACAACAAGGTGCTCCTAGTCGCAAGGAAGCAGCGAGGCGGAAAGTATTGTCGTCGAACAAAGTGCCTATGTTCGACGACGATAGTGCATAAAGCCACAAACCCGACTCCCATTTACCCACAGTCAGCAGGCGCACACGTTCCGCAATAGTAACAGACGTGTTAAGTAAATTGTCCTGTATTATTCTGCAGAGCGGCTCATCCCACAACCGTCTCTGGGAAAATTGATTATCGGCTAGATTCAGATCTAGCCGATAATCAATTTTCCCAGTCAGTTTGTCAGTTCGGGCAAGCGAGTCTCCAGGCATCCATAGCCTCGGTGAAGCACGAGCACGTCACATCAAAATGAATCAGTGTGGAGGTTAGGATTTTCCTGATTAATTTCTCAGTGCCGTGGACCAAGGATATAAAAGCCGGTAAACTAATACCTACCAGAAATTTTGCGCATTCTTTACTGTGCACGAAACAAATGAATACTGCTACAGTGTCATTTGAGATTTTACCTCTGAACACCTAAAAATGTTTCATTTATTTGTCTTGTTTTAGAACGAAACAAAACCATGAAATTACGTTCCAATTCATTGTACATTGCCAAAAATGAAATTATGTGTTTCTAATATTATTACCACATTTTGATTTTACGGCAACATGATTTTAAGACGAATTTTCAAATGGTGTATAGTTTTAGTTACTAATTGTTATTTTCTTATATTTCAAAATCATTTCTGGTTCATAAATTAGTATGTTCATGCAATACAAGCAACGCTCTCAGTTTTGACGTTTTGTTTGTGTCAATGAGACATGGCAAATGCAAAAGTGTCATTAGTGTCAGTCAATTTGCCAATAAAACATTCATTTTATTACAATCAGCTGATATTTCTAGCTTTAACTAATTAACTTTTATGTAACCACAAAAGTAATACAATTACAATGCCGAAGAAGAAGACAGGCCAGCGCAAGAAAGCCGAGAAACAGAAGCTGCGGCAGAAAGAGATCCGCAATGCGCGAGAGAACGTGGACCTGGCGGCGCACCCGTGCAACGTGCCCATGGATTGCGACAAGTGCCAGAAGTAACTGTTTCTCTGTATTCACCATAGACACCACAAGGAGATGGCATTGTCCTTGTTCCGTTGGGAAATACTCCCATTACTTTATTGCCACGTCAATCTGTTGATTTCTCGTGGAGTTGCCAGCTTGCGCCTTTAAGTTATGGAGTTACAATACAATAGCCTTTATCGCCCACTGCTGGACAATTACGATAATGATGAAAGTAACTATTGTTTTGTCATAGGAAGCAGAAGAACCGAGCTTTCTGCTACTTCTGTCAGGCAGTGCAGCGGCTGCCGACGTGCGCGCACTGCGGCAAGGTGAAGTGCATGCTGAAGTCCGGCGACTGCGTGGTGCGCCACCCCGGCGTCTACACCACGGGACTAGCCATGGTGGTGAGTCTGCACACACACTACTCTACACACAAGCTAGGCTGGTAAACATAATAGGCAAACTCAATTAACACAAGACCTTGGTGTTGTTGTTCGATGGCTTCACAATCGCGGTTCGATAGCCAAAACACGATAGACACAACTGTCAAATACTTTACAGACTACCGTAACTTTGGCCATCATGATGACATTGACACTAGTGGACCAGACTACTAATTATTACAATAGTCTTACTATGGCGTTTCAATAGCACTACAGTGGCAAGTCAATGAACATAAATAATTTGTAGAATACCAAAAGTCAATGACTATTCTATTGAGACACTACTTACACACTACCGACACACTATTGACAAGTTGGTTATTTTACAGAATTGGGCCCCTTATATTCATAGCACAAGTAAGGGAACATGTCTAAGTTAATTAGTTTTATTTACTTGATAAATCAATTTATTAGTAGTTATTGATTGATCTTACCTATCAACACTATATGCACAAAATAACACAACTAATTAGGAATACAAACAATACACAAGAAATAAAAAATAAAAACAATTAAATATCCTAACAACGAACTACTATGATAATTTTATTAAATTAATAATTGTATGAGAAGAAACTTGCGCCTTGCAGGGGAATAGATTGCAAGTTGATTGTCTGTCTGTTCGAGTGCAACCTCACAAACACTAGATTAGATGTCTGTAGGATCTTGGTCAGATCAAATAACTGCCTTGTCCTACCCTAAAAGTAATACTTTTGTTTTCAAAATAGGATGACCATTTAGATAATAGGTAATACGGGCTGGTGTCTGTAATTCCACATGAATGTGCGTATTTTGCGTACGGAAAAGAATGTTATTCAGCTACCTAGCTAGGAGAACAGTAGTTCACCCCTACTAGTATTTGTTAGTTTAAGTACTATGCTTACTTAATTATTTAACTTTAATATGTACGCCAGCAGGTCAAGCTACCCGAAACTGTCAAATTTTCCCAATCAACCTTGAACCTCAATGCTTTAGCGATAAAGTTGAAAATCTATTAAAGAGATTTGACAGGTTGTAGTAGCTTGATGTGCTGGCGTCTGTACATACTACAATTAATACTCTATTATAATATATTTTTTTGTTAGCCTATGCTGTCCCACTCCTGGGCAAAGGCCTCCCTCCACACCTTCCATCTTTCGCGAGCCCGCGTGTCCTCCTTCCAATAAATATTTATTATTATATTATATAACCAGACATTGGTCTATCAATAATAATTAAAGTATAAAGATATTTGCTGTGTACTTGTGCAGGGTGCTATCTGCGACTTCTGCGAGGCGTGGGTGTGCCATGGCCGCAAGTGCCTGACGGCGCATGCGTGCACCTGCCCGCTCATGGACGCCGTGTGCCTGGAGTGCGAGAGAGGTACACTTGCACCTAACCTACCTGTATCTGTGACACTTGATTAAGTAGCTCAATTCGAATATAATCATATAAGAATCCTTTATTTTTTAGTATTTTTGTAATGGGACAACTACAGCAGGTTTGATTTAATTGAGTTTACATGCAGTCAAAGTCCAATGATTTATTTCGAATTGGACATATATGAAATTAAAAAAATAACAAGAAAATTGAATTGTTGCCCCTTCCAAAAAGTAGTTTTGTATGTAGAATTTGGGCAAGAAACTCCATAGTTACTCTTTAAAATGTTTTATAATATTTTGTGTACATTCATTATAATTATGTGAAAACGATGCACCTTGATTAAAATGACTATACTACAATAGGTACAAAGAATAAAAAATAGGCAATGACATATAAATTAATTAGGTATGTGGTAGATAGGTCGCTGCAAGCTATAACAGCTTAATTAGCCTTTCAGTTAACGGGCTAGCTTTTTATTAATAAACGGCGCCGTTCAACTAGCGTCCTGAATGATATTCATTATCAGTGATAGGAATAGGTAGTGCCTATTTGCCTAAACTTCGAACAAAAGAGACAAGAAACGGAGACTAGGACTAAATTTTTTCCGGGACATCTGTCCCGAAATCGGGTTCGGGACAACACTTAAATACATTAAAAAATATGTTATTTGGAATAAGTAATTCGTCTATATTTACCTAAAGTTTGCGACTAGACATAACATAATAAATAACATACACAGTCGTTACAACCATAAAACTTTCTGAATTTTTTTTTTGGAGAACATTTTGTAAATGACTTGTTGATCTTAATACTCTGAATCACAATGTTTGTATAAGGAGCCGTACCTACACATTTCGAAGTAAATATCTTCTTTCTAGCTCACTCTCGGCTACGTTTAATGAGATTTCTAAAGTTCAAGTGTATACTTAATTGAAAAAAAAAAGACATTTTGTCTTTAAAATAATAAAACGGTAATTTAACGGACGATTTTATCATTTAAAAAACAAAAGGTTTTTGTATTTTATCTTAATGAAATATATTTCTTAAGTAAGTATATTTCATTAAGATAAAATACAAAAACCTTTTGTTTCAGTCCCAAACACCAATAATATACAAAAAACTATCACCGAAAAAATCAGGAAATATACAGAACTACAAGTAGAAATTACCAGAGTCTGGAAAATGAATAGAGTAACAATAGTCCCAATAGTGGTATCAACGACTGGTATCGTCCCGAAACAACTATTTATCAGTTTAAATGCAATTAATCTTTCCAAATATACATACCTTACACTACAGAAAGCAGCTATATTAAACACATGTCGCATAGTTCGGAAATTCCTACAATTAGATTTAGACAATAATCTCAGTGCAGTACACAACACCTAATCTGCTCAAACTTAAAATCTCACCTTGGTTGACACCCGTGAGATTTTAATAAATACCAGGTTCTAGGAACCTGAGAAAATAAATTTTAAAAAACATAATAATAATAATCTTTATTATGAACATCTTACAGGATCTTTGAGGTGAGACCCTGAACTCCAAACTAGTAAAATACTGTATCTTGAAGGTCAGTTCCTTCCCTTCACAAACGTGTTATAAAATACAAGTACAATATTATGTCCATAATTTTAACGTGGGCTATCTTATATCTCAGACCAGCAAACAAAAATATAATACTAGATTTCAATATAACTAAAACTAGTAAATAAAAAGAAAATATGAAAAAGAAAAGAAAAAGGAATGTGCGTGTGTGTATTTGTATGTGTGTGTGTGTGTGTGAAATAGGCACTACCTATTCCTATCACTGTTCATTATAGATTAGGTTGGGACAGTGATCAACGATGCGCGAGCCGAATTGGTCGCAGTAACTAAGGGTTCAATATAAAAAGATCTTTTTTTCTTTTAATTTTCTTTTATAAAGATCTTTTTTTCTTTTAATTTTCTTTTATACAAACCTTGTTCTCACAATAACTTTTTTTTTATTTAAACGTTAAAAACAACTATCTGGTCCGTGCGGCATTCGTACCCGCGACACGCAGCGCATCAGTCGATCGCTCAGCCACTGCGCCAACCACGGAATAGAAAAAAACAGTGGAAGTGCCCTTAGACTCCCTTAGTACGGGAACCAGTGTCGCCAAACTCACACACTTGCAAAATTTCAATACACAGAAAACGATGATATAATTGGCTACTAATTATAAATGCAACTTTGGCGAAAAGTTTATTTATTGTTGTTCAAAATTAAATCTTATTACAACTCCTGAGTGTTGTTTTTATTTTACGTGTCAAAATCAATGAAGTCCATTTTTCCATGTAACAATCAAATTCGAGCAATCCACAACGAGTTCAGCTACTCAACGCTAGAGGGCGCTGTAACCAATTTACTCTATTTAGCACCCTAACGTGATTGAAATAGATGTCATATTCGTATGCACTTGTTATCTATTTTTCTACTCAGCTAGAGATGAGGACAAGATATCGATAATTTAATATCGATGTTTGTACAATTGTAATTAAAATCTTTTATCTTATGTAACGGACCAAAGTCCGATTAGTATAAAAGGTAAAATGGTTAAATGAAACGATAAATAGTGAATTTAAACTATTTATTGTACTTGAAATAAAACATATTTGTTTAATAATTGTCGGAATTGCGTTATCTTTTTAAAAACATGTAGCCTTTTTTTGAAGTTTTTAAATTGTTTTCATAAAAATGCTCTGAACAGATTCTATGTACTTGATTTTGACGGCATCCAGGTTCCGTCTTCTCGTAGCTTCTATCCATTTCTCCTTGGTAAAAGGATCTTAGGGAAAACTGAAATATTTACATACTTTATTAGTATTAGTTACTTTTGAGGCCTACGTCCAGCTATGAATGAATGATTGGTTTATTTGTCAGAATATGAGTACTCAAACTCCAACCATTTATTTCAATTAATCGAGAAGAACGACAACGAGCATATAATATGTCATGGTAACGTGTAAGTTTCACTATATAAATACACATTTTATTATTTTATCGATACCGAACTATTTGAATGTGTCCCATCCCTAATCGAGTAGCGTCGAAGTTTCTAGAATGTATACGATGATATTCAAGACAGCGAGCAAGTTGATTTAGACTTTGAACAATGGACATAAGGTAGTTTTTAGTTCGCAACAAAGTAATAAATATGGTTTTGTCAATAAAAACGATTATATTGAAATATATCATAGTTTTATAATAACCGGTGATACGATACACCTCCGCAAGATACATTTTTTGTCCTGCTATCGTTTTTGCATGTAAAAATTGCACAATAAGGCATATTTGTAATATTTTTCGTTACGTACGAGACGTCATATCACAGCAAGTAGCTAATCCCGACTGAGCCGGTGTTGCGGAGCTCCGCATAATTGTGACACACGCGCGATAGCTGCGTGGCACTTCCACTGTTTTTTCTATTCCGTGGCGCCAACCGTGTCGTCTTGTCGTTGTGTCGTATTTTTATTTATATAGATAGATCAACAAATAATACAGTCATCAATGTGTCATAAAAATAATTGTGTATAAAAGTGTCAACAATTGTGACACATTACAAAAGAAAAAAAATTGCAAACAGTTTGAATTTACTTTCACTCTAGATTGTCAAGCATTCGTATCTTGGATATAATCCTATAATTTGTAATATGCTGGTTTATAAAGTGTACTTTTAATATGAGGTTTAGCTAATGCTAAACCTCATAACTCATAACTCATAACTCTCCTGTAATGCTGCTACTACTAATTACTAATGTAGTAGTAGCATCCCGTCAGCTCCGTCAGCTCCGTCAGCTCCGTGAGCGATAGTTGGTACAGTACAGACGTCCTCTCGTGTGTTCCGCAGGCGTGTGGGAGCACGGCGGCCGCGTGTTCCGCTGCTGCTTCTGCCAGGGCTTCCTGTGCGAGGACGACCAGTTCGAGCACCAGGCCTCCTGCCAGGTGTTGGAGTCCGAGACCTACAAGTGTAAGTACCAGCACATTGCGACAGCGCCAGCTGTGTGCTCAAGTGTTACGTTTACGAACATCGAATGGCTCGTCTACACGACACATACACATCTTACTAATCTGTTGTCGTACGACAAGCATTAAGAGCTTATTACACCGTCCTAAATATCGGACCCGACATTTAGGATCCGATTTAGGACAAGAAATTCAGTCGCCGGAGCTCCTGATTACACGTTCACTGATGGACTTAGGACACTGAATCAGTCGGTAAGGACGACCGACGAGTGACGGACGTGTCGAGTTAAAAATAAGTGTGTCGAAATGGCCCCAATATTAACGAAAAACCAAAAAATTGGTACTATCGTAGCCCCAGCGGTTGGCTCCATAGCAATTAAAAAGAGAAAAAGAACGAGATGGGTGAAAAATTATTTATTATTGCGTCAAAAGCTAGCAAGCATCAACATTATGAGGGCTTTAGGCAATACATATATTTTTAATCACCTCCTTTTCTGTAGTCATTTTGTTTTGCGTATTTAATACCTATGCATACAATCAACGAAAAACATGCGCTCGCGACGTCAGGCGAGCGGCGACTGAGCGTCCTAAATGTGATTACACCCTTCCGATTTAGGATCCGATATAGATTTAGGACGTCGGAAACCATTCTTGTCCTCCTGAATTTAGGAACGACTAAATATCGGGCCAGATATTTAGGATAGTGTAATAAGCTCTTTAATTTAAGACATGTGGATAACCATATCCACATCCGTCTGAGTTTTAGTGGGTTAGAGTCCCACATAACTGCACTATCTCCCCGTAGTAGTGCAGAATACATGAGCATTTCTCAAAAAAAAAAAAAAGGTTAGAACTGTGACCACACAACGCACGAACGGTGCCGCGGCAGCAGCCGGCGAGTGCCAGAAACATATTTTTGAATGATAGATATTTAGTCCAATCAGTATTTTAAACTTCGGTAACTCGTAGGTAGGTGTTAGTTGCTTAGGTATTTAGATTTTAGGGATTTTGAACGTAGGTTATTTTACGTTGGTTGTTTTAAGTTTAGATAAGTATAGCAATATGTACCCCTGAATTCACCTGAACATAATAGATTTGTGTTAGAAAATAAGCATATTAGAACTAATATTGTTATTGTTTTTTTTGGTGTGCTCCTCTGCAAAATAATGTTCTTTTCCGCATAGTCAACAGGCAAACTATGCGTTTGTTGTGCAAATCGATATGGAACGTAAATATTCCTGTATCCAAATCTCCATCATTAATAAATAGTTTCAATACTTTCTTTGCATCACCAATACGCACTTTCTCAAATTGGATCTACTTATATGGTTTGCGAATAATCCATGCGTACACAAGTAACCGCACATCTGCAGCACACTCGGACCATGAATTCGCACATTGCGTTGAAATCTTACTGAAAAATTAACACATTGCGTTGAAATCTTACTGAACAATTAACACAACATCCTTCTGGTGTAAACTATACCATCTTAAAAATTCCATATTCATTATAATCCTTCAATTACACACAGGAAAACAGAAATATCAATTTCATGCATTTCGAAAGAAACTGAATAAATATAATGAATGAAGTGTTGTTGTCACTTGACACTTGTCTTTCTGTGCCAGATAGTGATGCGCCTCGATTTTATTTAACTCGTAACTCGAGTAAATAAAATCCTGTTTCACTCGAGGTGCCACTCGATGTAGCCGCGATTAGATAAATATCACCAACACTGCCACACTAGTTATATTTAACTGTCATTTCGTTATTCTATCATTCAATAATTCCAAAAATAATGTTTCCTGTAATGATCGTATTATTTTATTGCTTCAAATTATTATGTTATTTCTAATATTTTATTTTTTTCAATATATATATATATATATTTTAATCAACAAAATGTTAACATCTCTACTTGATGGTTATTTTTAAGTGTTTATTATTTGAGGGTTTGGGCGCTGATAGCCGAGATACAGGCTTTCGCCTAGTTCGGCTACAGATGTCTAATTTGTTTTTAACAAGAAATTATAGCCTATATTATGTTTGTGTATCATTGTAAATAATTATTGAATAAACTTATTATTATTATATTATAATAAGAAGGTAGTTAATAAACCAGGAAATAGATATATTATGTCGTGTAATTAACCGTCAAAATACTGTGATGTGTAGAGTCACACAATTTTAATAGAAGTAAAAATACATATTCGGTGGGTTAGTGCTGTCAGTAGATTACGTGTAATTCGGCATTAAAATTGTCATCGTATCGTCATTGACCATTTATCAGATTGATAGTGGAACGTGAGTGCGCTCTCCAAAGTCGAGCGTCAATCTCAGCCGAATGTCACTAAACTTAAACCACAATCTGCCAATACTTAATGGTTGCTGTATTTTGGATCTTGCTATAATTCTTTTCTTTAAATTTTTTGGGTGTGCGTTTCAAACGTACGACGCTGCTGGGATCTTCGTTTTTTAATTACATAATCGAGACAATTGAGTGCCTGAACGTTAATTACTGAGTAACATCACTAGAGTCAAATTGACCAGCAAAGAAAAACTACAATCCGTTTCACGTTGATATTTAAACCACTTTACGCTACAGTAAGGAAACTTAAAAATGGGATTAAATACAGGAGGACCTGCTGCAGCGGCAATGGTACATTTTTTTACTTAATGAAACAGATTAAGTTACCATCTAGAATTGTAATTAATTATATACTTTGTTTTATTTTCTTAAAATCGTTAAAAACGCTTCAATACAAGTATTTTTGCCATTGACGACCATATCTGGAATTGAATCAATTGAGTTAATTATCAAAACATTTTCTTTTTGTTACGATTTCACGATTCCGGGTATACTTTATACAAAAAATATACCATTTAAAATAATAAATTGGTTACGTTTTTTTAAGTGTAATACGATTAATAGATGTTACAAGACGTGGGCCCAAAAAATAACTCCTTTAAAATCGTCTTCATATATTTCCATACATTTTACTTGCCTGTGTTATCGCGACGCTGTGTCTCGTCTCCTCTCGCAGGTCAGTCGTGCAACCGCCTGGGGCAGTACTCGTGCCTGCGCTGCAAGACGTGCTTCTGCGAGGAGCACGTGCGGCGGCGCGGCGTGCGCTGCGACCGGCGCGCGGCGCCGCCCTGCCCGCGCTGCGCCTACCCCACGCACGTCACGGCCGACCTCAGCATGTCCACGCGCTCGCACCGCTACGGCCGCCAGGGCGCCGCGCTCGCCGACGACGACGACTACGCCGACACAGACGCCAGCTACGGCGACGCAGGTGAGCACAGCTGTCGGCCGCCCTGCCCGCGCTGCCAGGTTGCCAGATTGTATATTGGATACAAGAATAGGAATTCGAATGTATAGTAAACTTTACGTTATTAACCGTCTGCACATCGGTAATTACCGGCAACATGCCAAGTGATACAGAGCGCAAGGCTGCGTGTGTAGTCGCTGTGTTTTATTCGGTGGACAACATTTGATAAACAAAGTAAAAGAAACGCGCCCGTGCAGGCCGCGCCTCGCCGCGCATTTGAACTTCCGACTCCCGACGTATCGCACGGCCTGTCGGCCTGGCTTGGCGCGATCTGGCCTACGTGAAAAAAGCGGACCGTTGGACCGCAGTTTTACTAGTGCTACATAAGTAGTAGTAATAATTAAACATATTTTATTTGTGTAATTTTTGGGACCCAGCGGTATAAGTTGACTCTACTGATACTATACGTTACGAAGCCATGTTCATGTATACGTGTTCTATGTATGCAGGCTACGCGGGTGCCGAGGGCGGTGACTACTCGTCCTACTCGGAGTCGGACGACGAGGACGACGACGACGAGTCCTCCTCGGAGGAGGAGGAGGACGCAGGGCCCCCCGCCGGCCCCGCCCCCCCCGGCCCCGCCCCCGCCGGCCCCGCCGCGCCGCCCGCCAAGGACGCGTGACCGGCGCGTCTACGAGCGAGCCCTCCGATACTGTTTACTCGCTAGTTCACATTATAATCTTTTTCTTTACTAAACTATTGGATTTCATTTATCGAATCGCAAACCGATCTGAATGCTGCAAGCTGAGGCTCCTGCACAGGTGACTTCCTGCGGCTGCCTACCGAAAAGTGTGGTAACTTTACCCAAAAGTGCCAATAAATTAAAAGAACATTTATGTTGCCATTTTGAGTGAGAACCGTGCTGATGAAATTGCACAAGGTCATGTAAATGTAACAACTCCTCTAGTCTGTTCCCAAAGTATCTGATGAAAGTGTAAACAAACTCTGTTCAGATTAAATTTTTACACAATCACTCAATAAAGGGAAATACTAACACATTCAGCTGGATTAAGAAGTTTTCAACTCTGCAATCTGGGCTTCCACTTTAAGAAATACCATGATATCTTACAGTGCGGCCGATGAAAGAACGCCTTCTTGACACCTGTCAGTTTCATACAATCGAATACGTGTTTTGCGAATTTGATCTTTATTAGCTACTAGAATTGTCGCACTGATAGGTGTCAGGGACGCATCCTCTCGACGGCCGGACTGTAGTTGAAGAAACTGGCTTGAGTGTAAATAAACGTAAGCAAGCCAAGCATATGACAAAATTCTTGCCAACTAAAAACTTTATTGTGATATAGTAATACAAAATTGCAAACGTTAAATGGGGGAAGCGCCAGGGTAGCCCGTGAAATTAAAATTTTCTTTCATTTAATACTATTCATTGATATTTCAAGAAATAGTCATCCAATAGGATTAAATTGCAAAAACTGTAAGAAAATTTGAATTTCATGGGATACCTAGCGCATCCCCCATGTGCTAACGGGAAGTGTGTAGAGTTAATTTCTGCTATGTACAGACGCCAGCACATCAAGCTACTACAATCTGTCAAATTTCTTTAATAGATTTTCAACTTTATCGATAAAGCAATAAGGTTCAAGGTTGATTGAAAAATTTTGACAGTTTCGGGTAGCTTGACCTGCTGGCGTCTGTACAGTCGATCTCGTACCTACGTCCGGTCGGCTGCTGGCAATGCCGACGAGTTCAGTGTGGCTGTAGGCTTGCACCAGGGATCGGCTTTAAGTCCTTACCTCTTCCTGTTGATTACGGACGCTCAGACGGCGGACGTATAGGAGGACGTACCCTGGTGCATGCTGTTTGCCGATGACATTGTCCTTGTCGGTGAAGATGGATCTGAGATTCAGAGCAGATTGGAGAAATGGCAACAGAAGCTGGAGAATGTTGGAAAATCACCAGAACAAAAACTGAATATATGTTCTGCGATTTCGATGGTATCTCTAGTTTTAGAGCAATAGCGCTTGATGGCGTGCTTCTTCCAGTCTGCTCTGACTTTCGGTGTAACGGTTCACTCGTGCAAAGCGATGGCGAAGTAGATTGGACGGTTAAGCTCAGAATTAACACTGGTTGGATGAAATGGCGGCAGGTCACGGGAACAATCTGCGACTCCTGCATTCCCCTGAAACTTAAGGGGACTACAAAACTATGTTTTTTATTTTATTTTATTCAAGAGGAACAGCAAACAGCTACAACATATAGTATAAAAAAAGAAATACACATAATATTTTAACAATATCGTAGCCCACAACACTGTTCTCAGATTAACAGTGGAATATGTTAAAAAAAGTTTAGACCTGCTGTCTTGTATGGATCAGAATGTTGGGCCACAAAAGGGATGAATGAAAGGCAATTGCATGCAGTTGAGATGCGAATGCTTCTGGACACGGCCCAAATTGTTGGGAGTGCCCTCAGCCCTGGCCGCCGGTAGCTTATTGTGCTGTGCTAATATTTTTTATATTTTAAAATATTTTTATATTCTAACTAGCTGCACCCCGCGGTTTCACCCGCATAAGTTTCGATCCCGTAGAAATATCTGGATAAAAAGTATCCTATATGATAATCCTGGTTATAAACCATCTGTGTGCCAAATTTCATCAAAATCCGTTCAGTAGTTTTTGCGTGAAAGAGTAACAAACAACCATCTATCCATCCATCCATCCATCCATCCAACCATCCATTCATCCATCCATACAAACTTTCACGTTTATACTATTAGTAGGAAGTAGGATATTTAAAAATATAATTTATATCTATACTAGCGGACCTGGCGGCAGACGTCTTCCTGCCCGGAAACGCAGTGCCACCTACCGAGTCCAATTGTGTTTTCAAACCATCCAGGAACCCATTGAAATTACACACAAAATTTCATCCAAATCAGTCCAGCCGTTTAGGAGGAGTTACAAAAAAAATACAAATACAAAAATGTTTATTTCATAACTATTAGTTGTTTACATTTTTTTGGTGGATGGCGCCTCCTTTTAAGCAGATAATGCCTGTGTTAGAAGACGCCGGAGGAGTTAGGTGACACACACACGTACAGAAGAATTATATATATTAAGATAATTAAATAAAGGAGAAACGCGACTTTCGGTATCTCGGTTACGCACAGAATTAACACTAGATGGATGAAATGGCGGCAGGTCACGGGAACAACCTGCGACTCCTGCAGAAATGCAGGAGTCCTTAAACTTAAGGGGAAGATATATAAAACCATGATTAGACCTGCTCTCTTGTATGGATCAGAATTTTGGGCCACAAAAGGGATGAATGAAAGGCAAGGCAAGGCGAGGGCTGAAAGTGGCGCCAGTAACTGAAAAGATGTGTGAAAATCGGTTGTTATGGTATGGGCATGTGACACGGAAGAAGAATGAGGAAAATGTCGTGAGGAAAGGTCGAAGAAGGTCTGTAGTACGGCACCTCAGATTCCACAAGGCTGTATTTCAGAGCAAGTTGCTGATGGATTATCCTGGCTATACGGTTGTGTCTATGCAAATACTCTCCGTTAGCTAGACGAGAACACCCGGAGTTATTATGCCTGATTGATTCCCCCGGCCGGTGGCATGCCCGACAGATGTCAACCGTGCCGTCTTTCACAATAAATCTCCGGTAATTGTTCGTCATCATAACTTCGTCCATAATTGCACGGACCTTCGGTTTCTCTAAAGAGGTCACCGAAACGCAGCCAGGCTACGGACGCTAGTAGATCTACATCGGGTCCAGGTAGGGCCCGGTAAAAGCGTCCGTGAAGCTCCTTACTTTGCCATACTTCCATGCGATCATTGGTGTCAAGAAGTACTGGCTTGCGCCTGTTCTCTTTAGCCAAGGAGAGCGGGGTGAGGCCCTTGTCCACCGCGACTACATCTCGATCCACCCCCACGTCGGTTTCTAGGAAATATTCCCTGAGACTGCATATCTCGCGATTGTGGAGGGTTTTAGCGTTTAAAAAGCCTCGACCTCCACACTTTCGCGGGATATACAGCCTCATTACCGATGACCGTGGGTGATGCATTCGATTTGCAGTCAACAGCGTCCGGACCCTCCTATCCAGGGCGTCTAGTTAGGTTTGTGTCCATTTGAGTATGCCGAAAGAGTACATCAAAACCGGCATGACCCAACTGTTGAAGGCACGCACCTTGTTTCCGCCTGATAGAAGACTATTAAGTACTTTTTTCAGGCGGCCAAAGAACCGCTCCTTCAACGATTGCTTCATGTCAGTAATATTGATGCCTAACGCTTCCGATATACCAAAATACTTATAGGTTTCGGATGCGGAGAGGGCTCTAAGGTTTGTGGAATCCGAGAGTTGGGTTCCCACGGATTCCACAATCTCCCCTCGCTTTAAATGCATGACCGCACATTTGTCCACACCAAATTCCATCCTGATGGCGCTACTGAAAGTTTCAGTTACTTTCAGTAGCTCCATAAGTTGCAAATTGTTGGGAGCAAAGAGTTTTAGGTCATCCATGTAGAGGAGGTGCGATATAACCTGACCACCTCTCCTCAGCCGGTAGCCTAGACCTGAATCCTCCAGAAGTGTGCTTAGAGGATTCAAGGCTAAGCAGAACCAAAGCGGACTCAAACTATCGCCCTGAAAGATGCCTCGTTCGATCCTCATCGGTTCGCTATTCCTCTGAATATTTCGACATCCTGGATAGCGAAGGACCGTCCTCCATTGCCGCATACATGACATCAGGAAGGTACGCAGAGTTGATAGATTTTCAACTTTATTGCTAAACCATTAAGGTTTAAGGTTGATTGGGAAAATTTGACAGTTTCGGGTAGCTTGACCTGCTGGCGTCCGTACATCACTGACCTAGAGGTCAATGATATACATGGTGATTGATTTAGGAGCCCGTGCTTCGAGGGCAGATCAATTATGATATTTTTTTTACTTCCGCCCTACCTGTAACTAATGCTGCCCTACCTCAAATTCGACTCTAGCTACAGCCCTGACGCCAGCACATCAAGCTACTACAATCTGTCAAATCTCTTTAATAGGTTTTCAACTTTATCGCTAAAGCATTAAGGTTCAAGCTTGATTGGGAAAATTTGACAGTTTCGGGTAGCTTGACCTCTTCGTACCGAGATGACGATTAATAGAGAAATATGGAAGAAAGAGACATGTTGCGCTGACCCCAAATAAATTAAGTTAAGGACAGGAGAATGATGATGACAAAAGTGAACATAAAAAGGCGGCTTGTGAACGAGGAACATTACTGCCAGCTATGACGAACTTTCAGTTTTTAGCCCCATTATTGAGAGGTGGGGGCTTGATTACTTATTTTAGATAGTTACAAAGATTAGTACGCCCTCTAGCATAACATAGCGCACTCTTTAATATCTTTATATACCATTATTAATATACTTATGATAAATAAATGAATAAATTATTAATGAAAATATAAATGTTAAAATCTTGCACTTTTTGTTAAACTTTATATATTTTTAGTAGAAAAAAATCTTTCTAACAATTTTTTTTTTAATAAATGGCAACTTTGCAGTTTAGTCTGACAATTTGACAGCTACGCAGCAATCGTCAGTCTCAGGGACTAATATCGTCGTTTTTATTCGTTTTGCTCAATAGTGTAGTGTTAGATAGTAGTGGCTGGTGGTCAGTTTACTCTGATCTCAAGCGAGTCCGTCCAGTAGTGTCGAGTGTAGGGCGGCTGGTCGCGATGCTGGTGCCGGACCGCGTTCGGTGAAAGTGCATGGTGTTGTGACCGTGAGTGAGCGAAGCGCGAGTGCGAGTGGGTGACGATGGGCGTGGGCCTGCAGCCGCTCGAGTTTACCGAGTGCCTCGCGGACAGCCCCCAGTTCCGGGAGAACCTGCAGAGGCACGAGAAGGAGTTGGAGCGCACCAGCCAGCAGATTAAGCGGCTCATCAAAGAAGTCAAGGATGTGGTGCAGGCCGCAAAGCGTAAGTGCACCTCTCGCTGTCTTAGCACGACTTGTGCTGTGTAGTGAAACCAACAATAGGTAGCACAATGCTGTAGCAGAGCTCTCGGTGTTCTGAGGGCTGTCACAGTAAACAATAACATAACTCACTGCAAGCATAAGCTCCATACACTCACAGTTATGTGAAAGTAGGATTATCTATTCCATGCTTGGCAAAGAAAATGTCCACAAGGAAGGGAGAATGCTGTGTTACTGCTTCCAAAATGTGTGAGTGTTTGTCACTGAGCTGTAGAGATGTACACATTGATAAGTTGTCAAGTGTTAGTGGCTGCACCTTGTTCTCTATTGTAGGCACTCAGTTGTCTGTAGCTGATAACAGCGAGCCAGTCCTTGTGTGCAGTGTGAGACACTGACACAAACACTCTCAAGCGAGTGCCAGCAGCGCATACATGTGTGTCACTAAGTAAACCTGTTGTGTTTGTACATCCACTTGTTTACTCTGAGGTGCTCATATTATAGTAGTGTATTATATTATGTTATACCTGGTAACATTATCATAGCAGCAGCTCAATAGTTTAATTTTTTTCCTTAGTGTCTACATGCCTACCTACTTGGATGTCTATCCTGTACGTTCTACCTGTGAGTACTATGTTGTCCTATATCATAGGATGCTGTCACCCGTACAACTGTGAGGTGTTTGTGCAGTGGGTGAGGTACACAAGTATATCCCTCTGGCTGCAGTGATTCATGTCGGTGTCATGTATGTGTGTCAATGACTTTGTTAATTAGTGTGACTAGTCACTGCTCACATGCAATGGACACACGTGTAGTTATACATATTCACATAGTGGACATACTATGCACTCATTAGTGTCTAGTTTCATAAGTTGTAGACTATGCTGGGATTAAGTTCCATTAAAGTTTTTGCTATCAGGACTCTATGATAAAGAGCAGTAGTGTATCTAAACCAAATATTACATAACATTTATCTTGCAGTAGCATGAATCTGGACTCATTTTATTTGGTGTGACAGCTTTGAAAAGAGATTAATTCAGAAAAATGTGATATCCCATAACTGTTAAAACAACAACAGTTTACAACATATTGTACATGTATGTTTGTTACATATATCAACTGTAACTGCTCAACAAGTTTTGGTTAGTAACTAAAATTGTCGTAAGACCCTTGATTCTTAAATAAAGCTAGCAAATGTAAATATCACCCATAATAAGTTGTAATATTTAGCATTCAATAAATTTGTGTAAGCGCGGCGTAGCGTACGCAGGCACATCTGTCTGGGTCCGACATGTCGCACTCGGCACAACGGCGCGTGAGTCAGGCGACTGGGCCGCGCTGCCCAGCGCCTTATCAGCCTCGCCCACCTCAATGTCAGCTGAGCCTTATTTGCCGCCCTCAATATCCGCGCTACTGTTACATAGTGTGACGCGCTCGCTAGCTTGCCATATCTGCGGGAGCGCAGCCGCCGACAACTAACAATTGACAAAGTGATCGAGCGCAGCCATTTCATGACATGTTACATACATGGAAGTTGGTTGTCGAGCTCGATAAGGTGCGCCGATAGTGAGCGGCGACGCTATCGCCTCGTATCGCGATATTGGACAACTTACACTCATTATCTGCACGTTTCTTAATCTCGTCCTTGGCAGGCGGGCGCTGCGCACGCGCGCTCGTACGGCTTGCGGCTCCATGAGATAAACACGTAATTTTGAGGGTGACACTGAAAGTTCTTAGAAAATCAAAAACTGAACAAACTAGCAAGTTATTAGTTTTATTATATCTTTTCAAAATAGTGTCCAATTACATCAATACATCGCTGCATCCGATGGAACCACTGAGAAAAACACTTCGCCCACTCGTCCTTAGGGGTCTCTTCGACGGCATTTTGAAACGCAGCCACTGCTTCCTTGGCGTCCATAAAACGTTTTCCTCGAAGTTGTTTCTTTTATTTTCGGAAATAAATAAAAATCGCAAGGTGCGAGGTCGGGGCTATAGGGCGGGTGACCCTGTAATTCCATGTCTGACGTCGCCAAGTAGTCGATTGTTTGCTGGGCGGTGTGCGACGAGGCGTTGTCGTGGTGAAGGAGGATCCTACTGCGAGGTCGTTTTTCCCGAACTTTTTCCAAGACAAGTGGCAAACAATTGTTAGTGTAGGTACCACTCTGCAGTAACTGTTTTTCGATCCTCTAAAACAATTGTTGTGTAATAACCTGTCCTTCCGAAGAACGAGGCCACCATCTTTTTTCCCACGCTTCGACCTCCCTTCACTTTAGTTGGCAATTCCTCGGAAGGAAACACCCAGACAGCAGACTGTCTCTTAGTTTCAGGATCATAACAATAAACCCAGCTTTCGTCACCCGTAAGTATGTCGAACACAGCATTTGAGTCACCTCCGTTAAATCTTTGAAACATTTCACGACACCAATCAACACGACGGAGCTTTTGAGCCTCTGTCAAATTATGAGGTATCCACCGGGCACAAAGCTTCAACAACAAAGCAAAGAGTTCCATTTTCAAAATTTGAACTTATTTTTATTATCGTTTACAAGTGGCCAGTTCTAAAAACTTTCAGTGTCGCCCTCGTAACATTAATATCTTACGTATTTACGTAACGCCGGCACGGTTGGCGCAGTGGTTAAGCGATTGACTGCTGCGCTGCGTGTCGCAGGTTCGATTCTCGCACGGAACAAATATTTGTATGACCTACAAGTAGTTGTTCCGAGTCTGGCTGTTTGTGTATGTGAGTTTAAATGTTTGTAAACGCACCCACAATACAGGAGAAACTCCTAGTGTGCGGCAACGTTTAAAAAAAAAATGAGCTCATGTGGATTTCTTAACAGTTTTTTTAAATTCTGGTAAAGTTAGGTAGTACTTCTGGTATTGTCATCACGTGTACGGATGAGTCACAGTCGCAGCCTCTCAGCCTACGGGCGAGCCGTTTACACCGTTACACGCTTATACAATGAGCTCGACATAAAAAGTGACCTTGCAATGTGAAATGAATATGATCACATTCACATGAATGCGGTGAACGCGAGTTACCGCGACTGCTAGGCGGCCGAGGCGGACGGGGCGGGCTGGGCCGTGTCCTCTGTAATGTATCAATTGTTAGATCAGTATGTACACACACACGAGTAGTTGTCACTCATTCCAACTGTCACCACGAATGGCGGGATGTTGACGGTGAAGCGGACCCTGGACTAGGATTTAGACATCTAAATCCTAGTCCAGGGTCCGCTTCAATTTCCTCACAGGAGTCACAGGCTCATGATCACATGATCATGAGCCTGTGACTCCTGTGAGGAAATTGTGATAACAGCCCTACTACAGATATGAACGGATACTACACCTACCTTGTATGTAAATCTTACAATACAGTTAATTGCGTATGCGGTGGCACCTGCTGTCAAGTCTGTACGAAACAAAGCGACCCTTGTCTACAACAACAATGAAATGTTTATATAATATAAACAACGTTTGTGCTTTGATTGACAAGCGCCTTGTTGAAGATGCTGCGTCGTCCATCTTCGTATTTTACACTGACTGTTCATTTTAGGAGTAGCTTGTACTGAGCAGTGAGCCCCTGACCTGCCTCCTGATCGTGGTATTAGAGGCAATGAGTTGCGGCACGACGAGTCGTTGTTGAGTAGGTCGTCAGCGGTCGGTCAGCGGCTCTCAAGAACAATGGTGGTGCGGCGGATGATGAACCAGTGAACCGGCGCTCTTTGAATCTTTTAAAATAAATTAATAATGTACATATGATTTCATCAATGGTTGTAGTTTTAACCCGTTTAAACACAACAAAGTTCTCACTCGTCTGAAGTACATAATATTCTTCACACAATATTTTCTGGCGAGTGGCGTATTTGTTCCTCATATCGATGAAGTTCAAGAACGGTTCTTTCTGCTATAAATGCTATGGCGACCTGCGACCCGAATATAAACAGATTCTGCTTACGAGGGCGACACTGAAAGTTTTTAGAACTGGCCATTTGTAAACGATATAATAAAAAAATAAGTTCAAATTTTGAAAATGGAACTCTTTGCAAATATTGTTGTGTATGTATTTTTTATTCATTTGTCATTTGTTTACGATTTGGCGGCAAATTGAAAATTGTCTGCGTCACTTCAGCATGAATTTAACGCGAGAAAACTTTCTTACAATATTTTTTTATGATTTTCGATGTCATTTAAGTCAACAAGAAAATTATGATAGACTTCGATTGGCCTTTCACGATGAAGCCCCATCTCGTGCCACTGTTTACAACTGATTTAATGAGTTTAAACGTGGTCACACTAATCTCATCGATGATCTGCGTGGGGGACGGCCTTCTACGGCGACGACTGAAGATAACATCAGTGTTGTGCGGCATATTATAGAGACTGACAAAAGAGCAAATACATTATACTATTTACTTAACAATAGACCGGACATTACGAACAAAATCGTAAACCAATACATTTGTCTTAGTGATCAAAAGTCGCTGTCGCTCAGTCTAATGTCGTACGCCTGCGTGTCAAGTCAAGACGCATTCGTGTTCACCAAAAGGAAAATATTTTCTAAGAAAATATGCCACGTTGCGCATTACGATATTGCAAATCTTGTTATGGTAAAACAACTAAACCTAACTTCGGTTTATTTACGCATGAATTATTTATAAATATTTACTCAGTACTTAATTAGAATTAAATAATTTTCATAAATAGATTTAAAAAATTTGCTAATTTTGTAATAAACGCCCTCTATTGCTGAGTAGTTTTACTACTGCCTTGTGGAGATATGATGTTGTTTATCGATTTTGTTATCGATAATATTTATTAAGGTAAATAAAAAATAACACTTAAAATATAATACTGTTTGAAAATAATCATGTCATTTTATTTAAATGTCAATAAATTAACATGTACAGACGCCAGCAGGTCAAGTTACCCCAAACTGTCAAATTTTCCCAATCAACCTTGAACCTTAATATTTTAGCAATAAAGTTGAAAATCTATTAAAGAAATTTGACAGATTGTAGTAGCTTGGTGTGCTGGCGTCTGTACTATTCGTTCATGTAGGCTTCTGTTATTCTGGGACTTAATTTATAAATTGAACGAATTGCCCTTTTTTGTAAAACAAAAATAGTATAATATCGGCGGCATTTCCCCACAACAGAATACCATACGACCGAACTAAAGTATAGTAAACGGGCTGTCTCTAAATCAGTTAAATCACGATTTTTTCTAACGGCGTATGCTGCAGAGTTAAACTTTTTTGACAATCCTATACTAATACTAAAGCTGAAGAGTTAGTTAGCTTGTTTGTATGAACGCGCTAATCTTTGCAACTACCAGTTAGATTTGAAAATTTATTTCTCTCTTTGCATTTTATAGCCCAATTCTTGAAAAAGGCTATAGATTATTTAGCATTACGCTAGGACTATTAGAAGCCGAGCAAAAAGAAAAAAAAAAGAAAGAACGCGATGTAAACCGGTTAAAATTTATTTTATTGATCCTTTATTAAGTTTGTTAAAAACTTTTAAAAGTTCGTCAATGGATGGTCTGAAGATCTGACGTTGGGGACATAGGCAGCATGGCAGCCTATGCTCTGATCTGTTGGTAGTAGTCGCTATCATTATTTGATCGAGCGTCATGTATGAGATTTTTAAGTAGAACGCCCGTAATTTCCTCAATAAAAGTGTTTTGACTTTTATATTTTGTACGCACGCAAGGTCGACTGATCTGTTTGCTTCAAAGAGCAGAGCTTGTACTATGGGTACTAAACAACGGATATAATACTTTCTTTTGTAAATAAATACTTATGTAATACATAAGACACGCCCGGACCAACACAAACACTTATATTCATCGACTGTCTCTAATTTAGCCAGTTTCTCTAATTTCGTTCTTGAGAATACAGATAGTGGGGGGCAGGTTGACGTGATCTACACAGATTTCGAAAAAGCTTTTGATCGTGTCGATCACGTCATGTGTTCCGTGTTCAAAAAGCTGGACAGACTGGGTATACGGGGGATCTTTTGCATGGATACAGTCATATTTATTTAAACGCTCACAAGCTGTTGTTCTAGGAGGTTACCGTTCCAACTTTATTGAAATACCTAGCGGTGTTCCTCAGGGATCTCATTTTGTCCTCTTTTTTACAACGCATATCTATTTGACATCAATGATTCTTTTGAACACTCTGATCACTTAATGTACGCGGATGACAAAAAAGTATTTTATAAAATAATATCACCCGACGATTGCAAGGCCCTTCAAGAGGATCTTAATAACTTAAATAATTATTACGCAAAAAACAAGATCACTGTAAATGTTGCAAAGTGTCAATGTATCAGTTACACACGTAAGAGGAACCCGTTTGTTTACTCATATAATTTTAATGGAATTGTCATAAATAAAGTCCACATAGTTAGGGATTTAGGAGTTATATTTGACAGTAAATTAATGTTCTCAGATCACATAGACCTTATTAGCACAAAAGCTTATAAGAACCTAGGATTTGTTCTTAGGTGTTTAAAAATATTGGAGCCCTTAAATCTGTATATTTTGCTTATGTGCGTAGCGTTTTAGAATATGCGTGCCAAATCTGGTGCCCCCAATACATAATTTATAAGAACCAAATAGAGAGGATTCAAAAAAAGTTTATTAACCATCTTAATATCGCCTCCGTAAACCTCCGCTCCGATGTCTTACGAAGATAGCTGTCGAACCTATGGTCTGCTAACACTTGAAGAAAGGCGTAAAGTGATGGACATATGTTTGCTCTATGACACACTCAATGGACGCCTTGATTGCCCGGAGTTGGTTACACAGATAACTTTTAACACTCCCCTACGGCGCACTCGCCACACGCCAATGTTGCGCGTTCCTAGGCACTGCACTAACTATGCCAAGAACTGTGTGCTGACTCGCATTGCTCGAATCTATAACTCGGAATTCTCTGAAGTTGATTTATTTAACTGTAATAAACCGACATTTAAAAAACATATAATTAAAACTATAAACGGAGATAAATGACAAGCAACCAATCTTCTTCTTTTTCTACTATCTTTTTTTTTCTTATCCAACCTTTCTTGTTTTAAGTTTTTCTAAAATGTAATGTAAGTAATATTGTATTGTATTGTAATTTTATTTTGTTCTTTAATTGGAAATATCTGGCATTAGTCCGTTCGCATGTATTATACATATATCCCAGTTATACAGGGAAACCTATGATTGGCCATAATAACTGTAACACACATATTTTGTATAATATTTTTATGTATCGCTGTTGGTTACCTAAATAAATAAATAAATCACATAAATATTTGTGTCCTGTGGGAAACGAACCCTTGTCCTCGTGATTAGCAGTCTGCCACTCGGATCACTAGACCATAATAACGATAATTTATTAATTTATATGTAAAAATAATTTTATAGATAAATAACTTGTAAACATTGAAATAACTAATCATTTTATTGCTTTCAAAATTTTTTGGCACTTGTTTAAAACTATTCAAATGCGAATAGAATAGTCTTATAACTTTTTCAATATTATCGATACCTTTATATCTAAATGATAAAATCCCTACCACAGGGTTTTATAGTTTGTACTTAGTGTCACCCCGCATTGCCAAACTTACGAATTTAGTAGTTCTACGGATTTTTGGACCTCGCCTCGAATATACGCATATCGATATAATAAGATTTGCAATTATTTGCAAACAAAAGTGTAAAAATAATTATTTTTCTAAAAACGAAATGCAACAGACAATTGCAAAAAAAAATGCGCCTTGTGACATAATAGGTCTACTTTACACAAACATCGTAATAAACTGAGTGCTATAATAATTCGGAGGCAAAGCACGTTTAAAATTATTTTATTTTAAAATTTACATAAAAACACACACTTGAAACTGATACCTAGCCATAGACGGTGACACGGAAAATGAATAGTAACGAATAAAGATTTTCTCATCCGTAAACAAAATTTTTCTGTGACCTCCCTTTGCGTACCGCTTCAGTAGTTGTTTCGATTTTACCACCCTATTCTTTTTTAAATTATCAGTTAAAAAATGACCAGTGCGTCTCTTATAGGCTGCAAGTCCTAAATCATCTTTTAAAATACGCGACATGGTTCTGGGTGCTATCTTCATCTCCCGAGATAAAATTTTTTGCTTTCTGACAGGATTTCTTCGAATTCTTTCCCTTACTGCTTTGACCACCTTTTTCGTACGAACACTACGTGGACGGCCAGATCTTTTTTTGTCCCAAACAGAGGAGGTCTCATTGTACCTATTAATAGCCCGGTACACAAACATTTGACTAATACCAAGCGTATAGAGAGTTTTAAAAATTGTATTTGGCTCCATACCAAAAATGACAGATTCCAAATTCAAATGTAACAGTAATTATGGCCAGTAATTAAGGCTAAGTAATTATGGCTAATTGTAACAGTAATTATGGCCAGACTCTATATTAGGTTTTTCAAGCTTAATCCACGGATTGAAAATCGGATCTGGCAACACTGACACACTGGCCACCTACCGAGCGATAGCTGTTTAGAGATATGAGGAACAGGGTGTAAAGTTCACTCATACTCATTAGAAAAAGGAGGATCCTCCGACCAGACGGGTGTTGCGTCTGGCGGGCAATTGCCCGACGATTGATGTTGGGAAATTGTATCTATGCTAATTACGCGGTAAACTCTGCTTGCGAGATGCAGGATTTGCGTGACGTCAGTATGAATTTATTTATTTATTTATTTAAAACTCTTATACCACCATTACAGGTTTAGAAACCTAATGCGATAGCTAAGCCTACTTATAATATTAACTATTTTAAATTACACTATTACTAACAATTACAAATAACTACACAATACATTAACACCAAATTACTTATAACTAAAACAATACATACAACCTTATAATTATAACAATGTAATCTTCATAGAAAATTAACATACTATGAAAACAATAAAAGATACAATAAACATAAAATTACACTAATTGTTACTCTCGTAACATATTATATATAAACTTACTCTTGCAAGTTCACTAAAGTAACAATGAAGCGTTGTTCGCATGTGGCGTTGTAGATACCGCTACATCACTCCCCTCCGGAGACCGGAGGTCGATAGCGGGCTAAGTCTTGTATCTTGCGATTCTTGCCAGGCCAGCTGAGGTTCGAGTGAGTCGGAACCGGTTGCCGCATAGTTCACGGTGAGTCGGAACTATCTGCGGAGATGCCCCAGTGAGTCGGGGTGGCGCATAGTTCGCGGTGAGTCGAGGTGGCGCTGCGTTATACTCCAGTGCGTCGGATGTCGTACAGCGCCGGGTTGAGGCTGGCCGCTGCATCGACCAGGAGAGGAAGCTCTTCTTGTTGACCGGCCGAAAGTGCAGTGTGCTGTGCCGATGTTGCTGATGAGGCTGAGGGGTGATGACCAGGTATGCGCGGACGCTGCATGCTGGTGGTCAGGATACCCGTTGAAGCCGTGGATGCTGGTTGGCTGGGTGACTCGCCGCTAAAGCTTGCGGGAGTGATGATGATGACGTCACGCTGAAGTATTTTGCACGAAGGCTGCGCTGACGTTTATACTCGGGGTCACCAGTTTAGAGACGTGAGGAACAGGGTTTAAAGTTCACTCATACTCATTAGAAAAGGGAGGATCCTCCGACCAGACGGGTGTTGCGTCTGGCGGGCAATTGCCCGACGATTGATGTTGGGAAATTGTATCTATGCTAATTGCGCGGTAAACTCTGCTTGCGAGATGCAGGAATTGCGTGACGTCAGTATAAAGCGTTGTTCGCATGTGGCGTTGTAGATACCGCTACATCTGCATATATCTTAATAAATTTAATTCATTTTTACAATTTGATGTTCCTAATTGCCGCTCTAATTTTGCTATATTATGCTAGATGGCGTCACTGAGACATGGGATCACAGTTTTTCTATGATATTTCTTTGCATAGCCTCTGTATTGTACCTATCTTAAATCTCTTTGCAAAAGAGTGACTTATCAGCAGATTCGGACAAGCTTAGGCATCGGTATGAGTCAAGTGCAGAAAATCCTCCATGAATATTTAGCGGTCAGGAAGCTTTGTGCCCGGTGGATACCTCATAATTTGACAGAGGCCCAAAAGCTCCGTCTTGTTGAAGATAATTCTTTGAACCATTTCACGACACGAATCAACGTAGGTGACTCAAATACTGTGTTCAACATACTTACGGGTGACGAAAGCTGGATTGATTGTTATGATCCTGAAACTAAGAGAAAGTCTGCTGTCTGGGTGTTTCCTTCCGAGGAGTTGCCAACTAAAGTGAAGAGAGGTCGAAGCGTGGGAAAAAACATGGTGGCCTCGTTCTTCGGAAGGACTGGTCATTACGCAACAATTGTTTTAGAGGATCGAAAAACAGTTACTGCAGAGTGGTACACTAACAATTGTTTGTCACTTGTCTTGGAAAAAGTTCGGGAGAAATGACCACGCAGTAGGATCCTCCTTCTCCACGACAACGCCTCGTCGCACACCGCCAAGCAAACAATTTACTACTTGGCGACGTCAGACGTGGAATTACTGGGTCACCCGCCCTTTAGCCCCGACCCCGCACCTTGCGATTATTATTTATTTCCGAAAATAAAAGAAAAACTTCGAGGAAAACGTTTTATGGACGCCGAGGAAGCAGTGGCTGCGTTTCAAATGCCGTCGAAGAGACCCCTAAGGACGAGTGGGCAAAGTGCTTTTCTTAGTAGTTCCTTCGGATGCAGCCGATGTATTAATGTAAATGGACACTATTTTGAAAAGATATAATAAAACGAATAACTTGGTAGTTTGTTTAGTTTTTGATTTTCTAAGAACCCCTCGTACCGAGCTCGCAGTTCATACCTACTGCCCATTGCCGATGCCGGTGTAGTACGCAGCCAGCGGTAGTTCAACACCTGCGCATACAAAACGTGCGTCAGTTGTGTTGCGCGGGACACAGTTCGTATATCGCCTGTGTGAAGTAGCTGCGGTCTCATGCGCGTGTTCTGTGCAGGTCTGGGCGCGGCGCAGATGGCGCTGGCGACCAGCATGGAGCAGTTCGAGTTCGCGTGCATCGGCGCCTCCATGACGGAGGACGAGCGCGTCATCAGCCGCTCGCTGCACCACTTCGCCACGCTCATCCGCACCATCGAGGACGAGCGGGACCGCATGGTCAGTAGTTCAGTACCACCACTCACACTTACATATAATCAACACATATTAACAACATTCATAGACGCCTACATATTTTAAGTAGATATATTTATTTTCATCGTATTACCCAGAAACTGGGTTGTGGAGGTCAGACTGGCAGTCACTCCCTGTTAAATACTACAGCTGAAGCTGCATCCGGTTAATCTGGACGCTGATCCCAACATAGTTGGGAAAAGGCTATGCAGATGATGATGTTTATTTCCAAGTTCTATGTTGTCTTTAACAATATATCGACTAGCGATAGCAGCAATCGCGGGAGGTTTACTGTAATTCATTAAAGAATTCCAACCATTCTCTAGCTCCGAAGATCTTTATCACACATATATAAAATTAGTATGGGACCACTTTGAGGGTTAGTATGGAATGGGGCCGCCTTTTATCGATAAAAAATCAAGTTAAAAGCGGTTCTGAATGGGCTAAGATAATAAATATAAATAATAAAAATCTTTATTTTCAGTTTAACAATTTACATTACCACTTGATTTATCATACCATTTACAGTCTTATACGAGGGCGACACTGAAAGTTTTTAGAACTGGCCACTTGTAAACGATATAATAAAAAAATAAGTTTAAATTTTCAAAATGGAACTCTTTGTCAATATTATTGTGTATGTATTTTATTCATTTCTCATTTGTTTACGATTTGGCAGTAAATTGAAAATTGTTTGCGTCACGTCAGCATGAATTTAACGCGAGAAAATTTTCGTACAATACACCAGTGTTGTGCGGCGTATGATAGAGACTGACAAAAGAGTGACTTATCAGCAGATTCGGATAAGCTTAGTCATCGGTATGAGTAAAGTGCACAAAATCCTCCATGAACATTTAGCGGCCAAGAAGCTTTGTGCCCGGTGGATACCTCATAATTTGACAGAGGCCCAAAAGCTCCGTCGTGTTGATTGGTGTCGTGAAATGGTTCAAAGATTTAACGGAGGTGACTCAAATGCTGTGTTCGACATACTTACGGGTGACGAAAGCTGGATTTATTGTTATGATCCTGTAACTAAGAGACAGTCTGCTGTCTGGGTGTTTCCTTCCGTGGATTTGCCAACTAAAGTGAAGAGAGGTCGAAGAGTGGGAAAAAAGATGGTGGCCTCGTTCTTCGGAAGGACAGGTCATTACGTAACAATTGTTTTAAAGAATCGAAAAACAGTTACTGCAGAGCGGTACACTAACAATTGTTTGCCACTTGTCTTGGAAAAAGTTCGGGAGAAACGACCTCGCAGTATGATCCTCCTTCACCACGACAACGCCTCGTTGCACACCGCCAAGCAAACAATCGACTACTTGGCGACGTCAGACGTGGAATTACTGGGTCACCACCCGCCCTTTAGCCCCGACCTCGCACCTTGCGATTTTTATTCATTTCCGAAAATAAAAGAAAAACTTCGAGGAAAACGTTTTATGGACGCCGAGGAAGCAGTGGCTGCGTTTCAAAATGCCGTCGAAGAGACCCCTAAGGACGAGTGGGAAAAGTGCTTTTCTCAGTGGTTCCATCGGATGCAGCGATATATTGATGTAAATGGACACTATTTTGAAAAGATATAATATAACGAATAACTTGCTAGTTTGTTCGGTTTTTTTATTTTCTAAGAAGTTTCAGTGTCACCCTCGTAAATTGTAGGTTTATACAAAGTTATAAACCTCTGACACCCAAGCTAAGATTGAACTTGTGTTATGGGTGTCAGATCTCTCATGTTAATACAGGTAGACAAATATCAGTTCGGAATTTCATATTGTAGGATCTATAGACAGAAAAATAAAAAAAATATTTTATATAATTTTTTACATTTTGTTTTTTTTTTGTTTTACAGAAACTAAAATAAACTAATCAAAGAGAAAATCATCTGTATGTCATTTTATGTGATGTATTGTGTAGTGTTGTGTTGAAATTAGTGGTGTAGTGTAGTGTTGTGATGTGTTGGAAAGGTATTAGATGATATGTCGGATGGGGTACTATTTGGGTGAAAGTCCTCAAGAGGTAACTTTGCCGTACACCCCGTACGGCAAAGCTACCTCTTGAGGATTTTTTCAACCTCGTCATAGCTCAGGGTTATGAGCCATTCACAGACTTTTGCTTTGCAATCAAATTTATTTAACTTGCAGATACTACATTGTTTGATAACAAAGTTGTATAATATGCAACTATCAAGGATTCTAAAATTTCGTTCTGCAAGTTTTGTTCTGTGCCCCTCCATGGGACACGCGTCTGTGTTCCTACGTTTTTTTAAGCGATTGAGATCCAACCGTAAGGAAGTCTATCTACGCAACGTATAGTTTAGTAAATAGCTGCCTCATGGTCAAAACCTGACAATCTTTGTACAATTGAGCTGTACTGTACCGATAGTGTTTAAAAGTCATGACCTTGAGGACAGATCTTCGTGCCCTTTCAAGCTGTATCATACTTGTCTTCGTAGCACCACCCCAGACCGTTATGCCAAAAGTTAATATTGACTGGCAAGAGAGAGAAATAAACCATACGTATGATACCTACGTCAGCACTGTACCGCAGGAGATATCGTATCAAACTAGCATCACATCCAGGAGTGCCGCTTTCTCTATATTCAACGTCGACGAGCTCGTACCCACGCTGTCACCGCAAGCTGTAGTCACAGAACCTTCAGCCAGTAGCGCCGCGTCGCGCCGGAGAGGATCCTCCGTATAAATGTAATGCAAACTTTAATAGGTATCTTGTTATGGTTAATATCGAGTAGCACCAGTCTGCGGTTACGCTCGTGTGGCCTTCGTGTAAATCGTGAACGAGTTTCTAAGATCAACGGACAGCGGAAGATATATTTAAGCTATTAGCGCTACTGTTGATCGACTCCGTTCAATGTCAAGGAAAACTAGAGCGTGCACGTCACGTCTACGTTGAATCGGTGGGAGTTAGGACACGTGGACGCACATCGTCATGCATGCGTACGTAGCAGCGTGCGGCGGGTGCGGGAGCGGCGAGCTCGCGGCCTTGTTGGTAAACAAGCGCCGACCTTCAGGAATCACTCTCGATGTCGCTAGCCGACGATCACGTCGCGCGCCTCACGCGTCTCGCGGGGTGCATGCTAATGAGGGCGTTGACATAATTAGTGCAGCATTACGTGAGCGACGCAACGCGCCGGCCGGACGCCACGTCACGCGCCGCACAATGCGCCCGTGACGAGCTGCCAGGACGGCTTCTAACGCATCCTGATTAGCTTCGAGTCGTTGTCGCCGGCATGCCTTTACATACACCGGTTCATATACGAGGGTCATTCAATAAATACTTAGCCTACAAAAAGTAAACGAAAATTTTGGAAAAGTGGCTCGTAGCTGGCTAGATAGTGCGGGTAGCGGCATGTCTCATCTCATGGCGGAGGAGCTGCGTACCTGCTGCAGCTTGGTTTCTTCTAGGCTTTTTATACTGAAGTTAGTAGAGTTGTGTACCGAGTCCCGCCGCCGCCGCCGAGCCGCGCGCGCCGGCGCAGGCGAAAGTGAAACTGCTGTCAATGACTTGATGTGTTCATATCATTTTATGTTCTTATCTAACCTGTATTTTTGCTCTCGGTTTTAAATATTACGTTTCTTGTATTGAGTGTAGAGCTACTTCAGCCACATAAGTATTATGTTAATTAGAAAGATACCGTTTGTTTTTAGAAATTGAGTAATTCTGTATTTAGTATGGCTAACGTCCGTGTTTGGTTGGATCCTGCTGCTTGCACGTCGTAGCGAGGCGACTGGGCCGTGTCGCCCCTGTCGCGACCATGTACGACATACACTCTTACTAATGTATGAGTATTGAGTAATGGTTCACCTCGCGAGTCGCGCTGGCTTTCCGCAAGCTTTGAATAAGCTGAGAACAACATCGAAAATATCTAAAGTGGAATAATGCAATTGAAGTGGAGACTATGAAGTTTCGTGCCCATTCTTCTCCATACGAAACTATCTGTTGGACGGGGCGACAAGAATCAATTCTATTTTCTCGTAAATTTTGACGTAATAATGGCTTTTGATGTGAAAGGAATGTGCCTAAATAAAATAAATAATTTGCTTTTGACTTTGAAAGTGTGGCTTTATCTAATCTACTGGTAAATAAATTCATTCCCACTCACTCACGCCTGCTTCCCAACGTAGCAAGCAAGTAGGTACCTACAGAATTGCACTTTCACGACCGACAAAGCACAGCCTAAGCCGCTGGGTCTAGAAACATGAAGTTTTGCACAAGAGTCGAAAGTCGAAAATTCATGAAAGTATGTTTGGAAGTTCTTCCTTTTTAGGGTTCCGTACTTCAAAAGGAAAAACGGAACCCTTATAAGATCACTTTGTTGTCCGTCTGCCTGTCCATATGTCAAGAGTCAAGACCCTTTTTCTCAGGAACGTGTGAGTTATTACGTTGAAATTAATATCAAATACTCAGGACTGCAATCCCTACAAAAATATCAAACTTCCAAGTCAACGCAATACCAAAAGATACGGGCGTTTATGTCACGGTAATATTATCCATACAGTATTGTAAATGCCTACAGCCGCTCGGTACGTAAACATGCGATAGGCCTGCCCGCCTCCAGCATTTTAATTACATTTGCCTACTTTATGTTTCCATTTAGTTTTGTGATTGTAAATATACTTTTTTTATATAAACTAATAAAATACTTTGTGAATTGAATAGGAAGTGTTCAATAAAAATGCGTGTTGTTTTTTGATTGGTAGATTTAATTTAAAAACCATGTTTATGTTTGAGTAACAAATCGGTCTTATAAATTTGCGACCGAAAAATATTTGCGCCTCGACCGAGACGTACAAAATGCTTTATTATTAAATTTTAAAAGTATAAAAAATCCGCATTCTAATATAAAGCTTAATTAAAAATTGTTTGACGAATTCATGTAACTAAAAACAGCTCAATATATCCTACTCGTCATATTAAATATGTACTTGAATTTATTTTTAGTGAAAAAATCGCGCGGTTATTGCTAAAAAAAAACAACACACCGTCCGTTCGTCACTGCGGCACAGTCGCGACTGTCTGCATGTCGAGCGCATGTCGAGATCGAGGCGCGTAGGCATAACTCGCGCTTCGTCCGTTTGTATGAAGTTGGAATACTGTATAGATAATGTTACCGTGTTTATGTTCCGGAATCAAAACCTATAGGGTACTTCCCGTTGACATAGCCTCATTATATTTGGCAAGACGCAATTTCATGTAGCACAAGTAAAGGATAAAAACCGAAAACCGTAATATTTTTGTTCCATACCTACAATTTTGTACGGAACCCTCGGTGCGCGAGGCCGACTCGCACTTGACCGGTTTTTTATTCGTAGTTCCTACTTTTGGAATCCGATACGTTGAATACGATCGCATGTTTTAGCATCTCGTTATAATTTCTCAGTTTCGTTTGGCTTTTCTAAATAACTGTAACGTATGTATGTATGTGTGGAATCCTTAAATTATACTGGTTGGTCGCATTGTATACCATTCGAATTCCTGATAAATTACAATTCATATTATGAAGAACGCTGCCTCTTACATTTCATGAGTCACCCGCGCCGCTCTCGACCAAACTTCCTTCTGGTCTAGACTCCGAGCTATCTATCGGTATATTATTATACTCGTACCTATTAGTCATTCATGAAACGGATGTTTTGCAAATAAACAGTTAGGTACTACAATGTACTAGTTACTGGTGGAGCAGTGGTGGCCCAGTGGTAAAGGCCGCCATTTACGAATTATAGATCGCAGGTTCGAACCCCGACAGGCGTTTTAGGCGACTTTGTGTTACCAATTATTTCGTCACCGCTGCTCTCAAAGCGGTGAAGGAAAACATCCTGAGGAAACCGGCATGTTCTAGAACCAAAAATTTGAAGACGTGACATCTACCAAGCCGCACTGGGTCCGCCTGGTGGATTACGACCCACTCCCTCTCACAGAGAAGAGGCCCGTGTCCCAGCAGTGGGAACATTATAGGCTGATTATGCAATTTACTAGCGGTACAGTAGGCCTCACGTCAAAGCTCAAGGTCAAAGTGATTCCGCCGACGTGCGCTCCACTGTACTAGCTGGTATGATCTGTTTTCATGTTTAATGTGGTAGTCCACAAGTTGCCTTCGTCATCGTTTATTTCACAATTCTTTTGATAGCAGGGGTAGGTATACAATTTTTGTAAGTATATTTTGTCTGTGGTCAGGACTTCAGGAGAGGTCACAGTCGGTCTCGGCTGTCTTGCAATCAGACCAAAACAGAAGCTCTAGTCTAACATGATGAGACAAGTAGGTGGGTATCATGTATTCGATGCATGCTGCAATAACTTATACTGATCGCAAGTTCGCAACGAATCGATATGTGACACAACCATCACACTCGCGTCGGGTTCCGGCGAGATAGGTGTGCACAAATAGAATGCAGCGACAGTGACAATACACGGCGGCGAACAAAGCGCGCCCTGCACGTGCTGACTCAGGCGCAGCGACTGTCCCACGTGAGCGCACGACGGAGAGTTCGTCCGCAACGATAAAGCGAACGGACAAGTATACAATAACGCACACGGAGCACAAACCGCCCGCTGTCATCCTTATCTCTCGCGGTCAAAATGACCGCTGTCTGCGGAGCGCCTTGTGTGCTCCACAGACTGGCGCTGAATCATTGCGAGCTGTGTGTAGTCGCAGGCGGCCGCTGACCGCGCTTACCGCCGACTGATTTGTAAAGTTGTGAATGTCACATTCGGTCTACAAGTAGGCACACACTCGCGCTCGTCCTTACGAGTACGCACTCGTCGCCTACACGCGCAAATGTAACACGCGCTCGTAGTGCTCGTCCTGCTCATCTCTTACGGCATCCGTGCGTTACAACAGATATCATATCGACGAGTTTTTATCTAAGTACTGTTTACTATTAAACACATTACTGTTTACAGTCAACACCTCTACTTTGAACTCCATTTGCAAAGTGTAATGAACTATTTAGTACATCGGGCGTGGCGCTTATTCCTTCGCTGGTACAGTCTGTTCTCAACATTATCTGACCCACCCTAAAAACAAACGAATTTGGACCCTCTACCTGTAACATTAAGGTTTATTCAATTTATATGAGCTTATCAGACAAGTGCTCGAGGACTCCATGAAGAAATACAATAATAATACAAACACGCAAATTTGATCTTTATAACGTTAGCATTAGGTTATATGTTATAACTACTTGTTATAATATAATTGGTGTAATAGCTTATTTTAATGATTGCGTTCAAGTAATTCTGGTCTCGTGGTCTGTGTATACACAGACCACGAGACCAGACACAAACACAGACATAAGACAGAAAAACAAGTTGCGAGACCAAATCCTGCGACAAAGATATTGTTTTGCTTTCAATTTAGAATTTATTCCAAAACTATTTCTTGTATTATTGTAAAGAACTATAGACGGATAATCTTCAAATATAAACTTTCTAAAATGGTAATATTTTCGCACAACTATTATTTTAAATTTATTCATTATAAAACTGGTATTCAAATGCTACTAAGGGTATGCAGTGACTACGCGCAAAAATATTTTACCTTGCCTTACTAAATTGCAAAAACAACGTCTCTTTACAATTTTCTATTTTACAGGTATTTTCTTTATTATCATGCATGTCTCAATGGAGTGATTATTTAAAATACAAAATAACCTATTTGCACGAGGAGAAGGTTGGCTGCTTGTGCTGTGCAATAATAAACTTATGAAAGTATACTATATGGTTCAAATTCTTTAGAATATTGCGTCTAGCATTACAACTAAGATCAAATTTCAATGCGGCTTATAAGAGTTGAGTTGGTCTTGTGGTCACTAAGGTAGTGCGGTGTTCACCGCTGTTTACATTCGAAACCAAGTTTAACCTAAATATAGCTTTTTGCTTAACTGTTTTTTTTTTTTTAATTATTTTATTACACTTTTTTACATTTCTTTAATGGACGACGTAGGGTCTTGTCTTTTTAAACGGGCAGTTTGTATAGAAATAAAATTAAACAATTGCAAGTTTAAAATGTTTATTATTTCATTAAAACACTTAGGTAAGGTAAAGTAAGCAAATTCTCATATATTTCCAAATTAATATACATTTTATATTGGTATGCCATAATCAAATCTAACCATTTATAAACATTAAAAAAGGCATTCTTATGCTTAAAAGTTTGTTGTCGAGAAAATGAATTCATCTGTGAAATGCTTTACAGATTTATAGCTGCCTATATGTAGTGAATAAACATGTTATTTAAATAGAAAAAATCTGCAACATTTTAATGTTTTAACAATCAATCCATTGATTACATGATGTGTTTAAAAATACCTACTAGATTAATTAGTAGCGGAGTGGCGCACCGTCCCCTGCTATAAGTTGCTGTAAGCGGCTACGCATACCGCGCACCATATTCCAACACAAATCTTTGCCTCTCATGTGCTCCCAAGTCGATGTCACGATCTCAACCAAGTTGTGTTTGTTTCGCACTTCCGTTGTGTCCCAATTTAAAACCATTTGACCCCATAGATTTTCTATAAGGTTCAAATCAGGACTTTAAGATGGCCAATTAATATATAATAATGATTTTTATTTCGGACAAAAGAATCCATAGAGTGTTAGTAACATAATATTAAAACAACTTATTATCTAGTGTTAGACTCATCACCCTCTGCAGAAACTGCTTTACAATTGGAGAGCCGAAACTCTCCGCTACAGTTCTCAGGATGCTGTTGCGACTGTCTCTCACTCTCCTCAGGAGTGACGCTGTTTTTTGCGAATAATCACGTGAAACCCGTCGGTACGAGCAAGCGCAAACATTTCCGACGCGCTGCAGTACCGAGGAAGTCCCAACAACATCCTGAAACCATTATTGTACTAAACGCGAAGGACATCCAGCGACCTTTTAGTGTAATTGACCCATAGATTACTCGTGTACAGACTCTGGCAGTACGCCTTGAAAATAGTTATTTTTACTAGGTCTGTACACCGAGCAAATCTACGGGACAGCATATTGCACCGGACAGCGAGTGCCCTGCGCGCTCCCTCTATATCTACATGGTCCTTAAGGTCGTCGGAAAGAAAGTGACCTAAGTATTTAAAAGTGGATACCCTTTTAATTACTGACCCGTTTACAAGTAGCTCGGGTCCCACTTCACGGCATTTGCCACCGACCTCAAAGACCAGAAATGTATTCACATTTCTTAACATTGTAAACTAGTCTAACTAACATTGTAATTAATAACTGTCACACCTTTTTGAGCAGCTAACCAATCATGCACAATGCCTGCACGGTGGATAGAGCAATTATCGTGCATGAAATAAATATGTGATGTTGGATAGGCAATTCGCACAGTCGGCAGCATGACGTCACGCAGAATCTCCAAATACAAACTACTATTAAACCTACCACCTACTTCCACCAATTCACCGGGTCTCATAGACGATATCCAGCCCCAGTAGCCCAGGGTTATTCTACCACTGGTTCTACAAGGTAGCAAGCCTTTCTCATTGAAGCGTTCTCCTTTCCTTCGCCATAAGATTTTACGTCCATCTTTATCCATTTTAAATCATTTTTCATCAGTGAAGATCACAACATTTTCTTCCCAATTAAAATTTAAATATTCCTGGGCAAAACGGACCCTTTCTTCGCGATGAGCAGGTGTCAATGTAATTTTCAGTGCCGGTTTATAATTCCTTATCCCAGCAGCGTGTAAATGCCTTCTCACTGTTTCCACTGAAATATTGTGGTTTATTGCTGTTACACGAATGGGCAAAAATGCATTTTCAACATGGATTGAAACAATGGCCCGGTGGCGTTCGAATTCGGGACTATACTTGATGGCTTTTGCTCCTGGACGAATCCGCTAAATATTTCCATTGTCTCCATAACGTCTTAGCCGCAGTCTGACCGTATTTCTCTAAAAGAAAAAGAAAAAAAACATTTTTGGAACCGTGTATGTAACTTGTAAGGAGTGAATATAGTGGTAAAATAGTCAACTACACGTTCATTAATCACAATCAATAAAATAAAATAGGTATAAAAAAAACACTGCTATATTAAGTCGACGACCAATCTCTCTAATTCCAACATTCTGCTCATGTAAAAATATTATTTTATGTTTGGTATAGTCATTAAGTTGCGACATGATGCTTTTTTTTACACCAAATTGCTTAAAAATACTTAACGAGTTATGTGAAACTTAAGTTACAAATGTGTGTAGTGTAACTTTTGTCACTTAGATGAATTTATCATCTACCTCACGAAGCAAATATGTATATGTTTTACTTCGTATCCAACCATCATCATCATCTGCCTAGCCTTTTCTCAACTATATTGGGGTCGGCTTCCAGTCTAACCGGATGCAGCTGAATACCAGTATTTCTTCTTACTTCGTATCCAACCATTCTTGGTAAATATAAATTCTGTGAACTTTTTTCTTCTTCTTCTGTGTTCTAATCTTCTGTGAAGTTTTTTAATTTACCCATCTGTTTACAAAATAATTTATTAGGCGTAAATCGTATTGGTCGTTCTTTAATAATGCAAGCAATATTGTAGAAATGAAAACAAATTAAAAAAGAAACTGATAATAGGTGGACTGTGTTTTCGAACCCACATGTTGTTCGTCGCCAATCCAGCATCAAACCGCTAAGCCACAAGAACTTGTTGGGAATACGCGAAATTAAAGATTGGGTTGTAATTATGTAGTGTGACTTAAATGCTTTTCTACTTTAATGTCACGTGTTAAAGATCAAATTTGCGTGTCTGTATTGTTATTGTATTTTTTCATCGAGTCCTCGAGCACTTGTCTGATAAGCTCATATAAATTGAATAAACCTTAATGTTACAGGCAGAGGGTCCAAATTCGTTTGTTTTTAGGGTGGGTCAGATAATGTTGAGAACAGACTGTACCTACTACCTGTACCTGTACAAAGTTTATAACTTTTTTCGAGCCTCTTACAAATTGTTGAGCAAATTAGGACTTGAGTTACTTACACTGTTGCAGAAGAACCACATTCACTATTTTCGCCAATGGCAAAACTTTATGGCTTCGGAACCCCTTGCGGAGACTGCAGAGTCTGCAGATACAGTTGGGCACATGCCCAGAGAGTTGAAATGCTGCCTCCAGAAGACCCAGTTCAGTTAGATTCAGAGCTTCCTGTATCTTTATCCAGTTTTAAATATTTTAATACAACAATCAGCTGATTCAAATTATTTTATTTCACTTAAAACTACAGGCACTTATGAAACGTCAAAAGCTATGTGCACATTACCATTGGTCATATAAAATATAAAAATATATGATTTAAACGACGTTTTCAAAGGACAGTGTACTCACTGGTCACTCACGCAGGCCTTGTGTTGCAGCTGGGGCGCGCGCACGAGCAGATCATCCAGCCGCTCGAGCGCTTCCGCAAGGAGCACATCGGCGCCGTCAAGGTAACCCACCACCGCCGTCTCATTACTTTTAACAGTTGCCTTATTGTTTATTTATTTAAACTTTAATAATAAACGTTATTGAATTTGACACTCCAACGAGGTCCACTGCGTTAGTAACTAAATAACTTAGCCTACTTAACTACTAACACAGATCGGCTCCGGGTAGCGCCCGTTTCAAAAAAGATAGCTGTTTGATAATTATCTCCTTTGTATGGCTATCCCTGCGGCTTCGAAGAAGGATTGCACCGGCGCGGCGCGGCGTTGGAAAAGATGAGGAGAGGTCATGAACTCATGACGCGGGGCCTTAGAGTTGATGTTAGTGATCAATGAGCGGCCCGTCGTTACTTGCAACAGATCGCGTCGCCGAGAACAGCTCGATATAGTACCCGTTCAGCGGCGCGCACGTGCCGCCTGCATGAGCGACACGTGCCGCCTGCGTGAGCGACACGTGCCACGCGGACGTCACCATAGACGCCTCTACTGTAACCGACGCGTCCATGTTACAGGAGGGGAAGAAGAAATTCGACAAGAAGACTGCCAAGTTCTGCCAGAGTCAGGAGCGCACGCTCTCGCTCTCCACCAAGAAACCAGAGGCTGTGTTCCAAGAGGTAGCTTATGACCTGATCACTCCAGCGGTGCGGCGTCCATTGGCCCACTCGCCCACTGGCCTCAACCCGCCCCATGTAGCGACGTTGTAACTACATAATATTAGATACAACGTCGCTACATGGACTTACGATCAGATCAGGCAGACTTGTTCCGCCATGTGTCAAGAGTGCATGACAGCCAGAGTCTGACTAGTTTGACTTAAAAATATGTAATTGTATAAAGATGGCGTTCTGTAGTTTCTGCCCACCCCATCGGGAAAAGGCGTGAGTTTTCCCGATGGGTGGGCATGTTTACAAATTTTTTTTGCATGTTTACAAAATTTTATCCTAAATAAAATATTTAAAGTCGCGCTGGAGTGTTGCGACACATGACGTTAATATTGTGACGTCACAACTCGCCGCGCCGTCCACCGTCCACCGTCCACTCGCCGCTACGCATGCGCTGTGTAGAACCGTCGCCGTCGCCGCGCAAGCAGCTGCCGAGCTCGCTAGTCTCGTGGCCTATAACAATATACTTGCTGCTAAATACATAAGAAGGCAATGGTGGTCACTGACCTACATATAATTAGGGTCGGAGCAGACCGATTCTTTTAGCACCGAGCAGTTGGCTCGGCACGCATTGGGATGCCAGTCGCCGCGATATAGTCGGGCTTAAGGCTGCGGGTACAAAACCAGTGGCGGGTACTATAGCATTTTGAATTAAAGAGAGAGGCGGGAGCGGGCGAGGGCGGGCGGGACGACCCCGGGGCAATTGCGTAACACACTATCAGTAGCAATGGGTTTCATTTTGACAGTTCAACAACATTTATTGCGTTATTTACGTTGTTGAGCAGACACATTTTACGAACATATGAGGCCGTGGATTAGCAATATCCTTCAAAATGATTCAGATTGTTATTGATAGTGTGTTACGCAATTAGGGTCAGTTCACACTGAGACGCGACGCGACGCGACGCTGCGCGCACACTTTAAAACGACCTACTGCACCGCGCAACGTATTCTGCACTCTCACAATGCAACGTGTACCTTTTCGAGTAGAAAATAAAGTATATTTTGAGTCACTCTTTTAAAGTGTGCGCGCAGCGTCGCGTCTCGGTGTGAACTGACCCTTAGGGTGCGTATGCAACTGATCGCGACCGAACGACTCGTGAAGCATATCATTGGGGCAGTCGCCTAATTACCGGTCGCCTATGAGATGCTAAAATGATGGCGTCTGCTATTGTCCTTACAGATTCTAGAGGTCTTCATTTCAAAAAGTCCTTTAATATACACACAGTCAACAACCTAATGAAAATGATACTTGGTTGTCATTGGGATCCGTGGGAAGAGTTACTAGGTAAAGGGCAATGCCCACCGCACCAGCTCGCCACCTCGCCACTTCGCCACCATGGTATTGCCTCGTTATTGGGGCACCAACTATGCAGCTGTAGTAAAGTCTTATCTTAAAAGTATCTGATGAAATTGTAAACAAAGGGATCAGAAAATGTACCTGTGGTTGCCGATGTGCAGTGCCACTTACTGTTTGAGTGCTTGGATTTGAATACTTAAACCCGAGTTTGTAAATTTAAATCATTTTTGAGATGTTTTTCATTTGGCAATTGAGGTTAATGATTTTCCAATTGTAAATTATTAATGTCATTCAAACAATAATTGTTGGAAAAAATGGTGAGATATAAATTCCTTCTAAATACAGTAGCTCGACCATGAGTTTGCACTGCCAAAACTCGCTAGTGTCTCCGTAATAATATATATGAAATACCGTACAGCGCCCCTAGCGGTCACAGAAAGAATTAAAATTCGTACCATGAGTACTATAGATTTCGATAGGTAAGAAACCTAACGTAACTAGTCACTAACGTAATCTATTCGACACTCACTAACGTTACGCGATGACACAACAGTGACATATAAGGAATAAAAAATCAACAACCACTAAATTACCTTAAGTAGTTCACTAACCGCCAAACTTTCTATTTAGTCGGATTATTGACTATCATAATATTTTTAGCATAGGCGATAGCACTACATTTTGAGCATATAATTATGCCGTTCTTTCTTTTTATTACTGAGAAAGAAAGAAACAAAACTGTAGACACGATCTATCGAGTTTATTTTAGCGCCTGCGTAAGACTCCGTAAAACTCATGGTGCAAGCATTATCGAAATCTATTCGATCCACGTTAATATGCTAGCGAGTAAGTTTTCGATAACAACTCGTGGTAGACGTACTGATGCATGTGTCACGGAGCGAGTGACTGAGCAAGAAAAGGTTTTGTTTACAATTTCATGAGAGGCTTTTGGAACAGTATGGTTCTGTGAGTGTACAGTACAGCGGTGTGTGCAGGCCGACGCGGCGATGGACATGGCGGAGCGCGACTTCTGCCAGGCGTCGCTGGAGTACGTGTTCCAGCTGCAGGCGGTGCAGGAGCGCAAGAAGTTCGAGCTGGTGGAGACGCTGCTGGGCTTCGTGTTCGGCTGGTGGACCTTCCACCACACGGCGCACGACGTGCACGCCGACGCCGAGCCGCGCGTCAAGGACCTGCAGCTGCGCATCCAGCGGGTGAGTGGCGCGCCGCGTGCCACCAGTCGGCTATTCCATAGCGACTTCACTGGAGACTCACGCGAAGTGAGCTGTCATTCCACCAGATGCTAGGGGCAGACACTATGGACGGCTCACATCACCTAAGTTTTCACAGCGAGGTTTTTCCAGAATACATCGGCTGTGAGCACTCTATGACGCGCTCTGTTCTCTAGCAGTGAGCGCGCCGGCCGCGCCGCGTGCTGCCGCCGCGCGCCCCGGCGTCCGTAGGTGCCGCGCGCCGCGTGTGTGTGTCCAACTAAACAACACTAACGCCGTTTTGCTTCCGATGAGTCTGACTGATTCATGAAGGGGGATGCGCTAAAGTAGCCCGCTACATTTAAATCTCACGATTGTATATCCATTCAAATATGGTTCGCGACACCAACAAATGTGTACAGAATCATTAGAATCACCAACACGACGGTCTATGTTCGCACTGCCGTTAAATGTCACGCATGAAATACTCATTCCGCGGGTGATTTGAGCTTGGAGAGTTCTATTGATGATTCTTATGATTAGAATTCCACAGGGTGACAGGGAAACTCGACGTATTCCTTGAAAGGAGTTATACTAGAGGTCATTAGCAACAAATTAATATAAATTTTGCTAATTTTAATAAAAATTTTGCTATTAAAGACTTTTTATTTCTGAGATTATGTAAGTTTTGCAAGCATTTTCTGTTAAATGATCACTTATTTTTAAAATTTCACAAAATTATCAATTAAATGTTTGGAGTGGAGTAGTTTTTTCTCATAATTAATTGTTTTTGGTAACAAGTCAGAAAGTTTCTAAAAAATCGAAGAACCGACACAGTTCGGTAACCACCCAGTTTTGAACCCTAATTCCCTGGACTTAATTTGTGCTAATGACCTCTAGTATAACGCCTTTTGAGGAATACGTTGAGTTTCCCTGTCACCCTGTATCAATACAGATTTGTTACGGTCGCGAATCATATTTTGATCAATATACGATCAGGTTGTACTGACCTACATATTGCTGAAAACGTAAGAAAATAAGAATTTCGTGGGCTACCTTAGCTACCTTAGCTACCTGCGACCTGGAGTGGTACCCTTGCGCTCCGAGCGGCACTGGCCGGCGGGCGGCTGGCAGACGTGATAGAGGCGTGTAGTACGAACACTCCGTGTGTGACAGCGTGCATGTTCCCGCGCCGTGTGAGTGTGCCTGCGTGCGTGTGTGCGTGTGAGCGCGTGTGAGCTTGTCGCACACAGTACATACTATCAGTTGCGTTTCTACTGCTGACGGCGTGTGATACGTGGTGCGGGCTAGCACGGCGATAGCGACCTCGACTCTTCTAAAGGAAACTGTTCAAAATGTACCCAGCTCCGGCGCCAATGATTTGTGTTTCAGATTATAGGGTAACGAGAGTAGTAATCTGTGGGCAAGGGAGTACCCCTGCCAAGTCGAGCATCTGCAAACATCTACAAACAAACAAAGACAGCGCCGTACTATACTTTTCTCGAAGCCATTTAGGACAATTTCGACCCCCCTGTAACTTCGTTGTGGATAAAACCAAACGCCTGAATTTTCAGTGTCCAAATTACATTCAATTTGAACTTGTAGTTTAAGTGACCGTTGTAACATGTCTATTTATCTATGTTTTCTATATATTTAAGACTAGCTTTTGCCCGCGACTTGGTCCGCGTGAAATTTCGGCCTCCGACCCATCGCGCCGCAGCCTCGGTTCCCGCCCGTGCTACTACGTCGTTATGGCTTAGCGTTCTTTCTAACTTTTTTTCCTTTTGCTCGGTTCCTAATGGTCGTAGCTTGATATTAAATAGCCCATATACAGGGTTGATGGTCGTAGCTTGATATTAAATAGCCCATATACAGGGTTGTTGGTAAAACATTAACAACCTCTCAGGACATTACTAACATCATAAACAACAACTTTTGTTCTGTGACTTTTATTCATTCTTCAGATTTTAATTCATCAACCTTTGATACAAACTTAAAGATATATATTTCAATTCCATCAATTGAAATATTAGTTTTAATTCAACCAATTGAAATATTAGATTTTCTATTACGAACTTTACTAGCATCATAAACAACAACTTTTGTTCTGTGACTTTTATTCATTCTTCAGATTTTAATTCATCAAACTTTCATACAAACTTAAAAATATATATTTCAATTCAACCAATTGAAATATTAGATTTTAATTCAACCAATTGAAATATTAGATTTTAATTCAACCAATTGAAATATTAGATTTTCTGTTACGAACTTTATGCCAAGCAAAAGAAAGCGCTAGTTAGGTAAACAAACTACCGTGTCTAGTACAAAATTCAGCGGAGGGGAGCGGGGGTCAGAGAGAACAACGAAATCTTAAAGGTTTGTTTTGGCAACTGTATTATATTTTGTAAAAAGTCATAGAACAAAAGTTATTGTTGATGATGTTAGTTATCCAGTCCTGCAAGCTTGTTAGTGTTTTACCAATAACCCTGTATGCTCCTCATCAAGAATTGGGCTATCAAAGGCAAAAATATGTTTTCATATCCGACCGGTAGTTCCGGAGACTACCCCTACATACATATCCGACCGGTAGTTCCGGAGACTACCCTTACGTACAACTACCTATTTATAATATTAGTATAGAAAAAAGGATGTCTAATATTGGTACGGCCACTCTAAAATGTTGTTAACTAATTCGGTAACCATTTATGACAAACTTGCTGGCTAGGCCCCATACATAGGTATTGAATAAGTTAACCGACTTAGTTTTACATTAACGGTACAAGAACTGCGGTGCGAGCCTTGCATTTTTGTACATGTTATGTTTTGGATGGGATATCTCCACAAAACGATAACAACCAAAACACAAAAAAACAACACAATCAACTCAACTCAATACTGGTAGGTATTCCAGCTGCATCAGGTTAGACTGGAAGCCGACCCTAACATAGTTGGGAAAAGGCTAGGCAGATGATGACAATATATCTACTATCACATCGCTCTATCGGGTGGCTAACATATTTTATTTGCCCGGGGAAGTTGGGTAGGCGGTTGTCACAATAACTCATATTTGGATTAAAATAAATGTGATCATTTATGTGAACTGTATAGTCATTCATATACAAGCGTATCACTAAACCTTGAAAGGAAACACAAACTTGAGTTACAGAGGTACAGACGCCAGCAGGTCAAGCTACCCGAAACTGTCAAATTTTAAGTTTGGCTTTTTTTTTGAAAATTTGAATTGCTTTAGGGATATAGTTGAAAATCTATTAAAGAAATTTGACAGATTGTAGTAGCTTGATGTGCAGGTACAATCAAATAAAGAACAAAAAATTAAAACAATAGTTCTTGATAGGACAGGGACCGAGCTAGCGGGATGCTCTCGATTCGTATTTTGAGAAAACCTGAGTCGTCTACTTTACAGATTGTAGTACGGACACAGAACTACTGCTGAAATCGATACATCCATTGTTTGGATTCTTACAAACACATTTTAGGGAAAGGGAACGCTATTGCCGAGCAAACGCGCACCAATTGAACGCACGAGCGTCAGTAGTGAGTTGTGAGTGAGTGGCGCGGCGCATGTGGCGCGTGTGGCGCTTCACTAACCTGTGCGCGCTTGCAGACGCGGAGCAACTTCGACGAGATGAGCAAGCAGACCGAGTCGCTCATGAAGAAGATGATGGAGGTGCGCCAGATGGTGAGTGTGGCACTGTGTGACTCCGGCGGCACTGTGTCTCTGTGTGTGTAACGTGTGTGTGTGTGCGCAGAACAAGGAGGAGGAGGCGGCCGCCGAGGAGGCGGGGGGCGGGGTGTCGCGCGCCGGCTACCTGTTCCTCATGGAGAAGAGTGAGTTGTTGCCTCATTAACATTATCCTAGTGCTCGGCGATTAGACGACGTTGCAAGCTTACGAACAATCATAGCAAACTGAGTATCTTTTCTACTGAATAAGTATCTACAAGTCATCACTGACAGCCAACGTACTGAACGTACTCGTCCGACCTAAACCTCTGGGTATAATAGCAAATGGGAATAACTTCCGATCGACCACACCAAATTGGATAGGTAGTTTTTTTTTGTGTTTGTGTTTGTTATTGTCAGGACAAGGTTTGTATAGAAGAAAATTAAAAGGAAAATAGAAATAAATATGGCGGTACGACGTTTGCCGGGTCAGCTAGTTTCAAATAAATGCTTTGAGCTTGAGTTTACCTATCCCCTAAAGCTTCTGGGGGTTAAATAGACGATGAAAGTTTGTATGGAAGTTTGTCATTCTGACCGATAGGACGTCCTGCCGGGCACACGGCTTGACAGTCAATAAGAGCGATTCTTCCCATGAACTGTTATGAGCAGTCCGAAAATGTTGTTCACTGTGCCGGCTGGTGCATAGTGCGACGTCTGGTCAATTAGTTGATTCCGTTCAACCGTGACAACTGACAGGCGTGCGACTGCGATATTCATATTTGTAAGATAAGAAGTTATTGATGTGTGCGCAGAGGCGTTCGGCACGACGACGTGGAGCAAGCACTACTGCACGTACGAGAAGAGCTCGCGGCAGCTGGCGCTCACGCCCTACAACCAGATCAACGTGAAGACGGTCAGTACGGTCGTCGTGGGGCTGCCAGCTATTTTTTAGCAGAAATAGTGTATATCTGAGGGGCAATTCCCGTATTTTTAAGAAGGTTCTCATTCTAATCTGTCTCATCTGTCAAAAATACCGAATACTTTACCTACCTTAATTTTTTGCCTATTAGTAGACATTGATTGTCATCGAGATGACATTACAGATTTAATTACGGGAATTGGCCTTCTGATTTCAGCGAGGGTAACAAAACGGTACACATTTACAAAAGAGTATTAATTATTGTTAGTCTTAAGCATTTCTTTTGTACTTTTTGCGGAACATAATTGTTCTACTCTAGACATTCTACGTTCGAACAGACGAGCGGGTCATTTCCTAACGTCGCTCGTCCTGTTTCTCTCTTTCCGCCACTTCGCGATCGTGACCGCCAACACTTGCTCAGTGCATGCTCAGCACTCGCTGAGCGACTAGTAGAATAGTAGTGGCAGGAATTAATTTTATTCAATTCAAAGTCAGTCCATATCCACGCATTAAAAGTGACTCAAGCACGTTTTTACCAAATACAAAAAATCGGGTTTTTTTAATTATATATTTTGTAACTCATATGCGGTGTCTCCTGCGCGTGTTTTCTCGAAACATTACACAAAAACATCGAAACAAAGAACAAAATACTTAAAAAGTTTCGTGGCGGATATTAGCTATTCTCTTCTTCAATTTTGCAAAATTTTTGATTAATTAAATACTGTTATATACTTTATGCCTGTTTCATTCTCTCGCAATCGAAGTGAAAAGCAGAGTGTAAGTACAACTCGGGCATAAACGAGCCATTTTACCCCTCGACTAAACTATCCACGGATATAAACGTCTCGGGGTAAAATGGCTTCTTTTATGCACTAGTTGTACAATCTACTATTTTAAGCGCCTTGATCCCTAGACACTTTTGATGTGTGTAAATATAGTATTTTAGCGTGCTCTATTGCTTTCGTAGATAATAAAGTGCGCTCATGCGAATAGAGTAGGCGAGTGAACCCTAGCCCCTGTCGCAGGCGAGCGGCACGGAGGCGCTGTGCGTGTGCGGCGCGCGCGGCTGCAGCGAGCCCGTGGAGCGGCGCTTCTGCTGGGAGTGCGTGCCGGCCGAGCGCGAGCGCGCGCCGCTCGTGCTGCAGGCGCTGGGCGAGCGCGACCGCGCCGCCTGGCTGCGCGTGGTGGACGCGGCGCCCGCGCACGCGCCCGCGCTGGCGCCCGCGCCGCGCCCGGGCCCGGAGCCCGAGTGCGCGCTGGACGACGCGGGCTTCGCCTTCGTGCGGCGCCTGGTGGGCGCCATCGAGGCGCGCGGCCTGGAGGAGCAGGGCCTGTACCGCGTGGCGGGCGTGGCCAGCAAGGTGGCGCGCCTGGTGGCGTGCGCGGCGCCGGGCCGGCGCGTGCCGGCGCTGCAGGACCCGCTGGACTGGGAGACCAAGACGCTGACGTCGGCGCTCAAGAGCTACCTGCGCGCGCTGCCCGACCCACTGCTCACGCGCGCGCTGCACGCGCAGTTCATCGCCGTCGCCAGTACGTGTCGCCCGCTAGGTGCTTCCGCACGTTGCGAGCACAGGGGACCGGGGTCGCCTGTCAGCTTGTGCAATGTACCTGTCTGAACGAACACGATATCCAATGTGCCTCCGCCACAAACACAGAAGTGGTATTTAATGTAATGTCAGTTCCATCCAGCGATTGCTTCGAGACTGGACTGTAGGGTGAAGGTGAACTTCCGAGGATATTTCGCAAGCGAGAAGTCAAGTTCTCGACAATATTCTTTTGGAAGAGAATGTAGCGATCTACATGTATAGTAATACTAGTTTTGAGCATTTCAACGTGTTACGAGACGACATAATAATCTGGGCTAGAATCTTAAATTCTCCGTAAATTGTCTGAACATTTCGTAAGGTATTCATGTTGAATTAGGATTTGAATTAAAACAAACTTAATGATTTAAAAATAATCACTTCAATAAAATGTAAAAAACCGGACAAGTGCGAGTTGAACTCTCGTGGAGAGGGCTCCGTACAATGAATGTGTTACCCACCAAAAATCATGTAAAGTAGGTTGCCAAGAATTACATAAAGCTGAACGTTGCACCTCCGATACAGCTCCGGTACAGGAATGGGAGGGTGAAAGTTACAGATTTCTTCATTATTTTAAACAGGTTTCTAGGACTTCGGGAAGTGCTCTAGAGATTTTGATGAGTGAGTGAGTCAGTCAGTCAGTGACAAAAGTGAACTTGACTTATTTTAGGTATTAATAAAATCCAAAGTATATAAGTCTGCTAACTACATTTTATCCTGGCAAGCTTTCTAGCATTATCCAGGCCGAAGCTATGAGGGTATGGAAATACGACGAAATGCTCCGAGAAAAAGTAGGCAGGCTTTTTGTTTCTGGCTCGTCTTGGCGGGGGTACTACCGTGCCCCCAGCTCCCAAGAACAAACTTGACATTATAGCAAAACATGTTCTCCCATACATTCCAATTGCAAATGTACGTTTGTACGCTTACGCCCAACATTGAAAGATTTACCATGTTATTTTAGACCAAATCCTTCTTGTAGGTTTCCTGTAATACGTATGTAAGTAAACAATTAATTTCTGCATTTTCTTAAAAAAAAAAATAGGGTTTGTAGTTTGATGCAAAATGGTACCTACATTACGATACGTGTGACTTACGCAGTCCACAATAAAGTCACAAGTATCGTATATTGTATAGCTCGTGTGACCTAAACAAGTACTTAACTTACTTTTTACTTCTGTGTAAAAATGGATTACTTAAGTCACAGAAAAGCATAAATTAAGTGCGGGTTTAGTTCACCCAGTGGTATAAAACACATTTAAGACAACAAGCCCTTTCATTTGATATGTCACGCGGTACCGTTTGCAAAACTTTTGTTTTTAAATTTTCCTCCCAAAAGTATCCCCCATATTCAAAATTTATTTATCTACTTATTACGTCTGTGTTTGGGTCACAGAAATTCATGTGTACCGTATTCCAACTGAATCAGTGCAGTGGATTTGGAGGAAATTGGCTGTGACAGACGGACAGACAGACACACGAGTGATCCTTTAAGGGTTCCGTTTTTTCATTAGGACGTACGGACCCCTATAAATGACATTACAGGAAAGGTAAATATTAAAAAAAAAATGATGTGTGTGTGTCTGTGTATGTGTAGTAAATTTCTTATTATTATTATTATTACAAACAAATAACAATCAGGATTTTTTTGGAACAGATATTGATTTAGTTATTGAACACGCTGTCGTTCGTTACTTGAGACTGGCAGTCACGTTCATCGCCTGCTGCCTATAAAACCGACTGGGCGCGGAGACATCTGTAACAATGTGCTTCTCATCCGTCATGGTGAAGTCTATCTCGTTCCTTGTCTCGTTATCGGGGTCCTGCCACGTGCACTTCCTTTGGAGTTTATTTTCGAGGAACGAACTCATCAAGACGATGCGCCGCGTTCTTATCCCACCTCGGTATTCAATTATTTGCTATAACAACGTTGTAGTCGGCCTTTGGCGTACTGCGCATCGCCTTGGCAACATCCTCGTACATGACCTCGACTGTCTCGGAAGAGTAAGTCGAAGTCGGTGCATATACATGTATCACTTGCAGGTAGTACTTGTCAGTGAGTTTCAGTACATGGTACGCTACCCGTGTTGTTGTGTGTGAGCTCACCTCCCGTGAGATCACCTTCGCGGAAGTAGAGTAGGTGGCCTGACTCCAGCTTAATCGTATTGTCCCCCTGTCGTCAGACTTCCGTTAACCCCAGTATATGCCAGCTAATGCAAACTAACTGTGTCTCAAGTTCGGTGGTAGCCTGCCGTAACCCGGGGATTCTTCGCACCCCGCGTGCCGCCGTTACCGTGACCGCTGCCGTGACCAGCCCTCCCCCCTCCTCCCTCTTACATGCCGATGGGCCTCGCTGGATGAAAACTGAAATTAAATGTTATTTCTGTGTTTGTGGTGGACATTGAATATTTTGTACAATGACAGGTACACAGAACCGGTTTCGTCGCTGTGGCTCAGACGAGATTGTGACTGAATAAACACTCAGCAGTCAGGGCTTTTTATTCTTCTTCGTCGGTGTAGTGGTCGCAAGCGCTACTACTGAGCATGAGGTCCTGGGTTCGATTCCCGGGTTGGGCAAAGTGTTTTTCCATATGGAATTTCTCAGTAGCAGCCCGGAATGTGGATCTGTGCCGATAATGGCAATAGTCTCTACAACAGGACTTAACATAACTAACCCTTCGGGGAGTACAGTGGGGTAATTGCGTAACACACTCAGTAGCAATGGGTTCCATTTTGACAGTTCAACATTCATTCATCGTGTTATTTACGTTGTTGAGCAGACATATTTTCGAACATATGAAGCCAGGGATTAGCAATATCTTTCAAATTGAGATCGACAGTGTGTTACGCAACTTGGGTGCATGCGTGATGTAATGTGGAATGCTCCCGCGTGTGCGCAGAGTGCGAGCGGCGCTCGGAGCGCGCGGCGGGCGTGGCGGCGCTGGTGCGCGCGCTGCCGCCGCGCAACCGGGACATGCTGGCGCTCGTCATGACGCACCTGCGCAAGTGAGTATCGAGAGAGATCATAAATAGCCTTTAAGTGCTCATACACACGAGCGCGAGCTATACGCGTCGACGACAGCGGCAACAGCAGCCGTCGGCGCGTAGACAGGTGCAGTTGCCTGTCGTCGACACGTGTCGCTCGCGCTCGTGTGTATGAGCACTTAAATGCGCAGTGACGTGACGAACATAGTTATTTGGTATGTGAGAACAAATACAGTTCCGCGGCGTGTGGCGCTCTGTGACCCGTGTGCGTGTGTGTACAGCGTGGCGGCGCGCTGCGACAAGAACCTGATGTCGACGTCCAACCTGGCCGTGTGCTTCGGGCCCACGCTGCTGCGGCCCGAGCGCGAGACCGTGGCCTCCATCCTGGAGCTCAAGTTCTACAACGTGCTGGTGGAGACCCTGCTGGAGCACTACGACCAGGTGTTCGAGGCCGCGCCGCCCGCGCCGCCCGCGCCCCCCGCCGCCCCGCCGCACAACGGCGCGCTCAGGTACGTGCCCGTGCGCCTGCGCACCACTGACTTCTAGCGACGACTGCTTCATGTTGACGTGCGATGTTAACAATAAATCGATAATCTCATTTATGCTAAATATGAAAACGTAATGCAACTTACTCTATTTGTCGGTCACAGTAAAACATTGTTTCTATAAATATTACAGCACATAAGTAGTTCATAATTATGTCGCTAGATGGGTCTGTCTATAAATTAGTTGCACGAAACCTTTCTCTTTACTGAATATTTTTCAATCATAAACATCTATAAGAGGTTTTAAAAATAATATCATAGTAAGTAAACTAGACAATCTAAGCAGTCGGATATGACGTTTAATCACGGCACAAAAACACTTGGAAAAATTATAAATGAAAAGTACGGGCTTTCTGGCTGTGAAGAGAATGTACAGCAGACACCCAAAAGCGAAAAAAAAAAACAGTATGTCGGGTTTTAGTTCATGTCTTGGTTTGGCTGTGAAACTCGCCCAAATTTAAACTTAGGTGGGATTTATGTAATAACTGCTAAATATTACAAACTCGGACGTGTAATACAACGATATGCCTCCAGAATCAGTTTTAAGCAATGTAAGTAATTGTCGATTACAAACTCAAGTATGATACGTCGATATATCTCGAAAATCGGTTTTTAAAGCAACCGATATTTTCCCCATCACTACACAAAGTATTTTAATAGCTCTCAAATCGGACTTCTTAGATTGTTAGGAATGTAGCCTTCATTAAATATCTTAAATACAAACTTCAGGTGTTGTTTTACTACAGTAATATTTCGTAGCACGTGCGCGTCTCCTCGTCTACTCGAGGTTGCACGCTGAGCTTTAGTTGACGACGATGGGTAGCGATGACGCGAGCGCACTGCATAGCGAGCATCCTGTAGGCTAGTTGTAAGTTTTGGAGAAACCGATTAGTAGGTAATGTTCCTTGTCGTTTATTTCTCTCGAAATATGTTTCTTTTTTGCGAAATGTTGAAATTAACAGAACTTTTAGAACATTTTTATACTTAACACGTTTTTATTTTCAATACTGTCATGGCTGTTCGAGTGTCTTTATACCTTTTCCCCGTTGAATTTACTTTTTTAGTGTTATCTGCACGCAACTTTATTTATAATTGTTAATTTTTTATTAATGATTCTGTCGGGATATTATAATATTCGACAGTCTTAAATAACAAGTTTTTAAAATACGACAATGAGGCCGACTGCTGACTCATCAATGAGGCTGACTGCTGACTCATCATAGTCATCATCATCTCCCCCGACTTCACCCAGTGCTGGGCGAGGCCTATGCCCATCTTTTCCTTTGCCAATCCCTACGCTCCCGTGCCAGCCTCATCCAGATTTTGTCCGCAATACTAATATAGCAATCTATTTACAATTACCTGACCCGACAGACGTTGTCCTGTCAAAATTTTAATAATTCATACAAAATAAATTAGGTTTTCTCGAATTTTCTCGGCAACTTTTCAATTTTTTCTTTCCGTAAGAACCTGATTCGGACTATTACGAACATTTTAAAACAAAAATTTGCCAATTTGTTCCTGCTGTTCTATTATATAGAAGATTTGAAACAGTCAATTACAAGAATTCCCGTTTCCCGCTCTGATTAGTATTCATGGTCACGTGACCAATAGCTTTATTTTTACGCAATTATTTCTCAATAATATTAATTAATCTCATAACTTAATTCTACAAAATAAGATTCATAAGGTGTTTTTCTTACTGTCAACTAGCCTATCGCGAATGCACTCTGACTCACAATCCCCTTGGCCGTATTGGCCTCACATTTTGACAATTCAACGATACCCATCGCCTTAAGCAGTCAAGCAGACAAATTTTTCAAACATACTGTCAAAATGAAAGAGATTGTAGTTCCGATTGTGTATGGAGGAGCAACCAGCGTCGCTCCTAACACACGACATTGAGACGGTTTCTTGCCCTCTGTGGAGGCACGTTGAGAGGGCGGCGTGGCGTCACTCTTGTCCCGAACATTGTGCAGATGGTTTGGGTGTGTCCACTCTAAATATGCGAAGTGTCACAGCGCAGTATCGCGAGCGCTCGGCCAGTCGGCTCTATTACTTATTGTGTAGTATTCTTATTTTATTTTATAGTTTCCAATGGACAGTGATGCTCTGATGACATTGTCTGAACCTTTGTACTTGTAGTAGATGTGCATGCCGAAACATGTGTAGATATTATTGCGAACATGTATGTACCGACCGACGCTTGCATTCATTGAGCATCCCACGCACTAATACGTTACAAAGGGGGTACCTATTAATGAAGGCGTCTGTAATAACATTATAGATCTTTCTTGTAAAAAAGTAATAAAAATCAATATGAAAACATAAATGTTTCACTTGCACAGCATGCTCCTATCAACCGAATTTCATAGTAAGGCATTATAGCGTGCACTGGACGGCCTGCGGTCCACTGCAATATCATCGAATACAAGGCAGTCGATGTGGATGTGACTGCTGCGAGCCGGCAGCTAGCCGAAGCACGTTTCATACGATGTAGAACCTAAATATTGTCAATTTGTTTTGATTTTTGTTTTTTTGTGCAACATGCGTGTTGTTCAGGTTTGTCCCCGCCGAGCCATCTCAGTGCAACACCTGGCATAAGTAATGATCAGTCCAGCTTACGTGTTCGGAGCGGGTGTGTGGCCCTCATGGTGGGTGCACTGAGAGTGTGCACTGTGTACAGGTGGGCGGCTGGCTTTCATCCGCTGAAACGCTGGTTCTCTTTTTCTTCAGATTATAGAATACGCCGTAAGCTGCAGTTGTCTTATACTCATGAACTCATGATAAACAATGCAATCGTCTATTTCAATGACAAAAGAAAACGTACGTAGAAATTTAAATAAGTTCAAAGCCTTCTTTATTTGTAGAAGTATCAGGTGTGTTTCCCTTCCTCGAGTGTCGTACAGCCGCTGCCTACCGCACCGCAGTATGTCCCGGGTTGCGTCAGTGAGGCCGAATGCCTCTATTCAGCCTTACTGACGCTACCCGGGACATATTTTGGGTTACACACTGGACTTCCGGTTCCGTGCGCGAGCAACACTACGCGCTGAACCGGAAGCGCTCACCGGCAGGGGCAGCCCTCTCACACACAGAAGAGGTCTAACTGCTATTATATCCGACGGTCTACGATAGGAGGCACAAATATTATTTGTATTGTCAAGGCACTCGAGTGCCGGACACCTCGCACATTGTGAGGCTGTACAAAAGCTACGCAAGACCTCTCTTAGAGTATGCTAATGTCATCTGGGACCGATATTTAAAAAAAAAACTGGCCAAGCGCGTGTCGGACCACGCACGATGAAGGGTTCCGTAATTGTGATGAATTTAATCCAAGAACAAACATTCCAACCTGCAAATGTAAGTTGGTCACCTGTTGTAAAGCCTACTTAGCTGTGACAGCTTTCGTTATACAGTGAGGCAGACACCGACGTGCAACCTGTTACCATAGGTTCAGTACTAGTAGTAGTTCAGTGGTAGTCTTGAAGGCTGGCACTGAGCACTCCGTAGTGTTCCACCAAGGTCTTTGGTCTCTCTCGGTTGTTAAACCTCCGAAAAATTATCTGTTTCATAGTAAAGTGCAATACTTACACGGTTAAAATGTATGGAAGAGCTAAAATATTTTTTTAATAACCGAAAGAGACCAAAGGCCTTGGCGGAACACTACGAATACGAAGTGCTCAGTGCCAGCCTTCAAGACCTTTACACACTGAATGCCAACAAATATTTGCGTTTAATTATTGGGTTTAAAAATTCAAAATTATTTTTTCCTTAATCGAAGTATTGGCCATTTCGCAAGTTCGTTGATGGCTCTGCTATAAAAATCCTGGAGACGGGAATCGATGAACTCTTTGTAATTTTCCCCTGTAGAAAGTTCGCCAAATTCCGAATCAAAATGGAAATTAGTTGGAGCAAGGTCTGGTGAGTATGGTGGGTGGCGGAGAGTTTCCACTCTAACTATAGTTTTGAGACGGTCCGTTGTGCGGTGCTTCGACGCGATTTTGTTGTTGTTGTTCAGTGAGTTTCTGAGGTTTATTATCTTTCGAATTTGAAGTAAATGAATCAGTATCGATTTATCATTTACGTTAAAGAGTGCTACAAGTTCCAACGTGGTTTGAAATGAATCTGCTTCCACTATGGCTTTCATTTCATCGTTATCGACGTTCGTCTCAGATCGGCCACGGGGCTCATTGTGTGATCAAAATTTCCAGAACGGAAGCGATCAAACAAAAAACGGACCGAGGTTCACATGCGGTGCTATGTCCATACACTTCGTTAATATTGCGTGCCCTCTGCACTGTGTTGGTGCCGCAACGGAACGTATTCGAGAATAGCGCGCAATTTAGATTTTTCCATGGTCACAGAAACAACGATATTAAAAAAAATCGATCGGCGGGAAAACAAATGAACAACTGATTTTGAAAAACAAAATGTCATGCTATATTATAAAATTAATTTTAATTTGGAATTCTAAATAGAATGAAAGATATCGATCTTCACAATAGGTAGTATCAAAAATCGGCATTTCATAGGTAAGGACCTAAATAAAAAGAAATATACAAATACCTACTTGTTGCCCAACCGAGTTGTAACAGCATGGAATAAGCTCTCGGAGTGTGCGACAGCTCAACCGCACTGCTTCAGGGACCGAATATCTCCAAGCTATTTGAAACACATGCATGTGCTAACAGCGAGTATAATAGTAACTTCAAACTCCTTCTACACCGCCGACTTACGGACTATTTAAATACACAATAATATCACCGTTCTCCTGCCCCTAGCCCAGTTGGCTCGGGGTCGGCGCGACACTTGTTCGCCCATATTTCTCTATCAGTCGTCAGCTCGGTGTTCAACTCCTGTCTGACCATGTCATCCTCACGCAGTCCATGCATGGTTTCTAAATTTTAATACATTCTAATAATAATGTGATAGTAACATGGATGTTGTGTTCCTGTCGTTGGAGGTGCCCGATAGCCTCGAATCTCGATACGGCAAGTTGCTCGATATTTGACGATTGTTATTGTCGCTACTTTTGCTGTGTTTTGATGATCAATTAAATCTGTCAGCGTCAGATTTGGTTAAATTTTTTTAACATCCGTTACTGCACGTGTCGATCGTCAAACATTTTGAAAATCTATAGGCACCTTAAAGAACCGATAGCTGTACTCAAATCGTAAAACAGCATAGGTATTTGTTTATATTATTACTTGTTTCCATAATTAATTACAGTCTAAACCGCGTCCTAGTTATGTATTAGAACGATCAAAGACTTTAAATATGAAGCTAACTCTCTAGCGAGGAAAAAAACTCCCTTTGCACGGTGGTCCAAGCGCCCTACAAGCGCGGTCATAAATACCTTACTTTATTAAATGAATTTTTCTGAAGGGTAAATAATAAAAAATATTTCACAAAGGTACATTAATGATTTATTTACACAATTTAATACATAATATACAATAAACTGTACAATATGTACTGTTTATATACAGGGTTAATTTTCAAAGACCAGCCAAATTTAAGGGTGTAGTATAGACCATCAAACTGAACAACTTTCTCTATGGGACCAACATCGTAATCGCGAAAAATTTTTCAACCATCCCATAGAAAACTTCAATACCTACTCGACGTAGATGTATGGGACGACTGAATTTTTATTCGCGATTACGATCTTGGTCCCATGGAGAAAATTGTTCAGTTTGATGGTCTGTACCACACCCTTAAATTTGGCTGGTCTTTGAAAATTAACCCTGTATAAATTTAAATAGTCAATATTTGAGATTTATTGTCCCTCGTTCGGAAATACATCTGAATATGATATTAATGCTATTCCTCAAGGGGATATAATTAAATATGTATTCTTTTATATATTATACTTATTACTATATCCAACAAAAAGCAAGAAAACTAAAACTACATTTTGTTTACAAACGTAATCATAACCACAACTAAGTTAAAATAACCACAACAACCAACCTAATTTCAATTTAAACTAAATTCGTAATATATCTAAAACCTGCCTCGACATAACGCTCTTTTTCTTACGGGGAAGTTTCCGAAGACTAGCAATGAATGGGTCTGAGCTGAGTAAAGACTAGCAATGAATGGGTCTGAGCTGAGTAAAAGTCTGTTAAGTAAGTTCGTATTCGTATGTACTCGCGACATTTTTCTCGTGTGATCCCGCCTGAAGGCCTTATAATGTTTGTTGTTAGATTCTGCTGCCTCTTCGGATAATTGCCCGATAGATAATAGAGCATACTGTGCCACTTCAGCACCATGGGTGAGGACTTTGTGAACGGAAGCTGGGAGATTATTCCACGGATATTCTTGAATTAAAAGTCGCGCGGTTTCCAAAAGCATATTCATTAAATTTATCCGAATCAATATTAAAGCCCGAGGACAAGGCTTGTAAAACTGTGGAACAATGATCAATCAAATCTTTATTTAAGCCAGTAATTTCAGCTGAAACTGCAGATTTGGAGAAAAAATTTCGTGCCGTATTTCCATCGTTCGATGTCCCGCTTCCGCCACTTCGTGGTTTGTCCACTATTAAACCTAATCTACGTAAAGGCGAGAGAACATTCCCGACATAATCGAAATGTAAATAATAATTGGTTCGTCACGACCTTGGGTACGACTTTTAATTGCTTCTAATAGTTTATAATCGTAGTCAAAACCACCAAAGTCTTTAATTAGTAATAAAGAAATCTCTTCCCAAGTTACGATTGGGTTAGGTTCAAACCTAAACTCATTCTGTACAAACGATTTCCTATCGGCAAAATAAAATTTTGATTTATTTCTAGAGACAATTTTCCAAAATCAATCAAGACTTTTACATAAACTGAGTATCTTACTATCTAAGTTCCTAATGTCTAGATTCTCCACCTCATCCAGTGAAGCCAGAATAGTTTCCAACACATGTTGATGTTTCTGAGGAACACTTCCAGTTACGGCAGACCAAATTTCAAAGAAACGCATCCTTGAGAAAGTACATTTAATCAAAGTACCTGCATTTTTTTAAATATATTTTACGTATGTTTCGTAGAGCGTGCTACGCCTGAACCTACGCAGTCGTAGATGCTATATAGCAACTAAAGTCGCAAATTAAAGGACGCAAAAAAACCTTTTATATTTTCAAAATAGACAGTTCAATCTTTAATTTAAGATATGTGAGAGAGAGTATTTGATTATGGTTGACATTAGTTGTAAGTCTATGTGAAGTCAAATAAGTTAAATATTTGGTAGAAATCCTGTGTGGCGTAGCACGTAAAAACACGTCATAATAAGTCAAATAAAATTTAAACAATATAACTAAATAGTGAGAACATACCTTGATCTTGGAAATCCATGTCACAAACACCACTCAAAAACAATGCAATTCTGAGAATTCACCGTTACACAAACAATATGTGCTAGTGAGTTAATACTGATAAGGCGAGCGCAAATTAATGATGTGTTCACTTCGGAGGTCGAAAAATAAGTGAAAATTAGGTAAAATGGGTGACATGTTTGTATTTTGGGGTAGCTTGTTTAACGGTTAATCGTTATAAGTAATTAAAGTGACGGTAATTGATGATGAAATTTTTACATTTATGACCTAAGGCGGTACCACCGTGCATTGTGAAGCGTGCACGCTCGCCGACTGCCGAGTCGCTCATCCAGTGGTACCACAGGTACCCGAGCTTTGTCACTGCTTATTCTGAAGATAAGCCGCTCCCAATGAAGATGGGTACGTTATGTATGAGTGCGAATGTTGATCGTCACGTAACAAGCAGCCTTACGTTACTGCACTAGGCATGCATATATTTGTGGATTGTGTAAGGCGGATCGAGAACCTCTCCCTCATACCATACTAGCGATCTCCTGCCTCTATCTCGATCTCTCTGTTGACGACACGGTTGGCGCAGTGGTTAAGCGATTGACTGCTGCGCTGCGTGTCGCGGGTTCGATGCCCGCTCGGAACAAATATTTGTCTGACCTACAAGTAGTTGTACCGGGTCTGGCTATAAATGTCTGTAAACGCACCCACGATACAGGAGAAATTCCTAGTGTGGGGCAACGTTTTTTATAAAAAAAAAAACTACCCTCATGAACCTTCCGGAATCAATTCTCTAAATGATGGTGATAACCGCATCAAAATTCATTGTGTAGCTTACAAGAACTAAGCGACACAGGCACGAACAGCGACTTTGTGTCATACTATTTATAGATCGATCATGATTTGAATTTTACGGTTACGTAAAAAAGCAATAATGCAATTTGTGTTGCATACTGTACCTGAAACGAGTGGGACCGTCAGGTTAACATATACTGCAAAACATCGAATTATCAAAACGAAAAAAATACAACATCACGCCTGTTCCATCCCAAGGGGTAGGCAGAACTGTATTGTATTGTGCATTGCGCAGTTCGATAAGTAGTGGGCACGCGGCTCGCCACTGAGGGTTAATTAAAGACACCGCCTGTCTAGGCGGGCGCGGCACGCGGAGGCTGCGTGCGACAGCTGTTCGCGACAAAAGCACAAAAAGAAACCTCGCCTCATTATGCCGCCCGCGCCCCTGGCACCGCGCCCCTGGCACCGCACCGCGCGCTTCACCTGTGCGCTCTCCTTCGTACACGCATTCAAAATTTTTTTTGGCCGACAGCGGGTGCGTGCTTTGTTTGAATTTGTGTATATTGACGAGTTGGGATTTGTTTGACTATGTTACAAGTATACACAGTATAGGTACATACCTACTTATGCAATATGCAAATTCGTGTTCTTGCGTTCGCCTCCTCGGAATGCGACCACGTGGTCTTCCTCTGCTGGGTTAACGTATTCCTTATTATTCCGTAAAATTTACTTCTAAAGTCCTAGCTGTTGCCCACGACCTGCATGTATTTTTTTTATACAAATATCCAGGATGAAAAGCAGTGTATCGTTCTCCAGGTCCCGGCCTACCTGACTGTCAAACATCGTACTTGAGGCGTTCACAAGATTGTACTCATTAGTATTCATATATCCAGTCTCTGTTTTATATGTATAAGCGTAATTTGCACGCCGATCATTGTTTTAGGCAATTTTATAGAACATTAGAATTACTTAACTTGCAACATGCACATCATAACTGTTTATGAAATCAGTTTGTTGCGTTAATCAATCTAACTGGCTATATTGAGTACAGGATACCTAATGGACAAATATAACCCGTATTGAGGGCAGCTTCCCTATGAGATTGTATTGTCAGTAAAGTAGATGTTTTTCAACGTTCCTTATTGTAATCGCGCTGGCAGATGTCGAGGGCGCACAAAAAATGTATACAGCTGGCATACAATGCGCGCGATGCGCATGGCTCGGCGCGCGGCGGTCCTATTCTACACATACGGATTAGAATCTTTCACTTTTAGAATTTATCCTCTGTTTCACAAGTTCTACGCGCACTGTATGCCAGCGCATACGGCGCACTACGAGTCGATCGGCAGACGACCAGCCAGCGCCCTTGACAGATTTGGAAACGTAACGAAAACGTTGAGCGGTGACCCCGATTATTTGCACTCTTCCATACTTACAAGATGCACCGCGCGGTGCACGGAAGGGGGGGGGGGGGGGCGGCGCCGGGTGTCCGAAACCTTACGAGAGATAAGAATGCAGGGCGGCGGCGCGCGGCAGCTGCGCGTGCGCGGAATGTTCACCTGCCACCTGCGCGGAGTGCGCTCCGTGCATCGCGCGCTGTACACCGCGCAGCAGTTTGATACATTGAGAGTGGGCGCGGTGCTTGGTGCCCGTGTCCCGCGATCGTTGCTACTTTACAATACCTGTAGGCATATTCTGTAAAAACCAAGTAAACTCTGGTGAAGTCAGCTGTCATTCTACCTCACGCTAGGGATTGACACAATATTGACAGCTCACGTCACCTAAGTTTTAACTGAAATAAAAGGAACTAGTCTATTTATTTGAAGTTAAAGTACAGTTTCGTCGATCGAGTGACAAACAACGCATTGTTAGCTCGAACACCGAACATTGACACTTACCTAACCTACACCAATCCCTCAGTATTCTTCCACTATAACATTATACTTCACATAGCTACCAGTAACTATTTTTTTAAACTGGTTCTTACTAAACACTAACTTTTCCCCTGTATCATTCTATGCTAATCAGTTTGGGCAAATAATCAATCATCATCATAAAAAAAAACCAGCCAAGTGAGTGTCGGACCACGCACAATGAAGGGTTCCGTCCGGAATGAATTTATCCCAAAAACAAACTGAACATTGTAGTTAAATAACATGTTCTCCCATACATTCCAACTGCAAATGTAAGTATGTAATCGCAAAAAAGTTACTCGGCCATCTGTGTTATTTTTCTTTCTTACGATTTTTCGAATTAATTAACCAAAAATGTTATAACTTAATTTCACAATATTTTTAGCTTTGACGAAGAATCTTAAGTACCTACCTAAATAATATACTTTCCGATCAAATTCCGATGATAGCGTTAGTTTTCGAATTGTAGGGGTTTTAGAAAACCACATTTTGCAGAAAAATCATCAAGATCGGATTAGTTTCGCCGGGTCACGACTGTGTGTACAGCGCCTGGACTAGAATATTAGCAACGAGCAGTTTGTGTTGATCATTTCACCGAGACTGTAATCGAATCTATGAGATTTTGCGGTAGGACGCGCTACTCCTTTGTTCAGTAAAATAAAATGAGCTGCATCGTAAGTGTAAGGATTCGCGTGGTAGGTAGGGAGGTAGGGAGGGTTGGAAATCAGTGAGGTGGTCGGGCGTGCGGCAGGTGTGCACTGCGCAGGCGCGCATCTGCCGCCGGCCGCGTATATAGCGCGCGCGCGCCCACATTGCTCATTGCAGTGTCCGCAGCCTTGGGCAGCACACGTGACTCGACTCCGCGCTGTCGACAGTACTCGCGCTAGTGTTGTGTTGTTACCATTCTTTGTGCAAGATGATCATCTGCCTGTCCGGGTTCGTGATTGCTGGGTTGGTGTCTCTTGCTTACTATTTCTTACTGTTCCAGTAGTTCCACTGTTCGTATTTGAGCGGGTCTCGGTGGTGACTGGCTGACGAACACATCATCAGCTGTGTAGCTGTCACGTGCGCGTCTACTCGTACTGATCACATTTAAGAGTGCGTTTCCACCAGAGATGTGCAAGGATGCGCAGAAGAATGTGCGTAAAACTAACCAATAACAACACTAGCTTAGCTCACGCAATAAGTGATGTTATTAGGTAGTTTCACTCATGTCCCTCGCTGCGCATCCTCGCTCATTTCTGGTGAAAACACAGCCTGAGGATGCTCTGACAACATCCCTCCAACTTGATTATTACCATTACATTCAGTCAGCAGTCGATGTTCATATACAATAGTAACTTAAACCAAGTTACTATTGTATATGAACATCGACTGCTGTCGATAATATTTGTTTACTTTTGTTAATTGTGTGTACATAGGTTTAATTTGTAATTATTTACTATCAAAAGTGCCTACTACAAGTCTAGTCTAAATAAATGTTGGGACTATAAGGGCTGATTTTTTCAATCATCTGATAACTTTTTTATTACTTCAAGAAATTTTGACAGTTATTTCATACAAAAACTGTCAAACGTCAATTTTATTCCTCGAATAAAAGTTATCTGGCGATGGAAAAATCAGCCCTAACTTAAAGAATAACCTGTTTATAATAAACAAATAAATAAAATAATTATTGTCATAAAATATAAGTTCTACTCTTTTTGGCATACCTATTGTGCTTCGTTTTGACTAATCAAGACATTATTAATGATTGGATGGCGCAAGTCAGACACGTTACAATGAATTCTTGCGGAGCTGTCAATTAATAGTGGCAGGTAGCTGCGAGCTGCGGTACATGCGCTCAATTAATTTGATTCGTTTGCATTGATGATCGCAGGTATAATAATGTAAGTTGTGTTGTAACAGTGACGTAGAACTGAACTCATGAACTGTTGTCGTTTGTTGCAGAACATCGCCCACGTCGGTGCCGATCTCTGCGCGAAATGATATTGTAAGTACTCGTCTATATCTTTATTTGTGACATAATATAGGTATTTACATTATATAAGCTAACATTTAAAATAATGATATGTAAATGAGAAAAAATAAGCAAATAATCATAGGGCATCAAATAATTCGCCCGCATAGTTGTCAACAGGAACAGTGCCCAAAAGGCTGGCAGCATTGCCACGTTGTATGGCGATGCTAATTCTTTGGCCAAGAAACAGGCCAGCCCTCTGGTCACGCAAAGAGTCGATTTACCGCTTGGCGATATCTCGAAAAACCAAATGGGCACTCGGACCCCATGGCCCTAGAGTTTCAACCCCAAACGGCTCGAACATATAATATATTGTATCGACAGTTTTTTGTGTGGTTGTCATATCTTATCTCAAGTCGATCACTCTACGTTGCGTATGTACACCAGGGTCAAATTAAATAAGCTGGCGAAACTCCGCAGACGTAATGCGCATCAAGATCTAAACGAGATAAAGATAATTTTGACCCAAGACAAGTATTATCAAATCAATTAGGTTTTTGTTTTATCGTGTTTCGAATTCGATACCCATCGCGTCTGCTGAGTGCCGGTATCTACTTGTGTATATCTCGGTTTGTTTGGTTTCGATCATTAGTCTCTCGATCTCCCTTGCAAATTAACGATCCTTGATAACTTGCGGCTGGCTATTAAATTATTCCCTTTCGGTCATCCCTCGGCTGTTTTTATATCGAAGCTGAGAGCCCTCCCATCGGCCAGTGTAAAGAACGTGCGCTCTGTTGCAGGGAGTGGTGGAGCGCCTGGGCGTGAGCGTGGGCGGCTGCGAGCGCATGCTGGGCGTGGGCGCGCGCTACTCGCCGCACCACCACCAGCTGCTGCAGCACTTCGGCGCGGTGGGCGGCGCGGGCCGCTCCAGCAGCTCGTCGGCCGAGTCGGTGTCGTCGCACAGCGCGTCGCCGCCGCCGCGCGGCCCGGGCGGCCCGGGCGGCGCGGGCGCGGCCCGCTGCACGCGCGTGCGCACGCTGTACGCGTGCCTGGGCGAGAGCGAGGGCGAGCTGTCGTTCGAGCCCAACCAGATCATCACCAACGTGGCGGCGTCGGGCGAGCCGGGCTGGCTGCGCGGCACGCTCAACGGCAAGACCGGGCTCGTGCCCGAGAACTACGTGGAGCCGCTGCCCTGACCGCCGCCCGCCCGACCGCACCCTCACACACCAAATATCATATCGTAGTCTTATGTTGTTGATTCTTTTGTACGTATTTGTATATTTTGTACATTGTAAATAAGAGTTTGTTGATATTTTAACTATTTATATTATACTTTGTTGTGAATTTTGTACCAAATATACTATGTATGACGTATTATTATGCGATATCCGCTCGTGGATTTTAATGATAAAGATAAAGACTAATTTGAACGAAAATCTGTTTTCATTTATTCCCAGTAAACATTACATGTAGATAGATAGAATCAACAATCATATTCGTCGATGAGTACATTGAAAACTAAATATGACAAGCGTTACATAATTACGAAACTTCACACAAACTACCCACAAGCGAGGCGCGTAACTCCCGCGCCCCGCACACACACGCACGTCACTCCCGCGCCTCGTGCACACACATGTCGCACGTTAGTACGCGTTACTCCCGCGACTCGTGCACACACGCATGTCGCACGTCACGTCCGCGTTACTCCTGCGCCTCGTGCACACGCACATGTCGCACTTCATGCCCGTGTTACTCTCGCGCCTCGTGCACACACACATGTCGCACGTCACACCCGCGTTTTCCCGCACACGTACATGTCGCACGTCAAACTCGCGTTACACCCGCATACATACGTGTCGCACGTCACTCCCGCGCCTCGTGCACACACACGTCGCACGTCACGCCCGCGTTACTCCCGCGCCTCGTGCACACATACGTCGCACGTCACGCCCGCGTCACTCCCGCGCCCCGCACACTCATGTCGCACTAACGCAGAGCCATACGCGGCGCGGTATTACCACTTTTACACCGGCTGAATCCTAGTAGGCGAATGTTCCCTTTGTGATGTGTACAGAGAAGATAACGATAATATATTTAATGATATTCTGTCTTATTATCGCACAAGTCCAGTACCGGCCACGACTGTCACAAGATATTTTACTTCACCAATACTCTTACAAATCACGTCTGCGAGGTCGTCCTCGGCTCACTCCCGAACATTCGCGACACCTCAATGTCGCTGGCGAGTCCCGCGAGGCGCTCCCCGCACCCCGCACGCGATTAGCTGCGCGCGCCCCCCGCGGCCCCGTCCCGCGCCGCGCCCCCCGCGCCCCCGTCCCGCGGCGCGCCCCCCGCGCCCACGTCCCGCGCCGCGCCCTCAGCGCCCACGTCCCGCGCCGCGCCCCCTGCGCCCACGTCCCGCGCCGCGCCCCCAGCGTCCACGTCCCGCGCCGCGCCCACGTCCCGCGCTGCGCCCACGTAGCGCGCCCCGCCGCGCGCCGCGCCGCCCGCGCCGCCCGCCGCCAGCCACTCCAGCTGGCGCGCCTCGCCCACGCGCACCACGCGCATCAGCGCCGAGTACTTGTCGCGCAGCGCACGCAGCCGCGCCGCACCCTCCTCGGCCGCGTGCCGTATGGCGCGCTTCAGCTCCGCGACCATGGCCTCGCGCGTGGCCAGCGCCGTCTCCAGCTCGTGCGCGCGCGCCGTGGCCGCCTCCGCGCGCGCCGTGCTGGCCTCCGCCTCCGCCTCGGCGCGCGCCCACGCCGCCCGCAGCGCGCGGTCGTCCGGCGGGGGCGCGGCCGGGCCCGCGCCGCGCACCGCCGCCCCCAGGCGCGCCTCGCGCTCCGCCAGCACCAGCAGCTCGCGCCGCAGCCGCCGCACGTGCTCCGCGCGCCGCTCGGCCGCCAGCGCGGCGCGCGCCAGCGCCTCCACGTGGCGCGCCGCCTCGAAGGACTCGCCGCGAGTGCGCTGCAGCTCGGCCGCGTCCAGCGCGCGCTGCGCCTCCGCCTCACGCAGCGCGGCCTCGGCGCGCAGGCGCGCGGCGCGTTCTTCGGCCAGCTCGGCCTCGAGCGCGGCGCAGGCGGGCGCGGGCGCGGACGCGGGCGGCGCGGGCGGCAGCTGGCGCAGCTCGTCGCGCTCGCGCGTGGCCGCGCGCAGGCGCTCGTGCAGCGCCGCGTTCTGCAACTCAAGCGCGCGCATGTGCCGACAGCGGCCCAGCAGGCGCCGGTTGCGCTCGGCGTGCGCGTCGCGGCGCCAGCGCTCGTACATGAGCTGCGCGTGCGCGAGCGCCAGCTGCTCGGCCAGGTCGGCTCCGCCGCGCGTGGCCCGCCCCGCGTACAGCTCCGCCATGTACGCGTCCAGTCTCTCGCACGGCTGACTCGACTCGCCACACTACGATCAGTTCAAAATCGGTAAGAAATAAATAAAAGCGTGTTACATTGTGATTGCAAAAGAAAAATAATGAAAGGTTGTAATATTCTAAATGTTTTTTAATGTTCTATCAAAATGTAACACGCTTTTATTTAATTCTTATCAGGTTTAAATTATTTTTAACTTTTTAGTTCTTTTTATTAAGAAGTAATAAAAGCTTGTTTAAAAAAAAAAAATTTTTTTTCTTTTAATTTTTATGTATTTTTTAAAATTCTTCAAAAAGGAAAGGAATGCATTAATTGACTTGATACCTACTATAAAATAAAATAATCTCTGGATTTTTTCCGGCGTTGCTTCTCAGAGTAATAGGTAGGATAGGAAAATATTATTTAGTATCGTTTAAACCTACGTGAGCATTTCTCAAAAAAAATGTACTTTCTATTCAAATCTCTGTCCCATATTTTAAAATATTTTTTTCTATATATAAAATTGACCATTACCAGTTTCTATTAAATTATATACTTGGTAAGTTAAATAAACTAAGTAAAAAACATTTACAAATTAGAATTATATTAATAAATGATTAAATATAAAAATACTTTTATAATCGGTCTAATCTAGTTGTATGAAAATTAAAGTGTCCCAATTTCATACCTTCCCAAACAATTGATTGTATTTGAGAGGACTTGCGGAAATTTTAGAAATAACTGATATATTTATTTAGAAATATAAGAGCATAGTTCATTTATAAATTAATGTTGTGTCGTATTAGAACAAATTTATTTAATAAATAATGGTTTTATTATATCGCGTAAAAAGTTCCTCTCTGAAATTCCTCCTTTGTGACCATATTTTTAAACATAAATAGAGTAAATTTGGTACAAACATGTTTTAGGATAGTGGCAACATTAGCAAGATCGGCATCCATCTTATTTACGTTTTGACATTTCTTTGACGTTCCATGTGCGCGAACAGAAGGTTGTCCGTTAGCGTAGTGGTCAAAAAAATATCCAATCTTCGTTACCCACAAACGCAGGTAAGCTCTTAATATTATTATTATTTCGCATGTAGAACCATTAAAGCTCTCAATCTTGATTTCGTAAGTCAAATCATAAACGAGTACTAGTTTTTGTTGTATGCGTATACAATTTTAATAATTTATTTAACTTGATTTGTTACCTCCTTTTTTGTTACTTTTGAGTGGTAACGTATAAATGGAAAAGAAGGTAACAAAATAGGAAATTGTTAGGCAGAGTGTTGACTATGTGATTTTTAATATAATAATTACGACGAAGTTTTAATTAAATATAAATATTACCTATATTTAATCAATTTTAGTAGGTAATGTGCGAAATTGAATGGGAGCTTTGTGCATTTGTTTTCTGTCGTGGTTATATGAAGTTTTTAAAAGTATGTATATAGGTACTAAAAATAACATTAGACATTAAATACTCGTACTGGCTACTACTACTCGCTCGTACTCATTACATACTTATTAGTACCCATTTCTTCATAAAGAGGACATATTATTGTATTTTTGAATGGTTGTAACGGATCTCAAAAACCGATAGATACCGGTAGATACCGATTTCAAAAATTCTTTTACCAATAGAAAGCCACATTTTTCCCTGTATAAAGACTGACACCGCATTAGTATCTACATTACACCAGTGCGAAGCTATGGCGGGTCGCTAGTATTTTATAAAGTGGTGGGCTGCTTCTATTTTTAATATGAAATTGTTTTTGCTGGTGCTTCAAATTATATTAATTTAAACAATGTTTGGCCTGTACCAATGTGGCTGCTTATTAATCAATTTAAAAAAAATGCTTTTTATGTGTGCTCGCATGTTAGATAAGGTGAACGGTTATATTTTACAGCTCTGATTTAAATATGCCTCTAACCCCGGCTGAAAAAATGAGGCGGTATCGGGAAAGATTAAAAGAAAATCCTGAAAAGATGGAAGAAATAAGGAAGAAAAACCTAGAAAGAATAAAATCGGAATATATATATACAAAAAAGTCAAGGATATGACTGAAAAGGAAAAAAAGGTACAAAGAAAAAAGTGGCGGGATCAGAAAAGGAAAACAAAGCAGAAGACGAAAAAAGACATTGATACCACGATGGAATCGGTTTATTCATTCCCATAATTTGGAACTTGTAAGTTTGTATGAAAAACCGCGCCGCATAAATGTTTTCAATGTTCAATATTATTAGATCTATTAATAAGAATCGTAAAAAATGTCTCCTGACAGTGGTTTTTTATCAATATAATTAAGTAAAAATAATTATTTGCACTACTGTGAAGTCTAGGCTTAAAAAATCCTATTTTGTTACCAGAATTATGTTTTTGTTACTGTCCCATAAAAGCGGGCGCATATTTCTTTTATTTTTTAATATTGTACAAGATATTAATACTTTTTTGTGATAAAAACAAAAATATATAGTTCGTTTTTGCATTAAAAATTAATACAAAATAAAATAGACTCAATAACGTAAAGTTAATCAAGAGTTGTGGCCAAACAGTAACGTAAAGGAAACATTACCGCCTATATTTTAAGATTTATGTGTTAAGAGCGTTAACGCCAAATCCGCGGCACCAAGTTTAGGTAATTGCAGTGCTCTTTACACTCACACAGATGCGAGCGTGTCTGTGTGCGTACAGTTAGTGCGCTCTCTGTCGTTATAGTCAAACTAACCCATATTGATCCGTTGAGTTATGTTTAATGATACTTATTTAATCGTCAGTTGATTTTTATTTACTATTCTTATTTTTATTACAACCTTGTGAAACAAAGAGGCAATTTTGGATCCTTTATAAAGTATAGTACTAATCACTGGAGAAACGTTAGAAATGTAGTACAGATGTAAAATCCTACAAAGCTTAATATTATAAATACGAAAGTTTGAGAGTTTATATGGATGGGTATTTGGATGGATATTTGTTACTCTTTCACAAAAACTACTGAACGAATTTTGGTAAAAATTTGACCATTTCATAAAAAAGTAAATAAAAAATCATAATGATATAAAGGCTATAATTTAAAAATACATTTTGAGTTGTACGAAGTCGCGATCATACTCTAGCAAATTATAAAGTACCTACTAGCTTTTGCCCGCGGTTTCACCCGCGTGGAAGTTAGAAATTATCCCACGGGAACGTACCACCGGGATAAAAAGTATCCTATGTGCTGATCCAGGTTATGGTCTACCCATGTATCAAATTTCATCCAAAGCCGTTCAGCCGTTTTAGCGTAAAAGTGTAAGAAACAAACAAACTCACTTTCTCATTTATAATATATATATATATATATATATATACTAGCAGCGCCCCGCGGTTTCACCCGCATATGTGTCGATCCCGTGGGAATATCGGGATAAAAACTATCCTACGTCCTTTCCCGGGACTCAATCTCTATACAAAATTTCATATACATCGGCTCAGCGGTTTAAGCGTGAAGAGGTAACAGACAGACAGACACACTTTTGCATTTATAATATTAGTATGGATTAGTTAGGATTCTAGTTTATTTAAAAATAAAACATTTGAATATCAAATTATTATTTATTCATAACAATTGTAGCACTTGTATGTAGATTAAAAAAAATGTTTCCCTTTATTGACTTTGAAAGATAACCGGCATGTGTGTGGCACACATCGACAAACTTCAAAAAATCAGTTGCTAACGTTTGTAATACAAAAAGAAATCAGTAATAGGAAAATCCCTAATTTAAATACAAAAACTACAAATAAAAATACCCATATTGGATACAGGACGGGTAAAGTGCTGTATATAGCACTTTACTCGTCCTGTATCCAATAATAGCTGCGACCCCCGACGCAACAGAATAGTTCGTCTTGTAAGATCTTTTGGACCAACAAAAGTCTGCTACGACAGTTAACACTGGAATACCATCTTTTACGTCGCCACATGAAATAACTTCAGAAGCTTCTTCGTGCGCAGCGGCTTGCATGCTATCTACTTCATCTTCTGCATCTGACTGAATCAGCTACGTGGTGGACCACGTAGCTGATTCATCGTGACATTTTTCGTATGAAAATCGGGTGATAGTGGGCAAATCTATGGAAGCTTCAGCGGGATTGTCCGAAAGGGTTACCGCTACCCCGGAACATAAAGGGCATAGGAAGGAACATGGGTGGGTTTTAGTCAGTAAGAGTCTGACACTCCCTTCCGCTCCACCCAGAGCGGGAGGGGTCATTTGATGATTTCCCATCCGGAAAAAAAAAATCTATGGAAGCTAACAATTCATTTAAATTTCATTTCCCTAATCCAATCATTAATTGTCACAGCACCTTGATTGACCAACCAACATTGATATCTCCGAGCTAACTAGACGAAAACAAACGTTACTTAAAATAAATGTTCTTCAAAATCGATATACATCGATTTTATTCAATTTTGAGAGGCCATTGTTGTTTGCATCTTTGGCAAATTTGGCGCGGCCGGACTTTACAGACATCGCAAGTTATAAAACCGGCCAAGTGCGAGTTGGACTCGCACACAAAGGGTTCCGTACCACAAGGTAAAACCGCTGAAAAAAACGGCAAAATAATCACGTTTGTTGTATGGGACCCCCTTAAATATTTATTTTATTCTATTTTTAGTATTTGTTGTTATACAGGCAACATAAATACATCATCTGTAAAAATTTCAACTGTCTAGCTATCACGGTTCATGAGATACAGCCTGGTGACAGACAGACAGACGGACAGTGGAGTCTTAGTAATAGGGTCCCGTTTTTACCCTTCGGGTACAAAACCCTAAAAAGCTTGTAGAAAAACTGGTATCAGATGGTCGACGGTTTAGTTTGAGAAAGCAATTTTTTGCGATTTCGATGTTGGTGGCATACAAAAAAAAATGTATCTGAGCAGTAGAATCTTCCCCTAGAAGGAAAAAATTAATAAACGAGGACCTTATTTATAGCAAATTAAGTATTATTAAAAATATTATTTTATACCAACCTTTTAGCCCTAGCTTTAGTTAAAGACTCTAGATTCAATTTCTTCTTTTACCTCGATACCAACTAGTGTTGTTTTTTCGTTTTTACTCCCCGTGGCAACTGAAAAAAAAATTCATGTTTTGAAAAAAATTATTGTCTGTCATCTAAATAAAATAAAATATTTTACTTACCAAACCAAGATCGTTAGGTCGCACTATAAACTCACTCGACGCCAAGGGTCGGGAGAGGTCACGCGTAGAAAACCGAGCGATACGTCCACTCTCTGAAAGGCCTAGCGGCCGACTGATTTGAAACGATTTACGCCCACAATTTTATAGTAGTTTTAAAAAATTTGTAATAAATTAAATTTAACTAAATAAGCTGAATGCTGTTTCGTATTTTGTAAAGAAGATATTCTTCTATTATAATACACCTTTATTTTGTAAAATTAAGTAAGATTTAATGTAGTAAATAATGAATTTAGCAACCGCTTTTTCTTGTTAATTTCACTTTGTTTATTGTTTGATTTATCTATGTTAGGAGCTGAAAATCAAAAAAATCTCTGGTAGTTTTTTGCTCAAGGATATGAACAATTAAATAAGTTTGTTTGTTTGTAAATTTTATGACTGGTTTCTGATATTTTAAGCTTCGAAATGACCACTGTAACGGGAATTTAGAAAACACTGTTTGTTTATCTGGTTAGAATTCACGAATACTCTATTAATGTAAAAATGTTGTCACCTAACTTTTAGAACGAAATATTTCCTACAATAATTAGTAATTCACACTTTCGTTAGATACGTTTTATGAGGAGATTAAATGGTTTGAAAAGTACGCTTTTTGGGTCAAACAGCCAAAATCGGCGATAACGCTCTTAATATAGACTGATTTTTTTAAAAACAAATTAAATTTTGTTTTATTATCCCATTTAATCAAATAAAACTTCTAGTAATATAATTCAACATTAAATTTACGTAATCTAGTAAAGGTAACAAATTAAGAATTTTTTTGCACCTTGGGTTTGTTTTAATTGATTTTGCTATTTATTTGCGTTTTATATCCAAAAGCAAACCTCATATTTATAATCTTTAGACCTTTACCCATAGCTTAAAATAAAGAAATCAGTTATATTTCAAAATTTCATTTTATCACATTTTCTAAGCAATGGTACATTTTTTTTGAGAAATGCTCACGTACAGAAATAAACATCATTCATCGTCAAAACAATATTTGATTTAACCAATGATTTTTATTGAAAAATATCAAACCCACCCTGGTGTTCAGTTGCATCTGGTTAAAATAGAAGCCGACCTCAAGGCTTACGCAAAGCGAGACGACATCGCCCTGAACGGAACCAAGAGTTTTTTTTATCGAGATTATCTTTTACCACTGTCGGCGTTATTAATATGTATTATCCATGCTAAATGATAGCTTTCTAGAACTAAGAGTCTCTGAGCGAAGCTACGGACGGACGGACCGACGGACATGGCGAAACTATAAGAATTCCTTGTTGACTAAGGAACGCTAAAAACCGTCGCTGGTGGCGTTGAGTCGCAACATAATTTGTCCGCACTATCAAGAATGTAATGAATGTATTAGGGTCAGTTCACACCGAGACGCGACGCGACGCGACGATACTGGAAGAGGCCAGTGATTTCGCGCTGCGCCGCGCGCCGCCGCGAGACGCATCGCAACGTCGCGAGGTGCATTGTAAAATCGTTGGCAACACGACGCAGCAAGACGCCGCGCGGCGCAGCTAGACGCCGCGCGGCGCAGTGGGACGTGTCTACATTCGCTACGTGCTCCCGCCCCGCCCCGCGTCCACCCGCAGTCTACCATTTGCAAGCGCATGAGAACGACGTATATTTGGCGGGTGCATTATGGAGATCTTAACTTTTTGTAATCCATTTTCAAATAATCATAAAAAATTTCTGGATAATTGGCAATGTGGTCATAAGCCAAGGTATGAAATTCACCACGAATTAATCTATTTCTCCATAAATTATGCACCCAAATACTGCTGTGTGATGTTTTCTTTTTAATTTTATTTTGGTATTCTTCTTCCTCTTCCTCTTCTGCAAGAAGTCCGATTATAACAAGATCCCAGTCTATCATTATAATATCACTCGATCACTCGACCGTACTGCATCAATTCTGCACGAAGTCTGGACGGAAATAGTAGACAAGTCGCCACGGCGGCCTCAGCTCCGCCTCGCGGCGTCGCGCTGTGCCTCGCGGCGTCGTGAGGCGCAGCGGTAAAAGTATATTTTGAGTCACTCTTTTAAAGTGTGCGCGCAGCGTCGCGTCTCGGTGTGAACTGCCGGTCGATTCTGTAAAAATCTCACCGTGAAAACTCAAGTGAAGTGAACTTGATGTGAGTTGTCAGTAGTGTCAATCCCTAGCATTATTTGGAATGACAGCTCACTCCACGCTCACTTCACCTAAGTTTTCACGGTGAGATGGTTACAGAATCGCACAGCTGACCCTTAATGTTGTATCGAATCAAGTCTGAACATGTTCATATCTGTTTCATGTATTGTTGTAGGTGTATTATGTTATTTAGTGTTTTGTTAAGCAATATAATAGTATAAGGAAGGAATAACAATAATAAATAATACACGAAAATAACTAACAAAGCAAGTAAAATTAACAATTAACAATCAAACAATATCGGCACACAAAAACGTCATCTCGTCACGTCATCATCGTCTGTCCATCTCGCGGCAAACAAATCGCACTCCTGTGTCGAAGCCAGTGGAGCTTTCAGCATTGCAAGGGTGAGTAAGAATGCGAAACTGTGCGTGCTAACGGAACGGCCAACAATCCGCGTCTTCATCGTCTACATCAAAACGTCTCATAAGCTTTTAGAGGCATGAGGAACAGGGTGTAAAGTTCACTCATCCTCCATAGAAAAGGGAGGATCCTCCGACTAGACGGGTGCTGTCTGGCGGGCAATTGCCCAACGACTGATGTTGGGAAGTTTGTATGTATGCTAATTGCGCGGTAAACTCTGCTTGCGAGATGCAGGATTTGCGTGACGTCAGTATGACGCGTTGTTCGCAAGTGGCGTTGTAGATACCGCTACATCACTCCCCTCCGGAGACCGGAGGTCGATAGTGGGCTGAGTCTTGTATCTTTCGATGCTTGCCAGGCCAGCTGAGGTTCCAGTGAGTCGGAAACGGTTGCCGCATAGTTCACGGTGAATCGGAACTGTCTGCGGAGAGATGTCCCCAGTGAGTCGGGGTGGCGCTGCGTTATACTCCAGTGCGTCGGATGTCGTACTGTGCCGGGTTGAGGTTGGCTGCTGCGTTGACCAGGAGAGGGTGCTCTGCTTATTGACCGGCCGAAAGTGTGCTGTACCAAGGTCGATAATTTCTCGCCTGGATGTAATTCAGTTCCTACAAGACAGGGACTGGATGACAAAGATCGACCTCCATCAAGCATATTTTCACTTGAGCATAAAGGAAACCCACAGGCGTTTTCTGCGCATAATATATGGAGGCGAAATATTACAGTTAACAGCCTTACCTTTCAGTCTCTCATCAGCTCCTTACTCTTTCGCATCGGTGACCAATTGGATTGCGGAAATCCTTCGGAGACAAAACATAAGAATCATAGTTTATTCAGACGATTTTTTAATAGCCAGTCAAAATCAGACTCAACTCATAGAACACACCAAAATAACCATAGATGCTCTAGTAAAGTTGGGTTGGCATGTAAACTATCAAAAATCAATTCTCACCCCATCTCAGGAAATAGAATATTTGGGAACAGTATGGAATACAAAAACAAAACTAATTTCTCTTCCTGTAAAAAAGGTGCAGAAAATAAAGGAATTAGCATAGAGTCTATTACAAAAGAAAGAGTCTTGTCTCCGAGTAACGCAAAAAAATTGCTGGGCAGACAAAAGTGCAAGAATAATGCACAGCCCCAAGATTAGCCACTTCCTCACCAAAGACGCGACGGACGCGGGCTGGGGAGCACACCTGAGCAACATCATGTTGTCAGGCAAATGGATTTGCCGCCAACAAAAATGATATTCCAATGTGAAGGAGATGTTTGCAGTGTATGCAGCCTTAGTCAGACAAGGTGCACACATGAAGGATGCACACGTGCTAGTGCAGTCCGACAATCGGACCCTCATAGCTTATATAAGAAACGAGGGGGGAACCCGGTCCTTAGCCCTGTCGGGCCTAACAAACAAACTCCTTCACCTAACCGAGCAGCACAACATAACGCTGTCGGCTTCATACCTCCCGGGGAGGTTACACGGGATTGCAAACCGCCTCTCGAGAGGAAGACCTGTTCCCGAATGGCAACTACAATCCCAAGCAAAGAATGTTATATTCAAAAGATGGGGTGTTCCAGACGTAGACTTGTTCGCGTCAAAAAAAACCGCAGTTGTCCCATAATACGTAACTTGGGACTCAACAGATGGGTCAGCAGTTTTTTGCGACGCAGATTGGAACTTTCAGTTGGGCTGGGTGTCCCCCCCCCAACCTGATCCCTCGGGTGCTGGATCATCTGAACAGGGCCAAAGGAACATACATCGTAATAGCACCACAGTGGGATCAGTGCTTTTGGCCGAGCGATCTTCAAGCCAGGGGATTTACTACGAAGTGCAAAGTGCGAATGATCGGATCGGACCGACACATTGCCGAACCGAATATTATTGAAAAATGCGAAAAAAGTTCTGATCGGCTCAGTTGGTTCGGTAGTTAATATTCGAAAGAGTGTAGGAGTGTAGGATTGGGACCGACCGAACCAAATTGTAACTTCGTAGCAGGAAACGGCCGATACCACTTTGGAGTAGACCCCCTGCAGTGCGATTCTGTAACCATCACCGTGAAAACTTAGGTGAAGAGAGTGTGGAGTGAGCTGTCATTCCAACTAATGCTAGGGATTGACACCTTTAACAGCTCACTCTAAGCTCACTTCACCTAACTTTTCACGGTGAAAAATTTACAGAATCGATCGGCAGGTTCGTCAGATCGAATACCAGTATTAGATCTGCGGAAGAACCTGATAGATCGATCGACGGGGTTCCGTCCCCCACAAGTGGACAAGTTGTCCCTCCAGGCTTGGAAAATTAGGGGTGTCAGACCAAGTAGCTGACTGGAGTAGGGATGAGATTAAGTTATTGAGTAATAGTTGGCGCAAAAGCACCCTAAATACTTACAAAGCCCCTATAAAAAGGTAGTTTGTGTCCTGAATAAAATTAATCACAAAATCCAAGTCGTAAAGATGTTGCAAGATTTTTAGCAGATCTGCATTTAAAGAGAAATTTTTCAGTTAACACAATTTTATTACATAAATCGGCTATTTCTACCTTTTGTGCTTCAAACGCAGAAAGTCTTTCAAAAAATTTTCTTTATTCAACAAGTTTTAAAAGCCACGGCTTTAGCAAAACCTCAACCTTCAAAATCCCCTTTTTGGGACACAAAATTGTTATTCAATTGGTTGAGGGTAGTTCCAAGCACAAAATGACTTTTTGATATTTCAAGAAGAACTGCAATTATTTTACTGTTAGCATCAGGCAGAAGAAAACATGACCTAACCTTATTGGCCACATCTCAAAACAATTTCATAGAAGAAAAATGTTTATTATAGTCCTTTGGATCAAAAACAGACTCAAGTAAATATAGACGATGCCAATATATGTCCCTTAAGGCACATTAAACAATTAATTCAAATTTCACAACATAGACGTCTTAATAGTAATGTTACAAGTCTATTTGTTTCAATAAAAGGCGAAATGAAACCAGCTACAAGAACTATCATAGCGGGTTGGATTAAATCTATATTTAAAGATGTAAATCTAGAAGCTACTCCAGGAAGCATCAGAGCTGCTGTAGCATCCAAAGGGTGGTGGGAGAGTGTACCTGTGGATGACACTTCAGCCAGAGGAAACTGGAGGAGTGATAAGACCTTCAGGAAGTTTTACTGTAAAGAAATAATCAGAAATTCAAATAATAAAGAGGAAGATTTGTTTGTTACTATTAAGCTTCTCGGGTTTTTAATAACAATAAATGGATTTATGTGCCAAAGTTGATTGTTGTAATTCTAAATGATTATATTTAGTAGTAATATATTACTTTACTGCTTAGGGTGGGCAATTGATAATAAAGGTTAATGTTTATTCTGAAACGAATTTCTTTAATTCTTTAAACACATTTATTATTTCACATAGCGTTATAGTTACTTTCACCAGCAGATATCAAACAAGTTTTCATACTGACGCTGTGTCTTTCTGCTAGGCATATTATAGGACTGTTATACACTAAAATAAAACAGTCATTATATGCCGAAAGAAAGACACAGCGTCAGAGCAAGGCACTTGCTGGAAAGTGAAGACACTATGAAAACCTTAACGGTCGGTCGCCGGAACTAGCGGTGGCGACCCCTGCCGGAGGTGAGAGGTAACAACACAAATCCATTGAGAAACAGGTACGTTTTTCAATATTTACACTCCTAGAGACCAGAATCATAGACAGCTTCTTCATACTGACGCTGTGTCTTTCTTTCGGCACATAATGACTTTTTTATTTTAGTGTAAAACGGTCTTATTTGTGTGCCAAATTTCATCCAAATCCGTTCAGTAGTTTTTGCGTGAAAGAGTAACCAACATCCATCCATCCATCTACACAAACTTGCGTGTTTATAATATTAGTAGGATTAATGCTTTTAGAATGTAATTTTACTCGTTTTTTGGACATTATATTGAAACCGAGTCATTAACAGACAGGACCTAGTATGACCTCATTTATTGAATTTCGCGCCAAATTGTTTCTATATTTGAATTTATATTCGGAATGCGCTCGCTGTTCAAAATTATTTTTATTTATTGTACAATTATGAATTTTTGATACTTTCTAATAGTTTGCTACAGAATTCCCAGTACATATACATTTTTAGGTAGGCTTAGCAAAAGTTTGGGAATGATGATAAATTAATTCTACAAATTGTGTATTCCGCAAACACTTTACATTTCAATATGTTTTGTTAGTTGTATGAGCTTGGTAGTTTTTATTTATATTACTTTACTTGATTAAAGACATTGTTTTTTTTTTGTGGTAGTTTCCCAACGAAATTTAAAAAGAAACTGGCGAAGTGTATGTTGGACCACGCACAGTGAAAGGTCCCGTACTTGGGATGAATACGCATGATGAGCACTAACATCATTAATTTGATCGCAAAAATAAGTTTATATTTCATAAAATTTCTCGAAAAATCTGAAAAACAAAGTTAATTGTGCGGTTGTGTATGAAAATATCCCATATCTCAGGAACGATTGACTTTAAAAGCAAAGTCAATTAGAAACATCTTTATAATTTGAATTATGAGATCGAACAATAAACACGCGTATGTGCATAGATTTTTTTCAGCCCTCGTTTACGTGTGTGGGGAATGCCACCTTTAATTATGTTTATCGTAATTTCACTACAGCATTATTTTGCGGTGCAAAGAATACACCTTATTTTAATGACAACCATGACGGAAAATGGTCATATTATAATAGCCTCCAACAAAAAACAAAAATTCTGTGGAAGAAGTTAAACTTTAAGTAGTCGCAATCTTCAATTTTCAACCAACCTCTGTCGTTTAAAAAAGAAAGTATTTTCAGATCATTTACATCCGAAATAAAAAAATACAGTTTTTAAAATTTTAAGCCAAGCTACAGAACGGCAGCTTGGGACATAAGTAGTGTCTACTTCGTCCCACAACGCGCGTACGCGGAAACGCCTGCGTTAACCCTCTATAAGAAAGGCTGGCTCTATTATTAATATTATTATTATAAGAAAGGCTGGCCTGTGCAAATTGGTTAAAATCTAGATTTTACGGTTACTTTGGGTTTGTACAGAACAGACGGACAGAGAGACAGAGCGACCGGCACATAGACGGACGGCCATGATGAAATTATAAGGAATCCTTTACGACTACGGAGACCCTAAAACATCAATTCGGTTCATCAAGCTACCCGAAACTGACAAAATTTCCCAATCAAGATTTAACCTTAATGCTTTACAAATAAAGTTGAAAATCTATTAAAGAAATTTGATAGATTGTAGTAACTTGATGTGCTGGCGTCTGTACGTATAAGATGAATTATGAACCTCCTTTTAAAAAGCGGGTTAAAAATATCTAAATAATTCCACTTTTTTAATAGGTTAACTGGTTAGCTGGCTGGTTAGTGTCAGTTGAGGTCGCGTGGACAGGGTTCCGTACGATGAATATGTTATTTACCATGTTGTACGAATAATTAATCCCACAAACTTAACATTTTAGTTGAAAAACATGTGAATGTGCAAATGTAATTGTGTACGCACTGTATTGAGAGATTTACCATGTTATTTTAAGACTCACACACAAGACTTCTGTTAGGATTTCATGGAATCTATAATCACATCTATTTTCTTTTTTTTTTCAAAATCTAAGGCTCAGTGGTTTCAGAGATTTTATTTTATTTTTGGTCTATTTTCTTCGTATAATAATAAATAACTTTTTTTTTTAGTTATTAAACAAACATCAGTAAACAGCCTATATTTAAAGCCCCCACAACAAGCCCTTTCATTTGATATGTCACTAGGAGGTACAGTAAGCAAAACTTTTTTAAAATGTTCGAATTTGCCCCCAAAAGTAACCCATAATCAAAATTAATTTATTTACGTTACATGTCCGTGTTTGGGTCACAGAAATTCATATCTGTACCAAATTTCAATTTAATTGGTCCAGTAGATTCGACGCAAATAAGAAAAGATAACCCACAGACACGAGTGATCCGTTTTTCATTTGGACGTAAAACGTACGTACGCACGGAACCATAAAAAGTTACACACCTATCCACACCGTACGTGTATGTACTTATTAAAATGACTAATTTCAAAAATAAATTAATTTATGAAAAATATATCAGAGTTTTTATATAGTTAGGTACAGACGCCAGCAGGTCAAGCTACCCGAAACTGTCAAATTTTCCCGATCAACCTTGAACCTTAATGCTTTAGCGATAAAGTTGAAAATCTATTAAAGAAATTTGACAGATTGTAGTAACTTGATGTGCTGGCGTCCGTACTACAACTTTTTTATTTTTTTTAAATTTCTATTATCGATTATGCTTAATGCAATTTTTGAATCGAAATAAGAAAATTGGGTAGATGGTCTGCACTAAGAAGTGTCAAACACAATTTGTTGTAATTTTTATCAAGATCGCGTTTTATAAGTAGTTTATGTTTGAAAAATGGTAAAAGTAAGAATACGGAGAGAATGATAATATCTTTGTTTTTCCCTTTTGCATATTTTCAGCAAGAGAACAGGTTGTTTATGTACATATTTCCAGCGAGTTTAAGGTGCCTACCCTTTGGATAGGTGTAGTAATACCTATCTTATACAAGTTTCGTAGTAGACTAACGAAGTTTGACCGACCTCAACATATAAAAGATATTTGCCACAAATGTATTGTATAAATTAAGCGCGGTAACATATTTTTCTTAATAAATTCGAATGCTGAAAGTTGACGTAAATTCCTGAATCTCATGACGTAATTCGCAACATCCCGTCGAGTCAGCTGATACGTCATGTGTCAATATTTAGCTGAGCAGAGTGGATAAACTGCCTGCCTACCTGTTCTAAAAACCAAAGCACGCCACTGGGCTGAACTCGCGAAACCTTCCATCGCTGTGGATAGTGGCCAAGCTGTTTTGATGTATTCTTTACATCCCTTTAAAGATGTATGCGGGAATATTGTCTGGGCCTACAGCAGAATTCGGTTTTGTTTTTTAATAGCTGATTCTACATCCGGCAATTTTATTTCATCAAATATGCACAAAATTTGAATGATTGTTACGATATTTGTAATCAAGAAGGAACGAATGAAAAAAGAAGGAACGTTGGGCAAGAAAACGCAAAAGAAGTCGGAAAAGGCCTGTGCCGTATCACTGCCGGCATGCTCGACAACATCATACTTCATCCTGGGCTCAAAGCCATCTCTCAGCTCGAAGGCACGAGGATCCCGTAAGTTGAATGCGTGTGTTCGTCGTAGGCAAGGGATACACTCTTTTTAATACTAGCCCTAAGAAAAGAGAATTGGTTGTTGCAATCACGATTGTGAGAAGCTTTCCAGTTTCGGTGCAGACCAGACTTAGATTGAAAGTCGTTAATTTATTCTGCCGTGAATCAAACTCGATAGCGCCTACTACATGGCTTCTTAGGCCTGTGTTTTTTGGGTACGTCATCAAAATTATAATATATTATATACCTACTGTTTTTTGGGTACACATTCATCAAAATTATAATATACTGTGATTTTTGGGTACACAGTCATTAAATATATGTATTAATATACAACACATAATGTCATAGAAAAATTCTACAGCAGTGTCAGTATCGCGAGCAAGGAACACGTCTTGCAGTGTCAGTATCGCGAGCAAGGAACACGTCTTGCAGTGTCAGTATCGCGAGCAAGGAACACGTCTTGCAGTGTCAGTATCGCGAGCAAGGAACACGTCTTGCAGTGTCAGTATCGCGAGCAAGGAACACGTCTTGCAGTGTCAGTATCGCGAGCAAGGAACACGTCTTGCAGTGTCAGTATCGCGAGCAAGGAACACGTCTTGCAGTGTCAGTATCGCGAGCAAGGAACACGTCTTGCAGTGTCAGTATCGCGAGCAAGGAACACGTCTTGCAGTGTCAGTATCGCGAGCAAGGAACACGTCTTGCAGTGTCAGTATCGCGAGCAAGGAACACGTCTTGCAGTGTCAGTATCGCGAGCGGAACACGTATTGCCGTGATGCTTCTGAAATTAGTTAAAACATGCCTTTATAAAAAATCCAGTTCCTCTCGCATCGATTTCTGAGACAATAACACTGCTGATGCTATCTGCCACCAGCACCACACCCGACTTACCTCCACACACATACATCACCTCATTCGTCTCAGTCCGGCCCCAAACAGTAAGACAATAACAATAGTAGTTAACAAGTCTTTCGACGCGCGATTAGCATTTATGTTGAAGTCACCAACGAGAACCACCGCAGCAGTCAACATTTGATGAAAATGTAACAAATAGGTCGGCCACCCCAATTGTAGTGAAACTTACAAATACGCACCCGTGGCCCCGCGGGAGCCCACTTGTAGTGCAACTTACAAATACGCACCCGTGGCCCCGCGGGTGCCCACTTGTAGTGCAACTTACAAATACGCACCCGTGGCCCCGCGGGTGCCCACTTGTAGTGCAACTTACAAATACGCACCCGTGGCCCCGCGGGAGCCCACTTGTAGTGCAACTTACAAATACGCACCCGTGGCCCCGCGGGTGCCCACTTGTAGTGCAACTTACAAATACGCACCCGTGGCCCCGCGGGTAGCCCACTTGCAGTGCAACTTACAAATACGCACCCGTGGCACCGCGGGTGCCCACTTGTAGTGCAACTTACAAATACGCACCCGTGGCCCCGCGGGTGCCCACTTGTAGTGCAACTTACAAATACGCACCCGTGGCCCCGCGGGTGCCCACTTGTAGTGCAACTTACAAATACGCACCCGTGGCCCCGCGGGTGCCAACTTGTTGTGAAACTTACAAATACGCACCCGTGGCCCCGCGGGTGCCCACTTGTAGTGCAACTTACAAATACGCACCCGTGGCCCCGCGGGTGCCAACTTGTTGTGAAACTTACAAATACGCACCTAAAGATGATTATCATTAAACAATTGTTTAGAGACTATATTCTTCCGAAATCTAACAATAATGCAATCACACTCGTTCTGCAAGTTACCATTACCGACCATTCAGCAGTCATACAAATTCAATACATCTCGCCTCAATCTCCCGGACGCTATTAAAGACATTGACGGGTATGATTTCTCCAACATCATTGCGTTGACTGATTCCAATGATGCCACTAACTAATTACTCGAAGTGACGTCACCAACCATACATGTATAGGAATAAGTACTATTCGCACGTGCTTCCCAAGTACACTTAGAATGACCAGCCGCGGATTAAACTCGGCCTATTGAGATGCGCACGCAATAGAGATAATATGCATAGGAAAACAAATATTTACAAATATATATAAATTTAAACAAATACAGTGGACCCCCGGTAATCCGACAAACGTTTGCAGGCCAGTGTCGGACTATCGAATTTGTCGGATTATAGAGCCAAAGCCCCCCCCCCCCCCCCCCCTATAGTCCGGAATTTTTTGAAAAAGAATACCTTGTAGGTAATCGACAAATTACAAATAAAAATAATAAGTAAGGCCAGGGAAATACGTGAAAAAAAATTAACGAATCCATTTTCCCCCTTGCACGTTTTATTATAAAATTAACGTCATTAATACTATACAAGTTGCAACCTGTTTAATCATGCATTATCTTACATTAGTTCCTACATTCAACAGTGATAGGCATGTCGGATTACATGGGGCGCCGCATTAGACAGGGGCCGGATTACCGGGGGCCAACTGTATAGAATTTAAACTACACACTACTTACTTGGCGACGAGAGTCGTCCGGCAGGGCGCGGAAGAAGTCAGCGATGACGAACTCGTAGGGCTCCGGCCATGTGTCCACCGTCTGCACCGCCACAGAGGCGCGCGCCGCGCTCGCCAGCCGCGGCCCGCACGACGCCGAGCGGCGCGGCGCGGGCGCGGCCCGGCGCGCGGCCCGGCGGCGCGGGCCCGCCGCCGCGGCCCACTGCTCGTGCGGCCGCGCGCGCGTCGTCAGCTCCAGCACCTCGCGGTCCTCCACGTTGAGCGGCTCCAGCGACGGCGCGCCCGCGGGCGCCGCCGGCCGGCTGGGCTCCGGCCGCGCCACGGCGCCGGCCGGCGGCGGCGCGCCGGCGAACGGCACCGGCGAGTCCGCAGCGCGCCGCTCCAGCGCCACGCGCGCCAGGCGCGACGCGTAGGCGTCGGCCGGCCCGCACGGCGACGTCTCCTTGCGCGGCGGCGACGCGGGCCGCGAGCGCCGCCCGATGGCGCGCACGGCGCCCGACTCGGCCGGGAAGCGGAACTGGGCGCGCGTCTCCCGCGCCGGCGTGTTCTCCGGCGTGGCCTCCACCGCGGCCTCGGGCGGCTCGGCCGCGTCCGCGTCGCACGGCAGCGGCGTGTGCGGCGCGGAGTCGGCGCCGCAGCGGTCGCCCAGTGCGAACCAGGGCTCGGCGCCCGGCCGCAGGCCGGACGCCGAGTGCGCGGCGTGCGCGCCCGAGCCCGACGCCGGCGACGCGCGCGCGGGCTGAGGGACGGGCGCGGCCGCGCTGGCTATGGGCAGCGGCGACGGCGCGGCGTCCTCGGCGCGCGAGTGCAGCGACAGGCGGCGGCACTCGGCCAGCACGTCGTGGTGCTCCAGGCGCGCCCATCGGCCCGGGTCGGCCTCGCGCAGACGGCTGCCGGTCACCAGCGCCGGATGCAGGCGCACGGACTCGGCCAGCGCGCCCACGCCACGCTCCCAGGCGTCGCGCGCGGCGCTGGCGGTCAGCTCGGCGCCCTGCGCGCGCAGAGCCTCCAGCAGCGTGCACGGGTGCGTGGCGTAGAGCGCGTGGAACAGAGCCAGCTGCGCCAGCTGCAGGTGCGCACGCGTGGCTGGCGCGGGCACCGGCTCCAGCGCGGCGGGCCGCAGCAGCGCGTCCGACAGCTCGGCGGGGTGCGTGGCGGCCAGCGCGGGAGCGGCCGGCAGCAGCGCCGCCAGCGCCAGCAGCGCGTGCAGCAGCGGTACCGGGTCGCGCTCGTGCCGCGCGGCCCGCAGCAGCTCGCGCGCCAGCGGGTGCGCGGGCAGGCGGTGCAGCCAGGGCGGGCGCCGCGCCACAAGCGGCGCGAAGGCGGCAAGCGCGTGGTGGCGCTGGGCGCGTTCGCCGCGCAGCTGCTCCTGCAGCGCGTCCAGCAGGTGACGCGCGTGCAGTTCGGGCGCGCGCGCCAACAGGTCGAGTGCGCGCGCGCTGCCGGTGCGCGCGTGGTAGGCCAGCAGCGCGCGCGTGAGCCAGGGCTCGCGCACGCCGCAGTAGAGCGCGGCGAGCGCGTCCGCGGCGTCGCGCGCGCCCGCCGCGCCGCCCTCCAGCAGCGCGAACACCTCGCCCGCCTCGCACGCCGCCAACATCTCCAACCGCCTGCCACACGTACACAGTTACAATTTCAATTTCTGGTGATCCAGGGGCTGCAGTCTTAACATACTACATATCGCCAAAACCTATATCTAACCATTTTGAAAACAAAATCCCATGCACATGATGACCGCAGCATCGTCCGTCCTTTTTGCGTCGACCAATAGCCATGTGTTGTACAAATAAGTAAAACAAAAGAGGATGCTTTTTAGGTCGAGTAATATATGTATAATATTGAGATATAGAAAAAAAAAAGAACGAAAGAAGTGAAAGTTTTCCTGCTTCATACTTAGTTTCAACTAATTCTTGGGTTCAGTTGGAATTTGCAAAGCTTTCTGCACTTGATAGACAAATGAATGAATACTTCGTTCATATGCTCTGTCTATTTAGGACCCGATTTATATAATAAGCTAAATAGAATACTTAATATTTATAGTGCAAGTTACAAACATTGTAGTCTGAAGATACGCGAATATTTGGGTAAACTTGATTACACAGACACAGAAATACTTCTAGAAGTACTTTATGTTTTTATTTTTGGTATAGTATAGTATTATATTAAAAATAACTAACCATGGACAAATAATCAGCTGATCGCTTAGTATGGGGATGGCCTAAAACACAGGTTTTTATGAACATAGCTCAGGCAGGCGCCACAAGTTATAATGTCAGTACCAGCGCACCTTTCATAGTTAATTAAAAACATGTAAATGAAACTAGCTTTTATATAAGTATCTGTTAAGAACTTGGTACTACTATTTTTAAGTTTGTAAATGTATTTCTTTAAAAAAGGGCCTAAATAAATATTATTTATTTATTTTATAATTATGATTTGGATATAGGCTAAGCTTCGTTATTTCACGATAAATACAAAGCTACACACACCAGCAAAATTACAGGAACACAATAAAAAAGTGCCTTTTTTAAAAACTTGTGGGTATTTCGACAAGTGGTTCTGTTATTTGAATGAGTACCCTTTTTTCATATAACATTATGGGTTTTTTTGTCATTTTACAACCCTCTAACAGAAATTGTACCCTCTTAAGTATTTGTTGACACTTAAGCTTCTAAGGGCGGCTTGCGCAACATTTGGTCTAAACAGAATTTAGTTAAATGCGTTTATCTTGCTAAATATGTTTAGCCTAAATACAATTAAAAAGGTCTTGCTCACGTCCGTTTGGATGGTAATTTAACTAATCGTAGTTAGGGAGTCGGTAAAGCAGTTTCTTGCGATCCTTTTTACGTTTTCGTGCGTTGTACACTTGACTTAGAGCAAAATGGTTGCATTTCTTAAAAAAAAAATTCGTGAAATGGACCGACGAGCTTTCAACTGTCACATCAAGTCAACCGGGCTGTCAAGTCACACAAATTGTGTTGTTGTGATTTGTGAAGTGTTCTCGTGCTATTTCTCGTGGTAATTTTTATTGATAATAATTGTTTTAGTAGAGTTCAGTGGTAATTACCATGGCAAACAAAAGTGTTTCTTCTAGGGTTCGGGGGCCTAATTTTACAAAAGAAGAACAGATATTGCTGATTACAGCGATGGAACCATACACCCATATTATTGAGTGCAAAAAGACCGACCAAATTAAACAGACTGAAAAGCAAAATGCCTGGGCCAAAATCGCTCAAGTCTTTAATGCCAACACAAAAGGTGTTTCAAGAAGTGACGAAAACCTTTTAAGTTGTTATAGAAACATTAAAAGCAAATTGAAAAAAAAGCATTCAGAATCAAAAATGTTGTTGAGAGGTTAGTAACATGATGAACTTATTTTTCTGGACACAGACTACCATACCCTTGTATATACTGCTCAGTAATGTCTTTTATTAACCGTAGTACTGCTGGTATTTGCTATTTATAATACAGATGTCTATTTATGTTACAGATCCTGATCAAAAACAGGCTTTTTTAAGTGCCTTAGAGGAAAATGGCAAAGACTGGAAAGCAATCGCCTCCACAATAAATAGGCCTATTGAGGTTTGCCAGGAAAGCTTCGACAGTTTGCAAGTCGAATTGAAAAAAGAAGAAGCCAAATATAAGAAGGTCGTGATGGGAACAGGTACATATAAAATATCATAGTATTGTTGTGTTGTTCCATTTATGGGTGTTTTATAAGCTGCCTATCAATACTGATTAAAATCATAAGTTCATGACATTAATTCTTTCGGAGAGTGAGATTCACATTCTCGTCCAAAAGAGACAATTGTAAACAAGTTAAACTTATTATTTTTAGGTGGAGGCCCTCCTCCTTCAGATGATGACAACCCACTTAATGCAGTAAGAAAGTTAATAGAGCCACAAATGGATGGACTTTATAGTATGTATGATGGAGATGCCACGCTCATGAAACAATTTCAAGAGAGTCTTCCTGAAGAACAACGAATTGCACCCATCGAAGAAGATTACTTGAAAACTCTTGAAAACATAACTACATTTGAGGTTGATTGTAATACTGGTAGGTAACTAAATAGTACACAAAAATACTTTTTGATGCTTTTAAAACCAATCATGTAACAAAATGTGTCAAAATGTACATTTATTAAATACCTATATTAATCATATATTTATTTTTAGATATTACTGAGAATGATGGTGGTTCTACTCCAAGCACACCATTGCAATCTCGAGCTGGAGATAAATTTAGTAAGATGGAGATAATACGAAAGAAAGGAACTGTGATGACAAACAAGTGTAATTAATTATCACCATAATTTATAATTATATATTATATTATATATTTATAGTTATAGCAGTTTTTTTAACTATATTGTTTGTTTTAGATTTAACTGACAATGACCATGAACCTTCTACGAGTGGCATTATCCCACCGTTATCACAATCTCAAGTCAGAGAAAGTTTAAGCAGGATAGACATTTTAAGAAAAAGGAAGGCATCTGCTCTCTTTAACAAAGGTACCTAAATTATTATTTCAAGTCATTCAGTTTCATATCTTTTTGCGAATTCACAATTGGCTTATAGTAATATTATATTAAACTACTTTTCTTTATTCCAGAAAATAATACTACTGAAGAACTATCGACTAAGAAAAGTAAGACAGCAAATGAGAGTTTCAAAATATTGTCAGAAGAGAAGTTGGAGCTGGTTAGATTACAAAAACTGTCACTGGAAATGGAAATAGAACACAAACAAAAAATATTTGAAATAGAGTTGGATAATTTAATGAAAAAAAAGGAATTTAATGAACAAATGTACAAAAAAGAACTTTTACTTAAGGATTTAGAAATAAAAAAGAAACAATCAGAGCTGTAATATTTTTGTTTTTATTTTTTTACAATGATGCAAAATATCCCTCTATTAGTAGTCTTCGTTGCAAATTAGCGCTTCCTCTTCCATACCGTTCTGGTGCAACATCATCACCCCTACCTTCCATAATAACAGGAAACTCTTGATCTTCAGGGGGTATGTTTTCCTTTCGTAATATAGCTAAATTATGAAGTACAGCTGTTGCTATGATTATGCCAGGTACTCTATGAAGGTGAATACTTATGCCCCTGGATAATATAGGGAATCTCCTCTTCCATATACCAAATGCCCGTTCAACCACATTCCTCGTCTTTATTTGTGACTCTTGGTAAAGTGTCTCTCCTCGTGTATTCACATTATTTTCTGACAGAGGTGTCATCATAAAGTTAGTTTGGGCATAGCCACTGTCACCTAGCAACAATTTATCATTATATTTGCCCTGCAAAAAATTGCGTTTTAATGCACAGTTATCCCAAATGTTGGAATCATGTGCTGATCCATGCCACCTTGCCACAACATCTAAAAACATAAGGTTTGCAGCAGCTACACATTGGGTGTTTATTGAAAAATATCCTTTCCTATTTCTATATATTTCAGCGTTATCACCACCTGGAGATAATATTCTCACATGAGTGCAATCTAACGCACCAATTACTCTAGGGAACTTTGCAATTCTATAAAAATCATACGCTGTTTTATTTTGCTCTTCTGTTGTGCTTGGAAATTTTATATACATCTTATACAATAATGCAATGGCATGAGTAACACGATGCACTATTCTACAAGCTGTGCTTTCATGTACACCAATCATGTCACCACAAGTTATTAGCTGACTTCCTGTCGCATAAAATCTCAGCGTACATAAAAGTTGGTTCATAGGAGTGACTGATTTGATCCTGCAAAACAAACAAAAACAGCTAATTAGCTACCTATCTATTTATTGAATATTCATTAATAATGAGTACATTTCCTTACTTGTTGCTGGTTTTTAAATGTGGGGCTATTTGCTGTAACAAAATTATAGTGGTTTCTTTCGTTAGACGAAACCGTCTGAAGAATTTGTCGTCCGAATACATTCCAAATAAGTCTGCTCTCTCAAACAATTCCCTCGGTCTGTTGATATATTCTATAATCTCCTCATCGTCGTCAGAATACAATTCCCACAAATCCATCTTGCAAACTTCCTACCAAATTCTTTACATAAAGTCTTTTATAAAATAATAGTACCTAAAATTTCTATAACCTCAAAATGATGACGCGCGATTGCTACTAAACGTATTTAGCGACGCTAAACAGCCATCTTTGGGTATTTAACTTTGACAGTTCGTTAAACGTGATTAGTGCCTAAATTTTTGTTGTGCAAGACGCTAATTATATTTAGCAGACTAAATGCGTTTACGTCGCTCTTAAACTGTATTTAAAGACGATGCGCAAGCCGCCCTAAGTGTTGTTGATAAGAAGGTTGGTTTATGCAGTCAATGGTAGTCCTAGCTCACTCATTACGTTTGTTTTGTTTGGAGAGTTAACACTGTATTGCATACAGAATGAGTGATTTGCCTGCAACTGAAGTCGCCAGGGCTGTAACAATGGTTAACCTCTCGAATGTCTTATGTTAAACAGTCCGACATAAGCAATTGTCTTTCTATTGTGTCTCTAATTACAACAATCAAAGAGTTAAGGAAGGTCACACCTACCGTTCAGTCAGTCGAACGTTGGGTGTATCAGTATCCGTGATCCACTGTAATGTGCAACGGTACAGACAGACAGGATCTTACATCGTGCAACCAGTGCCGTAGACGACCGTTTTATAAGGGTGCAAACTTTAAGAAATTGTCGTCAAACGGCTGTTCAGACCCGAAATGTCTTGGAATAAGTGCGTAATGTACGTGCTAGTGAACGAACAGTGAGGAGAAGGTTAAATGAAGTTGGTTTGAAGTCATACGTGCCAGCAAAAGCGCCAAAACTTGAGGTGAGCCATCGAGTAGCAAGATTAGCGTTCGCTCGTCAGCATCAAAATTGGTCCGATGAGTGGAGTCGAGTTTGATTCTCCGACGAAAGCCGTTTTTGTGTAAACTTCATCGACGGAAGGGAGAGGATGTGGAGATATCGAGGAGAACGTTACCATCAAGCAAATTGTTCCGAAACAATGCCTTACGGTGGAGGGTCTGTTATGGTGTGGGCTGGTATAAGGTCGACGGCACGCACCGCTCTGGTCATTATTGATAGCGGTTCTTTGACTGCACAGAGGTACTAAACTGAGATCCTGGAACCCCATGTTATGCCTTTTGCCCCATTCATAGGCTCAGATTTCGTGTTTATGCACAATAACACACGGCCCCACATTGCGCGCATATTGCGTGATTACTTAAATGAGACTGGTGTAACCCAGATGGACTGGCCAGCACGATCGCCGGACATGAATCCGATAGAACATGTCTGGGACATGATAGGACGAAGGGTTCGTGCGAGAAATCCTGCCCCTAGAAATGTTGAAGACCTGAAATAGGCGCTGGTTGAAGAATGGGACACTGTGCCTCAGGAAATGATTGAAGGTGTCATCAGAAGCATGGCTAGACGTATCCAAGCCCTTATAACGGCGCGTGGAGGCAACACGCGCTATTAACTCTTTTTATTAATTTTCTTTTTTTAAAAGCTCTGTTCTTACGCATTAGAAAACATCAAAAATTTTCAGACAAGGGCATTTTTTTATTTTTTATTAAATAAATTCTAATAAACTCCACCGTTTGTTTTTTTCTTGCATAAAATAAACGAACAGACTCAAATGAAGCAAAAACATTAAATAATAGACATTCGATCTCAAAAAACAATGTATTTTTTTTGTGTTCCTCTAATTTTGCCGGTGTGTGTATTTAAATTATGTAGTTACTATTTCCATGTAGATTCAAACTCAAAAATGCAGTCATTTCAAAAATATAACGCATTAACACTCGTAACTATCGTTACAAAAACAAGGGGCACAGCAAAAACCCGAAGCATTGCCGAGCGCCTTGTTTTTGTCATTGAAAAAAAAAAAAAAAAAAAACAACAAATCACCAAAGCGGCAACATAACGATAGTTACGGTGTTCTATTTTTGAAATGACTGCATTTTTGAGTTTAAATTTATTGGTCGACGCAAAAAGGACGTACTCAGCTGTGGTCGTCATGTGCACGGAATTTGGTTTTCAAAATGGTCAGACATAGGTTTTGGCGATAGTAGACGGTGATCTCTTTACAACCAAATTCAGTTGCAAAATCCTAACGATCAAGATGTAAAAAGTTTGCCATTGCCCATTGGTATGTCCACAGAACAGATAAAAGAGGATAGAATGGAAATAGTTCCTGATTTGTATTAGAACGCCTGTCGCCGCATGTCTCCCACTCTCACTCTCCACTACAAGCAAGAGATCAATACGTACGCGCATTACGCACACAAAGAAACCACATGCACTTAGATCGCGTGTTTGCTATTGGTTGTCACACTAACGCAAATTCTGCTCTGGACGTACACTCACACACGTGTAAAAGCAATTTTGTTTCTCAAATATTTTACGGCGACCAAAAGGTCGATTAATCATATCGATAAAATGACTGTAATTTTGTTAATTAAAGTTTTGCAATTTTTTAAGTTGCGGGTACGGTACGAATAATGTGGACTTCCTAATTACATATACCTAAATATTATTAAATCGAAGTGAAATTAAGGGGGAACATCCAATACTGCCGCGAAATTTAAATTTTCTTTCGTTTTATGCTAGTTGCAGCTCTGTTTTACGTCATAATAATAGAAAGAAAGAAAAATAACATTTTGAATAACATAAAATGTAAAACAAAGCTACAATTTGCAAAAAAACTAAAAAGAAATTTTAAATTTCACGGCCATTTCGAATGCTAAGTCGAATTAACATAATATAATCTAATTAATTTATTGTGAATTACTCTGTGAAAAATGTATTTATTAACTTCATCATGTTAATTTATGAATAATAGCTATGCCCGCCGGTTTCACTCGCGTTAATTTTAGGAAAAATCCTATTAAAATAATACATATATTCCATTTTTTTTTCTGGTGGGAAATCATCAAATGACCGCTCCCGCTCTGGGTGGAGCGGAAGGGAGTGTCAGACTCTTACTGACTAAAACCCACCCATGTTCCTTCCTTCGCCCTTTATGTTCCGGGGTAGCGGTAACCCTTTCGGACAATCCCGCTGACACATATATATGTTACAGTTAAAACCCGTTTTTAGATAGAACGCGTTTTCCCTAGTTAGAACTAGTTATTTCTAAATGCCTTTGTTAAAACTAGAAATGTGCCGCGGCAGCGGCCGGCGATGTGCCAGAAGCGAATCGCTTTTGGAAAAGGAAACAGTTAGGTTAGGTTAGGTTAGAGTATGACAAACAACGCACGAGCCGAGCGAGCGAAGCGAGCGTGCCGCGGCAGCGGCCGGCGATGTGCCAGAAGCGAATCGCCGGGAATGAACGAGCGCACAGCGCGTGGCGCTCGGAAAGGGATTCTCCCGCACTTGTCGAAACTTGTCGAATCAGGCGATGTCTCGCGATCAATGAGAATAAGGTACGATCAATTTTGAGAACAGTTTTAACTGACTCACTTCGGAAAAACGCGTGTTGTCTAGTAAGAACTAGTTTTAACTGATATTCCATTTCAAGTATTAGTTAATTCTAGTTTTAACAAAGGCATTTAGTAAAAACTAGTTCTAACTAGGGAAAACGCGTTCTATCTAAGAACTGGTTTTAACTGTAACATATATATTCCATTACTTTAAGAGTATTACTTACGATTATCACTTAGTTAGTACATTACTATAGGAAGCTAATGACCGGCCGCCTTGCGGAGTTATTTTAAAACCATGACATCTCCTAAGATATTCATTGAAATCCAATGACGTCAAGGGCAATTTTGTTCAAAATTAAATACTTGTGATGAGTAACGTATTTATTTGGTAAGGATTAATTAAGAGGGGCAATTCTCTTTGTTTTAAGAACGTTCACAGTCTTAACTCAGTCTCAATCTGTCAAAAACACCTTTTTCCCTACATTTCTGACCAGTTTTGGACATTGTTTTTTGGCGCTGAGATGAAACTGCGACTAGATTTTGAATTTTTTTAATTACAAGAATTGGCCTTCTGGGCTGTCTGTGTCCGTGATTAACGTCATTCAAGCGTACAAAGACATGGGCTAAAGTAAGTACATAAGCAAATAAATGACACAAGTAAAAATACAAGAATATTTTAATATTCAACAATAATTTAGACTCAATTTCAACTTTTTAATTACATAATCATTTTCTGAAAAATGTTGCGAACAAATTGTGCTACATTTAGTAGGTATCCATTCAATTCTACCAGTTGCCTCAATCCACAGTTTTCTTGTCTCTTCTTATATCTTGGAAAACTAAAAAAAAAAAAATTTCATCGTAAATTACTAACCTCAAACCAAATTTTAGACGAAAAACCAACTAAGAAATTAAATTAATAATTCACATTACACAATAATTGGTGTTAATAAAAACAAAGTTATTTTAATTGTAATACAAATTTCTGAACATAATTCGTATACACTTACTTAATATCGACATTGTTTACAATTTGGTACAACACTATCGACGCGAATTTTGGCTCGACGCACGCGACGTTCGCAGTGAACGCAATACATTGCGCGACCGCTCATGTCGTACAAGATCGTACCCATGTATTGCAAGCAATGTATAATTTTGCATCTGAATGCGATTTTATCGTTTTTGTCTACAAACTACATAATACTTTTGAAATAATTACAAATATCACTCGTATTTTAAGGTTTTTGGACTAACCGGTGAAAAGAAATCCCTCCTCAGGCCACATTACACTCCTGACTTCTTTTCCGACACGTTATAATAGCGCAAGACGGCATAATTCTTTTTTTCCGCGGAGCTCCGAACGCTGTCACAACAAGAGCGCGATTGTTGACCGGTGATTCAAATTTCGGTTGACTTTTGAGCGTCTGCTCAAAAGTGCGGCGCGCCTGCCCCGCCCACAAGGCCCTTCTAACTACTTTTATCTGTTCTGTGGGTATGTCAATGACGATCGATAACTTTGACAATACTTTGGTGCTCTCTTCTAAATTATAGTTTTATATTCGGCTATAAAACTGACCCCGTTTTTCTTCATTCTGTGTAAGTATCATTTTAATGTATTATACGACATCTATAAAGAAGGAATTCTCTAAATGATGGTGACAATCTCATCAAAATCCATTTCATAATCTAGAAGAACAACCTGGTCACACAGACAAACATGAAAAGCAACTCAGTTTTATAATAAATATACATTTGGTTATGTCGTGGTGCGTGGGGTCTGTGGGGGTAGACTTACTGGTCTGAACAGAAGATAGTCCAATTGGTAGTCCAACGCTTTAATGTTCCACTGTTCCACACTACACAACAATGTTTGATTTTCTATTTAGAAGGCACAGCAAATAGCGAGCGTGTTTGTACAAACAGTAAGAATTTACAAATTCAATAAAAGTTGCAGTGATTTAGCGAGGGTATATAGAGATCGCGAAAATAGCACAAGCGAGCGTGCGTCCAATGTCTCCGGTAGATCGGGACTGGAGACCCGCAACTTCCGAATGAGCGGTAAAGGAATGCGTGCGGGTATTAGATATTTAATTTTGATATAATTATAATATTAGAATATTGTTTGTTGGATAATGGCATCTGTCACATTTACGAAGCTTGGGACCAACGTAGAAGTACCTAATTTGACTAGATATTGTGTTTATAAAAAACAAGTTTAACTTGTAAAAAACACGTAAGTAAATGTTATTACATACTATAAATGATTAAATACTATTTGTGTAGTGTGTGTGTATTAGTGGAGTATGTAGGGGTAATCTTCGGAATTGCTGATCTGATTCCGATAATTCTTTCACTAATAGATACTATTTCCGAGTATCATTGGATATATTTTATGTTTTAAACAAGTAATTTCACGCAGACAAAGTCGCGGGCAGAAGCTATTAAATAAATAGAATTAGCATAGAACAGTTTTTAATAAATGTCTATACTCCATTCGGAATAAGATTAGACATTTAGGGTCAGTTTACACCGAGACGCGACGCGACTCGACGATACTGGAAGAGGCCAGTGATTTCGCGCTGCGCCGCGCGCCGCCGCCGCCGCGAGACGCATCGCAACGTCGCGAGGCGCAGCGCTGCACGGCGCAACGTATTCTGAACTCTCACAATGCAATGTGTACCTTTTCGTGTAGAAAATAAAGTGTATTTTGAGTCACTGTTTTAAAGCGTGCGCGCAGCGTCGCGTCTCGGTGTGAACTGACCCTTAAACAAACCTTTTTTACAGTCGGTTCAACCGATTTTGACTTCTATTGCGTTTGTGGTATGACAAATGGCAGCTGCATTAAATAGTTGGTATTGTAACCACTTTTTTGCTTTTAATGCCATCCTTATGCCTAGGGAATAGAAGTTGAAATCGGTTGAACGGACTGTACAAAAGGTTTGTTTAAATGTCTAATCTTATTCCGAATGGAGTATAGTAATTTTTTATCAAATCGCTCGTCAACCCGCTTCCGGCTATTCTCCCGCTACCCGCTCACAAAGGGACCAAATTAACATCAACAACGGACATAAACATGGTATGCAGTAAAAGTATAACCGAAGACGACGTGTAACGTGATATTTTTACTTAGAAAGGAAGTATTTTTAGGAAGGTTCTTCGCTGATGAAATTAGACTCTTTTTTCAATTGTTTTCAGTTTAATATTGCGTGAAATAGAAAAGGTTTAGTCAGTATAGAGGTATGAGGAACAGGGTGTAAATTTCACTCATCCTCTATAGAAAAGTGAGGATCCTCCAACCAGACGTGTGTCGTGTCTGGCGGGCAATTTCCCAATGGTTGATGTCGGGAAGTTGTATGTACGAGGGTCATTCAATAAATACTTAGCCTACTTGGAAAACTGGCAATTTATTTTTCAACATAGTCTCCTTTTAGTTCGATACACTTAGCCCAGCGATGCTCCAACTTTTTTAACCCGTCCGAAAAATAGTTTTTGTCAAACTCTGCAAAATAGGCCTCCGTGGCGGCGATGACCTCCTCATTTGATCCATATCTATTCCCGGCGAGTGATTTTTTCAGATTAGGAAACAGAAAGAAGTCACAAGGGGCCAAATCTGGAGAATACGGTGGATGGGGCAGCAATTCGTAGCGTAATTCGACCAATTTGGCCATGGCAACGGCAGACGTGTGAACCGGTGCGTTGTCGTGGTGAAACAGCACTTTTTTCTTCGCCAGATGGGGTCGTTTTTTCTTTAATTCGGCGTCGAATCGGCCCAATAAATCGGCATAGTAAAGCCCTGTAATTGTTTTACCCTTCTCGAGGTAATCGATGTAGATCACACCTTGTGAATCCCAGAAAACGGTGGCCATAACTTTTCCGGCCGATTTTACAGTTTTCGCCTTCTTTGGAGCACGTTCCTCGGTCTGGATCCATTGTTTTGATTGCTCCTTGGTCTCTGGTGTGTACCAGTGGATCCAGGTTTCATTGACGGTCACAAAACGACGCAAAAACTCCGCTGGATTCCGCTTAAACAGCGCCAAACACGTCTCCGATGTGGTCTCACGCTTGCGCTTGTTTTCTGGTGTGAGTAAACGCGGCACCCATCGCGCCGACAGCTTTCTCATGCCGAGTTCCTCGTGAAGAATATGATGCACTGTTCCTTCTGAAATGCCTACAGTCTCAGCTAGCTCCCGAACCTTCAATCGGCGATCTGCCAATACGAGATCATGGATTTTTTTAATGTTTTCCTCCGTAGCAGCTGTTTTCGGTGCACCTGGACGTGGTTCATCAAAAACCGACGTACGGCCACGTGCAAACTCGTTGAACCAATTCTTGACGGTGGCCATCGATGGAGAAGAGTCACCGTACACAGCATCCAAGCGCTCTTTGATTTCGATGCGCGTTTTCCCTTCCAAAAATAGGAATCGAATCACCGAACGATATTGCTCTTTTCCCATTTTTGTAAAACCGATCGACACGTTCGCTTCCATAAGTTGTCAAATTAAAACAAATGAAGGGATTGGAATGAAAATTTGAAAAAAGAATTAAAAAAGAATGTGCTACACTGTGGTAAAACTCTTTTGAAACTACAGCGCCCTCTGGCGATGAGGCTAGGTACTTATTGAATGCACCTCGTATGCTCATTGCGCGGTAAACACTGCTTGCGAGATGCAGGATTTGCGTGACCACTTGTAATAGGGGGCGAGCCTATTGCATATGTCGTTGTGTCGTCAGATCCTATTTGGCGCCGAGTTATCTCACGGTCAGCGGGTGAATGTGACTGGCATATCTATGTAGTTGGCTAATGTTTATTATCCGCTGGTAGCCTCCTATTTGGTGCCGAGTTATCTCTCGGTCAGCGGGTGAATGTGACTGGCATATCTATGTAGTTGGCTAATGTTTATTATCTGCTGGTAGCCTTCTATTTGGCGCCGAGTTATCTCACGATCAGCGGGTGAATGTGACTGGCATATCTATGTAGTTGGCTAATGTTTATTATCCGCTGGTAGCCTCCTATTTGGTGGCGAGTTTACTCACGGTCAGCGGCGAATGTGACTGGCATATCTATGTAGTTGGCTAATGTTTATTATCCGCTGGTAGCCTCCTATTTGTGGCCGAGTTATCTTACGGTCAGCGGGTGAATGTGACTGGCATGTCTATGTAGTTGGCCAATGTTTATTATCCGCTGGTAGCCTCCTGTTTGGTGCCGAGTTATCTCTCAGTCAGCGGGTGAATGTGACTGGCATATCTATGTAGTTGGCCAATGTTTATTATCCGCTGGTAGCCTCCTATTTGGTGCCGAATTATCTCACGGTCAGCGGGTGAATGTGACTGGCATATCTATGTAGTTGGCTAATGTTCGCTGTTTTATCTATTTGTTTTGCGGTTGGTCCATCTCAATGGCAGCGAATTGAATATGGACCTGCATGTCTATGTACAGCTTGGCAAGAAAGTCCTGAAACGGAACTAAAATATTTAATCATTGGCAACACTCGCTCTGCCTCGTCGAGTAAGGTACATATTCTGTCATTTCTTGTAATCTGTGACTGTTTCTCGTGTTATTATTTATTTATTTGCTTTATCGTGGTGATACTGGTGACCCATTGTGTTCATAATGAACAGATCTGTTATTCGCAGCTCCGCAAGAGCAATAATTTATAAAGTGTACGTGAGATATTTGGCGGAACTCGAGGCCGGACAAATCTTAACCGAAATCAACGATGTGTATGAAAGAACCGCTGAAATGACAGGTAAAATTATATTTTATACATGTAATCAGATCTAATGTGTGTATTTCAAGGTGCAATATCTATTATAAACCTTTCATACAATTATTGAAATGTACATTCACGAATTTGAGGTTATGTTTACAAAACACATTCGGAATGCAGCGCGTTCGTATAATTTTGATACTTTTTGTTAATATTGCATAAAATAAATCACTGAACAAAAATAACTATAGTATTTTTTAGGTAAATCCATCAGTACTATAAGGCTATATTTTTAATTCATTACAATAAGTAATTGCAAATGTTTAGTTGTTTTTATTTTATTGTTCTAGGCAGTGGCTGAACAAGCGTTTCAGAGCATATCAGTTGACGACTGGAAAAATTCATGTCATCATGTCATGAAAATAGAAAAAGGTTATTTTCGAAGGGGGCAAACTGTGTATAGTGACATTGAAAAAAATATCATAAATGGTGAAAGCTCACACCAAGACATGGATGAAGAGTTTTCGGGCGTGGAATACTTAGAGGAAAACATTTTTTATTCTGATTAAAATTTTTGATTCTGATTAAAAAAGTTTATTCTGATTATTTTTTTAGTTTTTGATTAGAACACCAACTATGGAACATTTTGCTTGTGGTTAGAGGAGAACTTGGATTTGTGGGACACAGTGACACGGTAGTAAAGCTTCCAACTTGTCACTGGGATCTAAACCCTATTGAATTGATCTGGGGTCTTGTGAAACATAAAATTGTCTCACATAATGTGGGATTAGTTGACATTAAAGTATTTTGAAATACCTAATAATTTTATTTTTAATTCATTAAATTAAATAACTGCAAATGTTATCGTTCTAGGCAGTGGCTGAACAAGCGTTTCAGAGCTTTTCTTGTTTTTATAAAACCCGCTTAATTTAAAAAAAAACTAATATCAAAACCGTTTTAGTCGTACTATTTAGGGTTACAACATGCACGATAGTGGCGCCACCATTATTTTCACGACTTTTTTGCCAAGCTGTAAATACTCTAAATAAGAATATATATATATCTAACATGGCCATTCTGATATCAGAATAGCCATGTTAGATATTTGTTAATATGTTACCAAAAATTGTTTGTTGGATAGTGTTCAATAATATTGTCAGGTTGACCGAGCGATGATGAATTATTTGATAAATGTTTTAAGTACTTAACGTTTTTCTTTCTTTTTTTCTTTGTTTATCTTGCAATCGGTTGTAAACCTTTAGCAGATTTTTTGTGCAGATATTGACTGCTGAGGTCCATTCTTCCAGCGAAGAATCTGCCTCTCAAAAGCGTTGTCGTTTGAGCCTTTTCATGGCTATTGGTTCACTTAGGGCTGTGGCTAAGGTGTTCGCATGTGATGTTATTCGATATTTGTATGAATGTATCCTGTGTTCTATTTCTTCTTTTACAGATCTGATTTGAAGATGTTCATGTAGTTCTGAGGTCTTCATAAACCAAGGAGCATTTGATACTATTCTGAGCGCTTTATTTTGAAATCGCCGGAGTATTTCCACATTTGAGTTTAGTTTGTCCAGACAGGTTTTAATGCTGCTTTGTAGATGAGTACTTTGTTTTCGAGTGATACGTGTGATGTTCTTCCTAAGAGCCAGTTTAGTTTTCGGAGTAGGATGTTAAGCTCGTCACGTTTTTTCTCTATGTGGTATCTCCACGTTTGTTTCCTGTCGAGATGTACGCCGAGGTACTTAGCTGTTGTCCCGTGTGGAAGTGTGTCATCTCCGAGTTTGACAGGTGGGCAGTCATCTTTTCTTAGAGTAAATGTCACATGCGTTGACTTGTTGGCGCTAGCTTTTATTTTCCATTCTCTCATCCACTTATAGACTTTGTCGAGGTGCATTTTTAACATTAGTGAGGCCATATGAGGGTTTTTGTTATTACACAAAGCAGCCGTATCATCAGCAAAAGTGGCACAGAGAACTTTCTCTGACGTTAGTAACTCTGCCGTGTATATAAGGTACAGTGTTGGACCTAATACGGAGCCCTGGGGTACGCCAGCCTGTATGTTGTAGAATTTCGAGTAAGTGTCATTAATTTTTACCCGGAAGAATTTGCCCTCTAAGTAAGACTTCAATAATACGTACAGGTTATGTGGTAGTTGTTTTTTTATCTTAAATAACAAGCCCTGGTGCCAGAACTTGTCGAACGCTTGTTGTATGTCCAGGAATACAGCCGAGCAGTACTCCTTTTGTTCTAGGCCCTCTCGTATTTTATTCACCTCCCCATGCACCTGCTCCACGGTTGAGTGCCCTATTCTAAAACCGAACTGATGTTGCTGTCTTTAAGTATTTCATTAAGCCTACGTGCAGCGGATCTCTAAATCCTTGAAGAGCGACCTCCGCCGCTTTAATACCGAGCGTATCAAAGACGCGATCGAGCGGAACAAAGGCTCCAAGGTATTTGCAAGAGATCTGGCTATTGGGCAGAGCCAGCTCACGAAACTGAAGACCGACGATGGTAGGATCTTATCCGCCAAACCGGAGCTTCTGAGGGAGATCGAGAGCTTCTATGGACAGTTGTACACGTCAACCAGTAAACCCGTTGTAGATCTAGCAAACGACCCAAGAGCTAGACTGACCCGACACTATACCGAAGACATCCCGGACTTCAGCCTGTACGAGATTAGGATGGCTCTGAAACAGCTCAAGAACAACAAAGCACCAGGTGATGACGGAATTACGGCCGAACTCCTGAAGGCGGGTGGAAAACCGGTACTTGAGGCCCTTCAGAAGCTGTTTAATTCCGTCATACTCGAGGGGAAAACGCCACAGGCATGGTGCAGGGGTGTGGTGGTACTCTTCTTCAAGAAGGGCGACAATGCCCGGTTGAAGAATTATAGGCCCATCTCACTTCTAAGCCATGTCTACAAGTTGTTTTCAAGAGTCATCACGAATCGTCTCGCGCGCAGGTTTGACGATTTTCAGCCTCCCGAACAAGCCGGTTTCCGAAAAGGCTTTAGCACCGTGGACCACATACATACGCTGCGGCAAGTTATACAGAAGACCGAAGAGTATAACCTGCCACTCTGTTTAGCGTTTGTGGACTACGAGAAAGCCTTCGATTCGATCGAGACCTGGGCTGTACTGCAGTCTCTCCAACGGTGCCAAATCGACTATCGGTACATCGAGATGTTGAAGTGTTTGTACAAAAACGCCACCATGTCAGTCCGACTTCAGGACCAAGCTTCCGAACCTATCCTTCTGCAGCGAGGGGTGAGACAGGGAGACGTCATATCTCCGAAACTGTTCACCGCTGCACTAGAGGATGTCTTCAAGGTTCTGGACTGGACAGGGCTAGGCATCAACGTCAATGGCGAGTACATCACTCACCTTCGGTTTGCCGACGATATAGTGGTCATGGCTGAGACCATGGAGGACCTCAGTATAATGCTCGATGACCTCAGCAGAGCTTCCGGAAGAGTGGGTCTTAAAATGAACATGGACAAAACCAAGATCATGCTGAATGCCCATGTCACACCCACTCCTATCAAGATCGGAGACTCAACACTCGAAGTTGTAGACGATTATGTGTACCTGGGACAAACGGTCCAGTTAGGTAGGTCTAACTTCGAGAAAGAGGTCAATCGTCGAATCCAACTCGGCTGGGCGGCGTTCGGGAGGCTGCGCGGTATCTTCTCGTCCAACTTACCACAGTGTCTCAAGACGAAAGTCTATGACCAGTGTGTGTTGCCAGTGATCACATACGGGACTGAAACGTGGTCGCTCACAATGGGCCTCATCAGAAGGCTTAAAGTCACTCAAAGGGCAATGGAGAGGGCTATGCTCGGAGTTTCCTTGCGTGATCGAATCAGAAATGAGGACATCCGCAAGAGAACCAAGGTTACCGACGTAGCCCGAAGAATTGCCAAACTTAAGTGGCAGTGGGCAGGGCACATTGCTCGCAGAACGGATGGCCGATGGGGCCGAAAAGTTCTGGAGTGGCGACCGCGAACCGGAAGACGTTGCGTTGGAAGGCCTCCCTCTAGGTGGACCGATGACCTGGTGAAGGTTGCGGGAATCCGCTGGATGCGAGTCGCACGGGACCGGTCAATGTGGCGACACTTGGGGGAGGCCTATGTCCAGCAGTGGACGTCTATCGGCTGAAATGATGATGATGATGACGTGCAGCGACTTTCTCAAATAGTTTGGACATAACAGGCAGTAGGCTTACTGGACTGTATGACGACACAAGGTGCGGTGGTTTTCCTGGCTTTGGGATTATGATAATTTCCGACACTTTCCATATTTTCGGATAATATCCAGTCCTCAAAATTCCATTAAAGAGCTGTGTTATGAAGACGATGGCTTTTCTTGGTAGTTGACGTAAGATTTCGGCAGTCGGAGGTGGCCCTCAGCAAGTCGGAGGCCATGGTGTTTCATGGCCCCCGGCGGGCGCCGCCGCCCGGCTCACACATCGTGGTCGGGGGGGCTCGGATCGCTGTCGAGTCTATTATGAAGTACCTGGGATTGGTGCTCGACAGCCGGTGGGACTTCGGTCCCCACTTCCGGCGGCTGGCGCCCAAGTTGTTGGGCGCGGCTGGGGCGCTATCAACGCTGCTTCCTAATCTGGGGGGCCCGAGCGCCGCCTGTAGGTGGCTCTACGTGGGGGGTCGTGCGATCGATGATCGATGAATTAGTATGAAGTTAATTTTTATATAATTATAATATTAAAATATTGTTTGTTGGATAATGGCATCCGTCACATTTACGAAGCTTGGGACCAACGTAGAAGTACCTAATTTGACTAGATAGTGCGATTACAAAAAAAACAACAGTCTTAACTTGTAAAAACACTTAAATGTTATTACTATAAGTAAATGATTAAGTAATATTTGGTTATACGTGTGTTATGTCTTTTTTTTTTTTTCTGGTGGGAAATCATCAAATGACCCCTCCCGCTCTGGGTGGAGCGGAAGGGAGTGTCAGACTCTTACTGACTAAAACCCACCCATGTTCCTTCCTTCGCCCTTTATGTTCCGGGGTAGCGGTAACCCTTTCGGACAATCCCGCTGAGTGTATTATGTCTTAGATTTTATATTGCTATTTTAATGTATCTAATAGGTTGTTTCAAACGATTGACACAATACTGTCAGTTGATGTTGATATACTTTGTGATGATGTCTAAGAATTACGAATCAACTCCTATTAAATTGATTAATTACCTTATAATGTTTTAAAACGGTTTCACTACATAAGATTTGTTTATTACTACCTGGGTTAGAAGATATTAAGCCAAAATATATAATGATCTGTGATAGGTTCAAAATGGCGGTAGACGTTTGACGTAAAAACGTTGGTAGTATATAAAAAGGATTGTAATGACGTTATCAAGGCAGTTGCTTGGTAGATGTTCAGTTGGTTAGTTCTAGTGCCGTTGTTATGTGGAATAGATCGACCAGATGTCACGTAAGTAATTTGATATTATATCTTAATTATTGCTTATTATGAATATGTTGTTGTGTAAGTCATATTATTGGCCAATATTCCTAGCTATTGTTATTATGTTGCTATTATTTTGAATTCTCTTGGACGGTTGTCCAGAGATAGAATTAATTGTTTTTAAAGATAACGATATGTATAAAGGGCCTCTGCGAGTTGGCTTCGGCCCCTCGTACGCCTTCCAAAGGACCGGGACCCCGGGTCCCGAGATATGCTAAAACACGATAATTTATGACAACGTAACAAATGTATTGATAGAATACTTTAATACTGTTTCCATGGAGTTACTTGTCCTTCTTCTCCATGATGACCTAGTTTTGCGAACGGACGACTAGTTTTCTGATTAATTACTGACAAGCCTACATTAAAATAAATGTTTAGCCTTTTCTATCTGTGCTTTACTTCATAAAACCCTTTCCCTACAAACCATATTCAATAATAACCTTCATACACAGTAAATAACTAACTAGTAACCATTCTCATATTCAGAGCTTGTTATTTGGATAATATATAGGTACATATACTTCTAGTTTATACTGAATACCCTAATACGCGCATGTAACTTCACGCGCCTTGGACCAAGGGACTCGGCAGGCGACGCGCGTGTCCAGTGTACTGCTATAATAACGGACGGACCGCATGGTAAACGTGATAGTGTATGTAATGGGTGGGCCATTTTAAATTTGAATCGGCTATTAACAAAAAACTACTAATTATTTTTTCAAATTTCTGGTTTTATTGGAAAGGTTGAACTTTGTCATTTAAGAGTTGAACACAATATCATTCATATGATTACCACGACTGGGTCGGCAGTACCCCCTCCGATCAACCCAATTTTTCAGTACATTTTCGATTATTTCGGCTTGAATCTCTTCAATTTCATGTTTCAACGCTTCAATTGTCTCTGGATGGTTTGCGTAAAATTTATCCTTAATGGTGCCCCACAGAAAATAATCCAAAGGGCTCAAATCACAGCTCCGAGATGGCCAATTGACATCAGCATTTCGGCTGATTATTCGATTTTCAAAAACAGTGCGCAATAGATCGGTTGGCTGTGTGACATGTGGCCCCGTCTTGTTGAAACCAAATATCGTCTATGTCACTCTCTTCAATTTTTGGAAACAAAAAATAGTTGAGCATGGCACGGTAACGCTCACCGTTGACGGTAACGGCGACTCCTTGCTCATTTTTGAAGAAAAATGGCCCAATGATGCCGCCCGAAGAAAATCCACACCAAACAGTGACTCGTTGAGGATGCATTGGCTTCTCAATAGTCACGTGTGGTTTCTCTGAACCCTAATTTTGCTTATTGACATAGCCACCGAGATGAAAATGAGCTTCAGCTGAAAACACGATTTTTCGGTAAATTTTCCACGTAAATTTCTTACAGTTTGCGTTAAAGACTCACTACCAAAGTAGTGAGTCTTTAACACAAACTTGCAACAAAATTGGGAAATATTAAAAACTTACTTCCAAAGAAGTAAGTTTTTAATATTTCCCAATTTTGTTCGAGCGTATAGCGTCCCATTTTGCAAATGTCAAACATAAAACTAACTTCCTGTCAAAAAATTAATGTCATTCTACCTTTCAAAGTCAAAGTAATCGGTACTTCAAATTTAAAACACTAGATGACCCACCCTGTATTATAATAAATGCTATAATTATTGTCTAGTGTTTTATGTTCATAAATGTAATGTATATTGTGTGTTTGTGTTTATTAGGGTAGGACGTATAAATATATTATGTACATATTGTAAATATAATATGAGTCACCTACATCACTCCCTTCCAGAGACCGTGCTACGGGCGATAGTAGTCCGGAAAATGAACTCTTCTGCCGGAACGAGTGGTTTTAACTGCTGGAATGGAAGGTGGTGGCTCGAGGACAGGTTTATTTGGGATAGGGATGTCATTGGTGTCGGACAGTATGTAGGCTGGTTTTAAACGGTCTAAAGATACTATGACGGATTTACTAAGGGTAAATCCGTCATAGTATCTTTAGACTTTAATTTTATAAACTTTGGCACCTCTTTCGATCACCTCATAGGGTGGTCCCTACGGGACGATGCAGCATATACTGGTGCATATGCTGCATCGCCCCGAAGAAAGACATGGAAACATTGGAAACAAGATGACAGATCTTTGTGGACAAAGACTTTTTCTTTTTTTGAGTGGTGCGGCGTGGTTGTAAATTGTTGGCAAATTATCTGATACGGGCTCTAAAATCCGTAATATCAGTCGTACATTTGTCACCGTTATGGCCAAGGATTCACCCGGCGGCTTTCAAGGTTCGGTGTAAACTAACTCGGCGGAAGACGATTGAAGGTCTTCTTTGAAGGAACTTCTTATGCTGAGCAGTACATATGTGAGCGTCAAAATGAAGGGACCAAATCTCCAATGTCTGTCATACATATGTAAAAAAATAATAAGTACCATTAATCTACTATTTCCTACCTTTGCTATAATTTTAGCTAACTTATCATATACATAATATTTTAACAAAATGCTTGGTCCCTCCATCATTATATCAAGGTGGAGGGACCAAACTGATAAGACTACTCCCTGGAATGTTCTACCTACTTATTGTTATAATACCTTAATTCTATCTTAATATTATTGATTTTGGCTGCCCGAAACATTTATCGCTTTAAAGATATCAATTATATAAGTTGGTTCTACATGGACAATCACTGTTTGTGCAAGACCTGACAATCTCTGCACTGTAAAATACATCATTGACAACATTTTCTATTATATGAGCAATATTGCATTCGCCCTATATTATTTTGTTCATGGTTTCTCACAGGCGTTAATCTGAAATGTTTCTTGAAATCAAATTATCAACCTTCAATAGAACATTTAAACTACCTTCAATATTTTTCTTTGTGTTTACCTACATGGAGTATTACGAGAATTAAATAAAATGAACCAATAAATAGTAATAATTAAAACCAAAGATACATTTTATATTAGCTAGATATTTTGGTGGTATTCTTATTTAAAAAAAAAACGCCTTTATTAATGCTACTACGATTAAAATTTGTACGTTGTACCTACTTATTTCTTTAATTTTTTTGGCTTGTTAAAAGATTAGAAGGATTGGTATTAAATATTTATCCTTCGAAGATCGAAAATAAACCGCCCAATTACCTGTAACCACCTGGACCAACTTATATAATCGATTTCTTTAAAACGATATATGTTTCGGGCAGCCAAAATCTATACTTATAATAAATCTGTAGAAGTGAAAATTCTGTACGGACGCCAGCACATCAAGCTACTACAATCTGTCAAATTTCTTTAATAGATTTTCAACTTTATCGCTAAAGCATTAAGTTTCAAGGTTGATTGGGAAAATTTGACAGTTTCGGGTAGCTTGACCTGCTGGCGTCTGTACATTGAAAATACCAAAAAAAAAAAATGGCAGGGGGTGTTACTAGAACGACACCGAACCCAAAATTGTGATTAAATAAATTTTTGTCTGTCTGTCTGTCTGTTTGTTCAGGCATCACGCAAAAACTACCGGTTCGATTACGATGAAACTTGGTATAAACCTTGGTATCTTTAATATCCTGGACACCACACTGGGTACTTTTTATCCCGGAAAAGTATATACAATAAAAAACAAACTTAATTTTGCGGCTCGATCTCTAGACCCGATTACTGTACCAACCGCAAAAAATAAGTTTGTTGTAGGTTACGTCACCCGCGTGGAGTTCACTAAGGGGCGCTGCAAACGGCTAAGATACTATAATATTTTATCTTAAGATACAATATCCCACACACCACTACTACTACACCCACAAGTCGCTCGACACTCACCGCCACGCCTCGCGCCCCGCAACGCTGCCGGCCAGATCTGGCTACGTTGTAGGGGGGCGGGTACAGCACCCGCTGTAGCGGAGCGCCAACCAAAACCGGAGTCCTTGTTGCTAGATCCGCTCTTGCCGGGCCTTCCCTAGGGAACTAGGGATCTCACCCAGCAGGAGCCTGGTCGCACGGGCGTCGTGAAACACTTCGGGCGCTCCTACAGCCACTCAACATATACACACTAGCGGCCGCCAGGGGGAAGCAAACCCCCTGGCGGCGAATAGGTGTATGCGAAGAGCTCCCGCCCCCCTCACGGGAGGGTGGGAGTAACCCAACGACGGGCCCCCAATTCTGGGGGTCGAGAGAAACAAACTTCGGTCAAGGGGCCGAAAAGAGCCCCAACACCGACTCCTCGCGCCCCCTTTGGGGGCGCAGAGAAGACTACGACGGCGCGCATCATACATTTTTTGAACTTTGATTTGAACGGATGTGTCGAGTGGCGAGCGTTCGTTCTTATTAGCATTCTATAAATTGTACGAGTATGTTTTAACTGCTACTTGCAATTCTAAACCGTGCTTTTCAGTGCGACCTTTTTATTCCTTTTAGTTTTTATTATGTACAGTTTAAGGTAGAGTTATTTAGGTTTATTTTTATAAGTCGTAGGTATAGATTTTAATTTTAAAGTATAGGTAGTATATTTGATAGTGTACGTAGTGACCGTAGGTTATTTTATAATACTGTTATGTAGGATTAGTCATTCGTATAGATATTAGTTTTTAGGGATTTTGCTTATTTATTGAGTTTAGATTAGTTATCATCAGAAATAGGTTTATTTAGGTAGGGAGGTATTTTATTTTCTGTTATTGAGTTTATTTTTTTTTTAATTAGGTAGGTACTTAGGTTTACTTTTATAAGGCGTAGACCGTATAGATTTTAATTTCAAGTATAGGTAGGGGCCCGCGCAGGGACAGAAGTATTAATACCGGTATGCTCGATAGATAACGTTCTACACAAATAGCACTTTACACAGTTTACACAAAAAACTCATTGATAAGTTTCGTCATCCACGCGAACGAAGTCGTGGGCACAGCTAGTCAATAATATTAAGATAGAATTAAGGTATTATAACACTAAGTAGGTAGAACATTCCAGGGAGTAGTCTATCAGTTTGATCCCTCCATCTTGATATCATGATGGAGATACCAAGCATTTTGTTAAAATATTATGTAGGTATACACAGTCTGGCCATAAATACTGTTACAATTATTTAATTAAATTCAGAAAAACTTTAAAGAACTTACTACTTAATAAATGCTATTACACATTGGACCAGTTTATGAATGACAATTTTAATTAATTTGTATAATGATATTGACATCTGTATAATGACATTCTAATGACAATTTTAATTAATCTGTATAATAATTTAATTTGATTGAATTTGTTTGTATGTCATTGTTGACAAAACATAGCGCACCATGTATTATAGCTTAAGACCGTTTTATGTTACCTATTTTTAACAAACGATTAAATGATTTATGATTTAAAAATAAGAAAGATATTACATTTGAATTTGGAATCTGTCATTTTTAGACGATTGTTCATTGAGTTTTCTAATTTTGGCGCCAATACATTGTACAATATTTTGCGATATTAAAATGGAGTGGGGTGATAAAGAGAACCGAATCGCTGTGGTTGCATTACACAAATTTGGTATGGAGCCAAATGCAATTTTTAAAACTCTCCATACGCTTGGTATTAGTCAAATGTTTGTGTACCGGGCTATTAATAGGTACAATGAGACCTCCTCTGTTTGTGACAGAAAAAGATCTGGCCGTCCACGTAGTGTTCGTACGAAAAAGGTGGTCAAAGCAGTAAGGGAAAGAATTCGAAGAAATCCTGTCCGAAAGCAAAAGATGTTATCTCGGGAGATGAAGATAGCACCCAGAACCATGTCGCGTATTTTAAAAGATGACTTAGGACTTGCAGCCTATAAGAGACGCACTGGTCATTTTTTAACTGATAATTTAAAAAAGAATAGGGTGGTAAAATCGAAACAACTACTGAAGCGGAACGCAAAGGGAGGTCACAGAAAAATTTTGTTTACGGATGAGAAAATCTTTACAATTGAGCAACATTTTAACAAACAAACCGTATTGACCGTATTTATGCTCAAAGCTCTAAGGAAGCTTCACAATTAGTCGACAGAGTGCAACGTGGGCATTATCCGACTTCAGTGATGGTTTGGTGGGGTGTTAGCTATGAAGGAGTGACTGAGCCATATTTTTGTGAAAAAGGTATCAAAACATCGGCACAAGTGTATCAAGATACCATTCTTGAGAAGGTAATTAAGCCCCTTAACAACACTATGTTCAATAACCAAGTATGGTCCTTCCAACAAGACTCGGCGCCGGGTCATAAAGCTCGGTCCACGCAGTCTTGGTTGGAAGTGAACGTTTCGGACTTCATCAGAGCTGAAGACTGGCCGTCGTCTAGTCCCGATCTTAATCCGCTGGATTTATGGTCAGTTTTAGAGAGTACGGCTTGCTCTAAACGCCATGATAATTTGGAGTCCCTAAAACAATCCATACGATTGGCAGTGAAGAATTTTCCCATGGAAAGAGTGCGTGCTTCTATTGATAACTGGCCTCAACGTTTAAAGGACTGTATTGCAGCCAATGGAGACCACTTCGAATAAGCTTTTTATTTTTTAAATTGTTTTATATTTATGTATTAAACTAACACACTGTAAAAGTAATAAATATTATTTGCAATAAAAACAATTTTTTTTCTTCGTGACAATATTTATGGCAAGACTAGGTATGATGAGATAGCTAAAATTATAGCAAAGGTAGGAAATAGTAGATAAATGGTATTATTTTTTATATTTTTGTATAACAGACATTGGAGATTTGGTCCCTACATTTTGACGCTCACGTACATATGGCAAGGATTCGGTCCAGATAGTATCAGCATTGCACTCGATTGCTGCTTTAAGCTGGCGGTGGAATCTTTCGACTAAACCGTTGCACTGAGGGTGGTATGCAGTGGTCTTGCGATGCCTACACCCGATGGCCTTCACAGTCATTTCGTCAACAAACCTTTGGAAAGTCTGCCCGGCGTTCCTCAGACCGAACGTCATATACGGAAACTCGAAAAGTCCGAAGGGTGTAGTGATGGCGGTCTTTGGAATGTCGTGCTCAAATACTGGTATCTGCTTGTAAGCTTTAACAAGGTCGATAGTGGAAAAGATCTTGCAACCAGATAGCCTGTCGGCAAAGTCATGTATGTGCTTGATTGGGTACTAATCTGGTACTATCCTTGCGTTGAGCAGCCTATAATCACCGCAAGGACGCCAGCTATTGTCTTTCTTTGGGGCGAGGTGGAGAGGCGACGACCAAGGGCTCTCTGATGGTCGAGCTGTACCGTTGGCCAGCATTGCCTCGAACACAGCCTTGGCGATTTACATTTTATCCGGGGTTAGTCTGCGTGGGCAACAAGATACTGGGGGGCCTGATGTGGTGCGAATGTGGTGTGCTGTGTAGTGTTGTGGTGTGAATGGTGCGCCTGCTGGCCATGTTATTTCCTGAAATTTGGCTAGGAGATTCGGTATTTGCATTCGCCAATCACGACCTTTACACTAGAGATTAAGTTATCAGGAGAGGCAATAGATGCTACAGCTGACAAACTAGTAGTGCCATCTACTATGTGTTTGTTGCGATCTAATATTAAATTGAAATATGATATTAAATCTACTCCTATAATGGCTTTAGTGACGTCAGCAACAATAAAGCGCCATGGAAAATCCTACGAAGGCCTAATCAGCCACCTCTTCCCTGGCACCACTTCCATGAAAAGGTGACGCACCATTCTTGATCCCCTTCGAACCTAACCTGTCCGAGTTTAGTATTGTACAGACACCAGCAGGTCAAGCTACCCGAAACTGTCAAAGGGACATGCCCAACATTCATAGTGATTTTGGCCTTGAGTGCACACTTATGAAATGATGTGTTAAATGTAATAAAAATTGTCAATATGCTGAAAAAAAAAGAATTGGTAAAATAAAACTTCGGATTTTATAGTAATTTTTTTTTTAACATTACGTTTAATATTACGTAAATGACTTTGGTGGTGAGGTTCTAACAGTTTATAGATACCTTACTCGTCATTGGTATCGTAAACTATTAACTCTTTGATTGTTGTAATTAGAGACACAATAGAAAGACAATTGCTTATGTCGGACTGTGTAACATAAGACATTCGAGAGGTTAAAACCTCATCTAAGAATTGAGCAGGTGGATCTATTGATCCACCTGCTCAATTCTTGGATGAGGTTACTTTGATGCCGTGCCCACCCTAAATACCAGATAACTGACATGACGTGGGCACAGCATCCAGCTGTTCGACGGCCTACAATACAATTACAACAGTAGGTATTGTTGTATTGCTGCACGACCAGTATTATTCGTGTTTAACAAAATGTAAACAAAATATATTTTTCTTGATATATGTCGGCTAGTTATTTTTGTTCTGAGCAAATAACAATTACTGCCAAAAGCCGATGCTTTCAAAATCCAATTCGTTGGATTTATGTAAAATCCAGAATAACAAAAACAAACGCGAACAAAAAAAAACTACAGTCGAGAGGTTACGTGACGTTTGTAATTTGTTTGACAACTTACACTATGACTTTTTTTATCAGGGAGCGGTTGCCAGAGCAAATAAATAAAAATTGATACTTACTTGATTTTGATCGATAATAATTTTAATTCGATTTCACTTGATGACAATATTATGTATATTCTCTAACTATTAATAAAGTATACACGCACCATCCGATTTTTCATAACTGTCAGAAACAAAGTCTGTTTTATGGTGATTACTATCACTTAACTAAAATAAATGTATCGATAATCGATATAAACTGGCTTCTCGTTTTAAAATGGCAACACTTCCCTGCCGGGGTTTTGTTAATCCTTTATTACAATCATTTCAAAACTCATTATTGCGATAAAATATAGCTTTCTTCTACGATAAAATGTCTAAGTTGATAATTCATATTTAATTAAGATGTTTTTTTTAACACAAATCTTTTTCGTGTGCGTTTCATGGCCAAAAATGGGCAATTGCCTTTCCCAATCAACCTTGAACCTTAATGCTTTAGCGATAAAGTTGAAAATCTATTAAAGAAATTAGACAGATTGTAGTAACTTGATGTGCTGGCGTCCGTACAATTGCATAGCACATATGTGAGCACTATGTACCTAAACTATAAAGCTGCCATTTACTGGGTATGTCTTTCATTGACTTGAATGTGCCCTGGCGGCTGAAAGTATGTCATCCTCACTCAATAGTCTCGCTGGTGGTGGTGTGTGTGTTCGTTCATTAAGTTTCCTTCAAAATGGTTGAGCTGAATAGTGCTGAATGATGAGATGTCCGTCGCCGTCAGTAGGGACTGGTCATCTCATACTCATCTCTCATCTTATTTAGTATAGATACTTTTAACGTGCATATCTTTATACATTGTTCTCATATGTGTAATTTCAACATTTATTTTATTTATTTGGCTCACCAACAATTGAATACACTGATACAAAGATATGAGATACATCCAATAGACTTATAGAATAGTGTACCAATTTCTTACAGGTAAGCACATCATGCATTACTTATTTGTCGATTGAGTTCATTTACTCTCCAAACATAATTAATTTTTCAACCAAATTCCAAATTAAAATCACATGCAATCAAAATCAAAATTAAAATGAATGATGTAACCAATATTGTGTAACAATTTTATGATTTAAAAGAGTGTCTGTGGAGTTTCTTGCTCGTTCTTCTCCATAGGTATCTATACGCTTTGGAATGGGCAACTAGCTTCATCTTTCTGACTGACCGACCCTTAGACAATTCCTAGACTTTAGATTTGACAAGTGCCTGTAATTGGTTTATTTGAAATAAATGCTTTTAGTTTGAGTACACATATACAATCAGTGGGGGTACACTAACTTTCTTTTGAGCAGCAAAAAAAAATGTTTTTAGGTTTTGTTTTGTTTTGTTGATTGTCCATGGTGTAAAATGTCTTGCACAACATTTTACACCACGGACAATATACTAAGGCAGATTTGGTAGTCAATAGCCTATTTTAACGTTTATTTTCGCTTGTTATCTGATTTAAGGGTAATTTTTTTTTTTAATTAATTTCTCGAAAAAAATGCTTTACGTCTACCACTCTTATTAAAAAATAAGAGTGGTAAGGTTATAATCGGGGACCGAACCCCTACCAGGATAAAAAGTATCCAATGACCTAACCCAGGTCATGATGTTGTTTGGCTCTCCCTGTGAGCCAAACAACATAATAATATGTTATGGCAACAGAAAGGTAACAGACTCACACAGTCAGGACACAATTCTCACAGAGAGGAGGCTGTAGTTCCAGCAGTAGGTTCATTTTAGGTGATTTCATTTGTCTTATCTTGTTATTTACGACTCTTATTATAATTTGATTTAACATAATAATAATATAAAAATTAGAAAAACAATAATATTATCTTACATCAACAGCAACATTTTACAAAGGGGATAGCCCCGCCGTTCACCCACCTACAAGAATCGTATCATCCGATCGAGTAATCCCTCGATATCATTCGGGTAATAACTACGCAGATAGACATCTTCGTGCATACGTGATACGTACCAATCAGCAGTTCGGAGAGAAGATCCCTGAGTCACTGAGGCAGGAGGAATTTTGATTTGTTTTACGTCAACCACGGTCAATTTAATAAAATGACATTCAAAATGATGCTTTTTAGATTTAAGTAAATACGTGCAACTTTAAGATTTTCACGGGTTTTTTCACAATTTACGGCACACCGGAATCTTATTAGTTGACAATTAATTGACTTGACACAACAGGACAGGACACCAGGAGAGACAGATAACTGTGTGAGTGTGTGACTGCCATAGGTGACAGCTGACACCTTCAAGGGGTGCGTTCAGATGGTTCAGCTATGTTCAACAATTTTTCAAGCTGAATGAACAGCGTAAAAATTGAAATATCACGCTGTTCAAGGAGACCGACCCGGACGACGTGCCGACGTTTATGGCGAAGGAGCTGCACAAGCTGCCACCTGTCACCTTCGACCACGTCGATGTAACAAGTCTTCTGAAGGACATTGTCTTTCTGAAGACTCGCCTCGCGGATGTTCTGGTAAAGTTAGATGCATCCCAAAACATCGTCGCTGATTTGCGCAAAGAATTTAGCGAGTTGCGCAACAGTGTGACGGTAATTAGGTCATCATCAGTCGATGCATCTAACGTAAACTTGTGTCGCGGAGCTGGCCTCGATGTATCGTCGTCAAATTCCGCGTCAGCAGTTTCGTCGCCAGTGCACCCGTCGTTTGCTGAGGTTGCAGAGCGCCCCGCCCGCGTGCCCCGTAGCCCCGCGCCCGTCATCGCGGCTCCTCCACGCAGCGCCGCCCGAGCCCCTCGCCCCGTCTCGCTGCCAGTGTCTGCAGCCCTGGCGAAGCCCCTACAACAGGAATCGGCTAGCGTCACCGTGAGTACCCCAGGTGCTCCAATTATGAAGCCCATGCCAGAAAAGCCGCTGAATAGGGCTGTTGATGAGGGTTTCGTGACGGTGCAAAGGAGGAAACGCCGGTCACGAACGAACAAGAACCGCTGCGGCAAAGTTCCTACGGAGCCCGAAGTCAGTTTGCATGCCGCAAAGCCGAACACACCGGTGTACATTTCCCGCCTACACTACACCAAGGCGGAGGACATCGTGCAGTACGTGCGCCAGAAGACGAGGTACACGCCGAGGGTGCAGTTACTGGAGTCGCACCGCAACGCCAACTTCGTCAACAAGGCGTTCGTGGTGTGCGTACCGAATTGTTATCTGCCCATTATCATGGAAGAAGACTTCTGGCCGCAGGACGTGGTGTTCCGTCGCTTCCGCGGACAAGTACCACAGACCAGCACAAGAACAAGCTAGTATAGGAAGCTACAATAAATATAATATATATATATATGAAATAAGATTATGTATGGTAAGGTTAAGGTATTTATCCATGGGCCTTCGTCGCCTAAAATAAACAAATAAATTTTAAAAAAATGCCAATTCCAGTAATTATTAAAAACGTTCAAAATCTAGTCGTTATCTCATCTCAGCAACAATCAATGTCAAAAATGTAGAGACTTTAGAGGTATTTTTGACAGATTGACACTAAGTTCGATCAATAACTATTTTTTTTTATGTCCAGCAGTGGACGTCTATCGGCTGAAATGATGATGATGATGATGTATCAATGTTTATTTCATTGTTTCTTTTAACAGTGCTCACTACACTCCAAGTCTCATACATATTTATGTAGTGTTTGTTTAACTTGTGATCGAATGGCGGTTTGTAGACGTTGCACTGTGCTGCCACCAATGACGAGCTTTCAGTTTTTAAAAACCTCATTCGTCCCACACACGTTAATAAAAATTTAATCTTTCATGAAGAGTACGGTTTCACAAAGTATGTAAACACTGTAACTTTTACAAAGTTTGTAAATATGTGAGTACCATGGTACCTATCAATAATATTATAATATTTTTATTTCTATTACATACTTAATTTTTCTGTCATGGTTTCATTTTTAATTATTTTACCTATTGTGGTATAGTAATTTTATTCTAGATGTATCGTCTTCACATATATTTATAATTAAATGTATGCAAAATATTGTAAAACTTTTTAAAAGAATAACGTTGGAGTTTCTTGCCTATTTTTCCCCACGAAAACAACCTTTTGGAAGGGGCGAATCAATTCTATTTTATTGTAATTTTTGACGTTCAGAAGTGCCTTTAATTTGCCTATTTGAAATAAATGCTTTGACTTTGCACGGGGTCCTCATAGAACAATAATATGCGTGGTCCAACCCAGCAATTGGCCGGCTTTTTTCACTTTGTGACATAGATGAAATAATAATTTTGTCTTTGCTCGGATGTCAAAGCAAGTAAGTAAAATATTGTGTCAAAATACTGTCAAAGTCAAAATAGTAGTAGCAGTTGCAGAGAGCACCCAGCAGCCAGCTTCATAACCTAGCCGCAAACCTTAATTTCACAACAATTCTAAAATATTTCAAAAAGATGTATGGGAACGAGATTAATGGTTTTAATTGAATATTCATCCATCAAACCTGTTGTATAATTACTAGCAAGATTTTGTGTCTTTGTGGGAAGTGAGAAATAGTTTAGTTATGCTTAGAGTGAGAGCCGTATCTGCGATTTACATCGAGAGTCAATCACTCGAACTACTCTCGGCAGCTAGAAGAGATGTGTTCAAGCTGTTTCGTGAGTTTTTTCTATAATTATTCAACTTTCCATATAATCTGTTGTACTCTCAAACTTTTATTTGACCATTTATACTTAGTTGCAGATAACCTACACATTGTCATGATACTTCTTCCGCATCAAATTCTACGTGTACATTCTCTAGTAACTGTGAAGTTCTTGCAGGTTCTTCATAGAAGATGACTGTGATATATAAACCAGCTGATTAATATGTCGAATACCATAAGTGCCAGTCGGCCTGACTTGTATAATATTGATATTTAGTGTGTACACTCAAATCTGAGCAACAGACAGGCTCACCAACATAGCAGCACTTGAATACTTGTGGCTTGTTGCAGGCACCAGCTCGCTGACCACCCAGGCGCCCCCAGCTCAGGTAACTAATCCTGAGTGTAGCTCACTGTCTTGTTTACTAGATTGACCATGCAATAAAATACATCAATAATGCACATTACATCAGGCCTGTGTTCCCCGAAGGGTTAGGCAGAGGTGGATCAATAATATTCTTGCAAATAAAATGCAATTTCTATTAAAAATATGTCTTTATCTATAAAGAATACTGAATTTGTGGCGCAGCTATCAACGCCCGGCTCCTAATGAGCCGGGCGTTGATAGCTGCGCCACAGTTATTAACTTTTGCAGTTATCATCGTTTTTATTTTTTCATGACTGTACTGTTTTTGTTCCTAAATAAATGATTTTTATTTTATTTATTATAATACTGAATTCATGCAAGACAACAAGAACTAACAGCTATCATTGCTTGTTGTTGCAAGTGCAATGGCAACTCTAATGACTCTCCTAATAAGATAGCTATCAGCCACATCCTGGTTGTTTTGATAAAACAACAACTAGAAAGCTCATTTCATAACAGGTTATTCAATGGTTTTTTCTTTTCAAGCTGCCAAGGAAAATAAAACGTTATAGAACGGTAGGTCTTTATAACCACAGCCTTATTTGAAAGCCTGGACATGATGTTGTGTCAGCATTTGTAAATATACTTCTGGAGATATGTACATATCTCCAGAAGTATATTTACAAATGCTTAGTACTTCCACATTGCGGAACACACTGTTTCAATACAATTGAATAGAAATGCAATTGAATGGGCCAATTTCAGCTCAATCGGTTGAAGATATCTGATTCAAAATTGAGTTGCAAGATACCACCTGAATAAACTGTTGTATATATAGGTACCTACATACTTCCTAGTTTATAAGTTTATGTTTATTGGGTTTTCAGTCTACCCTCCATCATATTGTTGTTCCTACCCTACTCTTATGATTTATCCACTTGTACTTCTAGGCTACTTAGCTCAATACACAAATTACGATATTTGGTGTTTTATTGAAGACATAATATTGGCGACGAGTAGAAAACATGACAATGGAGTGTAAATCGGTGAAATTTCATGAGTTCAATGTGAAATGTGATAATTGGGACAATTACATCGACAGACTTAAATATTGTTTTGAGGCGAATGGCGTCGTCTCAGATTCGGCAAAAAGGGCAAATTTCTATACAGTGTGCGGCGTACAAGTGTTCGAGACTCTTCTGGCGTTGATTACACCTAAAAAGTCTAGTGAAGTAATATTCAGTGAAATTGAAGCGATCCTAACCAAACATTACAGCCCACAACCTAATGAAATTTCTGTGTCGTACAAATTCTATAAGCGCGATCAACTACGCAGTGAATCTGCCGCGGAATACATAGCGCAACTCAGAAAAATCTGTGCCGGTTGTAACTTTACAGACATGGAAAGGATGCTTCGTGACAGATTGGTATGCGGTATGAACAATCACAATTTGCAGTACGAACTGCTAAAGAAAGATAATTTGCGATACCATGACGTAGTGGATGCTATGCTATCGACCGAAAGTGCGGGCAAGGACGCTCGTATGATGCAGAGCGCCTCCGTCACCGGCGCCGCCGTCAGCTACGACGCAACGGCAGTGGGCGCCGCGGCGACGTCGCCGCCGTCATGTGAACCTATGGACATCAACGCCGTGCAATCCAAAGCATATGTTCGACTGTGTTATCGATGTGGAGACCGGCACGCGGGCGAATGTCGCTTCGTTAACGCCGTGTGCCACTTTTGTAAGAAGAAAGGTCACATCGAGAGAATATGTGCCGCTAAAAAGAAAGGTCGTTCTGAAAAAATTAACTTAGCCGAAAACGAGACTGACGTGCTTAATGGCATATATAACATGGAGATCACAAGGAGCTGTCGCGTTCCGGCATACGAGGTGAAGCTACTACTGGATGGCGCGCAGGTGGCGATGGAGGTAGACTCCGGCGCCGCTTTCTCCTTGGTGAACCAGCAGACGTGGTCGCGCGTGCGCTCGCGCAGCGCTTTGCGCGCGGTACCCAACCGCCTGTGCACGTGGAACAGCTCACCGGTCACAGTGATGGGACAAGCTCAAGTGCAAGTACAATATAAAGACATTAAGTGTGTTTTGAATGTCATTGTAGCTAAGGGTTCGGGACCGAATCTGTTGGGACGTAATTGGTTCGAGGCACTAGGTATTACTTTAAATGTTAATAGGATATCTGAACTAGACATGTCTCCGAACGATCTGATTGTAAGTAAGCACAGCGAGGTTTTCAGAGACGGACTCGGTACTTACAGGGGGGACCCAGTGACTATACATTTGAAACCAGGTGCGACTCCTAGGTTTTTGAAGGCACGTCCAGTACCCTATGCTATTAAAGACAAAGTTGAAAAAGAGATAGATCGTTTAATGGGGGAAGGGGTACTTCGCGCTGTGTCTTTTTCAGAATGGGCGACTCCGGTTGTTCCAATACCCAAACGAAACGGGGACATTCGTCTTTGCGGTGACTACCGTAGTACAGTTAATCAGGCTACCGAGTCTGATACCTACCCTATGCCGACTTCAAGTGAAGTGTTTGCTGCGATTGCTGGTGGCAAATTTTACACGACACTCGACCTTGACCGTGCGTATACACAGGTGGTCGTTTCAGACGCCACAGCAAAGCTGTTAACCTTAAACACGTGCAAAGGTTTGTTTTCAGTACACAGATTGGCTTTTGGTGTTAAAGCCTGCCCGGGAATTTTCCAGCGCTTGATGACGGCGTTGCTGGCGGGTGTTCCCGGCGTCGCGGTACTGATCGATGACGTCATCGTCAGTGGCCGGACGATGTCGGAGATGAAGCAGCGTCTCGACACAGTACTGGAGCGCATCGGTAAGGCAGGTTTGCGGCTCAATCGGAACAAATGTAAATTTGCCAAAGAACGTGTAGAGTTTCTAGGTTTTGTCATAGACGCTGAGGGTATTCATCCTGCACCTAGCAAAGTTGAATCTATCCTCAACACTCCTGAACCAAAGAACGTTCAACAGCTACAAGCGTTTTTAGGATTATATAACTTTTATGAGAGGTTCGTACCTCACAAAGCCACCATGCTCGAGCCCCTACATAGGTTGCTCGACAAAGCACAATCTTGGCAATGGACAGACAGGGAGCAAAGGAGCTTTGACACGGCTAAAAAGTTGCTGTCATCTGACTTGACGCTCGTTCATTACGATTTAAATAAGCCGTTGGTACTCACCTGCGACAGTTCAGAATACGGCGTCGGCGCTGTATTATCCCACGTTATGGAAGACGGACAGGAGCGCCCTGTAGCTATGAGTTCCAGAACTCTACATACTCACGAACGCCGTTACTCACAATTAGATAAAGAGGCCACTGCCATTTCATTTGGAGTTAGCAAGTTTCATAACTATATAATGGGAAGATCCTTCACTATAGTTACGGACCATAAACCTTTGTTGGGCATATTCGATCCGAAGCGACCTATGCCCACGGTCTTGTCGCCTCGCCTAACGAGGATCGCAATTTTGTTGACGTCACATAATTACGAAATTGTGTACAAACCGGGACAACAAATTGGTCACGCTGATGGATTGAGCCGATGGCCACAGCCAGTTCCCGACCAACCAGAACAGCAGTTATGTGACGTGTTGCTGATGGCAGAGACACCTACCGACTTCCCGGTGGATGCTGACCAAATAGCATTAGCATCGAAGCGAGATAGACTATTATCTCGTGTCAGTCATCATGTACTAAGCGGTTGGCCAGCTAGAGTAACCGATGATGAACTGCGTCCATACTGGTTACGTCGTTCGGAACTCTCTATGCATGAAGATTGCATCTTACTGGGTTGTCGAGTGGTGGTACCGTCATCATTACGTGAAACGATACTACGTGCTTTACATAAAACACATAACGGCATCGTCCAAACGAAATCACTGGCCAGGAGTTATGTTTGGTGGCCAAAATTGAACGAAGATGTTGAGGCATTAGTAGGCGGTTGCGAAAAATGTCTTGAAAATCGGCATATGCCTCCGAAAACTAAATCTGAGTGGATCACGCCTACAAAGCCGTGGTCTCGAATAAATGTGGACTTTTCGGGACCTTTCCAAGGTAAATATATTTTAATTGTTGTAGACGCATATTCCAGATGGCCTGAAGTGATCTTGACTAACAATATGACAGCGGGAACGGTCATCAGACAACTCAGAAATTTATTTGCTATGCATGGTTTGTGTGAGACATTGGTTTCCGACAACGGAACGTCCTTTGTGTCAGCTGAAGTTAAGCAATTTTTGGACGCGAATAAAATAAAACACATAAAAACAGCGCCTTATCATCCCGCAACAAACGGTTTGGCCGAAAGAATGGTGCAAACTGTTAAAGACAAGTTGCGCAAAATGGATGATATCTCTTGGGATATTAAGATTCCTCGAATGCTACTAGGATTGCGGGTAACTCCTTGCACAATAACTAACAAGAGCCCTTCTGAACTCTTAATGAATAGGCGCCTACGTACCTTGCTAGATGTTATACATCCGGATAATCGTGTTAAAAATAAAATTAATCAACAGATTACCAATAATGCTCATAATGTTACTCGAGAAACTAATGTGGGCCAAAGTGTGATGTACAGAAACTATAGTTGTGGACCTCGTTGGTTGCCTGGTACGGTGGTTAAAAAGCAAGGGCCATCTAATTATCAAGTTGCAACTGGTGATGGTAATATTGTCAACCGACACATCGACCAACTGGTTAAAAAGAAAGTCACAGAAGATGCAGACCGAGAAGGAGAGAGTGAAGAAGTGAATAATGAAAAGGTCAGTTTGGAAATGGAAAATCAAGATGTGGAAATGGGAAGTACGGGTGAGGAAATAATTGAAATACCGAGTCCGGACCAATGGGCGGAGATGTTAGGTATACCCAGTGATTATGAGTCTGGCTATTCTGGGGGTAAGATTAAAAGTAAAGTTTTATCTCATACAAAAAGCCCTTATGAAAAGCCTGATTCAATGTATATGGAATAAACATAAGGTTAATGTTAGATATTTAGATGAATGCAAAATGGTTGGCTTTAAGTATAAGTTAAAGTTTAAATATATTTTGTATACTTGGGGGAAAGGTATGTTGTATATATAGGTACCTACATACTTCCTAGTTTATAAGTTTATGTTTATTGGGTTTTCAGTCTACCCTCCATCATATTGTTGTTCCTACCCTACTCTTATGATTTATCCACTTGTACTTCTAGGCTACTTAGCTCAATACACAAATTACGATATTTGGTGTTTTATTGAAGACATAATATAAACATACTTACATGTCAAGTTAGATAAAAGTTCGGTGGAATGCAACCTTAGTGAGCGATTGTTTAAGAATTTAAATTTCTATTAAATTGTAGGTCTATCTGAGTACTACAAATTAGGAGTCTGATACTCTAATCTAATCTAGCTAGCTATCTATCTAGCTTACTTGACAACCGTATTGTAATAAACGGAAGCCATGTGCCGCATGACTGAAATGATAAACATCCATCCCTCATCTTATTAATCCTGTTAGAGGATGAATTTTCAAAAATCCTTCCTTGGTGTTCACCTTCATTAAAAAAGGAACTCATGTGCAAAATTATATGCTACTAGACCCAGAGGTCTTGGCTGTGCGTTGTCTGTAAGTAAATTAATACATTTTTAAAGTACATATATGTGCTCCTACCAGACGGTGTTAGCGTCGTCAAGAGACGGCGGCGAGCATGCGGGCGCGCCCCCTTCCCCGCTCCCGGAGCGCGCGCCCCCGCCGCCCCCGCCGCCCCCGCCGCCCCCGCCGCCGCCGCAGCCGCCGCGCTCCTGGATGCTCGCGGCCACCGCGCTCACCGTCACCGCGTCGCTCGGCGGGGTCGGTACATGAGCACGGTACTCTACACGCCGCGACAGTGACTAGCTTCATCGGTCCTACATGTGTCAACGTCGTTTTCAGGTTTACGTGTATCGAAAACTAAGTGATGACAAGAAGCGCCAGCTCGAAGTCGTAAACATGCTGGAGCCGGCGAAGGCGAGCGCGCCGGAGGAGGCGCCCATCCCCAGCGCCGGCGCCGATATCCCGCGCCACGTGCAGTTCTTGCTGGTGGGCGCGGGCACGGCCTCCTTCGCCGCCATGCGCGCCATCCGCTCGGCGCGGCCCGACGCGCGCGTGTTGCTGGTGGGCGCGGAGCACGAGCTGCCCTACATGCGGCCGCCCCTCAGCAAGGAGCTGTGGCGCGAGCCCGACCTGGCCGCGCGCGCGCCTCACCTGGACGCGTTGTCCTTCCGCCAGTGGAACGGCCGCCGCCGCACCGTGGCCTACGAGCCCTCCGCCTTCTACACGCCCGTGGAGCGCCTGCCCGACAGCGCGGGCGGCGCGGCCGTGGCGCGCGGCTGGCGCGTGACGCGCCTGGACGCCGTGCGGCACGTGGCCGAGCTGCGCGCGCCGGGCCGCGAGCCCGTGTCCATCAGCTACGACAAGGCGCTGCTGGCCACGGGCGTGCGCGCGCGCCGCACCGACGCGCTGCGCGACGCGGCCGCGGCCGGGCGCGCGCTGGCGCTGCGCGACGTGCGCGACGCAGCGCGGCTGGCGCGCGAGCTGGAGCGGCCCGAAGTGCGGCGCGTGGCCGTGCTGGGCGGCGGCTTCCTGGCGTCCGAGCTGAGCGCGGCGCTGGCCGAGCGCCTGGCACCGGACGGGCGCGTCGTGCTGCAGCTGTTCCGCGAGGCGGCGCCGCTGGGCGGCGTGCTGCCGCCCTACCTGGCGGCCGAGGCGGCGCGGCGCCTGCGCGAGGCGGGCGTGACGCTGCTGCCGCGCGCCGAGGTGCTGGCGGGCGCGGCGCAGGGCGCGGGCGTGGTGCTGCGCCTGGCGTCGGGCGAGGACGTGCGCGCCGACCTGGTGGTGGAGTGCGTGGGCAGCGAGGTCGACGACGAGCTGGCGCGCGCCTCCGACCTCGAGATGCACCCCGAGCTCGGCGGCCTGCTCGTCAACGCGGAGCTGCAGGTACCCGAGAGTCTGCGCTGATCCTTTCCGAGATAATCGGCTGGAGTGGTACCGAGCTGGTCGTGTACTGCACTAGGTTTACTCGATGATAGTATGTGAATATTATGTATTCAATCAGAGTGATGACGACGTGAGTCTTGTGCGCAGGCGCGCACGGATGTGTACGCGGCCGGCGACGTGGCGTGCTTCTACGACGTGGTGCTGGGCCGGCGCCGCGTGGAGCACCACGACCACGCCGTGGTGTCGGGCCGCCTGGCGGGCGAGAACATGGCCGCCGTCGGGCCGCCCAAGCACTACACGCACCAGAGCATGTTCTGGAGCGACCTCGGCCCGCAGCTCGGCTACGAGGTGAGTGCCGCGCCGGCCGGACCCGCCCCGCGCGCGCGTCTCTCGCCCCTCACGCCCCTCTGCCCGCAGGCCATTGGCATCATCGACTCGCGGTTGCCCACCGTAGGCGTGTTCTCCGCGGACGCGGTCGCGGACAGCGCCGCCAGCGCGCCGGACGCGGTCGCAGACAGCGCCGCCAGCGCGCCGGCCGCGGCGGCCGAGGGCGCGGCCCCGGACGCGCAGCCGGACAGCGCGCCGGACGCGCTGCACCGGCAGCCGGCCTGCGCGCCGGACGAGCGCGACGCAGCGGCGCGGCGCTACGAGCGCGGCGTGGTGTTCTACCTGCGCGACAAGCGCGTGGTGGGCGTGCTGCTGTGGAACCTCTTCAACCGCATGCACGTGGCGCGCCAGGTCAGTGTCGTCGAGTGTGTGTGTGTGCGTGTGCGTGGCTCTGCGAGCGAGTGCTCACGCGGTTGTGTGTGCAGGTGTTGGCGCAGGGCGAGTTCGAGGACCTGTTCGAGGTGGCGAAGCTGTTCTCGTTGCACGAGGATGAATAGTATTAGTGGTGGACAGCGGCGGCGGCATTTATCTGTTATGACTTTGTACATAAATATTATAAAACAATTAAATGATCTAGTTATTACATGTGCTTTTTTATTTCTGAAAACCGCTATCTACACTTGTTATCTACTTCTACGACAGGCCGACTTGTTGTCTTATTGTTGACTTGACAGTGCCATCGTTCAGGCGGCGACGGGGGATTAAAACATAACGTTTACTTTTATTTCTTTTCTTTGTTTTGGGCATTCTGCATGTTTTGATTTTAGTAATTATTCCGGCTACTCCATTGGGGGCACGGATGCAATGCTAATAATTTAAAAAGAGGTTTTTGGAGAATATTTTAATTTTTTTACTGTTTACACCCTTTTTTTTTTTTTTCGGGATGGGAAATCATCAAATGACCCCTCCCGCTCTGGGTGGAGCGGAAGGGAGTGTCAGACTCTTACTGACTAAAACCCACCCATGTTCCTTCCTTCGCCCTTTATGTTCCGGGGTAGCGGTAACCCTTTCGGACAATCCCGCTGAACTGTTTACACCCTTAGTTTACATTTTACTTGCCCGTGTTCTGCATGTACCTATATATCTTATTTTTGTTATGTAGGTCCCTTTTTTATGAATGTGCTTTCCCATGTGCATCCCTATTTAACTCTTCTTTGATTTCACCTCTGTGCTACTATTGTATCAGTTATACTGTATCTCCTTCTTAGGATTGTATGTTTTTGTTTGTGAGATAAACATAATTTGTATAGTAACGCAATGACTACCTACCGAGGGAAAAGAAATTTTCCGGGGTCCTGAAACTGGCGGTGAAAAGTCCGCTGACCCGTCCCCATCTAGATCTCAACCTATTGTTACGAGCTACGGGGTTCGTGACAATTAAAACTGCCGATAATAATTACCAAAATTAACACTTTAATAGAACAACACTAATAACAACTCAAACACACTAATTAGAAAACAAAATCGCACTTAAATCACACTTGAGGATCGCTTTCGATGTATTCGCTTGTATCGCTTATCCAACACTGTGTCGTTCGCGGCTAATCCCCGCCTTATATAGTGCCGCAGATAGTTCTAGACCCTTCTATTGTAGAAACATCTAGAATGTTCGAGTACATACCGGCCTCGACTGACCAGTAATCGATAATTCTAGTATCGAAAGTTCTAGAAGCATCTTGACTCTATTAGTTCTGCTACTCAATACTAGATGGCGCTAGTGGTAACTAATGTCACCATTAATTCTGGCGCGCAACACTATATTAGTCAATCTAGTATCCATCTGCGTTCCTCCTTTCTTGCCCTGGTTTGCATGTTTGGAGGCACAGTTCCATATTAATTGCGTCACATAAGAATTGACTAAATACTACTATCCTGTAAGTCAACTCGACACCAAAATCCGCAACTGAAGTTGAAGACATAATTATCGAACCACCTAAGAGTCAACCGTACTCGTACACTGTTTTAAAAAGGACCTTATATCCCATTTCTCTGAGTCATATGAAGACAAAATTAGGAGGCTTCTTGAAAAAGAGCAGATAGGGAATAGGAAGCCATCGTCATTCTTCCGTCACCTCAGGACTCTTGCTGGTTCTTCTTTTCCAGAACAGCTCCTGCAAAGTATTTGGACGAACAGGTTGCCTCATTACATGCAAGGTATTTTAGTTGCCCAAAAGCATTCGTCCCTTGAGGACTTGGGCGAGCTGGCTGATAAGCTGCAAGAAATCAGGCCGCAACCAATGAATGTCCATGCAGCAGGTATGGCATCATCATCACCATCTAGTAATGACACCAAGGAACAACTTAAGTATGCTCCAAACGTAAATGGCGAACCTGACACGGCTTGTGACCGGCTCCACCACAAGTAATGACAGAAATAACTGCAGTCGCTCAAGCTAACGCTCACGAACTCCTAACGGCCAGTGCTGGTATCACAGGCGATTCGCGGCGAAAGCTTCCAGGTGTTTACAACCGTGCACTTGGTCTGGTCCCGTACAACAAGGAAACTCAAGTAGCAGTCAGAAGTGGTGACCACTGACTGCTCCCTAGCAAGTCGTCGTCTATTTGTTACCGATCGGTATTCGGGCCGACGATTTTCAATCGACACGGGATCCGATATTTCGTGCCTACCTAGACGTTACTCCCAGGGTAAAAAGCAACCACTTCCGTGCGAACTTTTAGCAGCCAATGGCCCTAAAATAAATACTTTTGGTCCAATCTAACTTAAATGGAACTTAGGTATAAGACGTGACTTTGCATGGGAAATTCATAGTTGCAGAAGTAGGAATTCCAATAATTGGTTTAGACTGTCTGGCTCATTACCAGTTTTTACCAGACTGTGTCCATAGAAGGTTGCGTGACGATAAAACAGGGTTGTCAGCGTAAACCGAATTCTCCTCAATTGACCAACCTAATGTTAAACTTATTCAATCACCTGATTCACCATGCTCGCATATTTTGACCGAGTTCCCGAACATAGGTATCACATCCCTCTGGTGCGCCTAAAGAGGTGAAGCACACTACGGTGCACTTCATCAAAACCACCGAAGGGGTGCCACAGGTGGGCGTGACAGCGCGACCACGTCGTCTTGCCCTACTAAAGCATCGAGCTGCTCAGACAGAATCCGAGGAGATGATTCCCGTAGGCACCGGCTCGACCTTCCAGCAGTTCATGCATGGTCTTGCTACACCTGGCGCTTAAAAAGACGAAACTTATCGTCCGCACGGCGACTACCGCGCATTAAACGCCCGTATAATACCGGACTGCTACCCTGTCCGCCATATAGGGGATTTCGGCCACAACTTGTCCGGATGCTGTTTTCATGTTTAGTTTAAAGCAATACCTACACAGTTACCCGAACAGGACATTATGAATTGCCAAGTAATTATATTGACAGCTTATTGATCTATGTGATATACAAAAGATAATGAATGTGTGAACCCATGTAGATATTTAGAGTTATAAAATAATGTACCGGGTGCGGCGATTGAAATGTCCGTATGCGAAAATGAAATATTTTTGTTAATTTTCAATATTTATTTATACACTTTTACTACATGAAAAAAAGAGGTTCAAAGTTTTATTACGACTTATTCTGATGGAATACAGCCACCTTTAGCCTTCACCACAAGCTCGAGTCTCTTTCTGAAAGAAGCGCAGGCTGCTCGAACGACGTCATCACTTAAACTATTCCATTCTCGCGTAAGAGTAGCTTTGAGCGCTTCAACCGATGTGTGTTTTTTAGCACAAGCCTTGGCCTGTAAAACACCCCAAATACAAAAGTCTAGCGGGTTCAAGTCAGGCGATGATGACGGCCACATATCTCGGTCGATCAGCACCGGAACGTTTGCTTTCAACCAATTTTGTGTTCCAATTGCTCTGTGCGATGGTGCCGAGTCTTGTTGAAAAGTCCAACGCACCACCACGCAGAACCGAATGTGTTGCGTGCCCACGGTAACAGCCCTGGTTTTAACACCTTATCTTGATAAATTTGCTGGTTTATTTTTACTTCATTGCGACCCATTGGAAGAAAAATGAGAGGAGAACGGCCTTTTTCGGACACTGCCGCCCAGACCATGATTTGGTCGGCTCCTTGACGTCGAGTGACTCGCAATTCATTTCTCATCCGAAAACACCAAATTGGGAAGCTCTCCAGAGTCGAGCAAGCGAATCAGCTCCTTCGATCGATCCAACCGTTTGGTACGTTGCAAAGCAGTAAGTTCCTGAGAAAGTTTTTTTTTAAATGGTTTGACCTTAAGCTTTTCCTTCAATATACGACGTACGCTGCGGTCACTCACCTTGAGATCCTGCGCGAGCTGATTTGCTGAGCGCGCTGGATTTCTGTTTAATCGATGACGCACCTTTTCGACAACTGCTGGCGCCGTTGCAGTACAGCGTCGACCACCACCATAGCGTTTCTTAACGCTACCAGTCTCATTGTAACGTTGAATAGTACGATGAACAAATTTTTCGTTCAATTGAAGATTTGGCAGCGCTCGACGAATTTCAATGTTCGATTTTCCCGCCAAATGAAGCGCAATCACTTAATTACGTTTTATGTCCATTGTTCTAAATTCGAATGTGTTTCTCTCACGACAAAATCACTTCAAATAACGATAGTGAACATGTCAAAGACTACCCTTTGAAATTTTTACTGCGTTCGATTCAGTGGTTCGAATTTTAAAACAGTTAGAAGGAGACGGACAGTTCAATTGCCGGACCCGGTAGTAGCGCAGTAATGTAATGATGACGACCGGTTGGCGCAGTGGCTGAGCTATCGACTGCTGCGCTGCGTGTCGCGGGTTCGATTCCCGCACGGAACGGATGTTTGTAAATGCACCCACGATACAGGAGTACAATTTTAATTTCATTAGATGTAATCAGACAGTTTGTCTGATTACATCTAATGGCAAATGCTGGTTGGACAAATAATTCATTAACATTTACAAAATTTTATAGAAGGCAATTCTCAATTCAGGAGAGTTTGCCTATGCTGTGCTTAATGCAGAATAATATATTTTTAGTTACACTATTACTTATTATATTATTGTAATGTCACGATGGATATTGTGATCAAAAATGTGTCATTATTAGTTGATAAATAACGGATGGTTACCTATGTACCTACCGAATGAGGCTGATTAATTGATTGTTAATATGATTACTGATTGTTAATTAAGTTTAATTATAGAGAAGAATTTAAGATGTCAGTTTTGACTTAATAAAAATATTTATTTTAAAGAACTTAATGACTAAGGTGTCAGGGTTATCTCAAGTTTACCATCTCTCTAAACATCTGCATGTTAAAGTAACATATATCGAGAACGAAGCACGCAGTATAATAGATGATCAAACGAACTTACCTGTGTGAAGTTCGATCATTATTATACGAAGTGCTTCGTTCGAAGATATATGTTCCCTACCCATCCCACCCCAGGTAAAATCGAGATAACCTTTCAAGAATCTAAAAAGAATGACAGATCGCGCTAGGACACAGATTACGCATGCATACTAATACTTACGTTTAGTTTTAGCTCTGAAAATTGCGTAGTTGCCGAGTGACTCGAGAATGCTGCTGAATTGTAATTCCTAGCCTGGGGCAACGTTTTAAAAAAAAAAAAAAAATGTTGCCTGCCTGTGCGTGTCCGATGATAGACCGCGGTTTATGTATTGCATGTGAATGCAACAGGTCGTGGTTCGTGTATCGGTCGTAATAAGGTTTACCCCGGGCGAGCGATGGGGAAAGATATTTCATTTATAACTAAAGAAATGTTTACTAAAAATTTGCGAAGGTTTATCTATTTATTCTGTACCGTTTTAGTTATCGAGCACAAAACAGAAGTTGTTTGCAGACTATTCTAAGCCCTGACATCCTACTGAGGTTAATTCGGATCTTCGGAGCATTATACACGTCACACGTGTGAGAATATTCATAATTGTAAAAAAGGTCACGTGGTTAGGTTCGCTCAGGTTTTTTTTTTGTATTGGCATCCTCATGGACGCCCAAACTGCCTCACTAATGAGTCAGTCTGGGCAGTGCCGGACTCTTACCGGCTAAAACCCACTCCTGCCTTTCTAAGTGTCCCCCTGACATAAAGGCCTTTTTAGATTATAAAATGATTTATGTCTTTTCTATTTATTTTAATTTTACTGTTTTATGATAAAGTTTTTAGTAGTGTTTTATTTACGTCTGTTTTATTTAATCTGTATTGCCTACAGGTAGTTGTTCCGGGTCTGGCTGTTTGTGTATGTGAGTTTAAATGTTTGTAAACTTACCCACGATACAGGAGTAATTCCTAGTGTGGGGCAACGAAATCAGTTTTTTTTTTGTAGAATTTATGTTTACCTATATGTTTAGTTTTAAGTTGTTTACTTTTTTAAAATCTCTATATTTATTGTATGCTTTGTATATGTTTAAATTAAAAGCATATCTTTATGTTGCCTTATTTATTTTTAAAGTGAAACTTTTATTACATTGTCTCACACTTTTTCGTCTGTGTGTTGCATGTCGCGTGACGGTCGGCCGCGGAGTAGGGATAATTTTACTTTCCCTATGGTGTATAGACTATTAGGTAATCATTTGTGCCAGTGCTCCACGCTATTTTGTTTGTTTTTGTCAGTGTTTGATGTAAATGTTGTTTTTCTTTTTTAAGTCAAACCTTTTTTTTTTTTACCGTGGTTTCATAAAACCACAAAATCCTTTTTTATTTTATTTATTTTTTATTATTATGTCGTTTATTTTTATTTACTTATTATATAACATTTAATTTTTTTTTTTTTTTTTAATTTTTTTTTTTTTATTTTTAGTTTTCTTATTTTGTGTTTTTTGAAAAAAAGTTCTACTTTTACCGTGGTTTCATAAAACCACACAATCCTTTTTATTACTCTTGTTGCTATGGCTATGCAGTAATCTATTAAAAATTCTCTGTGTTTTCCGTTAGTCATTATTTCCCCAATGTTATTCGTATTTATTTCAGTCTCAATTTTCATTTCCGCTTCCAGTCGTTACGCTCCGAAAGCAGGACTTCCGTTAGAATGTGTGGAACCGTTTGCAGCACATCCGGCTCACAGATGCACGATGGGCTCCCTTTACACCTATGCAGGTATTCGGAGAATCCACCGTGCCCAGTTAAGATCTGTCACAGTTTTCGGCTATGGCCGAAGTGCAGACAGCGAGTGCACTGCACCAGTGGCGACTGATCCTGCACTCGCATTCGCTATAGGTCGATGTGCACGCGACCCGCCATAGTCAGCCTCTGCCACACCGTAGGGGACACCTGCAGAATGACGTGGCATGTATGGGGGTTCCTCGTCTCAGAAGTAGGCAGTGACCTGTCGCTGCCGGCCGTGGTCGAGTCGATGGTCGGCAGCAAAGAGTCCTGGGATGCGGTGGTAGCCTCCTTCTGCGAAACGACCGTTTCGCAGAAGAAGGCTGCGGAAAGGGAGAGGGAGATCTCGTCCTCTCACTCGGCCCGCAGCAGGCGCACCGGTCGTCGGCGGAGGGCGGACAACGCCCTCTTCCAGCCCCCCTAAATGGGTCCAGGGGCGACGGACTCGGGGACGTCCGTCGCCCCACACATCAGGACCCGAGGTGGCGGCGCGTAGTGTTCCACGCGCGCCCCTCTTAGACGTCAATCTCCCCATCCCGTCGAGTCCCCATCGTATCTGGGGCTCACGGGCCGGCTCACGAGATCTCGTGAGCCGGCAGACCACCGCCGACCTGCGTCCACCAAGTCCTGCGTCGCAAAAGGAGCTCCGGGTTAACCTGGAGCGCCTGTGCGACGCAGAAGTGCCGCTTGCCGTCGTGGACGGCAACAAGAGCCGAGGAGGCTCATGTCCTGAAAAGGACCTAGGGAGGAAGCGCTTGCGAAGCGAGGGTTCGGGGTCGATGGGCCTCTCCTCCAGTGAGGAGAACCTGTCGGCCCCCAAAGTGCCAACGGCACAGAGAGGGCGGGGTCGCGCGGTGGCGGGGGGAGCCCCCGCTCGGTTGCCGAGCCGTGACCGAGCGGGTCGCTTCGTGCCGATGTCTCGGCCCGCTACACCGGTTCCCGCAGAGCGTCCTGCGGAGACCGTGGAAAGCGACCCCGGGACCTCGGTAATGGACCTGAGCGAGGACTCCTCGTCCTCGCTCCTGTCCTTGCTGGGGTCCAACAAGGCGGAGGCGAATGCCGCAAAGCGGGCGCAGCGGAAGGCGGTGGCGGCTGACGAGGTCAGCGAGATGGCACGGCTGGCCCGAGAGCGGCGCTCTGCTCAGGCGGCTGCCGGTGAGAGCCTGTCGGCGGTGGCGCTCAGTCGCCAAGTTTTGGATGGCGTGGACGTCGTCCTGAAGGTTGCCGGGCTCCGCTCCCGTCGCTGCCCCGCCACCGTCGGCCCCGTCGTCGATCCCTACCCCCACCCTGCCTGCGGATGCGGACATCGAAAAGATCGTTCGCATCTGCATGCTGCAGTGTGGGGGTATGTTGAATGCCCGTCTGCAGGGTCTGGAGTCGAGGCTCCTCCCTGCAGAGACTCTCCGGCCGCCGCTCGCTGCAGATAGGCGGAGACAGGAGGAGCCCGCCAGGTCGGGCCCGGCAGCGGCGGCCGGAAAGCCAAAGGGGGGCAAAAAGCCAGCGGAGGGGCCCAGGAAGTCCGGTGAGGGCGCGCCCGCGCGAACTTCCCGGACGAACCGCACCCCCGGCGACCGTACCTTCGGCGACCGCGCCCACGTCTACCGCAGAGACCTGGACGACGGTCGTCAAGAAGGGTCGCCGTAAGACGGCGCCGCCACCGCCGGCACCCGCTGGAGCACCATCGGCACCCAAGAAGGCTCAAAGGCCGTCTAGGGTCAGAGCTCCACACTCCGCGGCTGTAGTAATTACGCTGCAGCCCGGAGCCATCGAAAGGGGCCTGACATACAAGGCGGTCCTGACGGAGGCGAGAGCCAAAGTCGCGTTCCCCGACCTTGGCACACCGACCGGCTTCAAGATGAGGCCGGCAATGACGGGAGCGCGGCTGTTTGAGGTGTCGGGTGCCTCAAGCGACGAAAAGGCGGACATCCTGGCCGCCAAGCTGAGGGAGGTCCTCAGCGCGGAGGACGTTCGAGTGTCCAGACCGGTGAAGACCGCAGAACTTCACATTGACGGACTGGACGACTCGACGACTCCGGCCGAGGTCGTGGCGGCCATCGCCCGAGTCGGCGGATGTTCGCCCGAGGACGTGCGGACGGGCGAGATTCGCGTGGACGCTTCCGGGCTCGGCGCGATCTGGATGCGGTACCCGGTGGCGGCGGCGTACAAAGTCGCCGACGCTGGGCGTCTGCTGGTGGGGTGGGTGGCAGCGAGGGTGAAGCCGCTGCAACCCAGAGCCTTGCGGTGCTACCGCTGCCTTGGCATTGGACATGTCAGGGCACGGTGCACCTCCGATATAGACCGCAGCGAGCTCTGCTTTCGCTGCAGTCAGGCCGGCCACAAGTCGGCCCAGTGCTCCACGGCGCCAAACTGCAGCCTCTGTATAGCTGCAGGGAGGCCCGCCGTGCACAGAGCGGGCGGAAAGGCCTGTGGCGCGCCCGCCCAGACCAGGAAGAGTGGGGTGCCATGGCTGCCGGGGGCTCTTTATCCCCCCCAGCCTTGCAGCCCTTTGGCCGACTCCCGGCCTAGGGATGGCGTGGTGGAGGGAATGGATTGTGCATAATGGCGCTCTACCATTTCCTCCAGGGCAATATCAACCACTCTGCTAGAGCTCAGGATCTCTTGCTCCAGAGCATGACAGAGTGGTCGATCGAGGTGGCTATGGTCGCCGAACCGTATTTCGTCCCCCCCAGGGATAACTGGGTGGGAGACCTGGACGGTTTGGTGGCCTTCATTGGCGGGGCTCTTGTCAACCCGTCCCGACTTCGAGAGGTTCCTTGTCGAGTTGGGTGCCGTCGTGGGCCGACTCCACCCTCGCCCGGTGCTGTTACTGGGGGATCTCAACGCCAAGTCTGCGGCGTGGGAGTCCCCTGTGATCGATGCTATGGGCGAGGTGCTGGAGGAGTCTGCGGTCACGACTGGTTTGACCGTCCTAAATCAGAGCTCGGTCCACACGTGCGTGCGGCAGCGGGGTGGGTCTATAGTGGACGTATCGTTCGCTAGCCTCGCTGTCGCGCGTCGTGTCCGCGACTGGCGTGTCGCTGTGGAGGTGGAGACGTTGTCGGATCACCGATACATCCGCTTCGACGTCTCCACCCAGACCTGCGACGCGTCCATGACCCGGGTTCCACGGTCAGTCAGCAAGGCGCCAGGTGTACTGGTGGACCGCCGAGATCGCGCAGCTGGGCGTCGCGTGGGCGGCGGTTAAGCGCCAGTAATACAGTAGGGCGTATTTCATGTGTTGAATAGGATTTCGTTTGCGTCTTACATAAGTTCGGAATGCGAGCAATCAGAGGTAATTTATTTTTGCCGAGAGAAATTTAATGTTAATATTGCGAAGGTTTGTTGATTGATTCTGTTCGTGTATTAATTTCTAAAGTTGTAGTTGATGTTAATTTGAATAAATGACGTTTGATTTTGATTTGAAAACAAGAAAGTACGACAATGGTAAATAGTAACTGGTACCTTTTTTTTTTTTTTTTTTTTTTTTTTTTTTTTTTCGTGTATGTTCGCTCAGGTTAGGTTCGCTCAGGTTAGGTTCGCTCAGGTTAGGTTCGCTCAGGTTAGGTTCGCTCAGGTTAGGTTCGCTCAGGTTAGGTTCGCTCAGGTTAGGTTCGCTCAGGTTAGGTTCGCTCAGGTTAGGTTCGCTCAGGTTAGGTTCGCTCAGGTTAGGTTCGCTCAGGTTAGGTTCGCTCAGGTTAGGTTCGCTCAGGTTAGGTTCGCTCAGGTTAGGTTCGCTCAGGTTAGGTTCGCTCAGGTTAGGTTCGCTCAGGTTAGGTTCGCTCTTTTTTTTTTTTTTTTTTTTTTTTTTTTTTTTTTTTTTGGCAGGAGTGGGAAATCCTCATGGACGCCCAGGCTGCCTCACCAAAGAGCCAGTCTGGGCAGTGCCGGACTCTTACCGGCTAAAACCACACTCCAGCCTTACATTGTCTGTCCTCTGACATTATCAGAGCCCTTCTGCAGCTAAAACTATTGTTTGCTGTTACATATCTTCATGGGTCTCTTATTTTAAAGCTATCCTTACATCTATACAAACATTTACATTTATTCATCATTATATCCTTAAATATGACTTACACTCTAAGTTGCTTAATAATCCTAATAAGATCTACATACAGTTTTGTCAAGATAAACATGTTTATTTGGGTTGTAATTTCCGGACATTTTCAACAATGTGTGTCATTTGCTACTGTTACATATTATTATACCAATATGAATCCTAAGCATATTTGTTTACTTGTTCCTATTGATGGTCTTGTTGGCTATTTCTATGCAAAACCCAATAAACTTCTTTCTGGTATACTTGCTTTCCATTAACGTATTAAAATTTTCCGTTTTTATCTCCGTGCCTAATTCCTGCCCAATCTCAAACCTCTCCAGACCGTAAGCGGGGCAGTCAGTCAGTATATGTGCTACCGTTTCCCTTACGTCAGGGTCACATATGCACGATGGGCTCTCCTTGCATTTGAACCTGTTTAGGTATTCGGAGAACCCACCGTGCCCTGTCAGTACTTGGGTCAGTATTCCAGTCGGTTTCAGACATTTTACCTGGCTATACGCTTTGATGGCATCCGGGAAGAATGTTTTTGTTACTCCGGCTGTGTCCTCAGATCTGTATCTCCGATTCCATTCGTCAAGCGTGTCCGCACGGATCTGCTGCTTGACGAATGAAATCGGACATTGGTCGTAATTTGGCCTTGTTTTTGTGGTGAGGGCGGCCTCCTTAGCCAGCTGGTCAGCTCTCTCATTGCCCTCCAGTCCCGTATGGGCTTTGATCCAAAAAAGTTCAACTTTTTTGGATTGATCCCTGCACTGACGCAGGTTTTCCCTGATTTCGACTGTGAGGGGATGGAGTGAGCGGTGGTTGGTGACCGCTTCCAACGACGATCTGGAGTCGCTGTAAATTCCAAAGCTGTGTTTTGGACTACGCAAGATGTCCCTCGTGGCCTTGCATATAGCCAGCAGTTCTGCCTGGAAGACGGTACAGTGGGGCGACAGCTTGAGTTTTTGGGTTTTGGTTTCAGCATCATTGCTCCAATGAGACAATGATGCTCCAACCTTGCCCTCGATCTTGCTGCCGTCCGTGTATATCCGCACTGCTTGAGTGCAGTGGTTGTTGTGTTGCTCCTGGTCGGCCAGGCATATGAACTGCAGGCTTATATGTTTGGCTGGGTGGGGAGTTTTGTCGAACGCGGTGCGTCGCTCGATCTCCTTATCTCCTAATGCTGGTCGAGGTACCCCCCTCCTTACCTCATACAGGGCTGCTGCCTCTTGTATTCGGAGGTCAAGGGGTAGTATCCCAGCCAGCACCAGTGCCGAGTTCAAGGAGACTGTGCGGTAGGATTTACACAGTTTCTGTGCAAATCCCCTTTGGACCGCGTTCAATTGCTTGCGCACCATCAGCTTTTTGGTTGCTGGAGCCCACGCACTCGCTGCGTACATAACTGTCGGTTCGACTACTGCCGTGTAGATGGTGCGTATGACATCCGGATTGAGACCCCAGCTAATCCTGGCTGCCCTCGACAACTGCTTGTATAGGTTTAACGCCTTTTTGCATACATTAGATGCGTGGGCATTAAATGTTAGCTTGTTGTCGATGGTCAGCCCTAGGACTTTGATTTCCCGCGACATACCAACATCGACCCCGCCCATGCTCAACAGCGGGGTGTCGTATTTAAGTTTCCGCGTGATGATCATTGCGTTAGTCTTTTGCGGTGCGAATCTTAACTTATTTCTGACTCCCCACTGGTGAACATACTCGAGAGCGCTATTGGCACGTCGCTGGACTCCCGTCGCTGAGTCCCCATCGAACATCAGAACTACATCGTCGGCGAAGGCTTGGCAGTAGTCTCCCCTTTGTACCAGGCCTTTCAGTAGGGGGTCGAGTAGTAGGTTCCAAAGAATCGGGCCCCCTATCGATCCTTGCACACAGCCTTTGTTGGTTGCCCTGGTGACCTCCTGGCCCGCATATCTCACCCTGACCTTCCTGTGTTCCAGGTAGCTGTCCATCACTCTTCTAACGTTTACCGGGCATTTAGTTTCCGCCAGCCCGGTTTTTATGGCCGGCCACCATGCACTGTCAAAGGCTCCCTCTATGTCCAGCGATATCATAACGATCAATTTCTTGTCATTTAATTTTTTACGTATGAGTTCTAGCAGGTCATAGAGGGAGTCTTCGGTGCTTCTCTGTGGCATAAACCCATACTGGCGTGTGCTGAGTCCGGGTATGATGTGCCATTTCACCCTTCCTATTAGCATTTTCTCCAGGACTTTTCCCATCACTGGCAACAGTCCTATTGGCCTATATGATTTAGGAGCCGAGTAGCTCTCCTTCCCGGGTTTCCTCAGGATGACTACTGTCGCTTCCTTCCAGATCCTCGGGAAGTAGCCCAGCTCTAGGCATTTGTTTGCCAGTGATAGGAAGAGCTCCGGATCGCGGTTTAGTGCTTGCTGGCAAATATCGACCGTGAGGCCATCTGCCCCCGGGGCTTTTTTGGGGTTGAAGCTGCGTACGGCTACGCTTAGCTCTTCCTGGGTAAACGGGGGGTCATGTTCTTCATCATGACCCATCTCGTTTACTTTTTCGGCTAACGTTCTGATACGCCTGTGTTCCTCATTGTCTTCCTCCTTCTTGTCCTCGGGGTAAAATGTTTCCGCCAGCAATGCGGCAGATTCTAGGTGGTTCAATGTTTTACCATCTTTGGTCAGGGGCTGATCCTCCTGTCTTTTGATGGTCCTACCTATTACCCTATAAATACCCTCCCAGAGTCCCTCTCTATCCTGTTTTTCACAGAAGCTTTTCCAGCTTTCTGTTTGGGCCACTCTTTCTGCTTGCTCATATTTCTCTTTTATTTCCAGGTACTCACCGACGACTTTCTCCCTCCGGATCGGCGCTGCACAGCGGACTCTGCGCTTCCTAGTGGCGACCTCCTTTTTCATCACGGCGAGCTCATCAGTCCACCAAGGTAATTTAATTTTTGTTTTTGGTTTTAGCTTTGGTATACTAATATTGGATGCTTCTATTATTACGTTAATATACGAATCTATTTTGATTTCCAAATCTGTTTTATTATTAATTTCATCTATTTCAATTTTGTTAATTTTATTATCTTCTAGCAACTGGCCCAATTTCTCACGAAATTGGTCCCAGTTTGCTTTTTTACTGTTGTATACTCTAGTTGTTCTATTTATATCTAAACCCTTTGCCCTTTCCAATTTAATTTTAAAAAGAATGGTGTTGTGATCAGAGCTAATCATGCCTTCGTCCACTCTCCAGTCCTCGACCAGGCTGAGCAGATCCGCCGTACATGCCGTGATATCCACAAAGCTGGTGTACAGTGAGGTTCCCCTCACTGTGTGGAACGTAGGTGTGTCGCCTATGTTGAGCACCTGCAATCCCATCTCCTCTAGGGCACCGGCCATTTCGATCCCTCTTCGATCGATTTTGCAGCTACCCCACCAAGAGTTTTTGGCGTTAGCATCTCCACCCAAGATGATTCTTTGGCCGAAGCTCCTCTCTATTTTGATAAGCTGCTCCAGGTATGGCTCTATCGGTGTAGGTTTCGGTTCCAGGTAGAATGAGACCACCACGATTTCCCAGGCGCTTGTCTTCATCTTCACCACTGTGATGTTGGGCGTGGTGAAGTTCGGACACTGCACAACATCTATATTGCCATCGAAGACTGCGATTGCGGTCTTGATGACTCCATCTCCATCGCCGGTATGCTGGTATATTCTAGCGCCGTGGTAATCTTTCATTCTCCCCAAACTTCCGATGTATGGCTCCTGGAGCAGGGCGAAAGCCACCCCCTTTCTGTGAGCCTCTAGCATAATCTCATTTGTGGCCAGAGCCTTTCTCTGCAGATTTGCTTGTGCCACGAGGTATGACCTGTTTGGGGAGACAGAGTTTTCACCTGGGACCACCTTAGCAATATGCCACCCTTGATCTGGCTATCGCATCCCATTTTGCTCTGATAGGGCAATCCTGGCTAAATGCGTTGTGGGCCGTCTTTTCCATCTTTGAACGCACGCAGTTGCAACATGACGGGGCCGCACCCTCAAGCCAGTCGGGGCACTCTGCTTTCATGTGGGATCCCCCGCAATGACTGCACTTTGCCAGGGTCTCTTGGCAAAAACGCCTACCATGTCCATAGCCCAGACAAAGCGAGCACTGTACAATAGGAGACTGGTCGGCCACTCTTATCCTCTGTAGGTCAATGAGAACAGACTCAGCCTCCGTCAGTCTCTGCCATATTTTGGGGGCCACTCTCATTACGATGTGACTCGTGTGGGGGTTCCTGGTGCGTTTTTTATAAACTATTTCCAGCCTATCTTCTTGTTCATCCAGGTTCATGAACATTCGCTTGTTTTGGTTTTTTAACGCCTTTATAATGTCCCCATCACTGTTACAACTGAGCACGTCCCTCAGGATGACGAGGGGGTCTCTGTTCTGGATATTTTCCATGATCAGACTTTCGCCGGATTCTCGGATTCTGCTCTTGACTCGCTCTCTTTCCTCGTCGGTTTTGCAGCCGACTATTATTTTGCGGTCTTTGGCTTTTCTTATTTTTTCCACCGCGAATCCTCCTTCTTTTGCATTGACTGCTTTTCGGATTCTATTCATGACTTCTTCCCCTGTTTCTTGGTCATCATTCGCGGTTACTATGAAGGAGTGTAGGGCTGTCTGCACCGGGAGCCGCTTCCCAATAGAGGTCGCAGCTACACCGGCGTAGGTTCGCTTTTCCATTTTTGTAATCTGCTCATTTAGCTGCCCCATGCTCTCGGTATTTTCTTTGATGAGGTCAGCGTGCTCCTTCAGTTTCCCGATGAGGTCTGCAATCTCTTTGTTTCCTTCTTCCTTTCTTTCTGTTTCTCCTCTCTGCACTATCTGTTCCTTCTGTCCGTCTGTTGGTGGTTCTTTGCTCTTTACTTTTTCGGCCTCTGCCTCCTTAATAAGTTGGAAAAGTCTCTCCAGTGCGTTGATGACCTCCGTCTTTATTTCCGTCTTTAAATTTCTGGAATTGCCGATATGCATTTTCCCTTTTAGGAGACAGGCTCTTGCCTCAGAGATCCTGTTTGCATACTTGGGTTTTATGTCTACAGGAGAGCCACCGCCCAACTCCGTCGACGTTCTCTGTGTGGCCCTCTTTTCCTCTTGGGAGTTTGAAGGGGTTAGTTTAACTCTTTTGTCTGCCAACAGAGAAGAAGACGAAGACGAGGACAGAGACGACGATGCCTCCTTGAGAGTAGTCTGAGGTTTCTTCTGAGCTAGAACCTCTGACCTCCCAGCCTCCCAGTCTCCGATGGTTTTCTTAACCACCGAAGTCAATTTGGGTCCTTCTTTCGGTGGTGTGCCTTTTATGAAGGTCTTGTTTCCCACCGGTGATATGGCGGGGTCGTCATTGTCCCTTTTTTCTTTTGACGGTGTTCTGTACATGTTTGTGTTCGTAAAATGAGTAAGGATAGTAAGATGAAATTATAACACAGTAGAAGTTCAATAAAATTTTAAGGAAATAGAATTGTATAAAATAATGTACAACTTAGTGTCAGTCAATTGAATTTTAAAATGTTAAAATTTCCACTTTGTAAAGAAGTAGAACTAGTATAAATATGTTTAATTATAAAAGTAAAATTGTATAAAAATATAATAATATAATTTGCAAGTCAGTCAGATTAATTTTATATTTAAGATTTCCACTTTGTAAAGAAGTAGAGGATTAGATGAGTTGTATAAATATTGTGTAGGAGAATTGTATAAAAATATCTGTCAGTCAAATTGAATTATATCCAAAAATTTAGATTTAGTCAAGTTAAGTTATTTATCCCTTTTGGGTTTAGTCACTTCACGTCTGTCTTGGCCGGGAGAGTATATGAGGTTGCTATTTACTTTAAATATATTAATCTTTCGGTTTAAAGAGTACACCAGAAAGCGAGCAACAATAATAACAGGTCGCTCTATTCAGTGAGTCTGTTTGTCAATGTGTGACTATAATTGTCAATAGGGACGATAGAAAATAATAAAATAAAAGTAAAGTGTAAATTAACAAACCACACAGTAATCCCAAAAACTACGGTACAGTCACAACATCAACATGTTACAAAGGTAAAAATAAAATAAAAGGAAAATTTTTAAGCGTCTCTACTAGGGCTCTACCCAGGGTCGCAAGGTTTTTGGCAGTTATATAGGGTTGACCACAGTCCCTAGTGTCAATTTTTGTTTGCCAAAACCGATTTTTTGAATTTTTGGTAGAGTGGCTCTATGTAGAGTCCGCTCTATGCCGCCAGTGGACAGAGCCCGCCAAGCCAAGCTCAACAACACCAAACACGGGGTACCTAGCTCTAAGGGTTCCGGAGCAATCGGTGTTTAAATTTTCCGGTTACCATCCAAGATGGCGGCCAGAAAGTGGTTAAAACCTAAAAGCTCCGCAACCACCAGTCCGAATTTCCCCGTGTTTGGGCTTATCTTACCGAGCCCGACGAGATCTATGCACTGGTAAAGTTTTCAGGCCGAAAAAATTTTTTCCCCTGAAAGCGCCTGAAAGACAGTCCACCTCAAAAACGAGTGTTCGCCAATCCCCGCAAAACAAATCCCGTCGCTCTGCGACCATCCGTTGCGGAGATATGCGTATTTGAAATTTCACAAAGATGGCGGCCCAGCTGTCAAAGTCGATCTTTGACAGGTTATATCTCCGCTTTGGCTGGTCGCAGAACACCCGAGTTTGGGCTCTTCCGGCTTGGCCCGACTTGCTCCCTCGCGCAAAAAGGCCTCCAGAATCCTGAAAATTTTCAGCCTGAAATCGCCTGAAACCTATTGCACTCGATGGATTTTGGCCTCCTTAACCAACAATGTTAAGACGGCAACTCTCTACGACCACTAAGTCTGGAGCTACTTAGAGTCAAAGTTTTCCAATATGGCCGCCCAACTGTCAAATGCCAACTTTAAGTGGCTGCAACTCCGCGACCGTTTATCAGAGAGAGTTGCGGTTTCAAATGTGGACCTTGCCCTGACCTTGCGCATCTGCCAAAGGTATTTTCAGCGCTGAAAATTTTCAGCCCTGAAAAACGCCTGAAAATATTTTTTATGTGTTCTCACAAATGTCCCGCTCGGAAGTGTGCAAATCCGGGTTCTCTACGTCCAATAACTTTGGAGATATTTGCAATTTTATATTTAAACCACTAAAACCAAAATGGCTGAAAAAAGCTATTTCCGTGATTTTTAAAGTTATTGGGCGCGACTTTGGGCTCAAGCTATGCACTATACACGTCTAGAAGACAATTCCATCATCAGAAATAAATTATTTCTATTTATTTCTATTTAATATTGAAAATTAACTAAAAATTTAATAACTTTAGAACCGCTTATCGGAAAATTTTGAAAAAAATGTCTAAATATTCAAAAAATAGTACGCTATACGATTACAGTATAAAATTTTTAGGTTTCAGAATTTTTCCTGTCGAAATTTTTATTTAAGTAACTTTTACAGTTTTTTAATTACTACGTTAAATTTAAGAAAGCTAAAAATCTAAGTATTCTGGAATATCTTCCTCCGATGAGCGCGCAAAAGACAGCAGTTGAAGATTTGCCAATTTGATGTTATTTCAGGAGTTATGCGTGTCCAAACTTTCAATTTTCTAATAATTATAAAACTGCGGGTACAATAGATAAAATTCTTGTACCTTCAAATATCGTCCTCACCCAGGGGCCTCTTGCGTACTGCAAAGTTTCCGGCAGCTGACGTGTCTCGTTGAGGTTTTTCACAACACGTGCTTTTTTGTTTTTCCTGAATATATCTGGAAGTTGTGAGTCGAGGAGTTTCCAGAGTGGTCTGGAACCCAGGTAAAGCTGTTCCGCTGTGTTTTTCAATATAAAAACATAGGGTCAACGATCTTGTTCCGTGGTAATTGCGTCAAGTAGTCCAATTTGAGGAAACTTAACCTCTAAAAAGAGGGTTTTTCAGTTATTACACTGCACAGCACTGCAATCCGGCTTGCAATTTAACTTAGCGGTGTAGAGGCAGCTTTCCTCTACACGCTGTCACTTGATTTTTTAAAATCCGAGCACTTTTTACCACTTTTTTTGATTTTTTATGCGCGGAGCGACTTCAAAAACGATCCGACCACCGCGAGGGCTGGGGGGGAACTGGTTAGGTTCGCTCAGGTTAGGTTCGCTCAGGTTAGGTTCGCTCAGGTTAGGTTCGCTCAGGTTAGGTTCGCTCAGGTTAGGTTCGCTCAGGTTAGGTTCGCTCAGGTTAGGTTCGCTCAGGTTAGGTTCGCTCAGGTTAGGTTCGCTCAGGTTAGGTTCGCTCAGGTTAGGTTCGCTCAGGTTAGGTTAGGTGAGGTTAGGTTAGGTTAGGTTAGGTTAGGTTAGGTTAGGTTAGGTTAGGTTAGGTTAGGTTAGGTTAGGTTAGGTTAGGTTAGGTTAGGTTAGGTTAGGTTAGGTTAGGTTATTTTTTTTTTTTTTTTATTTTTTTTTTTTTTTTTTTTTTTTTGTGCTTTTCCCCGTTCATGGGTACAACGGGACCTTGTTAATCTAATTTTCTCATTCATTCCAGTTCTCGCATTTATTCCTCTCGCACTTTTATGCTTCATACTGTATCTTTCTTTCATTCATACTAACATTCTTAGCCGGGTGGGACTCCCGCTATTCTATCTACTCTAATTTTTATTTATCTTTATTCATGGGGTATTTAAGTACACAACTTTCTTTTATTAACATTTACATAGATGTTTACATACTAATTTCCTTATATCTACTACATAACTATCCATGTTTCTAATTCCTATTTTTTATTTATTCTTAACTCAATAGTTATAATATACTGTTTAGTCGTATCTGGTTTAGACGTTGCTTCTTATTTCTAAGTTTTTCTATACTTTCTTATTCTATTACATAATTAGTTAAGCACTAATATTTTTAGCATATTTCTAGGTTTTTTATTTATTTTATTCATGGGGTATTTAAGTACACAACTTCCTTTCATTAACATTTGCATAGATGTTTACATGCTAATTTCTTTATGTCTATTTCATAACTATCTATGTTTCTGAATGCTAATTTTTATTTATACTTAACAACAAAACATTTAATATACTATTTATTCGTATCTGGTTTAGAAATTGTTTCTTATTTCTATACTATACTATGCATATACTTTTTTATCCTATTACATTAATAGTTGCTAATATTTCTAAACCATTTCTAACATTATTAGTTTGTAATATTTGCATAGATGTTTATATACTAATTTCCTTATATCTATTTCTTAACTATCCATGTTTCTAAATGCTAATTTTTATTTATTCTTAACAACAAGACTTATAATATACTGTTTATTCGTATCCATTTTAGACATTATTTCTTATTTCTATATTAAACTATACATATACTTTCTTATTCTATTACATAATTAGTTACTAATATTTCTAGCCAATTTTTAATTTTATTAGTTTATAGTTGAGTTGTCTATTAATTCTGACTCGGTATGGGTTCCGGTTTACTGTTCTTATCATCGGTTTGGGGTACGTATTTTGTGTATGTGGATGTGTTTCACTATTATTTTACTAACAGGGTCATTTGCGGCAATAATATATATATATACTTAGATTATAAATATTTATTGTCATTTCTCATTCTGGGGTTTTTTATTTTTCTTATTAGTTTTAGGGGTTGTGTAGGGTACGTGTTTGGTGATATGCGTGTGTTTATGATATACTCGTATATATTTACTATATATTTTATATATCTGTGTTTTTTGATGGTGTTGCTGTTTAGGTGTGTTCCTATGTGTGTTCCTGTGCGTGTTTCTGTGTGTTGCGTGTGTTACGTACATCCTTGGGAGCTGTTCAGGCGTATGCCGTTGTCGTCCGAGCCAGGTAGTCCCATTTCTTGCGAACCGGGCACTCCACGCTGAATGCGTTGTGGTCGGTCCTCTGAAGCTTCGAGTGCGAGCAGTTGCAGCACTGCGGTTCATTACCCGCAACGAACTCCAGGCACTTCTCGCGCAGATGCGGCCCTCCGCAGTGACTACACCTGTCCGCACTCTCGGTGCAAAATTTCCGGCCATGCCCAAATGCTAAGCATTTCGTGCATTGGATGAGCGGCGACTGATCCTCCACCCTGACCCTTTGCAGGTCAAGGTAAAGGGCCCCAGCCTCCGTCATCCTCTGCCATACCTTGGGTCTGACTTGGACGACAACGTGCGAGGTCTTGGGGTTCCTGGTCCTCTTTTTATATTTTATGGTCATTTCTATGTCTTCTTGTTCTAAGTCCCTAAATATGTTGTTGTTTTGGGAGTAGAGCGCCTTAACCATCTCGTCGTCATCGCTGTCCAAAAAGACATCTTTCATGACGACGAGCGGGTTTTTATTTTTCATGGGCGCTACTATTAACCCTTTACCTCGGCTCTCAATTCTGTCCTTTACTCTCTTGAGTTCGGCCTCCGAATCGCACCCCAGTATCACCGTCTGGTTTTTGGCCTTACGGACTTTATTTATTTTTAGGCCAATTCCCCTGGCGTCGACCGCCTCCTTCACCCTGGCGAGCACCTCGTCAGCAGTCTCCAGGCTGCCCTCAGAGGTGACCGCCATCGAGTGGAGTGCCGGCCGACGCCCGGGTTTGGCTGCCGTAACGTCGGCGTATGAGAGTGGATCGGATTTTTGCTCGCACGCCACTTCCTTGATGACTTCCTTTATTCTGTCGGTTCTGGTGGCGACCTCACCGACAACGTCACCGATTCGATCCTCGAGGGCAGCCGCGGCATGACCAACGACCTTCACCCCTTCTATCGTGTGGCCTATGTCCGCATACACTGCGTCAACCTTGTCGCTGACCTCGACAATCTTGTCGATGACCCTGCCGAGTATGTCGGAGCCGCCCTCGTCGTATTGTTCGGCCATGACTAGGAAGCCTTTCGTCATTTTATCCTCGAGGTCGTTGAACCGCGTATTTATGCAGGTCTCCACCTTTTCCAGCCTTCCTAATAGTCTCTCCGGTGATTCGGGTGATTTAGGCGTGGTGTTGGTCCTTGTGGGCGGAGCTGTTTTAGGCGCTGTTTCCAGGTCCTTCATCCGTTTGCTCAGTTCGAATAGGATCCGCAGACTTTTATCCGACTGAGTCTCCAGGAAGATCTTTATGTCTCTCCTCATCTGAGGGTACTCTTTGACCTTTGTTGGGATATCTTCGAAGGTCTTCATAACCTCCTGGAGAAGTTTGTCGTTGGATGATGCAGCATAGGTGTCGGTCTGCTTCTTGTACAACTCCATGTTGTCTACGGATCTCCTCTTCCGTTCTGGTCTCCGGATAAAGGTCCTGGCGGCGTCCAGCGCCTGTCCAGGTGGGCCTGCGGGGCTGGGAGTGGTGGCAAGAGCGACAGCACCAGAGGTCCCCGCCGACGACGACGGTGGCGTTCCGGCTGTTTCCGCTTGGGTTCCTCGAGCAGCGTCTTTTCTGCCGAACGTCAGGGACAACCCCTTTGGCGCTTCGGGCGCTCCAGAGGGACCCTCATTCCCCGGGCGGGTAGGCGTCGAAGACTCCCGCGATCCGCCGGCGCCGGTCACTGGACCCCTCCCTTGCACTGGGGTGCGGATTCCGAAGACCATTTTTGTTTGGGTTCCGCCTGTATAGTGTACCTACTTGTTGTGTGGCTTGTGTGTATAGGGCACAGCGAACGGGGAAAGTTGTCAATATATTAATGTAGTAAGTAAAATAAAATAAGCAATATTAATATTGTGTCATAACCAATTGGTAAGTCAAGAACTAACCCTGTATATGGGGGTGAGTTTTTGTCCAGTTTACGCTGCACTAAAATGTGCAGTTCCGTTTCAACCCTGTAAATGGGGAGTCAAAATAGAACAGTGCAAATCCGAGTTCAAATCTCCATCCACCGCAGTTCACAGTCCGGTTTTAATAAGTGGGGGGTGGGGGGTCCAATCTGGGGGGAGAGGGTGCCTCTGGTGCGACTTTAGCCGTGGTGTCTCCGACACCACAAAGGCTGATTTTGAGGTCAGAATGGCTCTAAGTCCTCTACCTCCGGAGATATGGCCCGTTAAAGGATTGTGGGGGGGGAAGGGTCAGAAAAACGGGGGGGAGGGTACCTCGTGTGCGACTTTAGCCGTGGTGTCTTCGACACCACATAGGCTGATTTTGAGGTCAAAATGGCTCTAAGTCCTCTCCCTCCGGAGATACGGCCCGTTAAAGGATGAGGGGAGGGAAGGGTCAGAAAAACGGGGGGGAGGGTACCTCGTGTGCGACTTTAGCCGTGGTGTCTTCGACACCACAAAGGCTGATTTTGAGGTCAGAATGGCTCTAAGTCCTCTCCCTCCCGAGATATGACCCGTTAAAGGATGAGGGGGGGGGGTTTGTTAGATTTGAGGAGGGGCGGTATTTCGGGATTACGTTGCAGTCAGAAGAAAGGTCTGTTCCTCCTGACTGCGGAGAGATCAAACTCGGTGGGTCTGCGACCTCTGGCTACGCCGCTACACCCCGGGGGGGTGAGGTAGTCCTGGAGGGGCACGAGAGAGGGGGGGGCGATAAAGAAGGGTCACCAGTATCTCGATAGGTTTAACGGGTTCTAGATTAAATATTTATATATTTATAATTAATATTGGGGGTCAAAAAATTTTTGGGGTCAAAAGGGGGTCTGGGGGGCTTATCCCACTCTAGGTTCTAGCTGAGAGGGCGGGTAATAGGGGGGGGGGCAAATTTCGTCAAAATTTCGATATTCCCGGCCGTTTCCGAGATATTGGGTTTTAAAGTGGGAGTTATTCGGGATACTGTTTGGGTTATTGCAATTAAGTCTTAGTGGTGATGTAAATGTAGATTAATGTAAATAATTAAGTATAAGTGAGTGTAAATTAATGGAAGTAAAAGTAAACTAATGTAAACAAATGTAAAACTGTGTATAGGCAGCCTCTGATCGGACTTGGCTTGGCCTAGATGACGTACAGACGCCAGCAGGTCACGCCACCCGACACCGCCAAACCTCCCAACCGATTTTGAACCTTAACGCGTTAGCAATAGAGTTGAAAGTATATTAAAAAGTTTCAGACTGATGCAGCTAGGTGTGCCGCTTAGAAGTCTATTAGCTAGCTATATGCACTTATTCTAGAGTAAAAGTTAATTATTTAATTTTAAGGATAAACATTAATTTAAAATGACGACAATATAACTAAGAATGGGAAAGACAAAACCGTGGGAAAAACCATGGGGAGAATTATTAATGTGGGGAAAATCTCGTAATTTACCCCGAGCTTTTTTCAGGAACGTCGCAGAGGGATGGGGTAACTTGTGTAAGTTGCCGGTCTTTGAGAAACTAAGTATTATGCAACTACTTTCCCCTTAGGACGTCCCGTTTCAGAGCTATAGACGTTCCCGTGCAAACTGTAAACAAGTAGGCGTCGGGGAGAATTCCGCGACCTAGAAGCAGCTATAGCTCGGAAACTACTAGGTGGATTTCCCTGGAATTTCACTTACGGTATCTTATTAAGGCACCAAGTGCTTATAACTAGGATTTTTGGGGTTGAGGGGTTGAAACAACCAACCCCCAGTTTAATTTTTTAAAAACTTCAGGAATTAATAACTTAATAACTATACGTCCGAATTGGACCAAATTTAAAATACGTATAGAATGATTTATACTTAATTTTTAGAGTCTTTAAAAAATATGTGTCACCGCTTTTGATTCCCGGGAAATAAATATTGAAGTTTGATGAATTTTTGACCTTAACTTTTAGGGGTGTTCCAGGACGAATTCCTTTGATGTCAAATAACTTTTCGGCTCCTCGTCTGTGTCGCTTTCGGGGATTGTTCAGTTTTCCAGTTGAATCCCTCGGGATCTCTGTCCATGTGCCATGCGTTTTGGAGTTTTTCTTTGATATCTCCAGAACGGGAGCTCGGAAAATTCCAATATTGGTGTCAAAATGTAGGTCCTTGCACCGCGCACCCGGCGGCAGTCTCCGATTTTTGAGTCTTCACTCAAAATCGAGCAGCGTTGAGCTGTAATTGCCCAACGCAACAGTTTTTCACTAATAACTTTCACAATTTTTCACTTTTCACAGTTTTTCTTTCACATTCGTGTGCGTCTCGGCAGCGCGCTTCTAAAGATATATGACACTTATCACTTTTCGCGAAAAAACCTATTTTCCGGATTTTTTATGCGCGGAGCGGCTTAAAACTGATCTACACGCGGCGGGGGGTGCCGTGGGACTGGTTAGGTTTTTTTTTTTTTTTTTTTTTTTTTTTTTTTTTTTTTTTATATTCACCCGTAATCACAGGGCGTTGCGTATTTCCTCTGACATGATCAGAGACCTTTAGGTAACTATTGGGATGGGATGTCTACGGGTTGTTCTTTATTAAACCGACTTATTACTTATAGCTACTACATTTTGTTATTTTTATGACGCACTACTTTTTATTATTGCATACTACTTATACTATTGTTCCTTTATTACTTATTATTATTACATCTATTATTTTTATTACGCACTACTTTCCATTCTTACACACTACTTGCTATTGCTACATTACATTCACTTTGTGCGTGGGGTGGGGTTACATAGGTTTTTTGCCTTATCTGATTTACTTTATTACTTAATACATAATATATCTTGTTTATATCTATCGCTACACATTCATTTTTATTCCTTACTATTTCTTATTTTACTTATTTCTATACCTTAGTTTTAACATCTTATTTTATGCTTTATTACTTATATGCTAGTGTTATATATTCTATACTAATATATATATAGCATATCTTTATTGTTCTATTTATTTCTATTTATAACCGTCTCTGCTATATCGATGAAATAAGCTGCGAATATCTCCCTGTATTTACTATGCGATATGAGATATGGGAAATTTTTTGTTATTATTTTATACTCCATTCTATTTTCGGCGTCGAGTCTTTTCAGGAGGTGGACTGGGCATTCGGTCAAGATGTGTTCTACCGTTTCGGGTGTTCCAGGCTCACAGATGCACGATGAGCTCTCCTTGCACCGGAACCGATTCAGGTACTCAGAGAACCCGCCGTGCCCCGTCAGTACCTGGGTAGTGATATTTGTTGGGGCCATTTGTCGCACTATCTTGTATGAAGAAGTGACGTCGGGAAAGAAAAGTTTCGTTACTTTGGCCCTGGCACTTTGTTTATATCTTTGGTTCCATTCGTCAATCGACCTCTCTCGGATTTGTCGCTTGACGAATGAAACCGGGCACAGATCGTAGTCAGGCTTGGTTTTGGAATTAAGAGCCGCGTCCTTCGCCAGTTCATCAGCCCTTTCGTTCCCCGCGAGGCCCGCATGTGCCTTGATCCAGAACAAATACACAGTTTTGTTCTGGTTTTCAATCGCCATTATGTTTTTGCGGGTCTCAACTGCCAGGGGATGCGTCGTTGTGGGGTTAGCTATGGTCTCCAGGGCTGACCTGGAGTCACTATATATTCCATAGCTCTCCTCACTTCTCCGCTGGATCACCTCGGTGGCTCTACACACCGCGAGGAGCTCCGCCTGGTATACCGTACAGTACGGGGCCAGCTTGAGTTTTATGGTTTTCACCTCTGCTACACTATCCCATAGGGTTAGCGCTGCTCCCACTTTGCCCTCAATGCGGCTGCCATCGGTGAATATCCGTATAGCTTGGTTATTGTAGCTTTCAACTTGTTCCTGGTCTACCAGGCTAACGAACTCTATCGCGGCGTGCTTCGCCGGATGTGGTGTACTGGCGAATTCGACTCTCCGTTCGACCTCTCTGTCTGCTAGTTCCGGCCGGGGTGCCCCTCTTCTCGCCTCATACAGGGCAGCTGCCTCTTGTATGCGGAGGTCGAGTGGCAATAATCCAGCCAGTACCAGCGCTGAATGGAGAGAGGTCGTACGGTACGCTCTGCACAATTTTTGGGCAAAACCCCTCTGGACTGCATTTAGATGGCGCTGAACCCCATGCTTTTTCGATGCTGAGGACCAGGCAGCGGCCGCGTACGTGATGATGGGCTCTACCGTAGCGGTGTATATTATGCGGATTATTTCCGGGTGGAGACCCCAACTGGCCTTGGCGGCTCTCGACAGCTGTTTGTAGACTCCAAGTGCCTTCTTACAGACGTTAGCCGTATGACTATTGAAGGTCAACTTGGAGTCAATTGTGAGCCCCAAGATCTTTATCTCCGAAGACATTCCAATGTCGATCCCTCCCATGGTCAGGTGCGGCGTGTCATACCTAAGCTTCCTTGTCAGTAGCATGGCGCAGGTTTTGTGAGGCGCAAACCTGAGCTTATTCATGACACCCCACCCCCGCACATGTTCGAGAGCGACATTGGCCTGTCTCTGGATATCTAGGGCCGTGTCACCCGAAAACACGAGCACCACATCATCCGCAAAGGCCTGACAATAGTAGCCTCTTTGTGTGAGGCTGTCCAGTAATGGGTTCAACAGAAGGTTCCATAAGATGGGGCCGCCTATTGATCCCTGGACACACCCTTTGTTTGTGCTTTTTGCGAACTCATGGCCAGCATACCTTACCCGGACCTTTCGGTCGCTTAGGTAGCTGGCTATCATTCGCCTGAGATCCGCAGGGCACTTCGCCTCCGCCAGTCTGACCTTAATAGCCGGCCACCACGCACTGTCAAAGGCTCCCTCTATATCAAGCGAGACCATCGTGATAAGCTTTCTCTCTTCGAGTTTGCCCCTCACGTGGGCTATCAGGTCATAGAGGGAGTCTTCCGTGCTTCGCTGTGGCATAAAGCCATACTGGCGGGGGCTTATTTGGGGCGCCAGGTACCAAACCAGCCTTCTAACCATCATCTTCTCCAGTATTTTACCCATCACCGGCAGCAGTCCAATTGGCCTATAGGATTTAGGACTGGTGTAGTTGTCTTTGCCCGGTTTCCTCAGCACCACCACGGTGGCCTCCTTCCACGCCGTGGGGAAGTGCGTCAGTTCCCGGCACTTGTTTAATATTGCCAAATGCAGTTCCATGTCTTGGTATATTGCCCGCTGGCAGATATCAGCTGTAAAGCCGTCTACTCCGGGTGCTTTTTTGGGATTGAAGCTCTCCGTCGCGGACCTGAGCTCCTCCGTTGTAAACGCCGGGTCATGGGTCTCATTATGACTCCAGTCGTTTACACGGTCAGCCAGGGCTCTGATCCGACGATGGTCTGGGCTATCCTCCTCCTCTGTGTCCTCCGGGTAGAATATTTCTGCCAGCAATCTCGCAGATCCTTCCTGACCTGCTTCCCTCCCATTCCAAACCAGTGGCAAATCCTCCTGCCTTTTCGCCGTGTTCTTGATCACTCTGTAGATTCCTTCCCATACCCCTTCCCTGTCCTGTTTCTGGCAGAAGCTTTTCCAGCTTTCTGTGGAACGTTTTCTGACCTCTAGCTCATATCTCTCCTTTTCTTGCAGGTACAACGCGACCACACCTTCTCTACGCGACGGCGCAGCGCACCGGATTCTTCTCTTCCTGGTGGCGACTTCGTGCTTCATCACTTCGAGTTCTTCGGTCCACCACGGCATAGTAAGTGTGTGATTTTCCTTTTTTCTAGGTATTGCTTTATTACAAGCTTCTGTAATTACCATTGTGTATTTTCTAATTGTATCATCCAAATGTTCCCTGCTGTTTATCTGCTGTACCTGTTCTATATTTATTTCATTTTCTGTTTTTAATTGGACCATTTTTTCATTAAAAATGGTCCAATTGGCCTTTTTTGTATTGTATTTCCTGGTAGTTCTTTTGATATTAAAACCCTTCCCCTTTTTTAGTTTAATTTTGATTAATATGCCGTTGTGGTCCGAGCTCGTCAGGTCTTCAGCAACCGTCCATTCTTCCACCAGGTCGAGCAAGTCCTCTGTGCACAGCGTCACGTCGACATGGCTGGTTAGCCTATGTCCCCCTCTGATGGTATCGAAGGTGGGTTTGTTCCCGCGGTTGAGTACTTGGAGGTCTAGCTCGCCGATCGTTCCTACCAGCTCGTCGCCTCTGTCGTCGATGGTGCTGCTTCCCCACCACACACTTTTAGCGTTAGCGTCCCCTCCAACGATGGCTTTCCTGGGCTTTAGCTCTTTCATCGCGGCTGTTAGGTGGTCCAGGTATGGCCCGATGGGTTGGTCAGGCTCGAAGTAGTACGAGACGGCCAGCATCTCCCACGCGCTCGTCCGCAGTTTCACCACCACGATGTTGTTGGTGGTGAATCTGGGGCACTGTATGACGTCGACGTCATGATTAAAAACGACTATCGCCGCTTTTACAGTGCCCCCACCGCTGTCCGAGTTCTGGTAGACCCTGGCCCCCCCGTACGACCTCATTGCCTTTATGTTACCCACATACGGCTCCTGGACCAGTGCGAAGGCTATTTTGTGCTTTTTTGCCTCGAGCATAAGCTCGTTGGTCGCCAGTTGTTTGCGTTGGAGGTTGGCTTGCACTACGGTGTATGTTTGAGTAGCCGCCGTTCGTGTAACCCCCGGGACCACCTTAGCAGTACGCTACTGCGGATCGCGCCAATACATCCCAGGACTGGTTAGGTTAGGTTAGGTTAGGTTAGGTTAGGTTAGGTTAGGTTAGGTTAGGTTAGGTTAGGTTAGGTTAGGTTAGGTTAGGTTAGGTTAGGTTAGGTTAGGTTAGGTTAGGTTAGGTTAGGTTAGGTTAGGTTAGGTTAGGTTAGGTTAGGTTAGGTTAGGTTAGGTTAGGTTAGGTTAGGTTAGGTTAGGTTAGGTTAGGTTAGGTTAGGTTAGGTTAGGTTAGGTTAGGTTAGGTTAGGTTAGGTTAGGTTAGGTTAGGTTAGGTTAGGTTAGGTTAGGTTAGGTTAGGTTAGGTTAGGTTAGGTTAGGTTAGGTTAGGTTAGGTTAGGTTAGGTTAGGTTAGGTTAGGTTAGGTTAGGTTAGGTTAGGTTAGGTTAGGTTAGGTTAGGTTAGGTTAGGTTAGGTTAGGTTAGGTTAGGTTAGGTTAGGTTAGGTTAGGTTAGGTTAGGTTAGGTTAGGTTAGGTTAGGTTAGGTTAGGTTAGGTTAGGTTTTTTTTTTTTTTTTTTTTTTTTTTTTTTTTTTTTTTTTTTTTTTTTTTTTTTTTTTAGGCAGGAGTGGGAAATCCTCATGGACGCCCAGGCTGCCTCACCGAAGAGCCAGTCTGGGCAGTGCCGGACTCTTACCGGCTAAAACCACACTCCTGCCTTACATGAATGTGTCCTCTGACATTATCAGAGCCCTTTTTCAGCTAAATCCATAGATTGCTGTTACATAATGTATGGGTCTGTTATTTTAAAAACTATCCTTATATCTACACATAGATTTAAATTTTATTCATCCTATATAATGATTATACTAAGTTGCTTATATCTTATTTTGTCCTGACAAATCACACACATTTTTATCTAGCCCGCTCACAGTAACTTCTCTCAGCACACTAACAGCAGAGACGGGGAAGAGTTCTTATTAATCTAGCTTATATATTTACTTATTCTAGGCTTATTTCTATTTTTCCTTAAGATACTGCATTTTCCCAAAATTTCTATTCATTTTACAGCTTTGTATGTTATGCTGGTCTCTAATATACTATATTATATTAAGACAGCATTTTTTATTATTTAGTCTTGTTTCTTTTTATGACTCGAGATGCTATTACGCTACAGTATTTTAGGAATGAGTCCCGCCTCTTTCCAGTCATCAACATTGGCGCATTTTGGACAACCAGTTCAATTTCGAGTTGCTGCTCTGTCTCATATCTAATCTTCGCGTTAATGGGGCACTCAAACAGGATGTGCGGAATCGACTCTTCGACACCAGGCTCACAGGCGCACGATGGGTCCTCTCTACACTTGAATCGTTTCAAGTATGCCGAAAACCCGCCGTGCCCCGTCAGGATTTGTGTGGTTATACTCGTGTGAGTCATCTTCCGCACCACACCGTACGCTGTCACCGCGTCCGGGAAGAAGATTTTCGTACCCGAGGCCGTGTCACCCGACCTATATCTCCCGTTCCACGCCTCAAGCGTTTCCAACCGGATTTGTCGCTTGACGAATGACACGGGACACAGATCGTAATCCGGCCTCTTCTTCGACCCCAGGGCGGCCCCCTTCGCGAGCTGGTCGGCTCTCTCGTTCCCCTCCAACCCCACGTGGGCCTTTATCCAAAACAAAGAGACACTCTTGTTTTGGAGCTTGCTGCGTCGTAGGGTGTCTCTAGTTTCCACTGCCAAGGGGTGAAGGGAACTCGTGTTGGTCACCGACTGGAGGGCCGCCATGGAGTCGCTAAAGATGCCGAACGAGGTTTCCCGAGACTTGAGCACCTCCCCCGCAGCTCTTTGCAGGGCCAGGAGTTCAGCCTGGTAGACGGTGCAGTAAGACGGCAGAGCAAGCTTGAGGGCCTTTGTCTCGGCGGTGCCATTCCACAGGGATAGCGCCGCTCCGACTCTGCCCTCAATCTTGCTGCCGTCTGTAAAGATCCTAACAGCAAATTTGCTGTGGTTCTGGTATTGTTTCTCGTCTACCAGACTTGCGAACTCCAGGCTCATTTGCTCCGCAGGGTGTGGGGCCTCCAGCGCTGGGGCCATCCGTTCCACTTCCCGGTCTCCTAGTGCGGGCTGGGGCTCCCCCCTCCTGGCTCCGTAGAGCGCAGCCGCCTCGCGGATACGGAGGTCGAGCGGTAGTATCCCAGCTAGCACTAGCGCCGAGTTTAACGAGACCGTCCGGTATGCCTTGCACAGCTTTTGTGCAATACCACGCTGCACTGCTCCCAACTGCTTTATAACGCCCAGCTTTCCGGCGGCAGGGGCCCATACGCTAGCAGCGTAAAGTATTATGGGCTCCACGGTCGCCACATATATCACCCGAATAACCTCTGGGTGAAGCCCCCAACTGACCTTTGCGGCTCTACACAGTTGCTTGTAGATGCCGATCGCCTTTCTACAAGCCAGTGAGACGTGGGTGTTGAACGTCAACTTGTGGTCGAAGGTCACCCCCAAAAGTTTCATCTCCTTTGACATGCCAATGTCGATCCCCCCCATGCTCAGGCGTGGTGTGTCATATTTTAGTTTCTTAGTTATAACCATCGCGGTGGTTTTGTGCGGGGCAAATTTCAACTTATTCTCGACACCCCACGCCAGAACATGACAGAGAGCGGCATTGGCTCGTTCCTCAATCTCTAGTGCGGTCTCTCCGTCAAAAACCAAGAGGACATCATCTGCATACGCTTGGACGTAGTTCCCCCTGCTCTCCGCTGCTTTTAGGAGGGGGTCCAGGAGCAAATTCCACAAGATTGGGCCACCAATTGAGCCCTGGACACAGCCCTTGCCCGTATCCTTGCTATACACCTCCCCACCGTACCTGATTGAGACTTTCCGATCCCTGAGGTAGCTGTCGATGACCCGCCGAAGATTTACCGGACAGTCTTCCTCCGCCAGACGGACCCTTATCGCTGGCCACCAGGCGCTGTCAAACGCTCCCTCTATGTCTAGGGATACAAGCGTAACAATCCTTTTTAGTGCTAGTTTTTCCTTGATATGCTGCATAAGAGCATAGAGGGAGTCCTCGGTGCTCCTCTGCGGCATGAATCCGTACTGACGGGTACTCATCCTTGGTAACAGATGGTATTTTAGGCGGGCCACTAACATCTTTTCATATATCTTCCCCAGTATAGGCAAAAGCCCAATCGGCCTATACGATTTGGGGGTGAGATAATTTTCTTTCCCCGGCTTCCTCAGTATAACTACCGTTGCTTCTTTCCAGGGGGTGGGGAAGTGGTGGCATTCCAAGCACTTATTCAAAAACCTTAGGAACAAGTCCGGGTCGCTTGCCACGGCGTGACAGCAGATATCGGCGGTGAAGCCATCGGAACCCGGTGCCTTTTTTGGATTAAAGGATTCCATCGCATTTTTTAGTTCTGCCTTCGTAAACGGTGGGTCGCAAGAAACATCTTGTTCTCCGCAGTTCACGCTTTCGGCCTTTGCTCGGATGGATCGGTGATGGGCATTGTCACTTTCAGGCAGGTCCTCCGGATAGAAAGTTTCCGCTAGTAGTTTGACGGAGCCTCTCGCGTCCAGCACATCGCCGCACTTTTCCAATGGCAGGTCTTCCTCTCTACGCTGCGTCCTTCCAATCACCCTGTAGATTCCCTCCCATACCCCCTCCCTATCCTGCTTCCCACAGAACTCCTTCCAACTCTCGGTCTGAGCTTTGGCCGCTTCTAACTCATACTCTCCCTTCTGTTTCAGGTACTCTTCTACGACCCTCGACCTCCGGATTTGGGCGGCACAGCGGATCCTGCGCTTCCTGGTTGCGACGGCCCTCTTCATCTCAGCGAGTCTCTCGGACCACCACGGCAAGGTGAGTTCCTCTTGGACTTTTTTAATTGGTATTGTTTTCTTGCAAGTTTCTTCTATTGCCTTTGTAAGGTTATTTGTTATGGTATCAATTTGCTCACTGTCTTTAATTTTATCTATTTCGGCTGCTGTGAATTTGTAATCTATTTTCAATTGGCCAAACTTCTCATGAAATTTGGCCCAATTGGCTTTTTTGGTTCTAAATTTCCTAGTCGTCCTTTCGATCTTAACGCCTTTAGATTTCTTCAAGAGGATCCCAAACATAATACCGTTGTGATCCGAGCTCGTGAGACCTTCGTCAACCTTCCAGTCGTCTATCAAGTCCAATATGTCATTAGAACATGCGGTAATGTCCACGTGACTGCTGTACCGTTTCCCCCCACGGATAGTGTCGAAGGTCGGAATTTCCCCTCGGTTTAGTATGTTCAGGTTAAGCTCACCGAGAGTTCCTGACACCTCTTCTCCCCTAAGGTCGACCGTCGGGCTGCCCCACCATATGCTCTTTGCATTAGCATCCCCTCCAACAATCAGTCTCTTGGAGCCGACTGCTAGCCCTATTTGTTTGAGGTGTTCTAAATAGGGCTCGATGGGCTGGTCTGGCTCAAAGTAAAAGGAGACAAGGGTGATCTCCCAGGCACTGGTCTGGATTCCCACCACTGAGATGTTATTTGTGGTGAGTTTTGGGTACTGCTTGACTGTGAAGTCGCTATTAAAGACAGCTATTGCCGCTTTAACAGTCCCATCTCCTGTGCCTGTGTTCTGGAAGATCCTAACGCCCCTGTGACTCCTCATTACCTTCACTCCTGCCACGTACGGTTCCTGCAGAAGCGCCACCGCTATTCCGCGTTTCGTGGCCTCTATTAGAAGCTCATTGGTGGCTAGCTTCTTGCGTTGGAGGTTAGCTTGCACTATGGTGTATGTCTGAGCAGCTGCCGTTCTTGTAACCCCCGGGACCACCTTAGCAATACGCTATTGCGGATCTCGCCAATGCATCCCATTTCCTCCGTACCGGGCAGTCATGGCTGTAGACCGTATGTCCTGTGTCGTCATTTTTTTCCTTGGCACAGTTCCTACATGTAGGTCTGTCGCCCGTTGCCAGCCCGGCACATTCGGCCCTGAGATGTGGCCCCCCGCAATAGCTGCACAGATCTGCAGGCTCCGTGCACAACCTTCGGCCGTGCCCATACGCCAAGCACCTTGTGCATTGTATTAGAGGCGTTTGGTCATGGACCCTAATGCACTGCAGGTCGATGAAGACTCTGCCGGCCGCGGTAAGCTTCTGCCACAACTTCGGTGTCACCTGTAGGACGACATGACTCTCCAGCGAGTTTCGTGCCCTCCTCCGGTATTTCACAGTCGCAGTTGCCTCCTCGGCCGTCAGGTCCTCCATCAGGCGGGCGTTCTGGACCTTGAGGGCAGTCAAGATGTCCTCGTCACTATTGTAGGACAGGAGGTTCTTGAGTATCACAAGGGGGTTCCTATTTTTAGCCTCTTCCACTTGTAGGTTTTTATCATTTTTGAGCTGGGCAGTTGTTTTCGCCATCTCTTCTTTGCTGCTAAAACTTAGGATAACCCTCCTGTCCTTGACTTTTCGGACCCTCTCGATCTGTAGGCCACTATTCTTAGCATCTAACGCCCGTCTTACCCTTCCCACTACCTCTGTGCTGGTGTCCATTGTGACATCGGACGACACAATGACAGAGTGCTTCGGTTTTTGACCCCAGGTGTTATGGGGTGCGATCAGGGTCTCCGCGTAGGTAGGAGCTCTCTCCCTGATCTCGTGGACCATTTTTCCCATTTCTTGGGTGGTCTCTCCGAGCGCCTGAATCTCCTTCAGGATATCTCTGTCACTGTGTCGTTCTCTGTCGCGTGACTCTTGTGCCTCTCTCTGTTCCCGGAGTTCCACCTGCAGCTGCCTGATCATTTGGTTACCCTCCTTCACTATCAGAGCTTGCTCTTCTAGTGTGGAGCGCAACCAAGCGATGCTCTCCGGGCCTTCCTTTTTGTCCTCGACCTTCTGACCCTCTGTTATCCTCTGTGGGTTTTGTCCACTTTTCACCTTCTCCGCCTCTTTTACCA